>CM038051.1:45059057-46383026 GCA_021397845.1 Areca catechu | reverse complement strand
TACGATAGTGGCTCCAATCACTGATTGTATTAGGAAGGGAACTTTTGAGTGGACTAAAGCAGCAGACAAAGCCTTCCTAACAATTAAGAAAAAAATGACACACGCACCCATCTTGAGGTTACCCGATTTTATCAAAGTGTTCGAGGTTGCTTGTGATGCTTCTGGGGTAGGAATTGGAGGTGTCTTGAGTCAAGAGAATCACCCAGTAGCATATTTTAGTGAAAAGTTAAATGAAGCGAGACTAAGGTATTCTACCTATGATAGGGAGCTGTATGCGGTAGTTCAGGCATTACGTTATTGGAGGCATTATCTTCTACCACAAGAGTTTGTCCTATTTTCTGACCACGAAGCTCTTAGGTTCCTTAGTTCTCAGAAGAAATTGAACCCTAGGCACGGGAAATGGGTAGAGTTCATACAAGCTTATACGTTTGTACTGAAACATCGTGCCGGTACTGAAAATAGGGTTGCCGATGCGTTGAGTCGTCATTCCATGTTGTTGACTTCTGTGAGCACTGAGGTAGTAGGGTTTGATAGATTGAAAGAGGAGTATCCTACATGCCCTGATTTTGGTAACATCTATCGATCCCTTCAACAAGGACCATCTAGTAAGCATAGTGATTATACCCTTTTAGATGGATACCTTTTCAAAAAAAATCAGTTGTGTATTCCCAAGATCTCTGTTAGGAAATTTCTGATCTAGGAAGTTCATGCTGGAGGCTTGTCAGGACATTTTGGTAGGAATAAGACCATCTTAGCAATAGAAGACCAATTCTTTTGGCCTGGTCTCAAAAGAAATGTGGCCCAGATTGTAGCTCAGTGCCGTACCTGTGCTGTTGCAAAACAGCAAAGACAGAACACCGGTCTGTACACACCCTTACCTGTCCCTGATTGTCCATGGCAGGATATCAGCATGGATTTTGTAGTAGGCCTCCATAAGATGTCTAGGAAGCATGATTCTGTCTTTGTGGTTGTCGATCGTTTCTCCAAGATGGCTCACTTCATTCCTTGTTCTCAAACTTTAGATGCTTCGAAGGTGGCCAAGCTTTTTCTCGATCAGGTCGTTAGGCTTCATGGTTTACCCAAAACCATTGTGTCCGATAGAGATGTCAAATTTACTAGCTATTTCTGGAAAACCCTCTGGCACATGTTCGGTACCAAGCTAAAATTCTCTACTGCCTATCATCCTCAAACTAATGGCCAGACAGAGGTAGTAAACCGAAGCTTAGAAAATCTGTTGAGATGTTTAGTTGGTGACAACCTGGAAAACTGGGACCTATTACTTCCTCGTGCTAAATTTGCCTAGAATAGCTCAGTTAATAGGTCTATTGGGAAAAGTCCGTTTGAAGTGGTCCATGGATACAGACCTAGGAAACCTTTAGACCTAGCTCCATTACCCACACATGCACGAGTGTCTGAGTCTGCTGAGTCATATGCACATCATATTAGGGAATTGCATAAGGAGATTAGCCAAAAGATCCAATCGAGCAATGAACTCTACAAGCATATGACTAATTCACATAAACGGTTAAAAGAATTTAATGAAGGGGACTCCGTTATGATCAAATTTAAACCTGAAAGGTTTCCACCGGGAACTATGAAGAAACTCCATGCCTGGGGAGCTGGACCTTTCAAAATAATAAAGAAAATTGGACCTAATGCTTATGTATTAGAATTACCACCAAGTTATAACATTAGTTCAACATTTAACGTTTTAGACTTAAAAGAATACAAAGAACCTGCATTGATACCTGGTGAGCTTTTTGGTCCTAATACTTCTTTTGAGAGTGAAGCCCCAAAAGAATGCCCACCACCGAGAGTTCCTGAGCGAAGGAAGAAAATTGAAAGGATCTTGGATGACCAGATCATTACCACTAGAAATAAGGGCTACCAACATTATCTGGTTAGATGGCAAGGATGTCCTGATTCTGAAGACTCCTGGATCACCCGAGAGGACCTACAACAAATCGATCCAGATGCATTAGAAGCTTATTAGGCTAATCCTTACTCGACAGGGTCGAGTTCCTCCCATCCCAGGAGAATTGATGTGGGCACTAGAATCAGGAAAAGACTCCAACCAATTCAGGTCAAGTCCGAGTCCTTGTGGTTGGAGTAGCAAAAGAGAAGTTCTATAATTTTTTGTTTTTTTTGAGTCCAAATAATATTGTAGTTAATTTCGAGTCCATGTTGGGTATGGTTTAATATCTTAGTTAACCCTGCAATTGAGAGTTGGGTCCAGTTAAATCAAGCCCAATCCATGAGTCCATGAAGCATCAAGAGAAGAAGAAGCCACCTCATCAAGTGACCCCCACCTTGTGCCACATGTCAAAAGCTCCAATGGATGTCGCCACCTCAACAAGTGGTCCCCACTTTATGCCACATGTCAAGAGCTCCAAAGGACACCGCCACCTCATCAAGTGGTCCCCACCTTGCGCCACATGTCAAGCTTTGAAGGAGTTTCAAGCAACAAATGCCACCATATCCTCCAACTCCCCACATTTCAAGCAACAAATGCCACCATATCCTCCAACCCCCCCTTGTAATCCTCCTAATCCTATGGGTTTTCAAATTTTAAAAAAATGTTGTAAGGCTTCTATTTAAGCTATGGGATGCCCCATTGAAAAGGGGGGTTAATGAATGAAGTTGGTATTTTTTCTTCTATGCGTTTTTTTTTTTTTTTTTTCCTATGTGTCTATGTGGTAGCTTAGCATTTCTCTTCCTCCATGCCAACCCTAATCTTTCCTTCTTTCATTCCCAACGCCAAAGACTTCCTCTTCTTTCATAACTTCAAACTAGCTCCAGCGTTCAAGGGTGAATCAAGAAGATCATCACAAGGCGACCAACCTACTCCACTTCAAGCATTCCACCATGACGCCAAGATGGATCTCCTTCAATGCCTCTTCCACCCTTCTTTCTTTTCTCTAGTTGATTGCTTGTTAAGTCACTCATCTTAGGGTTTCTTTGTTGCAGGGTTCTCCGGGATTCCGGCTTCAAGAGGAAGGTTTACTTGCCATAGATCCAGAAAACAAGAGGGGCCTTCAGTGGTATTATGTTCATGTCATCCGGGAGACCTCTTCAAGAGTGAATATATTCTAATTGAAGGGCCAATGTCAGGTATGTCTAGTGTTGATTAAGTCTACAATGTTAAATTAGACCTAGCTTGGCTTGCGTGGTTCTCTTCTGGTCCTATTCCTTTTATATTCTGAGAGTCTCGATCACTAGGTTTATGTTAGATCCTTCGATCTTCTTCACTAGATCTCTTTGATAGTTTATGTTGAGTTGTTTATATGCAAATAGGGAATTGCTTGGTTAATCATTTGCTAATCTCCATTAGGGTTGCATAGTTTCATTTTACATTCTACACCATCCCCCTCTAGTAGATAACCAAACGGCACGATGCTCTAAGCATCCCATCAAAAGATGTGACTTTTCGAGAAATGTTTGAAGAAGATGTTAGGACATTGGCAGGCTAACCCTAAATCTATGCTAACCTAACCCAGAGTCTAAGTTGACCCATCCTCATGTGAATCCTAAGCTCTCAAGATTATCCAAAGTTCAAATTCAAAAGTATGTAGCTAAGGCTCAAATGTGAGAAAGAAGAATAATTTATTAATGAAGAGGTCCATTATAAAATTGGGTTTTTCAGGGAACCGAACTAACCATTAAACAAAAAGAAAACCATGTTTAGACTTGTCAGCCTAAACTATCTTTGACTTGGGAGAAGGAACTGCCTCCCATTGGGGCTCGTCGTTTGGTGTGAAAGAATGTGAGAGCTTCTAATATTGCCAAAATGGGAACTATAAAAAGGTTGGCATTCATGAAAGAATCTATTTGACCAGGCTCTTGCACTCTAGAAAGCTCACCTTGTAGGCTAACTAAGAAGCCTTTGGTAGCCCTTCAGTAAGCTTTCATTATTTGAGAGCATCTTCCTTCTCCACCTGCTAGAGTTTACCCTTGATAACATGGGTCATACTATTGCTCAAGGATAGCTTGCTTCGAAGGTCCCTTAAGATCAATTCCTCTTTATCAGTCGAATCCATTAGATGCTCAATCTTTCTTTCCATGATGCGAAGCTTGGCCTTAAGTGTAATCATCTCTTGAGTGCATCATGCATGGATGTCATCAGCCCAAGGTCTCTACACAACACCCCTTCTCTTTGTCTCCTCCAGCTCTTGCCATGAACATTGTGCTTCAGCTACTACTTCATCCCAAGCTCTGCTTGCAAAATTCTGGCTTCCAACTTCAAGATAGAAAGGGGCCATGAATGTAGCTCTCCCCCAATTGAAGTTTAGCCTGAATGCAGTCATTCTTTTGTTGAGTTGCTTGAAGCTCCTCCTAGAGTTTATTATTCTCCTACCTTGCTGCCCAAAGCTTGTCCTAGAGCTAGCTTACCCTCAAAGCAGCATCCTCCTCTATTTCCTTAATGGTAGCCTATGCATGATTAGCCACCTTCTTTTGCTGAGTTTCCCGTCCCTCGGCTTTCTTCAAAATTCTGCCTAGGCATTTTGCCTCATTGATAGCCTCGGTGTGAGTGCTATTGGCTCTCAAAGCTTCATATTTTGTTTTTGAAGCTCTCCTTTTGGCTTCAAAAGCTATTTTCTCCTCTTCCTCAGCCTTGTGGATGGTGCCAGTGAACCATGGTTCAATAGAAGCAGATGACCTTATAAAGTAGTCCAAGTCATGAGCTAATTGCATAGTAAAAATGCCCAGTAAGAAATAAAGTATAGATAAAGGGATAGAGAGAAAGTACTTACTCGAATATATGCACCAAGGGCATCATCTTGCTAGGAATTGAGCCCCATGTTGGTCAAATTGTTACCATCGGTAGGAAGAAAGAACCTCTCGACCATGCTCTGAGCAAGTCTAGGATTATCCAAGGTGCCAAGAGTAGGCTGGCCCAAGCTTTGGCTTCTCCATGGTGCTCCATAGAGGAAGTTAACATACTTTGATATGGGAACATCTTGCTAGAAGAAGACGTTGGCTATGCCCCTGAACACTTAGGAGGAGAGTGTGCCGGTTGCACAGAGGATGGTCTGGATGACCTTAAATTCTTTACTACCCTTTATAACTTTTTCAACTCCCTTGGATTCATTCGTTAGCAGAGCTAAGCAAGGAATGCTAAAGATCTCTAGGAATACCCTCCCACTCAAAGAATGTCTTTCTAGAAATCACTTGCAAGCAAGAAAGAACACAATGAAAAGGTAGAATTTGCATGGAGTGATTCCATTTATAGAAGACCTATAGAAGACCTAAAGGGTGGAGATGGCATGCTATTCTAGCTAACCCCTCAGGATGATTGATGCCTGGATGGTCTAATTGGCCAAACATTCTTGATAGCCAAGCGAGTGATCATTAATTATAGCCTGACGAATGTCTCTTTTGCTAATGATATAGGTGGCTACATAAATGCATTGGGAACAGGAAAATTTCCTCAGCTCTACTCTTTTTTCCTAAGCTACATTAGCTTAGACTTGAGGGTGGGGGGCAACTGATATGGAGGAAGGAAATTTTTCTCAAATTAGCCAAGAAAGTCTAGGTTTCATACCAACCGACCTTGAACCATGGTCGATGCACTAGACTACTGGCTTCTAGGTGCATGAAGGCTCATTCCTCGGCCATGGTAACTTCAACTGGCCAACCCATAATCTAGGCCGAACCAAGACATATTCATGCCAGGCTTGGTTGGAAAATAGAGCAAACATTGACTTTTGGTTCCATTCTCACAAGAAGATCCCATGATTCTCGAAAATAGTTGGCCTTAATATAGATAAGGCAAGAATGTAATCACCGAATCTTGCTAGAACTACCAAGTCATAACGAACAAATGTCGTCCTATAAGGAATCAGTAATGGCTACATTCTCTAGTGTTTCCTAGCATAGTATCCCAAGAGGGAGGGTGAATTGGATATTTAAAATTTTAAACTTAAGCAAGTATGTGCTGAACTAAAGTTTGTGTAATAATGTGAATGTCCTCAACAATGATATGCTGTAGAATTAAGAGAATAAATGCATAGTAAATTAGAGAAAATAATAAGGAAGAGAAAGCAATCACAAATAAAAGGTTGTATAGTGGTTCGGTGCACTTCAAACACCTGCATCAACTCTCCAAGCTTCCTCTTGGGTATTTGCACTATAATCACAAAGATTGCATCCAACTTATTTTTCTAGGCTCACAAGTTAAAACCCTTAGTTGGTTTTGTTACTTAGGCTCACCAACAACCTTTCCCTCAAGTCAAACCTAAGCTTGAATTCCAATTCATGGCTTGGAAGGGCCTAACCCTAGTTTCAATAGCCTTGAAACTAGTTACAACAATTAAAGTCAAGTATACAGTAATAAGCACAAGAAAAACTCTCAAAAGAGCTAAAATAAATGTCTATGAAGCTCTTATTAAATGCTTGAGTTGTCTCCTTCTTGAATGCAGTCAATGAACACTTTTAGAAAATGATTTGAAGGCACAACAGCAAGATTGAAGGCTTTTTCAGGTGGAATATCCTTTAAGGCTTACTCAAGTCTTTTCAAAAGCTTTTCTCAAAAGATGATCTTTGTCTCCTGTGTCTCACTTTTTCTCTTATCTTTCTCTTGAGTCTGCAATAAGTTTGGTGAGTGATAAATAGTTCAAAAACCTTCAAAAAATCATTAGAGATCGTTAGAGCAAAGAAACTAACCATTTGGAGCCATTTGAAATAAATCTGGATTTTTAAAAATATAGTCGTTACTATTGTCAGAACCTGTGAGTCGACACTTAGGTCGACACTTGAGTCTTCATAATTCGACACTTGGATTGATATTAGGTATAATCTATGAATTTCCAAGACTTTGCTTTACTTCTGGTCTCAGGCTATGAGTCGATCTGTGAGTCGACACTTGAAATTGTGAGTTAACACTTGAAACTATGAGTCGACACTTGAGTTAGCACTAGGCAAAAGTCCATGGAATGACACTATTCTATTTTCTTTCTTGTCTCAAGCCTTGAGCTGATCTATAAGTCGACACTTGAATCTTGTAAGTCGACATTTAGGTCGACACTTGAAATTGTGAGTTGATACTTCATTTAAGTCCAAAAAATAATGTTCTATCTATTTCTGTTCTCAGGCCTTGAATCGATCTATAAGTCGATAGTTGAATCTTGTGAGTCGACACTAGGCATGCCAGTTGAAACTCTGTGTGCCAGTCTTCAGAGGTGTCGACACTTGTTTCATGAGTCGACATTTTGAGTCGGCACTTAGGTCGATACTTGATCTGTGCCATTCCAAAAAATGTGCCAAACTCCAAAATTCTAAAAAATTATCCAATCAACCACCTGTTTCTTCTCCATAAAGATCAAGGTGATCATTTTCATGGCATTCTAAGATGAGAAGACCTCTTAAACATTGAAATTCATCTTGCTTTGATGTTAGTGACTTTGTAAGAAATTTGATGTACTTGTGATCTATAATTCATAACTTCAATTAAAACATTAGTACCAAACATATACTCAATGTTTTGTTATTCATCAAAATCAAGGGCCAAAATCAACAATCTCCTCCTATTTTATGACAAAACTTTGAGTATATAAGCATATTTTCAAAAGTATTGAACAGGTTCATTAAACATGCTTCATAATTGTCAATATATCAAAGTTCATACAAGTATTTAGATAAAAAAAATATCAATTATTTGATTTATACAATAATGTTTCAAGTGCTTCAAGGTTAGATTTTCTTAATTTCTCCCCCTATCTTAAGTAGATAGTGAATATTATTAAAAATTTTGAGAATTGTTCTTATATAATCAATTTTATCTTATCTTATTGGTGCGGGCACCAGACTCAGAAGAAGACTTCAGGGCTCCATCTGGATCTCTGATTGACCTTGCCCAAAGAATTAGGGTTTTCTGGTTTTGTAATAAGGGTTGACTTGGTCAACTCAATTTTAGTCTTGAGTCTGTATTTCCCTGCAATTTAAATTTTGTTGAGTCATGTTGACTCAGTACAAGTCCTAGTAGTGGTCTAGGTCTTCTCCAGGTTGGTGCCACTTTTTTTTCAGTCAAGTCAAGGTCCAGGGTGCCACATTTTTTCTCCCAGGCCCAAGCAAGTGGGCGCCACACTCCCAGCCACATGCCAGAGTCCAGGAGGTGCCACATCTCCATCCAGTGTCTTTGGTCCCTACACCACAAGAAATAAACCCAAGCCAGGATGGCAAGAATTTTTTTTGAAGAGAGGATCAAGGAGGTACCCCACAATGTTCCATAAAAATCCAAGTTATAAAAGGGAAGAGAGCATGTCTTGGGGAGGAATTCAAGGAGGTTCCCAAAAGTTTCCAAAAGTGCCAAAGCCATGAAAGGAAGAAGCCTAAACTTGTGGAGCAAGACTAGGATGTGTCCAAATGAGCCAAACCATGAAGGAAAAATCCTTGATTCATGGAGAGATACTAGGAGACACCCCCATAACCTGCCATTTGGAGCTGATTTTCAAGTTTTCTTGGAGTTTTTGGGCTGCCCACTCATGGAAGGAGTCTTGGGAAGAGAATTTGATGCCTAAAGTATGGGTTAGTCCTATTAGTCCCACATGGGAAATGTATAAAATTTTATTTCTTTGTTATGTCTATATATTCAACTCTATGTAACTCTTGAATTTAATGATGAATGAAATCAATTTCTTTGTGAGCAACTTTGTGTTTCTCTCTTCCGCACTTGTATTCAAGTGTTGAGCTCCGTGAGAGAGTGATTCCGGGTTCCACAGGAACCTTGAGGAGGTGTGAGATCTCCAAACCCTACCAAAACCCTAGGTTAGCCACTTCAATTCCAAACCCTAGCCGCCCATCATCTTCTTCATTCCACCAATCATCCAATCCCTAATCTACCTCATCATCTCACGGCCCCTCTCTTCCAAGTAGAGGCCGACCACCAGCATCCAGGTTCAGATCGGCTACTTCGAATACAGAGCAAATCCTAGAGGAAGTCAGATCAGCATCCAGGAGAATCAGGATTTCAGCAACATCAATTTTTCAAGTTCTTCTTATCTGGTAAATCCTTTCTTTGAGTATCTGGTTCCTTGACTTGTTCTTCTTCTTTCCCAGATCCGGAGTTCAGGAGAAGCCAACTCTGCCAAAGGACCAGTATTGGAGGATTCATTGCGAAGATATCCGAATCCGAGGATCCAACAATCTACTTGAGAGAGTCCTTCCACCAAACTCTGTGAAGATCACTGCCTGGTACATAACCCTTCCCTTCTCTTTATTTCTGTCCTGTTGAAAGTTCAGAGCGAAACCCTAGGTCTGGGAGTTTCTCAACTCCCAGCGATCCTTTACTTCTGAACTACTCTGATAATCTAGTTTCTTTGAATTGTGCTTTAAATTATTATATAGTTTCTTTCAATTTAGTTTAACTTTCATTTGAGTCAAAGCTGACTTCCGAAAATATATAAAAAATAAAAAATAAAAATAAAATATACATTAATTTTAATTTGCTTCCGCATTCCACATATCCGTTCTGCATCACTTATCCCCCTTTTTGTTATCATTAAACATTAAAAGAAATTTCTCCCCCTGAATTAGTGCTTTAGTCAAAACAAACTATTAATTAGACAAAAAGAAGAGTAACAATGCAACTTTCATAACTAACATAACTTTCATATATAAAGAGTTTCAGAACAACAGGAAGTACAAGCATAGCATAAATTGGAAATACAACAAGAAAAATACATAAAATGCAAACATAACATAACATAACATAACATCTGTGAGGCTACTCCTTATCATATGGAAACTCTAGAACAATAGGTGCCATCACTCTAGAAGATGAAGGTCTAGGTGTCTGATGCAACATACTCTTAGTCCTAAGTGAAGGGCCAGATCTATCTATAACCCTAGTGGTCCTAGTGGCACGGGATCTAAGAGGCTCTGCAAGTGTCACAAAATTTAAATCGGGGGCCTAAGTATTAGGAAAACAATCTAAAGCCTATGCAGGAACATCTGAAGCATTGACTGGAGGCTGATCCTTAACAACTATATCGCCACTAACAATCCGACCACCGCCTGCACCAGCACCATCATCACTATCATCAGAATCACCATCATTGCCATCATCACCATTTGTACTATCATCATGATCATCACCATCTACCGGTGGAGGAGGTGGAACTGAAGGTCCAGCTGGAGGCAACAGGGATCTCAGCATATCTCTGATCTCTGTAAACCTTGCCTCCATAGACTGTCTAATAGCAGTGAGCTGCTCATCTGTATGAGATCTCAGTCCATGCAACCCAAGCTGTAACCTGCTAGTCTTGACTGAAACACTCATAATCTTCTCTCGAACTGCAATGAACTACTTAGTGATCCTCTACTCAAAAGTAGAATCTATAACTATAGAGTCCCAAGAAGCTGGAGCAGGAGCAGGAGTTGTAGAATCTAACTCGGATGCTGTAGCAGGAGCAGGTCTGGGGGGACTCATCTGTGATGTAGGTCCAGAAGGTCCTGCCTCTGCAGCTCTAATCTGGTCCTCCTCATCTGGCTCCTGGCCTGACTCCCGTTTGACCCATCTGCCAACTACTCTCTTGAATCCCATCCTATGAAGAGATTTCTCTCCATATGTGTCAGTGTGGAGAATCTCCTTGGAGGCCTCACTGTCTAGTGGTATACTAAATGCCTTGAAAATCCTGGTCAGACCCATAACATAGGGCAGGCACAATCTTTGCTAAGTGGCTGCCTCGCCCATTTGATGGACCATAATCATAGGAAGATTGATGGCCATCTACTGTCTCAGAGTAACCATCAATACCGACTCTTACTGAATGATAAAATCAAATTTGCCTATCTTTGAGATCAAGATCCTAGCAATGATATGATGGAGCACTCTCATCTCCAGAGATAACTGATTTGCTGACACTATGGATACTCCTTTGATGTCCTCATGCTCCAGTATACACCTAAAAGTAGCATCCATGTGTCCAACACAGTTCACAGCCATGCCACGACGGGGAATCTCCTATACTCTGTTGATAGTCTCAGCCATCACTGGAATCTTAACTCCCTTGGCCTGTGCCATCCACCTGATTCCATCTGTAGCTAAACTCTCATAGAACTCATGCATTAAATGAGGATAATACCTATCTCTCATGGTATAAAAAGGGACTGGGCCAGCAGATCTCAGTAAATCTCCAATGATAAACCCCTCCAAAATCTAGAACTGTAGGTTATTGACTAGATTCCAACTCATGCCTTTGGGTCCCACATAGCACAGGCTAGGTGACTAGGATGCTAGTCACGGTCCTTGATAGGGTCGACTCATATGGGCGAGTAGGCTCGACCCCTGGGATCGGATGGATTAAATGGGACTGACTGCCCAGTCTATCGCTTGAGTGCAATCTTGCTTGAAGCGGATCAGCTCAGGTGCAAAACCCCTCAGGCCCACTAGTGGAGCATTACCGCTAGGCTCTAATCAGCTTAAGACAATAATTTCTAGCCTTTTAATAGGGACATTCCTTTTAGAATGGTGGTTAGGGGCTATGGTCTGATAGTTGGTATCAGAGCTAGGTTGCAGGTTTGAACCGGTAAAGGGCCACTCGGGTGTTGCTAGGGGGTGATTGTTGACTAGATTCCAGCTCATGCCTTCGAGTCCCACATGGCACGGGCTAGGTGACTGGGATGCTAGTCATGGTCCTTGGTAGGGTTGACTCGTATGGGCGGGTCGGCTCGACCCCTGGGATCGGATGGATTAAATGGGACTGACCGCCCAGCTTGCCGCTTGAGTGCGATCTTGCTTGAAGCATGTCAGCTTAGGTGCGAAGCCCCTCAAGCTCGCTAGTGAAGCATTACCGCTGGGCTCTGATTGGCTTAAGGCAATAGTTTCTAGCCTTCTAATAGAGACATTCCTTTTGGAATGGTGGTTAGGGGCTACGGTCCGACATAGGTCAATCCTCCTCCTACACGCGATCACTTTGCTTGCAACTCTCTCCACTACGGGGGATAACTATCGAGGGGGTGAACTAACCGCTGCCTGCTGATCCTCTGGCTGCTCATAATGCTTAACAGGGTCATGCCTAGCCTTAGATCTCCTCTCACCCAAGCTTGCTTCACCTCTTTGGGAGAGGGTTCACTTCTTACGGAAAGCAACCTGCTTCCTAGGACCCATGCTCACTAACATGGCTAAGGGTGGACCGGAAGCAAAAACGGGCTAAAGGCAAGGAAAAATGGACCAAAAATAGGGAAAACCAGATGAAGAACCAGTCGAAAAAGAGGGAAAGCTGGACCAAACGAGGGGAAGGAAGAGGGATTTACCAAAAATGGAAGGTTAGGATCGGAAGAGCACTATTTGTGGGAGATTGGAAGAGTTGGAGACCACAATGGAAGAGGGAAAAGTGAAAAAAGAATAAAAAAATAAAGGTTTGGATGCCCTAGAAATACTGTCGAATCGTTCATGAGTTGACACTTGGAAATTATTTAAGTGTCGACACTTCGGTTAGTCGACACTTGGCCAATTTCCAAGTGTCAACACTTGGTCAAAATCAAGCAAAAATTCAGAATAAATTCTAATAAATTTGCAAAAAATTAAAGGGGGTCTAGGGTTTATAAAAGATGAAATTTTAAGAGTATTTTGAGCATCTGAAAGAATTCATCAAGGAATTTGAAAGGGTTTCAATCAAAGAGGTCAGTGATGCCTAATTCTCTTCTAATCATGCAAAACCTATCTTCGCTAAGGGGATTAGTAAAAATATCAACTAATTATCTATCAATATATACAAAATCAAGTATTACATTACTATTTTGTACATGATCTCTTATAAAATGATGTCTTATTTCAATATATTTGCTTCTTGAATATTAAACTAGATTTTTAGTTAAATTAATTGCACTTGTATTATCACATCTTATGGGTGTTTTATTTAACTTAATGCCAAAGTCTTTGAGTTATTGTTTGATCCAAAAGATTTAAGCATAACAACTTCCAGCTACTATATATTCGGCTTCAGCCATTGATAGAGCAACTGAATTTTATTTCTTGTTAAACCATGAAATCAAATTAACTCCAAGAAATTGACAAGTTTCACTAGTGCTTTTCCTATTTAATTTATATTCAGCAAAGTCAGCATCAGAATAGGCAATTAATTTTATTGATGAATCTCCAGAGTACCATAGTCCAATATCTATTATGCCCGACAAATATCTAAATATGTGCTTAATAGCCAATAAATAAGATTCTTTAGGAGCATACTAATATCTAGCACACATACAAACACTGAACATAATATCTGGCCTACTTGCAGTTAAGTATAATAATGAACTAATGATCCTTCTATACAATTTTTGATCAACATTTTACCTGATTCATCTTTATCAAGTTTGCAAGAAGGGCTTATAGGTGTACCTAATGACTTGGTTGTCTTCATTCCAAACTTCTTTAAGATTTCTTTAGTGTACTTAGCTTGGTTGATGAAGATCCCTTCTCTAGTTTGCTTGATCTGGAGTCCGAGAAAGAAGTTTAGCTCACCCATCATGCTCATCTCGAACTCTCCCTGCATAAGTTTTGCAAACTCTTGACAAAGTATTTCATTAGCAGCACCAAAAATGATATCATCAATATAAACTTATACTACTAAGAGATCATCATTTTTCTTTTTCAAAAATAGTGTAGTGTCAACATTGCCTCTAAAAAATCTATTTTCAAGTAGAAATTTACTTAATCTATCATACCAAGTTCTTGGAGCTTATTTTAAACCATACAAAGTCTTGTGAAGTTTAAAAACATGATTAGGGCATTCATAATTTTTAAAACCTGGGGACTGTTCAACATACACTTTTTCTTCAATAAAACCATTTAAAAAGGTAATTTTGATATCAATTTAAAATAATTTGGAATCCATATAGCAAGCAAAAGCAAGTAATAATCTAATTGCTTCTAATCTAGCAACAGATGCAAACTTTTCATCAAAATTAATACCTTCTTCTTGATTATAATCTTTTGTTACCAATCTAGCTCTATTTCTTATTACTACTTCATTTTTATCAAGTTTATTTCTGAAAATCCATTTTGTTCCTATTATTGAAACATTAGAAGGTCTTTTAACTAAGGTCCAAACTTTATTTCTTTTAAATTGATTTAGTTCATCTTGCATAGCATTAATCTAATTTGAATCTTTTTCAGCTTCTTCAATAGATTTTGGTTCTACTTGTGATATAAAAGCTAAATAATCACAAACATTTCTTAGAGAGGAACGAGTACTTATCCCTTTAGATGGATCACCAATAATAAGTTCCTTAGGGTATCCATGGGCATACCTTCATTCTTTAGGTAATGGCTTGGGAATAGATGAAGCTCCAACTTCTTGTACTTGTTCTTCTTCATTGTCCTGATCACCTTCTTGCTCCTTGGAAGGTCTTTCATTGATGGTCATTTGTAGAGGTGGGCATTGGGTCGTGCCGGGCCAGGCCCGGCCCAGGCCTACCGGGCCACAGGCTAAACGGCCATGCCTGGCAAGGCCCGCTTAACCTGAAGGCTGGGCCCGGCATGGCCCTAGGCCCGGGGGGTGGCGGGCCGTGCCAGGCACGGCCCGCTGGCCCATCAGCTAAGTTATTTTTTTAAAATTTTTTTTAAAAAAAATGGGTTGGGCCTGGCACGGCCCATTTGGGCCCGTTACGGGCTGCCTGGCCCGTTTGGGCCCGTTACGGGTCGGGCCAGGCATGGCCCATTTGGGCCCGTTATGGGCCGGGCCTGGCATGGCCCGTTTGGCCCATAATAGCTAAAAAACATGTATTTTTTGATTTTTTTACTATTTTAACCCTCCCAACTATCATAAAACGGGCACATTTATTTTTAATTCTTAATTTTTTATAATTATACATTTAATTTTTACAATCAACTCAGATCGGACTAACAAATGAGGAATATTGATTTGAGAAGGGGACTATTATTTTCTTCGGGCAACTTCGTTATTGAGATCCTGTGAAGCACACGACAGCTGTAATGATTTTATTTACATGATGCATACATATTACGAAGATGGTGAAAATGCCAGTTGATGTGGCGAGCCACTGACATGGTGCCCATGTTGGATCTAGCTAAGTGATGAGGTGGTGAAGAATGCCACTTGGCCCAGCTTAGGTCGAGCTCCTGACTAAGGTTGAGCTAAGTGATCGAGGTTGAGCTCCCAGTTGAAGTCGAGCTTCCATCTGAGATCGAGCTCCCAGCTGAGGTTAACCTCTCATCCAAAGTCGAGCTCCCGTCCAAGGTCGAGCTCCCAGCCAAGATTGAGCTCCCATTCAAAGTCGAGCTCCCAGCTGAGGTCGAGCTCCCAGCTGAGGTTAAGCTCCTGTCCAAGGTCGAGCACCCACTCAGGGTTGAGCTCGTAGCTAAGGTCAAGCTCCTAGCGAAGGTCGAGCTGCTGTCCGAACCCAGTCCCCGCAGGTAAAAGGATAGCAGGAAGTGAGATACGGTCTGATGATGATGATATAAACACTAATGATGATTAGTAAGATTTTGATCATTTATTTGTAATTCTTAATTTTTTATAATTATACATTTTTTTTTAATTGTTAAAGTGAGTTATCTCTATTTTCTTCCCTTATTATATTCTGGAGGTCAGGCCTAGTCCCCCTCCTTCTGGAGGTCAGGCCTAGTCCCCCTCCTTTCATGTACCATTTTGATTTAAATTAATAAACTGGTAGGGGTCTATGCCAAACCCCCCACCATTATGGTGGCTTTATATTAATAAATTCTTAGTTCCCAACATTTTTTTAATTTATTAAAAATATTTTTTATAAATAAAAATTTTATTTTCATTTATTTTAAGGGGGCCGGGCCGTGCCGTGCCAGGCCCTAATGGGCCGTGCCATGCCTGGCCCGGTCCAGGTCCTAATGGGTCGTGCCATGCCCAGGCCCTAATGGGCCATGCCGTGCCCAGGCCCTAATGGGCCGTGCCGTGCTTGGCCCAGTCCAGGACCTAATGGGCCATGCCGGGCTTGGCCCGGTCCAGGCCCTAATGGGCCATGCCGTGCCCAGGCCCTAATGGACCGTGACGAGCTTGGCCCGCGGGCCAGAAAATCTAAACCCGGCCCGGCCCCTTATTATGGGTCGTGCCTGGCACGGCCCGTTACTGTAGCAAGCAGGCCATGCCAGGCACGGCCCGCTTCATGCCGGGCCTTGCCAGCCCATGGGCGGCCCAGCCCAGTGCCCATCTCTAGTCATTTATTCAATCTTTTGAATAACTATTTCATCATCAAGAACATCTTCTTTTCTAGAAGATTTTTCGTTAGTCTCATCAAAAACAATATGTATGGACTCTTCAACAAGAAATGTTCTTCTGTTAAAGACCCTGTATGCTTTGCTAGAAGTAGAGTATCTTAAGAAGAAACCCTCATTTGACTTGGCATCAAATTTACTTAAGTTGTCTTTGCCATTATTTAGAATGAAACAACGGCATCCAAAAATACGAAAATACTTGATAGTTGATTTCCTACCTTTCCAAAGCTTATAAGGTGTTTTCTTCAAAATAGGTCAAATTAAAACATGATTCAAAATATAGCATGCAGTGTTTATGGCTTCCGTCCAAAAATATCTATGTAAATCATTTTCACAAAGCATAGTGCATGCCATTTCTTCTAAGGTCCTATTTTTTTTCTACTATCCCATTTTGCTAAGGTGTCCTAGGTGCAGAAAAGTTATGATAAATACCATTTTCATTGGAAAAAATTTCGAAATCATGATTTTCAAAATTAGTACCATGATCACTATGTAAGGAGACAATTAAAATACCTTTTTCATTTGGAACTTTCTTGTAAAACTTAATGAATATAGAAAATATTTCATCTTTATAAGCCAAAAACATCATCCATGTAAAACGAGAGAAGTCATCTATAATGACTAGACCATACTTCTTGCCTTCCAAACTAGTTATTCTGGTAGGTCCAAAGAGATCCATATGAAATAATTCTAAGGATCTAGTTGTAGACACTACTCCTTTTGGTTTGAAAGAATATTTTGTTTGTTTTCCAATTTGACATGCACTACAAATCTTGTCTTTTTCAAAAGCAAGTTTTGGCAAATCTTTTATAAGATTTTTTTTTGCTCAATTTTGAAAGTAAATGCATACTAGCATGCCCTTGTTTTTGATGCCAAAGCCAATTAGTTTCATTGATCTTGGCTTCCATTGCCACTAGGCATTGACCATTTTATATTGGTAGATTATCAAGATTAACAATATAAATGTTCCCATGCCAATAAACTTGATGCCATTATCATCTATACTAGATACAATGCACATAGAAGATTCGAAAACCACTTTAAATCTTTTATTACAAAATTGACTATACTAAGCAAATTATGTTTCAAACCATCAACAAGTAAAATATTATCAACATAAGTAGAGGGGGTGATATGGACTTTACCAACACCGATAATTTTGTAATTTCCATTATCATCAAATGTGATGTTTCCACCATTTAAAGCCTCTAGAGATGAGAATTGCTTTACATCTACGGTCATGAGTCTTGAGCAATCGCTGTCAAGGTATCATAATCTTCTTTTTTCCTTAGTTACAAGACACACCTACAAAAATAAATCAAGTGAAAACTTTGGGTACCCAAGTCATTTTGGATCCTTTAGGGTTAGTTGAAGTGGTTACTTTTGAAATCCAAACTTTTCTAACATTATTTAATTTTCTTTTATCACACATAAGATATATGTCCTAATTTATCACAAACATTACATGTAATGCTAGAAGATGTAGGTACAAAGAAATTTTTGAAATATTTCTATTATTTTTTAGGTTTAAAACCTAATCCTGGTTTGTTCAAAACTGCTCTTTAGCAATTTAAAAGTAAGTTTAGTTTTTCATAACTATAGATGAATTTCTCAATAAATGGTTTTACTTTTTCAAGTTCTTCTTTGCATTTCTTGTTTTCTTGCAAAAGTTTTTTATTTTGTCTGATAAGTTTTTCATTTGTTGCAAAACTCTATCATTTTTAAAAGAATTTTTTCTTTCAAGAATTCTTCCTTCTCATTTTTCAAAAGAGTAAATTTTATCATTCATTATAAACTATATTCATCAAAAAATCATGTAATTCTTCAAATGTAAATTCATTTTTAGTTTCAGACCTTACCTCTTCATCATTGGCCATAAAGCAGATGTTGGCTACTTCTTGCTATTCTTTATCCGAGCTTGAATCTTCGCTCTCACTGCACATCGCCATCATCACTTTCTTCTTAAATTTCTTCTTGCCTGTTTTGAGAGTGGGGCAATCCATTTTGTAATGTCCAGGCTTTTTACATTCAAAACATATGGGTTGCTTCCTTTACTTTTCTTTTTCTTTCTCCTTATTTGGCTCTCCTCTTTGTTGCTTTTTCTTATAATTGAACCTCTTCTTTCTCATGAATTTCTTGAATTTTCTTGAGATGAGGGCCATTTTATCTTCCTCATCTTCCTAATATGAATCATCACTTGAACCTTCATTGATTGTGGACTTAAATGCAATAGCCTTCTTTTTCTTCTCATTGTCCACCACCTTTTGCTTCAAGGATAGCTCATATGTCACCAGTGAACCCAATAATTGCTCAAGTGGAAGAGTGTTGACATCCTTAGCTTCTTCAATAGCTGTGCCTTTTGGATCCCAAGAGGATGGAAAAGACCTGAGGATTTTGTTAACAAGTTTAGCATTAGATACAACTTTACCTAAACTCCTATACCATTAACAATATTAGTGAACCTAGTATACATTTCACTAATAGTTTTCTTTGGTTCCATCCTAAACATCTCATAGGTATGAATGAGCATGTTAACTTTGGTGATCTTTACTTGATGTGTACCCTCGTAGACAACTTCAAGAGTATCCCAAATTTCTTTAGCAGAGGTATAGTTAGATATTCTATTAAATTTGCTTGGGTCTAATGCACAAAATAATAAATTCATGGCCTTTGCATTAAGCTCAGCTTGCTTAATGTCATTCTCATCCTAATCTTCTTCTAACTTAGGGGTGGGAATACCATTAACCAAGATAGTGGGCTGATGAGGGCCTTTAACTATTGTCTTCCAAATATTATAATTTATAGCTTGAATGTATATGCGCATGCATGTCTTTCAGTAGGTGAAATTTGTGCTATTAAATAGTGGGGGATGGTTTGAGGCTTGACCTTCTACAATACCAACATCAATTTGGGTTGCCATTAGACCTTTGACTTAAGATTGTGAGTACCAAGCTCTGATACCACTTGTTGCCCAGCATAACATCCTAAGAGGGGGGTGAATTGGATTTTTAAAATTTTAGACTTAAGCAAGTATGTGCTGAACTAAAGTTTGTGTAACAATGTGAATGTGCTCAACAATGATATGCTATAGAATTAACATAATAAATGCATAGTAAATCGGAGCAAATAATAAGGAAGAGCAAACAATTACAAACAAAAGGTTGATAGTGGTTCAGTGCACTTCAAAAACCTGCATCGACTCCCCAAGCTTCCCCTTGGGTATTTACACTATAATCACTAAGATTACAGCCAACTTATTTTTCCGGGCTCACAAGTTAAAACCCTTAGTTGGTTTTGTCACTTAGGCTCACCAACAAACTTTCCCTCAAGCCATACCTAGGCTTGAATTCCAATTCACGGCTTGGAAGGGTCTAACCCTAGTTTCAATAGCCTTGAAACTAGTTATAACAATTAAAGTCAAGTATACAGTAATAAGCACAAAGAAACTCTCATAAGAGCTTAAATAAATGTCGATGAAGCTCTTATTGAATGCTTGAGTTATCTCATTGAATGCAATCAATGAACACTTTTGAAAAATGATTTGAAGGCACAATAGCAAGATTGAAGGCTTTTTCAGGTGGAATATCCTTTAAGGCTCACTCAAGTCTTTTTAAAAGCTTTTCTCAAAAGATGATCTTTGTCTCTTGTATCTCACTTTTTCTCTTATCTTTGTCTTGAGTTTTCAATGAGTTTGGTGAGTGATAAATAGTTGAAAAACCTTCAAAAAATTATTAGAGATCGTTAGAGCGAAGAAACTAGCAATTTGGAATTGTTTGAAATAAATTTGAATTTCTGAAAATATAACCATTACTATTGTCAAAACCTTTGAGTCGACACTTAGGTCAACACTTAGGTCGACACTTGAGTCTTCATGAGTCGATACTTGGATCGTCACTAGGTATAATCTTTGAGTTTCTAAGGTTCTAATTTATTTCTGGTCTTAGGCTATGAGTCGGTCTGTGAGTTGACACTTGAAATTATGAATTGACACTTGAGTCGACATTTAAGTCAGCACTAGGCAAAAGTCCATGGAATGACATTGTTCTGTTTTCTTTCTTATCTCAGGCCTTGAGCTGATCTGTGAGTCGATATTTGAATCTTGTGAGTTGACACTTAGGTCGACACTTAAAATTATGAGTCGACACTTCATTTAAGTCCAAAAAATGATGTTCTATCCATTTCTATTCTTAGGCCTTGAATCGATCTGAGTCGATACTTGAATCTTGTGAGTCGACATATAGGTCGACACTTGAGTCGACACTAGGCATGCCAGCTAAAACTCTGTGTGCCAGTCTTTAGAGGTGTCGACACTTGCTTCATGAGTTGACACTTTGAGTTGACACATAGGTCAACACTTGATCTGTGCCATTTCCAAAAAGTATGCCAAACTCCAAAATTCTCAAAAATTATCCAATCAACTTCCAATTTCTTCTCCATAAAGATCAAGATGATCATTTTCATGGCATTCCAAGATGAGAAGATCTCTTAAACATTGAAATTCATCTTGCTTTGATGTTAGTGACTTTGTAAGAAATTTGATGTACCTGTAACCTATAATTCATAACTTCAATTAAAATATTAATACCAAACATATACTTAATGTTTTGTTATTCATCAAAATCAAGAGCCAAATCCAACATCTAGCCATCACACAGCTCTTCAGCTAGGTCTTATAAGTAGGAGTCCAGGGAGATCTCCATGTAGGTGACTTCTTCTCGATCACATTCTACTCCTTCCCTTTTGTTCTAAATTGCTGACTTGAGCATCGAAAGGTCCCCGCCAGAGCCACCAGAGCCAACTCTAGTCAGATACTTTTTATAGGGACAAGCATCATCACCTGGTGCTTGTTGGACACTTCAGCACTCTCGACCGTAACCAAGAATCGGTAGCAACATCTATCATTGAATAAATTGGATTGGATTTCTCTTTCTAACTTAAATAGGACATTATTGATATTGAAAATATATTCATTTTTTTTAAAAAAAAAATCATCTCAATTAGGTATTGTATGATCAATTTATGATGTCCTAAAGTTTGGTTTGTGAATTGGTTTCTTGTTGTGGTGGATCTTATGAATTTTGTTTAGCTCTACTTGTAGTAGAAAACATGATCCACATCGAGTCTTTGTAGTAGTGAAAGAAATCTATATCAAGTATAGTGATCCTCTTAGATATCCGTAGTAATCAAAATAGTCTACATTGAGTCTAATGATTTACTTAGATCATATATATTTTGATGCTTTGACTCAATAGAGTCTGATGTGGCGATATCTGCTGACGTGGTGATATCCGCTGACATGGAGCATGTGGGCGGCCACAATGACAAGAGACCTGCCACCCGGGTGGAGCCACCCGATGAAGAGCTGAGGCCAGGCTCACTAGGCGAGCCTCCATCTGAGATCAGCCTCCCTACCGAGGTCAAGCTCCCAGCTAAGGCTGGGCTCATTGGGCGAGCCCACCATTTGAGGTCAAGCTCCCAGTCGAGGTCAGGCTCATTAGGCAAGCCCCCCATCTGAGATCAGCCTCCCTGCCGAGGTCAAGCTTCCAATTGAGGTTGGGATTATTGGGCGAGCCCCCCATCTGTGATCAGCCTCCCTGTCGAGGTCAAGCTTCCAACCAAGACCGGGCTCATTGGGCGAGCCCCCCATCTAAGATCAGCTTCCCTACTAAGGTCAAGCTTCTAGCCAAAGCTGGGCTCACGAGGCGCACCCCTATCTAAGGTCAGCTCCCAGCCGGGGGCTTGCTCGTGTCCCAACACAGAGTCCTAAGTATGGAGTTCCCACCAGATAGCATATATTCAAATCATGCCGCAACAAAAGCCTAGCCACCTGTAGCCTTCTATAGGAGGCGCCAGCCCCACCTGTAGCCTTCTATAGGAGGCGCCAGCCCCACCAGAGATACGAAACGGGCACCCCTAGGCCCCAGGCATGGTGGCGTGCTGCCATGCCCACAACCATACCACCAACGGTCGCCCACCACCATGGCACGACACCCAGAGCCTTCCCAAGAGAGGAATCCAGTCAAGGCCCCAACACCTGCAATGCTTGGGCGGTCCCTCCTGAAATAGGAGAGCCCCTCTTATAAAGAGGAGGGGAGAAGAAAAGAAAAGGGATCTTTTAGAGGGAGAAGAGTTTCTTCCCTTCGGGGGGGAGCTTTTTCCTTCCCTTCGAAGAGGGGGAAGAAGGAAGGAAGGAAGGGAGGGTGCGCGGCACCGACGGAGGAGGAACGCCCTAGCACGATCGAGCTACAGGCGACGATCTTGGCAGCAGCAAATTGGCATGCCAGGTAGGGATAAGTTTCAAGATCCTGATGACCAACAGATTGGCATGCTAGGAAGGGTCAAGTTTCAAGATACTAGCAACCAACAAATTGGTGCACCAGGAAGGGGTAAGCTTCAAGATCCTGGCAACCAACAGATCGGCGCGCTAGGAACAAAGACAACCATCCTCACCCCTGGGGGGCAGACCTGGGGCACAAGAGGGGAAGATGACCGTGTCTTCCCACATGATGGCCACCTCCCACAGCACCCTCCGGTCGGGACTGGCTCCATCCGTCTCTCCTTAAGACGATGGTTAGCGAGTTCAACCTGTGCCTCCTTGAAGGAGTAGCACATTCTCATCCACGAGACCAGAGTTTGATGGGTAATTCTCTTCCCCTATTACCCTCACAATATGAAGAGTTGTGTGATAGGTTTGCAGGAGAAGCTTCTGTCTCACCATCGATGGCAAGTATTGCTGTCTAACACCTACCGCTAAGCCCACGATCTAGGGATGTCAACCGGGAAGCCTGAGGGGCCCCCGCCATCTACCACCAGACTCTCAGTTCAGCTCTTACCTCGCTCATAATTCGGAGATGTCCACGATGACTAAATGAAGTCCCGCCATCTACTGCGAGGCTCACAGTTTGGCAACTGCTATGCTAATAGCCCAAAGAAGTTCACGGACACTCCAAAAGGCCCCTGCTATCTATTGCCTGACTCTTAGTTCTGCTCTTGCCTTGCTCACAGTCTGGAGATGTCTACGTGACTCAACGAAGTCCCGCCATCTACCGCAAGGCTCATAGCTTGGCATCTGCTATGCTCACAATCCGGAGAGGTTTGCGGGGAACCCCAGCAATTCCATTGTCTATCGCTTGGCTTGCAGATCGGCACCCACTGCACTAACGGTCCTGAGATGTCCATAGAGACACCAGAAGCTCCGCCACCTGACTTGCAGCATGGTCAGCCGATGAGCCAAGCCCTCTCGATAGGCCTGCATCAAAGCTTTGAGCTTGGAGCAGTCCACCACCTTGTCAAGGATGTAAGACTCACCCTTCGATTATTGAAACTCACTTTTAGTGCAACATTGTCTTCTATCTGTGCAGGCACTCATCCAGCCGATCTCAAGTTTGCCTAAGCTCGGAAACTCCCGAAGCCCGGTACTCTAAGTCCAGAAACTTACGAAGCCCGACACTCTAAGTCTGGAAACTTATGAAGCCCGGAAACTCTCGAAGCCAGGCACTCTAAGCTCGAAAACTCCTGAAGCCCGGCACTCGAAGCCTGGAAGCTCCCGAAGCATGGCACTCTAAGTCCGGAAACTCCTGAAGCCCGATACTTTAAGCCCGAAAACTCTCGAAGCCTGGCACTCTAAGTCCGGAAACTCCAGAAGCCCGGCACTCTAAGCCCGAAAACTTACGAAGCTCGGCACTCTAAGCCCGGAGACTCCCGAAGCTCGGTGTTCAAGACCAGAAGCTCAACCAGCCTCTCAGCTCCAACCACCTTGCTCACAGTCTAGAGATGTCTACCGGGAAACTCCAGAAGTCTCGACCATTTACTACTTGACTCACAACTTGGCGCATCAGGGCCCTCGGCCTCCTCTAGCAGGGCCCTCGACCTCCTCCTTCACCGGGCCTCCTGACCTCCTTCATCCAACCTCTCGGCCCTAGCCGCCTTGCTCACAGTTTGGAGATGTTTGCCAGGAAACTCCAGAAGTCCCGGCCATCTATCGCCTGACTCACAGCTCGGTGCATCAGGCCCCACGACCTTCTCTATCAGGCCTCTCGGCCTCCTTCATCTGGCCTCCCGGCCTCCTTCATCAAGTTTCTCGACCTCCTCCTTCACCAGGCCTCCCGACCTCCTTCATCCAACCTCTCGGCTCCAGCCGCCTTGCTCATAGTTCGGAGATATCTACCGGGAAACTCCAAAAGTTCCAGCCATCTATTGCCTGACTCACAGCTTGGCACATCAGGCCCCTCGACCTCCTTCATTAGGCCCCTTGACATCTTCTGGCAGGCCCGTCGACCTCCTCCTTCATAGGCCTCCTGGCCTCCTTCATCCAACCTCTCGGCCCCAGCCGCCTTGCTCACAGTCTAGAGATGTCCACAGAGAAACTCTAAAAGTCCCGACCATCTATCGCCTGACTCACAGCTTGGCGCATCAGGCCCCTCGGCCTCCTTCCTCAGGCCCCTCGGCCTCCTCTAGCAGGCCTCTCGCCCTCCTCTGGCAGGCCTCTCGCCCTCCTTCATCGGGCCCCCGACCTCCTTCATCGGGCCCCTCGGCCTCCTCCTTCACCAAGCCTCCCGACCTCCTTCATCCAACCTCTTTGCTCCAGCAACCTTGCTCACAGTCTGGAGATGCCCATTGAGAAACTTCAGAAGTCCCGACTATGTACTGCCTGACTCACAGCTTGGCGAATTAGGCCCCTCGGACTCCTCCATCAGGGCCCTCAGCCTCCTCTGGTAGGCCCCTTAGCCTCCTCCTTCACCAAGCCTCCCGGCCTCCTTCATCCAACCTCTCGGCCCTAGTTGCCTTGCTCAGTTCAGAGATGCCTGCCGGAAAATTCTAGAAGTCCTAGCCATCAACCACCTGACTCATAGCTTGACAAATCAGTCCCCTCAGCCTCCTCCATCAGGCCCCTAACCTCCTCCATCAGGCCCCTCGGCCTCCTCTGGCAAGCCCCTCAGCCTCCTCTTTCACCAGGCCTCCTGGCCTCCTTTATCCAACCTCTCAGCCACAGCTGCCTTGCTCATAGTCCGGAGATGTCCACTGGAAAACTCCAGAAGTCTCGACCATCTACCGCCTGACCACGGCTTGGCGCATCAGGCCTCCCGGCCTCCTTCTTCATTAGGCCTCTTAACCCCTTCCATCAAGCCTCTAAACTCCAGCCATCGTGCTCAATCACAGTCTGGAGACAAGAACTGAAGGAGTCCGAGATCTCGCTCGGCGAGTCAAGCCGAGGGACCCCGGAAGCCTAAGAAGCCAAAGACCATCACATAGGCCTTAAGGCCCTAGCATCATCCTGTGGGAGCCGAATGTCCAGAGCAGACTCGAGATGGCCTCGGAAATACACATTCCTACTCTAAAGCCCAAAGAAGAGGAATAGGAGATAGAGATGTATTGGATAATGAAAAAAGATGCCTTCATTAATCAAAAGTCTCTTACATCAAGGGGGATCCTCGACAGGCTGGGGAACCTCTTAAATGCTAGATTCCAAGCATGAAGAGAAGGAAGCTTGGTCAGCTCCAGCCTTGGTCCTGATCTTAACCTCCATGATTGGCATATAAGGCACTAGTAGGACAGGCCGAGCCTATAGGGCCCCTTCCTCAAGTGTCCGCCAAATCTCTAGAGGCTGGCATCGGCTCCACTACCTCCCCATTGGATTTCATCGATTCCATGATTCCAAGGGCAACTACAGTAGCCCCTCGTTATGCCACCTTTGACAGCATCAGAGGGGTCATGATCTATTCCACAATGACCATGCCCTGGCCGCCACCTCCTCGTCGAGGACCTCTGGTCTTGAAAATTAAGGGGAGGCACGAGCGGCCTCTTTCTCCCTCTTCTGTTCTTCCCAAGCTATGCAATCGGAGGTTCTCCCCATTGTCCTCCTTGGGAAGAATTTTTGAACTCGGTGGATTTCTTCTCCAAGCTAAACACCATCGCCTTGACGACCAGTAGATCCTTCTCGAAGAGTCTTCACTCGACTCCCCGGCTCCTTGGCGGAAAACCTGAAGTCCACCAAGAGGCCTCTCCCGGCATGGCCCGAGATAGGAGTAAAGGAAGAAAGCATGGGGAAAAAAATCTAGCCTATCAAAAGTTCTCAACACTCGAGCGGGAGAAGGATCAGAGGGAGAAGGAGTGCACGACAAAATATTGTTGGCCAACACTCAAGGACTCCTTAAATGGGAAGGATGCAGACCCTTTGCAGCAAAGGTCGCCACCCACCGTCGCCTCGTCCCAATGTGAGGCACGCCGCCACTTAGTCTTTTGGCCAACCGGAGACTGCTGTGTAGCCCAGTCAGATGCCCCAGATATGCCGAACATGCGGCCATCACTTCGATCCAAATAGAGCATTCATGGTCCTTCATTGAAAAATCGAGCGAAGCGTCGCCTTGTTCGCACCAGGGGGCATGATTTTTAGGGCTGCAAGCACCCGAGGCATTAATGGCACAGCAGGCGCATCCCCCCATATCAGTGGGACCATTACTCCCTTCGCCCCGAGCGCTACCTCATCCTCTAGGCTCAGGAGTGGGGGGCATTTGATATGGTGGCATCCGCTGATATGGAGCATGTGGGCGACCACGATGACAGGAGCTCGCCACCTGGGTGGGGCCGCCCGGCGAAGAGCCAAGGCTGGGCTCATTGGGTGAGCCCCCCATCTGAGATCAGCCTCCCTGTCGAGGTCAAGCTCCCAGCCGAGGCCGGGCTCATTGGACGAGTCCCCTGTCTAAGGTCAAGCTCCCAGCCAAGGTCGGGCTCATTGAGCAAGCTCACCATTTGAGATCAGCCTCCTTGCCGAGGTCAAGCTTCCAGCCGAGGCTAGGCTCATTGGATGAGCCCCCTGTTTGAGATCAGCTTCCTTGCCGAGGTCAAGCTTCTAGCTGAGGTCGAGCTCATTGGATGAGCCCCATGTCTGAGATCAGCCTCCCTACCGAGGTCAAGCTTCCAGCCAAAGCTGGGCTCATGAGGTGCACCCCTATCTGAGGTCAGCTCCTAGCTAGGGGCACGCTCATGTCCCAATGCGGGTCCCAGGTTTGGAGTTCCCGCCAAAGAGTAGATATTCAAATCATGCCACATCAAAATTATGGCCACCTACAGCCTTCTACAGGCGATGCCAGCCCCACCAGAGGTACAATACGGGTGCCCCAAGGCCCCAGGCCCAGTGGCGTGCTGCCACGCCCACGGCCATACCACCAACAGTCGCCCACCACCATGATATGACACTTGGAGCCTTTCCAAGCGAGGAATCTAGCCAAGGCCCCAGCACCTGCAACACCTAGGCAGTCCCTCCTGAAATAGAAGTGCCACTCTTATAAAGAGGAGGGGAGAAGAAAAGAAAAGGGATCTTTTGGAGGGAGAAGAGTTTCTTCCCTTCGGCGGGAGATCTTTTTCCTTCCCTTCGGAGAGGGGGAAGAAGGTAAGAAAGGTAAGAATGTGGGGGAAGGCAAGGGAGAGATAAGTCCCCATTCTCTGCTCTCGATCACTACTCTTTCCATTTCCTTTCCATTTCCGCATTGAGTCACACCCTTCCGGCGGAAGGGTCCCCCAAGCCCTACACCACGAGGTCTTTTCTATTCCTCTCGATTGTTCCACTGATTTGATCGTTGGAGTGTCCTTGCCGAAATTCCTGGCCTGGGTCTCTTCCCTGTCTTGCAGGAAGGAAGGAAGGGAGGGCATGCGGTGTCGGCGGAGGAGGAATGCCTCGGTGCGACCGAGCTGCAGGTCGTGGCGATCTTGGCGGTAATAGAGTCCACATCAAAGTCTATCATCTTTTAAAAGATAATTTTATCCACATTATATTACTAACACCAAATAACTTGCTACATAGGCACTTTAGGCGAGCTTTGACCTTAATTAGGGTGAGAGTGAGCAATATGCTAATAATTTGAAAATTGCAAAATTATAATACAGGGTACATGTAAGTTCAAATAAAATGTAGATTTTTTTAGCCATTATTTTATTTGATTGCTATGAAACTTTTTTGTCTTTCAAGCTTAAAATTTGTCATGCATTTCATTGGAATTTATAGAATTAAAGGTCCATTTGGTTTGGATATGTCAAATTATGGGATAATATGACTATTTCTAGAAAGTGTTTATCTAGAAAAATAATTGTGGAGAAAAATAATTTTAGCATCACTAAAGTGGTAGCCCAATTGGAACTTGCTATGGTTTCATCAACCTTAGGTCTCAAGTTCGAGAGTCAATTACATGAAGCCCTTTGGTAGGGTTGAGATGACGTACTCAAACATACCACTTAGATGTAGTGGGAAGTGATTGAGCTATCTTTATTGTTGCCACGAATCGAATATTCTTCAGCAAAACGGGGGTCCTTATAGTTATCCTTAGAGGAGGTAGTTATGTTGGTTACCCCTCACTCTCTTTTTTTTTTTAAAAAAAAATTTACTATATTTGGTTGTGAAAAAATTTCTTTGAAAAATGATACTGAAAAAAGATTACTGTCCAGTTGGAAGTAATCTTACCTAAGAATATGATCAAATTTATAAATATACCTATCAATAAAAAATAAATTTTAATACTAAGATAATATTATTATCTTCAATCAATTTGTTGCCGATCATACCGCTGTGGCCTGTAGCTTATGTACTGGTGCCGGACCATGGACTCTTTCGCCTCCAGATCTCCAAGCCTCCAGACCTATAAAACAAGGTTAGAGACCCAGGCCGGGGGTTCCGGCGAGGGCACTCCGACAGTCAAGTTAGCGAAAGGCAAGATGGAACAGATCCACTAAGATGGGTCTCCGCTGGATTCCCATGCTTAGAGAAGGATTTTTATTAAAGAAGTGTGGGAACGAGAGGGGTTGACACTCAATTTCCTGCATTGGACTCGCTGGGCTTGCATCTGGGAACTTTCGAGAGCCCCAGAATCGTTATCCCTTTCTCTAGGTGTTCTTTCCTCTCAGTGGCTTACCTTCCCATCCGCTTTCACCATCCCTCTTATACCACCAGACCATCTTCAGCTTTTGTTTCCTCCCTTCTCGAAGGCTCCCGGAGGTTCCTGGCTTTTTCCCCCCCTCCTCCCCTCCTCTTCGAGTCTGGGAGTTAAGCGGCGAGCTTGCCTCATCCACCATGCTATCACGAAAGGAGGAACCTGGCGAGATCTCGAGATAAGCATAGGAGCCCTCATCTCGAGGCGGTGACTGTGGATTTTCTGGGTTCCAGGCCCCTGTCCGCAAGGATTCAATACCTCGATTGCGGGGCCCTCCTTAACTGATGTAAACAAGGTTCCGCACACCATTGCGGGCCATACTGGGTGCCCTGTACGGGATGTGCTACACGTCGACTCTAGCATTGATCTCGTGGCACATGCCTCTGATCCCCGGAGGCTTTGCAAAGTAGGGCTGACTTCGGTCGAGGTGAACCCATTAGGGGGTGCCACCTGACGGAGTGGCAGGAGCACCTAGCTCGACCTCGACGAGGTGGACCCATCTTGGAGCGCCACTTGGTGAGGGAGCAGAGGCCGCCAGCTTCGATTGAGGTGGACCCCTCTTGGGTGGACACCTAGCGAAGTGGCAGAGGAAGGCTCGACTTCGACCGAGGTGGACCCATCTTGGGGTGCCACTTGGCGAAGGAGCAGGAGCGCCTAGCTCGACCCCGGCAAGGTGACCCATCTTGGGGTGCCACCTGGCGAGGGAGTAGAGGCTGCCAGCTTTGGCCGAGGTGGACCCCTCCTTGCTGGACACCTGGCGAAGTGGTAAAGGAAGGCTCAACTTCGGTCGAGGTGGACCCATCTTGGGGTGCCACCTGGCGAAGGAGCAGGAGTGCCTGGCTCGACCTTGGTGAGGTGGACTCGTCTTGGGATACCTCCTAGCGAGGGAGCAGAGGTCGCCAGCTTCGGCCGAGGTGGACCCCTCCTGGGTGGACACCTGGCGAAGTGGCAGAGGAAGGCTCGACTTCAGCCGCGATGGACCCATCTTGGGGTGCCACCTGGCGAAGGAGCATAAGCGCTTGGCTCAACCTTAGCGAGGTGGACCCGTCTTGGGGTGCCACCTAGCGAGGGAGTAGAGGCTGCCAGCTTCGATCGAGATGGACCCCTCCTGGGTGGACACCTGGCGAAGTGGCAGAGGAAGGCTCAACTTCGATCGAGGTGGACCCATCTTGGGGTGCCACCTGGCGAAGGAGCAGGAGCGCCTGGCTCGACCTCGGCGAGGTGGACTCGTCTTGGGGTGCCACCTGGCGAGGGAGTAGAGGCTGCCAGCTTCAGTCGAGGTAGACCCCTCTTGGGTGGACACCTGGCGAAGTGGCAGAGGAAGGCTCGACTTCGACCGAGGTGGACCCATCTTGGGGTGCCACCTGGCGCAGGAGCAGGAGCGCCTGGCTCAACCTCGACAAGATGGACCCGTCTTGGGGTGCCATATGGCGAGGGACCAAAGGTCGCTAGCTTCGGCCGAGGTGGACCCATCCTGGGTGGACACCTGGCAAAGTGGTAGAGTAAGGCTCGACTTCGGCCGAGGTGGACCCATCTTGGGGTGCCACCTGGTGAAGGAGTAGGAGTGCCTGGCTCGACCTCAGCGAGGTGGACCCGTCTTAGGGTGCCACTTGGTGAGGGAGTAGAGGCCGCCAGCATTGGTCGAGGTGGACCCCTCCTGGGTGGACATCTAGCGAAGTGGCAAAGGAACGCTCGACTTCGGTCGAGGTGGATCCATCTTGGGGTGCCACCTGGCGAAGGAGCAGGAGTTCCTGGCTCAACCTCGGCGAGGTGGACCCGCCTTGGGGCACCACCTGGTGAGGGAGTAGGGGCACCTCGTCCCGGGTGAGGACGATCGCGGGCCAAGCCACCTGGGGGAAACTTCAAAAGAAAAAATCCACATGGCACTGTTGGCATCCAGCTGGATCTGACATATGCTCCACATCACCGATGTTGCCATATCAGTTGCCCCCCATCTCCAAGTCCCATCAGAGCATCGCGATTTGGGGCATGGGGAGTTAATGCAGAGATGACATGGAAAGAGGGAAATCTTGTGCCATAATTGCCATGATCACCGCCGCTACGTCCATCGTGCCTGAGACCCAATTGGTGGCCGCCATGTCCACATGCTTGACGGGCCATTAATACACCATTCCAAACCCGAGGCAGCTTCCATCGAATCGAAGCATCGATGTCGGGCGTGTCTCCACGTGGCGTTCATCTGATGGCTCTAGCCAGAAAGAGACGTACGGCCGCTGTTGATTGAGTTTGAAAAGGAGGTGACTTTCCAGAAACGAGGCCTCTTGGCTTTCTCACACATCGTCGACGGTTGCAGCGATCTTTCTTCATCCCCAGGGTCACCATTCCTCCAGTTCAAAACATCCTGGTAAGTGCCTGCGACACCTTTTCTTCCTCTTCTACCTTTCGATTCCGTGTCACCTCGAATCCGTCTCTTTCTCATTTCTTCTCCCTGATGGCCCATCGCTGTCATTCCTCTTCCAATCTGGATGAGGCCGGTCCTTCCCGGTCGAGGACTCCATCGCCTTCCTCCTCAGAGGGGGAAGAGATTCCAGTTAAGGTCCTGAGGCAACTGCGGCCAGGGACTGTGACCATAGGCATCCTTAGGGGTCCTAGGTCTCCCCATGTTGTTTATGCACGTCCCATCTCTGCCCTTCCTCCTCCGGTGGCAGAGACCTCCTCTTATGGTCCCTCTAGCTACGTCTCGATGATGATCGGAGATGATCTCTCTTGGATTCGGGATACGTATGGGATCCCGGATTCAATCCAGCTTTCGCTCCCAGGTCCGAGGGACCGAGTAACCTCGAGCGGACCAGGGAGGATTGCTTTCTACGAGGACTTCCTTGTCAGGGGTCTTCATTTTTTCCTTCATCCATTTTTCCTCTCCTTTCTCAGCCACTTCCGTCTAGTCCCGGCCCAGTTGGCTTCCAATGCCATCCGGGTCATTTTCGCCTTCATTGTCTTCTGTCACTTTTACGGGTTCTTTGCCCGCTTCTCGCTGTTCAGGGCCCTTTTTATCCTGAAATGCTACTCCATCGATGACAGTAGTCCGATCAGAAACCCACTTCAAGTAAGCATCTCTGACCGCACTCCGTGCATTTGCAGGAGGGATTTCAGGCGCCGGATCCATTATCACATAGAGAATCCGTTCATGCTCCAGAACAATTCTTAACCTTCGATACCAAGTATCGAAGTTATGACCCTTCAACTTCTCATTATCGAGAAGTGACCGGAGCGATAAGTTTGAAGACATCTGAAAAGAAAACAAGACCAAATTAGTTTATGAATTAATAACTTAACCAAAAGACTTGGACTTTAGTCTAAAGATTTCTCCCACTAATTTTTCAGATTGGTAGCCTGTAACTCCAATCCGAGAAAACAACATCTTTTCAAGTGGGTACTGAAATCCAATAGGCCTCGCATGAGCCCGACTATGGCCAGCTCACCCATACGAGCCTAAAGGTAGGTTCGTAAACCAATTGTTTCCCTAAATAATTTTCAGTATTTAATTTTGCCCTAGAGAACACCCCAATCGGCCTAGGGGCCTCCTCGTGCGGGTCTCTGGTTAGGTCCAACCATTAAAATGACAAATCCAATGCTTCTAGCTAACTAAAGACCAAGCCCGACTAAGGCCGACCCACCTGGTCCCGTTAAGGAGGTTGCACTGAACCATCATCGATCAAATAGAAATTCCAGTCGCTGGATGTACACCCGTTCTATGGAACTGCCGATGCACACCAAGCTAGTGGACACATTTCTATCCAACTTAATGGGAGGCTAAGACACTGTCAACTCTTTGACTTAGTCTTTTAAGGACCTAATAATTTTAGAGGATTTTTAGTTGTGACAGAAGAAAAGAGACAAGGACATGGATCATCCTCCCACTGAATCAATCAGATTTCAGGAGGGTTGAAATAAATTAACAAATGATCCACGGGCACCTAAAGATCAGTCAGACCGATCAACCTGGGTGACATGGGTTAACTTGAGTCATTGAGCTTTTCCAATCAGTTCTGGTCGACTCGACTAGCCAGGTATGTGAGATCATGGGTGAGTATCCGCCATTAACCATCTTTCCTAGACACCAACCAAGTTGGCCAGGAAAGAGGTAGCCTCATACAACCATGATCACAGATGCCAAACCTACCTCGACACTAGTCGGTTTACCAGACCCGATCAGATTAGCCTAAAGACTCGGGCGTCCACAGAGCCACTAATTGGATCCATTTTAGATGAACAGATCAACTATTCTAACTATTAGATAGTTCTAAAGAAGGACCTTAATCAACTTTTGATTAATTTTCTTTATCCAGTTCAACTAAACCTAGGTCTAACCCAGTTAAGGACCCAATTAGATAACTAATCCATTTAACCCAAAATGGCTTATTCGAGTATTTTAGATTTTATAAACCTAAAAGATTTTAATAAGCCAAAGATTTAATTAAAACAATTTTTAATTAAGTCATAATGTAAAACATTTTTACGTAACCAAAAATCATGTATCATATCTAGATTGATCTTTTATAAACATTACATAGCCCAATAGAAATTAACAAACATGCCTAACATGTATTTTGAATTAAAACAATTTTAATTCCAAGATTTCCTTAAAGGATCCTTCTGAAAAGGCCAACACAGACGAACCGCATCGTGTCAAAGACACACGGTCATGGTGAAGGTCTCAACTAGGTTCCTAAAAATACTCTCAAATCATACTTTATGATTTACAATTTCAAAGATTAAACATTTCAATCAACTATACATGCAGTCAATAAATGCTACAATAGAACCTGGCTCTGATACCACTGATGGAAAAAGAATGCGGTTGCAGGTGCCTACGCTAAGCATGCAATAGCAAGGAGCAGGTATGAATTTTTAAAAATTCACAGCGGAATCAATCTGCTCCGCACAGGATCTAACAAATTCCGGATGCATGTATAGGCAATACAAGGCATGTACAAGAGCATGTAATATTTATAAATAATTATATAAACCTAGATCTAGACATGCATGAAAAATAAAACTAGAAATTATACCTTATTCCTGCCTGGAATAGCCTTGGTATAAAGCTGGAATTGCTGGGATAACAGGAATAATTTTATTCCTGTTGTCTTCTACTTCCAGCACGTTGAAAGGTCTCTCCTTATCTCCAAGAGCTGCTGCAAAACAAAATGAAATTGCCAACTATTTGATCTCCCTTCTAGCACCAAAAGCAAGGGAACTAGTTGGTTGATCTTCCTTCAAAGGGGAGAAGATCATTCAACGTTTGGAGCCCTTCCCTTCAACCAAAAAAACTGCACCAAAATTTCTGCAACTTGAAAAACTGCAACTCAAAATAGAGTATAAAATAAACAGCAGCAAAGAGGTTGATCCGGCTTCCAAATGCTCAATCGAACATTCTCTAGAGGGGGAACACGCCAGGGGCTGGCTCTGATCCGTCTCTCGGTCGATGCTAGTCGCCGGAAGACTTGGAACGGTGGGAGGGAAGAAGGAAGGAAACAGAATTTCTGAAATCTGAAAATATTTTTAGCAAAACAGAGCTTCCTTCTTCCAGATTTTGAGCACCAAAAACAGGGATTAAAGGGCTGTTCTCTCTTCCTTTCACTCACCAAAACCCAGCCCTCAAGTTCACCGGTGGAATGGGAAAGAATTTCTGCAAGGAAAAGAACTCTCACAGTTTTTTTTTAACCTCTCACACGGTGACATCTCTACCTTTGAACCAGGGGACAGCAGCGATATATAAGTTGCAGCAAGGGATATAGAGAAATGGAAAGGCTGGGAGGCCAATTGACACCGGCAGCCAATAAAATCCAATTAACAGCCATAAGGAGGTATTAAAAAAAAGGCCGTTAGGGAGGAGGAAGGGACGCCCATCCGGTGAAAACAGGGAGCCAAGAGGACGCCGAATGGCCTTCCAAATGCTAGGAATTCATCCAGCATGAAAAAGACCATGTAAACGGTCGGGAGAAATAAAGAGGAAACCGGTTCAATTAATTTTTGGGTTCAAATCAATTAAACCCAAAGGTTCAAAAGAAAAACCGGTCCAAGCCAAAAAACCAGATGGGTTCAATCCCAAAATTTTCGGTTCAATTTAATTGAACCAGTCCAAGCCCAAATAAATTTGGTTCAATTGGTTCACAACCAATTGGAGGCCGAATTTAGCTCCGAATTAGTTCAAAACTGATTCAGAAAAATCCTGGCGCTGACCTGGTCAGCCCGGAATAATTTTCGGTTGACTCAAACAAGGGCAAGACCGGAAAAAGAGTGCTAAAAAAATACCGTGATCATTAAAACCGAGACGATTCCCAATCGTAATCGATAACCAGATCAGAGAGTTATCCTCTGTGGCGTGTGACCTCATAGGTTTGAACCTAAACGGTAGCACTGGAACAATTCCAGTACCAGCACAGGAAACCATCTAGCAATGGGTCCCGGCGTCCGGATCGGTCAAAGATGCGGGAGCATACTATCGAACCTCTGGTATATGGTTACTGTATAATTTATCCCTTTGACCTCTAATGCTCAGGACGACTGATATTGGGCTGCCAACCCAGACTGAGTCAGTCGACAACATGTCTCAACCTCGCAAGCCCAGTGACTCTTCACTAGGGTTACCCCGGCCGAGGATTTGCTAAATTGAGATACTGTGAGACATTCAATCCAAACTGTTCGGACAGGTCAATTCCATCTTGGTCCATTACTGCTCCACAAGTACTTGCCTGTACCCAGAAACCTTCCGTCACCGGATTAAAAATCCGGGTAGTCCGGCACCAAAGCACAGGGAGTTGCTTGCAAGCTACCGTGATGACCTCAGGTCAGAGGGACACATATACCCATATCCAATCGTGAGTATCCCTTTGGCATAAAGGGGCTTCACGGAGTCACGTTCAATGAGATATCATATATCCCACTTGCAGATCACATCAGTGTCACCACACTCATTTGGTCAAGAGAACAACCAAACGATGTGAACTGCAACAACCTATACTTGATATATTGCCGTACAGTACAATATATCCTTTGGTTGTGAACAGGGTTTAAGGACCAGTTGATACATCCTCTCTGTATCGAAGTCAGTGTAGCCCTAAGGACTTCATCACAAGGAAATAGTTCATTTTTAGGGAAATACAATATATGATGAGCTGCCAAAAATAATAATTTTATTAATTCATAAAATAAATACAATACTCAGCACAACCGCCTACAACCCAAGCGATTGACTTTGGGACATAATTCCCAACAAAAGGAGCAGGAGCGCCCGGCGTGACCTCGGCAAGGTGGACCTGCCTTAGGGTGCCACCTGGCGAGGGAGCAGGGGTGCCTCGTCCCAGGTGAGGACGATCGCGGGCCAAGCCACCCGGGGGAAACCTCGAAAGAAAAAATCCACGTGGCATCGCTGGCATCCAGTTGGATCTGACATACACTCCACATCACCGATGTTGCCATATCACAATTTTTATATAATGGTTATAATCAAGTAATTCTTTGTATAATGACATTCACATTTTAATTGTTTTACAAAAATTCTTTATTAAATAAATTTTAAAATATATCAAAATAAATTTAATGATAATTAATATATTTTATTAGGAATTTTTTTGTCAAGGATTATTATCATTTAATTTTTCTATGATATTTTTTGTTAGGAATTTACCAAATATCAATTTTTTATAATATTTATTTTATTTTTTTGTAAAAATAAGCATAATACTTAACACTTTTTTCACCATCCTTTTCTTCTTTTTTTTTTTATACTAACTATATTATCAATAATATGATATGAAATTTAGTTTTTTATACTAACTATATTATCGATAATATGGTATAAGATTTATTTTTTTATACTAAATTATTCTAGATCCCAAAAAAGAGTACCATAAAAGGCTTAGGCATGCAACCTCACTAGCAAGTAGGCCGGGATGGCATGGTGCGGTTTTTGGTCCAGCCTCCGGAGTCGCGCGGTTGGCATAAAAGGAAAAGTCTTTATATACCGCATGCGGTGCAGTAAATCCAACGTGGCCCGCACCGCATTTTTTTATTGGTCCAAATGTATCCACAATAGTATGACGGGATGGGAGCTGAACGTGACTAGCATTAATTATCATTTAGCTTTTATTTAAAATTTTCGTCCATACCAAAATACCCTTCCCTCCAGTCCCTTAAATTAGGGTGTCATAGATTTTAAACTAGGGTGTCGTAGCTTTTGAACTAGGGTGTTGTAATACTATTTCATGTTTTAATTTATATTTTCTGCATAGTTATTATTTTTGAACTAGGGTGTCGTAGGTTTTGAAAATACCCTTCCCTCCAGTTCCTTAAACTAGGGTGTCGTAGCTTTTAAACTAGGATATCGTAATACTGTTTCAGGTTTTAATTTATATTTTCCGTATAATTATCATTTTTGAACTAGGGTATCGTAGGTTTTGAATTAGGATGTCGTAGGTTTTGAACTAGAATGTCGTGATACTGTTTCAGGTCATTTTTGAACTAGGATGTCGTAGGTTTTGAACTAGAGTGTTATAGGTTTTGAACTAGGATGTCGTAATACTGTTTCAGGTCATTTTTGAACTGGGGTGTCATGGATTTTGAACTAGGGTATCGTACGTTTTGAATTAGGGTGTCATAATACTGTTTCAGGTCATTTTTGAACTAGGGTGTCGTGGATTTTGAACTAGGATGTCGTACGTTTTGAACTAGGATGTCGTAATACTGTTTCAGGTCATTTTTGAACTAGGGTATCGTAGGTTTTGATCTAGGATATCGTAATACTGTTTCAGGTCATTTTTGAACTAAGGTGCCGTAGATTTTGAAGTATGATATCGTAAGTTTTGACTAGAATACCGTAATACTGTTTTAGATCATTTTTTGAATTAGGATATCTTGGATTTTGAACTAAAAATATTTTAATCTGAATAAAAATTTTAATTAATACTATTTATCACAGCTCTTATTCAATTATATTATAATGAATATATTTGGTAGAAGTGTGCAGTGCGAACCCAGTTTGATTTGCTGCACCTGAGTGCACAAACAATTACTTTGGCATAAAATTTCACATCTATTTTTCGTTTGGGAGAAGTTAACCTGGGGCGCCGGCAAAAAAAATCTGCTAGAAAGCTAACGTTAGTGGCAGTGGCATGGTAGACTTCCGCCACGTGATTAAGATCGGACGGTCAATGCTTTAATCAAGAAATTTAGGGTAATACCGTATCGGAAGCTATTAAGCTCCCTCAAATATCCCATAGCCTCGACCCCTCGAAAGAACAGGGAAAAAAAAAAAGCAACCTCTTTTGTCCTCTCTCTCCGTCTCTCGATTTCTGGGGCGTCTTGAGAGAAAGAAATGTGATTTCGAAGCGTTTGAGATAGAGAGGTAAGCGGCGTTCACTTTTCTCTAATCTCAGTCGAAGAAATTCCAGTTTTCTTGAGTTTCCAAGTGGTTATTTCTTCAATTAAACTTGTCTTTATTTGTTTTTCTTAAAATTCTTCGATCACTGTTTCATTAGTTGACGAGCAGATCTCGTTTGCTTCTATTTGGTGTTTTTGTGTGTGATTTATTGGGTCAATGTGTGGAATTCTTGTAACTGAAGCGAGGTTCTTGTGGGATTTTCAATGATTCTTGAGTTTTTTTCGCCAAGGTGGGAGATTAAGAGGGATTAGGGTTTTTCTTTTCTGTACCAGTTCGTGTTAAAAGGCTGCTGCTGGAGATTTCTGGTGTTTGGTCTTGGACGACTGTAAAGATCATTCAAGGTTAGTTTTACATGTTCATTTTTTCTTGTATTTCGTTTCTTTTCTTGTATGTTGTTTATCGAATTCTTCTTCGTTTCCCCCCTCATTTTTAGCAAGTTCCGTTATCATTGATTGTGTAAAAATGTGCTCTTTTTTTGGGATTTATGATATAGGGTTCTTTGAGTGCTTGCTTTGTATAATTTGTGCAAACTATGTAGATCGACTGAGATTCTTTTGATGCTTGTATTTTATTGATGCCCGTCTAAATCTTTGATTTGTTCTACCTACGTCGATTTCTGAAGTTTCTTGTCATGCAACAACTTATGTGCACGGATTTCTCCTTGGTCACTAAAACTTACCATTGTTTAATGGAATTTGACCTATAATGGGAAGGCGTGCTTATCCCATCTCATAAGTATAAACAGAACTGAATGTTTTTTAGGAGATTTATGTTATTCAAATCCTTTATGTCATGTAAAACCATAACCTTCTTATGAGTGTACGAGGGCTTCCAAGAATCCTTAAAATGTCCTTGCAACCAATTCAAAAGTTGGAAACATATCTTACACTCACTCAGAACAAGATTCTAAATTCTGGTGATGACTATTCATTTTGGTCACTTTGAATCAGTTTCTGTGCGAGCTGATCCAGAAGTGATCTTAGTTCTGCAGTTTTAGTTGGTTTCTGTTGCAATGGGTCAGTTTTTCAAATTTTTAAGTGAACTTTGACTGAACAATAATCTGATCAAAGCCCATTGTTTCATTTAAATTTGTTAAACCTAGCTGAAACCTTTACTTGTGGGCTAGTTTTGGATTGGGTTTGACTAAAAATCAATACAGAATAATTGTAGTATTTTTGTTTCAACAGACACTTAAGCCCTAGATAGTGTTTATATTGATGATATCTTGAAGACTGTTATTTTGAGGTAAAAGCTAAATGCCATTGGAGCAGTCAAATGGTCCAAAACTAACTATTTTGATGGAAATAAAATAAGGCTATACTATCAATAGAAAATTCAGCCCAAGGTCTTCTTAGTCAAATTTGAAAGTGCAATTTATATTGAAATCATTATGAGATGGTAATTTATCTTTGAGCATACATGTCCCTCTTTGGCTTCTCTCAATTTGACAAATTCTTTTTCCTGGTAATTTTATATTATTTGAATGGTTTGAATGTAGTAATTGGACATGGTAAAGGGTAAATACATTTCTAACTTTGTCTGCCTCCATATACCTTTACCCTCTGTTTGGTATGAAGGATGGATTAGAGGAAGGATGGAAAGAGGAGAAATGATGGATGAGGAAGATGATGGATGGATCTTCTATCCATAAGATCCATCCATTCTCGTATATATTTGGTGAAACATGAAAGGATGGATAAAAATATTTTCTCATTTATTTGGTATAGGAGGAATGAAAGGAAGGATGGATGATATTTGTATGACATTTTTACTAAACTACCATTGACTAAAAAAATATTATTATTATCAATTATAGCATTTATTTATACTAAAAAAGTAGAGCAACATATAAACTTATAATTTTATAATTTATTATTATATAAAAAATTATATAAATATCTAATTTTAATTTAATTTAATTTAATAAATAATTTAATAAATTAATTATTATATAAATTAATTAATTTATATATTGATTATTATAAATAACTAATAAATTTATAATTTAATTTAAATTGTTAATTAATTTTTTTACAAATAGTTACTAAAAGTAGTAAATATAAATAGAAAAATAGAAGACAATTCTAATTATTTACTTATAATTATGAAATTATGTATTAAAATTAAAATAAATAGTACTAAAATTTAATGGTATAGAATTAATAGTATAGATAAAATAAGAATATAAATAAAATGAATAAAAAATGAAAAGTGTTATAGTTTTATCAAAAAAATTAATGAGTAATTTTGCCAATGCACAAACCCATCTCTCACATGCACCATCTATCCTTCCTTGCATCTTCCAATTTGGGATCTCTGTTAGAATCGTGCTGAGTCACGATTTGACTTGTTCGATTTAAGTCGATTCAGTCCATGGTCGAGTTGAATCGTAGGAGAGAATCGGAAATTAAAAAGATCGCACCTATATCGCGGACTCGTGGGATGAATCGTCGTCATCGCCAGATCGTTCGAGTCCATCGATTCGGAAAAGATAGGTTTCCGATCAAAAATCTTTGATGATTTTGGAAGCTGAAGCATTGAAATCTCTTGTTCTTCGGTTTTTCTCTATTTGTGTGACTGTTGCTTTTCCGAGCTTCAATGGCTAGCGGAGGAGGCCCATGCTCTCTTTGTCACTCTTCCTTGTTTGTCTTCCTTAAGAGGACGACCCGAAGCCCTTTGGCCATCTCTGAGCTTTATCTCCTTTCCTAGAAGGCCTGTTCAAAGCTGTCGTCATTGTCGTCTTCCCCAAGAGGCATGCTTGAAGTCCCTATCCAAAGCCCTTGTTTGTCATCTTCCCAAAAATGCCATTCGAAGCTCTTGTCTGAAGTCCTGTTCACCATCTTCGACCAAGAGAGAGATGCACAAGTGGGGGCTGGAAGGGTTTTAAGAGACACCAGGCAAGATTTTTTTCTCTTTAACATGTCCTCTTTGTTTAACCGAGAGATAGTGGGTTGTGGTCCACTGGTTTTACGAGCCTAGAGTTTTGACATGTAAGATTTAATCTTTTAGCTACTAAATAATTTTTAATTAATTAATTATTTTTATAATGGTTTTTATTTTTTGATTTTTATTTTTTTTATTTGTAACAACATTTTTTTATTGAATCATGCCATCTAAAAGAAAAACTAAGACTATGGATCCAACTTGGGATCATTACAAAAAATTCAATGATGGTAAAGGGGATGATGGAAATCGATTTCATCTTGTATGCAACTATTGTAAAAAGAGTTTTTGAAGAGCAGTTAATAAAATAAAAAATCATTTTGTGGGTACTCATTCTTCTTGTGTTAAAGTTTTTGAAGACATTCAATTTTTTTTAAAAAAATTGTTGGGGGAGAGAGAAATCGAGAAAAATTTTGGTGATGATGTTGAGTGTTTTAAAGTAGAAGAGCTAAATACAAAAATAAGGAAGGGCACTATGAATTCATTTGTAATTAAAGGGAGGGAAAATACACCTAAACAATGGACAATGAATGAAATGGTTAAAAAAAGTAAACCAGTGGTTAGGGATATTTGTGGATTTTTATATGGACATGTATTGGCCTTCAATTTGGTTAAAAGTCCTTTATTTGCTCAAATAGTGAAATCTATTGGTGAGTATGGAACGGGATTGAAACTTTTCTCGTATCATAAAGCTAGAGTTACTTTCTTGAAGAAAGAGGTTGAATGTGTTAATGAGAGTTTGGTGAAATATAAAGATGAGAAGAAAATAGGATGTTCAATTATGTCTGATGGTTGGACTGATGAAAAGACGCGGCCTATTATCAATTTTCTTATAAAATATCTAAGTGGGACTGTTTCTCAAATCATTGGATACCTTTGATATTAGTAATGATTCAAATAAGTGGTTTGAATTGCTTAATAGCTTAGTAGAGAAGATTGGAGGATATAATATAGTTCAAGTGGTGATGGATAGTGCCTTTGTTTATGTTGGTGCATGTAGACTCTTAGAAGAAAAGAAAAAGCATCTTTTTTGGTCCCATGTGTAGCACATTATTTATATTTAATACTTAGTGACATTGGAAATATTCTAATTATTTTTAATACACTTGGCAAGGCAAGGCAAATTACATTTTATATTTACCATCATACTTGGGTTCGTAGTTCGTTTAGAAAATATTCTAAGAATAAGGAATTGACAAGACTAGCGGTTACTAGATTTGCCATATCCTATCTCACTTTGAGAAGCATATTAGATAGAAAGAGTGCTTTAAGGGCTATGCTTACTTTAGAAGAATGGGCAAGAAGCACTTATGCATGTAAATTTGAAGCTAGAAAAGTTCAAGAAATTGTATTGAGTGATAATAAATTTTGGAAAGCTACAAAATATTATTTGAAGTGTGTCCTTTCTTTGATAAAAGTGTTGAGACTTATTGATGGAGATGCAAAACCGGCTATGAATTATATTTATGAAGCAATGGATAGAGCAAAGGAATAAATTGGTAAAAACTTCAACAATATGAACAAGAGATATGATAGGATTTATGAGATAATTGACATTTGTTAAGATTTGCATCTCCATAGACCACTCCATGTGGTAGCATATTATATTAATTCTAGGTAAATCACACTTAATTTTTAATTTTTATTAATCTATTAACAATTTTTTTAAAAAATTAATTTATTTTTTGTTTTGTTAATTATTAGGTTTCAATATGATCCCAATTTTAATATCGATGTTGAAATAAAAATTGGATTGTTTAAGATTATTGAGAGGATGCATCCCGATGTTAAAACAAGTATCATGATTGATTCACAACTTGATAAATTTAGAAAAACTAAGGGTTTATTTGGGATGGACATGGCGATATCGACAAGAAATAAAAAACAACCAGGTAATTAACATTTAAATTTTATGAATTCATTTTTAATTATATAATTTTTATTTCTATTTTTATGAAATTTAATTTATCTTAATTTATTTGTCTAGCTGTATGGTGAGAGAGTTTTGGAGAACAGTGCAAAGAACTTCAAAGGCTAGTAATTCAAGTATTAAGTCTTATTTGTAGTGTCACTAGGTATGAAAGAAATTGAAGCACATTTAAGCATATTCATACCAAAAAAAGGAATCATTTGGAGCAACAAAGGTTGAATGTCTTGGTCTTTGTCAAGTATAATATTCAACTTGAGATAAGACAACAAAAGAGAGAAGAAATGGGAGAGATATTTGATCCAATATGCTTATTAGATATGGAATTGGATGATGAGTAGATAACCGAACAAGAAGAGCCATGTTTATCAGATGATGTGTCTTGGTTAGATATAAATGAATGTTTTAATGTTGATGAGGGGCCTAATAACTGGAAAAGAAAAAGAGGTACGTAAATTTTTTCCTAATTTATTATTTATTTTTTAAACATTTATATTATTTTTTATTTTTTTTGTTGATTCTTAAAATATTTTTGTAGGACCAAGGAACTTAAATATTGATGGTAAAGGTAAAGAAAAATAAAAGGTTGTTAAAGAAGATATTGAAGTGATAAAAGATGATGAAGGTGATAAGGAAGAAATGGAGGAAGAAGAGAATCAAGAGATGATTATGCTTGAAGAAGATGATGATGACAATGATGGCAGTGATGAAATTAGCCTTGGAAATGATTATGATGATTGAAGATTCTATTTAATTGTTTGAGATTTTGAGTGAATAATTTTGAATTAGTAATATGTTTTGAAGGGTATACCATATATAGATATTTGCATATGTTTTGGATTTACACCTACTATTTTTAAAGTTAAACTTACCTATGCTCTTTGAGTGTTCATTGATTAATGGATGGGTATATATTTTTATTATGCTTTTATTTGAATATTTCTTAAATTATTTTGTTATACAAATTATGCAATATTGACCATAATAGGATTTGGACCCATATCTCTTGCCATGGAGACAAGTGTCTTTCCATTTAGATGATTTGGTTATTAAATTCATTACATTTTTATCATTTTTATAATGTAAATTTTGTTTTTATGCTAATTTATATTATTTTTTAAATAAATTATATTTGTTAATGAATTTTACGAGTCGAGTCATGATTTGAGTCGCGATTCAAGTCAAGTCATGGGTGTTTCATGAGTCGAATCGCGATTTGACAACTATATTTGAGATCAGGATTTATGGTATCGTCCTGAACCATCCGGTTCGAGGTGTACCATACCATATCGGTCAAGAACCGGTATAGTTTAGCCTTAAAAAATGGTTCGAGACTTGAACCATAAAAATTGGCTTGAACCGGACCAGTACGGATCGATTTGGACAGTACGGCCCGGTTTAGTCCGGTTCGGGCTCTGTTCGGCTCTGGCTCAGGTCCGATTCAGTGATTATTGCTTAATAAGGGGGAGGAAGATAGTTTTTTCTCAATTTACCAAGGCCAGTACATGTATCGGTATGGTATGGTACGGTACCATACCGTATTGGTCAGCCACCGATACGGGTCCCAGTACCGGTTCAACGATCCTTGTTTGAGATGATGCAAATTGGTGGGACATGATGGATGGACAATCCCTCCTTTTTCATCTATTCGCTTTTAAATTTTTTTGAACCATATAGTAGATGAAGGCTATCCATCCTCCCTTTTATAATCCTAACCAATCATAGGGTTAAGGACTCATTTAGTTCACTGGAAGAATTTTACTTCACTAGAATGTTTTTTTCTGGGAAGCTGATGACTAGTTATATAATACCCTGGAAAGTAGTTTTTGCATGTTTGGTTAATCATGGAAAAATGACATAGGAAATATACTTTCTAGAGTAGCTTATGCTTGGTTAAGCATCTACTTTTTTAGAAAAGTTGTGCAAAATATCTATAAAACATTACATACATAATTTTAATAGAAATTATTAAATATTTTTAAATCTCAAAATTTTGAAAAATAGGTATTAAAAATGTTTATTGGGTTGAGCTTTTAGAGTTCTAATAATTTTTAATAGCTAGACATCTTCTTTATGTTATGGTAATTTTTAATAGTCATTAATATATTTTTATATTAGAATTAGCCTAACTTCTTTATATTGTGGTAATTTTTAATAGTATATTTTTCAAAGTTAAAAATCAACTATTAAAAATAGCTATTAAGAGGATCATGATGGCTCAAGAGTAGTTTTGGTAAAAAATTACCACGGTTTCTAGGCAATGGAAAAGTGGCCTTTTTATGTCCCACATGTATTTTTTTTTTTCATGAAATGTGGGAAACTTATTCTTATGGGAAAGCTAATTTCCCATTTCTCTTCTTTGAAACCTCCGACCGAATATGAGACAATTTTTCATTTTTCTGTTGACTACACTTCCCTCCAACCTCTTCCTATGAGCCAAATGAGTCCTAAGTATCAAAGTGCTCTTATATGTTCAACTCAAATGGGAAAGTTTTGCACTAGCATGAAGCTCTTGTGATGCTTGGATTTATATCTCATTTAACAAAACAAATTTGAGCAATTCGCCATGGGAAGGTGTTTAACCTGCTACTTGTGATTGATTATAAGATTTAAATTTCAAAACTTTCTTAAGGAAGGACATTCATGATGAACTTTTGTATGGTTTCATTTCTAGGGTTAGAATAAGCAATTGGTGCCTTGATATCAGTCTTCATTCTTTATCAGAGCAATTTATGATGGATAGACCTTTGCTATCTCAGGCAATTCAAAATATTACGTTGATCATGGTTTTTGGTACCAACTCATATTGCCTGATATTGGGCATGCTATACTGACTTGCTAATTTATCGATTTGGTACCAGGGCTAAATATGGTAACATTTGCTATCCAGCTATGTTCTTTCCTCCAGTTGTGTACCATTGGTCGGCATGGGTGTTGTGCCGTATTGACCCAGCCCATAACAATAAGCTACTAGTAAGGGGTCTGCTACCAAGACTAAAAACATTGCCTCAACAAGACGACATTACCAGATGAGATATATTCCACCATGTGCAACTTGATTATCCATATGTAGATTCTGCAATAATATACATTACCTTGCTTTAGCGTGACAAGATATAGGAGCAGATTACAAAGAAATACTTTAATTATTGGGTATTTACTTATACAGTAGTAATTTATGAAGAAGCATACTTTTACATAGTGATGAAAATGATTTATTGTTGCAGGATGATTGGTGATGCAAGATTGTTTGAGATGCATATTATTTTTTCATTGGCTTGATGGAAACAATCATAAACTTGATGAGGGGTCTAACTTTGATGTCGTTGGTCAAAGAAAAGTGGCTGCCCTTTGGATGATGTCAGATAACCAACTTTGCCCCACACCTCAAAAAAAGAATCCATCATGAAGGAGAAGGACAATGCCAATATATCGGATTGCTTATCTAAAAATCAACAACCAAGTTATTTGGGCCTAATCGAGTGTTGAGGATGTTAATACACATGATTTAGCATGTTACTACAAGATGGTTGTAGGCCTAAATTTGTATGATTGAATTATGAGCAGAAAAACATCATAGTTCTCCCTTTTGTCATTTCTAGATTAAGATTATTCATTTTGATGCATTGTATGGGATGTATCTCATAGGTGATGAAGGATCTTTATTGTTTAATATTGTAAATTTATGGATCATGTGCCACCATTTTAGCTCCACTGTTCTTCCCCTTTTTTATTTGCCTTCTTTGTGTCCATTTCATCCACAAATATGCATGAAATTATGCCCTTCACAATTTTTCGCAATTTAATTGTTTAATGCAAGAGGATGGCAGATATTGCTGAGTGTAATCTATGTTACTTGGAATCTTGGATCCTTCATTTTTCATTTTTTGGAAGTGTCATTGCATTTGGACACTTGGATATGACATAACATGGCTGGATACTAATTTTGATGTTTTGTGCTTACATCTATGAAAAATGGTGATGTTCAGTATGCATTTTTTGAAATAATATGTACGGACTCTTAATTTTATGTGAGGGATATGCTAAAACGTTATTATGTTTTTTGATATAAAGTTATAATGTCCCTTTATAACTTAGATATTTTCATTCTTAACTTAAGCAACACTTTAACTGAAATATACCTAAGAAGCAAGTGATAACTCCACCAAAATTAATGAAAGGAATTACTTACCATAACTTTGTACCATGTAAGCAAGACTTGGGAGCATTTGCTGATCATAAGAGGGGAATTTAGGATCCTCTTCCATCCCATCCTCACCTCCTCATCTTCATCTATGGCATAGGTGCTTGAGCTGGATTGTGAGAACTGGTAACTTTCTCTTTCTCATTTATGGCTGAAGGCTTTGAAACTTTAGGCCTTCCGGAGATGTAGAGTTCTTTTAGATTTGGTTTCTTTCTTTTTTTCCAATCAAAACGCCAAGGTTTGTTTTGTTCTTGCAAATATTTTCTGGTCTCTCAAATCCAACTTTCTCATGTTTAGGGTTTTAGGGATTTGCAAGCTTGTGCTTTTCTAAGGATATATTTTAAGTCATGAAACCCTAGCTCATGGTCCGCAATACCGGAATCGGCACTTGTGCCAATAGGCCAGCAGTATAGTACTGTGTCACGCTATTCTGGCACATACCAATGAAGAGATATCAAAGAGAGAGGGGGAGAGGGAGAAGGAGAGAGGAAAAGAGAGAGAGAGGGAGGAAGTGGGAGAGAGAGAGAGAGAGAGAGAGAGAGAGAGAGAGAGAGAGAGAGAGAGAGGGCTTTTGAGGCCCCCCTCCTTTGGCACTTCATAACACTGGTGGAGCGCTTGTTTCGTTTAGAGGGAGAGGAGGGAGGGAGGGAGGGGGGGAGAGAAGGAGAGAGGGCTTTCAAGTTTCCTCTCCTTCGGCACTGCTTAAAGGGTACGGGGCTCTTATTTAGTTTCAAAGCAAGGGCTCCACCTTGTTACACGGTGCTGGAGGAGAGGGAGCTTGAAAGCCTTTCCCTCTATTAGCATCTCTCTCTCACCTCCCAATCCCTTTCTCCTTCCCTTCCTTCCTCTTGCTCTCCCTTCCACTTTTTCTTCCTCTCTCTCCTCCCTCTCCCCCTCTCACTTGATTTCTTGAACCGGGGGAAGAACCATGCCATTCTGCCTTGAACTGAGTGCTTCGGTGCGGTATGGCATTCCTTGGCCTAGCTGCTTTATCCATGATTGTAGATTATTGTATTTGCACCACTCTCTTTCTCTCTATATGTTCTTGTATTCATATGATTGCATAGATATGTGCATATATAAATTTTCTGTTTTTGTTTTTTATTTATTGTATTACAATTTCTGTTTCTATGTATTTTTCAAAGTTTATTTAATATTATATTTTTAGGTTATTTTGAATTTCTACTATTTGTTATTCTTTTTTTCTTCTCTACTTCTGACATGAATTGTATGGGTCATTTTGCTAGCATCACAACATTTTATATTATCTTATATTGTTTGAAGTCATTGGGTATAGCGTTCTTGGGATGAAATTTTGCAGTCATAATATATTTCAAAATCATAATATAGTCAATTGAAATACTAAAGAAGGATTTAAGTGCTAAATTTGTCTCACCAAAATAAAAAAAGATGGCTTAAAAATGTTAAAAAGGCCCTTTTCAATTAAAAGAATTAGAGAAAGGAATTTAAGTGGTGCCTTGCTAACCTAGTTCTGGTATCAGTGCTAGCCTGGCACAGCATGCTAGTTGGCACTCAAAACCTTGAACCTTGATATTAAAAATTATGACACATATCACTTTTAGTCTAATATATTTTTTAATTGTTTATGATTATCTAATCATCCACTACATGACTATGTAAAAAGTTAAAGGAATAAAATGTACAAATATAAACCTGCATATGGATGTGAACTTGGCATGACAGTTACCATCAAACGATGCACCAATAATGTATAAATTGTAGTTTAGAAGTTTGAAAATAGGGCCAAGATATAGCTTATCTATCAGTTAATAAGTTTTGACCTTAAATCTCACAGTCCAATCTCAAATGTTACAAAACATTTTTTGATGGAACTAGTGATCGTGGGCAGGTGGTGGTATAGGCATTGTAGACGCTTTTGTCTTCTTTCCACTCCATTCTCATTTTTTTCTTGAAATTTTGGAACTAGCAGTGCTTTTAATGTTCAAAAAAACTGCTTAAGAAACTTTGGTTTTTCTCAAAGAAGTTCTTTGTAAAGATTAGATTTATTACTTGTGGGTAGGCAAACTAGCAATTCTAGACTACTGATTTTTGAGATGTTGAATAAAAAATAATTTTGTTTCTATCCCATGTGTGAAATTCTAATTAAATTCACTTATATGTAGAAGTCATGATTTTCTTGTTTTTCTATTTTATTCTTTGATTACATTTGGCAATTAACACATATTTGAGAATAATATGTTTGCCATGTCTTGTCTACATGCTCTCTGTTTACCATGTTGGCTGGCCTACTTATCCTGTTTCATTGAGCTGTATTATTATGTATTACAACATTTTTTTTCTTCTTAGGGTTTATGTATGGGTTGATTCAGTTTGGATTGCATTTTGGCAATTGAAAATGAAAATATAAATGCACCTTATTTGGCATACCATTACTCGTTAGATTGGTTAACAATCTCAAATTCAAGAAATTTGTTGAGATGATGCTTATGCCAGAAATGGAAGTAAATGGGCATATCAATATGCATTCATTGTTTACTTTCAATTTACAGTGGATTGATCTTTGCCTCTCTTGAAAATTAAGAATCTCTGAGGTAACTGAAACATATCGCAAACATAGAAATAAAGACTAGATGAACATATTTTTCAACAAATATATTTTACCATTCTTCAATAGATTATCCAATGTTTGGATATAACTTTGTGCTAGAAAGTTGCCATGATGAACTCAATGAAACCATGGGTGCAGAAAAGAGAGGGTAGTCTCATTATGTTAAAAAAAAAAGGATATGGGAATGCCCATAACATAAAATAAGTAATTGAGCATGAGAGCCAAATCAGCCAGAAGATTCATGTTTGGTTCAGGAAGAGATTGTGGAAGTTGTGAAATTAATGGTAAGATAATCTACTTTCATTAAATGATTTGTTAGATAATCAGAAACAGAGTATCTTGGGTGCTATTCTAAATTTGGAAGAATTACGTAGAGCATCAATTCTGGATTTTTTTGTTAACCAGATTTATTGACTGTTAATCAATGTTCTATCTTTTTTTCTGGGCCTTGGTTATTAGCAAATTTCTTAATTTGCAGTGTTTACATTTTTATGATTTTTTGCCTTTGTACTTCTTCCGTTGGTGTATATAGGTATTCCTTTCATGGATCATCCAGTAGACACCTCAATGCATGAACATGGACTACAGCAATAATTGGTAGATGAAATAGAAGAATGAATGTTTCATATGAATCATGATAATAAAGCCAAATCAATATATATGCAGGTTTTTGTTTTTTCATATTATTGGTTAACAGATGAGCCAAATGTTACCATATTGATTGATCATTGTCATCCTTGTGGATTTTATCATGCAGGAAATTAGGATTTTCTTTTAAAATTTTATTTTTTTTATCAATTTACTACTGTATTTTTTTTCTTGCATATTCAATTGTTTTTCCTCTTTGCACTTGCTTTATATTTTTTGATGGGTCTTAACATCATTTCATGATCCCTAAAATTTTGGCATTTGGAATATGGTGCAAAAGAAAAACTGGATAAAATGGGGAACAACATTATCATTGATGTGTCTGTAGGTATTCCTAGACCAGTCGTATCTGAACATCAACTATGAAGACTGATATGGTCAGCTGCTTACATGATTTATTTTGAGAAAGGTTAGCCAGGAGGTATAACATGCCAGAATTGTCTCTTTCTATATAAAAAGATATATCTGAATCAGTTAATTGCTATGCATGGAATTTGCAATGGCTTGCTAGAGGGATTAGGGCTTGTTGTGAACATTTGCTGTTATCTTGAACACCTAAGTTGAAATCGGACACATTGCAACATTGATAACTGGTGGTTTTATTTTCCCCTTTCAGATAACATTTCGATGATATGATAACACCTTTCAGTTTAAACAAGTTTACAATTAGGTAGTTAGACCACAACTTAGTGAAGTTCTACCATGCTAGCTATCTTTAATAATTTCTTTTTGTGGCCATTGCTGGCTATCTTGAACTCCTATCTAATGCCAAGCTCTTGTTTAGTACTTATTATGAAGAATTGTCTTTACTGATGATGATGACTTTCTTTTTGAGATAAATTCTTAGGAACTTGTAGCTATAATATGAATATATATAACTAATTTCAGGACTGCGAACAGTATGACTAACATGTTTTTTTTCCCCTTATCTGCAAATCTATCTCTGAACATCTTTCTTTAAAGAACAAGGAGCTCCATTCTTGCAAGTTCTTCAACTAAGATTGCTCTGACAGAAGTAGTAGACTACTGCTGCTGCTTGTGGAGGGAATTCAATGGCTGAAGATTTTAGGAGGCATAAATCTAGATGGGAGATGGCAGAAACTCATTTTCCAGATAAAGTTAAAAATGACAATTCTCTGCCTGCAAAAGCAGTTCTTTCTCATGATAAGGAGTCGAAATCAAGTTGGAGTTCCTTTAAATACAACCATAATCAGTTTTCAAAGTGGTCTGAAATGGAAGGAAGCAATGCTCCAATCCGTGGAGATGATTTTAAAGCTTGTCAATTTGCAATGTGGTCAAAAAGACCCCAATCTCCAAAGTGGTCTGATATGGAAGCTGACCATAAAGAAGGCTCTAAGAATTCTTCCTGGGAACCTGTATCTGGAAGCCATTCTACAAGGGGAGATGATAACGTAAGGAGGGTCACTGCTGGTTGGGGTACAACCGTAGTTCAAACTGATCCTGATGCATGGAAGCAACACAAAGAAGGCTTGAAGAATTCTTCCTGGGGACCTGTATCTGGAATCCAATCCACAAAAGGAGATGATAGTGTCAGCAGGGACACTACTGCTGGTTGGGATACAGCTCAAGATCAGACTGGTCCTGATGGGTGGAAGCAATGGAAAGAAAGCTTGAATAATTCTTCCTGGGAACCTGTATCTGGAAGCCAATCTGCAAGAGTAGATGATAATGTCAGCAGGGATGCTGCTGGTTGGGATACAGCTCTAGATCAGACCGGTCCTGATGCATGGAAGCAACACAACCATACTGTTTCACCAGATAATGTTGGGAACAGGTTGTACAGGTAACCAGCATCTGCTGCTCAAAAGGTTTCTTAAATGTTCTGGCACCTAATTCATTTTATCATCAATGAAGAAAAAGAGAAAAACTGGACAACTTGTTCACTGTCCATTTATAAAATTCATTTGCTTTTCACCCCCCTGGTTGTTTGACAGCTTTTTCATGCTTTGGATACAAATTGTAGGAGTAGAAGCAGGAGCCCTTTCAAAGGATTAGGACATGATTCTGAGAGCTGGAATAATAGAGGTGGAAAGGGAGGAAGATCTGATGCACCTTGTAGAGATTTTGTAGCAGGCAGGCATAGGAGAGGTGGTCAAGGCAGATACTTTCATGAAGATGGTAGTCCAAGACACTCTGCTAGGTATCATGACAATGATGCAACTGAGATCAGGAAAAGTAGATCTGAGAGGGGAAGGTACTCAGTGCGTGACAACAAGGTGGACATCGGAGATTCATTGGATCAAAGCAATTATTCAAGGAACAGGTTTTCTCAGAGGCATAAGAGTGACAGTAGTGGTGAGGAGAGGCATGAGGTGTATCAAACTATTAGGTCCGCTGGTCTCTGTCATGACTTTGCAAGGGGTAGATGCCAGAGAGGTTCAATGTGCAGATATCTTCATCATGATGCTACCTCTGGTGGTGGACCTTTCAGGAAAGATAATCCCAGGGAGAGGACATTTGATAAAAGAGATGCGGATGCATCTTCCTTCAGACAAAATCTTGAGCCTCGCAGGGTTACTGATGTACCTTGCAGGTATTTTGCCAAAGGCCACTGCCATCATGGTGAAGACTGCAAGTTTTCTCATCAGGTTCTACCACAAGCTCATTCAAAAGTGAGGAGAGATGATGATAGGTGGAATACCGGTCTCAAATCTGACAAAAGTCCGGTATGGAATGTTCCAAAGTCGGGGGATGAACCTGCCCCCTCATGGAATGGTCCCAAGTGGGACGATGAAACTGCCCCCTCATGGAATGGTCCAAAGTGGGGTGATGAATCTGCTACGTCACGGAATGGTCCAAAATGGGGTGATCTGGGAGCCACTTCATGGAATGGTTCGAAATGGGGTAATGTAGCCAACGTGCATGCACCCAACTCCTCTCAGTGGATGAGTGACAGTAATGGTGCAGGAGATGCTGCTCCTGACTCCATGGGTATAGAAGATTACCCAATCAAATCTCAGCATTCTCCATCAACAGAACCTGAAAAGAATAACCATCAAAGCATACTGAATGAGGTGATTGAGAAAGCTTTACCCTTTCGAGGGCAGAATATGACTAGGGAAGTTCCAGGGAAAGATCAGAATACTCCAAATGTTACTACACAAACAGTGGTTGAAGGTACTTGCATCCAGTGGCATCCTAGCATTGTGGAAGAGGTGCATTGTGGTGATGGTGTGGAAAGTGAGAATGTACATGCAAACAGTGTAAAATCCCAGGTGGACAAGAAAATTTCTGCTAACAATCTGCAAACTGCAGTTTCTGTCCATAACCAGTGTTTTGGTGAGAGTCGGCAAAGCCACCATTTAGCCCCTCAGTCTCCAGATGCGCAAAACTTCATCCAAAATGAGCAGAATCAGCAAGTCCTTCCTCAATTACTTTCAAATACTAATCTCACTGGGCAAAGTCAGCAGTGTCTTCTTCCTCATAATGGACAGAGCCAAAATCTTACTGAACAGACTCAGCACTATCTCTCTCTTTCTCCTTATGGTTCCCCGAGCCAACAGATTGATGCTTCAAGTGGGCAGAACCATAACTCACCTATTGTACCACCATCTGCTCAGCCAAATCAGGTCTCTGTTTCACCGCAGCAGTCTCCTCCTACTTCTGATGGCATGAAATCCGTGACACCGGACCCTGACAGCCTGCCCCCTGTCTTTACACCAGTGTCTGTTGAAATAAAAGATCCTTCAATGGAGACATTACAAGAAACTCTAAATAACTCGTTTTCATTATCTGTTACTGATGAACCTAATGAGGGCAATCTGAACAACGGTGCTGACTTGGAAGAAAAGCTGCATTTTGGAAAGCAGCACTTGAAGCATGTTGAGCTTGATGGGGATGATAGCAAGAAAGTAAGTGAAACTGAAATTGGCCACAGCAAGAAAGAAGAGCAAATTGCCCAATCCAAGGGTGTGAATACATATGCTCATACTGATGGGGAGGGTAAGAGAAGCAGCGATGATAAGGGGGTGCGGATGTTCAAATTTGCTCTTGCGGATTACACAAAGGATATATTGAAGCCCACCTGGAAAGAAGGTCGTTTGACTAAAGAAGCCCACAAAACCATAGCAAAGAAAGTAGTTGAAAAAGTGACCAGTACCTTGCAGGACCCTGATATCCCCAGGACACAAGAAAGAATCGATATGTATTTGTCGTACTCTAAAGTGAAGCTTGACAAACTTGTACAGGTGCATATTTAAGGCTTCAATTTGTCTTTTTTCTGGAGTTCTGCTTGAAAACTTTGACAGAAAGGCTTGGCTAATACTTCACTCTTTCTGACCGCAGGCATATGTACAAAAATATGGGAAGAGCTGAGCCCATGCTTGACAGCACTTTTGCTTTATCATCTGCTTATTTTTTATCAATATGATAATCCTTTTCCCCACCTATAGTTTCTGATTTTTGTAAATTTGGGATTATTTTTGGGAGCATTTTGTTGTTTATCTTACAGGATGGTGCGGCCCTTTGTTTCTGGTATGTGACAGAAATCTTCTGTTGCGGCCTATGTTTCAGTCATGCTGCTTTGACTGTTTATTGCTACTTGAATCATTAGATTTCAATGGATGATGTCATTTTGGACAGGTTAAGTTTACAGCTTGTTACTTGGCATTTTGCCTGGGAGCTTGGTTTGAGCTCCTTCCAATAAACCATGCTGTGATTGGTTGTTCCTTCTATCTAGATTCTAGCCCATGATCGGGTGATATTTCCTTTATGGAAGATCAGAAACATGCTTTGGATTATTGGAGTTCTTTCTCCCTCATCAGTCTCTTGGAATATCAAATTGTGTCTGGTCGCCATAAAGGTGCTATTGGTTTTGTATTGTTCAATGTATTCACTGTTCTTAGCAGCTCCTTTTTGTAGTCTAGGGTTTGATTTTCCATTATATGAGTTAAACAATCAACAATTATTCAAGTCATCGAGGGAAAAGTGTTCATCTATGATCCTCCACCCCAGATGTCTGAATGATAAAGTGTTCTTCAGGATTCGTGGGACTTCGCAATTATGCCATTCTTTACCCGTGAGGATTTTTGCTATAAACCTGCATCAGAACTATTCTCCCTGGCTATGATCGGCAGAGATCTTCATGCATATCTGTGGAGCAGTTTATCCGGTACTCTGAGACCTGTGCAAGCAATGGCAATCCTTCCCTTATGTTCTTATTATAGCATTGAGCATGATTCTTATTATAGCATTGGGCATGTTTGCTGCTTGAGGTGTTAAATGGATGGTGATGGATTGCGGAGTGCATCTACCTAAATTTTGAGGACAATATTGTCATTTTGGTTAGCTCAACAGTCACAGTTTGTAAAATCTATATGCTTATCCAGTGAAATTAACTATGCTGATAAAACAATTGACTTCATATAAAAAAATAATATTTTTTTTGAGAGGGGGGAAGGATGTACGTATTCTTTTATATATTTGAATGGATATTATGTCACTTGATATTATTTTAATTATTTTGATGTGGCATTAGGTTCGATTTAAAATTAATGACTTGATTAACATACGATAGAAATAAATTTTACATATGGGTAGGTTTTCCAAGGTACAAGTGTAATTCATTCCAAATTTGAGGGGTTTTTTTAATAATTTAGTTTAAAAATTGCTCGCCTGAGGTGCCCCTGATGTGATAAAAAGGCCCCCATCAGTTTCCTGGATGAAAATATACCGAGACGAAAACGCGGACAAATTATTTAATTAGAAAAATGGAGCTTCGATTGATTTTAATGGTGGTTCTGCTCTTCATCTCGTCGGTAGGTACTGGAATTGGAGATGGAGTAGGGGAGGATTACGTCCGGCCCAAGCCCCGGAAAGCCTTAACCTTTCCATGGAAGCGGAGGCAGTCCTCGGAGCCCCAGCAAGTGAGTGCTTGATCCCAGGAGAATTTTTGCTTTATTTGAGGTTTGAATCGTGGTCTGATCCTAATCTGGAATGTCACATGTTGGATCTGTTGCTCTCGTTGTTTCTAATTTGTGGCATCATGTCGCTGATTGATGGTTTTAGCCTCTATTTCCGTTTTTTTGGCTCCTTTTAGCTTTCTTCCGATAGAAACCCAAATTGACTCTGTTTCTGTTTATCCAGAAACTGCTTAAAAACTCGAAATTTCCAGTCTTCCACTATGCCAAGAGCCGATTTTTTAAAACTGTTTTTGGAATATCTTGGTAGAAAACCAAATTAATTTTGGTGGCAATTTGTTCAGAAAGTACTTGGTGTAAGCCGACAAGCTACTCAAATAATCATTCCTCGGTTGTTGGTCTATGTGCTGGGATGATCTAATTTTTTGCAGATTTTATATAACATATTTAGTTGCAGGTGAAGCATAGAGACCGAGTGCTTGCTGAAGTCATCTTGTCTGTTTAGCTTGTCAATTTGACATGGTTACCTCTTTCTTTTTAACTGTAATTCCCATGCTCATGTTAAATTCACTAAAAATGATCATTCCTCGGTTGTTGGTCTATGTGCTGGGATGATCTAATTTTTTGCAGATTTTATATAACATATTTAGTTGCAGGTGAAGCATAGAGACCGAGTGCTTGCTGAAGTCATCTTGTCTGTTTAGCTTGTCAATTTGACATGGTTACCTCTTGCTTTTTAACTGTAATTCCCATGCTCATGTTAAATTCACTAAAAATAAATATCATTTTAATGAGTAGTAGTGTGATGTTGGAAAATTTCACTTTCACTTCTCTGGATCAGGTTGTCTATGGGTTTAGCATCCCATTGTCAAAGAAAAAAAAAACAAAGAATGAATAAAAATCAGCAACTGTTTCACAAATTGACAAAATCTAAGGGGTTAATAACTGTAATGCCATATATCTAACTTTTCAAGTTGGGAATATGCATGGATGTGCATGCATGCTATACATAAGCATGATTTAAGGTAGTGAAGGGCCAAACCTAATATTATTATTATTATTGAAAGCAGATCATATAATCTAATAAGGTTTTAGGATATATGATGTGCTAAGCTTCATTGATATGATCCCTTGGATTGTGCATTTTATTCAATTTGTTTTATTTTAGAAAAAACGGAAACGTAATCATGTTCAGTAGGATCAAAATGTAATTTGCAATTCTTATATATATCATTCCAGTATCAGATTTTGTTAGAGTCAAAAGTTATTTCAACACCAACAATTTTCTTTTTATTTTTGCAGGTTCACATTTCTTTGGCCGGGGAAAAACACATGCGAATATCATGGATCACTGATGATGAATCTTCTCCTTCCATTGTTAAATATGGAACTTCACCTGGAGGGTATACATATTTTTCTCAAGGAGAAAGCACATCCTACAATTACTTGTTGTATAGTTCAGGGAAGATACACCATGTTGTCATTGGACCTCTTGAAGATGACACAGTTTATTATTATCAGTGTGGAGGACAAGGTCCAGAGTTCCATCTTAAGACTCCTCCCTCTCAGTTTCCAATAACTTTTGCTGTAGTTGGTGATCTTGGTCAGACCGGGTGGACAACATCAACTTTAGACCACATTGCTCGGTGCAAGTATGATGTGCAACTTGTTCCAGGGGATCTCTCATATGCTGATTACCAGCAGCATCTGTGGGATTCTTTTGGCGAACTGGTGCAGCCACTTGCTAGTGCTAGACCATGGATGGTAACCGAAGGAAATCATGAGAAGGAGAAAATATTGTTCTTTGAAGCTGGATTTCTAGCATATAATGCCCGGTGGAAGATGCCTTATGCAGAGAGTGGATCCACATCAAACCTGTATTACTCTTTTGAAGTAGCAGGAGTTCATGCTATTATGCTCGGTTCTTATACAGAGTATGATAAGAACTCAGATCAGTATGCCTGGCTTAAGGTTAGTCTATTTTATAGTTTCTTCTCTAAAGCTTATCTACCCTTCTTGGTTAACTTTTCTCATGACTGTTTCATTTCTAGCGGCATCCTGGGAAACGTGGACAGTACAGAGCAATGTTGCCAGGTCTTTGGAACAAAGATCATACTAACTCTAGAGAGTGACCATGTAATTTAGACATGAACATATTATTTGTCATTGGAATTAAATTTTGAAAATAGAATAGAATCTGTCTCCCTTCTCCCTCAGTTGCTGGCAATAGTGTACGAAGGACATAATCTTTCATAAGAATTAGCTATGAGGATTATTGACTTCATGCAGGTGGTATCTGTCTGTCTCTCCTGTTGGCAAGTTATAAACACATTAGATAATATAATGATGCATCCTCATCTTATAGCTTATATGCTGAAATTATTGTTTCAATTAAGCTGTCTGAAAAAAAAAAAAAAAAAAAAAAAAAAGCTACTATATTCCATTTTAGCCAGAGTGCATGTTTCACCCAATAAATATTTCCTTGCCCCAGAATTAATATTCTTACTTCACCTTGTGGAGCAATTAGTTTTTCTTGGTTTCATCAGATTTAGGACTTGAATTTTCCTTTTAAAATAATATTTTTCCCTTTCTATGATTTTTCCTAATTCAACTGCATAGAAATTCGAAGAAAAGAAAATGATATAGTATTTTATTTTGATGAAGAGAGCATCCTTTTTGTATTTGATGTTACAGGCGGATCTTGCTAAGGTTGACAGAGAAAAGACGCCATGGTTGCTAGTGTTATTGCATGCACCATGGTATAACAGCAATTGGGCTCATCAAGGCGAAGGGTATGGCATGATGGCTGCAATGGAACCATTGCTTTATGCTGCTGGCGTAGATATTCTTCTTGCAGGACATGTGCATGCATATGAACGTTCGGTATGCATGCCGGGTGATTCTCTACTTTTCCACTCATGTTCAAAGTAAAAGGCACTCATTGCACTTCACACTTTCAGGAACGTGTTTACAATGATGGCTTAGACCCTTGTGGAGCCGTACACATTACGGTCGGAGATGGAGGTAACAGGGAGGGTTTGGCTGAAAGGTACAGCATTTCCTCTAGCATGGCGCATACGCTTAATCATATTTCTAGAATTTGTGACCTTTGTGTTTATGCTATTAGTTACGAGGCATTTCAGAGTATATCTTTTGTAGTATAATTACTGAATTCCTTTTGAGCTTAGCAGATATCTTTACCCAAAGCCGGAGTGGTCAGCATTCCGTGAAGCAAGTTTTGGTCACGGCGAGCTGAAGATCATGAATTCAACCCATGCTTTTTGGAGTTGGCACAGGAATGACGATGATGAAATGGTAAAATCAGATCAAGTCTGGCTCGCTTCATTGGCAAGTTCTGGATGCTTTGCTGATATGAAGCCGGAGTTGAGGAAGATTCTGATGGCTTCTTAAGTCAGGAACTTGCAGCAGTTCCACCCCAAGGATCTGCTATCCCAGAAAATATATAGTCATGTAAATATGATGTGCCTGGTGTGCTGCAACACGATTCCAGAAATGCTTTTGGTGCCAATTAGTCCTACTAAATATCATTTGTAGTTCCAGCACTAAACATGTACAAGCCCTTTGACTTGATAGTGATGGAAGTATGAAATGCAGCAGTAGTGGGGTTGGAGCTTGTACTTGTTAGCATAAGCTGTAATTTCTTAGCTCAATTCAAGAACTCTCAAAGTTGGATGCAGCTGAGAAGAATCTAAAATATTGAAAGTAGAAATTTTGGTTATCCCATTGCGGGAACCAAGAAATCTTATTAAGAAATCATCTTATGATTTCAAAAATTATTATTATTTTTTTAAGTAAAATGATTTCAAACATCATGGAAAGTCATGACTATGACAATTTAGTCCTGCATCCGGATGCATCTTAAGAAAGAACGGCGCTTTGGAGGGACGAGGGGATGGGTTTGGGAGAGCAGGCTTCGAACGTTTTGGTTTCAGAGTTCTTGGAGGATTTTCTCTGGATCTAGAACAACATCATCCCTTATATTTATCTCCAAAATTGAACCATCGGTTGTTTAGGATGACAGAATATATGGGATGACAGAATATTTTGGAGTTGAGCTTGTCAGAAGGATTGCGAAGATTGCCGCCTTCACCGTTGGTGTAACAATCAAGAACGTCGGGCCCAAATCATCATCGACAGTAATCTGAGTTGCCCCCCCCCCAAAAAAAAAAAAATAATTGGAACTTCCACTCGAAGCTGTTTTCTCTTGGCAGTTTTCTCCAGTCACGGATGACCTGCATTCTCGATTAGATTCCATTAGGCCAATCAAAAAACTGGGCTTGGAAATTTACATCGGTACCTAGGATTACAGCAAGGTTTAAAGCCCTAGTTTGGCAATTCTAGTGGAATTAAGATGGTGATTCTTCTTATGGCTATGCTGAAGGATCATAACGGTGACTGAGTTATCGAGAGGCAAGGTTTGGAGATGGGAACCGGGGAGAAATTGAGTGACTTTAGAGTAGTTGAGGCTAAAGGGCCTCCTAGAAGACCCCGGTGGCTCTCTATCTTTGGGGTCAGGGTGAGGGCTTGAGGAAGGGATTGGATGTTTACGTCAAAAGGGGATAGAGGTAGGAGGAGAAAGAGGTTGGTTGAACGTTGGGAGACTGGTCCTCGGCTAGCATTGGCGTGCTTCATGCCATAGCAAAACCCTAATTTGGAGCAATTGTAGGTAGATTCTTTATAAAGTGATGGAAACCCTAAAATTGAGGGCAATTAATATTGGATTCCACTACTAGGAAATCCGGACTATTGGATTAGGGAGGGTCATAAAAGGATCCTCCATAGTAGTATCATGTCAATCGGGTGGAAGATTTCCAATCATGGTTAATGGTGATTGATAAGGTCTTATAGGTTAGGAAATTATACAAGACCACAATTGAGTTCTAGTTATCAAGTAGTGTTAGGATAAACTACAATTAAACTTGTAAGTGGGATGCACTTGAATGGTCTAATATTATAAAATAATTGATATATAAGAATTAATCCTATCAATTATTTGGATGTACAATTTATTTTTTTTACATATAATTTCTTTTATTTTTTTTACATATAATTTCTTGAACAATAACCTTTTATATGTGTAATTGATAAATAAATTATTGTATATTGCTGATTTACACTATTTTTTTCTAATTAACAGCAAAATATAAAAAGAAGTATATATATTAGCAAGGTTTGTTCAACAAATATTCTTTGCCATAGCACCATCAAGTTGCAAGCCACAGGATAATTTATTTTATCCTATATTATTGCATTGCGCATACTAGAAATGTAGATGCATTGGATTAATCCATTCAAGTGATCTCTTTATTCTTATAACATAAATTGTTTTTTTGTTCAATATATATCTTCACTAACCTATTAATCAAATTTTTTGGTCTAGAAGGATCATCATATTTGCACATTTACTACTATAAATCAAGTTGGATAGAGTCTAGGAGGAAAATTCATCGTACCGAGAAGTCGAATGTGTTCTAAATTTTTGAAAGTCATAACTTGTTTAATGTCAAGTAATTTTTTAAAATCTAAAGTACAATTAGTGGTCAGAGCCAAATTCTATATTTTGGACCTTGAAATAGGCTGGACAATTTTTTTTGAAAAAAATCTTGATGGAATATATCTCCTAATTTGAGAAGAATTGGACAAAACAATGACAAAGTTGATGTAGAAGTTGAAATTTATCTTTTATAGAATTTTAGTTTTTTCATATTTACTACTACTAGTTATGTTTGTTTTTGGAAAATTGAGTCCTGTTCAAAGTATAACAAAAGGTAACAAAAGTCTAGTATGAACGGTGTAAGGGCAGACTTCATTAGTATTCTTAGTTTATGATTTATCAATAATCAAAGAAAGAAAAGGAAACCTAATTAAACCTTCTTTCATCAAAAATTCCATTTTACTAAATTTATTTGAAAGATTCGAGTTGAGCGGATTGAATAAATTCTTCATCCTCTCCGAGCGGATCATTCTTTTTACAAAGAATAAAAAGCTTGCAAGAGTTCGTTTCTATTATCTCCATGTATAAAGAGGTAATATGTTCCCATGATATATTTTTAATCAAATTCTCCTAAGACATATTAAGATACCTATGCACATAAATATAATATATATATATATATATATATATATATATATATATATATATATGTATATTTAAGTATGTCTATATATATATATATACAAAAAAAAGAAGAAGAAGAAAGAAATGAATGGTTCAATCTCGTAACCATCTTTATGTAGATTGTTTTATAAAAAGTTGTGTAGCTCGCAAATTGAAAGATAAAATCAAGAAGAGAATCTTAGTTATCACAATGAATCCAGATTCGCTCAGGTATGGGGACCATCGCCGAACTGGTATGGTTCTATCATTATGGCGATTCCTGAATTGCAAAACTACTATGATGCATCAAGGTCCACATGGAATAGTTGCTCTTTCAATACATGGAGCTTGTTCAGGGGATCCCTACCGTGGTGGCTGGGGACTTTTACACAATCTTGAGGCCGGATGATAAGCAGGGAGGTAAACCCTTCCATCTGGATATTGGCACAAGGGAATTCTCTATCTTTATCTCGGACAATGGTCTTATCGACCTGGGGTTTGTGGGTCCTCGGTACACTTGGTGCAACAACCGAACTGGCCGTGCCAGAGTGTGGGAGAGACTTGACAGATACTTCGCCATGCCGTCTTGGCTGTCTCTTTACCCTGATCATAGTGTTAGCCATTTGACCAGGATTTCTTCTGATCATGCGCCCATCCTCCTATCTATGACCGTTCCCCCTGCTACTTCCAAGCCTTTCAGATTTGAAAAGTTTTGGCTCTCCTATCCCAAGGCCAAGCAAATCGCTAGGAAGGTTTGGAGAATGCCGGTTCGGGGGGATGCGGTCTACTGGATATCCAGGAAATTGGAGCTTATGAGAAGACATCTTCTATGGTAGAACAGGGTGGAAGTTGGCAACCTGCTAAACCAAATCAAGAAGGCTGAGGATACTATTCATCTATTGTAGACCAAAGAAGATGCCCAAGGCTACTTATCCAACGAAGACCTTCAGGCTTTGCGCACTACTCTTGCCACTCACTATACCCTCCTTCAGAATCAGGAAACCCTATGGAGACAAAAATCTAGGGTTAACTGGCTGAGGGAGGGAGACAGAAATACCCGATTTTTTCATCAGGCCACTATTATCAGGAGGCATACCAACACCATCCGGGCTCTGTATTCCGACCAGGAGGGGTGGATGGAGGATGCTGCTAATATTCGGAGGGAATTTCTTCATTATTTCATGACCAGGTGGACCATTCCTACTCCCACTAATTTTAACATTTCTTCTGTTCCTTCCCAGAATTTGGTTACTGTTCTTCAAAATTATGATCTGCTGAAGCAAATAATAGAAAAAGAGATTAAATCTACTCTATGGTCTTTGGCGAAGGATAAAGCTCCGGGACCTGATGGTTATCCACCTTTCTTCTTCTGAGCTGTCTGGGAGATTCTGAGGGTTGACATGGTAGCGGCTATTCAGCTCTTCTTTAATACGACTACCATGCCCCCTGATTGGAAGTAGACTTATATTGCTCTTATTCCGAAGCGTCGGGATCCCTCTATGCCTTCACATTATAGATCTATCAGTCTTTGCAACACTCTTTACAAAGTTTGTGCTAAACTTCTGGTGAATAGAATGAGCCTCATTCTTCCAAAGATCATCAGCCCTGAACAAGGTGCTTTTATAGGAGGACGTAATATCATCGACAACATTCTTATTACCCAAGAATTTATCCACGATCTTCATGCCGCTTCATGCCGCCATAGTCTGATGGCTATTAAGCTCGACATGGAGAGGGCCTATGATTATGTTGACAGGTACTTTCTTATTAAAGCTCTGGAGGATTTTGGTTTTCAATCATCTTGGATTTCCAAAATTATGTCTTGTATTAAGGCCCCAGCATTCTCTATTCTCATCAATGGATCCCCTACAGAGTTCTTCCAATCATCCCATGGTCTGTGCCAAGGTTGCCCTCTATCCCCCTATTTATTTATTATTTGTGCCGACTTCCTATCTAGATCCCTTTCTTAAGCAGTGCGAGATTCTCAGATCCATCCTTATATTGTGGGACCGGGAACATTCCCAATCTCCCATCTTTTATTTACGGACGACTGCCTGTTACTTGGCCGGACTTTCCTGGCTAATGCTAGGGGCTTCAGGAGGATAGTGGAGCATTACTGTCAGGCTTCAGGCCAGAGGGTTAATTTTCAAAAGTCTGGGATATACTTTAGTCCTAAAACTAGCCTCGGTGTCTGGAGTAGGATTATGCACATGTTGGGCATTTAGGAGCAACAAGGCCTGTTGCATTATCTAGGTATTCCTATTCCTGGTACCAGGCTTACTATGCTCGACTGCGCTCCCCTTGTGGCTTCTATGATGGACAGGATTGGAGGATGGCAGGCCAGATCTTTATCTGCCATGGGCAGGCTCACTCTTGTCCAGTTAATATTGGCATCTTTTCCTGTTTATCTATTCTTTAATTCTTTTATACCCAGGAGGGTCATTCTCAAGATTGAGCAGATGATTTGGGCTTTTTTCTGGAACTCCTCTACTGATCGGAGGATGATACATCTTATGAGTTGGGAAAATGTCTACCAACCGATGCATGAGGGGGGTTTGGGCATCACTTCTCTTCTTACAAGGGAGAGGCTTTTATGACCCAGCATGTCGCCAGGTTTTTTCTATGTTCAGACACTATGTGGTCTTCTTTCATGAGGGCCAAATATGGCGACATCCCTTTGTATCCCAGTGATTGCTCTACTTCCACGAGAAGGCCATCGATTGTTAGGAGAGAGATGAATGCCAGAGCCCTGATTGTTGCCTCCCATATCTCCTGGGTGCTAGGAGATGGCCGATCAGTTAGCTTCATGAATGATCCCTGGATTTTGGACATTCCTTTAAGTAGATGGCCCACCTTCATCTCTGTTCTGACTCTGGCCTCTATTACCATAGCTGACCTTCACAGATCGGGTCTTTCATCTTGGGACACGGACATGGTTTTTCTATTTTTGGGGACATCCTTGGATACAGGGTCCTGTCTATTCCACTTCTGGTCCATCCTTGCTCTGACATCAGAGTCTGGAGTTACACTACCTCGACCAGGGTGCCTATCGGGAATCTCACTCCTACGCCTGATCGGGATCTTTATATTTCTAGGAGCTATCGCTAGATTTGGACCCTGCTAATGCATCCTAGAGTTTCACTCTTTATCTGGAAACTCACTTGGCACCGCCTCCCCACGCGGGAGTTTATCACCTCTAGAGGGGTCCATATCACTCCTGAATGCCCCTTTTATGGGATTCAGTTGGAGATGCAGACTCATGCCATATTCCATTGCGGTCACGCTAGTCAGATCTGGGCTCTGGCGGGATTCTGTGGTATACCTGCTCAGCCGGATCACATTCTGGATACTTTTTATGCCTTGCTGCAGACAGTGCCTATGATCCAAGTTTCTTTTATTGCTTATCTGGCATATCATATTTGTATTTCTAGAAATGACCGGATATTCACATCTTTGAGGCATTCCCCTATAATTCTGGCTGAGAGGGCCAGGATAGCTGCGATGGAGTATTGTAGGTCTACCGTGATGTTGGCTGAAATATGGGATTCCCCTCTTGCTCTTCGAGCGACCCGGAGGGTTTTTATTACCTGGGAACCCCCTCCTCCACTATTTGTCACTATTAGCTTTGATGGGAGCCTTCGCTGCAGGATGGGCGGAGCAGGTTTCATTATTAGGGATTCATCGTTGGGTTTCTTGGCGGCTGGGGGTACCCCTTGTTTCGACTCTTCGGTGCCGGTCCTTGAACTTTATGCTGCATGGGCTAGGATCAGATATGCTCGTCGGGTACCAGGCCTAGACCATCTTATCATTGAGGGAGATTCTGCCACCATTATTTCTTGGATCTCGCAGACTTCCTTCATACAGGTGGCTCATCCGATAGTCAGGGACATTAGACTCATGCTACAGGATTGCTCTTCTCTGACTATCAGACATATTTTCAGGGAGGCTAACTTAGCAGCCGACTGGGTAGCCTCTTATGTTGCTCAGCATACTGACTCTATTTTGTGGACTGATTGGCAGACTGCCCCTATACAGCTTAGAAATATTTTGCTTTCTGACTCCTTAGGTTGTATTCATCTACATCCAGTTTAATGAATACACCATTTTATTAAAAAAAAAAAAAATACATGGAGCTTAATACATTATGGTAGTAATGAAATACATGGACAATCATGGTTAGAAGTCGGACCATGAAGTTTAGTTCTTTGACTTGGAGATAATCCAAACTCTAGCCCAACATAGGCATGAAAAATGGCATTGGATTCATGATGGGCATTATAGTTAGGGAAGTCATCTTTTGTGCCTAAACTTGAGAGTTTTTAATTTTTTTTAATTTTAATTTTTTTTTGACTCTATCACAATAGAGACATGAGCAAATGAGGTTTGATTCATAATCATATTGCTGTCTCAAAACATTTTACTTTTAGTACCTTATTATTATTTAGTTAAAAAATAGCATTGGATTTTTCTTTAAAAAAATAAAAAAATGAAAAAACTTACAAGTTTAAAAATCTCTAGGTTGTGTTTGGTACTTTACCGGGCAATCCTGAAAGGTAATGTGGATTACCAGTACTGTGAATTACTAGTAATGTAGAATACATGTAATGTAGATTATTGTATTGGGTACATGCTGGTAATATTGCATATAAAAAAAATCAAAATTTCAAAATATCCCTAAATTAATCTATATTTTATTTATAAAAATATAATTTTTAATATTTTATATTACAAAGTATATTAAATATTAAACATTTTATATTTTTATATTAAAATCAAAAAATCAAGAATTATTATTTTTATAATAAATAAATTTAATATAAAAAACTTATATATTAAATAGATAATAAATTTAATATATTATCGGTATGTTCGACGAGTGCAACGGACGACCCAATCAGGATGCCAAAATGATCGAAGGCACGGGGATGGTTCATGTAACCTACCCTACGAAAAATCCGAAAACGTGCCGGGGCAGGCCTAACTAGCCTACCTTATGTTAAAAAGGTGCAGGGATGGTTCCTATAACCTATTCTATGAAAAATCTGAAGACGCAATGAGACGGGCCTGAACAGCCTACCTTAACCATGATAGAGATGCACAGGGGTAGCATAGACGCTATACCCTATGGAAAACCCGAAAATGTGTGCAGAAATGATTTTACATTACTCACTCTGCCAACATCAAGCTTTTGAGTTCACATTTCGTGGGATTCAAAGAAGTATCATTCATAGAAAAAGGAAAAAGCGGGAAGAAAGTTGGTGCCTTTATTTCTTTTGCATTTTTACAAAAAAAAAAGAGAAGATTGCAGGAAATGGGAAAGCACATCCAGTGACCACCTGCAGGCCCTTTTCCATGCCGGCGAGGGGTGTCTTGTAAGGAGGATGAAGGGGCCCTGGGGTTCCTATCTGGATCAGAATCCGACTCCTCCTTAAAGTCAGAGTCAAACTTGTGTTCAGGAAAGGGGACGGAGGGTTTGATGTTGCCAAGGCCCTCCAAGTTATAATACTTGAAGGCCTTATCCCTACACTCCCGGAATCCCTGGTGATAAGAATCTAGAGCCGCCTCGATGACCTCCTCTTTGAAAGTAGAAGGTGCGTTGAAGTTCAAGATGGCATCTGCCACCTTCTTCTTGGCCTCTACCGCCTCCACGACGGCCGCCTCAACCTGAGCCCTGGCCTCCTCCAGTTGAGCCTCCAGGACACGGACCTTTCTCTCCAAACGATCAACAACTGGGTCATCATCGTTGCTCAGCCCAAGGAATCCTGGGCTGCCCCTTGCCCCGGTATTGATGGCCCTCTTCTTCGCCACCCTTCGAAGCTCGGGAACATTAAACTTCATTTCGCTGGGCCGTTGGAGAAAGAAGAGGAATTTCCAAAGTGGGAGTCTGAGATTGTGATGGCCTTTGATAGGGGAGGACAGGGTCCCATTTATAAGGACCTTACACCCATGACTGGCCACAGGGAAATGTGCTCCATGCCCTTTCCTAGATGCATCAGAAGATGCCACGTGTCGGAGCGACGCCTCGAGACCTAGATGACCACTCGGGAGCGGTATAATTACCAATAACTACTCTTGGAATGGCAACCACCAGTACTTTAAATCCAGAAGAATCTCCATCATGCAGCGACAGCATTAATGGCTCCCTTTCGGAAAGGAACAATATGACGGCACCCAGGGTGCATGAAAATGCGACCGTTCAAATATCGACACACTCATCACGGGCAACGAGAATCATAATCAATGTTCCTCGATCATCGGTCAACAGGAAAATGACACCTATCCATTGTGTCCATTCCTAGACGGGCATATTAATTATGGAAAAAGGCTGACATCAGCCTAGTTTGATCATGGACGGTCTTCAGCAATGGCATTCCGATTTGCTTTGGGACTTGTCTTCGACGTCCGCCCCTAGCCGAACAGCCTTCGGCTTTGGCCCCTCGACCAAGAAAAAAAAAGGAGCAATGAAATTCGAGTCATCATCAAAACCAGAAACCTTGCATGAACTGTATTAAAAAATATGGCATAACATGTACAAAGGGAGGAAATCACTTGGAAATTTAGAATAATTCGCTAGTTACATTTCAGAGGGAAACAAAGAAGAGATACAATGCCTAAAGATACACAGATCCCTAAGCATCGACTGGAGGAGACCCAGCATCGCAAGATTTGAGCAGTCTGTTGATTTGCATAGAGAGGGTTTCCTGAAACTGGGTTGAGTCTAGAGGGTCTTCAACCTGGACCTCCTCCTCAACTCAACCTCCCTCTTGGGCCGGGATCGGGATCACATTCATGTCTTCGACTGCGATGGGAGTTTTTCCCTCCAAGCCTGGCACCTCTTCGGCCTCCTTAACCTAGGCCGAAATTATGCTGGGAATATCCTCCCTTGAACTTGGCATCCCTCTGATCTCCTCTTCAGCTTCGGCTTCTTCTTCTTCTTCTTCCACAATGTTGAAAGCAGGGATGGCAAAAAGGCTAAGGTTAGGAAAAACCCCACTGACCTTGGTGAGTCCGTCATTGAAATCATGTTGGTAGCTGTACAAGGTCGCCTCATTCATTTCCTGCTGGAACTATGAGGACTTCCTAAAATCTGCTACAACTCTACTCACCAACTCTTTCAAGACTTCCGACTCTCTCCTAGCCACCTCAGATTCCAAGGCCGCCTCTTCGTCCCTTAAAGATGCCTCTTTGGCTCTTAAGGATGCCTCTTCAGCCTTTCTGATTGCCTCATCGATAGTCTTAGTTAGGCTCTCTGCCTTTTCCTAATTCTCCTTGAGGGATTGTTCCAAAGAACTGGCATATTCTCTACTCTTCCTCAACTTAGCCCCTCGCCCTGCAATTGTCAAATGGGCATCCTTCAGCTCATTCCTCAGGCCGTGAATTTCAGCATCCGCATGAACGAGACGATTCTCCATAGACTGCTTCAATTCTTCGGCCACCTCTTTTTCTGCCCTAGCCATATGGAGCTCCTCCTTAAGGTCATGGATAAGACTGTTGACATTCCCTAGGCCCTCCTCCATGAAGGTGATGTCATAGACCAGCTACATCGACAAAGTGAGGTTATGAACCGAACAACCTTTTGGGCAAAGGGAAAACGATGAGGGTCTCACCTGTTGCAGGGAGGAAAAGGAAGAGTCAGATATTCTAGCAAGACTTTGACTTCAGATAACTGCCAAATCATGAGGCAGTAACGTATCCTTGAGCGCCCGCTTAGCCATTGCGGGGACCAACAATCCCCCCATGGGGGAAAGTTTCGAAGAGTCCGCGGGACGGCTCCCAGCTGGAGAAGCCTCACGAACGGACTCTCTCTCGACTTGTGGCACCTTGCCCCTATCAACTGCAGGGGGGCAAGGCGCTGGCACATCAGCCATCGGGAGGTGTACTCTCCCTTATGTGAACTGGAGAGGTAACCGTCGGTGAAGGCTCAACTAGCTGAGCCCCTATGGGGACCTTCGTCATTGGTGCCACATTCCCTTCAGAGGCTCCTCTGGAGGACGATATGCTCCCACTCCTCTCAGCTTCATCCCTTCGGGCTTTCTTTCGAACCGCCGATCTTGTAGGAGGGGCATGAGCTGCCCTCTTCTCAGAGGATTGGCAGAGCCAGCTCAAGTTAGGCTTCATTCTGTTGCCTACAAATAGAAAAACCCCTCTGAGTCAACTGAACTACAATAGGAATGAGAGAGAAGAGGTAAAAATTTCCACCACAGGAAACTTGCTAATCCCTGCAAGATGGAGATTCCTCTCCTCCAACAACTCACGGATAGGAATGGCTTCTGAATCAGTCGGTAAATCATAATCGGACTGATCAGCCGCTAAAACCTTTTTTTCATCATTGGCAATTAAACGCGGCTCCTTCCAATCGCTACCGAAGCCCCACGAATTGATAGACAACATAAAGGCAAAGACAGGTTTCCACCCATGGATGGCGCTGGGCATATCCTTGATGATCTTGCGACCAGGTCGAGGGCCGATCACCCACCATCCGTTACTATGAAAATCTCTCTTAAGCACAAAAAGAGTAGTAAATAAATTGGTCCTGGGCTCTATATTGGCTATGCGACACCAGACCGAAAACCTGCAAATGTTTCGAATGCTATTCGGAGTCAACTACGTGGGCACCACTCGGTACAGGCAAAAGATTTGGATGAAGAAAGGTTGCAGAGAAAATTGAAGGCCAGCCTTCAAATGGTTTTCGTACACAGCCAGACACCCAGCAGGAGGTTTGCTCACCCGTTCCTCAGATGTGGGAAGGATTAGAGGAAACCCCTCAAGAACGTGATAATAGCATTGTCAAAGATGAACAACCTTTCCCAGTGTAATAGAGCTGGAAACTAACGGTAAGAGGGAATGCTCGAGGCTGGACAACTCCTTATAAATAATGGTAAAAGGGAATGCTCGAGGTAAGGCACAAGATATCCCTGAAAATCCCAGAGTCTTTCCCTTCTCCATTGAGTCCTCCTCAGAATCTTTCCCATTCTATGACTGGAGCCTACCTCTGACTTAGGCATCGGAGTGTTCCCTGCCAGAGCAATTCCGGCCAGGGATTTGTTTTGCAGGTGAACCAGGGAGCGGGCTTGCGATTCAGTAGCTCCACCCGGTCGAAAAAGGGATTCTATGCCAACAGGAGTAATGAGCCATGGCCGGATGTGAGACCTTTTAGATTAGAGAGTTCAATGTGCTAATTGCATGCTTGCATAATTGAAGTTAGATTAGTGAATGCTTCATTGAAATGATCTTTTACTGGAATAACAAATATTTTTATTTTCTTTTTACTGGCACAATTCAAATCTAAGTTTTCCATAAGAAATTTTAGATTTGAAATTTCAAACTTGGAAATTTGAAATTTTAGTTTTGAGATTTAAATTTTGAAATTTGAAAATTTGAAACTGAAATTTGAATATGAAATTTCAAATTTTGAAATTTGAATTTTGACATACCTACCTATTATAGTCTAATGGTAGATCTTTGTATGTGCATTCATTTTAAAACACTTAAGGGTAATCCTATCATAATATAAGGGAAGGATTTCATCACCTTTTCTTGGCCCAAACATAACCAACCATATATTGCATTGACCCAAGCTTAATATAAAACTGAGTAAGAACCTAAACTAGGGACACCAACAAGTCAAGTTCATGTTGCATGTTGAGACTTAGTATTGATTAATTCTGTATTTACTCTTGGAGATTGGTGTCTAAGGCTAGGGGTCTAATGGCAAACGCCTTAAGTAGATTTGTGATTTATAATTAGGACCTTGCGAAAGCAAGGAGAGCCTCCCATAATCCCATCTCTTACCTGGTCAATTGAAAGGGTGATTGCAGTCTTGATTGGTACTTTGGCAATTCATACTATATTGAGCTTCTAGGTCTAGGAGCCCTAGAAACTAGAAATTCTATGCTGCATGACCACTAGATCAGGAACCCAATACCAACCGTCCCAAACCTAGCCTAGTTTAACCATGGATCCTAATTTTGAAACACTTCTAAGGACCATGACTGAACAATTTGCCCAACTAAATAATAAGTTTGATCGAATGGAGGAGTATATCGGGATCCTAGAAGAGGCCTATGTGACCCATGCTAAACCTGAATCACCTCTACCATGCCCCTCAATCCTAGAAGAGCCCAATGCCATGAACCTACCTCGGAACATAACCAGAGATGACCATACCATGATTTTGTGGACCAGGATGAAAGAGCCATTAGGAGCATTCGCCTAGAAGCACCTACCTTTGATGGAAGTCTAGACCCTAAGGTATACACTGATTGGGAAGGCGACATGGATCAGTACTTTGAATGGTATGAGATGTCGGAAGAGAGGAAATCTTGATTTGCCAAACTTAGATTAGTTTTCCAAGCGAGATTATATTGAAAAAATGTTGAGCGGATATGTTGTTAGAGGGGAGATATGCCCATAGCTACCTGGAGAGCCATGAAGATTAAACTTAGAAAAAAGTATCTCCCCATGTCTTATCAATAGAGACTTTTAGACCAGTGGCAAATTAATGAGGACATTGGCAAGAGAAAGAAATTACAAACTAATAATCTTCGGTTGTAGTCCAATCTTTCCTTTTTTCAGGTTCTCATAAATGTATGAACCACCTCTTGAAGACTCCTAATTCCATGAAGCAAGATTGAATTGTGTAAAGCCAAAATCAAGTGAAGATTCCTTTTCCAAGCCCATGGGTTGGCTAAGCTATGAAGAAATCTTCTACCTTGAAGCCTAATTGAAAGACCAAACCTTAAAGAATATGTGGAAGGATTAGAAGAAGACAAGTATTGCAAGGAGATGGTGCCACATGGAGCTTCTAGGACTTTCTCTTGTTAGGATTAGTTAGACTAGGAACTAATCATGTAATTATTTACCAACTAAATCTGAATTAGTTGGCTCCTTAACCTACCCATTATGGCTGCCCTTGGCCTATAAATAGGACCAAGGCCTCATCTTGTGAAGCAATGAATGAATGACTTGAGTTGAATGAAAGCTTACTTTTTTGTGTTCTCTTCCATTTTGCCAAGTTCTTTAGTTCTTCTTAGAATCTTGAGTGTTTTTCTTTAAGTTTGAGTTGGAGTGATGAGTTTGATCTTGAATTTGAGCGAGTGCCTTGAGTTTGGAGGGCCATAGTTCCATTTTCAAGTTTGTCTACACAAGACCCAAGTAGTCCAAGAAGAAGAGGAAGTGTTGTCCAAAAATTTCAGCAACTCTCTTCACTTCTCTTGTTGATTCCTTCCTTTCTTCCCTTAATTTCTTTGAATTTCGACCTTACCTTGACTCTTTGCAGGTTTTTCTTGGTGATTTGAAGATGAAGATGAAGGCTCCATGCTAAGGATCAAAGCTCCAATGGTGAATCCAAGAAGGGAGTGTAGATCTTGTCTCTAGCCTTCAATTTTTGAGTAGTGAGTGCTTCCCTTCCATATGAGCTTTGATTTCTCTTCATTGTTGGGAAAAGACCCTCTTGATCCTTAGATCTGAGATTCTTAAAGATATCTTAGCCTAGTTTGAGGGTTTCTATGTCCTTAGATCCTCTTTTTTATTTTTTTTGAAAGGAAGTTTGCATAAGGGTGTAAGATTTTCTGCTCACCTAGTTCCTAGCTCGAAATTCTTCATCCCTTCTACCCATGAATCTGGCCATATCTAGAGCTTTAATGCTGATATGTTGTTTCTAGGTAAGTAGATCACATCTCCACACACCCATTTCATCAAATTTATCCCCCATCAATTTTTTGGTATCAGAGATTTGTTTCTAGGTTAAGCTTTGCAAGCTGCTGCAGTCCTCTCTCACCGTCTTCTGATTTTTCTGTGATCTTTCGTAATTTTTAAAGTGATCAAAAAAATCAAAAAAAAATACTTTTCCAGTACCTTAGTATGTTAGGATATGAAATATAAAATTAAAAAAATATTTTTCTTTTATTTCTAGATCTGAAAATACGAGTTCTTAGGTCAATTCTGAAGTTCTATCCAGAATTCTGTTTTTCCCTTCCATTTCATTTAATTTTTTAAAAAATATAAAAATATTTTTTTAAAATTTTAGAATTTTAGATCTGAGATTTAGACTTTAAAATTTGTTATTTCCTATAAAAACTTTGAATTTTAGAAAGGTTTATAGCTCAGAATTTGAAATTTAAATTCAGGTTATTAAGAGTTAGCTAAACTGGTAGAACCTTTTAGCAACTATTTTCAAACTACCTTCTCAACCAAAATTCGAATTAATCTGAAGTCAAAATTTAAAATTCAAGATTTCAGATCTGAGAGATAACCAAATCAGTTTTACTTTGAATTTTTTTATTTTTAAAATTTTAAATTTAAAATTTTTAAATTCAGGTTAGCTGGAGGTTAGTTGGAAGCTGAAATTTATATTTTAACTACTTTGCCTCCAAGGATGAATTTTCTAATCAAATTTAGAAATTTAAAACTTAAAATTTGGTTACTTTGATTTAGACTTCAAGATTTAAATTATCCAATTTAAATTTGTATTTTTTGAAATTTTGAAATTGGGTTAAAAATTTATGCATTTGTGCTAGGTATAGTTGATTGTGCTCATTGTTTTGCTGAAATTGTTTGCATCCATTTTTAAAATATCCTAAGGGCATTCAATATTACATAAGGGAAGGAGGTCTTTACCTTTCCTTAGCCCAAAATAATTACCCACATTTTCATTGACCTAAACCCTAAAGTAAAATCAAGTAGGAACCTAAACTAAGGACACCCACAAGTTGGGTTCAAGTGTAAGGTAAGACAAAGTATTATTTGAGTTTGTACTTATTTCTTGAAATTGGTGTCTAAGGCTAGAGGTCAAATAGCAAACGTCTTAAGCAAACTTGCGATTTTTAATTAGGACATCGCGAAAGTGAGGGGAGCCTCCCGTAACCCCACCTCTTACCTGGCTAGTGGACAGGGTAATTACATACTTAAGTAGTACCTAGTTAAGTCTTGTATTTTGAACTTTTAGATCTAGGAATCCTAGAATTAGGTCTTGTTTGCTTGTCCATTGTATTACTTACCGTTGTACTGTGTCCTATAAGCTCTATATCAAAGTCCTACCTTCAGTCTAGTTTCTCCATGGATCCCAATCTTGAATTCTTTATGAGGACCCTGACTGAAAAATTTGATACCATAACAAAACAATTAGGATCAATAAACAAAGAGTCAGGGCAAGTGAATAATCAAATCGGGAATAGAGAAAAAGATTGCTTGAACCATACTAATCCTAAATCACCTCCTATTGATCCAAGAGTCCATTATCATGATCTCACCCCTGAGTATAAACTTAGATACCCTTGTCAAGGCTTTGTAGATCAGGAGGAGAGAGTCTTTAGGAGCAATCAACCCTATGCACCCACTTTTGATGGAAACCCTGAGGTGTATGTCGATTGGGAGAAGAAAATGGATCGGTACTTTGAGTTTGATGAAATGTCGGATGGAAAGAAGGGGCAATTTGCCAAATTAAAGCTAGTCCAACATGCTAAGTCATATTGGGGACATGTTGAGCATAAAAGTTATTATAGTAGGGATAAAATAATTACTTGGAGAGACATGAAGAGTAAGTTGATGGAAAAGTACCTAGGCAAATCTCATAAGCAAAATCTTCCAAACCAATGGTACAAATTGAGACAGGATGATAAAACTATGCTTAAATATATTGTTGAATTCAATGAGTACGAGAGAGATGAAGAAGAGACTAAACCCATGAAAGAATTAGAAAAAAAATCTCCAGAACCTTTTGAAGTACTCAAGGATGAAATAGAATCTAAATCTTGTCCAATTGAGGAATTAAAGAAAGAATCCCCTGAACATGATGAAGAATTTAAGGAAGAATTCTATGAAGTTGGGTCTGCCTTAGTGGATGAATATAAACAAGAACAATTGCTTGAGTATTAAAACAATTACCCAGCCTAAGGAAATCAACAATGAGAATAATCAACTTAAAGAAGATGAAATCCAGGGACAAAACCATGAAGAGCAATCCAAGGAGATAATAGAGGACCCATAAATAATCAATGTGAAGGATTTACATCTAGAGATTAATGAAGGATCACATATTGGGATATTGACCATTAGGGAAACCCAAGAACAAACCCCTATAGATCAGTCCCAAGAAGTTGTAGAGCCTTTGAAGAACCTGCGATGTGTATTCCCTAATAGTTTTTCTATCCCCAATCCACCATTTTTGAACATCCACCATCCCGATCCACCACTGCGTATCATTCATCCTCCTATTCCATCTGGTTGGGACATCCACCATACCATTGATCTGTTCCCAGTGATATTCAAAAGTTACTTTCTTAAGACTCTATGGTATATGTTGGGAGCCAAATAAAGATTTACTGCCACTTACCTAAAGATATGTGCAAGAGTCTTAGAAGCCTCTTAAGGGAAATATTGGAAATTAGGAACCTTTGTTTCCTAGCTTAACAATAAAATTCAGTCCTTAGATAATAAAACCCATTTGAGCTTGTCTTTTGTTTTAGTATCATTTGAGTTTGTTTTGTCAATTGGTGTCATCCATGCATAAGTCTGCCGAATCATATGCACAACACCTTAGGGATTTGCACAGAGAGATTAGCAAGAAAATCCAAATGAGCAATGAGAGCTACAAGCATATGGCTGATTCTCATAGAAGGGCCAAAGAATTTTAAGTAGGGGACTTTGTGATGATCAGGCTAAAACCTGAACAATTTCCACCGAAAACTATGAAAAAACTCTATACCCGTGGTACAGGTCCTTTCAAAATAATAAAAAAAATAGGACCTAATGCTTATATGCTGGACCTACCTTCTGATGTTGGCATTAGCTTTACTTTTAATATCTCAGATCCGGTAGGATACAAGAAGCCCATAATGATTTCCAGTGAGTTCCTAGAACCTGATCCATCCCTTGAGAGTGAACCAACCCTAGAGTGCCCACCAGCCACACTACCAAAGCGGGGAGAAATAATTGAAAGGGTCATAGATGACAAGATTGTCATTACCTAGAATAAAGATTACCAACGATACTTGGTCTATTAGCAAGGCAGACCTAATTCTGAAGATTCATGGATCACTCAAGAAGAACTACAAAGGATCAATCCAGATATACTTGAATACTACCAAAGCCAAAATGATCCATACTCGTCAAGGCTGAGTTCTTTTCATCCGGGAAGAATTAATGAGGACATTGGCAAGAGGAAGAAATTATAAACTAATAATCTTTGGTTGTAGTCCAATCTTTCCTTTTTTTTAGGTTTCCATAAATGTATGAAGCACCTCTTGAAGACTCATAATTTCATGAAGCAAGATTGAATTGTTTAAAGCTAAAATCAAGTGAAGATTTCTTTTCCAAGCCCATGGGCTGGTTAAGCTACGAAGAAATCTTCTACCTTGAAGCCTAATTGAAAGACCAAACCTTAAAGAACATGTGGAAGGATTAGATAAAGATAAGTGTTGCAAGGAGATGGTGCCACATGGAGCTTCTAGGACTTTCTCTTGTTAGGATTAGTTATACTAGGAACTAATCATGTAATTAATTACTAACTAAATCTGAAATAGTTGGCTCCTTAACCCACCCATTATGGCTGCCATTGGCCTATAAATAGGACCAAGGCCTCCTCTTGTGAAGCAATGAATGAATGACTTGAGTTGAATGAAAGCTTACTTGTTTGTGTTCTCTTCCACTTTGTCAAGTTCTTTAGTTCTTCTTAGAATTTTGAGTGTTTTCCTTTAAGTTTGAGTTGGAGTGATGAGTTTGATCTTGAATTTGAGTAAGTGCCTTGAGTTTGGAGGGCCATAGTATCATTTCCAAGTTTGTCTACACAAGATCCAAGTAGTCCAAGAAGAAGAGAAAGTGCTGCCCAAAAATTCCAGCAACTCTCTTCACTTCTCTTGTTGATTCCTTCCTTTCTTCCCTTAATTTCTTTGAATTTTGACCTTACCTTGACTCTTTGTAGGTTTTTCTTGGTGATTTGAAGATGAAGATGAAGGCTCCATGCTAAGGATCAAAGCTCCAATGGTGAATCCAAGAAGGGAGTGTAGATCTTGTCTCTAGACTTCAATTTTTGAGTAGTGAGTGCTTCCCTTCCATTTGAGCTTTGATTTCTCTTCATTGTTGGAAAAAGACCCTCTTGATCCTTAGATATGAGATTCTTAAAGATATCTTAGCCTAGTTTGAGGGTTTCTATGTTCTTAGATCCTCTCTTTTATTTTTTTTGAAAAGAAGTTTGCATAAGGGTGTAAGATTTTCTACTCACCTAGTTCCTAGCTCGAAATTCTTCATCCCTTCTACCCATGAATCTGGCCATATCTGGAGCTTTAATGCTGATATGTTGTTGTTAGGTAAGTAGATCACATCTCCACACACCCATTTCATCTAATTCGTTCCCCATCACAAAGGTTGAGTCAGGACAATAGAATTGTATCTGAATACATTACCAAATTTGATGAGTAGGTTTGAGATGTAGCATAGATGAGTCTGAGACCGTGACCCTATCTAGATTTTGAGCTGGCTTACGTGAGAAAATTCAAAGGGAGTTATTTTTTGAGAGAAGTCTATGATCTAGAACAAGCTTATCAAATCACTAGGGACTTTGAGAGATTTTAAAGGGGACCCATGATTTGTTAGTCTGAACCCAACAGGATTAGAACACCTGGATATAAGACAAGTTCTAGTCAAGTTCCTTCAACCTAACCCACTCCTACTATCCCATTAGGTCGCAAGGATGACAAGGGTAAGGGCCTTGAAGTTCAAAGAAGCAATAATAATGGCATTCATTGCTTTAGGTGTCATAAGGTTGGCCACTATGCTAGTTAGTGTCCTACTCGAGCTGTACATATAGAAGAATTAGAGAAAGAAGCTCCTGAAGCCTTTAAAAAATTTGAGGAAGAAGTGTATGAAGCAGAAACAAACTTAATGGATGAGTATGAGGGAGATGAAGAAACTATGGACCCACCTGAGTTACTAGGAGTTGTTAGTGTATTCTGACCCAAACAAGAGAGCATGAGGATTGGCATAAAACCAACATCCTACAAACTTTTATCAAAATAGGGAAAAAGGTTTGCAAGATTATCATAGATAGTGGGAGCTGTGTTAATGCCATTTTCACTAGTGCTGCCAAGAGTCTAGGATTGACCACTGTTTTCCATCCTAACCCTTATAAGGTATCTTGGATTAATTTAATCTCCATTCCTATTAAGTTAAGATGCCAAGTTACAATCCAATTCCAATTCTATCAGAAGAAAGTTTTGTGTGGCGTTCTTCTTATAGGGGTTAGCAGTATTATTCTAAGCGAACCTTGGTTGTATGATCATGATGCTTCCTTGTATGGTCGATCACACTCTTATTCATTTACCCACCTAGGAAAGAAAATCGTTATAAACTCTTCACCACCTAAGGACAACACCAAAAGAAAATCTAGCAATCTGAAGGATAAGAAACAAGAATTAAATTTGATCAGTGCTAAGGATTTAGAATGAGAGATTAATGAGGTTTTGCCACTTTGGATATTGTCTACCAAGAAAGTCCAGGATCAACCCCAGAAGGAACAACCCCAGGAAATGGTAGAGTTTTTGAAGGATTTTCAAGATGTGTTTCTAGAAGATCTTCCTAATCACCTCCCACCATTAAAAGACATTCAACATGCCATAAACTTAGTCCCAGAAGCAACCTTACCAAACCTTCCACATTATAGGATGAATCCCACTGAACATTCAAAGATACAAAGGTAAGTTGGAGATCTCCTCCAAAAGGGATTCATTAGGAAAAGCCAGAGCCCTTGTGCGGTACCTGTCCTTTTGACCCCCAAGAAAGATGGCACTTGGAAGATATGTGTAGATAGTTGTGCCATCAATAAGATAATAGCCAAGTATCGTCTTTCTATTCCCCATCTTGATGATATGTTAGACATGATGGACGGAGCCACTATTTTCTCTAAGATTGACCTTAAGAGTGGTTATCACCAAGTTAGGATTAGGCTTGGGGATGAGTGAAAATAGTTTTCAAAACTAAGGATGGTCTTTATGAATGGGTAGTGATGCCTTTTGATCTTTCAATTGCCCTTAGTACTTTCATGGGGATCATGATCCAAGTCCTGAGATTATTCATTAAAAAACTTATTGTGGTCGATCAATTTTCCAAGATGGCATACTTTTTATCCTGTTCCCAAACTTTCGATGCTTCTAAGGTGGCCAAACTTTTTCTAGATGAAGTGGTTAGGTAAAATGGCCTACCCAAAACCATTGTATCTAATAGGGATGTCCGATTCATGAGCTATTTTTGGAAGACACTATGACACATGTTAGGAACCAAATCAAATTTTCTACCACCTACCACCCACAAACCGATGGCCAGACTGAAGTTGTGAATAGTAGCCTTGGAAACCTATTAAGATATCTTGTAGGTGAAAATGTTGGAAATTGGGACCTCTTGTTACCACATGCTGAATTTGCTTACAATAGCTCAGTTAATAGGTCCACTAGAAAGAGCCTGTTTGAAATTGTCCATAGTTACAAGCCTAAGAGACCCATAGATCTTATTCCTTTACCCATGCATGCACGAGTTTCTGAGTCAGCTGAGTCATTTGCACAGCATGTTAGAGATCTACATAAGAAAATTAGCAAGAAAATTAATCTTAGTAATAAAGCTTATAGACATATGGCTAATTCCCGTAAGCAAGTCAAAGAGTTCACTGAGAGAGACTACGTGATGATTAGGCTTAGACCTGAACGGTTCCCTCCCAAAACCATAAAAAAATTACATACCCATGGAGCTGGTCCTTTCAAAGTAATAAAGAAAATTGGACCTAATGCCTATGTGCTCGAGTTACCACCCGAATTCGGTATTAGGTTAACTTTCAATATTTAACCTAGTTGAGTATAAGGAACCGGCAGTGATATCTAGTGAGCCTTTCAAGAGTGAACCTTCACCTGAGTGTCCACTAGTCACTTTACCAGAATGACGAGATTAGATTGAGTGTATTCTGGATGACCAGCTGTTACAACCAGGAATAAAGGCTATTAGCATTATTTGGTTCGTTGGCAAGGTCGACCCGAATTTGAGGACTCGTGGATCACCCGAGAGGATCTGCAATGCATTGATCCAGACTTATTAGAGTAATATCAAAGTCAAGTTGACCCATACTCGACAGGGTCGAGCTCCTCCCATCCTGGAAGAATTGGTGCAGGCACCAGGATCCGAAAGAGGCTACATTCAACTTAGACCAATCGAGCTCATTATGGATTGTAGATAATTAAGCTTTTGGATCATGTCAGTTTTGTTTTTTCTTAAGTTTATATCCTATAGATAGATATTTGAGTCAATTTGTTCTTTCTTTAGTTTACATCTTGTTATTTACTTTATTTGAGTAAGTTTAACTCAGGAGGGCAACCAACATAGACCCAGGTCAAGACTAAGAAGCATGACCACTGGATAGAAGATGCCACTTCAATCTCCATGCAAGAAAAGACTCCAGAAGGAACCCATTCCTTGCACCACCTCATCCTCTACATAAGATGGTCCCCACCTCACTCTCCATGCCAACATGAAAGGCCCCACCCTTGTCCCCAAAGCATGGAATTTAAATTCAAATGGGGCGTCCCATTTTCATCTCCATGCCAACATGGAAGGTTTTTTCACCCCTGCTGCCCAAAGCATGAAAGAAAACTCAAATTCAAATTCAAATAAGGCATCCCACTTATTCCTCCTTGATAGTGTATGTAATCTCTCTAATTCAAATTTCAAAGAGGCTTGGATGAATGATAAATACCCCTCCTCCTCTTGTAATAGGCATGTTGAAGAATGAATAATTTTTTTTTTTTACTTCCATTGCTCCAAACATTGCCACTCTGTGAGGGAGAAGGGCATGAGGTCCAATTGAGTTCTTTAGTCTCCAAGACTCCACCGCATCCTCTTCTCCTTCGCTTGCTAATCTCCTTTTCCTTTCTTTTCCCTATTCTCCCTTGGTCTCTAATTAATCTGTTTGCAAGATCCCTAGGTGCCCAGAGCCAAAAATGAGGTCCTCCTTGCCTTGGAACCATTGACGGGAAGCCAACACATTCAAGGGATTCAGCCTTCTTATCGAGATGCCTAATCTAGGAGTGTTAAGCGATCCAACTGTTAAGGAAAGAGAGATCATTGTCTGGTAACAAGCCTTTTCTTTTCTCTCTCGAATATGAACTCTTGAAAGAGCTTGTCCTAATTTAAATGGTTTCTCAACCATTAGGTCCAATCGATTTATTACCTAGATAGGTCTAGTTTGCGGGAAAGTGATTTATCTTCTAGTAGTTTGCTTCAGTGCACCCTTTCATTCTTTGTAGAAGAGTTAAGCCATATTTTTGGAATCATTACTCACTTTAAATTTTTACATTTCATTACATTGATGTTTGCATCCCTGCATGTCCCGCATCATCCAGGCCCTGGCGGTGGCGATGCATCAGCTACATCATCAGCACCAGTCCCTGGCCACCCAGCAGCAACCAGGGATCCCTGTGACTCAAGTTGTCAGACCCCGTGCTAGTTTGTGATCCTTCCAAGGAAGGTCGTCACATCCATGGGCCACTTCCTATCCCTGGGGGAGTCTACGGACACCAGGGAAGAGGCAGTGGGATGGTTCGGCTGACCGGGATAGCCAATCCCCAATCCCGAATCATGGCAGCTCATGGCACCATAAATGCCACCACAGTAAAGGCCCCCGGCATGATCCTCCCCAACCCTCATCTCCCTCTCCTCCAACAACCTCAGTAAAGGGTTCCACCAACTAGGCTATCAGGTACCACGCTGAGAGGTGCCTGGAGGAACAAGAATGCAAGCTGGCCGAGTTATCCCATCAGTTTGCCAACCTGCAGGGCTCCTCACGTGATCCCACGGCTATGATGCCTATCCACCTTTCTCTCATAGGATCCAAGAGGAACCGATCCCCAGCTGATTCAGCATGCCTCAAGTCGATTCCTACGATGGGACGATTGACCCTCTGGACCACCTCGAGAGCTACAAGGCTCTCATGAGAGTCCAGGGGGCCACTGATGCCCTCCTCTACATCACCTTTCTAGCTACTCTCCGGAAGTGGGGGAGTCAGACTTCACTCTATTGACTTCCAATCAGAACTCATGAAGATGGATCTCATTCAAATCCATGAAGAGTACCTGATCCCTCCAAAGTTCCAATTGAAAGTTCTAGGCTAAATGATTGGGCCTACTAGTCTCTCTCGAGCCAGATAAGCCTCTATGAGAAATGCTTCCAGGCCTAGTTGAGCTCCCCTCCATTAGTTTTTTGTCACTTTTCTTAAATTTTTTGATATGTCACCATGTTCATTTGCTCTGAACTCATGGTGGTATATCTATGGCTTTACCATGATTTTTTTTTGGCTGGGGTCAAATCCAGCATTTTCCTTTTTCTTTCTTTTTATAACTTTAAGAGGCACCCTGGGTCAAGTGGGAGGTGGTACATATCATCTCACAAAAAAAGGGAATCCCCTTACTAATTCAGTAAGTGCTTGTCATAGGACGGTCAAAAATAAAAATCTAATCATTACAATGACTAGGATGAGTAGGGATCATATTTTCAAGAATCAAGAATAATTATTTCATAAAAAAATAATTATAAAAAAAATAAAATAAAATAACAGGAATTAAATTGAAAGTCTAAATTAATTGATTAAAAAAAGTAGATAAGAAAAATAATCCAGGAATTCTAATCCACTTTGCAAAATAGGTTATTATTTTCTTTCTCTTTTATGTTGTAATAATAATTTTTGTGATTAGGGTATTAGTATAATTTATCCCTTCTAGGTATGGATCGTATCCATGGATCACGGTTCGTCTATTTAGAATATAAATTATTTAAATTTAATTGCAAGATTTGAGATTTAATCTATCATACTACGATCTATTTCTTATAGGCATGTATCATATTCGGAGATGACAAAATGTCTATAGAGGGCATAGGCTGTGTAGGTTAGATCAAAACCTTGATCAGTAAATTAAATAAAGAGATATGCATGAAGAACATTATTTTATTGCATAAAAATAAAATATAGAAAGAAAATAAATAACTATTTATAGGTTTCATCATCTTTCCGAGTTGAAGGAGCCTAGCCATGCATAGTTGCTGCCAACACTTCTTAGTTTTCCCTCTCCAAAAAGCCTAATATAATTTCTAAAAACAAGAAACAAAAGAAAAAGAAAATTATTTTCTACTATTGAACTGATGCCTGAATTGCTGCCTGGAGTCCTCCTTTTATAGGACTCAGTACAAGCTTTCTCTCTGTCAAATTTGGAGTGAATTTGAGTTAAAATCATCCTTGTATCACATGAAAGGCTCTCTACCATCCGATCTTCATCACAAGGTCGAAATCTTATCAAAAATCAAGCTAGATCACCTGTTCAAATCCCACTATGTATCGGATTGAATGAGAGCAAAAAGATCTAGGTCCTAGGTGGTTTTGGGCCATCGATCAGGAGTTCTATAGCTTGAAACATGCTGTGAAATCCTTTATCGGGTTAGAATTGATTCTGACCATTGGATTTGTGCCTTGATGCATTCCTATCCATCGGATGTCATAGAGAGGCAGCACCCATCCCTGCACCATGATATAGATTAGCAAATTTCTCCTATAGATCATGCCATTATCTTCATGGATCGGGCACTAGATCTTGCAAAACACTCTTGGATCTACCTCCCTCTCGTTGTCACCTCCATCGACTTTATCGGAGACTCACCATTGATGTCTTCCTTTGCCATCGAGCTTCCATTTGAATGCTCCCTTATGGCCATGCCCTTCATTGTAGGATGGTTCACTGCCATTGCCATCTTCATTGCTAGATTGTCCTGCCACTACCATCTTTGTCACCGGGATCGTTGTTGTTGTTGAGATCATGCAAAGGGCTTCCACCCAGCCCAAAAGTTTTTGTGAGCCAAAAAACCCACTATCCCATGAGCCTGATCCAGTCTGTTGACCCCTGGAATGATTTTTTTGATAACCAAATATTGGAGCATGCATTTAATTACTAACTCTTTCCAAGTATTTTCTAAGTTTTTGTAGGATGTTTTAAATGAAAGATCACTCTTCCTACAACCTTGGTGTATGAAAAGTTTATTTTGTTGAAATATATTATGTAATGATGAGCCCAAAGAAAAATCAACTATGTATTTATAAAAATATAGGCTATCTCTATGTATTTTTCTAGTTTAAATCTCTTAGATTTAACTTTGATAGAGTTGGAGAGCTTCTGGACTTGATTGGATATCTCTGGGAGAAATCTGAGAAGTTTGAAAGATTTTTGGAGCCAAGTCACAAGAGCTGACTCATTGCAAAAGAGCTGACTCAAGGTTTGGCACAGCACGTAGTATTTTGGCACACAGACCTTCGAGCCGACTCGAGAGTGAAGAGCCGACTCTGGTAGAGTGTGATTTCTGAAGTTTTAAGAACTCGAGTTGACTCGACCAGAGTAAAAGTTTCTCAAACAGACAGCCAAGCTGACTCATGTGTAGAAGAGCCGACTCTTCCAGAGTTCAGAAAATCACAGTTATGAAGAACTAGCCAGGTGAGCCGACTCGATGAAGAAGAGTCGACTTGACCAGAGTGAAGTTTTGACCTACCTGAGGAACCGAGTCGACTCGACCCATCCGAGTTGACTCGAATGATGGTTCCAGGTGAGTAACAGCTAGTTCTAAAACTTTCTTTTTGAATCCTAAATGGTCTCCAACAATCACTTTTCGAATTCCAATGGTCTACAATGGCTATATCCACCTGAAATCAGTTAAGGAGAATATATTTAAGGGATTTGAATCACTTTTGAATGAGAGGATGAGCAGTGAATGAAAAATTAATGAGCTTTTGAAAGAATACTCAAGAGAGCACTCAAGACCACACCTAACTTCCATCTAAATTCTTGAGGCATTTATTGAAGAAGCTAGAAGCCTTGAAGAGCATTCAAAGAGCAATCAAAAGGGCTTCTCAAGTGCTACAACTGCAACCATCCGACAACTTTGGTTTGTCATAGAGTTGCTTTGTATTTTCTACTCTTTGTTTAAATTATTCCAAGTACAGCAGGAGCTGTAATTTGGGTTTATAAAGGTTTTTGGTGAGCCTTTAAAAACCAAGAGTGGGTTGTTAGTGAGCTCGGATAAAACTAACATTATGTTGGGTTTTTGGTGAGCCCAGGATAAAACTAATTTGGGGTTTGGATTGTGAGCCCGTTAAAACAATCTGCTATATTCCGTGGGTGAATATAGTGAAAATTCCAAGTGGTATCTTGGATAGTGGATGTAGAAGCAAGGTTGAACTGAACCACTATAAAATCTACTATGTTTGTGATTGTGTTTCCTATGTTCTTACTTGCTTCCATATTAGTCACTTAACTCATAGCACATACCATACTAAGAACTTTAAAAAGGAGCACATACTTGCAAAAATTTTAATTACCCAATTCACCCCCCTTTTGGGTAAGCCACCTGGGCAACAACTGGTATCAGAGCAGTGTCTATGAATTTACTTAGAGTAAAGATCATATGGCAAACCCTATGAGTACTTCTTTGGTCAAAGGGCAATCCACAAATAGACCTCCACTGATCACAGGCACTAACTACACCAACTAGAAAGCCCATATGATAATATATATTCAAGTAGTAGACTTTTAATTATGGAAGGTTATTTTTAAGGAACCTCACACACCCACGAAGAAAGTTGATGGCATGGATGTCCCAAAACATGAAGAGGAATGAGATGAACACGGCATGAAAATGGGTAAGCTGAATGCCAAAGCCATGAATCTATTATATTGCACTTTGGATGCAAATAAGTTTAATCGAATTTCTACTTACACATCAGCAAAAAAAAACTTGGGAGAGGTAACCCATAAAGGAACTTTCCAAGTGAAAACATCTAAAATTAATCTTCTCGTACATAACTATGAACTGTTTAAGATGGAACTGAATGAGACTATATCTGCCATGTTCTCATATTTTATAGATATTATTAATGATTTGAAGAATCTTGGCAGGACTTATTCTAATGCAAATCTCGTGCAAAAGACTTTGAGATCACTTCCAGACAAATGGAACCCGAAAGTGACTGCTATTCAAGAGGCCAAGGACCTCAACACATTACCACTGGATGAACTATTAGGATCCCTGATCACACATGAGCTCACTATGCAGCATGGAAATGAAGATGACATCAAGAAAAAGAAGTCAATTATCTTCAAAGCTGCTATAAAGTTGGAGAAACAAGAAGAGAAAATTGATAAAAAAAGCCCCTCCTCTGAAGATGAACTAGAGGATGATGATATCGCACTTGTAGTGAGAAGATTCAAGAAATTTATGGACAAGAAAAGGGAAAGATATTAGAGAAAGTTTCATAGAAAAGGAGAATATAGCAAGGACAAGGAAAAGGAAAAAAATAAAGATAAAGAGCAATAGCCTATTTGCTATGAATGTAAGAAACCAGGGCATTTCATATTAGATTATCCAAACTTGAAAAAAATTATAAGAAGAAGAAGAAGAAGAAAGCAATGGTTGCAACTTGGAGTGACAGCAAGAAGTCAACTTCAAATGAAAAAGAAGAGACCTTAAAAATAGCAAACATATGTCTAATGGGTCTTGAAGATGAGGTAATATCCCCTGAACCTCATGATGAATTTATATTCAAGGAATTAAATACTGCATTCCATGAACTATTAACTAAGTACAAAAAGGCCAGTTTGAAATTAAAGTCCTTGAAAAACAGCAATAATATTTTGATGAAAGAAAAAGAAGAAATTTTAGACAAGATAACATTTTGCAAAAAGAATTGACTACCTTTTCTGAAAAATATAAAGCTTGGCAAGATGAAAAGAATAGTTATCTTGAAAAGAACAAGACTTTATATGAAGAAAATGTTGGCTTGCAAAAAGAAGTTGAAAAACTTAAATCTTTAGTTGAAAAGCTACCATTGAGTTCAAACAAACTTGAATTGATTCTAAAAGATCAAAGAGATTCAAGTAGCAAAACTGGAATTGGTTATAATCCTTTGCATACAAATGAAATTTCAGCTACTAGATTTATACCTTCAAAAACTTATGTACCTAAGTTTTCAAATCAAAAGTCTTTCGCATCAAGTATTTTTACTTTGGCTTATAGAGCTTCTACATTTGTACCTTTTCAAAAATCTAGAATTATTTGTTATTCTTGCAATGGGGTTGGTCATAAGTCATTTCAATATAATATGAGAAATAAGAATAAAAATAAAATTAGAAAGATTTGGATTTCTAAAGGAACCAATCCTACTAACCTGCAAGGACCCAAGAAAGCCTGGGTACCTAAAAGAACTCCATGATTATTGCAAGGAATGTCTTGCAGCCCAGAATATAAAAAAAAAATGGTATCTGGACAATGACTGTTTAAGGCATATGATGGATGATAAGAAACAATTCATCATCCTAGAGATGAAGGATGGAGGAATGGTCACTTTTGGTGACAATGGTAAGGAAATGATAATTGGCATTGGTAAGATCAGAATAACCCCTTCTATATCCATTGAAAATGTATTGCTAGTTGATAAATTAAAGTATAATTTATTAAGTTTAGTCAATTATGTGATAGAGGCTTCAAGGTTGTCTTTGAATCTCCAATGTGCATTATAACTAACTCACTTGATTCTAGCATTAAGCTCATTGGATATAGACTTGGAAACATATATGTGGTAGATTTAAATGATCTAGCCATATCTAGTAGTACAAGTCTTGTAGCAATGAATGCTAAAACCAAGGAGTTTAGCTTACTTTGGTATAGGAGATTAGGTCATGCTAGCATGCATACAATTGCTAAATTGATTTCTAAAGATCTAGTTAGAGGTTTACCAAAATTCAAAGTTGATTTTGAATATGTTTGTGATGCATGTCAATTGGATAAACAAATTAGGAGGAGTTTTAAATAAAAAAATATGGTTTCTACATCTAGACCACTTGAACTACTATACATGGACCTATTTGGACTAACTAGGACTACGAGCCTAGGTGGCATGACATATGGACTTGTGATAGTAGATGATTTTTTGAGATTTACTTGGATTTTATTCATTACACACAAAGATGAAGCTTTTAAAGTTTTCCAAAAACTTCACAAGAAAATTTCAAACCAGAAAAATCTTTTAGTTATTTCAATTAGAAGTGATCACAGTACAGAATTTGAAAATCAGTATTTTGATAATTATTGTACTGAGCATGGCATTGATCACAACTTCTCCACTCCTAGAATACCACAGCAAAATGGTGTTGTAGAGAGGAAGAATAGAACTTTGGAAGAGATGGCCCGAATAATATTATGTGAAGGCAATCTTCCAAGGTACTTTTGGATAGAAGTGGTGAACACTGCCTATTATATTTTGAATCGTGTTTTGATAAGACTGATTTTAAAGAAAACTCCTTATGAACTTTGGAATGATAGAAAACCAAGCATTCATTACTTTAATATATTTGGTTGTAAATGCTTTGTGTTAAATAATGGAAAAGAAAACCTAGGAAAACTTGATGCAAAATCTGATGAAGCTATATTTCTAGATTATTTAATCAATAGCAAAGCTTATAGAGTGTTTAATAAAAGAACATTAATAGTAGAAGAATCTGTTCATGTTATATTTGATGAATCTAACTCCTCACCTTCTAGAAAAAAAGAGTGTATAGACAATGATGCAGGTACACTTGATCAAGCAATAGAAGCCATGAGCTTGAAGGACAAACCAACTTAAGAAGGAGAAAATATGGTAAGTAAATATCATGGTGATCTACCAAGAAAATGGAGGTATGTAACTTCACAACCTAGAGATTTAATTATAGGTGATCCCTCACAAGGTGTTAGGACTAGGTTATCACTTAGAGAAGCACATGATTACCTAGTATTTGTTTCACAAGTAGAGCCACATAGCATAGAAGAAGCTAAAAATGATCCTAATTCGATGATGGCCATGTATGATGAACTTAACCAATCTGAAAGAAATAATGCATGGACCTTAATGAACAGACCCTCAGACCATCCTGTAATAGGAACTAAATGGGTTTATAGAAATAAGCTGGATGAACAAGGCAAAGTAATTAGAAATAAAGCAAGATTAGTGGCAAAAGGGTGAAATCAAGAAGAAGGAATAGATTTTGATGAAATTTATACACCCGTAGCAAGATTAAAAGCCATTAGATTATTACTTGCATTTGCTTGCTACATGAATCTCAAATTATTTCAAATGGATGTAAAAAGTATATTTTTGAATAGATTTATTTCGGAAGAAGTTTTTGTAGAACAATCTTCGGGTTTTGAAAATCATGCTCTTCCAAATCATATTTTTAAACTTAATAAAGCATTGTATGGATTAAAACAGATACCTAGAGCATGTTATGATAGATTGAGTAAGTTCTTACTTGAAAATAACTTTGTTAGAGCCAATGTAGATACAACATTATTTATTAAAAAGAAAGAGAATGATATGTTAGTTATACAGATTTATGTAGATGACATTATTTTTAGTGCAACTAATAAGGATCTTTGTAGAGAATTTGCTGAGTTGATGTAGGGTGAATTTGAATGAGCTTGATGGATGAACTAACCTACTTCCTTGGACTCCAAATTAAGCAAACAAAGGAAAGAATTTTTATTCACTAAGCAAAGTACATCAAGGAGATTATTAAAAAGTTTGGTATAGAGTCATTCAAAGAAATGAGCACACCCATAAGCCCCTCCTGTATATTAGATAAAGATGAAGATGGTGGCAACATTGATCAAAAGCTTTATCGAGGTATGATTGGATCATTGTTGTATTTAACTACAAGTAGGCCTGATATCTTATTCAGTGTATGTATATATGCTAGATTTCAATCAAATTCTAAAGAATTACATATACTTACTGTTAAAATAATCATAAAATATCTTAAAGGAACAAGTAATCTTGGTCTATGGTATTCTAAGCAATCTTCATTAGATTTAATTGGTTTTTCTGATGCTGATTATGGTGGATGTAAAATTGATAGAAAAAGCAGTAGCAGCCAGTTTCTAGGGTTAAACTTAATTTCATGGTACTATAAGAAACAAAACTCTGCAGCACTATCCACTACTGAAGCAGAATATGTAGCTGCAGAGAGTTGTTGTGCACATGTATTATGGATTAAGTAACTACTAGAAGACTATGGTGTTATTCAAACAAAAATTTTTATCAAATGTGATAATTCAAGTACTATTAATTTGACAAAAAATCCAATTCAGCATTCAATAACAAAACATATAGAATTAGACATCCCTTTATTAGGGATCATGTACAAAGTAGAGAAATTGAACTTGAATTCATTTCAACACAAAACCAACTTGCTGACATCTTTACTAAGCCACTTAATGAAGAAAGATTTGAAATGAGGAGAATTAGGGTTATGTGACCCATTTTAGAACTTCTGATATATTTTCTTCTAAATTAAGAAAAAATCATCTAGAAGACCTTCTACATCAATTTAAGGACAATAACCACCTTACATAGTATCCTTCTATTATTAGAAACCTTTTAGAGTATTTTAGAACCTTTCTGAGAATTTTTGCTCGAGCCGACTCGAGCAGTCATAGTTCTGGTCGAGTCGACTTGGATGTTGGGCTTGGCATTTTTATATAATCTATAGGACCAAACTTAGGGCTTACATTTCTTGTTGAACCTTAGCCGAACTACAAAAAAAACCCTTCCAAAGCCTAGAGACCACACTCTCTACCCCACCTTTCTTGAATTTCATCCTCTCCCACCTTTTATTTCCAATGATGGCACCAAGGATGGCAGTGTGGAAGAGAGCAAGGCATGCGGAATCTAGTGCTCAAAGGGAAAGAAGGTCAAAGCACAGAGAATAGGAGTCGACCCATGCATAGGAACAAGAGGAACAAAGGAGTGAGTCTCCATCTCCATCGAGGTAGGTAACTTCAATGGCAAACTACCCTGTTACTAGTGAAAGAAGAATTATTTTCTCATTTCTGGAAGAATTAGGGCTAAGAATAGGAGATTGGATAGAGACTCAAGGGTGGAGTGACTTTTGTTCTTTGGACACTCTCACTTACCCTAATTTAGTAAGGACCTTTTATAAAAAACTTACCCTGGGAGAATATCACATTGAATCAACTATCAAGGGAGTAAGGTTACTTGTGGATGAAGATAGATTAATTAATGTTCTGCACATACCTAATGAGGGACCGAACCATTTAGTGTTAAAAGATAAGAAGAGAATCCTTAGAACCATCCTTGAGAGAAGAGATGTAGATGGTGTAGGGAATGTACAGGCTAACATGTCGCTGGACATGAGACTATTGCACAACATGATTAGCAGGATCTTCTTGCCGAGGATAAGCCAATTTGATTGGGTGAGCAAGCGGGATCTGGTCTTTATAAGATGCTTGATTGAGGGGGAGGCCCTCAATCTTCCGTATATAATGCTGGTTCAGATGAGGGAAGCAGCAAGGAGTGTGAAAGCCTGCCTTCCCTATGGCATGGTTTTCACTTTACTATTTCAAGACTTTGGGATTGACCTTACTAGAGAGGATGGTAGACCACTGCATCATACTGATACCTATTCGATGAAGTCCCTACAGCGGATGGGCTACCATCAGGTTGAGGGAGTTTGGATGAAGAGGGTGTTAGGACAGAGGGTGGTTCACCCTTCTTCAGATGAGGATGAGGATGATCAGGCAGAGTACCCCTTAGCTGACACTGAGACTGCCACTGACATAAGTGATGATGATTCACAGGATGATACTGAGGAGCAGAGACAGATAGAGAGATGGCCTAGTAGTCCTAGGACTCCACTAGGACCTTCAGTTGCTCCATCAGCACCTTCAGTTGCTCCATCAGCACCTTCAGCATCGGCCACTGTACCGACTGCTTCACAGGCCTTTATTGCACAGTAATTGAGATAGCTTTCAGAGTCCCTGACAAGCACCTTCACTTCGATGTTTGGTGAGCTTTGTCAAATAGTTGATACTGGACTTCAAGAGATCAGGACAGAGCTGAGTTAGTTGACTTCTAGAGTTGAGGCAGTTGAGAGTCAATCGCAGATGCAGGGTGATTATCAGGATGAGTTGAGAGACCTGCATTCTGACTTTGGCAGAGTCAGGGGAGCAGTAGATGCTTTCACTACCCAGCACACTGCTTCACTGGATAGCCTTCAGCAGGGAGTTCAAGGATTATCCTCCAAGGTTAACACACTTTGGGTATTCATTTCTAGATTATCATCTATTGTTAAGACTTTTGGAGCATCAGCTTCCAGACCACCACCTGCTCAGTCACCACCTCCTTCTGTACCAGGACTGTTTGACCCTACACCTCTTGCTTCACAGCCCACTATACTACCTATTGATGTTAAAGTTAAGCCTACCCCAACTAGTGCCAAACCCAAATCAAGGCCTAATAAAAAATCTAAGGTTTCTAAGGCCTCAACTATGACTAGAAATCAATATCTTAGATTCAAACCTATGAAGACTAAGACCTCCTCTACTGTATCAAAAATTGGCTCTTTCTCTAGTGAGGAAGAAGACTAGTTGGTGTATCTTTTTTGTTGTTTCTTTTTTATGTATCTTGTAAGAAGAACAAGCTTTTGTATTTTGATGCATTGTACTTCTTTTTATAGTAATGAAACGTTTATTGATATTTTGATGCAAATCTATGTGCTCATTACTTCTTTATTATATCTCATTGTCTCTTTGAATGATCAATTAACCTAACACTTCAAGAGAATTCTAATGAACACTTGCAATTTGAAAAATTCTATGAGAAGGTGAAATTATCTCAAACAATGTTATTAATCTTCTTATTCTATTTCAAAATTCACTATTAAGGGGGAGTCATATTAAGAATTGACAAGGATATTTCAAACAAAACCTTTTTGATTAATGATATAAAGGGGGAGTATTTGTATGTGTGCATGGAAAACTAGCAATGTAATGTATGTGCATGGAAATCTAGTAAAATCTTTTGGCAAATCTATTGAATATGTGCATGGTTGTGCATGAAACAGGGGGAGTTATCCTTGTTACTGAAAATTTGCTTAAATTTGCTCTGATCCTAACCTGCTTTAATTCATTTCTAGCTTCTAATAGCTCTGATACATTCATGCTAACTCTAAGCTCTGATACATTTCTACTATCTTTAATAGCTTTGATAATATCTCCGATACATTTTTGCTAATTTTAATACCTTTTGCTACTTTAAACTCTGATATATTTTTCAATACAATTGCAAACTCTGATACATTTTGATATTCAACTTGCCTTGATACATTATTGACTTCAACTCATATTAGGCAAAAATAGCTGTTGATATATATTAACTCTGATACATATTAGATTTAATTTAAAAGCTTTGATACTTTGTTGATAAGTTTTGATACTTTCAATACATTCATGATACTTGTTGATATATATCAGTTTAAAGTCATACACAAGTTACTTTGATACATTTGAATGTCTCTATACTCATATCTACAAAGTTTTTTCCACATCCAATGTTTTGTCATTATCAAAAAGGGTGGTGGGGGCACCAGGATCAGATATAGATTACTGGGCCCTATTTGGTTTACCTAGCCATATGTCAAAATTTTGTAATCAATTAGAATTGAGTCCTGTAATAAGTTGAGGTCAGTTGATTTGTCTCAACCCTCAACCTAGTCCAGTATATTGAGTCCTGTACACCAGTATGAGTCTAGTATGAGTTCACTTCTTGTACAAGAGAGAAGGTTACCCTATTTTGGAGTTCCACCAGGCCTCATTCAGGAGCTAGAGGCAATTACATCAACTTATGGGAGCTCAATTGACACCCAGGAGTCCTAAATGCTCTCCAAATGCCCTCCAGATACCCTGATTCCCTCCAAATGCCATTTCAGATGCCAGATTCCCTCCAGATGCTTCTGGAATATTTCATATGCCAGGAGCCCATGTTTCCTAGGTTACCCTAGCACTCCAGGTCTTCAAATTCAAGCCCAGGAAGCAAGCCCAAGCAAGAAGAACCAAGATTCCAAGGAATATGCTAATACTAGGGCACCCCAGCTTCCAAGGCCCAAAGCCCATGCACCAATCCAAAGAAGGACGACCCCTTGCTGCCCCTTGAAGCCCAACACACCTAGGATAGGCGTCCTCCATGAGCTGACCAAGTCCAACATAGTGGAAGAGTTTAAATACAAGAAGTTTGAGTTTTTATTTCATTCAACTTGTATACTCCTAGTTCTAGGTTTATTTTATAATCTTTCTCCCACTTAAATTATGTAAACCTATTCTAACTAGGAGAAGACTTGTAATCCCTTTAGGAGAGGGCATGGGAACTCTATAAATACCCTACTCCTCCCCCTCTTGTAATCATCTTTTTTTTATGAATAAACCTTGTTGAAATTATGATCAATTGCCTTGTGTTTGAGTTTTGGTTCTCTTTTTGAGTGCTCTCCTTGTGTTCCTGGATTGAAACCCTGCTGCCCTAGAATCCCTTTGCATCCTTGGAGATCAGCCACGCCCAAGGAATTGAAGCCCTTGCTGCCGTCCAAGTCCAAGAGCTTCTTCTTCCTCGGCTGCCAGCTTTTAGCACTAATCCTGATTTCCTTCAAATGCTAGTTCCTTTTCTAATTTTTATTTGCTGCTTGGTTAACGTCTGATGCTTGTAGAATCCTCGAGGTGCTTCCCCTCCCCTGATGAGGCCTTCTTTGCTGCCCGGACTGCCTAGATCTGTCATCAGATTCAAGAGAAACAAGGCTTCTTCTTCCAGGCTCCGATCAGAGTTGTGAGTGATCTCTTCTGCTATTAAATTTCAATCTATGACTGGTATGAAACCTTCCCTTCTCTGATTATCTAATTTGTTTGAAGATTAACTATCCTAAGCTGGGAATTTCTCAATTTTCGGGTCCTGTCTTTTAGTTATCTTGCATGATTCAACCTACGACAAGTTGATTCTTAGAATTACTGAATACCTATTAATTGTTTACTTTGTTTTAAGAAATTAGCCATCAAACCTAAATCTAAAAATCATAAAAAAATTAGTTTACTACTTTAACTATATATTTAGCATTCTTAGAGTCATCCCGCATCAAAGGGGGAGATTGTTGACCCCTGGAATGATTTTGATGATAACCAAATATTGGAGCATACATTTAATTACTAACTCTTTTCATGTATTTTTCTAAGTTTTTGTAGGATGTTTTAAATGAAAGATCACTCTTTCTACAACCTTGGTGTATGACAAGTTTATTTTGTTAAAATATGTTATGTAATGATGAGCCCAAAGAAAAATCAACTATGTATTTATAAAAAATGGGCTATCTCTATGTATTTTTCTAGTTTAAATCTCTTAGATTTAACTTTGATGGAGTTGGAGAGCTTATGGACTTGATTGGATATCTCTTGGAGAAATATGAGAAGTTTGAAAGGTTTTTAGAGCAAGTCACAAGAGCCGACTCATTACTGAAGAGCTGACTCGAGGTTTGGCATGGCACGCAGTATTCTGGCATGCAGACCTTCGAGCCGAATCGAGAGTGAAGAGCCAACTCTGGTAGAGTATGATTTCTGAAGTTCTAAGAATTCAAGCCGACTAGAGGGAACCAAGCCGACTCGACCAGAGTAAAATTTTCTTAGACAAATAGCTGAGTCAACTCATGTGCAGAAGAGTTGACTCTTTTAGAGTTTAGAAAATCACAATTTTGAAGAATCAGCCATGCGAGCTGACTCGATGGAGAAGAGCTGACTTAACCAGAGTGAAGTTTTGACCTACCTGAGGAACTGAGCCGACTTGACCCATCCAAGTCGACTCGAACGACGGCTCCAGGTGAGTAACGGCTAGTTGCAGAACTTTCTTTTTGAATCTAAAATGGTCTCTAACAGTCACTTTTTGAATCCCAATGGTCTACAATGGCTATATCCACCTGAAATCAGTTAAGGAAAATATATTTAAGAAATTTAAATCACTTTTGAATCAGAGGATGAGCAGTGAATGAGAAATTAATGAGCTTTTAAAAGAATACTCAAGAGAGCACTCAAGACCATACCTAACTTTCATCTGAATTCTTGAGGCATTTATTGAAGAAGCTAGAAGCCTTGAAGAGCATTCAAAGAGCAATCAAGAGGGCTTCTCAAGTGCTATAACTGCAACCATCTGATAACTTCAATTTGTCATAGAGTTGCTGTGTTTTCTACTCTTTATTTAAATTATTCCAAGTACAGCAGGAGCTGTAACTTGGGTTTGTTAAGATTTTTGGTGAACCTTTGAAAACCAAGAGTGGGTTGTTAGTGAGCCCAGATAAAACTAACATTGTATTGGATTTTTGGTGAGCTCGAGATAAAATCAAGTTTGGGTTTTGGATTGTGAGCCCGTGAAAATAATCCGGCTATATTCCATGAGTGAATTAGTAGAAACTCCAAGTGATATCTTGGGTTGTAGACGTAGGAGCGAGGTTGCTCCGAACCACTATAAAATCTACTGTGTTTGTGATTGTGTTTCCTGTGTTCTTACTTGCTTCTGCATTAGCCACTTAACTCACAACACATACTATACTAAGAACTTTCAAAAGGAGCACATACTTGCACAAATTTTAATTACCCAATTCACCCCACCTCTTGGATAAGCCACCTGGGCAACACAGGCATCATACCTCGATCGACCAGTCCATTATGGACCGGTTGCTTTAAAATTTGTGCTTGAACTTGATTAGGCTTGGTTTTGGGACCATTTGAGCTTTGATTTGAGTATCATTTGATTCCTTTTAATATGCAAATTGAGCTCTTTTCTTCTATGATTGCCTTTCTTGCAAAATTAAAGTAAAAATATTAATTTTTAAGGAATAGAGATAAATAAATATATATTTTGATGATTAAACTAGGATATTTAATACACTATCACACTTCTCAACTTACTCATTGCTAGTCCTTTAGCAATGCAATAAAACTATAAATATTAATTTATTATCATGTATCACTAAGATCCTCCTTTATAAAAGTAGATTTAGGATTGAAAGTTAAAAGAGTTTATCAAGTATCACTAAGTATTGAGTTTCAGAAGCAAACTACATAGTTAACAGAATCAGAAACTTTCTTAGAATTTATCTAAAGATCTAAAGTACTTAAGTTTGTGATGGCTAACTCAGTATTTAGGTGCTAGCTTGTAAAGGATAAATATATCTTCTTTTATTACCTACTTTGATCAACTTTCTATACACCTTCAAATTAAGCTCATGAATTGAGGTAGCTTTTACACTGCCTGAATTTCTTTTTGCATTGTACTGCTATTGAGTGTTTGAACCCTTTAAACTTTCTGTTTGAAAGCCAATGATTTTCAAATTAGATGACTTTATGGAACTAAGTATAGAATACCCCTTGGGTTTACTTGCTTGAATCAAATATACTACGAGTTAGGACTAGCCTAATAATGAGCTTCATTGCCCTCCTTAACTTTTGATGCGAACCATAATGCCTGCTTAGGTGAAGGAGCTCGATTACTTAGTAAGCAGTACTTGGAAACTATTTTATTTTAATTTTTTAATATTTTTATTTCAAGCAGGTTGTTATTTTCTTAAAATTAAGTTTTTTAATTGGGGTGTATATATAGTTTTCAATGATAATTAAATCCTAAGTTGACCCAACACCTACTTTACCTCGTTAGTATACGTGTGCAATAGAAGTGCTAATAGCTTTTACGTGATCTAAGTATGTCACTAAAAGTCTGACCAGCTAGTCTACTCCTTGATTCACTATAGTTATTAGTAAATATGTTCTAACTTTATTACTTTTTCTAGTCTATTTTGCTCAATATTTTCTTTCATGGCACATGATTTATTAAGAATTTTAAAAGTTTTTTAAAGTTTTCAAAAATTTCTAGAATATTTTCAAAAATTAATTTTTTAAAAATCTTTTTTCTATCCCCTAGCTTAATTTCCATTATCATCATTGGAATAAGAAAAATAAAGACATGAAAGATAAAATAAAGAAAGATACTATCTAGACTATATATGCATTGTTCATTCACAGGTGCTTCCATGTAGAGTAATCCATTATTTCTATAAATATAATTACTAAAGTAAAAGTCAAAAAAATAAAAGGTTTGGGTTGCCTCATAAAAAATGCTAAGTTTAATGTCTTCTACCATATGCCATGGCTTACTCTAGTTCATGTAAAATCATAGCTTCCCCTACCTCTTTAGTGACTAGTTCCAAGAATGGTTTTAGGTAGTGTCCATTTACTTTGAAGGTGGCACCATTACTTGGATATTCAATTTCTATGGCTTTGTGTTAGAAGACCTCTTTTATTATGCAAGGTCCGGTCCATCTAGATCTCAATTTTTCTAGAAATAGATGAAGCTTTGAACTATATAAGAGAACTTTTTGTCTATATGTAAAAGATTTTCTAAAAATTGCTCGGTTGTGGAAAGCCTTAATTCGTTCCTTATAGATTTTTGTATTCTCATAGGCTTCATTTTTAACCTCCTCAAGTTTATCTAACTATAGTTTTCTTTGGTCTCTAGTTGTGTCCAAATCCATGTTTAGTTGTTTTATAATCCACATTGCCCTTTATTCTAGTCTACTAGCAAGTGACATGCCTTACAAAACACAAGCCTATATAGAGACATCCCTAAGTTGGTCATGAAGGAAGTGCTATATGCTCATAGTGCATCCACTAGCTTTAATGACCAATCTTTTCTATAAGAGCTCACAATTTTCTCTAGGATTTGTTTGATTTGATAGTTAAAAACTTCAACTTGCCCACTTGTCTGTGGATGATAGGGTGTGGCCATTTTATGTGTGATATTATATTTTTTCATCAGTGATACAAAGGATCGGTTATAGAAATGTATTCTATGATCACTGATGATAGCTTTTGGAATGCTAAAGTGGGAGAGGATATATTCCTTAAAAAAATTTATAACAATTTTGTTGTTATTAGATTTACAAGGCATTGCCTCTACCCACTTGGAGACATAAGCTATAGCTACTAAAATATAGTTGTTTCCAAAAGATTTTGGAAACGGTCCCATGAAATCTATTTCCCATACATCAAAAACTTCTACAATTAAGATTGGATTCATAAGTATTATATCTTTCTTAGTGATCTGGCCTATTTGTTGGCACCTAATACAACTTTTGTAATATTCATAGGCATCTCAAAATAAGTTTGGCCAATAGAATTCATATTAGAGCATTTTTGTCACTATCTTTTTTGCTCCGAAATAACTTCCACAAGTTTGGTCATGGCAAAAAGATAATATGCTCCTAATTTCTTGATCTATGATGCATTTTCTTATGATTAGGTCTGGGCATTGTTTAAATAAATACTGATAATCCCAAATGAAGTACTTTATTTAGGAGAAAAATTGATTTTTATCCTAAGTAGATCAGTGCATAGAAATTTTGTCGATGGTTAAATAATTAACTATGTCAACATACCATGATTTTGTTACTATTGACATAAGTTATTCATCAAGAAAGGACTCACTGATTGATGATTCCTCAGTTGGTGTAATTGCTAGCCAAGATAAATGATCAGCCACTATATTTTTAATACCCTTTTTTGTCCCTAATCTTTAGGTCAAATTTTTGTAAGAGTAGGATCCCTCTAATTAAGCATGCTTTGGCATCTTTCTTTAAAAATAGATGCCTAATGGCTGAGTGATCAGTATAAATAATTATCCAAGACCTTATAAATTTTTTTGATGTGAATATCATAGCTAAAAATTACTTCTCGATAGTCGAATAGTTAAGTTATGCATCGTTTAAGATCTTACTGGCATAATAAATCACTCGAGATAGCTTATCAATTTTTTGACCTAGAACAGTCCTATGGCATGATCAACTGTGTCACACATGATCTCAAAAGGTTGAGTCCATATAGGTGAGTGAATAATTGGGGTCGAGATTAATTCTTTCTTTAAATATTCAAAGGACTTGAGATATTTAGGTGTAAGATCAAACTTAACTTCCTTGGTTAATAATTAGTCAAAGGTCGAGCCACTTTTTTAAAATTTTTGATAAATCTTTTATAAAAGCTAGCATGTCTAAGGAATGATCAAATTTCTTGATTGATTTAGGCGAGGGAAAGTTTATAATTAAATCTATCTTAGTTTTATCTACTTATATGCCTCTTTTTGAAATCACATGGTCGAGGACTATGCCTTTCTTGACCATGAATTAGCACTTTTTTTAATTCAGTATTAAATACTTTTCCTTACATCTTTCTAAGACCAATCTAAGGTGATGTAGGCATTCAGAATAAAGTAGATCCAAAGATCAAAAAGTCATCCACAAAATTTTTATGAAATCGTTTGATCATATCTGAGAAAATGCTAATTATGCACATTTAAAAAATGGATAGTGCATTGCATAAACTAAAAGGCATGCATGCATATGTAGGTGAAGGTTCTATATGAATAGGTAAATGTGATCTTTTTTTGGTCTTCTAGAGATATAGGGTTCTGATTATAACTAGAGTATCCATCTAGAAAATAATAAAATTTATGCCTAGCTAATCATTCTAATATTTGATCTATAAAGGGTAGAGAGAAATGGTCCTTCCTAGTGGCTACATTTAATTTTCTATAATCAACACAAACCCTCCATCCGATTTGAATTCTAGTTAGGACTAGCTCATCATTATCACTTTGGATTACAGTAATTCTTGACTTCTTTGGTACCACTTGCACAAGACTTATATAAGAACTATCTGAAATTGGATAAATAATTTCATTGTCTAGGAGTTTTATAATTTTTTTCTTTACTACTTCTTTCATAGCTGGATTGAGTCTCCTTTGGGGGTCTCTTGTGAGCTTGGCTTCCTTCCCTAGGTGAATCCTATGTTGAACAATCAAGGGGCCAATCACCTTTGTATCAGCTAGGGCCCATTCCAATGCTTCTCGATTTTTTCTAAGGATACTTAATAATTCTCCCTTTTGTATGGGGTTTAGGTGTGTTGAAATAATTACTGTCAGGATTTCTACAGGACTTAGTCATGCATATTTGACATGCTTGGAAAGTAGTTTTAGTTTCAATTTTGGTGCTTTCTCCATTAATGGTCTGGCCATTATCTCGAGTAGTTTGACTGGAGGCTTCCATCTTGATTTTGCATCAATTATAATGACTTCATTAATCTCTTCTCCTTCTTGGTTCATCCAGAGGTCCAAATTGAACTCTTCATCACTAAGATCAATGGGATTATATTATTCTGAATCCAGTTCAACTCACTCGCTTGCTTTATTTCAGTCAAAAAATATTTAGGTCTATCAACGTGTTGCCAAAGAAGAGTTTCATTAATCCATTTCAGTAATTGATTTGAGCATTGGATATGGCCAGAAATGGTCTACCTAGTATGACAGGGATGTGACTCTTTGGATTTGTTACCAATTTAGTTTTTAGAATCATAAAATCTATCGGGTAATAAAATCATTGACCTTAATCAATACATCTTCTCCTATTTCCTTTAGTACTTTTAAAGATTGATCTACTAATTATAGGGTCATTCCCATGAGCTTTAGTTTTCCTAACCCTAATTCCTCGTATGCTGAATATGGCAATATGTTGACACTCACCCCTAAGCCTAATAGATTCTTATTCATAAGGTGTTTTCTATAATGCATGAAATAGTGGGTGATCCTGGATCTTTGTACTTCACTGGTATATAATTTGACAGGTATGAACTCACAGTAGCTACCAAGAAGGCTCTCTTAGATACATTAGTGGTCTTTTTCTTAGTAACAAGTCCTTAAGAAATTTAGCGTAAGCTGGGACCTATTAGATCATATCTAGTAAGCGAATGTTCATTTAAACTTGCTTGAGGACCTCCAAGATTTTGTCTAATTGGGCTGAGTTCTAATTAGGCTTAAATCTATTAGGGAATGGTGCTACAACCTTGGTATTTTGTTTATCAAATTTTAGCAAGGTCTTTGCTAGTGAGTTAGGTGCTGCATCAAGTTTTGATACCTTGGATTCTTTAGGCTGGCCCTGCTCTGATAGTTGTTCAGATAGTAGGTCTTCTATTTCTTCTTCATTAGATTTGCCCACATGGTTATCTATTTGTCTCCTAGATCTTAATGTATAGATAGCATCTAGTTGGTTAATCTAGGCTCCTTGTTGCAGTCCTTGATTGTTCTAGATCCTGGGATTAGCCTTAGGCTGACTCGATAGTTTACCCTTTTTTTCTCTCACTCATAATATTGGCTAACTAGCCCAACTACATTTCTAGATGGGTGATGGCTTGGGTATTGGATGAAGTTAAAAGTTGGCCCGTGGTTTGCAGGAAGTCAGCATTGGTTTTAGCCAGAGCTTACAGGTTTCTTTCTAGAGAACTAAATTTTTTTTCATAATTGTCAATGCTTGGTGGGTTGTTTACTATAAGATTGGACCTTGGATTTGGCTAGTTGAAGCTAAGACCACTTGCATTAGGGCCTTGTGACCATGAAAAGTTTGGATGGTTCCTCCATCTTGCGTTATAGGTTGGTGTATAGGGGTTATTGATATATCTCTGATAGGCTACGTTTGCCTATGCATAACTATTTTTAGTTTGGGTCATGAGGTAGGGACACTCATCTATTACATTTACTAGATTATTGCATCTATTGTAAAAAGTGGTAGATACTTGGTTCACTTGATTTATAGTGGCATGACCCTTAAGTTCTAAGGCCTTTATCCTATGGATCAAAGATGTCATTTTAGCCTCTTTAGCTATGGATGCTGAGATTTGGTATATACCACTTCTTGATGGTATATTTTTAGGTTCCATAATTGCCTCCCACTGTAAACTCTTTTTTGCTAAGTCCTCTAGAAATTGTCAAGCTTCATTAGGTGGTTTCTGGATGAACTCGCCCTGGCACATCGACTCAAGTATGGTCTGGAACTTGGATCTTGACCTTTACAAATAGTTAGGCATAGCCTCTAGATCTCTATCCCATGGTATAGACACCGACTCAAAAGGTTCTTAAAACAATCTAAGTATTTTCAGAAAGCCTTTTTCCTTAATTGATAAAATTGGTTAATCTCATATTTAAACTTGGCTTTTTTATGATATGGAAAGAACTTTCTCAAGAACATTTTGACAAAGTCCTCTCATGTTGTGATTGACTAGTTAGACAAACTATCTAGCAATTTATTTGTATTTTCCTTAAGGGCAAAAACAATTAGCCTAAGTTTAATGTCATCTTCTTAGAGTTCATGTATCTCATGATATCACACACTTTCTCAAATTCTCTAATGAAAAAATATATATTCTCAATTTTGGTGAATTAGGGAGCATGTTGATAATTTAAGGTTTAATCTCAAAATTGGTCGTATTAGTTTGGGATAGTCGAATGCAAGATGGTTGAGCAGATCCAATTGGGTAGCAATAGTCCTTTAGGCTTAGGGGATGTCCTTTTTCCTCCATGGTTAACTCTGAGTTTTCTTGGTTAAGGATAGGGTTTAGATCTATTCTCACTAATTAACCAATTTTTTTTTTCCAAGTTATAATTTTACTAGATTTTTTAATATCTTTTATTTTCTTATAGACGAAAAGAGAAGAGAAAGGAGGGATAGATAAGAAGAGAGATCTAAAAATGGGTCATAAGGAGTTCTAAATCTATAGAGAATAGAGAATGATGTTTTAATTAGGTTAGTTTTAATAGCAAGCAAGTTATTAAACAAATTAAAACTCTACTTAGGTTAACCCTGGTCTAAACAGCTCTTAACTACCAAGGCTATCTTGGAGCCCTCCAAGTCAAAAACTAGCTAGTTGACTAGTCAGGTAAGGGTAAGGTTGGTGGGGGTCCCTTGTTGCTTTCCTTGGACACCAAATAAAATTGGCTAGGTCAGTCAATAGAACTAATTAAAAAACTACCTTCCTTCGGGGCTACTTTATCTTCGAACCCCTTTCCTAGATACCGGTTAACTAGCTAATCTTGACCTAGTCCAACTCTTCCAGGTGCCTTGTCCTAGTGAGCTTGAGTATCTTAGGGCCGATGTCTAATTGATTTTAAATTAAAGACTTGGATGAATGAAATATGCATCAAGGTTGTTTGTGGGCCAAGGGTAATCAAATCCTGGCAATGATACCAAAATCTTGATCATTTGTCATAGGGCAGTCAAAAATAAAAATCTAATTCACTATTATAGCTAGAGTGAATTAGAATTGTATTATCGAGAATCAAGGATAATTATTTCATAAAAAAATAATTATAAAAAAATTAAAATAAAATAACAGGAATTAAATTGCAAGTTTAAATTAATTGATTAAAAGTAGATTAGAGAAATAATCTAGGAATCCGAATCCACCATGCAAAATAGGTTATTAGTTTTTCTTTTTTTATATTATAATAATAATTTTTATGATTAAGGTATTAGTATAATTTATCCCTTCTAGGTATGGACTGTATTCGTAAATCACAGCTCATCTATTTAGAGTATAAATTATCTAAATCTAATTACAAGATTTGAGATTTAATTTAATATACTACAATCTATCTCTCCTAGGTACATACCATATCAAGAGATCATGAAACATCTATAGAACACATAGGTTGTGTAGGTTAGATCGAAACCTCGATCAAAAAAATAAATAAAGGGATATATAATGCAATTAAAATAAGATGTCCAAATAAGTTAATAGGTTTTTAGGTTTTTATTTGTTTCTTTAAATTAATTAAATGTTATGGAAAGGTTTTTTTTGGTTATTTTAGGTAGTTAAATAAAAAAAAAAATTAAATTAGATTAGGAGCCAATATTGCAAATAAGAAGAAAGCAAATATTTATTTATTTATAATTTTTTTATTCTAATAAGAACAAAAAGTAATATAAAAAACAAGGCAATTAAAGTAAAGAAGGTAATAAAACTAAAAAGAGTAATGAATAGAATAAAACATAAAATTTACTTTTTTTTACTTTTTTCAAAAAACAATCATGTTTAGATCCCAGATTATGGTGCCAAAATTTTGATCACTTGTCGTAGGGTGGTCAAAAATAAAAACCCAACTCACTATTATAGCCGGGATGAGTAGGGATCGTATCTTTGGGGATCAAGGATACTTATTTCATAAAAAATAGTAAAAAAAAAAAATGATTATAGAGAAATTAAAATATAATAATATGAATTAAATTACAAGTCTAAATTAATTAATTAGAAGAAGTAGATCAGAGAAATAATCTAGGAATCTGAATCCATCATGCAAAACAAGTTATTATTTTCTATCTTTTTTATGTTGCAGTAATAATTCTTGCGATTAGAGTATTAGTATAATTTATCCCTTCTAGGTATAGACCGTATCCGTAGATTATGGCTCATTTGTTTAGAGTATAAATTATATAAATCTAATTACAAGATTTGATTTTAATCTAATGTACTATGATCTATTTCTCATAGGCACGTACTATATCCGGAGATCATGAAATGTTTGTATAGGGCATAGGCTGTATAGGTTAGATTAAAACCTCGATCAATGAAATAAATAAAGAGATATGCATGAAAAACATGATTTTATTGTATGAAAATCAAATATAGAAAGAAAATAAATAATTGTTTACAGGCTTCATCATCTTTTCGAGTTGAAGGAGCCTAGCCATGTATAGCTACCACCAGCACTTCATTGTTTTTCCTCTCCAGAAAGCCTAATACAATGTCTAAGAACAAGAAACAAAAGAAAAAAAAAAAATTTTGTTACTAAACTAATACTTGGACTGCTACCTGGGGTCCTCCTTTTATAAAGCATGGTACAGGCTTTCTCCTAGTCAAATTTGGAATGAATTTGAGTTAAATCAACCTTGTATCACATGAAATGCTCCCTACCATCTGATCTTCATCACAAGACCAAAATCTTGTCAAAAATCATGCTAGACCACCTGTTTAAAGCCCATTGTGTGTCGGATTAGATGAGAGTTGTCAAATTTGGGTCCTAGGTGGTTCTAGGCCATCGATCAACACATTCTACAGCTTGAAACATGCTATGAAATCCTTCATCATATCAGAATTGATTCTTACCATTGGATCTATGCTTGATGTGTCCCTGTCCATCTGATGTTGTAGAGAGGCAGCGCCTATCCTTGCACCATGATGTAGACTAGCAAATTTCTCCTATAGATCATGCCATCTCTCCATGGACCAAGCACTAAATCTCACAAAACACTCTCGGATTTACCTCCCTCTTGTCATGGCCTCCATCGACATCGCCGGAGCCCTCATCATCGACGTCTTCCTTTGCTATCGAGCTTCCATTTGAATGCTTCTCCATGTCCATGCCCTTCATCATCAAGATTGTGTGTCAATACTACATCTTCATTGCCAGGATCATCACCGCCACTGCCATCTTCGTTCCTGGGATCGTCACCAATGTTGAGTTCATGGAAAGGGCTTCCACCTAGCCCCAAAATCTTTGTGAGCCACAAAACCCACCACTTCATGAGCCGCTCTCTAGGACTCATACACCAAGCAGATGGATTGATCACTTTAAAATTTGTGCTTGGACTTGATTAAGCTTGGTTTTGGCTTGATTTTGGGGCCATTTAAGCTTTAATTTAAGTGTTATTTGATTCCTTTTGACATGCAAATCGAGCTCTTTTCATCTATGATTGCCTTTCCTGCAAAACTTAAGTAAAAGTATCAATTTTTAAGGAATAGAGATAAATAAATATATATTTTGATGATTAAATTGGGATATTTAATATGCTTATCATTCAAGGTGCTCCTTTTGTTATCCATGACTAGAAGGAATGTTTCCCTTTTGTTTCCAAGACTTATGGCGAGACCTAGGACTTCATCGATTGGGGTGAGCATTAAGCATCAATCCTCAAGAACCTTTCTTGGATCAGCACTAGAGGGAGGAGTTTAAGGTCTTGCTAACTTTTAGGTGTTGGCCTTGAAGGATCTCCTTTTGGAGTAGATGTTGTACAACATTTGAATCAGCCCGGCTAGCCCTCAAGGTGTGCATGGACCTAAACTCCTTCCTCAAGCTATCCTTTCACTTGATTGACTTGAATTTAACAGTGACCTTCGACTATTCTTGTTGCAAAAATTGATAAAGATTTGAGGAGGTCAGAGTAGGACCAGCGATAGACCCACAAACAAAGAGGCATGTAGATTTCAGGATCAGTTAGGGTGTTCACCTCAGGAGTAGAAGTCCTCCCCAACCACCAGCTCCTCAAAAGTCTTTAAGGTTGGAGCAGCTACCCATCTTGTTGCCATCCTACCTCTGATCTCTCTTTCAACTTCTTAACCTCAAGCGAGTGATCAGAGTGTTGCAACTCAGAGGAGCCATTAGAGCTCTCTTGCCCCCCAAGCCAAAGTTGAGAGGAGTCCAAGCCTGGGCCCACTTTCCCCTGAGCCCTGGGGTAAAGAAAGGGTGGTGGAGAGCCCCACCTCCTCGGATGAGTCTATGCCTTACCGAGCCTAGGAGGGGATATCTAGTGTAGCCCTTGCTTGCATCAGGGTTGAGGCCTTTATGCTGGAGGACTACAAGCTCGCATAGAGGCTTATATTTCGTGCCGATGCACATGAGCTTCTAGCCATGTCATGGGTCATTATGTGGAGGAAGATGATAAACTACTTCATTCGGGTAGGCAAGCTTTCCTGAATGTTTTCACATTTGCAAACTCATGTGTTTGTATATATATATATTGCTAACGGACCTTCCTTGGTAGATGGCTGTGTATATGACTAGATACTTCGAGCACACCAAAGAATCCTTGGCCAAATCCAAAATATAGAATGGAGGCCGAGATGTCAAAAGAAAAGCTTGCTAAATGAGATGTGGAGGCCAATCAACAAATCAATGCCACCATGAAAAGGGCTGAGGATGCCGAGATTGCTTTGCAAAGGGTCATGACGAAAAACTCTAAATTAGAAGGCATTCAAGAAAGTCAGGCAGTCATGATAAAGAGCTGGAGGTCACTTTTAAGATGGCAGAGGAAGAAATGAAGGAGGATGAGGGTGGCGTTGAGGGCAAAATCTAGGTCATTGCTTTGAAGGTCATGGAAGACTTCTAGGTGTCTATTGAATTCCTTGATGAGAAGGCCATCACTGCTTCAAAGGCCATGAAAGACTTCCGGATATTTGAAGACTTTTGTGATGAGAACGATGACTTCACTACTGCTGCTTACTATGAAGGGGTAAAGTCTGCTCGGAACAAGACATTGCCCAGTGTCTTGGATTGGACTTGGGCTTCTTGGATGAACTCCTAGGGCCTAAAGAGGGTGAAGATGTGATAAATGCCTCCAAAGATGCTCTAGCTACTGGACCATAGGGCTTTTATTTTCTTTTCTTTTTGTAAATTTTCTTCAACCTTCAAAAGATCATTATAAATTTTTTCTTTTGAATTAATAAAGGAATTCTTGGTTTAAATATTGCCTCTTTGCTTGAATGTTGTCTCTGAGCTATATCACAAATGGATGAAATTGAACAAACAAGCTTTACCTTTGCTTTAGCCAAAGCATCAATAACTTAATAACTTAGAACTATTCACCACATGAACATAAAGAACTTAATAGTTCAGAAGTGTTTAAATAATTTAATAACTCTAAATTGCTCATCACAAAAGTTTGAAAATCTTAATAATTGTTAGGAAATATGTTCTAAAGCCAATCATCTAACTTGTAGATGGTTAAGCTCATTATAATTTTTATATAAATTATTAATTAATAAAAATTATTTTTGATAGTTCATCACATTGTGTGCATCTTTCTTTTGAACTCTTTCATGATGAAGTCTTTGGAACTACTTTAATTCGATAAAGGAGGATTTGTCGTGTAGTTCTTAAATATGTTTATGACCAAATAATGTGTTAGTATCTAGAACGATAATGTTTATTGAGTATAGGTCATTGTATGCTATATGGATTAGTTATCATCATAACCAAGGAGTGAAGATATTGGTATAACATGCAATAAGTGTAAGAGTATATTAACTGAACGTGACCAATTTTATAGAATACTATCAAAAGTATCTCTCAAAAGGATATGGGTATAAGTATCCCTCCAACTTGAGATCACCATGGTAAGTTGCAAGCAACTCACTGTACTTTGATGTTGGACTATCTAAATTTTTAATTCAATGATGGAAGGTTTCTGGGTATAATCAAGTACTTGTTAAGTCAGTGTGTGAGTCAAGAAAGGATTGCCCACTCTAAAATATTGGAGAAGATGCTTTTCAGTATTTTAATATAGTAAAATCTTAGCTAGGATAATCTTAGTGAAAAGTCACAAGATTTATTAGGTTGTGATACATTTGGATGCACTGATTAGAACTTCGCAGTTAACACTTAAGTCATCCTGAGTATTGGATCAAAGGGATGAATTATACATTAACTATATGCCTGGGTTCTAGAATATTGCTTTGCAACCATTCATTTATCCAAACGTCAGATACCATTATTGGATGGTCATATTGATTAGTTCAAGAATTGATTCTTGGGCTACCGACATAGTGTTCAAACCTATGGGATCATATACAATAAAAAATTCTAATCGATCATTATGGCTGATTAACGATCAAAAATCTTTCAAGGATATAATTATCAATTCAATTAATAATTAATTTAATGCAAATATTATAAATAAATAAATAATTATTAATTAATTATAAAAGGTTTTTTAGTAATTAGGTTGCTAATTGATTCAATTTAATTGAGAAAAGAGATTTAGGTAAAGCCTAATTGAATTTGATTCAATTAGATTTCACGTGATTGATTATATGATAACCTAATCGTTAAAGAATTTTAATATCAATTTAATCCAGATTTAGGCCTGATTAATTATTGATTTAATTAAAATTTAATTAAGATTATTGAAATCTAATTATATTAGGATTAGTTATTTAAATTGAGTTAAATTAAATTGGGTTTGATTAGAATATAATTCAAATCAAATTATAATACTATTCCTTGACCAGGATAGTTAGTTTTTATCATCTCATTTTATTTTGAAATTCCATGCCAAAAATGGTTTTTGTCACCCTCTCTTGTTCCCAATTAAATTAGGATGGTTAGTTTAAATAATAGTTTGAATTTAAAAATTGATAGAGTTTGAATGGGATTCAAACTCTTGTCCTTATCCTAATCAACTCTAACTCCCTAACTATTTTCTTGCCTAATTAAATCTAGATTTTTTAGGGCATGTGAGGATTATAAAGAGGGATTTACCATGGGTCTTTTAGGAGAGATTCACTGAAGAAAAAAATTATAAGAAGGGTTTTGTGCATGGAAAGGCTATTAGGCATGAGGGGTTCTTGGGTGCTAGGGGATTCCAGGTTTTTAAGGGAGAAGAAGAAAAACAAAGAGAATCTGATATATTCCTCCAAATATCCACATCTTGATCTTCTTAGAGGGTTTAATAAGATTCAAAGAAAAAATTTTATAAGCCATTTGGAGGCCTTCACATGGAGCTAGCACTCCAGGGAGGTTAATCATGTTAGGAACTTCGTATGGACAATCTATAGAGGCCAGATGTGTTATGTAGCTGTGAAATAACCTGAAGAGCCCTTACCATGTACTATTAGTATGGTGATCAGTAATCCACATTCAGATATGAGATTTGATCTCAAGTTTAAAGTAGATTAGATTTAAGCATGCATTGTTAGATCAATGCATGCTGATTTTATTTCTATATTACATATCTTGTCAAGATCCTTTATAATATTTTTTAGATTCAATCTATATTCATGTTTTTCTAATTAAAACTATTCTAAATTAGATTTGCTTTTGCTAATTTTTTAAAAAATTAAAATACATGCATGAAATCCTATATTGATTTTCAATAGTGGTATCAGAGGAATGGTTACATGACATGATATGTATATGTAGAATTTAGTTTATTTGATATATTTTAAATCCGAGTAACTACTTTAGATTGGGTTAATCACCATGGCTATCTAGTCATATGAGAAAAGTAGGGTTTAAAAGTCCTTTCTTTTCATTCCATGGGATCTCCTATGGCATGTAGGGATACCGCTGTGTTCTCATCCTATAAACAAGTGAGGTGAAAAAAACTTTATTAAAATTATTTTGATAATTAGATCTAATTTTTTGAAATTTAATCTGATTTAATTTGCTATTTATGATCTAAAATTAAGTTTTTATGATATTTTTTTATGTTTACAACATAAATCATAATATAGATTTTAGCAAACAACTATATTATATAGTCTAGATCTAAAAGTATTTAATGTATATGAGATGCATGTAAATTATTTAGATCTAAGTATAACAAAATTAAACTTGATTAATTACTAGAATTAAGAATTGAAAGACTAGATCTAGAATTGTGAATTAAAGATCTAATGTTAGTTCATAAAATATGGGCTATGGGTTAGCTTGAATCAGGTCAATTAACCAGGTTAGACCTAGAATTAAAATTTTGAATAATATGAAACTAATAGAGAATTGGATTTAACCTAACCAAAAGTTGATTAGAATTGATCAAGAATTCTCTAGATCAATTTTATAGTGATAGCTTTATCAAGTCCATATAATATCAAATAGACTTGATTTTGCTTACCGATCGAACCCGAGTTATTAGGCTAATCTAATCGAATTCGATGAACCAATTGGTGTTTAAGGTAAGTTTGATAATTTGATTATGGTTATTAATTAGGACTACCTCTAACCTAGCTATCTTGGTTGGTGTCTAAGGAAAGATGTTAATGACGAAACCCTCTCATTGATCTCACTTACTTGGCTAATATGGTCAATCAAAATTTGATCAGATAGCTCATTGATTTGAGTTAACCCATGCTAGTAAGGTTGATCAGCATGACTAATCTAAATACCCTTGGACTAATTTGTTTTTAATCCTTATCACAAACATGGCAAAGCCAGTGGGAGGATTCTGAATAATTGGTTGATGTCCTCTTCTCTTCTCTCTTCTTAATCATTTAATAAAATTTTTTAAATTATTAGATCCCTAAAATGATAAAGTTATAGAGATAACCAAGCCATAGCTTTCCATTAAAAGAATGGTAATGGGTTCAATAATTAAGATAATTATTGGAGGTCTAAAGACTTAGTGTTTATCTGTCTATTAGAATATCATCTATATTATAATGATTCAGTGGCAACTTTCTTAACGATAGTCAGATGAGCCGACTAAAGTTAGGCTTGGCCATTTATTGGTAAGAAGTACTGAGTCTGGTTATGTTAATAATTAGACCTAACTAAGACTTTCAATGAAGGCCCAAAGGCCTATTGAAGAGGAGCTCGGGGAAAAATTAATACTAGAAGTTATTTAGAAAAATAATTGGTTAGGAACCTACCTTTAGATGCATATGAGTGGGCTGGCCAAAGTCGGGCTCATGGTAGTCTATTGGATTCTAGTACTAATGTAATTCCTTGAATTAGAGGTAGAGACTACCAATTTGTATAAAATAGTAAGAGAATCTTTAGACTAAAGTCCAAGTCTTTAGGATTAAATGATTCCTATACTAATAGGCCTTTGTTCCTTTTTGAGTTAAAAACAGTCTATACTTTATCACTTTATTCATTATTGGATAATAAAAAGCTGACAGGATCCAATTTTGATAGTTGGTATCAAACGCTGAAGATCATCTTGGAGCATGAACGGATCTTGTACATGCTGATAGATTTGGTACCCGAGGAGCCTGCTTTGGACGTTTGATATTCGATTTGAGATATTTACCATAAGTGGCTCAATAATTGAACCACAGTCCATTGCATTATGCGAGCATCCATGAATGATGAGTATAATCATAAATTTGAAGATGCTGAGTTAAAGGATATGCTTCAAGTGTTGAGAGAATCCTTTGGCACTCCCAAAGATATTGAAAGGTATAAAATATCCTGTACCATTTTAAATGGTAGGATGAGACAAGGGGTGTTGGTCACTGATCATATATTGTATATAATCGAGTTGATCGAGTACCTGAGCAAACTTAGATTTTTCCTACATGAGTAGTTAGTAAAAGATACGATTTTGAATTCCCTATCAAAGTCCTACCTCGACTTCCTAAGTCATTATAGAATGACTAAGCCTATAGTCAGCTACAATGGTTTGCTAGGATTGCTGCAGACTTATGAGAAGGATCACTAGCTCCATAAGGGATTGATAAATATAGTGGGAGTTTCTACTTTGACAAGACGTCACTCCTTTAAGAAAAGAAAAAAGAAAAATAAGAAGAAGGTGCAACATGCTCAACTAAGTCAGACCAAGAAAATCAAATTTGATCAGAGTTAGGTAGAGTGCTTCTTTTATAAGAAGTAGAATAACTGAAAGAGGAACTATCCTTTTTACATTGCCTCACTAGACCCGAACAAGCCAAGGAAGAAGAAGAATCAGTAAGTAGTTGCTATATAAGGTTCTTATATGATAACACCTTGTAACTTTTCCATATATGATACTATTACCTGCGTATTGGATTCTAGAAGTCCAATTAATATTCACAATTCATTGCAGGGACTTTAGGTTAGTAAAAGATTTGAAGATGATGAGAGATTCCTAAATATTGAAAATGGAAGAGCAGTTCCAGTTCTAACTTTGGAAATTATCAAGCTTGTTTTCAATGATAATATCATTATTTTAGGTGATTGACACTATTATCCTAGTTTTATGATGAATATAATTTTTGTAGGCCTTTTGGCCAATAATAGTTTTTATTTATCAATAAAGGTAATTATTATAATATCATTATGAATTATATTAATGTAATTCTTAGATAATTGAAAAATGATATGTATATTTTATCACAACCATTAGTGTAGTATACATGTCTAGCAGGTGCCTAAGATTAGATAACATGTTTGATATCTATCTTTGGCACTGTAAGCTAGGTCATATTAATAATAATAGGATAAAAAAGTTAATCAAAGAGGGTAACCTCGAGCTTAATAATTCTAAGTCATTATCAACCTATAAATCCTGCCTTCTTAATAAGATGACTAAGTCACCTTTACTAGAAAAGGTGAAAGAGCCACTAAGATTTTGAGTCTAGTATATAGTGATATATATGGATTGATGAACACTTCAGCCATAAGTACACATCACTACTTCATCACCTTCACGGATGACTTATCGAGGTATGGGTACGTTTGCCTTATGAGACATAAATCTGAATCATTTGAAATATTTAAATAATTTTATAATAAAGTAAAAAAATAAACTAGGAAGAGATTAAAATTCTTTAATCTGATCCCAGATGTGAACACCTCACTAATGGGTTTTTGATATATTTAGAAGAAAATAGAATTCCCTCTCAATGGACACCTCCTAGGATATCTCAACATAATGGAGTGTTCAAAAAGAGAAATCGAACCCTATTGACATGGTTTGGTCCATGATAGGATTTGTGGATCTACCGATCTCTTTTCAGGGATGTGCACTTGAGTTGGCTTATTGTGTTTTCAATAGAGTTCCTAGCAAGTCTGTAGATAAAATGTCATATAAGATATGGATAGGGCGTAAACCGGTACTCTCACATGTTAGGTCTGAAGATATCCGGTTTATGCCAAATATTTAAAAACGGACAAGTTTAGACCTAGGTTTGACAAATATATCTTCTTAGGGTATTCCAAGGAAACTAAGAGATATTTCTTCTACCATACTGATGAACAAAAGGTCTTCATTAGCAATAAGATAGTTTTTTTAGAAAAGAAGTTTCTTGGAGAAGGAACTAATGCACTAAGGTTGAACTTGAAGAAGTTCGATAAGTAGAAGATCCGACACCATTGATCGAATCTTTTAAACCAGATTTGATTAGATCAAACTCGGAGCTTGTTATTGATGCACCCTTAAGGAGGTATGGTAGAGTATCATGTTAGCTGGATAGATACTATGATTTCTTGCTCTGGGATGGTAATCCTATTGAACTTGATGAAAATAATGAGGATCCGGTCACCTATATGGATGCTATGCAAAGTTCAGAACTCTGATAAATAGTTTAAATTCATAAAGTCCAAAATGGAGTCCAGGTCAACGATGTATGGACACTCATTAACCTACTTGAAAGGGTAAAACTTATCGGGTGTAAGTAGATTTTCAAAAAAAAAAGGGGTACAAACAGGAAGGTAAAAAACTATAAAACTATCTAGTTGCCAAGGGATATTGTTAACATTATAATATTGACTATGATGAAATGTTTTCACCTATGGCAATAATTAAGTTCATTTGGATTATACTTGTAATGTTGGCATATCTTGATTTCAAGATCTAGCAAATGAATATAAAACCACTCTTCTATCAGGTTCACTTATTTAAATTGGGTTAAATTAAATTATATTTGATTAGAACCTATTTCAAATTGAATTAGAATCTTATTCTTAGTCTAGTGTCAACTTGGTTGCTCCCTAGAATTTCTCCATGCCCTATCTCATTTTTACCATGAAATTCCATGCCAAAAATGGTTTTTGTCAAAACCCTCCCTTGTTTCCAATTGGACTAGGATAGTTAGTTTAAATAAAAGTTTGAATTTAAAAATTAATAGAGTTCGAATGGAATTCAAACTACTATCATTATCCTAATCTAACTCTAACTCCCTAACCATCTCCATGCCTAACTAAATCTAAATTTTTACGGGCATGTGAGGATTATAAAGAGTTCTTTACTGTGGAACTTTTAGGAGAGATTCACCAAAGAAAAAATTGTGAGAGGGATTTTGTGCATGGAAAGGCAATTGGGCATGAGGTGTTCTTGGGTATTAGGGGATTCTAGGTTTTTAAGGGAGAAGAAGAAAAATAAAGAGAGTCTTATATAATTTTTGTTTCTTCTCCACCTCTTGCTCTTCCAAATATCATCCTCTTGATCTTATTGGAGGATTCAAGAAGATCCAAAAAAGAATTTTTATCAGCCATCCAGAGGCCTTTGCATGGAGCTAGAACTCTAGGAGGCTGATCATATTCAGGGTTTTTTGTTGATTATATATAGAGGCTGGATGCACTACTACGAAGTGACCTGAAGAGATCTTACCACATGCCATCGGTAGTGGTGATCAACGACCCATGATTAGGTTGAGACTTGATCTCATGTTTAAAGTAAATTAGATCTACATCATGCATCAGTTAGATCAATACATGCTGATTTTATTTTTGCATTGCATATCTTGTCAAGATCCTTTATAAGATTTTTTTTAGATTTGATATATATGATATTTTTGTAACTAAAATTAGTTTAAATTATATTAGATTTATTTCTACTAATTATAGTATATTTTCTAATTATATATGTATACTAGATTTGTTTCTACTAGATTTAAAAAAATAAATACATACAAGAAACCCTATACCAATTTTTAATAATAACTTGATATCTTGGAACTATTATTCACAAGAACATGAGTAGCATAATAACTTGAAAAGCTCCACGACTTGGACCCGTTGACCATAATAGCTTTGATTGCTAACTAAAGAAGTCCAATTTGCTAAATAACCTTGGCATATAAATCATGCGACTGCTTAAATGCTTTGTCAACTTCAATCAACATAATTGACCGAAGTAACTTATAAATGAGCATCCTAACCAAAATCTCGTAAAGCTTTAAATAAACTTTGAGATTCCAAGGGGGCCATGACGCCATTTTGAGTTGTGGTTAAGCTCTGGGTGTATTCATCTAGATTATCATTTCCATGAGCACTTGCCGAACTAGACCAGATTGTGTGTCATCGATCTGAGGCAATCATTTTTTCCTTCCTGCTTCTTCAAGGCTACTACTTTATATAGCCTTCTTAAGTAATACCCTAAGACAACTGTCTTATAGTACCAACTCAGACAGTGCCATATCTTCAAGGCAACTGCTTTATATAGCCTGCTTAAACAATGTCCTGAGGTAATTGCTATACAATACCAGTTTGGATAGCACCATGTCTTTTACTAAGAATTGGTCCTTGAGGGAGTCAACTCCGTTGGCTATGAGATCTTCTCACCGAGGTCTGAGATGATGCTTTGCTTATCAGCATTTAGGGCCTTCGACCTGTGTAATTGCTTGTGAGGGTCCATCTACTAGTTATCCCTTAATGTATCATTGGAGATTAACTTCCTGCCCCATGATGTATGGTTGGTTTATTATCCTCAAAACATGCACAATAAACAACGAAATTATAATTTATTAATAAGACTCCGTCACTAGTAATACATGTGAAAGTTAGAAAAGTTCCATGATCTAGGACAAGGAGTCCTGTCAAGCTACTTCAGGCAATATGCGCCAAGGTGGATCACCTCATCCATTTGATACGGGTCTTCCCAATTTGGTGATAGCTTTCCTTGCTTGGAAGGCTATGAAATATCGCATGCCATAGTACTAGGTTGTCCACTCTGAACTCCTTAGCCTTGACTCAGGCATTGTAATACCTGACCATCCTCTGGTAGTAGGAAGCTATTCTCATTGCAACACACTCCCTATTCTTCTCAAGTAGGTCCAGGTTTAGTCAAAGTCACTCAAAGTTTGTGTCTTTATTATATTTTTCAACTTTGAATGAAGGGAGCCCGGTCTCCATCAGGATGACAGCTTTAGTTTCGAATGCAAGGCTAAAAGGAGTTTCTCCAGTCGAGATCCTTTAGATGGTCTGATAAGCCCATAGTACATAGTAGAGATCATCTACCTAATATTCCTTCACCTGACCCAGTCAAGCTTCGAGCCTTGTAAGGGAGTCCTATTGGAGACTTTGGCCTTGCCGTTGGCTTGAGGATGCCATATCGAAGTCAACCACTGAGTGATGCTAAATTCTTGGTAGAACTCACATATCATGCACCGCTAAACTGGCAACCATTATCCATGATTATCACCTTGAAAAGACCATATCAGTACATGATCAGTTTCTATTTGAAGTCCTTCACCTTGGTATCTATGATGCGGGCCAGTAGTTTGGCATTGACTTATTTAATGAAATAATCAGGAATTTGCACTAACCAGTAGCTCAAGAAAATGGACCAAGGATGTCCATCCCCTATTGGAGAAAAGGCCACAATGTAGCAATTGGAGTTAGGTGCGATGCTGGTTGATGCTAAATGACAGCGTTACTCTGGTAGCGATCACACTTTCATATAAATATGGCTGCATCCTGCTACATGGTCAGCCAATAATAGCCTTATCGAATATCTTATAGGCCAAAGACCAGCCACCCAGATGACTTCCATAGATCCCCTCATGGACTTCTCTTAGTGCATAATTGATATATTTTAAATTTAAACCGCAAGCGCACGGTGTGTAGGGTGGCATGTCCAGTGAGAACGGGTCGATCCCATGAGGAATTGGGTATGTGAACTATGTTCAAATCCTTGCTCATGCAAGCTTTAACAAAGATGGAAAGAGATTATTTTTTTACTTTCTACTTAAAACAAAAAATAATTAACTTAAAGAGATAAATAATCTAAAGATCTAGGACTTTTGAATTTACTAGACCAATGACTTAGAGAGCCTTTCTATAAGTTTTCTCATAATGTCCTTTCAACTTTTTTCTTTGTGTTAACCAAGTATGGATTATGAAAATATTTTAATCCAACAATAATCCATCAAGGTTCCTATAAGGAAGAAGAGAAAAGGGTTTAAAGATATTGTGAGCCTTCTATCTGTTACCCTTCTTACACTGAATCAAGTATGAACTATGAACGGATTGAAACCCAACAATAGTCTATCAAGTCTCTTGATAAGAAATTGAATAAAATATGGACTCTAGAAAAATTAAAAAACCAAGAAGAGATCTTAAGAAAGGGCTTCTAATCATAATCTAGCTTCATTACAACCCTAAGAGATTTGCTTAGACAGATATGACCTAAATTAATACTTTAAAATTATTTAAAAATATAAAATAAATTCTACACTACTTGCTGGAATTTAAATTATAGAATTTAAAGATATACAAAAATTAAACTAACCTAATTACGGAAATTAAATTATAAAAATTAAAATGCAAGAATTTAAACTATCATAGTGTTGAAATTAAAAATTACAAGAAAATAATTAAAATAAGAAGAATAAAATTTTATAATTAAAAAACTGATTATAAAAAAATATTTAACTTCTAAGCCATTAACAGGATTTGGAGTTAAAAAAATAAAAATTTTTAGAACTGACAGTGACTCTTTTTTTCTCAGCTCACTCTCCTTCTTATATGTTGGAAGGGTTGAAGAAAGTGGGAAGTGCCTTTTCCATGAAGTATATAGGCATTTTTATAAGTGTCAGGAGAGAAGGATTGTTTACATTCTTCTAATGTGAGACTAAAAAACATGAAGAGATTTAAATTCTGGATGAAACTGGTTATAATTCTCTTTCTAATACATTGATGAATCTAGATATAAATCCCCTTCAAATTCATTAACGAATCTGGTTCCAAATCTCCTTCAAGTTCATTGGTGGTCCACATGAAGACTTCTTATGGACCAAGCTGCTGGTCCATGGTGGATCGGTTGCATGTGAGCTTTTTTGGACCACCTTTAAGATGGGTGTTAGGCTCCAATTATTCATTATTTGGACTCTAACTTGTTTCCTTTAGGCTTGTAGATAGGATTTTTTGTTATGGTGCACCTGTTTCCTGTAAAATACATGAAAAAGTATCAATTCTAAAGAATAAAGATAACTTGATCTTATAAACTAATACTTCTATGGCTAGATTTATGTACTTATCACACCCCCCAACTTAAGTCTTACTCGTCCTTGAGTAAAAATAAAAGATAGTTCATGAATTGCTTATTAGAAAATAATTGAGGGAGTTACTAAAAACTCTTAAGACCATACACAAGTTTGCTCAGACTCAAAGGTTATTCTCATACCCTTTTTATAAGTAGAAGATTTTCTATTAGATAGTAGATGAAATAAGCCATTGAGATATTAATAACTTCTAATAAATTGGTTAAGTGCAAATTCCTTATTTTTTTAAAATAACTCTTAACCAACTTCTATTGTTATTTCTAAATCTTCTACCCCTTAGAGTGGTGAGATATTATTTGATGCAAGTATGTTCCTTTTATTATTATATTTTTTTTTTCTTTTTTTAATACAGATTGTGCAATGCCTTAATTTCTTAAGCTTTCTATCTGACCCTTGTAACAAGTTTTCAACCAATATCTCTCAGACCAGTTGTCTTTAGGGCACTAGGTATAGAACATCCCTCGGGCTTACTAGCTAGAATCAGAAAGGCTACAGATCAAAACTAGCTGTATAGCAAAGTTTCTTGACATCTCCACTTTTTGATGCGAGGCTCAACGCTTATTTTGGTGAAGAGATCCAGTTACTCGATGGAACAATATTTAGAACCTATTTTTATTATCTCATTCTTTTTTTTGACTAATAAAGGAAACTTTGCATTTGTCAACACCTACATACATCCAAGAAGTAGATTCTTCTTTGATCAAATAGAAGGGTTAGAATTATCCAGAAATTGATTTCATTCTTACTTACCTTTTTTCTTGAGTCTATTAATATTTTTTTTCTTAGTGTTTCAAAAATTATCTAGACTGTTCAATCAATTACTTATCAAAATTGTGTGATTTACCTTAAGTCCAAGATCGACAAGTGTAAGAATAAGAAAGTGAAGGTAGCTCCAATAATATACTTATTTTGTTTATTATTCTCCCATGAATAAAAATAATTTTTAAATGTAAGCATAATATGGGATAAAAAGAAATGAAGACACCTAAGGAGAAATTTTTATTGAGCTTTCCCCCAACTTAGCTAATGGAGCTCATTTGAGTCAAGATCTGATAAACCTAACCATATTAAAAATAAAATAATTAGAAAGAAAGGAGCTGGGTTGCCTCCTAAGAGAGCTAAGTTTAAAGTCTTCAGCCAAACTAAATATTGACAATAGGTTAACTAAGATATGCTAGTTCATAGAGAACCATAGCTTCCTCAATAAATTTTATGGGCATTTCCAAGAATGGTTTTAATCATTGATCATTAACTTTGAAAATAGCACAATTGCTTGGGTTTCAATTTCTACAGTCCCATATGGGAAGACTTCTTTAACTAAGAAAGGTCCTGTCCATCTAGACCTAAGCTTTCCAGGAAAATGATGTAACCTTGAATTATATAAGAGACCTTTCTGTCTGGGAGTAAAAGATTTTCTAAGAATTATTTGATCATGAAATACTTTTGTTCTTTCCTTGTACACCCAGGCATTCTCGTAAGCTTCATTTCTAAGTTCTTCTAATTCATTAATCTGAAGCTTTCTATGGTTTCCAGATATATCCAAGTCCATGTTTATTTTTTTAATTATGCACATAGCTTTATGTTATAATTCAACAGGCAAGTGACATGGTTTTCCAAACACAATCCTATAAGGAGACATTCCTAGGTTAGTCTTGTAGGTAGTGCGGTATGCCCAAAGTACATCAACTAATTTCAACGACCAATCCTTTCTATTGGTATTAATGGTCTTCTCCAAGATTTGTTTGATTTGTCTATTGGACACTTCTGTTTGCCAACTAGTTTGAGGATGATAAGGTGTGGCCAACTTGTGGGTAACATATATTTTTTCATTAATAAGGCAAAGGGTCAGTTGCAAATGTGTGTCCCCCAATCACTAATGATTGCCTTAGGAGTACCAAAATGGGAGAGAATATTTTTTTAAAAAAATTTGATGACCACTTTGCTATTGTGGATCTACATGAAATAGTTTTTACCTACTTAGAGATATAATCGACAGCCATTAAAATATATTCATTTTTAAAGGAGTTTGGAAATGGTCCCATAAAATCGATCCCCCATATATCAAAAATTTTGACCACCAAGATTGGTTTGAGTGGTATCATGTCTCTCTTGGTGATCTGACCCATTTGTTGTCACCGAGCATAACTTTTATAGTACACATGTGCATCCTTAAATAAATTGGACCAATAAAATCTACATTGGAGGACTTTGGGTAGCTATCTTCTTTGATGCGATGTGACTACCACATACTTGGTCATGACAAAATAATAAAATACTTCTAATCTCATTATCCAGGACACATCTCCTAATGATCAAATTAGGACATTATTTAAATAGGTATGGATCATCCCAAATGAAGTACTTCACTTGGAAAAAGAATTTGTGTTTATAATGAATAGTCAAATGAGAAGAAACTTTATTAACAGCTAAATAATTTATAATATCAACATACCATGGTTCAGTGGACATAGACATGAGTTATTCATCAGGAAAGAATTCATTGATAGGTGGTTCACTAAATAGTGTGACTATAATTTGGGACAAGTGATCAGCTACAGCATTCTCTGTTCCTTTCTTGTCCTTAATTTTTAGGTTAAATTCTTGAAGGAGCAAGATCCATTGTATTAAGCGTGCCTTAGCATCTTTCTTTGCTAGGAGATGTTTAATGGCTGAGTGGTCAATATAAACAATCATGTGTGACCCAACCAAGTAAGATCTAAATTTTTTTAAGGCAAAGACAATGGCTAGGAACTCTTTTTCAGTGGTCGTGTAATTAAGTTATGCATTATTTAAGATTTTATTTGCATAATAAATAACTCTAGGCAACTTATTAATCCTTTGACCTAAAACTGCTCCTATAGCATGATCGGATGCATTGCACATGAGTTCAAAGGATTCGCTCCAGATAGGTGGATGAATGATGGGAGCAGAAATGAGTGCCTTTTTAAGGATTTCAAAAGATTCAAGGCACTTAAGAGTAAACTCAAATTTTACTTTCTTTGCTAACAAATTTGTCAATAGATAAGCCACTTTACTAAAATTAGGTATGAACCTTCTATAAAATCCAGCATGTCCTAAAAATGAATGAATTTCTTTGACACACTTGGGTGGTGGAAGACTTGCAATCAGGTCAACTTTGGCCTTGTCAACTTCTATTCCCTTTTCTGAAACTACATGGCCAAGAACTATACCTTCTCTAACCATGAATTGATATTTTTTCTAATTAAGAACTAAATTTTTCTCCTTACATCTTTTAGAACTAGTCCTAAATAGTTTAAACATTCAGAGAAGGTAGGGTCAAAAATAGAAAAGTTATCTATGAAAATTTTTAAAAATCATTTAATCATGTCAGAAAAAATACTGATCATACATCTCTGGAAGGTTACCGATGCATTACACAACCCAAAGGGCATGCACCTATAAGCAAAGGTTCTACATGTGTAGGTGAATGTGGTCTTTTCCTAGTCTTTAAGGGCAATGAGGATCTGGTTATAGCCGAAGTATCCATCAAGAAAATAATAAAACTCCCATCCAGCTAATTTTTCTAACATCTGGTCAATAAACGGTAAAGGAAAGTGATCTTTCCTTATTGCTGTATTTAATTTTCTATAGTCTATATGGACCCTCCATCCTATTTGGGTTCTAGTTTGGATAAGTTCATTTGCTTTATTATGGACCACCGTTATCCCAGACTTTTTGGGTACCACTTGTATAGGGCATACCCATGAGCTATCAGAAATGGGGTAAATAATTCTATTATCCAGTAACTTTAAAATCTCTTTCTTGACTACATCCTTCATGACTGGGTTAATTTCTTTGGGCATCTCTAGTTGGTTTAGCTTCTTCCTCTAGGTGTATCTTATGTTGAACTATGGAAGGGTTTATTCCCTTAATGTCTGCCATGGTCCAGCCTATTGCTTCTCGATTTTCTCTCAAAATAGTTAAAAGCTCCTCCTCTAGTTTAGGATTTAGGTCCGAGACAATAATTACAGGTAAGGTTTCTGCTGGACCTAAATACACATACTTAACGTGCTTGGGGAGGGGATTTAATTCTAATTTGGGTGCCTCCTTTATTGATGGCTTGGTTGATGGTTTAGCTATTTCCATGAGTATTTCAGTGGGAGGCTCCCATTTTTGGCTATTCTTATTATCTACAAGTATTTCATTTATGTTCTCAAATTCATGGATTGACCAGAAACTAGACTCAAGATTGACTTTCTCATCGCTAATGTCTATGTGTTTATAAATTTCATCTTAGATTACATTTATATTAGTATGCTTGATAGATTCCTATTCCAAATTATATATATTTAGCTCAATAGTCATGTTTTCAAAGGATAGCTTTATAAGTCCATTCCAACAATTGATTTTAGCATTAGCAATAGCTAGGAATAGTTTTCCTAAAATAACTGAGATATGACCCTTAAGATTATATACTACTTCTGTCTTCAAAATGATGAAATCTACAGGTGATGTGGCAAGACCGCTGACATGGAGTACACCTCGGATCCAGTTGGCAAAAAAGGATGAGCAGGCATGTTGGCTCTATCCCATGATTTTGATGAATAATAAAATGTTGAGTACATATTTTGTACTAATGGTTATATTATAGTTATGAGTTTTCAGGTTTCAAGCACCTCAAATTCTCAAAACTAGAGTATCATGGTACGCTTTGGAAGCAAAGCATTTTTCATGATTTGAGAAGTCTTCCACATTAAAAAAGGCCACAAATGGGTTCAATTATCGGTTTTAAATGTTTCAAGAAAAATCTTTATATTTTTGGCATGTTTGGCACTTATTTTTAAAAATTGCAGAACCAAGTGTCGACACTTCAGTATTTGGCATGCAGAATTTTCTAGTGGCATGCCAAGTATCGACACCCAGAACTTAAGTGTCGACACCTGAAACTCAAGTGTCGACACTTAGGATCCCAGGTGTCGACTCAAGGCCTGAGACTTTTTGAAAATATAGAACATGCCTTTGAAGAATTTTTGTGTCAAGTGTCGATACCTGACAGCCAAGTATCGACACTCGAATTCTGACAGCTTCAACGGATCTATTTTCTGATACCCTGAATTGATATTTTTTAGCTCCTAACGGCTAGTTTTTGATCCCTAATGGTCTTAAACAATTTTTTGGATGTTTTTCATGTATTTAAGCTTCACCAAACTCATTCATGAAGCAAGAGAACAAAGAGAAGCAAGAAAATATCTAAGAGTTAAAGACATTCTTCAAGAACTCCACTTCCAAAAGCTAAAAAGAAGAGATTCCACTAAAAAAGCCTACATTCCTTTCATTTCATTTTTTCAAAAGTGTTCTTGAAAAGATTCCAAGTCAAGTCACACTAAGCAATCATCAAAGAGCTTCAAAGATTCCTCATTCTACTCTAAGAAGAGAGTTTACTTGTGTTTAAATTCTTGTATTCTTAATTTATTATTATTGGACCTAGCTTTCAAGGGTCTTGAAAGTAGGTTGTAAGGTTGTTAGTGAGCCAAATATACAAAACCAACTAGGGTTTTACTTGTGAACCCGAAGCCAAAATAAGTTGTAAGGTTTGTTGGTGAGCCTAGGTGACAAAACCAACTTAGGTTTTGACTTGTGAGCCTTGGAAAATAAGTCGGCTGTAATCTTTGAAGAGATTATAGTGAAAATTCCCAAGGAGAGCTTGGGGAGTGGACATAGCTGCTTGGAGTGCATCGAACTACTATAAAACATGGTGTTTGTGTGTGATTATCTCTCTTTATTTACTTGCACTTTATTTGCTGCACTTTATTTATTATTTTCTGCTGCATATATTCAAGTGCATTAATCATATTGTTCAAAAATATTACAAGGCCTGCACATTATTGTTTTAATTTTTGAAAAACCCAATTCACCCCCCTCTTAGGCTCCATTTCTGGGCAACAAGTGGTATCAGAGCACTGGTACTCTCTTGTAGGTCCAACGATCTTGAGTAAAAGATCATAGCATCCCCAATAGGAATGGATGTTATTGAAGGTCAAGCATCAAACCGTCCCTCTTTATTTAATGGCACCAATTATACGTATTGGAAAACATGCATGCACATTTACATTCAAGCATTAGACTATAATATTTGGAAGACCATTGTAAAAGGCCTGCATCAGCCCACTATGTTGATTAATGGCATTCCCACTCCAAAAATTGAAGATGATTGGGATGAGAATGACATTAAGCAAATAGAGCTTAATGTAAAGGCCATAAATCTATTGTTTTGTACTTTAGATCCAAGCGAATTCAATAGAATTTCAAATTATCTCTCCGCAAAGAAAATATGGGATACGCTTGAGTTACCCACAAGGGTACTCATCAAGTGAAAACCACCATAGTGAACATACTCATTCATACATATGAGATGTTCAAAATGGAACCTTCTGAATCAATTAGTGAAATGTATACTAGATTCACTAACATTATAAATGAAATGAGAAGTCTAGGAAAGGTTATATCTAACAGTGAGCTTGTAAATAAACTTCTCAGGTCTCTTCGGCTTCATGGGATGCAAAAGTCATAGAAATAGAAGAAGCCAAGGATGTAAATACTCTTCCTCTCGAGCAACTGTTAGGCTCATTGATGACCTATGAGCTCTCTTTAAAGCAGAAGACTGTGGACTACAACAAGAAGAAGAAAGTGATCGCTTTCAAGTCCGCCAATAAAGATGAATCAAGTAAAGATTCTGGAAAAGAAGATGAAGAAGATGAGATGACTCTCATGGCTAGAAAGTTTATGAGGTTCATGAGAAAGAAGAAGTATAACTTCAAGAAGAAACCTCTAAAAGGAGAGCCTGGCAAAGAGAAGGAGAAAGAGAAAGAAAAGGAGCAACCCATATGTTTTGAGTGCAAGAAACTAGGCCACTTCAAGATGGACTGCCCCTACTTAGAAAGAACAGAAGAAGATTAAGAAAAAAGGCTATGATGGCAACCTAGAGTGACAGCGAGGACTCCAGTTCAGAGAAAGAATAGCAAGAAGTTGCAAACTTCTGTTTGATGGCCGATAATGATGAGGTATTATCCGAAATCGAAAATGAATTTACTTTTGATGAATTGCATGAGATTTTTGATGAATTAGTTATTGAATTTCAAAAACTGAAATCAAAGCATAAAAAATTAAAGAAACAAAATCTGGTTTTGACAAAAACAAATGACAAGTATTTAATTGAAAATAACTGCATGCTTCAAGAAAATAAAAAGTTGAATGATAAAGTTTGTCTTCTTGAAAAAGAAGAAGAAGATTTGAAAAAAAAAATTCTTTTGTTTCAACTGACAAGTTTACAAAATAGAACAATGAGATTTTGCAAGAAAACACAAAGTACAAAGAAGAACTTGAAAAGTTAAAACCATTTGTTGAAAAATTTACATATAGTTCTGAAAAATTGAACATGCTTTTAAACAATCAAAGAGTTGTTTTTAACAAAGCCGATTTAGGTTTTAAAACTCAAAAATAGCAAAAGTTTTTCAAGAATTTTTTTATGCCTGCATCATCTTCTATTACTTGCTATACTTGTGGTATTGTAGGATATAAATCTTATGCAATAAATAGAAAATTAGCAAAGTTAAGAAATTTGGATTCCAAAAGGAACCATTACCACTAACCTAAAAGGATCCAAGATAACTTGGGTACTTAAAGTCTCCACCTAATTTTTATTGTAGGTGTGCCTTGCAACTAATAAAAGAAGAATATGGTACATCGACAACGGTTGCTCAAGGTACATGACTAGAGATGTGGAGCAGTTCTCATCACTTGAATATCATAATGGTGGTAATGTAACATTTGGTGATAATGGAAAGGGCAAGATTGTCGGAATTGGTAAAGTTCATATCACCCCTTCTACTTTATTGATAATGTTTTGTATGTTGATGGTTTGAAACACAATTTACTTAGCATTAGTCAATTTTGTGATAAGGATTTTAAAGTTGTTTTTGAATCTTCAATGTGCATTATTTCTAGTTTACATGACAATGGCATCAAGTTTATTGGTCATAGGCATGGCAATATTTATATGGATGATCTTGATGATTTTCTTGTTCAAAATAGTCAATGCCTAGTAGTAATGGAAGCCAAGATCAATGAAACTAGTTGGCTTTGGCATCGTAGACTAGGACATGCTAATATGCACTTAATTTCAAAACTTAGCAAAAAAAATTTGATAAAAGATTTGCCAAAACTTAGTTTTGAAAAAGACAAGATTTGTGGTGCTTGCCAACTTGAAAAATAAACTAAATCATCTTTTAAACCAAAAGGAGTAGTATCTACATCTAGACCCTTAGAATTGCTTCATATGGATCTCTTTGGGCCAACTAGAACATCTAGTTTGGGAGGTAAGAAGTATGGTTTAGTTATTGTAGAGATTTCTCACGTTTTACTTGGGTCATGTTTTTAGCACACAAAGATGAAACATTTTTTGCATTTATTAGATTTCATAAAAGAGTTTCAAATGAAAAAGGTATTTCTATTGTATCTTTGAGAAGTGACCATGGAATCGAATTTGGAAATTTTGATTTTGATAAGTTTTGTAGTGATAATGGCATTCATCATAATTTTTCTGTAACTAGGATACCTCAATAAAATGGGATGGTAGAAAGAAAAAATATAACTCTTAAAGAAATGTCATGCACCATGCTTTGCGAAAATGATTTATTTAGATATTCTTGGACGGAAGCTACAAACACTGCAAGTTATATTTTGAACCATATTTTAATCCGACCTATTTTAAAAAAAATCCCTTATGAGCTTTGGAAGGGTAGAAAACCTTTAATAAAATATTTTCAAGTTTTTGGTTGCCGTTGTTTCATCTTAAACAATGGTAAAGATAATTTAAGCAAATTTGATGCCAAGTCAGATGAGGGTGTCTTTTTAGACTACTCTACATCTAGCAAGGCCTACAGGGTCTTCAACAGAAGGACACTTGTTGTTGAAGAATCCATCCATGTTGTATTTGATGAATCTAACCAGAAATCTTCTAGAAAAGAAGATGTGCTTGATGATAAAACAGGTACCAAAAGAACTGAAGAGATGAACAACAATAAGGAACCTACCAAGGAGCAAGAAGATGATTAAAACAATGAAAGAGGACAAGATCAAGAAGGTGAAATTGCATCATTACCTGATCCTCTACCTAAAGAATGGAGGTATGCTCATGGACACCCCAAAGAACTTATCATTGGTGATCCATCTAAAGGTGTAAGTACTCGATCATCTTTTAGAAATATTTGTGATTATTTAGTATTTGTATCTCAAATAGAACCTAAAACTATTGAAGAAGCTAAAAATGATTGCAATTAGATTAATGCTATGCAAAATGAACTTAATCAATTCAAAAGAAATATTTTGGACTTTGATAGATAGACCTTCTAATGTTTCAATAATTGGCACAAAATGGATTTTTAGAAACAAACTTGTTGAAAATGAAATTGTTACAAGAAATGAAGCTAGACTAGTTGCCAAAAGATATAATCAGGAGGAAGGAATTGATTTTGATGAAACATTTGCTCTTGTTGCTAGACTTGAGGCAATTAGGCTATTATTGGCTTTTGCTTGTTTTATGGATTTTAAATTATTTCAAATGGATGTCAAAAGTATATTTTTGAATGGTTTTATCGAAGAAGAAGTTTATGTTGAACAACCACCTGGTTTTGAAAATCATGAATTTCCAAACCATGTTTTTAAACTTCATAAAGCTTTGTATGGTTTGAAACAAGCTCCAAGAGCTTGGTATGATTGTTTAAGTTCTTTCTTGCTCAAAAATGATTTTACTAGAAGTAATGTATATACTACTTTATTTTTGAAAAAGAAGAATGATGATCTCTTAGTAGGACAAGTCTATGTGGATGATATCATATTCAGTGATACTAACGTATCTCTTTGTTAAGAGTTTACAAAGTTAATGCAGGTTGAGTTCGAGATGAGCATGATGGGAGAACTTAACTTTTTCCTCGGACTCCAAATAAAGCAAACAAAAAGGGGATCTTGATCAACTAAGCCAAGTACACAAAATAAATACTAAAGAAGTTTGGGATGGAGAACACCTAGCCATTAAGTATACCAAAGAGCTCTTCTTGTAAGCTTAAGAAAGATGAATCAGGTAAATCTATTGACCAAAAGCTTTATAGAGGAATGATTGGTTCATTGCTGTTTCTAACTGCTAGTAGGCCAAATATCATGTTCAGTTTTTGTATGTGTGCAAAATATCAGTCTGCCCCTAAAGAGTCTCATCTTTTGACTGTTAAATGCATACTTAGATACTTGTCTGGCATAATTAATATTGGTCTTTGGTACTCTAGAGATTCTTCATTTGAATTGATTGCTTATTCTGATACTGATTTTGCTAGATGTAAACTTGATCGAAAAAGTACTGGTGGAACCTGTCAGTTTCTTGGGATTAATTTGATCTCATGGAGTAGCAAGAAACAGAATTCGGTTGCTCTATCTATGGTGGAAGCCGAATATATAGCAGCTGGAAGCTGTTGTACTCAAATCCTATGGATCAAACAACAACTCAAAGATTTTGGCATTAAACTAATTAAGACACCCATAAGATGTGACAATACTAGTGCAATCAATCTAACTAAGATCTTGTGCAACATTCAAGAAGTAAACATATTGAAATAAGACATCATTTCATAAGAGATCATGTACAAAACTCTAATGTGATACTTAAATTTGTGTGTAATGATGATCAACTAGCTGATGTGTTTACCAAACCCTTGAGCGAAGAGAGATTTTGTATGATTAGAAGATAGTTAGGAATCATTGACCCATTCTTTTAGAACTCTCTCAAATTCCACTCTACCCAATTTATTTTTACTGAAAATCACTTTTACTGAGTCCCAAAACTTTTTAAAATGTCCCTTGATTTTTAAAAAATTTTTCTATTTTTTCTTGGAAATTTCTTGGCCAAGTGTCGACACTTGGATTTTTGCGAAGTGTCGACACTTGAAAAAATCGAAGTGTCGACACTCGCATAAATTTTAGAATTTTTAGGGCTTCATCGAATCATTTTTATTTGGATTTCTTTCCCTCCGCTCGTGCCCTAGTGGTCTCCCAACTATCCGTAGAGCTTGGAACAGTGATCTTCCTCTATTACCCTCCATTTTTTCGGTAAATCTCCTTACTTTCTACCATAAATCATGATTTTACTGTTTTCCCATGGTTTTTCACCAATTTTTCATCATTTTCCCATGATTTGCTTTCTTTCCCACTGAAAATCCCTATTCTCCTTGGATTTGTGCTCGGATTCATTGGATTTTTCAATTTGAACCATTTATGAACTTTAATCTTTTAGTTTATACCTTGTTTTACCCTTTGTTCCACACGGTTTCACTGTTGGATTAATGTTTTTGGGCCAATGTCAACCACTTTTGATGTTTTCCCTCATTTAAACCATTTTTCTATTGTGTAGAAAACAAGTTTTACTTGGCATTGTCCGATTTCTCTATTCTCACTTATTTTCTTCAAACTTTTACCTTCCGATTTCACTATTTTATAGTTAATCTTAAACCTAAATCGACCCATTTTTTTCCCTTTGGACCAACCCCTACTTAGTTTCTTTTCGATATTTGTTGATTTAATTCAAAACCAAGCTTTGATCTCTCTTTTGGTCACTTTCTCAGTCGATCCACTATTTTTGGCTTCATTTCCCCTATTTCTTCATTAGATTGTTCCCTGTTCCATTAGTTTACCCCTTTCTACTTCTTTCCTTCCCTCAGCTAGTAGTTATGGGACATAGGAAGAGGTTGGCTATTAAAAGAAAATTCGGTTAGAGCTTAGCTAAGAGAAGAACCAAAGCTCGGGAAGAAAGGAAGCAGGTAGAGCAGGAAGAGCGGAGTGTTCCCCCACCTCCTTTAGCAGAGAAGGTTTCGGGGAAGATTATTACTGCAGGATGGTGCATTGATCTCAAATTTTTTGACTGTCAGGGTTTTAGACTGAGAGAGACTCTCGAGTTAGCTGGTTTAGTCCCTTATTGTACTATGACAGAGAGGTACTATCCCTATCTGATCCATGAGTTCTATGGCAGCTTGGATTGTAGCAGACTCGCCTGGCATGTAACAGTCAGAGGTGTCAAGATCCCAGTGGATGGTCAGTCTTGAGTAGATTATGGGAGATCCCATACCGAGGCATGGTGGCGTACTGTACTGAGGATCGTGAGGAGGCATTCCAATGTGTGCTTGAGAGAGATGATGTTCATGGTGTGACAGTAGTCACCGTAAACCAGTTATCAATGGAGATGAGGCTTCTTCACCACATCATTGCCCGTATCCTACTCTCGAAGACTGGTAGAGTCGATTTTATTATAGAGCGAGAGCTGATGCTTATGGTCTACTTATCTTAGAGGATTATGGTTAACCTTCTGGCATTCATGCTACTATAGATGAGGGACGTAGCGACTCAGAGGAGACATTGCCTCCCATACGGTATGGGATTGACTCGTATCTTTCATGCCTACGGTATGCCTTTGGAGGAGGAGGCCTCCAAGGAGATCCTACATATAGATGTCTATGACGAGCGATCTTTGTACCGGATGGGTTATTGGAGACTTGCTGGTAGATGGGTTCACAGGGAGTCTGGTCAGGAGCCAGACAAGGAGGACGAGTTGCGAGAGGCTGAGGACGGGCCATCAGGGCCAACTATTACACCTCCTTGAGTAGGACCAGCATCAGAGCTTGAGCTAGTGACTCCTACACCTGCTGTTTCGCCTTCTGCTCCTCCATCTACTACTAATACATCATTTAAGGAGCATGCATGCCACCAGTTCACTGAGCTTAGGAGCGAGATGATCAGACTGGGAGTCCGAACTACACAACTCAGGATTGAGATTGAGAGTCTTCGAGCTTGTACTGCATAGGAGCATGCTGATATTTGCAGGACTATGGAGGCTGGATTCACTAGCATTGAGGAGATGCTGAGAGCTCTATTGCTGTCAGGGACATCTGGTCCAGCTGATCCTCCACCTCCTCCACACCTACTAATGATGGTCATGATGATTCCCAGGGTGGTGATGGTGGTGATGGCGGTGATGATGATGGAGATAGAGGCACAGATATTTCTAGTGATGGTAGTTCAGATGACAGTGTTGACCGAGCTGGGTAGTATGAGATGGTCAGTAGAGATACTCAGACACCAGCTACTCCTTAGATCCCTTCTCCAGCTGATGAGATTGTTTCCACTCCTGATTTTGTGACATCAGCTAAGCTACTTCCTCCCCTGTCGACCAGATCATCCAGGGTTGTACCCGCTCATGGACCTTCTACCCGGACTAGGAGTTATAGGACTCTAGAGCCACCTAAGGCCCTAGCACCTAGGTCCAGGATCAGTGCCCCCATTAGCTTTGAGCTTCCATCTGATGAGGAGTAGCCTCACAGATGTTTATCTAGTTGCTTGTTACTCTTTTATCTAGCTGTTGTATTAGCTTACATGCTTATATCACTGTACTTGCTTGCTTTATGTATCTTGTATCATGTTTCAGTATTGCTGTATCACTAACAGCGCTTTTTGTAACTGAAAACTTGATTATATATATATGTGTTTCAGTTTAAGATCACTCTTATATCAATTATGTGCTGTATTGAACTTTGTATTTACTCTGATACTCCCTACTCTATGCATTTGCTCTGATACTAGTTGGATTTCTTGATACCCTAATCTCATTTTCAGCTCTGATACCAACTTTATCATGGTCTAATGCATTGATTTAGGGAGAGTTTACTCCCTTTTATGTTGTATGTTGACAAAAAGGGGAGTAGATATATTACTTACAAGCATTCTCTTCAATTTTTGAAATGACTCATACCTTAACTCCCTTAAAGGGAGAGATTGTTGATTTCAATATCTATTTGGCACATCTCCTCCATTGAATTGCATTGTATAAGTTTCAAGTTTATACTTATGGGATACAATGTCAAAATTGAATTTAAATGCTTATTGACTCAAGATTTTGTCATCATCAAAAAGGGAAAGATTTTTGGCTCTACCCCATAATTTTGATGAATAACAAAATGTTGAGTACATATTTTATACTAATGGTTAAATTGTAGTTATGAGTTTTCAGGTTTCAAGCACCTCAAATTCTCAAAACTAGAGTATCATGGCATGCTTTGGAAGCAAAGCATTTTTCATGATTTGAGAAGTCTTCTCCATTGAAAAAGGCCACATACGGGTTCAATTATTGGTTTTAAGTATTTCATGAAAAATCTTTATATTTTTGGAATGTTTGGCACTTGTTTTTGAAAATTGCGGAACCAAGTGTCGACACCTGGGAGCCCAAGTGTCGACACTTCAGCATTTGGTACGTAGAATTTTCCAGTGGCATGCCAAGTGTTGACACCCGGAACTCAAGTGTCGACACCTGAAACTCAAGTGTTGATACCTAGGATCCCAAGTGTCGACTCAAGGCCTGAGACTTTTTGAAAATACAGAACATGCCTCTGGAGAATTTTTGTGTCGAGTGTCGACACCTGAGAATCAAGTATCGACACTTGAAAGTTCAAGTGTCGACACCTGGAAACCAAGTGTCGACACCTAACAGCCAAGTGTCGATATCTGACAGCCAAGTGTCGACACTCAAGTTCTGACAGCTTTAACGTATCTATTTTCTGACAGCCTGAATTGATGTTTTTCAGCTCCTAACGGCTAGTTTTTGATCCTTAACAGTCTTAAATAGTTTTTTGGATGTTTTTCATGTATTTAAGCTTCACTAAACTCATTCATGAAGCAAGAGAACAAAGAGAAAGCAAGAAAATATCCAAGAGTTAAAGACATTCTTCAAGAACTCCACTTCCAAAAGCTAAAAAGGAAAGATTTCACTTAAAAGGCCTACATTCCTTTCATTTCGTCTTTCCAAAAGTGTTCTTAAGAAGATTCCAAGTCAAGTCACATCAAGCAATCATCAAAGAGCTTCAAAGATTTCTCATTCCACTCTAAAAAGAGAGTTTGCTTGTGTTTAAATTCTTGTATTCTTAATTTATTATTGTTTGACCTAGCTTTCAAGGGTCTTGAAAGTAGGTTGTAAGGTTGTTGGTGAGCCAAACGTACAAAACCAGCTAGGATTTTACTTGTGAACCCGAAGCCAAAACAAGTTGTAAGGTTTGTTGGTGAGCCTAGGTGACAAAACCAACTTAGGTTTTGACTTGTAAGTCTTGGAAAACAAGTCGGCTATAATCTTTGAAGAGATTATAGTGAAAGTTCCCAAGGGGAGCTTGGGGAGTGGACGTAGGTGCTTGGAGTGCACCGAACCACTATAAAACTTGGTATTTATGTGTGATTCTCTCTTTATTTACTTGTACTTTATTTGTTGCACTCTATTTACTATTTTCTACTGCATATATTCAAGTGCATTAATCACATTGTTCAAAAACACTATAAGGCATGTACATTATTATTTTAATTTTTGAAAGACCCAATTCACCCCTCCTTTTGGGCTTCATTTCTAGGCAACGGGGCATCACCACGATGGACTTCTCACCAAGCACATTCGCCAAGTGGCTCCCCAAGGGTCGAGCCCACCTTGACCAAAGTGGAGCCCTCTCCGCTCCTTCACTAGGTGGCTCCCTAAGGGTTGAGCCCAACTCGGTCGAAGTGGAGCCCTCGCTGCTCCTTCGTCAGGTGGCTTCCCAAGGGTCGAGCCCTCCTCGGTCAAAGTGGAGCCCTCTCTGATCCTTCGCCAGGTGGCTCTCCAAGGGTCGAGCCTACCTCGGTCGAAGTAGAGCCCTCTCACTCCTTCGCCAGGTGACTCCCCAAGGGTTGGGCCCTCCTCACTGAAGTGGAGCCCTCTCCGCTGCTTCACTAGGTGGCTCCCCAAGGGTCGAGCCCACCTCGCCGAAGTGGAGCTCTCTCCGCTCGTTCGCCAAGTGGCTCCCCAAGGGTCGAGCCCACCTCGCCCGAAGTGGAGCTTTCTCTGTTCCTTTGCCAGGTGGCTCTCCAATGGTCGAGCCCACCTCGTTGAAGTAAAGCTCTCTTCGCTCCTTCGCCAAGTGGCTCCCCAAGGATCGAGCCCACCTCGGCCGGAGTGGAGCCCTCTCCTTGGAAGCATTGGAAAGAATGAAGGTGCCAGCCCCAAGACTGCCACCGAAGCAGGCGCGCGCAGTGCAGCACGCCCAGTACGGCACCCCAAAGTTGGAATGGTAGCATAACCTTGTTTGCATCGGTTAAGGAAGGGCACCCCAATCGGGGTGTCAAATCCTATGACTGACCTCCTAAATTGCTTGAAAAGAGAAAGCCGTGCTAGGGCCTCCAAACATGAAGGCGACCGCCCTCAGATTGAGGCCCAGCCATGTTTTGCCAGTTGTGATAGCCCACTGGGAAAATGAGGCTCATAACTTAAATCCCTACTATGAGGGGTAACGAACTCGAGGGCACTTTCAATAGGCTTCGTTGACTCCTGAGCCCCCTCAGGGAGGGGGCGAAATCGAGGTATGAGGAAGACCGGTGATTTAAAGGGGACCGAACGAGGGAGTGGGGGAGAGAGCTGACTCCACCAAGAAAAGCACAAGGACAAGTCCGAGAGGAGAAAAAGGCATGAAAGATTTCCCGAAAGACTCCTAGAGGGTCCCAATGGGCAGAGCAGCCTTCACTTGAGCATAGCTCCTCCCTAACATCTTCTCCTTGATTCTTTGAAAACTCTTTTCGAAGCATGGAGCCCAAAGCGGGATCTGCCTTGGGGGATCTGTTCCTCTTTACTGTCCGCTGACTTGATCATCGGAGCACCCTCATCGGGATCCCCGGCCTGGGTCTCTAACCTTGTTTTGCAGGATAGGGAGCTGTAAGATTCTGGAGTAAATGGGCTGACGTCTGATGCCACATCGTAGCTATAGGCCACGACGGTAAGGTCGGCAATAGATTGGCATGCCAAGAAGGGAGAGAAGCCCCTATACAAACAAGCCCACCATAAGCTTGAGAACAGCTCTGCTCGAAACATGGTGGTAACTCGTGCTTGAGAAGCCTCCACCAGCCGGGCAGGGGATGCCCCAATGCCATCGAGCCCGTGCGGCCCAGAGAGGGAGCATCCAGCTACACCACAACCACCCTCGGCAGATGGTTAGTACGTCACACTTGTCCAACATATGCAGGTACTGACCGCGGTCGTGAGGCAGTTGCAGCACCAGCAACACTCCTTGGTCATCCAACCCCAGCCAGGGACCCCTGTGGCCCAGGCTATAGGACCCCCCGGTAGCCTGCGCTCTATCCAAGGCAAGCCATCATATCCGCGTGCCATAACTAACCCCTACGGGAGTCACCAGACCCCCACAAAGAGAAATCATTCTAGGTCGGCGGACCGTGAGAGCCGATCCCCAGCAGACGACAATGCTGTTGTCAAGCACAGTAAGCACCATCGAGGCAAGGCTCCCTGTCATGACCATCTCCAGCTATCAACACCGTCTTCTCCAGTGGCCTTAGTGGAAGACTCCACTAATGAGGCCATCAGGCACCTGGCCGAGAGGCACCTAGAAGAACAAGAGCGCAAGCTGGTGGAGCTCTCCCGCCAGTTCACCAACGTACAGGACTCCTCCAAGGAGGTAGTGGGCTATGACGCCTGACCTCCCTTCTTCCAAAATATCCAAGAGGAACCAATTCCGAGTCAATTTTGCATGCCCCAGGTGGATCCCTACGATGGGACCACCGATCCCCTGGACCACCTGGAGAGCTATAAGGCTCTCATGAGAGTCTAGGGGGCAATGGAAGCCCTCCTATGCATCGCCTTTCTGGCCACCCTCCAAAAGGTTGCTCGAGTCTAGTTCACCTGCCTCGAGCCTGAAAGCATCGACTCCTTCCAATAGCTGGAGAGAAGGTTCGTGGCCCACTTTGATGCTTGTTAGAAGGTGCCGCGAGAGGTGGATAGCCTCTTTTCTATCCGGTAGCAAGACCACAAGCTCTTGCGAGACTATGTGACCCACTTCAAAGCTACCGCCCTAGAAATCTACAGTCTAGACGAGCTTGTCGCCATGCTAGCATTGAAGCAAGGGCTCAAGACCTCTCGCCTGACTTATTCTTTGGACAAGAATCCGCCAAAGACATACTCTGAGCTCCTCCTCCGCATCCATAAGTACGTCCATGCCGAGGAGGCCGACCGTACCAGGAGAGAACTGGATGGGAAGCCCCCGAAGAAGCCAGCCCCAAGAGACATGCCTGGAATGCGGAGACCTGGGTCGCCTACGGACTTCTGGTTGGGACCAAAGCTAAAATATGGTCCCGTTCTCGAGGAGACCTTCACTCCTCTCCTTGCTCCGAGGTCAAAAATTTTTATGGAGATCGAGGACGAGTGCTACCTGCACCGGCCTCCCCCACTGAAGCCATCAAGCAATCGTGACAAGATGAAGTATTGCCAGTTTCACTACGACCACGATCACGATACTGAGGAATGCCGCAACCTGAGAAGGAAAATTAAAGACCTGATTAGGAGAGGCTACCTCAGAAAGTTCATGAGGAGCGAGGTCCCGGTGGAGAATCAACCACTCGCAACTCTCCTCCCTGTCCCTGCAGTTCATAATCGACCCACCGAGAAGTCTATGGGTATGATCTCTTAGAGAATAGAGTGCTCATCAAAGAGAGCCTGGGAGGGAGGAGATCTAAAAAATGTACTTCCCTTTGTGAAGGGGAAGGGAAGTGAGGAAGAAAATGTAAACAACGATGCTGTCGTGGTCGAGATGATTATTGCCAAGCATCCTGTAAGGCGCATCATGATTGATAGTGGGAGCTCGACGGATGTCCTTTTTTATGATGCTTTCTTTTGGATTAACTTATCCCCTAATCGGCTGAGGCCAGTGCACACCCCTCTCATGGGTTTCACCAGAGATTCTATGGGAGTCGAGGGAGAAATTACTTTTCCTGTTATCGCCAGGGTGCCACCTCGGCAGAGCACCGTCATGATGACCTTTACTGTCGTCAGACTCCCGTCACCATACAATGCTATCATTGGTCACCCCAGGCTCAACCTACTTGATGCGGTCATATCCACTAGGAGATTGTTGGTGTAGTTCCTGACCCCTTACGGTATAAGAGAGATGATGGGGGCACCTCAACCGGTCCTGCATTGCTTGCAGGCCGTCTCAGGGGCCCGAAGTGTCGAGCCTGATTCCAACATCGACGACCTCGACCAAAGGGTGCAGGACCCTAGGGGCTACCCCGTCGAGTGCCTCTTGACGTATACCCTTGGCTCAGATCCATTGAAGATGGTGCAGGTAGGAGCCCAACTACCAGAAGATGAACGGGCTCGCTTGCTAAGTTTCCTTTGGACGAATACAGATGTGTTCACCTGGACTATGGTAGATATGCAAGGAATTCTCCTAGATGTCATCACCCACTAGTTGAAGATTGATCTGAAGTGCCACCTAGTTTGGCAGAAGAAAAGAAGCTTTACCTCGAAAAGGTAGAAGGCTATCTACGATGAAATGGAGAAGCTCCTCACTGCCGGCTTCATTCGTGAAGTGCAATACCCTAGTTGGTTGGCGAACGTAGTCATGGTCAACAAGAGCAATGAAAAGTGGAGGATCTGTGTAGACTACACCGACCTCAATCGTGCTTGCCCAAAAGACAACTTCCCCCTTTCAAAGATTGACCAACTCATGGACGCCACCTCGAGGCACCGCCTCCTCTCCTTCATGGATGCATTCTCTGGGTACAACCAGATCCGAATGCATTCGAAGGATGAGGAGCACATTACCTTTATCATAGACTGTGGGACGTACTGCTACAGAATGATGCCCTTCGGCCTGAAGAACGCTGTGCCACATACCAACAACTGGTCAACAAGATCTTCAAAGACCAAATTGGCTGCAACATGTAGGTGTACATGGATGACTTGCTCATCATGAGCAGGCCGACCTCAGACCACATCGACGACCTGGCGTAGACCTTTCACAACCTTTGCCTCCATCAAATGAAGTTGAACCCGATGAAATGCACTTTCGGCATGGCAGCAGGGAAATTTCTTGGCTTCATGGTCACCCAGAGAGGGATCGAAGCCAACCCAGAAAAGGTCCGAGCGATTCTTGATACGGAGCATCCCACTTCCAAGAAAAAGGTTCAGTGACTCACCGACCGTATAGTGGCCCTGAGTCAAGTCATCTCACGATCTGCCGACCATTGCCAACCCTTCTTCAAGGTGCTGCAGAAAATGTATGACTTCACTTGGATGAAGGAATGCCAGGAGGCCTTCGAGGAGCTAAAGAAGATCCTGGCATCACCACCACTGCTCTCTCGACCGGAAGAAGGAGAAGAGCTTCTCCTGTATATGGCAGTCACTCTGGAGGTCGTCAGCTCAGTCTTGGTCTGTATATATGAAGGAGGAATCCAAAGGCCTGTATAATATACAAGCAAGCTTCTCCGCGATACCGAGGTTAGGTACTCTCGATTCGAGAAGTTTATTTTTGCGCTCATCATGTCTACCCAGTGCCTCATGCCTTACTTCCAAGCACACCCAATCATGATTTTGATGGATCAACCACTGAAAGCCGTACTAAGCCGCCCCGACACATCCAGGCGCCTGTGAAGTGGGTGCTGAAGCTCAGTGAGTTTGACATCACCTACCACCCGAGGTTATCCCTGAAGGCACAGGTATTGGCTGACTTCTTGGTTGAGTGTGCAGGCCTGGGTGAGGGGCCATAAGAGAGCCCTCAGAAGCAACAGCTGGGACCTGAACCAGTGGGAGACATCTGGGTCCTGCATGTGGACGGAGCATCTAACATCGGAGGAAGTGGAGCCAGACTCATTCTCGCTAATAGCGAGGGAGTCAACGCCAAATGTGTGCTCCATTTTTGGTTTGTGGCCACCAACAACCAGGCGGACTACGAGGCACTCCTTGCGGGGCATAGAGTCTCCCGTGAACTGCATGTACCCAATATGATGGTCTTCATCGACTCATAATTGGTGGCCGGACAGGTCTCAGGAGAATTCAAGGCTCGGGACCCTTAAATATCGAAGTACCTGGAGTTGGTACATGCAAGTGCGGCAGAATTCAGGCACTTCAGCATCTCCCACATTCCACGTGGAGAGAACACTCATGCTGACACCCTCTCCCGGTTGGTGACCTTGTCGGACTCGTCCCTGAGTCGTGCCTACATCGAGCATCTTCAGACCCCAAGCTACGAAGCACCCAGAGAAGTCCAGCAAGTCACCTCGGAGCCCAGTTGGATGGACAAGTATGTCAAGTGCATCATCAATGATACCTTGCCCGAAGATCGAATAGAGGCTGGCCTCATCAAAAGGAAGGTCGCGCGCTTTGTGTTGATGGATGGAAACCTCTACCGAAGGTCCTGCTCCTACCCACTTCTAAAATGTCTGAGACCCTCAGAGGTAGCAGTCGTACTCTAGGAGATACATGAAGACCTCTACGAAAATCATGTGGGGGGTAGAACTTTGGCGTATAAGGCCCTTCGCCAAGGATACTACTGGGAAACCATAAGGAGGATGCGGTCGACTTCATCAAAAGTGCAACCATTGCTAGCATCATGCCATCGTGCAATGCCAGCAGCTGCATTGCTCTCCCAGCTCTCCGCCCCCTTGCCGTTTGCCTAGTAGGGCATGGACATCCTTGGTCCTTTTCCTCCTACACCCAGGCAGCGTAAGTTCTTGATAGTTGCCATCGACTACTTTACAAAGTGGGTCGAGGCTGAACCGTTGGCCCAAATCACGGAGGTGAATGTTAGCAAGTTTTTCTGGAAATCAATCATATGCTGCTTCAGGCTTCCCCACACCATCATCACCAACAACGGATGACAGTTTGACAATCGGGAGTTCTAGGAGTTCTGCGATGACCTTGGCTTCCACCATCGCTTCACCTCGGTAACACACCCTCAGACCAACGGAGAGGCCGAGGTGACTAACCGGACTATCCTTCAAGGACTCCGAACCAGGCTAGACCAAGCCAAGGGTAGATGGACCGAAGAGCTCCCCAGTGTCCTATGGGCATACCACACGATGCCAAGGATGGCCATAGATGAACACCATTCAGCCTCGTCTTTGGCATAGAAGTGGTGATTCTGGTGGAACAAAGTCTGCCAACACTGCGAGTAGAGCAGTACGACGAGGTCAAGAACCCAGCATGGCTCCTACTTAATCTGGACCTACTTGAAGAGATAAGGGACAAGGCTCGAGTCCAAATGATGGCCTACCGACAATGGGTGGCTCGATATTATAATTCTAGTGTGAGGCCAAAGACCTTTCATCCGGGAGATCAGGTGCTGTGGCGGGCAGAAGCCTCCCAACCTCGAGAGTGCGGCAAGCTCTCTCCGAACTGGGAAGGCCCTTACCGGTTGTCGAAGCCCTTCCCCACGAGGCCTACAACCTTGCTGAGCTCGATGGGGCATGATTTTCGCTGACTTGGAATGCTGGCAACTTAAGGATGTATTACCAATGATGTAAGACTTCCTAACACTGATAATGAAATTCTTTTTAGCACAATGCTTGTCTCTATTTCGTAGGACTATCATTGCCCGACCCTAGATCTGATAATCGAAGACGGGGTGCCAGGAGTCCCACAAACAATCCATTGGAAGCACCTAAAGACCGGAAACTCTTTAAGCCCGGCACCCAAAGACTGGAATCCAGCCCGGTAACTAAAGACCAGAAACTCTAAAAGCCCGACAACTAAAGACCGGAAACTCCAGAAGCCCAGCAACTAAAGACCGGAAACTCTAGAAGCCCGGTAACTAAAGACCGGAAACTCTGACACCAAAAACTCCTGAAGCCCGGTGACTAAAGACCGGAAACCTCGGCACCGAAAACTCCTGAAGCCCGGGAACTTAAGATCAGAAACTCTAGAAGCCCGGCAACTAAAGACCGGAAACCCCGGCACCGAAAACTCCTGAAGCCTAGGAACTTTAGACCGGAAACTCTAGAAGCCTGGCAACTAAAGACCGGAAACCCCAGCACCAAAAACTCCTGAAGCCTAGCAACTAAAGACTAGAAACCTCGGCATCGAAAACTCCTGAAGCCTGGAAACTAAAGACCAGAAACCTCGACATCGAAAACTCCCAAAGCCTGGGAACTTAAGATCCGAAACCCCGACACCAGAAACTCCTAAAGCTCGGGAACTTAAGACTGGAAACCCTAGCAACGGAAGCTCTAGAGGTCCCGCACCGAAGCCTGGAAGCTTCCAAAAACTTGCATTCAGACCAAAAGTCAAAGTCCAACTTCTAACCAAAGTTATAAACTTGGCTCTGGCAAGAACAAAGGGATCCCAGATCCAGCCATCAACCTCAAGCAAGTCCTTGGAATCTCCCAGAGATTGCCTCAATCCAGCATAGACAACCAGATTTAAAGCCCCCGGATTGTTCCAAGTCATTACAATGTCTAGGGTATTCCAGGGAGGATTGAACCTTGAAGTCAGACAAGATTGAAGCCCATGAAATTATAGGAATCATGATAAGGCAAAACAGAAGACCAAAATGCAAAAGTATGAAGAAAAAGGTGCTTCATTTCTTTTATAGGGTCTTTACTACTGAAGGGGATCCCGATAAGCCGGGTGACCCTAAAGAAAAAAATGAAAAACCCTACACTAAGTACAGGGAGGACCCGAAAATCACTATGTCGCCAGTTCTTTCTCGGGCCGGTGCACTGGTGGGAGATCAGATCCTTGAGCTTCCATCGACATGGCCGCCTGCTCAATCGGCTGCTCGACGGTCATCTCCTTAGCCGCTCCCGATGAAGCCCCCACCTCTTCGGGCTACTCTTCAGGGCCGTCGATGAAGACACCCTCCAGGTTGAGCTCCGGGTATATCGAAGCCACCTTCTCCCGGCAGGCTTCGAACCTTTTGATGAATGAGTCCATGACTACCTCATGGGACTCATCCATGAATTCTTGTGATGCCCAGAACTTCGGCACGGCTTAGAGGGCCTCCTTCTTGGAAACCTCCATCAGTGCCAAGGCCCCTTGTGCCTTGTCGTTCACCGTTGCCAGCTCTTCCAAGATCCCGTCGAACCGGGACTCGAGGGCCCAGGATTGCCCCTCCAAGAGAGAGATCTCTGCAACGGCCTCATCGACACGATGCTTCGACCGTACCCTCTCCTCGGACAGGGATGCCTCAAGGTCCTTATTGCACCCCTCAGCCCGGGACAGGTCTTGGCAAAGGAGTTTGTTGTTCTCCTTCATCTCCTGCCCCGTCTCTATCAAATCTTTCACATCGACTGCAAGGTTGGCCAGTCTCTTCTCCTTTTTGGCCTCCCTCTTTGCCTAACCGATGCAAAATTCTTGGAGCAGTAGCACGTCTACCCCAATCTGCATCAAAGAAAAGATTAACCCCTTTGTAATCTGACCAAAGCATTAAGAGGGGAGTACTTACTGAGAAAAGCTAAGGGAGGATGCTGTGGAGTGCTGCCGTGTAGTCCCGGCCCCCCTTCATGCGGTGATCCTAGGGCTGGACTACGTACTCCATCATTCGCTGCGCCAAGTTAGCATCCCATATGATGGTGGCATTCAATGGGAACCCCGTCGGAGCATCCCCTGGTTTAGAGGGAGTTGATGCTAGGGCCTCCTCGGTGACTATTGGTGAAGACCACGGAAGGGCCTCGATCGTTGCTGGAGGGGCCACCGCCCTAGTCGGCTGCACCGGAGGTGAAGCGAGCCTCTCACCTCCCATCCCCCCATCGATGTCAACGATCTTCGGGGAAGGAACTCGCTGCTGAGGAGGCTGGGGAGCAGGGTTAGCCACCCTTGGCTCCGAAGTCCAAGTGGGCCAAGCCTGTCTCGATTTCTATCCGGGCCCTCTTTGGTGTGGTGTCCCAGGGCCTGGCCAAAGCGCTCCTCTTGCGAGCGGCCTCTATCAGGCTTTCCGTGGAATACTTCATCCCTACAAAAAGGTAAAGAGTGGTCAATTTCGAAGAAAAAAAAAAGAAAAGAAGGAAAAAAAAAGAGGGCATGGGGGCACGCCCAGTGAGGGCTCACCGAGCTCTCGGATCAGGCTAATCTCTACCTCGAACAAGTTCTGCTCCATTAAAAGAACTTCAAGGGAAGGGAGCTCATTGCTGATAAGTTGGATAAAGACCTCCCGGTCGATCGGCTCTAACTGGGAATTATGGTTCGGGGACCGGTCCGGATCACTTCAGACCCAATCAACTTTCTCGACCAAAGCAAAAAAGTACCGGCTCTTCCATCCCTTGATTTTAGAAGGGAGGTCAAAATGGAGACACTTGGGTCACGGGAAAAGGAACCACCACCCGTCGTCAGTCGGGTGGCGTTTCAGGATGAACAGAGTCATGAACAGAGAGAAACGGGCGAGGATCCCATGGAAGTGGCAAAATACAATGAATCCGAAGATAACCTTGATGGCATTAGGGGCCAACTGGGCTGGAACAAGGTGGAAATGGCTGAGGAAAGAAAGAAAGAAGGGGTGGAGAGGAAAACGAAGACCCCTGGCAAAGAACTCTTCATAGAAAGCAATCTGACTCGGACCGCTTGAGATGACCCACTCCCCTAATCTCAGGAGCAAGAACCGGATGGAATTCGGGACCCCGCATGTGTCCCAGATCAGGGAAAGGTCCTCTTCGATCATTGTCAAAACAATACCGGAGGGACCGGTTGAAGCCGCTGTCGCCGAAGGGATGACAATAGGGATAGATGGAACAGTAGGAACCCCAGGGCTTTCTATAACTATCCCACCAGGACGAAGGTGCCTCCTAACCTCGAGGGGAACTTCATCCTCCTCATCAAAAGAAGACGGGGTCCTCAGCCGGGAGGGGCCTACTTCTTTCGGGTAGCTAGAAGGTCGAGGGTGTCAGCCCAAAGGAGCCATATAAGCAAGGAAGGATGATGATGAATGAGATGAAGACCTAGGGGGAAGAGTTTGGTCCGCCTAAGAAGGGGGAAGAATCTAGACCCTGCCGAAGGAAGAAGAAAGGAGGAAGGCCAGGATTACCAACCTGCTTGACTTGGCGAAGGGGGACAACCAGGAAGAAGAAGCAACTCTGAACTGCCAGTGAAGCACAAGAAATTCGAAAGAAGATGATTTCCGGAAAGTCTCCTCTCTTTTCAACTCGATGGATAGCGACTGTATGTTCCTTTTTGTATTTCTGCTATCGAATGAGTGCCACATGTGAAGGCAGCCGATGTCGATGCTTCGATTCACTAAAAAATCATCTCAAGTCTAGCATGGTGCAATTATGGTTCTTCAGTTTTGCGGACGTGGTGCCCGTGCATTTAATCTCAAGGCACGATGTGTGGAGCAGCGGTGATCGTGGCAATAATTATACCATATTTTTTGTCTTTCCATGTCAGTCCTACATTAACTCCCTTCATCCCATTCATGATGCTTCGATGGGACTTGGGAGTGGGGGAAAATGATGTGGCAAGACTGCAGATGTGGGTACACCTCGGATCTAGTTGGTGAAAAAGGGCGAGCGGGCGTTGCCATGATGGACTTCTCGTCGAGCGCATTCGCCAGGTGGCTCCCCAAGGGTCGAGCCCACCTCGACCAAAGTGGAGCCCTCTCCGCTCCTTCACTAGGTGGCTTCCCAAAGGTCGAGCCCACCTCGATTGAAGTGGAGCCCTCTTCGCTCCTTCGCTAGGTGGCTCCCCAAGGATCGAGCCCACCTCGGTCGAAGTGGAGCCCTCTCTGCTCCTTTGCTAGGTGGCTCCCTAAGGGTCGAGCCCACCTCGGTCGAAGTGGAGCGCTCTCCGCTCCTTTGCCAGGTGCCTCCCCAAGGGTCGAGCCCACCTCGGTCGAAGTGGAGCCCTCTCCGCTCTTTCGTCAGGTGGCTCACCAAGGGTCGAGCCCACCTCGGCCGAAGTGGAGCCCTCTCTGCTCCTTCGTTGGGTGGCTCCCCAAGGGTCGAGCCCACCTCGCCAAAGTGGAGCCCTCTCTGCTCCTTTGCCAAGTAGCTCCCCAAGGGTCGAGCCCCCCTCGCCGAAGTGGAGCTCTCTCCACTCCTTCGTCAGGTGGCTCCCCGAGGATTGAGCCCACCTCGACTGAAGTGGAGCTCTCTTTGCTCCTTCACTAGGTGGCTCCCTAAGGGTCGAGCCCACCTCGCCGATGTAGAGCTCTTTTCGCTCCTTCGCCAGGTGTCTCTCCAAGGGTCGAGCCCACCTCGACTGGAGTGGAGCCCTCTCCTTGGAAGCATTGGGAAGAACGAAGGCACCAGCTCTAAGACTCCCACCGAAGCAGGTGCGTGCAGTGCGGCATGCCTAGTATAGTGCCCCAAAGCTGGAACAATGCGCGTAACCTCGTTTGCACCAGTTAGGAAAGGGCACCCCAATTGGTATGTCAGATCCTGCGACCGACCTCCTGAACCGCCTGAAAAGAGAAGGCTGCATTAGGGGCTCCAAACTCGAAGGTGGCCACCCTCGGATCGAGGCCTAGCGAGGTTTTCCCAATTATGATAGCCCACTGGGAAAACGAGGCTCATGACTTAAATCCCTACTATGAGGGGTAATGACCTCGGGGGCACTTACAATAGGCTCCGTTGACTCCTAAGCCCCTTCACGAAGGGGATGAGAATCGAGGCAGGAGGAAGACCGGTGATTTAAAGGGGACCGAATGGGGGAGTGGGGGAGAGAGCTGACTCCACCAAGAAAAGCACAAGGACAAGTTCGAGAGGAGAAAAAGACATGAAATATTTCCCGAGAGACTCCAAGAGAGGGTCCCAACAGGTAGAGCAGCCTCAGCTTGAGCATCGCTCCTCCCTAACCTCTTCTCCTCAATTCTTTGTTGAAAACTCTCCTCGAAGCATGGAGCCCAAAGCGGGATCCACCTTGGGGGATTTGTTCCTCTTTACCATCTGCTGACTTGATCATCAGAGCGCCTTCACCGGGATCCCCAGCCCGGGTCTCTAACCTTGTTTTGCAGGACCGGGAGCAGCAAGATTCCAAAGTAAAGGGACTGACGTCTGGCACCACATCACAGCTATAGGCCACGATGATAAGGTTGGCAACAATAGAAAAGATAAAATTATCAATCTTAATTAGAACATCCTCTACCATTCCTTTAAGGATCCTAAAGGATCGATCTGCTAACTATAATGTGATCCCTGTTGGTTGAGGTTTTATCAATCCCAATTGCTCATAAACTAAATAGAACAGAAGATTTATACTAGCCCCTAAATCAAGTAAGGCCTTCTCAATGTGGATTTCTCCAATGATACATGAAATCGTTGGAGACCTTGGATCCTTATATTTTATGGGTATGTGACTTAACAAGTATGAGCTCATACTTGCTGCTAAGAAAGCTCTCTTTGGTACATTGGTGGTCCTTTTCTTAGTACAAAGGTCTTTTAAGAATTTGGTATAAGTCAGAACTTGTTGGATCATGTTTAGTAGAGAAATAGATAGTTGAACTTGCTTAAACATCTATAACATTTTATCAAAATATTTTGATTGCTTATTAGACCTTAGTTAATTTGGAAAAGGAGCTCTAGAATTTGTGGGCACCTGGTTTAATGTACTATTAGTTTCAAAAGCTTGAGTTTGTAAGGCAGGTTGTTCATTGGGTGGCTCGGTAGATAAGTCCTCTATAGTGTCAGATGAATCTACCTTATAATCTACTTGTTTCCCTGATCTTAAAGCGTGAATAGCATTCAATTGATTAACTTGGTTTTCTTGTGGTGGTAAACCATTTTGGTTTCTTAGGTTAGGCTCGGGTTGGCTAGGTAGCCTACCTTGTTCTCTTTCATTAATGGTAGATACTAGCTGACCCACCTGCATTTCCATACGGGCTATGGCCTAAGAGTTTGAATTTAGAAGTTGGCCTGTGGTTTGCATAAAATTACTTAATGTGGCATTGGTGTCAGCATTGGATTTGGCTAGGGCTTCCAGGCTTTTTTCTAAAGAACTAAGTTTCTTATCATTATTATTGAATCCTGGTGGTGGTGGGATGTTCATTATAGGGTTAGGTCTTAGGTTTTTTTAATTGAAGCTAGGACCACCTATATTTGGATTCTATGACCATGAGAAATTTGGATGATTCCTCCATCCTAGATTATATATGGGTGCATAGGGATTGTTCATTAGTCTCTGGTATGTGGCATTCACCTATGCACATCCATTCTCTATTAGATTCATTATGAGAGGATATTCCTCAAGGACATGGTCTGGTGCATTGCACCTGTTGCATATGGGTATAGACACTTGGTTCACCTGGCTGGTCTTTGAAGTTCTAAGGTATCTAACCTACGTGTCAAGGTTGCAATTTTTGTCTCTATAGCTAGGAAAATCTGAATTTGGTATATTCTACCTCTCGAAGGTGTGGATCTTTCTGGTTTCCTAGTTTTTTTTCATTGTAAGTTCTTTTCAGCTAGGTCTTCTAAAAATTACTAGGCTTCATTGGGTTCCTTATACATAAATTATCCCTGGCATATGGACTCTAGCATGGTTCTTGAATTTTAATCTATGATGCATGATGACTCTAAGAATGCTAAATATGCAGGAAAAAATAGTAAACTAATTTTTTTATGATTTTTAGATTTTAGGTTTAAAGGCTAATTGCTCGAAAGTAAAGTAAAGACTAGCAGGTAATCAGCAATTCTAAGAATCATCATGTCGCGGGCTAAATCATGCAAGATAAATAAAAGATAGGACCCAAAAATTAAGAAATTTCTGGCTTAGGATATTTAACTTCGATCAGATCAGATAATAAGAGAAGGAAAGGTTTCTTACCAGTCAAAGATTAAAATTCAGTAACAAAAGGGATCACTAACACTCTGATTGGAGCCTGGATGAAGAAGCTTCAGTTCCTTGAATCAGATGGCTGATTTGGATGGTCCTGGAAGCAAAGAAGGCCTCCTCAGGGGAGGGGGAAGCACCTCGGGGATCATGCAAACATCAGGATTAATCAAAACAGCAATTAAACAAAGGAATAAGAAACTAGGGTTTAGAATTGAAAGAACTAGGTTTAGGTATGGATGTCTCTGGGAAGAAGCAGTTGCTTGACTGGGGCAGCAGCTAGGGCATCTTCCTCTAGGCGTGGATGATCTCCAAGGATGCAGATGGAAGCTAGGGTAGCAGGGTTTTAATCTGGGAACACAAGGAGAGCACTCAAAGTAGAGAACCAAAGCAAAGACACCAATCACAAATCAATAGCACAAAATTTCAACAAGTTGTATTCATAAGAAAGAGATAATACAAGAGAGAGAGGGGGTGGGGTATTTATAGAGTTCCTATACCCTCTCCTAAAGGGATTACAAGTCTTCTCCTAGTTAGAATAGGTTTACATAATTTAAGTTGGAGAAAGACTATAAAATAAACCTAGAACTAGGAGTATGCAAGTTAAATGAAATAAAAACTCAAACTCCTTCTTGAATTTGAACTCTTCCACCATGTTGGGCTTGGTCAAGTCATAGAGGACGCCTATCCTAGGTGTGTTGGGCTTCAAGGGGCAGCAAGGAGTCATCCTCCTTTGGATTGGTGCATGGGCTTTGGGCCCTAGAAGCTGGGGTGCCCTAGTATCAGCATAATCCTTGGAATTTTGGTTCTTCATGCTTGGGCTTGCTTCCTGGGCTTGGAATAAGGCCTGGAGTGCTGGAATAACTTGGGAAACATGGACTCCTTGCATATGGAATATTCTAGAAGCATCTGGAGGGAATTTAGCATCTGAAATGGCATTTAGAGGGAATTAGGGCACCTGGAGGGTATCTGGAGGGCATTTAGGGCTCCTAGGTGTCAATTAATCTCCCATAAGCTAATGTAATTGCCTCTAGCTCTTGAATGAGGTCTAGTCGAACTCCAAAATAGTGTAGCCTCCTCTCTTGTACAAGAAGTAGACTCATACTGATATACAGGACTCAATATACTGGACTAGGTTGAGGGTTGAGACAAATCAACTAACCTCAACTTATTACAAGACTCAATCCTAGTTGATTACAAAACTTTGACACATAACTAATTAAACCAAATAGGGCCCAATAATCTATGTCTGATCCTGGTGCCCCAACCAATTCTCTCAGGGCGAGAGGAACTCGATCCCGTCGAGTGTGGGATAACTCGGCTCTCATAGTGCTCGAGTAGGTTTGGGTTGAGGCGCTGCAAATCCTCACGGTTAATCTACGAGTCCTCAGATTTTGGCTAACCTTGCCACCAGACCAAATACCTTTGATAGCCTCTATTCCGGGTACAAATGGCTTGATCATCCAGGATTCTCTCAATCTTTTCCTCACTATTTGGCTAATTGGTTGGTGGACACTCTAGGGCAGGCTCACTATCAAGGGAAGGGATAGGTCCAAAAGGCTCGCTGGGAATCACTGCTGGCTCCCTATACTCTATAAGATCTGAGATGTTGAAGGAGGAACTAATGCCTAGGTCGGGTGGTAACTCAAGCACATAGGCATTGGGTCCAACTCTCTTTATTATCTTAAATGGGCCAGCTCCGCGAGCATGAAGTTTTTTTACGATTCCTGGGAGGAACCGTTCAGGCCTAAACCTGATCATCACAAAATCCCCTGCAGAAAATTCTTTAGCTCTCTTTCAAGAATTAGCCAAGTTCTTACATAGTTCATTACTTAGGTTTATCTTTTGGCTAATTTCTTTATGCAAATCCCTAACATGCTGTGCAAAAGATTCAGTTGACTCAGAAACTCGTGCATGTGAGGGTAAGGGGATCAAATCAAGAGGTTTATTGGGTTTGTATCCATGCACAACCTCAAAAGGACTCTTCCCTATGGACCTATTAACAGAACTATTGTAAGCAAATTCAGCTCGGGATAACAATAGGTCCCAATTTCTCATGTGTTCACCTACGAGGCATCTAAGAAGGTTTCCTAAGTTTTTGTTTACTACCTTGGTCTGACCATCAGTCTGTGGGTGGTAGGCGGTGGAAAATTTCAACTTGGTTCCTAATAGGTGCCAAATAGTCTTCCAAAAGTAAGTAGTAAAGCGGACATCCCTATCGACACTATTATCTTAGGTAATCCATGTAATCTAACCACCTGGTCAAGGAAAAGATGGGCTACTCTAGATGCGTCAAAGGTTTGACAGCAGGGTATAAAATGGGCCATTTTAGAAAACCTATCAACCACTACAAATATTGAATCATGTTTCCTGAGGGTCTTATGTAGGCCTAAAACAAAGTCCATGCTTAAGTCCTGCAATGGATGGTCTGGTACGGGTAGAGGAGTATATAATCCAGTATTTTGTTTCTACTATTTTGCAACAGCACAGGTTCTACATCTGGACACTATATTGGCAACGTCCCTCTTCAAACTAGGCCAAAAGAACTGTCCCTCTATAGCTGAGATAGTCTTATTTCTTCCAAAATGACCAGCAAGGCCTCCAACAGGGGTTTCTTAGACTAAAAATTCTCTATGTGATGTTCTGGGAATACAAAGTCTATTGTTCTTAAACAAATAACCATCTTGAAGGGTGTATTCACTATGGGTACTAGATGGTCCTTAGGCTAAGGATTGGACAATTTCACTAAAGTCTGGACATGTTGTATATTCATCTTTTAACCTATCAAATCCAATGACTTCAGTGCCAATGGTATTCAACAGTAAGGCTTGTTTGCTAAGGGCATCAGCTACCTTGTTCTCAGTTCCACCTTGGTGTTTAAATACAAAGGTATAGGCTTGTATAAATTTTACCCACTTAACATGCCTCGGGTTTAATTTCTTCTGGGAGTTCAAAAATCGGAGTGCTTCATGATCAGAATATAAAACAAACTCCTGGGATAGTAAATAATGTCTCCAGTATCTAAGAGCTTGTACTACCGCATAAAACTCTTTATCATAGGTTAAGTACTTAAGTTTAGCCTCATTAAGTTTTTCACTGAAAAAGGCTACTGTGGTGGGGACACCTGAGGCACCAGAATAAGACAGAGGCTTTTTCAACCCTCTGTAAATTGATCAATAATTTATGAATCTATCTATAATAAGGTCTTAGATCATCTGAGTCCATTTTAGTTGTTATTTCAGTTCTGTACTAGTCAGCTCATGTTGAGCTAGTTCAGTCCAATGCTAGTTAGCTCATGTTGAGCTAATTTTATTTTTTTTTGAGTCCTGTCCAAGCATACTGAAGACTCAAGACTATATTATACAAGTGAAGACCAAGTCCAACCAGATTGAAGACATGGAAGTTTAGCCCAAGTCCAACCCAGCTTGAAGATTTGAAGACCCCAGGAGAAAAATCAGAAACCCTGATTCCTTGCAGATGCCCTCCAGATGCCCAGATTCCCTTCCAGATGCCAAAGTATATTCATAAATAAGGGCATCCATGATTCCAGAGGTCCATCTGCATCCTAGCCCAATGAAATCAAGCCCAGGTGCCAAGCCCAAGCCCCTAAGAAGCAAGATACCAGGGAATATTCCTGCTACCTGGCTACCAGGCCACCCCAGCTTCCAGAGGCCCAAACCCATGCACCCGGGCCCCTTTGGGCTGGCCTTTTGCTGCTCCTAGAAGCCCAACACGCCCCCCTAGGCGTCCTTGGAGTCTTGACCAAGTCAAGAAAAATTTTAGGGATTTTTCTACCTAATATTTCCTTATTTTCTAGCTAGGGTTTGAGAGGGAAAAGGATTCTTATGTAAAGACTTATGTACCCTTACTTGGAGCCCAAGGTTAAGGGTCTATTTAAGGGACCCTAGCCTCTTGTATGAGGAGAATTTTTGATGAATGAAAACCTTGAGTTCTTCTATTGAGTTGTGTGATACCCTGCTGTGTGCATAAAGGGGTTTGCGAGAGTTCTTCTTCCCAGTGCTGCAATCATCTTCCTGCTACCAACAAGCATCTCAGATCCCTGGACGCCCACTCCAAAAGAAGCCTTCCCTTGCTGTTTTTCCTTTGTTTTCTTGTTCCTTTGTGAGTTTTCTAACCCCTGACAGGTCGTTTGTAGGTCCCCGAGTTCCTACGAATCCAACGACTCCAGCCAAGCCTCAATCGGATCACCGAGCAGAAAGCCGGGTATCCGCGGGTCTTTGGCTCGATTTTCCAGGCCGCATCCGTCGAGGAACGAGAGACCCTTTTGCTGCGATCTTCACAGACGTTGTCAGGTACACCCCTCTACCTCCAGTAGTTTTATTGTAGGAGAACTTGCCCTAACCAAGGCTTCTCAGCCCCGGCGATCCTTCTTTTCTACTTTTCTAGGTCCTAATCTGCATGCTGATCTTCTAAAATTCATATAAAATTCCCTATAACTTATTTTAATCTGAAATTCGGGAATTAATCACCCAACCCCACATATAAAACATATAAAAAAATTGCATGCATATTAGTTCCCCATCTTACTGGGTGATTTTCTTGGCTTAGAACTCCTCCTATGCCGACTCCCGAAGCATCACAAGCTACCTCAAAAACCTTAGTAAAATTGGGTAACCTCAAGATGGGTGTTTGTGGTATCTTAGCTTTAATCTCTATGAAGGCTTTATCTGCAAATTTAGTCCATTCAAAACTACCCTTCATAATACAGTCAGTAATTGGTGCTACTATGGTGCTAAATTCCCAAATAAATCTTCTGTAAAAAGTGGCTAGACCATGGAAACTTCTAACTTCATGGACACTAGTGGGTACTGGCCATTCTACAATGGATCTGACCTTTTCAGGGTCAGCTGCTACACCTTCAGGGGTCACCACAAAGCCTAGAAAAATAACTCTATGGGTCGTGAAATCACACTTTTTTAAATTTGAATAGAGGTTCACTTTTCTAAGGGTTAAGCAAACTTGTTTCAGATGTTCTATATGATCTTCGTTGGTTTTACTATAAATGAGGATGCCATCAAAATACGCTACCACAAATTTATTTATGAACATCCTAAGGACTTGGGTCATAATTCTCATGAAAGTGCTAGGGGCATTGGATAACCCTAAAGGCATTACGGCCCACTCATATAGACCATCTTTGGTTTTAAAAGCTATTTTCCATTCATCCCCAAGTCTAATTCGAACCTGATGGTAGCCACTCTTAAGGTCTATCTTTGAAAAGATTGTGGCTCCTGCCATCATATCCAACATATCATCTAAGCGAGGGATGGGAAACCTATACTTCACAGTTATTTTATTTATGGCACGGCTATCAACACACATTCTCCACGTGCCATCTTTCTTAGGAGTTAATAGAGCTGGTACAGCACAAGGACTTAGGCTCTCCCTATTAAACCCTTTTCTAAGAAGCTTACCTACCTGTCTTTGAAGCTCTAAGTGTTTAGCTAGGTTCATCCTATAATGAGGTAGGTTAGGCAAAGTAGCTCCTGGGACTAAATCAATTGCATGTTGGACATCCCTAAGAGGTGGTAAGTGGTCAAGTAAATCTTTAGGAAATATGTCACTAAATTTATTCAAGACTCCCTTGACCTCTTGAGGGTACTCTCTATCAATGGGATCAGATACTTCCTTCACAGCTAATATCCAAATAGTAGTGCCCTCAGATATCTCCTTCTCTAGCTCTCTTGCAGTAATTAAGTTAATTCCTGACTTTTTCTTTTTAAGTGAGCAAGATCCTTTCTTAATTAACTCCTGAGGTGGGGTGGGCTTTTTGGTGATCTTCTACCCATGGAAAGTAAACATGCAAGCATCAGTTCGGCCATAAAGAGTGGCATCATGATCATAAAGCCATGGCCGTCCTAGAATGATGCTACTTCCCCCCATGGGCACAACATCACACCACACTCTATTTTGGTAAGACTGAAGCTGGAGTTAAACTTGGCATCTGGATTTAATGGGTATGGAGGTGGAATCTATCCAAGATACCTTATAGGGGCTTGGGTGAGGAACTGGGTGTAAGCCTAGGGTTTTGATAGCCTTATGGGATATGGCATTCACACAACTCCCACTATCTATAATTATTTTACACACCTTGTCTCCAATCTTCACTTAGGTCTGTAGGATATTAGTCCTACGCCAATCTTCCTAGGTTTTATTCTGGGACAGGATGCATCTAACTATCCCTGCGAGGTTTGTTTGTTCAAAATCCTCCTCATCACCTTTATATTCTTCAATTAAGTCTGGTTCAGCTTCATAAACCTCTTCTTCCTCATCCTCATTGGGTTCAGGCTCATCCTCCACAAGTTCCCCTATGTGCAAAGACCTGGTGGGACACTGGCTAGCAAAGTGACCTACCTTATTGCACCTAAAATAAGCATTAGGACTGGTGCTTAGGTTCTTCTGAAAAACTGGTGCCTTACCCTTATCATTCCTCAAAGATGCTGAGTTACTTGAGTGGTGCGGGCACCAGACTCAGAAGAAGACTTCAGAGCTCCATTTGGATCTCTGATTGACATTGCCCGAGAAATTAGGGTTTGTAATAAAGGTTGACCTGGTCAACCAGTTTATTTATTTTATTTATTGAGTCACCATTTAAATTTTGTTGAGTCATGTTGACTCAGTGCAAGTCCCAATGTGGTTTCAATTTGGTCCAAAATGGTGCCACATTTGTCTTCCAATCAAATCAAGGTTCAAGCAAGTGGAGGCCACACTCCAAGCCACACGCCCAGCCACACTCCGAGCACACGCCAGAGTCCAGGAGGCGCCACAGAGGCATCCCAGTGTCATGGTCCCCACATCCAAAGAAGAAAAAAATCAAATTGGAGGCTACTTTAAAGGAGGCGCCCATACCTGCCTATTTTACCTAAGCAAAGAAGGAAGAAAACTTCTCTTGGAGAAGAAATCAAAGAAGGACATCCAACCTACTCCTAATTGAAGTTCAAATCAAAATCAAAGAGCTTAACTTGGAGTGGAAGAAAAGAAGAAATGCCATAAGAAGAAGAGGACTCCAAATCCAAATCCAACTCCAAAGGAGGCGCCATAAAAATTCCAAAAAAATTCCTTTATGGCCGTCCCAATTTTTTTTGAACTCTTGGTCGGCCAAGAGAGAAGATTTTCTACCTAATCTAGGGGTTGGAGGAGTTTAGTCCCACATGGGAATTTGTACAAGCTAGGAGAAAATTTTAGGTCTATATAATAGACCTCTCTTTGTAACTTTGAAAATCAATGAAGAAAATTATTTTTTTTGCTACTCTCTTGTGTTGAGTGACCTAGGTTTCTCTTCTTCCGCACTATTCTAAGTGTTGAGCTCCGTGAGGGGGTAATCCGGGTTCCATTGGAGCCTTGAGGAGGTGAGAGATCTCCATCTTTATCCAAAACCCTAGGTTAGCCACTTGAAATCCCAAAACCCTAGCCACCTTTCATTATTTCCAATCCATCAAACCCTAGCTCCATCCATCTCCCACGGCCTCTCTCTCTCTACAAGTCCAGGCCGTCCACCTTCATCCAGATCCAGTCCGGCTACTTCAGATCCAGAGCAAGTTCCAAGGAAAATCACATCAGCTTCCAGGAGAATCCAGTTTTCAGCAATTTCAATCTTCAAGTTCATTAACTTGGTAAATTCTTCCCTTGACTCTCTGATTCCATCAATTGTTTTTCTTCTCTTCCAGATCTTGAGTTCAGGAGAAGCCAACCCGCCAAAGGACCAGTACTGGAGGATCCATTGCGAAGAAATCTGAATCCGAGGATCCAACAATCTGCTCAGGAGAGTTCTTCCACCAAAATCTGTGAAGATCATTGTCTGGTTAGGTAAACCATCTCTTCTCTTTATTTCTGTTCTGCTGAAAGTTCGGAGCGAAACCCTAGGTCTGGGAGTTTCTCAACCCCCAGCGATCCGTTGCTTCTGAACTACTCTGATACTTTAGTTTCCTTAAAAAATTGTGCTTTCAATTATCATATTAGTATCTTTCAATGTTAGGTTAACTTTTCTTTGATTTGAAGCCAACTTCTACAAACATATAAAAACAACAAAAAAATTAGTTAATCTTAATTTACTTCCGCATCGCGTCCCTTTATTTGTTCTGCATCATTGAGCTAGCCTGACTCGAACATGGGTTAGGACGAGATGGATAAGGGTTGGGATGGGTTGGATTGGGTTTAGATCGACTTGGATTTGGGTTTGGCTGATTTTGGTTAGGGTTGGGACGAATTTGGTTATAGCTAGGTCGGCTTGGGTAGAGCTGGTTCTGGTTGGACCTAAAATTAGGAGTGTTGGACTTAAAAGGTTCAGGTCTCCTAACTACAGGTATTTTCTGGAACCTTTCAAAGTTTTCAGCTACACGATAGGCATGGGCCATGGTTTCAACATCCCTAAGGTACAGCTCCTTTTAAATATCCTCTCTAAGACCATTTCTAAACTTAGAAAGGGTAACTGACTCAGGTTCATCTATACCGCATCTTAGGGTGCACTCATCAAAATGGGCTATATATTCACTCACGGTTCTGGTCCCTTGTTTTAATCTCTGCCATTGGTCTAAGAGACACTGCTAATAGTATGGAGGACCATACTTAGCCCTAAGCTTTAATTTCATGGTTTCCCAAATGGTAATGGGTAGGTTGCCTATCTGATTATTGAGTCGTTCTACATGATCCCATTATAATATAGCTTGATCAGTTAGCCTGAGCTAGATAAATTGACACTTTTTCTCATCACTCAATGCATAAAATTTAAAGTACCTATCCATACCTCCCTCCCAGTCTATATAGACCTTTGGATCTAGGTTGCCATTGAAGGTAGGTGCATCTATCTTGATGCTCCTAAGAAGCCTATCATCCTGATCTTGGTCTTCACGATTGGGTCTCCTATGGTTGGGGTCATGATATTGATCCTGGTGTTGGTTTCCCCTATGGTTAGGCTCCCTAAATTGATCCTAGTTCTGAGTCTCCAAGGATTATGTTCCATAAAGGGTTCATGGGTTTGGAGTCTTCTAGGGTTATGAAGGGTAGAAGGGATGGAATCCAGGTTTGGTTTAGTGTTAGACTCTTGGGTTTTCTCTACAGTCTCCAGTCGGTTCTCAACTTGGTTAAGCCTATTGGTTAATTGGTTGATCCTAGTGGTTGCTTGGTCAAATTGTTGGTCCACTTGGTTGAATTTTTGGTTCATTTGGTCAAGCTTAGTATCGGATTGGTCAAACCTAATGCTTATCTGGGCTAACTGATTTTGGGTTTGGGAGTTGGACTAGTTTATTTGGGCAAACTGGTTTTGAGATTGGATATTGGCTTGGTTCATTTGGGTAGTTACCTGGGCTAGCTGGTTCATGATGGCTTTAAAATTGGTATCCATGGCTGAGTTGGTTTGGGATTTAGACTTCTAGTATTGGGTTCCTAGTCTAGTAGTCATACAATCAATCAAATAATCAAAATAGAATGGTGCAGCCAAGCATACAAAAAAGAAAGGCTAGTACAATCTAGGATTTCCTAGACCTATAGCCAAAACTGGGTGGGTCAGCTCAACTTACACCTAACCTAGTAGCTAATCCTTCTACTAGCCAGGTAAGGGGTGGGAGTGTGGGAGGCTGATGCGGACATCGAGATGAATATTGAACCTGATCAGTTGACTCATATATCAGGACAGCCCGGTGATAGTTCGGCGAAGCCCAACCCAGACATTTCGGTTCAGCTTCTAGCTCATGACGATTTGGGGCCGCCAGCCTCGCCAGCAGGAAACGTACGCAGGTCTAGACACCTTCAAGGGAAGCAAGTTTCAAATCTGACCCATTTTTGGGATGAAAATAATTAATTGGGAATTGGGCCGAAGGCCCAATATACTATTAGCATCCGTGAAGTTTCGGATCCGGGAAAATACCGGAGTCTTTAGTCTTATTATTATTATTTTAATTTATTAGTGGCGTGATCTCTTGATTTTTTTTTAAAAAAAAAAATCCGTTTGAAGAGTTTCACCCAAGAGTCAACGTGTTGGATTGTTTACATTAGTTGTTTTGTTTTTTTTTTCCCTCCCTATTAGTCATGTGGAGGACAATTCTTCTTGTATGGCTTTGTTTTCTTAAAAACCCGAACCCAAGGAAACAGTAGAGAGCGTTTTTTTTGTTCATTGGACAATTGCACGGCGTGTGTGTTTTTTGGAGCATTTTGTTTTGGGAATAACATTGGAGAGCATGTTGATTCTTTTGGAATAACATATTGCACGGTGTGGGTTTTCCTTTTGGTGATTCCGTGGAAGGCCGGCCTCCTTGTTTTCCCCCTTGCACACACCAGGCCGAAAGCCTGGTTGGGAGAAGACGATTCCGTGAGGAATCTCTTCCTTCCGTTCCAAGTTCCTGATAAAAAAATAATAAAAAAAAAGAAACAGGGACTCACGGTGAGAAACCCATCATTCGTCCCTTCCAATCTTGAAGACTCGGATTGAAATCCGGTAGAGGGCTGACAACGTGAGGAATCACGCGGCCCTTCCAGCGCTTGATCGTTGCAGGTTTCAAAGGATCTTCCCCATCTTGCTCAATCCTAGCATCCAAAAAATTCCAGAACCCGTTCTCCCTGAATCGGGGTTTTGGTCACTGCAGGCATTTGACAACCACCCTGCACCATCTTGGTATCAGAGCCTTGATCCGTTCTTGATTAGAGCCTTGATCTGTTCTTGATAAGGGCCTTGATCCGTTCTTGATCTGTCCCTGATCCGTTCTTGATATGTCCTTGTTCCATTCTTGATTTAAAAAAAAAAAAAAAAAATTCTGCCGGTAACCATGGAGTGGAGCAACGGGGAGCCTTCTCTTCGTGACATTGTGGAGACCCAGCAGCAGATGATGGCTGTTTTGCAAGCAATGATGGCACGGTTGGAGGCGCAAGATCGTGCTATACCTCATCAAGATCGCAATGTATTTGATGAACATCGAGAAGGTGATGCAGACCCTTTCCAGAATATTGAAGATCCTCCACCATTGCAAAGAGTGCAGCAACCGCGGCGTGATGTAGCGCTTCCCAGGGATTTCGGACCGTCGCCTGTGCATGACAATCATACTCGTTGGGAGTCCGGGTTTCGGATTGAAATACCGGAGTTCAGAGGTGGTTTGAATCCTGATGAGTATGTGGATTGGACCCTGCAGGTTGATGATGTTTTCCGGCTGAAAGAAGTGCCTTTGGACAAGCAAGTGCCGCTTATCACAATTCGATTCCGAGATCGAGCAGCGGCTTGGTGGCATGCACAGCACTACCGGAGGTATATGGATGGGAGGCCACCAATTGCATCATGGGCAGCCTTGAAGCAGGAGATGAATCGGGAGTTCCTTCCTCAGAATCATGAACAGGTCCTTTATTCTAAATTGCATGGTTTAACACAAGAAAATCGAAGCGTGGAAGATTATACTACAGAGTTCTACCGATTGGTGGCTCGAAACCGATTGATGGAGTCAGAATAGAGGTTGGTAGCCATGTATTTGCTTGGACTGCGATTCCCGATCCAGGATGTGTTGGCTCTACATCGGTTTGACAGTGTTGGTGATGCGCACATGCGGGCGCAAGCAGTGGAGCGGAGCCTGATGCGGAATAGAGGGTTCCAGAGTAGAGGAAAATTATCTGGTCAGTTTTTGGGGTAGAGTTCTAGTAGTAGGAGTGCACCTCCTGTGGTGAGGCAACAAACTTCGACAGTTCCTCCGAGACCTACAGTGCCGAGTAGGGCTTCAGGTCCCCAGCAAAGGGTGGGCAGCAATCGAGCCAATGTTCGCTGCCATCAGTGTCATGACTTAGGACATTATGCCAATGAGTGCCCCAAGGCGCGTACCCAGTTACTTATGGAGGAGGAGCAGGAAGTTGAATTTTTCGAGGATGAGGAGTTCGAGGATGAGATGTATGTGATTGACCCAGACCACATCCAGGGAGAGAGTCTAATCATTAGAAGGATGTGTCTTGCACCAAGAGCTGGTGGAGATTGGCGTCGGCACGATATTTTCTCAACAAAGTGCACTGTAGCTGGTAAAAATTGCAAGATAATTATTGATTCTGGAAGTTGGGAAAATGTGATTGCTGAGGAAGTTGTGAAGAAATTGGGATTGATGACTGAGCCCCATCCTCAACCATACAAGCTCGGCTGGGTGAATCGGGATGTAGATATTCAGGTCAGTCGACGATGTAGGTTGGCCTTGTCTTTTGGTCCTCGGCTTGAAACGTCAATAGTAGTTGATGTTGTACCGATGGATGCGACACACATCATTTTGGGACGACTATGGCAATTTGATAATAAAGCAGTGTATAATGGTTACACTCATACTTACATGCTGCGACCAGATGGGAGAAAAGTGATCTTGAAACCGCTACAGGACATGGCTGAACAGAAGGTAATAATTAGTTTGCCAAGCAGGGAGTTTGAGGCAAGTTTAGAGGGAGAAGATTTTTGTTTTGCCCTGATTAGTAAGCTAGAGGAGTTTGGCCAGAATGGGGAGCAGGAGCTACATGATCTTCCTCAGGAGTTGGTGTCAGTTTTGGAGGAATTTTGGGATGTTGTACGGAGTGAGCTTCCTGCAGGTTTACCACCACTTCGAGATATTCAGCATGAGATTGATCTGATTGCGGGTTCTGTGTTGCTGAATAAGGCTCATTATCGAATGACCCCACAGCAGCATAAGGAGCTGAAGAGGTAGGTTCAAGATCTTTTAGACAAAGGCTTTATACGGGAAAGCATTAGCCCGTGCGCGGTACCAGCACTTTTGGTGCCGAAAAAGGATAGTTCATGGCGTATGTGTGTTGACAGCCGGGCAATAAATAGAATTACTGTGAAGTATAGATTTCCAATACCGAGGCTGGATGATATGCTAGATCAGTTGAGTGGTGCCGTGTTCTTTACTAAGATTGATTTGAAAAGTGGGTATCATCAGATCAGAATGAAGCCAGGTGATGAATGGAAGACAGCCTTCAAGACAAAGGAAGGCCTGTATAAATGGTTGGTGATGCCATTCGGGCTATCTAATGCTCCTAGTACGTTCATGCGAGTAATGAACCAGGTTTTGCGTCCATTCCTTAGTTCTTTTGTTGTTGCATACTTTGATGATATATTGATATACAGTAAGACAGCACAAGAGCATGTTGAGCATGTTTCACAAGTTCTAACAGTATTACATGAAAATCAGCTTTTTGCTAACCAAGAGAAGTGTATTTGGATGGTAGACAAATTAATTTTTCTGAGATATGTTGTTACTGGTGATGGGATTCTTCCAGATGAAAGTAAGGTGCGAGCGATAGTGGACTGGCCAGCACCTACAACTTTGACTGAATTGAGATCCTTTTTGGGTCTTGCGGGTTTTTACAGAAGGTTTGTGAAGAGGTATAGTGAGATTGCTGCACCCTTAACAGATTTGTTGAAATTAAATTAGTTTGGATGGAATGACATTGCTCAGGCAGCATTTGATGAGATGAAAGTCAAGTTAACCCAAACACCACTGTTGGTTCTTCCAGATTTTGATAAGGTATTTGAAGTGGATTGTGATGCTTCGAAGACTGGGATTGGCGCAGTACTCAGCCAAGATGGGAGACCCGTTGCTTTCTACAGTGAAAAGCTAGGAGGTGCAAACTGTTGTATTCGGTTTATGATTTGGAGCTATACGCCATTGTGAGGTCATTGCAACATTGGCGACATTACTTGATCCAGCGAGAATTTGTGCTGTACTCAGATCATCTAGCATTAAAATTTCTACAGGGACAGCATAAGTTGAGCTCCAGACATGCAAAATGGATAAGTACTCTACAGGAGTATACTTTCAGCATCAAGCATAAGTCAGGCACTTTGAATAAAGTAGCAGATGATTTAAGCAGACGGAGTTTATTGATTGGTGCTATGCAAGTATATACCCTCGGGTTTGAAAGCATGAAGGATGATATCTGTGCAGATGAACATTTCCAGAGCATTGTGACTAAATTGGAAGCTGGAGGTCGATCTGACTTCGTCCTACATGATGGATATTTGTTCCGTGGTAATTGTCTCTGTATTCCTAACACTTCACTGCGTGTATTGATTATTTAGGAGCTGCATAATCAAGGACATTTTGGAAGAGACAAAACTGCATGGTTAATTCGTCAACGGTTTTATTGGCCTGGGCTTGACTGAGATGTCAAAACCTATGTGAATAGATGCCGTTTGTGTCAGGAATCCAAAGGATCAGATACAAATCAAGGTTTATATACCCCTTTACCGATTCCAGATGAGCCGTGGCGAGAGGTATCTATGGATTTTGTTGTAGGTTTACCACGGACAGTGAGAGGTCTAGACTCAATTATGGTAGTTGTAGATCGGTTCAGCAAGATGACTTGTTTCTTGCCATGCAAAATGATATTTGATGCGTTGAAAGTAGCTGATCTTTATTTTTCTACTGTTGTCCGACATTATGGGTTACCATCGTCAATAGTTTCGGACCGAGATAGCAAGTTTATGGGGCATTTCTGGCATGAATTATGGAAAAAGTTGGGTACAAAATTAAAATTCAGTAGTCCCTATCATCCTCAGACCGATGGGCAAACCGAGACTGTCAACCGAAGTCTTGGTAACTTGTTGAGAGCCAATGTTCAAGAATTTAAAAACTGGGATGTATGTTTGCCAAAGATTGAGTTTAAGTTCAATTCTTCGGTGAATCGTTCTACTGGTTTTGCACCCTTTCAGGTATTGTATGGATTTCTGCCAAGAGGACCACTTGATATTTTACCTGTTGATGTGCCAAACAAATCAAGTAAGAAAATTGAAGATCGAGTGGCTGATCTCCGTGAAGTGCACGCAACTGTTAAAGCCAATCTAGAGCAAAATTATGCCAAGTATAAGGCTAAGGCTGATCAGACACGTCGACAGCAGACTTTTGAGGTTGGTGATTTGGTATGGGTCTTCTTGCCAAGAGAACGATATCCACAGGGGGCCTACACCAAATTCAAGCCAAAGAAAATTGGTCCTTGTCAGGTGTTGGAGAAATTTAGTGACAATGCCTACCGAGTTGAATTACCAGACGATGTCCTTATTTCTGATGTATTCAATATTCGACATCTAACCCCTTATATAGGTGATAATTCAAACTTGAGGACAAGCTTTTCAGAGGAAGGGGAGAGTGATGCAGACATCGAGATGAATATTGAACCTGATCAGTTGACTCATATATTAGGACAGCCCGGTGATAGTTCGGCGAAGCCCAACCTAGACGTTTCGGTTCAGCTTCCAGCCCATGACGATTTGGGGCTGCCAGCCTCGCCAGCAGGAAACGTGCGCAGGTCCAGACGCCTTCAAGGGAAGCAAGTTTCAAATCTGACCCATTTTTGGGATGAAAACAATTAATTGGGAATTGGACCGAAGGCCCAATACACTATTAGCGTCCATGAAGTTTTGGATCCGGGAAAATACCAGAGTCTTTAGTCTTATTATTATTATTTTAATTTTATTAGTGGCGTGATCTCTTGATTTTTTTTTTAAAAAAAAATCCGTTTGAAGAGTTTCACGCATGAGTCAACGTGTTGGATTGTTTACATTAGTTGTTTTGTTTTTTTTTTCCCTCCCTATTAGTCACGTGGAGGACAATTCTTCTTGTATGGCTTTGTTTTCTTAAAAACCCAAACCCAAGGAAACAGTAGAGAGCATTTTTTTTGTTCATTGGACAATTGCACGGCATGTGTGTTTTTTGGAGCGTTTTGTTTTGGGAATAACATTGGAGAGCGTGTTGATTGTTTTGGAATAACATATTGCACGGTGTGGGTTTTCCTTTTGGTGATTCCGTGGAAGGCCGGCCTCCTTGTTTTCCCCCTTGCGCACACCAAGCCGAAAGCCTGGTTGGGAGAAGACGATTCCGTGAGGAATCTCTTCCTTCCATTCCAAGTTCCTGATAAAAAAAAAAAAAAAAGAAGAAACAGGGACTCACGGTGAGAAACCCATCGTTCGTCCCTTCTAATCTTGAAGACCCGGATTGAAATCTGGTAGAGGGCTGACAACGTGAGGAATCACGCGGCCCTTCCAGTGCTTGATCGTTGCAGGTTTCAAAGGATCTTCCCCATCTTGCTCAATCCTAGCATCCAAAAAATTCCAGAACCCGTTCTCCCTGAATCGGGGTTTTGGTCGCTGCAGGCGTTTGACAACCACCCTGCACCAGAGAACCCCCCTTCTTTCGTAGGGATCTAATTAAAAACCACAACACCACTTATGTCGTTTGACTCTGGACCCCCAGCCTTAGACACCAGCTTTCAGTAATAGCTAAAGGATTAAATGCACTAGTTGGCCCACACAATTCTAACCCGATCTATTCATGTCTCCTAGCCCTCTAGAAAAAATTAGGTCTAATTGATTTTAATTAGGCTTGGGTTAGTATGATGATGGTTGTTTTGGGCCCAGGACAGGTGATGAAATCCTGCCCTGATCTGAGATATTGAGTTGTCCTTAAGATTGGTAAAAGATGATGGCAATCGATGGTCCTGATACAATCTAAAACAATCAGAAAAATATAAGTATTTTATATATATATTATGAAATGACAAATTAGGTTTAAGTTGATTAGGTTAGAAATCAAATTAGGCTTGGGATTGGGATGCGTGGAAGTTGATTAGGTTTGAGTTAGTCAAGTGCAAAATCAGCAGAAATTAAAAAATTAGGGCTTTAGTTAATGCAGAATCTGACATAGATCCTGATGCAAAAAAAAATCAAAAAAATTATGGAACAGAGGATGGACGGTGCTGATGATACCTACCAATTTTCATATGAAAAAAAAATCATATGATGATGCAAATCCTAGGGTTTTTGGACTGCTACAGAGATTTTCAAGTATTAGGGTTTCTAATATGCCAAATATTAATGACTTAGGGGTTCTATAAAATTAATTAACAATTTTTTTAAAATAGAAAACACAACAAAGAACAATTCATAAAAATTTCACAGAAAATAAAATTCCTAGATGGTTGAAATTAGATAAAGAACAGACACCTAATGCAGTGGATAGATTGCAGAAATTAGGGTTTGTGAATGCAAAGCAGATAAAAACTATCCTAAACCCGCTTTGATACCCAACTGATGTGGGATAACTCTAAGAATGCTAAATATGCAGGAAAAAATAGTAAACTAATTTTTTTGTGATTTTTAGATTTTAGATTTAAAGGCTAATTGCTCAAAAATAAAGTAAAGACTAGCAGGTAATCAACAATTCTAAGAATCATCATGTCACAGGATGAATCATGCAAGATAAATAAAAGACAAGACCCAAAAATTAAGGAATTTCTGGCTTAGGATAGTTAACTTCAATCAAATCAGATAATAAGAGAAGGAAATGTTTCTTACCAGTCAAAGATTAAAATTTAGTAACAGAAGGGATCACTCACACTCTGATCGGAGCCTGGATGAAGAAGCTTCAGTTCCTTGAATCAGATAGCTGATCTGAGTGGTCCTGGAAGCAAAGAAGGCCTCTTCAGGGGAGGGGGAAGCACCTCGGGGATCCTGCAAGCATCAGGGTCAATCAAAACAATAATTAAATAAAAGAACAAGAAACTAGAGTTTAGAATTGAAAGAACTAGGTTTAGGTGATTCTTAGACACCAATTAGATTGGCTAGGTCAGCGAACAGAACCAATTAAAGAGCCACCTTTCTTCGGGACTAAGATCCCTGAACTACTTTCCTAGACACCAATTCAATGATTGAAACTAACTTGGTACAACTTTTAGGTGTCCTTGTCCTAATGAGCTTGAGTGTTCCTGGGGTCAACATCTAATTAATTTTATTTACAAGCTTGAGTTAATGCAAATGAAGAAGATTTGTTTGTGGGCTAAGAACAAACAAGTTTAAATTAAAAACTAATACTAAATTAAAATCAAAATAATATGCTAAAATAAGAAGGAATAGTTTAAATTATGTGCCTAGCTTCCATCACTCACCAACAAAAAAAATAAAGAAGTTAAAAAGATTAGATTAAAGTTAAACTAAAAGCACGAAGAGCAAGAATTTTGAAATATAATTTAAAATATGTCAATTCCCCGGCAATGGTGCCAAAAACTTGATGTATTTTAATTTTAAACCGTAAGTGCACAGTGTACAGGATAGCACATCTAGTGAGTACGGGTTGATCTCGCGAGGAATTAGGTATGTGAACTGTGTTCAAACCCTTGCTTAGACGAGCTTTAACAGAGATGGAAAGAGATTATTTTTTTACTTTCTACTTAAAGCAAAAATTAATTAAATTGAAGAGATAAATAATCTAAGGATCTAGGACTTTTGAATCTACTAGACCAATGATTTAGAGAGCATTTTTATGATTTCTCTCATAATGTCCTTTCAACTTCTTTCTTTGTGTTAACCAAATACAGATTATGAAGAAATTTTAATCCAACAATAATCTATCAAGGTTCCTACAAGAAAGAAGAGAAAAAAGTTTAAAAATATTATAAGCCTTCTATCTGTTACCCTTCTTGCACCAAATCAAGTATGAACTATGAAATGATTGAAACCTAACAATTGTCCAACAAGTCTCTTGGCAAGAAATTGAACAGAAAGATGGCCTCTAGAAAAATTAAAAGACCAAGAAGAGATCCTAAGAAAGGGCTTCTAATCATAGTCTAGCTTCATTGCAACCCTAAGAGATTTGCTTAGCCATACATGATCTAAATTAATATTTTAAAATTATTTAAAAATATAAAATAAATTTTACATTCTTGTTGAAATTCAAATTACAGATTTAAAGATATGCAAAAATTAAAAAAAACCTAATTACTAAAATTAAATTACAAAAATTAAATTGCAAGAATTTAAACTAACCTAGTGCTGAAATTAAAAATTATAAAAAAATAATTAAAACAAGAAGAATCAAATTTTATTACTAAGAAAATTTGATTACAAAAAAATATTTAACTCTTAAGCCATTAACAGGGCTTGGAGTTAAAAAAATAAAAATTTTTAGAATATGATAGTCACTCTTTTTCTCTTAGCTCACTCTCCTTCTCATATATTGAAAGGGTAGAAGAAAGTGAAAAGTGCATTTTTTATGGAATATACAAGCCTTTTTATAGGTGTCAGGGGAGAAAGATTGTTTACATTCTTTCGATATAGGACTAAAAAAATGAAGAGATTTAAATTCTAGATAAATCTAGCCATAATTCTCTTTCTAATACATTGATAAATCTGGATGCAAATTCCCTTCAAATTCATTGACAAATTTGATCCCAAATCTCTTTCAAGTTCATTGGTGGTCCACATGAAGGCTTCTTATGGACCAAGCAATTGGTCCATGATGGACTAGTTGCATGTGGACTTTTTTGGGCCACCTTTAAGATGGGTGTTGGGCTCTAATTGTTCATTATTTGGACTCTAACTTTGTATTATTTAGGCTCGTAGATACGGCTCTTTATTATGGTGCACCTCTTTCCTGCAAAATATAAGAAAAGCATCAATTCTAAAGAATAAAGATAACTTGATCTTATAAATTGATACTTCTATGGCTAGATTTATGCACTTATCAATAATCTATCTCAGATGGGTGCAAGCATTTCAACAGAGGCAAAGAGTATGAGCACTTATAGAGCTTGTCATCATATATGATGTAGTGCAGAGCTTGGTACTTTATCTTCCAGGCCACTTTCTGATATGAGAGTAGTTCTTTTTGCTTGAGATCTTTGAAAAGTGGGTTGATCTAACTTGGTTCTTCATCAATCTACTAGATAAGCTGAGGCTCCTTAAAGCTCGACTACTTTAGCACCTCGAAGTATGTATCTTTTCAAAGGTTTGATGGCAAAAGCATTGCTAGCTTAGATAGCATATCGATGCTAGAATTTTCGGTCCTAATCACCTACTGGTTGTCAAATCCTTGAAATGATGTAGTTAAGTCCTTTGCCTTGCTAAGATACTTCTTCATATTCTCCTTTTGAGCCTCGTATTTGCCCTTAACTTGTCATACTACCAGCTAAGAATCAATGAAAATAGTGAAATCCTTGGTGATCTTGAGTCCAGCAATCAATGCTTTGTACTCTACCTTGTTATTAGTAGTAGAAAAGTTGAATCACAAAGCATACTCGTAACATCACCTTTAGGGTGAGGTAATATTAATCCTGCACCTGATCCAAAAGAGTTTGATGAGCCATCCACATGCAGTCTCCATTATTCCTCCGAATCAACCTGGGAACTTGCCCCTTCTGCTTGCATCTTGTCCTCCTCTGTATTGGTGCATTCTACAATAAAATCAATGAGCACTTGGGCCTTGATCGAAGGCCTCGAATGAAACTTACATCAAATTTAGAGGGCTCAAGTACCCACTTAGCTATCTTTCCTAAAGTATCTAGTTGATGGAGGACTGCTTTCATGGGCTAATCAATGAGAAGGGTGACACTGTGGGCTTGAAGGTATAGTCGAAGCTTTCTAATTGAGGTAATGATGGCAAAGATGAACTTTTCCAATCTCATTTATCTAGTCTCAGCATCATGAAGGACTTACTGATGTAGTAGATGGGCTTTTAGACATTCCATTCCTCTTGAATGAGTATTGCACTTATTGCAATAGGGGATAAGGCAAGATAAAGGAAAAGCTCCTCACCAGGCTCGGGCTTTCTTAGTAAGGGTGCAGAGCTAAGGTATCATTTTAGCTCCTCAAATTCTTGATGGGCCTCTATTGTCTATTGGAAGTCTCTCAGTTGCTTGAGTATCTTAAAGAATGAAAGACACCTCTTTATCAATCTGAACATGAAGCAATTAAGAGCTGCCACCTTCTTGGTGAGGTGCTATATCTCTTTGATGAAACTTGATGGGGTCATCTCTTGGATCACTCGAATCTTCTTCTAGTTTGCCTTAATGCCTCGATGCGATACCATGAAGCCCAAAAACTTACTAGATGCTGCTTCAAAAATGCACTTCATTGGATTTAGCTTCATCTTGTATCGATGCAATGTGCTAAAGGTCTCCTGGAGGTTAGCAATATGGTCTCCTGTAGATCGACTTTTGACCAGTATGTTGTCCACGTAGAATTCCATATTCAAGCTAATATGATCCTTGAGAATTTTATTCACCAATAACTGATATGCGATTTGCACTCTTGAGCCTGAACATCATAACTCTGTATCAGTAGAGCCTCGTAGTTAGTAATAAAAATAGTTTTCTTCTCATCTTCAAGTGCCATCCATATCTTATTGTAATTAGAGAAGTCATCTATGAAGGTGAGGAGCTCATGACCAGAAGTTACATCGATCAATTGATCAATATGAAGAAGATGGTAGCTATTTTTAGGATAGGCTTTATTTAGATTAGTAAAATCTATACACATACACTACTTCCCATTCACCTTCTTCACAAGCACCATATTTGTCAGCCAATCAAGATATATCACATTCATGATAAATCCAGCTTTGACTAGCTTGTCAGCTTTCTCGGTGATGGCCTTCTACCGCTCTGGGATAAAACTCTAATTTTTTACTTTGTCGGGCAGTAAATTTGGATCGATGTTTAGTCAATGTACCATCATATCTAGTTTATCTCGGGCATGTCTATAGTAGACTAGGTGAACACATCGGTATTTGCTTGCAAAAAAGTAGTTAGCCTTTCCTTCGTTACCTTGTCCAAGTTTGAGCTGATCCAAACCATTCTGCTAGGGTCTCCTCTTGAGAGGGGATCTCTAACAGATCATCCAATTGCTCACCATGCTCCTTAGACAATTTGTCTCTAGTATCCAACTCTATAAAAAATAGGTCGGATTGGGCCCCACTTGGAGACTAGCATTATGATACTATTGCACCACAGCCTGGCTACCTTTGATTTGCCCTTCTCCATGACTGGTTGGGAACTTCACCATCAAGTATTTGGCAGGGACTATAGTATTGAGGGCATATAATCCTGATCGTCCAAGGATTATATTGTAATATGCCAAGAGTTTAATTAGTAAAAAGTTCATTTAAATAGTGATGCGCTGGGGTAGGTACCATCCTTAACTGGTAAAGTAATTACCCCTTCTAGGGTTATCTCCAAAAAATCCTGTATGAGGGATCCATACCTCTCCAAGTGGTTCACAGAAAGATTCATCTAAGAGAAGGTTGAGAAATATAAAATATCAACTTGTACATTATTGTTATCAATATTCAGAGTTATAATCACCACATTTGTGTATGGAAACTAGATGTTGGCCGCATTTTCCTCGGAGAAAGTAATTTCTTCATTAGTCCTTTTCCTTTTCATGGTCCCAGAAGACTCTGTTGGCTCCCGACGGGCCTCATCCACCATGCCCACATTTATCATATTTATATCTGGAGCAGGTGGGCTCCTTTCTCTATTCTCCTACTAAGGAGGCTGTTCAGGGGCCCTTCATGGTTGCGGTGGGAGTGGCAGTAACTATCGAAGTCTCGGTGGTGACCGCCATAGTGGTGCCCTTCTTTGGAGGAACTAATTGAGCCTTCCCTCCCAGATGAAGCACTCAATCTCATCTTGTAGCTGGATGCACTTGTTCATGTTATGTCCATGGTTGTGATAGTAATGGTGGTATTTCTTTGGATTGTGATGATCGAGCTGAGCTTGAAGCCTCTTTACTGGTAGTAGCTACTTTCTAACTTCCATCGGTATCTACCCTTGAGGTACGTTTAGAGGTATGTAGTTGGTGTAACACCTCAGGGATGAAAAGTTGTGTCTACTGGGAGGAGACTAATTCCATTGGTTCCTCGATAGAGTTTTGGATTGACTGTAAGGTGGACTATGGGATCTTCACTGGTTCCTTCTATTACCCCACTCAATAGGGGCCTACTTTGAGGCTTCCAGCTTCTAACCCACCTTTGCCTCGATGGGAACCGGATGTATGTCGTATGCCTACTTAGCATTAGCATACTTTTCTGTCTTTGTCAGTATCTTGGTGAAGCTTTTTGGATAGATCTTCTCCAAAGAGAAGAGGAAGGCTTTCTTTTATAGTCCACTCTTTAGGGCCATCATGACTACGGATTGATTCAAATTGTGCACTACAGAGTGGTCGGGTTGAAGTAGCTGGGGTATGTACGGAGGGACTCTCCTTTCCTCTACCTGATACTCATCAAATAATCTAACCACCGACAATGCCATTGCTACTAGTGAAGTGGGAGGTGAATAATTGGCTCAACTCCTTAAAGGAATTGATGGAGCCAGCTTGAGTCGGGAGTACCAATTCCTAACCATTTCTCTGAGGGTTGAAGAGAACTCTTGGCAAAGGATGGCATCAGAGCTTGGCAGTGCATCATAAGAGTCCATAAACTCTCAAGATGATCTAATGGATCTCTCAATCCATCGTAAGATTCCAGATGAGGGACCTTGAAGTTTGCAAGAAGTCTCATTCATTATTCTGGTGGTGAAGAGTAGGTTGATGTCAAGGCCAGATACTTCATCCCGGGTCAAAGCTTTATTCTATGGTAACTTGATCTGCTAATTCATCTCTTAGAGATGTCACTCCATGTCGACATCTCTAGCATTGTGGGCCACCAATTGCTATGGTGGCGATCTCCTAGGAGTGGAGTCTCTTTCAGAATGGGGAGTGAGTGACCATCTTCGTTCATGGATCGGACTCTGAGGCCGACTTTGCCTTATCCGCCTCCTTGGCTTTGGCACCAGTGATGGAGGATGAGATGCTACAAGAGGCAACTAAGATGGCTAGGCTATAGCAAAAGATTACTGTTGTGGTCGTGGAAGAATAGGTTTCGCTTTCTGATGAAGAGCATTATTCGATTACATTCCCAGGACTATCACCATCAAGATATGAACCTATTGGACTAGGTCGTTAAACTGGTCCATGGTTACCTTCGCAACAGGCGAGGGTTATTGCACTGGTGACTGTGCTAGTGGTGATGTTGGTGTAGGAGCCTTATTACTAGTGGGAGTTATCGCTGGAGTGACTTACAAAAAAAAGTCCCTAGCTGAAGTTGGCTCCGGTGAAGACCCTCTGATATTCAAGTCAAAGAACTAGAGTAGAAGGAAAGCAATGAGCATGAAAAAGAGTTGCTTACCGGGAATACTCGGGGCTCTGGTTATTTAAAGAGGAGGTCTGAGAGAATAGGCTACTTTGAGAGTATCGTGCTAGGATTGCCATTGCAATATTGTAGCTAGCCCCTTGATTGCTCTTGTGAATGGAGGCTATCACTACTGGCGATATAATCAGCACGGGACAACCATTTCACTGATTTGAACGATTGGCTATCTAAAATCTTAGAGGTGGGCCATGTAAGGAGGTGCATGCCAAAGGATTGCGCCTTATAATGGCTAAGTCTAAGTTGCTTCCGCATTGAGCTCGGTGTTACTAATGGATTGACAGGTGGGTTGGCAGACAGGACTGTAGCCTCTGGCTATAGAATTGTATAAATACCTCGACGACAAGCTCTAGCCAGTAGATAGGCTAGTGGCTAGGTTTGTGGGTTAGGTATTCATCTTTGAAGCCATGTCCGATAATATATCCGAGACATCTGAAGTACCCGTAATACTTTATAATGCTTTGGATTCCATATACTAGGGAAGCATCTACTCTTGGTTCTACCTAATTCAAAGATAGGGTGAGCTTAGCTCTGTTGATCATTTTTTTTACCTTTTTTTTTTTTTGAGAGAGAATACGTCTATTGATCATCTAATTTCATCCATCCTTGATTTTTTGGGGTTTCTCATTTCATTATCAGCAAGCAGTTTTCCATGAAGCATTTGATTAGTTGTAAAGAGGGTCTCCCTAGTCAATTGGAAGGAAAACCTAGTATACTTAACTCACATGTTTGTGTAACTTCAATGTTGTCCTGGCCGTGAAGGCATCTTAGCTTTCATATAGATTGGATACCATGCCATTTTCTTCCAACGAATATATGGTGGGACAATTTACTACTTTCTTATTATATGGTGCAAGCACTTGGACTTGCCGACGCCATCAACGTGCAAAAGTACAAAATAGGATCTCGAGGACAAGAATAAAAAGGCAGCACCAAATGATTACCTCCAAGGCTCCGACTCTTTAAAGGCCTGGCTTCCTGCCTCTCTGAAATCTGCAACCATATACTTGACAACCTCCAATCCCTCCAATGGCTATTGTGGCCTTGCTAGTTCTCTTCCTTGCGTTGCTGCCTATCATCCATCTTCTTCTAACCAAACTAAGAAGCTCATCAAAAAGACTCCCTCCCGGTTCTCTAGGACTCCCCATCATTGGCCAGAGCCTTGACCTTCTCCGAGCCATGCAGGCCAATACCGGCGAGCAATGGCTCGAGCAAAGAATAAGAAAGTATGGGCCAATATCGAAGCTATCGCTCTTCGGGGCTCCAACAATCTTTCTGACTGGTCCAGCTGCGAACAAGTTCATATTCATGAATGAAGCGTTTGTTCCCCAGCAACCAAGTTCTCTAACCAGGATTCTTGGAAAAAGGATCTTACTTGAATTGGCTGGAGAGGATCACAAGCGTGTGAGAGCAGCAATAATGCAGTTCCTGAAGCCAGATGCGTTGAAGAATTACGTTGGCAAAATTGACTGGGAGGTCAGGCATCACCTCAAGATGAATTGGATCGGCCGGCAGACCGTCACGGTACGGTTATTCTCTTGCCTCTTATTAATGATATTGGAAGGGAATTGCCCTTCGGATACTAGTCACAGTCAAAAAAAATAAAAATAAAGCCTTGCAAAAAGAAAAGCAATGATCTGTTAGCTAATTCAAGGTAAAAATCCGATCATGACGCTGAATTGTTGATAGGTGTGAGGGCTGTGACTTACAGAATAAAACAATGGATTCACCACCTACCCAACTCTGTCCAAGGCCCAATTGCGTGCGACTTCATCAGAGGTGACCATGACAATTTTGACTGTTGCATTACGCATACGTTTATAACCAATATTTTCATGTTATCTTTCTATATCAACTGCTAGCAACATTTTGCGGTAATCTAGAACCTATTGCTTAAGCATCTTAACAAGAAACGGTGACTTAAAAGACTAGCAGTACAGGTGATGCGGCCCGGCAAGCTTCAAAGCAATTTGACAATGTAAGCATCAAATATTTAATTCAACTAATTATATATAACATAATAGTAATAGGAATATTACTCATGAATTGTTCTGAATCATTAATTGCTCTCCACTAAGAATTGAGAAGCTTAAGGAATCTCGTATAGACTAGAATCTTAAAATTTTATCAAGAATAGAAACCAGGAATAAAAGAAATGAGTGTACGACTTTCTCGAGGGCATAATCATTAATGAAGTTACAAGGTATTGTCACCGAACCCGAACGACTCCTTCACACCGTTAAGACTCGCCAAATATGCTTCCTTCGAAGTCCTGCAAAACAGATCACTCACCGGAGAATTTCTGGTGGGGGACACTCTGATGCTTAAGTAAGCAAGGGCTCAGAAAACAGATATAAAATCTCAGAGAAGATAGGCGAAAATGAGAAGATTTCGACTAGCTCTTCTTACTTATCCCATGGAGGTCCCCTTTTACCGGTATTTATAGACATTCGTCTTAACTGAATTCAATTTGAGAGAGTTAGTTTCAACATTAATCCGTTGATAATGACTTGGACCCATTGTAACGGTCAGCCATTATTCTATTGAGATAACCATCTCTTTTCTTGCCATCCTGATTCTTTTAGAATTGACTAGCATACTTGAGTCGATCAGACTTTATGAGTTCGTTGGACGTAATGAGTTGGTCAGACTAATGAATCTGTAAAGAGAGTCGGCCGATTGTCGTCTCATCAATTTATTAGCTTTTGGACTTGACATGGTCTTTTGTTAACCTTCGGGCCTATTATAGCCTTTTATGAGTCAATCCGACCGGTTCGTTGCAACATTTGCCCCCCACTCCTAGTTTCAAGGAATATTGAATGCCTTGAAAATGGGAGTTACGTGTATATATTTTATTCTTATTTTATATATACCTGTAGGCTCAGGTAGGCAACCCAAGAGGAGGGGTGAATTGGACTTTTAAAACTTTTTGCGATTCGAACAATATGTGCCAATTCAAAATATGTGTTTATGAAATCAAGATAATAAAGTACAGCGGAAATAAAGAAATAAAAGTACAACAAGAACAATCACACAAACACAAAGGTTTATAGTGGTTCGGTGCACTCCAAGGCACCTACATCCACTCCCCAAGATTCCCTTGGAAATTCTACTATAATCTCACGATTACAGTCAATTTGTTTTCCGGGCTCACAACTCAAAACCCTTGGTTTTCACGGGCAAACCAAAAACCCCTTAGTTTTCCAGGCTAACCAAAAACCTTGATAGTTTTGCGGGCTCACCAACAACCTACCTTAGTTTTGCGGGCTAGCCAAGAACCTAGTTAATTTTATGGGCTAACCAACAACCCAACTTGTTTTGTCTTCGGGCTCACAAGTCAAAACCCTAGTTTACTTTTACCACATAGGCTCACCAACAACCTTTGATGGTTTTCGCTAGGCTCACCACCAACCTAGATATAAGAAATGAAGAATGAAAATAAAAAGCTTTCTTACAAAGCAAATTTTCATTGAAGCATGTTGATTGTTGATGTTGAGCTTGTTTCCATGTTGTAGAAGCTTCAATGGATGCTTGATCATGTTGCTCTTGGAAGCTCCCTCTCCTCTTTGAATTCTTGGTGGCTCAACACTCAACAAATTGGATCCTCAAAATATCCTTCACATATTTTCACTTGGAAATCAAAGGATTTATCTTTCAAACCATGGATCATCTTCCCTCTTCTTCTCCCTTGCTTATCCAAGTATTTAAATAGCCCTCCAAACCTTATTTGACCATTTATGATCGTTGGAGGACGAATTATAGCCGTTGGAGCCAAGTTGGAGAAGTTTTGCAACCCAGAAAACTAATCGTTACTGTTCAAGTGTCGACACTTCACCTCCAGGTGTCGACACTTCATCTCCAGGTATCGACACTTCATTCTCCAGGTGTCGACACTTCACTTCCAAGTGTCGATACTTTAGCTCCAGGTGTCGACACTGACTGTAAGTGCTATCCGAAGTTTTCTGTTTGTCTCAGGCCTTGAGTCGACACTTCACTCTTCAAGTGTCGACACTTGATCCTCAGGTATCGACACTTCATTTCCAAGTGTCGACACTTGCCTGTGCCATTGCTGAAACATCTTCAAATTGAAACTTTAACCTCTTCAAGTTCTTCCATATTAATTCCAAAGTTCATATACTTGATTTTCCATTAATTTAAGAACTTTTTCAACTAAAATACAAGCATTTCTTCATCCAACATGGTTGAGTACTAAGATCTGAAAAATACACTTAAAATATAATTAGTAATCATATATACTTAAACATTTTGTCAATCATCAAAATCAAGACAGAGTCAACAATCTCCCCCTTTTTGATGATGACAAAACCTTTAAGTATATGAAAATGATAAGCTTAAAAAGATTAACAATAAGATAAACATGTAAGCTCAAAACAATAAGCACTAAGCTCCCCCTCAAAATATGATCCAAAAAAAAAAATCTTCAAAAATATTTTTCAAAATATGCAAAATTTTAAATTTTTAAAATTTCATCTTCTTACTAATTCTTCCCTTTAGATAAAAATATTTTATATTCTTCTCCCCCTTTTGCACTTTCTTTCATTTCTCAAATGATTTTTCATGTTTATCCAATCTTCCCCTTGTCATACTTAACAATTTTCTCCCCCTTTTTGATGATGACAAAACATTTAAGTATATAAACAAGGTAAGCTCAAAAATAAATATAACATGCTCCAAAAGATAAATAATAAGAATAGAGCAATGAAGCAATGAAAAACATTAAGCTCCCCATCAAAATATGATCCAAAAATAATTTTTTCAAAAGCTCCCCCTCAACATATGGTTTCTAAATTATTTTTCAAAGTTTTTCAAAATATTCGAACTTTAAAATTTTAAAATTTGGGCTGCCATTATCTTTAGCTCAAAATCGTTAGATTTTTAATCAGAGCACCGAGCTCTAATACTAATTGTAGGCTGGGGTAGACAACCCAAGAGGGGGGGTGAATTGGACTTTTAAAACTTTTTGCGATTCGAACAATATGTGCCAATTCAAAATATGTGTTTGTGAAATCAAGATAATAAAGTACAGCGGAAATAAAGAAATAAAAGCACAAGAAGAACAATCTCACAAACACAAAGGTTTATAGTGGTTCGGTGCACTCCAAGGCACCTACATCCACTTCCCAAGATCCCCTTGGAAATTCTACTATAATCTCACGATTACAGTCAACTTGTTTTCCGGGATCACAAGTCAAAACCCTTGGTTTTCATGGGCTAACCAAAAATCCCTTGGTTTTCCAGGCTAACAAAAAACCTTGATAGTTTTACGGGCTCACCAACAACCTACCTTGGTTTTGCGGGCTAACCAAGAACCTAGTTGGTTTTACGGGCTAACCAACAACCCAACTTGTTTTGTCTTCGGGCTCACAAGTCAAAACCCTAGTTGGTTTTTACCACATAGGCTCACCAACAACCTTTGATGGTTTTTACTAGGCTCACCACCAACCTAGATACAAGAAATGAAGAATGAAAATAAAAAGCTTTCTTACAAAGCAAGTTTTTTGTTGAAGCACGTTGATTGTTGATGTTGAGCTTGTCTTCATGTTATAGAAGCTTCAATGGATGCTTGATCATGTTGCTCTTGGAAGCTCCCTCTCCTCTTTGAATTCTTGGTGGCTCAACACTCAACAAATTGGATCCTCAAAATATCCTTCACATATTTTCACTTGGAAATCAAAGGATTTATCTTTCAAACCATGGATCCTCTTCCCTCTTATTCTCCCTTGCTTCTCCAAGTATTTAAATAGCCCTCCAAACCTTATTTGACTGTTTATGATCGTTGGAGGATGAATTATAGCCATTGGAGCCAAGTTGGAGAAGTTCTGCAGCCCAGAAAATTAGCCGTTACTATTCAAGTGTCGACACTTCACCTCCAGGTGTCGACACTTCATCTCCAGGTATCGACACTTCATTCTCCAGGTGTCGACACTTCACTTCCAAGTGTCGATACTTTAGCTCCAGGTGTCGACACTGACTGTAAGTGCTATCCGAAGTTTTCTGTTTGTCTCAGGCCTTGAGTCGACACTTCACTCTTCAAGTGTCTCTACACTTGATCCTCAGGTATCGACACTTCATTTCCAGGTGTCGATACTTGCATGTGCCATTGCTGAAACATCTTCAAATTGAAACTTTAACCTCTTCAAGTTCTTCCATATTAATTCCAAAGTCCATATACTTGATTTTCCATTAATTTAAGGACTTTTTCAACTGAAATACAAGCATTTCTTCATCCAACATGGTTGAGTACTAAGATCTGAAAAATACACTTAAAATATAATTAGTACTTATATATACTTAAACATTTTGTCAATCATCAAAATCAAGACAGAGTCAATAATCTCCCCCTTTTTGATGATGACAAAACCTTTAAGTATATGAAAAGGGTAAGCTTAAAAAGATTAACAATAAGATAAACATGTAAGCTCAAAACAATAAGCACCAAGCTCCCCCTCAAAATATGATCCAAAAAAAAAAAAATCTTCAAAATATTTTTCAAAATATGCAAAGTTTTCAAATTTTTAAAATTTTTTCTTCTTACTAATTCTTTCCTTTAGATAAAAACATTTTACATTCTTCTTCCCCTTTTGCACTTTCTTTCATTTCTCAAATGATTTTTCATGTTTATCCAATCTTCCCCTTTTCATACTTAACAATTTTCTCCCCCTTTTTGATGATGACAAAACCTTCTCAAAAATAAATATAACATGCTCCAAAAGATAAATAATAAGAATTGAGCAATGAAGCAATGAAAAATATTGAGCTCCCCATCAAAATATGATCCAAAAATAATTTTTTCAAAAGTTCCCCCTCAACATATGATTTCTAAATTATTTTTCAAAGTTTTTCAAAATATTCAAACTTTCAAATTTTCAAATTTGGGCTGCCATGATCTTTAGCTCAAAATCATTAGATTTTCAATCAAAGCACCGAGCTCTGATACCAATTGTAGGCTGGGGTAGGCAACCCAAGAGGGGGGTGAATTGGACTTTTAAAACCTTTTGCGATTCGAACAATATATGCCAATTCAAAATATATGTTTATGAAACCAAGATAATAAAGTACAGCAAAAATAAAGAAATAAAAGTACAAGAAGAACAATCACACAAACATAAAGGTTTATATTGGTTCGGTGCACTCCAAGGCATCTACATCCACTCCCCAAGATTCTTTTGGGAATTCTACTATAATCTCACGATTACAGTCAACTTGTTTTCCGAGCTCACAAGTTAAAACCCTTGGTTTTCACGGGCTAACCAGAAATCCCTTGGTTTTCCAGGCTAACCAAAAACCTCGATAGTTTTGCGGGCTCACCAACAACCTATCTTAGTTTTGCGGGCTAACCAAGAACCTAGTTGGTTTTACGGGCTAACCAACAACCCAACTTGTTTTGTCTTCGGGCTCACAAGTCAAAACCCTAGTTTGTTTTTACCACATAGGCTCACCAACAACCTTTGATGGTTTTCACTAGGCTCACCACCAACCTAGATACAAGAAATGAAGAATGAAAATAAAAAGCTTTCTTACAAAGCAAATTTTTCGTTGAAGCACGTTGATTGTTGATGTTGAGCTTGTCTCCATGTTGTAGAAGCTTCAATGGATGCTTGATCATGTTTCTCTTGGAAGCTCCCTCTCCTCTTTAAATTCTTGGTGGCTCAACACTCAACAAATTGGATCCTCAAAATATCCTTCACATATTTTCACTTGGAAATCAAAGGATTTATCTTTCAAACCATGGATCCTCTTCCCTCTTCTTCTCTCTTGCTTCTCCAAGTGTTTAAATAGCCCTCCAAACCTTATTTGACCATTTATGATCGTTGGAGGACGAATTATAGCCGTTGGAGACAAGTTGGAGAAGTTCTGCAGCCCAGAAAATTAGCCGTTATTGTTCAAGTGTCGACACTTCACCTCCAGGTGTTGACACTTCACTTCCAAGTGTCGATACTTTAGCTCCAGGTGTCGACACTTGACTGTAAGTGCTATCCGAAGTTTTCTGTTTGTCTCAGGCCTTGAGTCGACACTTCACTCTTCAAGTGTCGACACTTGATCCTCAGGTATCGATACTTCATTTCCAGGTGTCGACACTTGCATGTGCCATTGCTGAAATATCTTCAAATTAAAACTTTAACCTCTTCAAGTTCTTCCATATTAATTCCAAAGTCTATATACTTGATTTTCTATTAATTTAAAGATTTTTTCAACTGAAATACAAGCATTTCTTTATCCAACATGGTTTAGTACTAAGATCTGAAAAATATACTTAAAATATAATTAGTACTTATATATACTTAAACATTTTGTCAATCATCAAAATCAAGACAGAGTCAATAATCTCCCCCTTTTTGATGATGACAAAACCTTTAAGTATATGAAAAGGGTAAGCTTAAAAGGATTAACAATAAGATAAACATGTAAGCTCAAAACAATAAGCAACAAGCTCCCCCTCAAAATATGATCCAAAAAAAAAAAAAATTAAAAAAATATTTTTCAAAATATGCAAAATTTTCAAATTTTTTAAATTTTTTCTTCTTACTAATTCTTCCCTTTAGATAAAAATATTTTACATTCTTCTTCCCCTTTTGAACTTCTCTTATGAATCCAGTGTCAAGGAGCTTACTTCTTCGTCAATAACCTTCTATCTCTCGAGGGCAAAATTTTTTTCTTTTGCCGGACAGGCCTACACCCAGTGTCAACTTTCAACCAGTGGATCCTTTGATGGAATTCTTTCATTTGCCAGTGTCAGCATTCCTTTGTATGAAGTTCAGCTTCGTCCAAATAGACTCCCAACCTGTATTCGTCGGGTCTCCCTTTTCTAGTGGCACAGAGACAGTTCTTTCCATCTCACCACATTCCTCTATCTGATCCCTCTGATCTAGTTGTCTTCATATTGTTGATTGACTCTTTGATCATCAAGATTCCGGGCTATCTTTGATCATTTCTTCGATCCCGTTCTTGGTCGGGAATCATAAGTGATAAGCGATACGACCTTATTTAAGAATTGATCCTTATAGCTTATATGTAATCGGACCAAAAGTTGATTGGAAGTATTATTCCATTCTAATGGTTACTGGAATGATCTCTCCTTCTAACTATTTTCTCCAAACCCGAAGGGATATCTTTCTTGCACTCTTGATAGATTCATTTTGACAAATGCATCATAGAGCAAGACCTTGGTTGAACTTCTATTATCTACCAAAATTTTTCTTATATCATAGTTTGCAATGATAACATAAACAACTACAAGATCATCATGGGGTACTTGGACTCCCTATAGGTCATTGTCAAAGAAGCTGATAACATTGTTATTCCGAGGTCTCTTCGGAGCACCTTCTTCCCTAGAGCTTGATCGACGATGCAACATGTTGACTATTCCATCTATGGGTCACTAATTAGGAAGCTCCGCACCATCTGCAGTCTCCTCTGGGTAGCAACTTCGGCTTAACATTCTTAGCCATGGATGTACTTTTTCAAGTATCCATGCTTAATCAGACCTTCTATCTCATCCTTTAACTGGATGCATTCTTCGGTAGTATGTCCATGGTCACGATGGAATCGACAGTATTTGACCTTATTGCACGATGTCGGAGGTGCTCGCAATGGTCGGGGTCTCTATAGAAAGCTTTTCTTCTCTATTCCTATTATATCTTCTCTTTGGGAAGAGATAGAGGAGTATATGTATCAAACTTACCGATCGGATTTTTGGCTTAGGGCTTCGTTGTCGGGTCATAGTATCATCATGATTGGAAGGTTGTGGCTCATTATTCTTCTGGTTCTTTTTCTTCGAGACTGTCTTTCCTTCCACCTGGCACCAACTCGCTGCTTGCTCTTTAGCTAGCGCATATTTCTATGCACATGCCAACAATTTAGAGTAGCTGGCGGGGAGCTTTTTATCTAGAGACAAGGTGAATCTAGATGATCGAAGACCTTTCTTCATAGCATACATGGCCACATATTCATTAAGATTAGGGATTTCAAGTATGGCAGAGTTGAAGTGGAACACATACTCTCTCAGAGTTTTGCCTTCCTGTTGTTGGATGAAGAAGATGCTATCCAAATTGTATGGCATTCTTCTACTGGTCCTGAAATGAGCCACAAATAGTCTTTTTAATTGATTAAAGGAATGAATGGTACCTGGCTAGAGGCTCGAATACCACATCCATGAAGCCTTCTTGAGAGTTATTGGGAAAGCAAGATAGTGGAGGGCATCAGTTGCTCCTTGGATCATTATATAGGCTTTGAAGCTATCCAAATAATCAAGAAGAGCAATGGTTCTATCATAAGATCCCAACTGTGGGATATTGAAATGAAATAGATCATTTCTTTCATAATTTTCCTAAAAATAGAGGCCATGAGTCATAGGCTATAAGTCATTCATCTCTCCTCTGTTGATTGTCGAGCTTAGCAATTTATAGTTCCAACTTTTGGAATTTTCTTTCAAAGTCATCATGTCATTGGGTTCCCCTGCTCCAGTGGGAACTTCTTGGGGTAGAGTCATTGAAGGATACGGAAAAGGATCTTTGGTGTTTCTTCTGAGCTGGCTCTTTCCATTTTCATGAAGTTGGGAGCCGTGCCGCATGGAAAAATATCGATTCAAAGAATGATGATGCCGAGAACATTAACTCGGCTCCCATCACCCAGCCTCTTCTAAAGGAGACCGTTGGCTGCATCTTAAGGCCATTGGTCATTGTGGCCTACTAATCGTGACTTCTTGAAGGTTTTGAATAGTAGTAGTCAGACTCTATTTTATCCAAGAGAATACCGATCTGTTGTTACCCTATACTCATCGTGGGGTGGGCATCATTATCTTCCAAGGATGGATCATTCTTCTTGGATGGCAAACAACCTCTGCTAGTCAAAGTGTTTTGCACTCTTTCTTTCACCATCTACTTTTTCAAGATTCTTTTTCAAAATTTTAATTAATCATCCTTACCTGGTGCACCAATCTGTTATCATCGAACCCGAGTGACTACTTCACACCGTTAAGACTCTCCATATGTGCTTCCTTTGAAGTCCTGCAAAACAAACCCACTCATTAGAAATTTTCAGTGGGGACACTCCGATGCTTAAGTCAGAAAAGGTTCATATAACAGATATAGAATCTCAGAAAGATAGGTGAGAATGAGAAAACTTCAGTTATCTCTTCTTACTTACCCCCTGGAGGTTCCCTTTTACCGGTATTTATAAACATTCGCCTTAATGGAATTCAGTTAGAGAGAGTTAGTTTCAACGTTATTCCATTGATAATGACTTGAATCCATCGTAACGGTCAGCTGTTATTCTGTTGAGATAACTGCCTCCTTTCTTGCTATCCCGATTTTTTTAGAATTGATTGGCATACTTGAGTCGATCGGACTTTATGAGTTCATCAGACGTAACGAGTGGGTCGGACTAATAAATCTGTAAAGAGAGTCAGTCGATTGTCATCTCATTAATTTGTTAGCTTTTGGGCCTGACATAGCCTTTTATTAACTTTAGGCCTATTATGGCCTTTTATGAGTCAATCTGACCGGCTTGTCACAATACAAGATAAGTTTTATGTCTTTAATCTTAAAAGGATACTAGTGAGCAAAATAAGAATTTTATGCTTCTATTTAGCTAATCAGTCTTATATATCAAATCTTAGAAAAATGGTAGTGAGAAAATTAGGAATCTTAGATCTCCCTTTTGCTTTAAAAACATTATAGAGGATATGTTTCAATTAAAAATGTTAAGGCTTATTAAACGATTTCAGGTGGAAGTTTTTATCAAAAAAAGATTTGAAGGTGGAAACCCGAGCCAGTTTTCTAACTAGGTGACTAATTTACGTCACCATGGGATCAATTACTTCAATTAGAGCAACCAATAATTGTGACAATATCGATATGTTTTGCAGGTGATGCCTTTAATGAAGGGTCTCACATTTGACATCATATGCTCCCTTATATTTGGGTTGGAGAGAGGCCCCCTGCGAGAAGGCCTTGTTAAGGATTTTGAGGACATGCTGGCGGGAATGTGGGCGGTGCCGTTGAACCTGCCCTTCACCCACTTCAGTAAGAGCCTGCGAGCGAGCCAACGGGCTCGAAAAGTGCTCGATGGAATCACCCGAGAGAGAGGAGCTATGGTGGCCCAAGGCCAGGTCTCTTCTAGTGAAGACCTCATCACCCATTTGCTTAACTTGGGTGGTGAAGATGGCACCAGTGGATTAACTGATGAAGAAATTGTGGACAATGCGATGTTCGTCATGGTCGCTGGTCATGACACGTCGTCCATCCTCATGACCTTTATGATCCGCCACCTCGCCAACGATCAAGTAACCTATGCTGCTGTTTTCATGGTAACAAATATTCTTGATGCCGTTTGAATTTTATTTTACATACATAAGCAACAGAACTATATGCTTTAATTCCACTTGTTTTATATCCATGATTTCATCTGAGCCCTTTGAATGATGGTGCTGGGCGAACATTATAAAATTTGTTTCCTACGGTAGCCGATTGCAATTCAATCAAACTAATAACTAGAATCTATCATCATTTAATATTATAATTAATTAAAAAATTATAGAAAATAATGAAGATGACTTGTTCGGAGACGTGCTACGTATTATCCCAAAGGACTCATTTGGTTCAGAGAAAGTTTTTTTTTTTCGAAAAATAACTTTTTAGGAAGTTACTTCTTGAAAAAAGAAATTTGATATATATGGTTAATCATAAAAAAATAGGTTATTCTAAGATGGAATATGTTTAGTTGAGCATACACTTTTATTGAAAAAAATATATAAAATATCTTTTATAATCTTAATAGATATAAGACCATACATTTTTACTCTCAATTTTATATAAATATAATATCATATTTACAGTAATATAAATAAATATAAATATAACATTATATCATAATAATTTATTATATTAATATAATACTAATATATATTAAAATATATTAATATGATAATTATTATGATATAATGTTATATTTATATTATATTTATTATATTAATATAGTTTTTAATATATAATACTAATATATATTAAAATTATATTAATATAATATTAATATATTAATATAAGTACTATATTATATTAACAAAAAATTATAGTGGTATAAATATATAATCTTGTTATATATTACTATTAAAATATTATATTAATATAAATATATTAGAATATTATATGATCTTGGTATATATTATTATTCATTATTTCATTCTAACTATTTATTTATTATTTATAAAGTCTTGGTCCTTGATCTCTAAAGAGTACTTTTGAAAACAAAAAGTACTATCACTTCTCATTCTATCGGAAAGTCCCAAAACCCATCTTCCCTATGGGTTTCCACTCTTTATGAAATATGGGAAATGTCTTTCCATAGAAATATCTTTTTCCATTCTCTCTTTTCTTAAAATTCCAACCAAATAAAAACTTGCTCTCTACTTCCTAGGAATTGCCACTTTCCCCCTCCATTTCACATGAACCAAATGAGTCCAAAATGATTACTAACACTCATGTGGGATCAGTCTCGAGAACTTCACTCCAAAATATAACTAGAAACATTTTTTTATAGGTACACCGTGAAGAGGATGACAAAGCTTCACCTAGCAATTAAAGAAAAAGCTTTAAAAACTTGATAGAAGAGATTAATTTAAAAAAAAAAAAATAAAAAACTCAGAGAGGAGAGTAAGTTTTTTCATGCTTTTTCAACCTCAACCAAGTGCCCAATTTATAGGCCCAAGAACTAGCCATTTGGGCTAATCCATATTCAAGACATTAAACAGGAATATTAATCAAACAATTTAATTGGCTAATGGGCAAAATATTAATCGGGCGATTAATGTTAAGCACATTAATCATATTAATCCAGAAAAATAAGAAAATAGTCTAATAATTTATTAAAAAAATTATTAAAAATAAAATAGATAAATAAATAAAATATGTACCCCCACCATGCAACAATTGCGGCATGATCGTGCGAGCCAGACCGGCGTGCATGGATGTGTGGTGATATGGCTACTACGCTGACGTGGCGCACATGTCAATCCAGCCGGACATGGTAAGTACCACGTGATTTTTTAAAAAAAAGGTCCCCCGTTTGGGGAGAAGTACTCCTGCTCCTTCGCCAGGTGGCGCCCGGACGGTCCACCTTGGCTGAAGTCGAGTACCACTCTGCCGCTCTGCCAGGTGTCCACCCAGAAGGGGTCCACCTCGGTCGAAGCTGGCGGCCCCTCGCTCCCTCACCAGGTGCACCCGAGACGAGTCCACCTCCGTCGAGGTCGAGCCGGATCCTCCTGCTCCCTCGCCGGTGGCACCCGGAGACGGGTCCACCTCGGTCGAAGTCGAGCACCTCTCTGCCGCTCCGCCAGTTATCCACCCAGGAGGGTCCACCTCGGCCGAAGCTGTCGGCCTCCTGCTCCCTTGCCAGGTGGCACCCGGAGACGGGTCCACCTCCGCCAAGGTCGAGCCGGGTCCTCCTGCTCCCTCGCCAGGTGGTGCCCGGAGACGGGTCCACCTCGACCAAAGTCGAGCACCTCTCTGCCGCTCCGCCAGGTGTCCATCCAGGAGGGTTCCACCTCGGCCGAGCTACCGGCCCCTTGCTCCCTCGCCAGGTGGCCCTTGGAGATGGGTCCACCTCCGCCGAGTCGAGCTGGGCCCTCCTGCTCCCTCGCCAGGTGGCGCCCGAAGACGGTCCACCTCGGCCGAAGTCGAGCACCTCTCTGCCGCTCCGCCAGGTGTCCACCCAGGAGGGGTCCACCTCAGTCGAAGCTGCTGGCCCCTTGCTCCCTTGCCAGGTGGCACCCAGATGGGTCTACCTCCGCCGAGGTCGAGCCGGGCCCTCCTGCTCCTTCGCCAGTGGAGCCTGGAGACGGGTCCACCTTGACCGAAGTCGAGCACCTCTCTGCCGCTCCACCAGGTGTCCACCCAAGAGGGGTCCACCTCGGCTGAAGCTGTCGGCCCCTTGCTCCCTCGCAAGGTGGCACCCGGAGACGGGTCCACCTCCGTCGAGGTCGAGCCGGGCCGTCCTGCTCCTTCGCCAGGTGGTGCCCGGAGACGGGTCCACCTCGGCCGAAGTTGAGCACCTCTTTGCCGCTCTGCCAGGTGTCCACCCAGGAGGGGTCCACCTCGATCGAAGCTGCCGGCCCCTTGCTCCCTCGCCAGGTGGCACCCAGAGATGGGTCCACCTCCACCGAGGTCGAGCCGGGCCCTCCTGCTCCTTCGCCATGTGGCGCCCGGAGACCGGTCCACCTCGGCTAAAGTCGAGCACCTCTCTATCGCTCCGCTAGGTGTCCATCCAGGAGGGGCCCACCTCGGCCGAGGCTGGCGGCCCCTCGCTCCCTCTCCAGGTGGTGCCCGAAGATGGGTCCACCTCTGTCGATGTCGAGCCAGGCCTTCCTGCTCCTTCGCCAGGTGCTACCCGGAGACGGGTCCACCGCGGTCGAAGTCAAGCCTTTCTCCGCTCCTCCGCCAGGTGGCGCCCCCTGACGGGTCCACCTTGGCCGAGGTCGGCCCTGCTCAGTGAAGCCTCCGGGAAGTGGGGGCACGGGGTTCAAGATCGCCGCTCGGGTAGCGCGTGCCGCACCCTGTAGGGGGCGCCAGTACGGTTTGCAATGATGCGCGAACCTCGTTTACACCAGTCAGATGGGCCCCGCAACCGAGAAGTAGAATCCTTGCAGGCAGGAGCCCAAAATGGCTGGGCACTCATCGTCAACGCCTCGGAGGGAGAGCACCCGCACTCGGCCCAAAGCCTCGCCAGTATCCTTCCCCCCCCCCCCTTTTCTCGTTAGGCACGATGAGCAAGGCGATTAGGCCATGGGGTTCCCAGGCCCGAAGAGGAAAGGAAGGGGGAGAGAAAGGCGAGAAGCGGGAGGGAGCCCCTCGAGGGGAGGGGAGGAGCTGAAGGCAACATGATGATATAAAAGGGATGGTAAAAACGGGCAGGAAGGTAAGTGGAAAAGGGGAGAAAATACACTGAGAGAAGGATCTTGGGAGTCCTCGAGGAGTCCTCAGGTGCGAGCTCGGTGAACTCAACGTAGGGAGCTGAGCATCAACCCCACTCTTTCCCACACTTCTTTTATTAACATCTCCTCTAAGAATGGGAGTCCTTCGGGAACCCGCCTTAGGGGATCTGTTCCATCTCGCCACTCTCTGACTTGACCGTCAGAGCGCCCCCGCCGAAACCCCCGGCCAGGGTCTCTGACTCTATTTTGCAGGACCGGAAGCTTGGAGATCTCGAGGTGAGATGGTCCGAAACCGGTGCCAGCTCAGGAGCTACAGGCCACCGCGATGAGATCGGCAACAGATTGGCGCACCAGGTAGGGGGGTCGGCAGGACAGTAACCCCAGTGCGAGCAAGCTCTCCGCGAGCAAAAGCACGCTCCGACCATGGTGATGACACGTGGACGCGAAGCATCCACCAACCGAGTGGGGAAAGTTCCATCCTCTCAAGGGCCGCGTTGCCCGGAGAGGGAACTTCCTGGTCCACCTCCTTTTCCTCCTCAGCCATCCACGGTGGATGGACCTTTTGCAGCTGTCATCCAGCAGCTGCAAACCCTGACCACAGCAGTGCGGTAACAGCAGCACCAGCAACGCTCCCTGGCCACTCAGCCCCAGCCAGGGACCCCGCGGCTCGTGCCGCGGGGCCCCGCGAAATCCTGCGCTCCATCCAGGGCAGGCCCTCTCATCCGTGGGTAGTCTCCAACCCCCGCGGGAGCCACCAAACTCCCGTAAAGAGGAACTGTTCGGAACTACTCAGGTTCGGCGGATCACGAGAGTCGATCCCCGGCCAACGACGCCGAGATGGCGCGGCGCAGCAGACGACATCAGGGCAAGGCCCCCCGCCGAGATCGATCAGCACCCTCTTCTCCAGCGACCTCGGTGGAAGATTCCACCGACGAGGCCATCAGGTGCCAGGCTGAGAGGTGCCTGGAAGAGCACGATCGCAAGCTGGCGGAGTTCGCCCGCCGCTTTGCCGACATGCAGAACTCCCCAGCAGATCTAGCGGGCTATGATGCCCGACCACCCTTCTCCCGAGAAATCCAAGAGGAACCGATTCTGGGTCGGTTCCGCATGCCTCAGGTGGATCCCTACGATGGGACCACCGACCCCTTGGACCATTTAGAGAGCTACAAGGCTCTCATGAGGGTCCAGGGAGCCACAGACGCTCTCTTATGCATTGCCTTCCCTGCCACCCTCCAGAAGGCCGCTCGAGTTTGGTTCACCCGCCTCGAGCCCGAATCTATTAGCTCCTTCCATCAACTGGAAGGAAAGTTTGTGGTGTACTTCGACGCTTGCCAGAAGGTGCCAAGAGAGGTGGATAGCCTCTTCTCTATCCACCAGCAGGACCAGGAGCTGCTGCAGGACTACGTTACCCGCTTCAAGATCGCTGCCCTGGAAATCTACAGCTTGGACGAGCCCGTCGCCATGCTGGCATTGAAGCGCGGGCTCAAGACCTCCTGCCTGACCTATTCCCTGGATAAGAAGCCCCCCAGGATATACTCCAAACTCCTCCTCCGTGTCCACAAGTACATCCGAGCGGAGGAGGCCGATCGCACCAAGCGAGAGCTGGACGGGAGGCCCTCAAGAAGCCTACCTCGAGGGATGCCCCGGGACTCGGAGGCCTGGACCACCTGCAGACCTTCGTCCAGGCCTGAAGCCGAAGAGTGGTGCTGCCCCGGAAAGAGCATTCACCCCCCTCCTCGCTCCTAGGACGAAGATCCTCATGGAGATTGAGGGTGAGCACTACCTTCGCCGACCTCCTCCTCAGAACCCAATGAGCATTCGTGACAAGACAAAATACTGCCAATTTTATCGCGAGCATGGCCACGACACGGAGGAGTGCCGCAATCTGAAGCGAGAGATTGAGGAGCTGATCAAGAGGGGCTACCTCAGGAGTTTTGTGAGGAACGAAGCCCCAGCGGAGGGACAGTCGCTCGCAGCCCTTCCCCCGGTCCCTGCCATTGATAACCGCCCAATAGAGAAGCTGGTGGGCATGATCTCCTGGGGGATCGAGCATGCGATGAAAAGAACCCGGGAGGCGGGAGACCCGGAGAATGTACTCCCCTTTGAAAAAGGGAATGAAAATAAAAATGTAAATAATGATGCAGTGGTGGTCGAGATGACCATTGCGAAGCATCCTGTATATCGCATTATGGTAGATAGTGGGAGCTTTACTGACGTGCTTTTTTATGATGCTTTATCTCAAATGAATCTGTCTCATGATCATTAAAGCCGGTGCACACCCTCTTGTGGGCTTCACCAGAGACTCGGTGGGGTTGAAGGGGAGATCACTCTCTCTGTCACTACCGGATCCCCACCTTGACAGACTACAGTCATGATGACGTTTATTGTTGTCAAGCTCCCATCACCTTATAATGCCATTCTTGGCTGTCTGGGGCTCAACCAGCTGGACGCTGTTATTTTTACTAAGAGGTTGCTGGTGCAGTTCCCTACCACCTCTGGAACGGGGGTGATGAGGGGGATGGCCCAGCCCGTCCAGCATTGCCTGCAGATGGTCCCGGGTGCCCGGGGCGTTGAGCTCGGCCCCGACGTCAACGACCTCGACCTAAGGGAGAAGGACCCCAGGGGAGGACCTGTGGAACACCTGTTGACATATCCTCTCGGTTTGGACCTTCAGAAGACTGTGCATGTAGGAGCCCAACTCTTGAAAGAAGAACGGATCCGTTTGCTGGACTTCCTCTGTGCGAACGCTGATGTGTTCGCCTGGTCTGCTACCGACATGCCGGGTATCCCCTCGGAAGTCATCACTCACAGATTGAATGTTGATCTAAGGTGTCGCCCTGTCCGCTAGAAGAAGAGGAGTTTCGGTGCAGAGAGGCAGAAGGCCATCAATGAAGAAGTGGAGAAGCTCCTCGTCGCCGGCTTTATGCGGGAAGTACAGTATCCTAGTTGGTTGGCGAACGTGGTTATAGTGAAGAACAGTAGTGGCTAGTGGAGGATCTGCGTGGACTACACCGACCTCAATCGAGCTTGCCCGAAGGACAGTTTTCCTCTTCCAAAGATTGACCAGTTGGTGGACACCACTTTGGTGCATCTCCTCCTCTCCTTCATGGATGCCTTCTCCGGGTACAACCAGATTTGAATGCACCCGGAGGACGAGGAGCACACTGCTTTCGTCACCGACCGCGGAACTTACTGTTACAAAATGATGCCATTCGGCCTCAAGAACACCGAGGCCACATACCAGCGGCTAGTTAACAAGATCTTCAAAGACCAGATCGGCCGCAACATGCAGGTGTACATGGACGATATGCTGGTAATGAGCAAGCCCCTTTCGGACCACATCGGTGACCTGGCGGAGACCTTCGGCAACCTCTGGCTTCACCAGATGAAGTTGAACCCGGCGAAGTGCGCCTTCGGCGTGTCCGCCGGGAAGTTCTTGGGGTTCATGGTAACCCAAAGAGGGATAGAAGCCAACCCGGAGAAGGTCCAGGCTATTTTGGACATGGAGCAACCCACCTCTAAGAAGCAAGTGCAGTGACTCACCGGCCGGAGCCACCCTGAGTCGATTTATCTCGAGGTCTGCCGACCGATGCCAGCCTTTTTTTCTAAGAAGCAAGTGCAGTGACTCACCGGCCGGATAGCCACCCTGAGTCGATTTATCTCGAGGTCTGCCGACCGATGCCAGCCTTTTTTTAAGGTGCTGAGGAAGATGAACGACTTCACCTGGATTGAGGAGTGCCAGGAGGCGTTTGACGAGCTGAAGAGGACACTTGCATCCCCGCCACTGCTCTCCAGGCCCGAAGGAGGAGAGGGCTCCTCCTGTACCTGGCGGTCACCCCAGAGGCCGTTAGTTCGGTCTTGGTTCGGACTGATGACTAGGGAATGCAAAGGCCGGTGTATTACACAAGCAAACTCCTTCGCGATGCGGAGCTCAGGTATTCCCGGTCTGAGAAACTTATTTTTGCGCTAATTGTGACCGCTCAGCATCTCAGACCTTATTTCTAAGCACACCCCATTGCTGTCCTGACAGATCAGCCACTGAAAGTGATACTCAACCGACCTGACACATCTGGGCACCTGGCAAAATGGGCACTCAAGCTCAGCAAGTTTGACATCACATACAGGCCAAGGTCGGCCATGAAGGCACAGGTACTCGCTGACTTCTTGGTCGAGTGTGCAGGCCTGGGCAAGGGGGCGGATGAGAGCCCTCAAGATCGGCAGTCGGAGCCAGGACCCGAGGAGGACGTTTGGATCCTTCATGTAGACAGGGCCTCGAACTCCAGCGGGAGCAGAGCCAGTCTCATCCTCACCAACGGTGAAGGGGTCATCGCTGAATGTGCACTTCGGTTCCAGTTCATCGCGACTAATAATCAGGCGGAGTATGAAGCGCTCCTCGCGGGGCTGAGAGTGTCCCGCGAGTTGGGCGTGGCCAACCTCAAGGCCTTCACTAACTCACAGCTGGTGGCTGGGCAGATCTCGAGGGAGTACGGTGTGCGGGACCCCCAAATGGCAAAATACCTGGAGCTCGTGAGATCGAGCGCTGCAGGATTTTGCCGTTTCAGCATCTCCCATATACCTCGCGGGGAAAACGCTCGCACGGACGTGCTCTCCCACCTGGCAACCCTACCGGACTCATTATTGGGCCGCACCTATGTCGAGCACCTCAAGGCCCCAAGCTATGAGACGCCCGTGGAAGTCCAGCAGGTCAACCAAGAGCCCAGCTGGATGGACAAGTACGTTGAGTACATTACCAGCGGCACCTTGCCGGTGGACCGCGTAGCGGCTGGCCTCATCAAGAGGAAGGCCGCACGGTTCGTCTTAATGGATGGACTACTGTATCGAAGGTCCTACTCCTACCCCCTCCTCAAGTGTCTGAGACCCACGAAGGCCGCACTCATGCTCCAAGAGATCCACGAGGGCGTTTGTGGGAACCACATGGGGGGCAGAACACTGGCATACAAGGCCCTCCGTCAAGGTTACTACTGGGAAACGATGAAGGAAGACGCAGCTGACTTTGTGAAGAGGTGTGACCGATGTCAGCGGCATGCCATGGTGTGACGTCAGCCCTCCGCTCCACTCTCCCAGCTCTCCGCTCCATGGCCGTTCGCTCAATGGGGCATGGATCTCCTAGGACCTTTTCTCCCGGCATCCGAGCGGTGGAAATTTTTGATCGTGGCCATCGACTACTTCACGAAGTGGGTCGAGGCCGAACCCTTGGCCCGGATCATGGAGGCAAATGTCGCCAAGTTCCTCTAGAAATCATTTATCTGCCGCTTTGGCCTACCGCACACCATTATCACCGACAATGGATGTCAATTCAACTATCGGGAGTTCGAAGAGTTTTGCAACGACCTTGGCATCCACCATCGCTTCACTTTGGTGGCACATCCACAGACAAACGGAGAAGCCGAGGTAACAAATAGGACCATCTTGCAGGGCCTTCGGACAAGACTAGACCAAGCCAAGGGCAGGTGGGCGGAAGAGCTCCCGAGCGACTTGTGGGCGTACCACACCACCCCGAGGACGGCCACCAATGAGACCCCGTTCAACCTTGTCTTCGAGGTCGAAGCGATTATCCCAATTGAACTCAGCCTACCGACCCTGCGCGTGGAACAGTACGACGAAGTGGAGAATCACGCCAGGATGCTGCTAAACCTAGACCTCCTTGAAGAGACAAGGGACAAGGCTCCAGTCCGAATGGCGGCCTACAGGCAGCGAGTGGCCAGATACTACAACTCTAGAGTGCGACCTAAGTCCTTCCGCCCGGGAGATCTGGTGCTCTGCCGCGCTGAAGCTTCCCAGCCACGAGAGTGCGGGAAGCTCTCCCCGAACTGGGAAGGCCCTTATAGGGTGGCGGGGGTACTCCCTCACGGGGCATACTACCTGGAGGAGCTAGGAGGATCCCGGTTCCCTCGAACCTGGAACGCCTCAAACTTGAGGATGTATTACCAATAGTGTAAGGCTCCTTGAACTTCAGCAATGAAATCCTCTATTTTCATCAAATGCTTCTTCTCATCTCGTAGGGAGAGAACCACCTAGCTTTGGGTTCAGCGAACACGGGCATGGTGGAAGACCCGCGAAGGTGCTAGGTCCCGGACTTCGGTCTGGAAGGCGGGGCAGAATCAAATTCGCCCATGCAATCCTGGAGAATAGCTCGGCAAGCCATGCAGGGCTCAGATAAAGCCTGCGGCCCCGGGATTCAGTCCGGAGGTCCTGGACATCGATCTGGAAGGCGGGGCAGAATCAAATTTTCCCACGCAATCCCGAAGAATAGCTCAGCAAGCCATGCAGGGCTTAGATAAAGCCTGCGGCCCCGAGGTTCAGTCCGGAGGTCTCGGACTTCGGTCTGGAAGGCGAGGCAGAATCAAATTTGCCCATGCAATCCCAGAGAACAGCTCGGCAAGCCGCGCAGGGCTCAGATAAAGCCTGCGGCCCCAGGGTTCAGTCCAGAGGTCCCGGACTTCGGTTTGGAAGGCGGGGCAGAATCAAATTTGCCCACATAATCCCGGAGAATAGCTCGGCAAGCCGTGTAGGGCTCAGATAAAGCCTGTGGCCCCGGGGTTCAGTCCGGAGGTCCCGAACTTCGGTCTAGAAGGCGGGACATAATCAAATTTGCCCATGCAATCTTGGAGAATGGCTCGGCGAGCTGCGCAAGGCTCAGATATAGCCTGCGGCATCGGGGTCCAGTCCGGAAGTCCCGAACTTCGATCCGAAGGGTGGGACAGAACTCAGTTTTCCCACGAGCTCAGCTCAGAATGCACTACGGACTTAGTCCCAGTGCCTGGCACCAAAGTTTAGTCCGGAAGGTATACACAAAAAAAAAAAAAAAAAAAAAGAGAGAGAAGAGAGTGAAGCAACAGTATAGTGAAAAGAAGCCTTCATTGCATCTGGAATGTCGGTACATAGGAGGAGTCCCGATAGGCCGGGAGTCCTCAAAGAAAGAAAATACAGGGAAAAACAAAGAAGACAATGGTGCCGGAGAAGCTATTTTGGCGCGGCGGCGTCCTCTTCGGGCTGGGGCACACTTTCTTCGCCTGCGCCGTCGACGGGTGGCTGCTCGGGAGGTTGTTCTGGAGTCGCCGCCTCATCACCAGCTACTGCCGGAGCTCCTCCACTAGGTTCCTGCCTCTTGCCACCGAGAACTACCCCGCTGAGATCGAGCTCGGGATAGAAGGAACCTACCTTCTCCCGGCATACCTGGAACCCCTTCAAGAAGGAGTCCACGGCAGCCACCCGAACCTCAGTGATGTACTCCTTGGAGGCCCGGAAACTTGGGACGGCCTCCTGCGCCTCTCGCTTGGACGCCTCTAGCAGCCTGTTGACGTAGGAGCTCTTCTCCTTGGCTGCATTCAGCTCCTTCAGGACCTCCTCCACCCGGCGCTCCAGCGACCGGGACTGAGCCCTAAGGCGGGTCTTCTCTGCCGCGTCCTCCTCGTTGTGGCACTGGTTCGAGATCCTCTCCTCCAACAGAGAGGTCTCGAGCTCCTTGATGTGCCCCTCGGCGCGGGCCAGGTCGCCTTGGAGGACCTGGTTGTTTCCTCGCAGCTCGACCCCTTTCTCCATGAGGTCTTTGATGTCGACTGCGAGCTTGCCGAGCTTCTCCTCCTTCTCGGCGTCCTTCTTGGCGTAGCCGGCGAGGAAGTTCCTCAACAGCAGCATGTCCATCCCGATCTGCATCAAAAGAGGAAGGGGTCGGCACAATCCAACTAGAACTTTAAAAAGAGAGAAGAAAACTCAGAGCTCGGGACTTACCGTGAAGAGCTGCGGCAGGATCCCGAGCAGCACCTCGCTGTAGTCCCGGCCACCCCTTAGACGGGGGTCCCGGGAGGTGCTGGAGAACTCCATGACTTTCTCTGCGAGGCCCTGGTTGCGGATCACGAAGCACCGGCTGGTAAGGCTCGGCGGTGGAGCAGGCGCGTTGGAAGCGGCAGAGGCGGCCGTTCCCTCGTCGAGTGTTGCGGTTGTCGGTGGAGCCGTCGCCGTCCTGGTGACCACCGTGGATGCGGACGGTGCGGCAGCTGAAGCTGGTGCTGCCCGAGGGGGTACTGGCCCCCTCTCTTCCATGACCCTTTCGAGGTCGATGACAGGGACATCGGGCACCCGGGCCCGAGGTGGCCCGGGGACGGGAGCCGCTGCCATAGGTCCGGTGGTGGAGGTCGGCGCGGCTGCCCGGCTCACCTCAGTACGAGCTCTCTTCGCCGGGGGTTCAGTTCCCTTGGCGGCATCCATCTACGCAACGCCCTCCAACAGGTTCTCTAGAGAGAAGTTCTTACTAGAAAGGAAGTAGAGGTCAACCAGGCAAGTTAAAAAGAAAAGAAGAAGAATGATAGGGGGATGCAAAGCGGAAGGGAGATCCGAGCCTCACCCAGCTCCCGGATGGGACTGATCCCTGCCTCGAACAAGTTCTGCTCCAAGAGCAGAACATCGAGAGTCAGGACTGCATCACTCAGCAGCTGTGTGAAGACCTCTTGGTCCACTGGCTTGACCTGGGAATTCTGGTTCGGAGACCGGTCTGGCTCGCTCCAGGCCCAGTCAACGTCGTCGACCGCGGTGAAAAAGAACCGGTTCTTCCAGCCCTTAATAGATGAAGGGAGGTCGAACCTGAGGCACCTTGGCCGAGGTGAAATGTACCACCAGCCATCATCGATGGAATAACGTTTCAGGATAAAGAGAGCCCTGAAGAGGGAGAAACGGGCAACGAACCCGTGGAAGTGACAGAAAACAATGAAAGCGAAGATGACACGGATGGCATTAGGAGCCAACTAGGCCGGGACCAAACGGTAGTGGCTGAGAAAAGAAAGGAAGAAGGGGTGAAGGGGAAACTGAAGACCCCCGAGAAGGAAGTCCTCGTAGAAGGTGACTCGCCCGGGGTCGCTCGAGGTCACTCGATCTCCAGGCCGCGGGAGGGAAAGACGAGTCGAATACGGGATACCATAGACTTCCCGAAGCAGAGAAAGGTCATCTTCGGTCATCGTTGAGACATGACCGAAGGGACCAGTGGGAGAAGTGACCGGAGGGGGAAGAGAAGAAATCGGATGGGCGGAGACTATGGGAGGAGACCTAGGACCCCTAGGGACGCCTATGGTCACAGCCCCGAGTTGGAGCTGCCTACGGATCTCGTCCGGAATCACTTCCCCTTCCGAGGAAGAAGGCAATGGAGTCCTCGGCCGGGAAGGACCGGCCTCATCCGGATTAGAAAAGACATGACAGCGACGCGCCATGGAAGAAGAAGAAGTGTAGAAGGGTCGATAGGGCCGAGAGATGGAAGGGGGAGGAAGACACGAGCACTCACCGAGATACTCTGTGTAAAAGAGATGGCAACCCCAGAAGGTGAAGGAAAGCCCACTGCAACCGCCGGCGGAGTGCGAGAAAGTGGAGGAACTTTGTTTCTGGAAAGTCCTCGTCCTTTTCAAACTCAATCGACAGCGACTGTACCCCACTTTCTGTTCTGGACCACCAGATGGCCGTCGCGTGGACGCACGCCCGACATCGACGCTTTGGTTCGATGGAAACTGCCTCCTTTTCAAAATGGTACATTAATGGCGATCGGAAGTGCGACGCGTGGCAGCCTCTCATAGGACCTTGGGCGTAACAGAAGCGGCGACAGAGATCATGGCAATTATGGCACGAGATTTTCACCTTCCCCACATCATCTCCGCATTAAATCCCCACGTCCCGAGCCACGACGCCTCGACGGAACATGGGGATGGGGGGCAACTGATATGGCTACTACGTTGATGTGGCGCACGTGTTAGATCCAGCCAGACATGGTCAGTACCACGTATTATTTTTAAAAAAAAGGTTCCCCGTTCGGGGAGAAGTACTCCTGCTCTTTCTTCAGGTGGTGCCCGGAGACGGGTCTACCTCGGTCGAAGTCGAGCACCTCTTTGCCGCTCCGCCAGGTGTCCACCCAGGAGGGGTCCACCTCGGCCAAAGCTGGCGGCCCCTCGCTCCCTCGCCAGGTGGCACCCGGAGATGGGTCCACCTCCGCCGAGGTTGAGCCGGGTCCTCCTGCTCCCTCGCTAGGTGGCACCCGGAGACGGGTCCACCTCGGTCGAAGTCGAGCACCTTTCTACCGCTCCACCAGGTGTCCATCCAGGAGGGGTCCACCTCAGTCGAAGCTACCGGCCTGCTGCTCCCTCGCCAGGTGGCACCCAGAGATGGGTCCACCTTCGTCGAGGTCGAGCCGGGTCCTCCTGCTCCCTCACCAGGTGGTGCCCGGAGACGGGTCCACCTTAGCCAAAGTCGAGCACCTCTCTGCCGCTCCGCCAAGTGTCCACCCAGGAGGTCCACCACGGTCGAAGCTATCGGCCCCTTGCTCCCTCGCCAGGTGGCCCCCGAAGACGGGTCCACCACCGTCGAGGTCAAGCCGGGCCCTCCTGCTCCCTCGCCAGGTGGCGCCCGGAGACGGGTCCACCTCGACCGAAGTCGAGCACCTCTCTGTCGCTCCGCCAGGTATCCACCCAGGAGGGGTCCACCTCGGTCGAAGCTGCCAACCCCTTGCTTCCTCGCCAGGTGGCACCTGGAGACGGGTCCACCACCACCGAGGTCGAGCTGGGCCCTCCTGCTCCTTCGCCAGGTGGCACCCGAAGACGGGTCCACCTCGGTCAAAGTCAAGCACCTCTCTGCCGCTCCGCCAGGTGTCCACCTAGGAGGGGTCCACCTCGGCCAAAGCTGCTAGCCCCTTGCTCCCTCACCAAGTGGCACCCGGAGATGGGTCCACCTCTGCCGAGGTCGAGCCGGGCCCTCCTGCTCCTTCGCCAGGTGGTGCCCGGAGACGAGTCCACCTCGGCCGAAGTCGAGCACCTCTCTGCCGCTCCGCCAGGTGTCCACCCAGGAGGGGTCCACCTCGGCCGAAGCTGCCGGCCCCTTGCTCCCTCGCCAGGTGGCACCCAGAGACGGGTCCACCTCTGCAGAGGTCGAGCCGGGCCCTCCTGCTCCTTCGCCAGGTGGCGCCCGGAGACGGGTCCACCTCGACCGAAGTCGAGCACCTCTCTACCGCTCCGTCAGGTGTCCATCCAAGAGGGGTCCACCTCGGTCGAGGCTGGTGGCCCCTCGCTCCCTCGCTAGGTGGCGCCTAGAGACGGGTCCACCTCTGCCGAGGTCAAGCCGGGCCTTCTTGCTCCTTTGCCAGGTGGCACCTGGAGACGGGTCCACCGCGGCCGAAGTCAAGCCTTTCCCCGCTCCTCACCAGGTGGCGCCCCCTGACGGGTCCACCTTGGCCGAGGTCGGCCCTGCTCAGTGAAGCCTCCAGGAAGTGGAGGCGTGGGGTTCAAGATCGCCACTCGGGTAGCATTCGCCGCGCCCCATAGGGTGCGCCAGTACGGTTTGCAGTGATGCGCGAAACCTCGTTTACACCAGTCGGATGGGCCCCGCAATCGAGAAGAGGAATCCTTGCGGGCAGGAGCCCAAAATGGCTGGGCGCTCATCGTCAACGACTCAGAGGGAGAGCACCCGCACTCGGCCCAAAGCCTCGCCAGTATCCTTCCCTTCCCTTTTCTCGTTAGGCACGATGAGCAAGGCAATTCGGCCATGGGGTTCCCATGCCTGAAGAGGAAAGGAAGGGGGGGAGAAAGGCAAGAAGCAGGAGGGAGCCCCTTGAGGGGAGGGGAGGAGCTGGAGGCAACATGATGATATAAAAGGGATGGAAAAAACGGGCAGGAAGGTAAGTGAAAAAGGGGAGAAAATGCACTAAGAGAAGGATCCTGGGAGTCCTCGAGGAGTCCTCAGGCACAAGCTCGATGAACTCAGCACAGGGAGCTGAGCATCAACCCCACTCTTTCCCACACTTCTTTTATTAACATCTCCTCTAAGCATGGGAGTCCTTCAGGAACCCGTCTTAGAGGATCTGTTCCATCTCGCCGCTCTCTGACTTGACCGTCAGAGCGCCCCCGCCGGAACCCCCGACTAGGGTCTCTGACTCTGTTTTGCAGGATCGAAAGCTTGGAGATCTCGAGGTGAGACGGTCCAAGACCGGTGCCAGCTCAGGAGCTACAGGCCACCGCGATGAGATCGACAACATGTGGTATGGCCCAAAACTTCTAAGCATTTGACAAAGCCCGAGAGATGGGTTTTCTTCATAAACCTCCTCTCAAGTTTTCTCCTATCCAATATTGGACTAAATAATCTCAAAGTTTAAAGAGAATTGGTTGGTGGAGGAAATTTTAGATTTTTTTAATCCCTTTAAAATACTAATAATCCCTCTCAAAACTCAAAATTTTTTAAATAACTAAAATTTAAAATTTAAGAATGTGAAATAATTTTCTACTGGATATATATACTATGCAATATATGAAGTATCTATCATAACTTAACTTCACTTAATATTTATAGTATCAATCTGAATGAAGTAGAGTGAACTAAATTTTGACTTACATTTTTTGACTCAAATTTCTACTTTTATACATAATATAGAAGGTCATGTCATAAGTTTGCATGTTAATAGCAGTATACATGTATCTTGATTATTTCATGAAAGTTTCTAGAGATTATTAATATCTTTAGCTAGGCCTAGATTTGGATACTCTTATATAGATGAGCTTTTCTAGGGATATGTATAGTGTCACATCTCAAGTAATATCTCTTGGTTCTCATTCAAAGATAAACTCTTGTTAACAACTATATAGGAGCACTAATCATCATAAAGATGGCTGAGAGTCTATAACTCATATATTAGATAAATTACATGTACTCCCTATCTAACCAATTAACTTATTATTATTATATTGAACCTCCTTCAAGAAATTTTCTATCATAGAGATTGGGTTTCTATTATTATAAGGTCCTTTATGTGCTAAGTCACATCCCCTTGATGACTCCATGACCTTTATCCTGTTAAACATTTTATAAGGCAATTAGCAAGATTAAATTGCTTGCAACATTATCAAAGAAATAATTTGAAGCTTTTCTTTTCTATTTATAGAATTTAACCTTAGTTTAATATGTATATTAATTTTAACATTCATAAACTTTTTTTTAAAAAAATCTACTACCACTCTTAAATTATAGTAAACAAATAAGGAAGGGATGGGAGAATATATTAAAGGAATCCATGATATAAGTTCTTTTAGCTATTTAGCTTCAGAATAAGTAAAATCAAAGATAACAAGTTTCACTTTTATAGTACTTCTAACTAAATTGATTTATTTAAAAAATTGCTAAAAATAGCACTATTGCTAAGAAAAAAATATAGCTAGAATTTGATTTGATAAGTGCTATGTCAAAAATTCAATTTGAATCACTATATTCCTCAAGTATATCTGAATAACCCATAAAATATAAGAAATAATCAATAGTACCCTTAACATATTTGAATACTCTGTCTAAAACAGTTCAATGAACTATATTAGAATCATTAGTATATCTATTGAGTCTAAAAATGGCATAAGCAATATCATATCTAATTTGGTTAGATAGATACATTAGAAAACTAATGATTTGAGCACAACTTTCTTAATTCACAAATATTTTTATGTTTTTCAAGAAATAAATGGATGGATCATAAGGAGTAGTCACACAAGAGTAATTAGAAAATCTAAATTTATCAATAAATATTTGAGCATAGTGATATTAAGATAAATAGATCAAATTAGAAGTATGAATAATCTTTATACTAAGAATTAAATTAATTTTATCTAAATCTTTCATGTCAAAATGATATGATAAAAAATTCTTGTTATCATTGATTAAATCAAGATTAGGAGTATGAATCAAAGTATCATCAATATAGAGATAGAAAAAAAAGAATCGATCATCAACTTATTTATGATAAAGATAATTATCTGATTCATTGGTTTAAAATCTATAGGAAAGGATCATCTAATCAAACTTTTTGCACCATTGCTTAGAAGCTTGATTCAATTCATAGAGGGATCGAACAAGCTTGCAGACTCTGTGCTCTTGGCCTGGCATAGAAAAATCCTTAAGTTACTATATGTAGATCTCTTTTTCAAGATCTTCATACAAGAAGGCGGTCTTAACATCTATTTGATTAACAATAAATTTATAAATGAAAGCTAAAGCAAGTAGATAGGAGTAATATGAGCTATAAGAAAATCGGTGTCAAATAAATTAATACTAGCTTTTTGCTTAAAATCTTGAGCTACAAGCCTTGTCTTAAATTTCTTTACTGCTCCAATCCTTATCTTCTTTAAAAGATCCACTTGCATTCTAAAGGTTTATTTCCAGGAGGTAAACCAGTAAAAATCCAAGTATTGTTTATAATAATGGACTTAATTTCATAGTTTATTGTCTACTCTCAGAATGAAGCATGAGGCAAGTTCATAGCTTTTTGGTAAGAGATAGGAGTGTCTTCCATCAATAAAGTAAAGAAACCTTCACCAAAGTATATTTCAACTCTAGCTCTCTTGCTTCCTCTAAGCCCAAGTTTAGGAATTAATTATACTAAAGTAGGAATAGATGATAATGAAAAATCTAAAGAGGATGGATGATCAATGGTTGATCCAGATATTTGACTTTTAAAAGAAAAGATATTTTCAAAGATTATTATATTTCTAATTTAATAATGATTTGTTTGATATTGCAGGGATTTCAAAATTGACAAGAAGAAATCTATATATGTTACTATCAAGAGAGCATCCAACAAAAATAATATCAATAGTTTTAGATCCTATCTTAATTCTTCTTAGTTCAAGAATTTCAACTTTAGCCAAGCACCCCTAAATTTAGAAGTGCTAAGCTTAAGTGAATGTCCTTTCCAAAATTTATAAGGAGACTTTTCTCTATCAAGGAATCTTGTTAAGGATATAATAAGCAAATAGAGATGCCTCTTTTCAAAGATTTTCCAAAATACCAAAACTTATGATCATGGCATTAAACCATGTCCAATAGTATTCAGTTTTTCTATTTAGCCACACCATTTGATTTAGGTGAATAAAAAGTAGTGACTTCATAAATTATTTCATTTTTTTCATAAAATAGGATCAATTCATTTGAAATATACTCACCTCCTTGATCAATTCTTAGGATTTTAATCTTTTTGGCTTTGTAAATCTTAAACTTATTAAGGAGGATTTTATACTTAGTCTTCAAAAGATAGGTATAGCAAAACTTATAGAAGTCATCAATAAAAATCATAAAATAACGACTACCTCTATGGATTAATACTCTATTAGAATCACTAACATCATTATGGATAAGTTCATGAATTTGAATATCTATAAAAGCTACAAGCTTAATAGGTTTTCTAAGTTTGTTTAGATTAAATATGAACTTCACATTTAGAATTGTGTTTGATGTTGAATTTTAGAATCAAATTAAAATTTGACATATTATTGATTGATCTAAGATCAATATGATCCAATCTTCTATACCATATTTCATAAGACTTAGAATTTAATACAAGATATAGAAAAATTAAATGAATTTTTATTAAGTTTGGGAGGAGGAATTACATTCAATTTGAATAGTCCCTCAGATATAAAGCAATTTTCAATGAAAACATCTCGTCTAGAAATTACAATTTTATTAGACTCTAATACAACTTTAAGACTTAGCTAAATAAGTAGAAAACTACTTAATAAGTTTCTTCTAATGATTAGTATATTTGTACATTTCAAAGTGTTATTTGTCTTTCCTGAAGTAAACTTTAGGTTAATGGTTTCTTTTTGTAGTATCTTCATAGTTGTTCCATCACCCATGATCACACTTCCTCTATTTGATTCTTGGTACGAGGAAAACCAAAACCTATTAGTATAGATATAGGTGTAATTGGCTTCGGCATCTAACCACCATTTTGAATCTGAATAGGTTAAATTGATAGGAGTAAAAGAAACCAACATAAAGGAAGGTGGTTCTTTTTTGACCATGTTAGCCTGAGGCCTAGGTCGGTGTAAGCTTTTTATAACATTCTTCTTTCTATAGACAATTTTCTATTTTTTATGAACAAACATTGAGATGCAAGATGATTGTCTTAACCATAGACATGGTAAAACCTCTCGCCACCTTGTTCTTTAGGTCTTTAGACTTGGTTGTTAGGTTTAGATTTTTGGTTTTGGTGCCTAGGTTTATCCTTTCCTTTAAAATTTTAGCCTTTAGATTTGAAATTTGAATTTTAACCTCTAAAATTTTGATCCTTAGGATTCGGACTTGGATTTTGAGATTTAGTAAGATTGACCTTGATTTTAAGCTAATTTTCTTGAATTTCTCCAAGTATGAATTGGTCCCCCATCCTAATGGATTGAAGAACTAACCTAAGAGTGAGAGAAGATAGAGATCTTCTAAGGTTATGGATAAATTGAGACTAAGAGGATAGAAGTTTGTCTATCAAGCATGAAACTTGATAGGTTTTGATGTGGCAACATTCGCTGACGTGGAGTCTACACAGCTGCCAGCTAGCAGCCACACGGGTGGGGGCAAACACTTGGGCGCGGCCCTTGGTGGAATGCCGAGGTTAGCTCTCGGCCGGGTCGAGCTTACGAGCGAGCCCTCTATCGAGGTCAATTTTTAGCCAGGGTTGAGCTCGAGGAGCGAGCCCCCTACTTGATGCCAGCTCCTGGCTGAGGTAGAGCTCATAGAGACGGCTCTCCCAGTCGAGGAAAAGTTCATGAAGCGAGCCCCCTGTCCGAGGTCAGCTCCTAGCCAGGGTCGAGCTCATGGATGATCCCTCCGTTTGAGGTCAACTCCTGGCCAGGGTCGAGCTCAAGTTGCCGAAGGCGGACCCCTTCGGGAGATCCTTCTAGGCCAGAATTCCCACCAGCAGCAGAGGAGGGAAAGGTCAGCAAGAATTCAACACCTGCAGTCCCCGAGAAGTGGTGCACGCCCTGCCACCAATGCCAATTCTACAACACACTGCCCGCATGCTCTGAACAAGGCCAGCCCGGTCAGACCCAAGGCCCAGTAATACGCTGCCATGTCCACCACCATACGGCGGGGGGACACTGATCCACGTGGCGCAAAACTTAGAGTTCCCCTAGAAGAAGAACCCTGTCAAAGCCACAGGCCCTGTATGCCAGGACGGTCCCTCCAAGAAGGGAAAGATCCTGCCATGACAGGGGGCTCTGCGGCCTAGTGCTTGCCTCTCATAAGCAAAAAACAACACCCCCAACAAGGAGGGAGGAAGTGAGAAAAAAAAAAGGTAAGAAAGGTAAGGAAGGTAAGCGGAGGCCAAGCGAGAGGAGCGGGGGGAGAGAAGAGAGCAAGCAACCGCAAGCCCGGCAGCCACGAGGCCGACTGGAGAACCTCCCCGCTCTCCACTCTCCATTCGATCTTTCTCTTTTCCCATATTAACATTTCTATCATGTCACCCCCTGGGACAAGGGAGTCCCTCAAGCTCTCCACCATAGGGGTTCTGTTCCCCTCAATCGTTGCACTGACTTGATCGTCAGAGTATCCTCGCTAGAATTTCCACCCCAGGTCTCCTCTATTTTATAGGCTAAGCAGGCCGAAGAGCCGATGCCTCTCCAGAGGGAGAGGACGCTCTCGGCAGGAGGAGGAGGCACTCAATGCGATGGCGATGTGTCGGAGCTACATGCCATGATGATCCAGGTGGTAATAGATTGGAGCACCAGGTAGGGGCGGGCCGAGCGGCAGACAACTCAGGAACTGAGGAAATCCTAGCCAAGGCTAAGGATCCAAGCTCTCCAACCACCAGAGGTGCCAGAAGCCACCCCCCTTGGGGGCCAGACAGGGAACATGAGAGCTCCCTCCTGGGAGCCCGCCCAAAGAAAGAGAGGGAAACCTAGGCATTCCCCTGTGCGTGGGGGGACTTCCGTCATCTCGTGCAAGCCTAACAGGTAACTCTTTTCCCCTCTACCTTTGCAATATGAAAACTGTATCACAGTCCTATAAGAGAAAGCCCTACATCACCATCGAAGGCAAACACCATGACCTCGCTCATTGTTGGGAGATGGTAATGGGATGTCACCCATCATGCGACCCGTAGCCAGACGGACCAACAGGAGACAGGACCTGACCCCAGGGAGCAGCCCGCCGGTGGAAGATGGCACGCTACCATAACCCGCATAAAGGACCACAGCGAAGGTGGTCAAAATCAGGCCAGACGAAGCCTGCTACCTCGTCGGACTCAGTGCCCCCCGATGCTCACGAATCAAAAATGTGAGAAACTCAAGAGAGCACTACCGGTGATGTAAATGTCCTCTCAACTATCTGAGCTCCTTTTTTTGCACAACTTTGCCTTTCATCTATGCAGGGACATCCCCGTCCGACTCGAAGTCCGGCAAGCATAACATGGGCCCTCCATCAGGCCTGCGCTCTTCACCACTGAGCTCACAGCTCGAAGGTGGTGGTGGGGCAACCCACCACCTACCGCGAGACTCATAGCTTGGCACTCTTCATCAACAAGCCAGGCCCTCCATCAGGCCCGCCTTCTACAGTCATGCTCATAGCCCGAAGGCGGCACCAAGGTGCTATCTACTGTGAGTCTCATAGCATGGTGACTCCTCATCAACGAGCTGGGCCCGCTCTATTAGGCCCGTGCTCTTCACCGCTGAGCTCATAGCCCGGAGGTGGTGATGGAGTAACCCGCCACCTACCACATGACTCACAGCTTGTCACCCCTCATCAACCATGCGGGCCCTCCATCAGGCCCACCTTCTGTAGCCATGCTCACAGCCCGGGGGTGGTACCAAGGTGCTGTCTACCATGAGACTCACAGCATGGTGACTCTTCATCAACAAGTCAGGCCCTCCATCAGGCCCGCCTTCTACAGCCATGCTCACAGCCTGGAGGCGGCACCAAGGTATTGTCTATCACGAGACTCACAGCATGGCAACTCCTCATCAACGAGCTAGGCTCGCTCTATCAAGCCCGCGCTCTTCACCGCTGAGCTCACAGCCCGGAGGTGGCGATGAGGCAACCTGCCACCTACCGCGTGACTTATAGCTCGGCACCCTTCACCAGCAAACCGGCCCCTCCATCAAGCCCGCCTTCTATAGTCATGCTTACTACCCAAAGACGGAACCAAGGTGTTGTCTAGCATGAGACTCACAACATGGCGACTCCTCATCAACGAGCCGGGCTTGCTCTATCAGGCCCACGCTCTTCACCACTGAGCTCACAGCCCGAAGGTGGCAGCGGGGTAACCCAACACCTATCGTGTGACTTACAGCTCAGCATCCTTCACTAGCAAGCCAGGCCCTCCATCAGGCCCACCTTCCATAGCCGTGCTCACAACCCAGGGGCGGCACCAAGGTGCTGTCTACCGCAAGACTCACAGCATGGCAACTCTTCACCAGCAAGCCAAGCCCTTCATCAGGCTCGCCTTCCACAGCTGTGCTCACAGCCCGGGGGCGGCACCAAGGTGCTGTCTACCACGAGACTCACAGCATGGCGACTCTTCATCAACAAGCCAGGCCCTCCATCAAGCCCGCCTCCCATAGCCATGCTCATAGCTCGGAGGTGGCACCAAGGTGTCGCCCACCACATGACTCATGATGTGACGAATCGAGAAGCTCAATGCCCTTAGCCTAGCTCACCATCTGGAGGTGACGACAGGGCAACCCGCCATCTACCAAGAGGCCCATAGCTGGCAATCACCGGGCTGGGTCCTTCCAATAGACCCATGCTCAGTCGCCCCACTCACAGTCCCGAGGTACAGTATGGGACTCCTGGAACCCTGCCATCGATCGCGAAACTCACAGTTTTGCACATATAAGCTGGAAAACTCAAGAAGCCCCATATCCACTACTTACTCATGATCCAGAGATGTCTGTCGGGAAACTCCAGAAGTCCCACCATCTGCCCCTTGACTTACAACATGACAAACTGAGCCAAGATACTCCGGAAGCCTTGTATCTGGTTACCTTGCTTACGGTCCAAGGATGTTGGTGAGGAATCCCTGAAGTCCCATCATCGACCACCCGACACACGGCTTGGCGAGCTAAGGAGACCCCCTAGTAGCGATCCAAGCTGAAGAATGGAAAAATAGTAAGCAAAAGGGAGGGGACATAGAGAGAGGCCCCCAGCAGTCCAGGAAGCTGAGCAGCAGGTTCAGGTCAAAAAAAAAAGGAAGGAAAAGAAGAAGAAGAAGCAGCAGTCATGAAGGAAGAGAAGCTTTCATTAATCAAAAGTCTCTTACACCCTATGGAGACTCCCGACAGGTCGGGAGACCTCCTAAAATTCTAAGATACAACATGGAAGGAAGATGGGCCGAGGCCTTATCTCTGCTTAGGCCCGAGCGCATTGGTACCCTTCCTCAGGAGCCCGCCGAATCTCTAGATCCCAGCATTGACTTCGCCTCTACCACGCCATCCTCCTTGGAATTCATCAATCCTGTGATTCCAAGGGCAGTTGCAGTAGCTGCACATCAGGATGGTCCTATCAGCACCACGGTGGCCGTGGCCCCTGCCATAGCGACCACGACCTGGGCCACCGCCTCCTCCCATAAGATATCCAGTCTTGTAAACCGGTAGATGGCTCCGGCTGCCTCCGCTTTTGAGGCAGCCTCTTTCTCTACCCCAACTACGCGACCAGAAGATCTCCCCCTCCATATCCGAGGGGGAAGGTTCTAACTCGAACGATATTTTCTTCGAACCAGACGCTCATGCCTTGACACTGGCAGGTCGCTCCCGAAGAGCCTCCACTTGGCTCTCTCAGGCCTCGGGTAGAGATCCTGAAATCTACCAGAAGCCCTCCTTTGGCACAAGCCGAAGGAGAGGGATTGAAGGAGAACATGAAAGCCAACCCTAGAATAGAAATGGGGCTAAAGGAGGAAGGAGGCTTTGTGGAAACCTGGTCGCCTGCATCTGAAGGCCTTTTAAAAGCCACACAGCCAACCGGAGATCACCATTTATCGACTCCAAGTGCCCCCATGACACTTCAGTTCACGGAACAAACACCTTGATCCAGCCTGGGCATTAATGACCCCTCCATTAAAAAATTGAGTGCAGCACCACATTAATGCGAAGGCGCGATCTTCGGGGCATGCTCGATCAAAGCATTGAAGACGTAGAAGGCATGTCCCTCCACGTCAGCATAGTTGTTACTCCTATTGCACAAGCGATGCTTCGTTCTCCAGGCTCGAAAGTGGGGGGCATCCGATGTGGCAACATCCACTGAGTGGAGTCTACACAGCCGCCAGCCAGCAGTCATATGGGTGGGGGCTGCCACCTAGGCGCGACCCCTAATGGAATGCCGAGTTCATCTCTCAGCAAGGTCAAGCTCATGAGCGAGCCCTCTACCGAGGTTAGTTCCCAGCCAAGGTCGAGCTCGAGAAGCAAGCCCCCTGCCTGATGCCAGCTCCCGGTCGAGGCAGAGCTCATTGTGTCAGCTCTCCTGGTCGAGGCAAAGTTCATGAAGTGAGCCCCCTATCTGAGGTCAGCTCCTAACTGGGTAAAGCTCACGGGTGAGCCCTCCATCTGAGGTCAGCTCCCGGCGAGGGTTGAGCTCATGCTATCGAAGGCGGACCCCTTCGGGAGGTCTTTCCAAGCCACGCAAAGGCTAGAATTCTCACCAGCAGCAGAGTTGGGAAAGGTCAGCAAGAATTCAAACTGTGGCATAGAGGTCCCTGTCCACCTGCAGTCCCCGAGAAGTGGTGCATGCCCTACCACCAATGCCAAATCTGCAACACGCCACCCGTATGCTCTGAACAAGGTCAGCCCCGTTAGACCCGAGGCCCAGTAATACGCCGCCATGTCCACCACCGTATGGCCAGGGGATGCTGATCCATGCAGTGCAAAACTCAGAGTTCTCCCAGAAGAAGAACCCTGTCAAAGCCACGGGCCCTGCGACACCGGGACGGTCCCTCCAAGAAGGGAAAGATCCTTCCATGATAGAGGGCTCTGCAACCCAGCGCCCACCCCTCATAAGTAAAAAACAACTCCCCCAACAAGGAGGGAGGAAGAGAGAAAAAAAAGGAAGGTAAAAAAGGTAAGAAAGGTAAGGAAGGTAAGTGGTGGCCAACCAAGAGGAGCAGGGGGTGAGAAGCGAGCAAGCAACCGCAAGCCCGGCGGCTGTGAGGCCGACGGGAGAACCTCCCCACTCCCCGCTCTCCATTCGGTCTTTCTCTTTTTCCATATTAACATTTCTATCATGTCACCCCCTAGGGCGAGGGAGTCCCCCATGCTCTCCGCCACAGGGATTTTGTTCCCTTCGATCGTCCCACTAACTTGATCATTGGAGTGTCCTCACCAGAATCCCTGGCCCGGGTCTCCTCTATTTTGCAGGCCAAGCGGGCCGAAGAGCCGACGCCCCCAAGAGGGGGAGGGTGCGCCCGGCGGGAGGAGGCACCTGATGTGGCGGTGATGCGTCGAAGCTACAGGCCACGACGATCCAGGAAGCAATAGGTTTCATCAATAGTAAATCTCCCTCTATGGAACTCTTGAACTAGATTTTAAAACTAGTGAATCTAGTCATTGATAACTATGTTGTCTAATATTTTAAAATTGTTGAAGTCTAAAATGGTGCATCTCATAGCACCCTTATTATCTTGGGAATAGATTTCTTTCAAAGCTTGCCACAGTTCTTTCAAGATTTTATATTTTCTATATATTTCATATAATTCATTTGATAGGTAACTAGGTATTCTAAACCTATCATGATAGTTAATTTCTTCAAGGGACTTGGAAGTCAGCCCTGTATCAAAGGAAAATGATTTGAAAGGAAATGATTTTTCTAGGACATATATTAAACTAAGAGAAATTTATTAGGCTTCTAATTATTCTTGCCATCTAAGAAATCCCTTTTTATTGAATTGATTAGGTTTAAGACTAGATGAATGCCCATTGAAAGGTATTGAAAGAAGAAACTAAGAAATAAGATTAAGAAAAATAAGAGCTGCATAAAGAATATATTATTTTTTTTTTAGTGATTCCATAACTTGAAAATCTATTTGTAAACATTTTATTCAATTTTATTGATTTAATTAATTAGTTGTTTTTTAGAAGAAAAATAAGTTTCAGTCAACTATTATATAGACAATTTTAAAATAACTACTATAATTATTAGAACTAATTGTATAAGAATTAAATGAAATAAGTAATATATAATTCTTATTGAACTATGATGTTATATTTTTGTATATTGTTAGTACTGCAATCACAATCGGAAAGGGTCTTGTCTTAGAATGTTGGAAAAACATAAGATTTATTTTCCATGATAGCATATTATGATTCAATCAGACTAACAACTAGAATCTATTATCAAATTAGTATTAAAGTCAATTAAAAACTTACAAAAAAAACTAGTGGAGACAACTTGTCTGGAGGCATGCTACGTATTATCCTAAGATAATTTCCAATCCTTATGTGGGATCAATCTCAAGAACTCTATCCTAAAATATAATTGGAGATCTCTCTTGCAAGCACAACCATGAAGAGAATGACTGAGCTTCAATCCAACAATTAAAAATGATAAAAAATAAGAAAAAATCAAGAAAAACTTGATAGAAGAGAATTTAGAAGAAAATAGAAAAACTTAGAAGAGGAGAGAGCAAGTTCTTTCTTGCTTTTTCAATCCCAACTAAGGGCCTAATTTATAGGCCCAAGAACTAGCCATTTGGGCTAATCTAACAGTCAAGACATTAAACAGAAATATTAATCGGACAATTTAATTGTTTAATGGATAAAATATTAATTGGGCAAAAAATGTTAAGTAAAGTTAATTGTATTAATGCCTAAATGAATAAGAAAAATGGTCAAAATATTCATTAAAAATTTATTAAAATATAAAATTGAGAAATAAATAATTATGGACCCCATCTTGCTACAATCGCATGAGCCAGGCTGAGCCAAGTAGGCATACACATGTGATGCGGTGTAGTTCAAAACTTCTTTACCTTTGACAAAGTCTAGAAGAAAGGTTTTCTTATAAACCCTTTATCAAGTTTTCTCTTATCTAATATGGGACTAAACAAGCTCAAAGTTTAAAGTAGAGATGGCAATCGGGTCAAGTTGGACATATACTGGTCGGCTCATTTGTAGGTCATGTTAGAAAAGCCTCAACTTAAACCCGACCCGTTTATTAAACGGGTTGTGATTTAAAACCTAAACATGATCCATTTAATAAACAGATAACCCGACCTGACCCATTTAATTCATTTATTAAACAATTAACCTGCTAACTCGATTCAACCCGACCTGTTTTATCCATTTTATAATTGAATAACATGTTTATCCAACCTAACCCGATCCAACCTATTTAATAAATAGATAACCTGTTTACTTAATCTGACTAGATATGACCCGACCCGTATATTAAATGGGTTAAACGGATTAAATAGGTTAGGCCTAAAAAAATCTAAACCCAACCTGTTTATTAAATAGGTTAAATAGGTCGACCTATTTATGATTCGAATCTGTTTATTCCAAATCTAAATCATTTATCTCAGGTCCAATGCGGGTCGGGTTGATGGGTTGGGTCATAAATTATCACCACTGGTTTAAAGAGAATCGGTTGCAGGAGGGAAGTTGGATTTTCCCATTCCCTCCAAAAGAGCAATAGATTGTCTCGTGTTTTTATAAGAATTGCTTCCATTTTGTGACATTTGAGACATTCCGCCAACCATGCTTCACCCTCCTCTCAATGCAAGGAAGCCTGCAAAAGTGTTGCTTAGTACAAATTGTGGTGTACACTAGACAAAATCTAGTCTTCTTTCTATTTCTTCTACTATTACTTCGTACTCTTTTGTTGCGGACTGCAGAGCAGGAAGAGATAGCCAAGAGAAAGGCCCCTGGGGAGGCTCTAACATGGGATGATCTTTACAAGATGAAGTATACATGGCGAGTTGCACTGGAGATGCTAAGGATGATCCCTCCACTGTTTGGGAACTTTCGAAGAGCTCTCAAAGACGTCGAGTTTGATGGGTACCTCATACCAAAAGGGTGGCAAGTAGGGAGAGAAAACTCGAAGAATTTTGTTACTAATTGCTACTTTAATTTTGAATAGATGATTTTTAGCCATTCTCGTAGAACTTGAAGTTCGTCCCTCTATTGCTTTAGGTGTTCTGGGCATCGAGCATGACACATATGGACGCTAATATTTTCCAAGAACCACGTAAATTTGATCCAGCACGATTCGAGAACCAATCATCAATTCCACCTTACTGCTTTGTGGAATTTGGAAGCGGACCACGAATTTGCCCGGGCAGCGAGTTTGCAAGAATAGAAACACTCGTTACAATGCATTATCTAGTCACGAGATTCAAATGGAGATTATGCTGCAAAGATGATGTTTTTGTCAGGGATCCAATGCCGTCACCTTCTCAAGGCCTTCCAATCGAACTCGAGCCTAAGAATGATCTATGAACAACTTATGATTGTTAAATAAATTGAATCCTCAAAGGTTGATCATGTTTCTCTTTTCTTTTGTAAAAGGACAGGGAATTGTCAGGAGAAGCTCAAGGTCTTTGTGGAAAAAGATGAATTTGTTTTCCATCATGAAAAAAGAAAAATGGTACAGTAACTTTTTGGCTGCTTTTACGTTTGCGGAATCCTAGGATCCGCTACGTTGTATGGTTTGCACTACAGATTGCTTTACAGTGCTTGATGACTGCTTTCAGGCGATGAACAGTTTCCAGTAACAACGTATTATGTATAGCATATAAAGTCATTTTATTTAATAGTTATCCCTCTTTTTGATGGTAGCTATCAAGTATTACATAGCACTCTACGATGCAAGTAGTATACTATTGACAATTATCTTAAATTTGCTCAAGCTGACCGTATAAAGCAACTACCTTTAAATAGTACTATTAGAGCTGGTTATATGTAGCAATTATCTCAAACAGGCATTACTTAAGCTAACTGTATAAAGTAGCTACCTCAAAGTGGTATAGTCAGAACTAGCCATGTACGATAATTATCTCAGATAGTCATTACTTAAGCTGGCTATATAAAATTCATTACTTAAGCTGGCTATATAAAATAACTGCATTGTTTAGGCAGATGAGTAAAGTGATCATCCTAGATTGGCATCACTCATATCAGCCTAGTATGGCAATTGCTCGTGGAAGCAGTAAGTTTGGATGGATGAACTCAAAGTCTAGCCACAACCCGGGAAGGCCTAGTAGTTCCCTTTACTTGGGATCTTAAAGCTAGTTTAAAGCCTTACAGGGTTATGGCTCGATTGCTCGTCTACAAACTAGTTTGGTTGGTTGTGCCTGTTTAAATTGATAAGGCATTCATATTATCATATGCCAAAGTTATTTAGCAATTATTTACCGATTTATCCATTCAATAGTCAAAGTTGAAGTTAGCAATGAGCAGTTCCAAGTTATTAAATCATTCATGCTTTAGGCAAAGCAAAGTTAAAATATATCAAAATTTGTTGATTCAATTTCATTCAAACATGACACAACTCAGAGACAATGTTCAAAAAAAATTCTCTTTATTGCTTCAAAAAAGAGTTTGTATAACAACCTTTCAAGGATCAGATGGAGTTTACACAAAAGAAAAAGAAAAACTTTATGGTGCAGTAGCTGGAGAATCTTAGGTGGAGGTGTTTACCATGACTTCGCCCTCTTCAAGCCCTAGAAACTTGTCCAAGAAGCCCAAGTCTAGCTTAGAATATTTGATGACGACCTTGTCTCAGGCAAATTATATCCCCTCATTGTAAGCATCAGAAGCAAAGTCAGCCTTCTCATTTAGAAATTTGGTAGATGCCTGGAAGTCGTCAAGGGTCCTTGAAGCAATAGCCTTGATTTTGCTCTCAATGCCACTGTCGACCTTTTTCATTTCTTGCTCTGCCATCTTAAGCGAGGCCTCCAGCTTCTTTATTTTTCCTACTTGAGCTTTTTGGATGCCTTTTATTCTGGAGTTCTCCTCCATGGCCCTTTGTAAGGCTGTCTCAACATCCTCAACCCTTTTAGTGGTGGCATCGATTATTTTCTAGCCTCTACATTCCCCTTGATGACCTTATCTTTCATCACTTTGACCTCCAGCTTATATTTCTTAGCCTCGACCAAAATGTCTCGACTGTGCTCCAAGTACCCATTCATATACACATTCCCCTTGGAGAATCTTAGGTGGAGGTGTCTAGCCCTAACCACCAACCCCTTCCTTCCTCCAAAACCCTAGGCCACCAGCATTCTTCCAAAACCCTAGGCCGCCAGGAGTTTTTCTTCCATCAGCCAAGCCACCACCATCTAGTCTCCAGGCCGTCCCCATCAGGCCTCCTAGCTGCCAACCCCAAAGTCCCTCAAGCATCCACCACATCTCCAGGCCGCCCCTCCAGAGTTCAGGCATCCTCCCTCTTCCAGGCTGCCAACCATCTTCCTGTCCCCCCTCCTGCCTTCTCTCCTCTTCCAACTTTCGATTTCATATTTTTTCTATCTTCTGAATCCCTAACCCTCGGTGTTTGCAGGATCCCTTTAGTGCCACGATCCTTGGAGGAGGTCTTCTTTGCCTTCAGGACCATCAAAAGAAAAGCCGGTGCATCCACGGGAAAGAAGCTTTTTCTTCCAAGTGCCAATCCTGAGAGTGTGTGATCCCTTTTACAATGAGGAAGAAATAATTGCTAGGTAATCAAATCCATCCCTTCTCTCTACTTCTATTTTATTGAAACCCGAGCATGTTCCAAATTAGTGGTTTCTCAACCCTAGGATACTGTTTCTTTATTACTTTATTAGATCTTAATCTGCAGGTAGTTGCTTTTGATCTTTACATAATCATCTTAGTTTATTCTAGCTCTTAATGGGAAGAAAACATCATAAAAATCTGAAATTATTGCTCTTTTAATCTGAATTTCTTTATGATAATCTCTAGCATGTCTCATCCCAAATCAGTTTGGTATCAGAGCATGGTTTAGGACATGTTCATGCATAGTAGTTAGAAAATTCTGCATGCTGAAATTTTGCATAGTAGTCTAAACCTAGGACTTGTTTCTCATTAAAACATTTTTGTTTCTCACCAATCTTTGCATCCATTAATCACATAATCAATCTACATCAAATCTATAATTTTTTTTTAATTTTCAGATCTGAAAATACAAAAAAAAATCTGCATGGAACCTTAAAGTCTGCATTGCTGAAATTTTTGCATAACTAGATTAGGGTTGAATTTTGTTTGCAGTGAAACCTTCAACACTTAGTTTTTCTTTGCATTTAATTATCTATTATTAGTCTTTGTTAAGTCTACTGATTGCATAAAAAACAAAAAAATATTTTATTTTCTGCATATTTTCCTATTTTAGTTTATTGCTGCATATTTTATGTGTGTGCATGCATAATTGAATTCACTTAAGGGCAATCTCTCTATCTCAGATAAGGGAAGGATTTCATCATCTTTACTTGGTCCAAAACAACCACCCTCATCTCGATCCCAAGCCTAATTAAAATTGAGTAGCAACCTAATCGAGTTAGGGACACCAACAGGTCTAGTTCGTGGTTTTGTGAGAAAGCTAGTGCACTCAATTCATCACTTATCTCTTAAAATTGGTGTCTAGGCTAGAGGTCCAGAGGCAAACGCCCTAAGTGGAGCTGTGGTTACTTAATTAGGACCCTGTGAGAGCAGTGGGAGCCTCCCACACTCCCACCTCTTATCCGTCCAGTGCAAAGGATAACTATTGACTTGGCTGTAAGTTGAGTTGACTCATTCTACTTGAGTGCTAGGTCTAGCAACACCCTAGAATGATTTGTGTGCTTCTTGCATGACCACTAGATCAGGAATCCAATACCGGTAGTCTCAAACCCAACCCAGTTTGATCATGGAACCTAACTTTGAAACCTTACTGAGGACCATGACTGAACAATTTGCCCAATTGAACAATAGGTTTGATCAGATGGAGGAATGTGTTGGAAACCTAGAGAGAATCCATGAGACCCATACTGAACCTGAACTTGAGACACCTCTTCCCACACCTCCCAATCCTAGAAGAGCTCCATGCCATGACCCTATCTTAGAGCATAATCAAAGGAGACAAAATGATGATTTCCTTGACCAAGATGAGAGAGCCATTAGGAACATCAGGTTAGAAGCACCTATATTTGATGGCAGCCTTGACCCTAAGGTATACATTGATTAGGAAGGAGATATGGACCAATACTTTGAGTGGTATGAAATGTCTGAGGAGAGGAAGTTCAAGTTTGCTAAGCTCAAGTTAGTTCGCCAGACTAGACTAAACTGGGGGAATGTTGAGAGGATGACTTGACAAAGAGGAGACATACCCATAGCTACCGGAGAGCCATGAAACTTAAGCTTAGGAAAAAGTACCTCCCCGTATCCTATCACCAGAGACTTTTGGATTAATGGCAAAGGTTGAGTCAAGAAAATAGGACTGTATCTGAGTACATAGCCAAATATGATGAATTTGTCATGAGGTGTAGTATAGATGAGTTTGAAGCTGTGACCTTATCTAGGTTTAGGGCTGGACTACATGAGGACATTCAGAGAGAACTATTTTTAAGAGAGGTCCATGATCTTGAGCAGGCTTATCGGATAGCTAGAGACTATGAGAGATTCCAGAGGGGATCCATAATTCGTCGACCTGAACCCACTAGGATTAGTATCCCTAATCAAAACCAGGATCTAGCCAAATACACCCAAGCTGGCCTAATCCTAGCACCCTTTGACCCATAAGGATGATAAGGATAAGGCACCTGAAGTTTAGAGGAATCCCAATCCTAATATTGCCTGTTTTAAATGTCATAAATTAGGATACTATGCTAGTCAATGCCCAACCCGATCCCTACACGTAAGAAAACTAGAGAAAAAAGACCCTGAACCCACTAAAGAAGTTGAGGAGGAAGTGTATGAAGCTGGAGAAAACCTAATGAATGAATATGATGGAGATGAGGAAACCTTTGAGTCATCTTATCTATTGGGAGTTGTTAGATGTATCTTAGCCCAAACTAAGGAACAAGAGGATTGGCATAGAACCAACATCCTATAGACATTTATAAAGTTAGGGGATAAGGTATGTAAGATCATCATAGATAGTAGGAGCTGCGTGAATACCATCTCAACCAGTGCTGTCAAAATCCTAGGTTTATTCCCTGTTCTCCATCCCAATCCTTATAAGGTATCCTGGGTAGACTCAACTTCTATCCCCATCAAACTTAAATGCCAAATCATGATCCAACTTCAATCCTATTAAGAAAAGGTATGGTGTGATGTCCTTCCTATGGGAGTTAATAACATTATCTTAGGTAGACCTTGGCTATATGACCATGATGCTACCCTGTATGGCCGATCCAATTCTTGTTCTTTTAACTACCATGGAAAGAAGATTGTGATAAACCCAACCCCACCTAAGGATAACACTAAGAGGAGATCTGGCAACCTGAAAGAGAAGAAACCATGAATAAATTTGATCAATGCTAAAGAACTGGAGCGTGAGATCAATGAGGGTTCACCAGTTTAGATTTTGATCGCTAAGGAAGTTCGTGACCACCCCCAGGAGGAGCATCCTAAGGAAATTATGGATTTTTTGAAGGAATTTCAAGATGTGTTTCTCGAGGATCTTCTTGACCACCTGCCACCTTTAAGGGACGTACAACATGCCATAGATCTAGTCCCAGGAGCCACTTTGCTAAACCTCCCACATTATAGGATGAATCCCACTGAGCACTTAGAATTATAGAAATAGGTTGGAGAACTCATAAGAAAAGGATTTATTAGGGAGAGTCTAAGTTCATGTGCAATACCTGCCTTTTTAACCCCTAAGAATGATAGTACTTGGAGAATGTGTATCGATAGTTGTGCCATAAACAAGAAAACGGTTAAGTATAGGTTCCCCATTTTTCATTTGGATGACATATTAGACATGATGGCCGGAGCAACCATTTTCTCTAAGATTGACCTTAAGAGTGGTTATCACCAAGTTAGGATCAAACCTAGGGATAAGTGGAAAATTGCTTTCAAGACTAAAGATGGTCTCTATGAGTGGGTAGTAATGCTTTTTGGATTGTCCAATGCTCCTAGTACCTTCATGAGGATCATGACCCAAGTCCTAAGAGTATTCATTGAAAAATTTGTTGTGGTTTATTTTGATAATATTTTGATCTACAGTAGGACTAAGGAAGACCACCTAAGCCATATCCGACAAGTCTGTCAAGCCCTTAGGAAAGATAGCCTCTATGCCAATTTGAAGAAATGCGAGTTCTTAACCCATAGAGTCTCTTCCTAGGATTTGTAGTGACCCCTGAAGGAGTATCAGCTGATCTGGAAAAGATTAAGTCCATAGTTGAGTGGCCAATACCTACTAGTATCCATGACATGCGTAGCTTCCATGACCTTGCTACCTTTTATAGATGATTTATTTGGGGATTTAGCTCAATTATTGCACCCATCACTGACTGCATTAGGAAGGGAAACTTTGAGTAGACCAGAGCTACAGATAAAGTCTTCCTAGACATTAAGGAAAAGATGACCCAAGCACTCATTTTGAGGTTACCTGATTTTTTCAAGATTTTTGAGGTTGCTTGTGAAGCTTCTAAAGTTGATATAGGAGGAGTTCTAAGTCAAGAGAGTTATCCCATAGCCTTCTTTAGTGATAAATTGAATGAGGCTAAGCTTAGGTACATGGTCTATGATAAGAAATTTAACGCGGAAGTTCAAGCCCTGAGATATTGGAGACATTACCTACTACCACAGGAGTTTGTTTTATACTCTGATCATGAAGCACTCTGATTCCTTAACTCCCAGAAGAAACTGAACCTAGGTATGGTAAGTGGCTAGAATACATTCAAGCTTATACCTTTGTTCTAAAACACGGTTGATGATGCCCTTAGCCATCGATCCCTACTCCTGAACTCTGTTAGTACTAAAGTCATGGGATTTGACAAGCTGAAAGAGGAATGAGACCTGTCCTAACTTTAGTGAGACCTATCAGTCTATCAAACAAGGACCATCTAGTTTGCATAGTGAGTATACCCTGCAGGATGGCTACCTCTTCAAGGATAATAGGTTGTGTATTCCTAGAATTTTTCTTAGAGAATTTCTAGTTCGGGAGATCCATGCAGGAGGTCTAGCTGGTCACTTTGGTAGGAACAAGACCATTATAGCTATTGAAAACTAGTTCTATTGGCCAAGTCTAAAAAGGGATGTTGCCCAAATTATGACTAGGTGTCGAACTTGTGCTGTTGCCAAATAGTAAAAGCAAAACACTGGCTTATATATCCCTTTACTTGTACCTGACTGTCCTTGGCAAGACCTTAGTATGGATTTTGTGTTAGGGTTAACCAAGACCTTAAGGAGACATGATTCTATCTGTGTTATGGTTGATAGGTTCTCTAAGATAGCACACTTGGTACCATGTTCCCAAACTTTTGATGCCTCCAAGGTAGCCAAACTTCTTCTTGATAATGTGGTTAGGTTACATGGCCTTCCTAAAAGCATTGTATCTAATAGGGATGTCCGATTCACTAGTTACTTTTGGAAGACCCTCCGGCACATATTAGAAACCAAGCTCAAATTTTCTACCTCCTACCACCCTCAAACTGATGGCTAGACCGAAGTAGTGAACCGAAGCCTTGGAAATTTGTTGAAATGTCTTGTATGTGAGAACACTGGAAATTGGGATCTTTTGTTACCTAGAGTCGAATTCGCCTATAACAGTTCAGTTAATAGGTCCATAGGCAAGAGCCCATTTGAGATTGTCTATGGTTATAAGACTAAGAAACCCATAGACCAATCCCTTTGTCCATACATGCACGAGTCTCTGAGTTAGCTGAATCATTTGCACAGCATGTTAGAGATCTACATAAGAAAATTATCAATAAGATTAATTTAAGCAATAATACTTATAAAAACATGGCTAATTCCCAAAAAAGAGTTAAAAAATTTGTTGAGAGAGATTATGTGATGATTAGGCTTAGGCCTGAGCAGTTTTCTTTAATGACCGTGAAGAAGTTACATGCCTATGGAGCTGGATCCTTCAAAGTGATAAAGAAAATTGGACCTAATGCCTATGTGCTCGAGTTACCACCCGAATTTGGCATTAGCTTAACCTTCAATATCTCAGACCTAGTTGAGTATAAGGAGCCAGCAATGATACCCAATGAGCCTTTTGGACCTGACCCTTTTCTTAAGAGTGAACCCATACCTGAGTGTCCACCAATAAATTTGCCTGGGAAAGGAAAAAGGATTGAGCGTATCCTGGACGACCAAGCTATTAGTACTCGGAACAAAGGCTACCAACGTTACTTGGTTCGTTGGCAAGGTCGACCAGAATCTGAGGATTCATGGATCACTTGAGAGGATCTACAATGCCTCGACCCATACCTGTTAGAGCAATACTAGAGTCGGCTTGATCCTTACTCGACAAGGTCGAGTTCCTCCCACCTTGAAAGAATTGGTGCGGACACCAGGATCAGATAGAGATTACTGAGCCCATTATGGATTTTTGATTAGACTTTTGAGTCCTGTAATCCATTAGAGTCCATCAATCCTGAGTCACTTGAGTCCTGTAATAAAGTGAGTCAATTGAGTTCATTAAGTCAATTGAGTCCTGTAATAAAGTTAAGTCAATTGAGTCCATTAAGTCAATTAAGTCGATTCGTTTCAGTTCAGTCAAGTGAGTTCATTTGAGTCTTGTAATTGTGACTTCTTTCATTCAAGTCAAGTCCAAGAGGAGAGTCACCAGGCCCCACTGAAGTAGGGAATGAGGACCTTATGCACCAAACCCTTGGTCCCCACTCAGGGTGCCCAAGCCCACCAGGGAATTGGCATCCCAAGCCCAAGAGGAAGTGGCATTCTCAAGCCCAAGAGGAAGTGGCATCCCAAGCCCAAGAAGAAGTGGCGTCCTAAGCCCAAGAGGAATTGGTGGCTCCCAGCCCAACAAGGAGTCAAGCCTCTTAGTCCAACAAGGAGTCAAGCCTCCCAGTCCAACAAGGAATCAAGCTTCCCAGTCCAATAAGGAATCAAGCCTCCTTATCCCACTCAAACTTTGTACTCCAACTTTGATAGGGAGTTAAGAGGACTGGGTGATCTGTAAATACCCCTCCTCCCTCTTGTAATGAAGGAATGGATGATTAATGAATGAAAGAGTTCTTTTTTCTTCTAGTTTTCTTTGCTTTGAGCATTGACACTCTGTGAGGGAGAGGGTAAGAGGCCCAACACCAGTCCAAGCATCCAAACCCTAGCCCAAATTGCCAACCCCTTCTTTCAAAACCCTAAGCCACCAGCATTCTTCCAAAATCCTAAGTCGTCAGGAGTCTTTCTTCCATCAGCCAAGCTGCCACCATCCAGTCTCCAGGCCACCCCCATCAGGCTCCTAGCTGCCAACCCCAAAGCCCCCAGGCATCCACCACATCTCCAGGCCACCCCTCTAAAGTCCAAGCATCCTCCCTCTTCCAGGCTGCCAACCATCTTCTTGCGCCCCCTCCTGCCTTCTCTCCTCTTCCAACTTTCGATTTCATATTTTTTTCTATCTTCTGAATCACTAACCCTCGGTGTTTGCATGATCCCTCAGTGCCATGATCCTTGGAGGAGGTCTTCTTTGCCTTCGGGACCATCTAAAGAAAAGCCGACGCATCCACGGAAAAGAAGATTCTTCTTCCAGGCGCCAATCCTGAGAGTGTGTGATCCCTTCTACATCAAGGAAGAAATCATTGCTAGGTAATCAAACCCATCCCTTCTCTCTACTTATGTTTTATTGAAACCCGAGCATGTTCTAAATTAGTGGTTTCTCAACCCTAGGATCCTATTTCTTTATTACTTTGTTAGATCTTAATCTGCAGGTAGTTGTTTTTTATCTTTACATAATCATCTTGGTTTATTCTTGCTCATAACGGGAAGAAAACATCATAAAAATCTGAAATCATTGCTCTGTTAATATGAATATCTTTATGATAATCTCTAGCATGTCTCATCCCGCATCACCTCTACCCTCCAAGAATAGGAGCTCCTCGATGAATGGACCTCAACAGGAGTAGTACATTGGCCCTTTCTTCCAAGTTCTTCCTCCCGTTCCCCTCTTAGGTGCCTTATCTCATCCTGAGTGCACGAGCAATCTTTCTTAGCTTCAGCTACCCACTGCTCAAGATTCTTTATTTTGGCTTTTACCTTGATTACCACATCCTAGTGGTTGATCTTTTCTTGGACTTTTTGGAGTGCTTCCTCGCAGTAGTCAGTCTCCTTAACTAGTTTGGCATTAGCAATTTTCTCTTGTTCCAGCATGTATTCAAGCTGCTCCACCATTACCTCATTGTAATGAGTTCCTGTATTGGAGCTCTATAAGCAAACCCTATAAAGTGAGCCAAGTAATGCCCTAGCTGCATAGATTTCAAACAAAATGTTTGCTAAAGCATCAAAACAAGAAAAACAAAAGAGAAAAAAGAAAAGGAAAAACCATGTGAAGATTACTTACCTAGATGAATGAACCTAGGGTGCCTGTCATTTGGAGAGTTTGTCCCACAAATAGCTGCAGCTCTGCTGGCAGGAGGAGACCCTTAAGCAGTTCGATGGCCTTATTAAAGTCTTCTAGCACAGGCATGTCCACACTAAGGTTTTTTTAGCATGGTATTGGTTGATGGTTGTGGTAAGTTGCTGGAGTGTACTTCTAAAGAGCTGAGGATTGCCTCTATTAAGGATTCCTCTAAGACACAAGGGTTCACTACCTTTACCCCGATCTCCTTCGATGGGCTCGTGGTACCAATCATCTCCAATAATGGGCTTGTAGCTAGCTAGCTCTTGGTACCAATCATCCTCGTTAAGGGGCTGGCAACCAATGGGCTAGCGCATCAATCATCTTCTTTAGTAGATTAGTAGCTTCTATAGTCTCCACTAAAATCCTTTATGTCAGTACAATTGCCTCCACCACAAAGGCCTCATCTAATAGAATAATGTTCTCTATATCCATTGGAACCTCCTCATGTAGGCTGGCATCTCCATTCAGTAAGAATGGAGCTTTGGCTTTGATAGGGCAACCTCTCCTCCTATTAATACTATTGACTCTAATTTTGATTATGACAAAACACTTAAGTATATTTGAATACTAATTGTACGTTAAGTATGCTAATCAGTTACAGGTACTCAAGATTTGAATTTAGAGAAGTTTCAGTATTGGTACACTCAAGTGTCGACTCATGAATAGTGAAGTATTGACTCAAGACCTGAGACCAAACAGAAGATAGAACGAGCATATTCAGGAGTTTGGCAAGGTCAACTCATAGATTGAAGTATCGACTCAAGATATCGACTCACCAGATGAAGTGTTGACTCACCAGTGCATTCCAGAAAGCTTCAGAAGACTTTTTTGAATAAGTGTCGATTCATGAAAACCAAGTATCGACTCAAGATGTCAACTCATAAAGATGAAGTGTCGACACTTGGACTGTAATGGCTAGTTCTTCTGAAGCGCAAAACTTTCCCAAGTTGGCTCAAACGGTTAGATTTTTTTCTCCAACGGTCATAAACGGTCAATCAATATTTGGAGGGCTATTTAAACACCACCAAGCTCAAGGGAAAGAAGAGAAATGGATTGATTGAAAGAATCCTTTGAAGATCCAATTGAAAATACTTTAAGGATTCAAAATGTTGAGAGTTGAGCCTCCAAGGATTGAAAAGTAAGAAGAAGCTTCCAAGTCCTCATCTTCAAGCATCCTTTGAAGCTTTAACAACAACATGGAGATAAGCTCAACAACATCAATCAAGTGCCTCAATGAAATATCTGCTTTTTGTAAGAAAGGTTTTATATTTTCATTATCATACTTGTGCTTGTATTGCTTACTAGTTTCAATGGAATTGAAACTAGTAACTAGGTTATAGGTGAGCCTATGTGATGAAAACTAACAAGGGTTTTGACTTATGATCCCATGAAAATAAGTTGGATTGTTGGTTAGCCTGGAAAACCATTAAGGTTTGTTGGTGAGCCTTTGTATTAAAATCAACGAAGGTTTTTGGTTAGCCTTTGTGAAAAATCAAGAAGGTTGTTGGTGAGCTCGTAAAACCAACTAGGTTGTTGGTCAACCCGCAACACTAACAAGATTTTTAGTTAGCCTAGAAAACCAAGGAATTTTGACTTATGAGCCTAGTGAAAACAAGTTTGATTTTGATTAGTGAGCTCGGAAACTAATCGGCTGTAATCAAGAAAGATTATAGTGGAATTTTCAGGAAAAAGCTTGGAGAGTGGATGTAGATGCCTTGGTGTGCACCAAACTACTATAAATTTGTTATGTTTGTGTGATTGTTTTTTTTGTGCATTTGCTTTATTAATTCTACTGCATATTATTTTGAAGCACACAAATACTTTGGCAAAACACAAGTACTTAATTACAATTAGTATATACTTGTTTAGTTCATCATAAATTAGCACATACTTGTAAATAGTTTTTTAAAATCCAATTCACCCCCCTTTTGGGTTGCATCCTTGTCGGGCCATCAATTGGTATCAGAGCCTGGTACTCTGTTTGAAAATCCAACGATTTTGAGTTAAAGATCATGGCAGCCCAAGTTTGAAAGTTTGAAATTTTTGAAAAACTTTTAAAAAGTATTTACAGATCACATGCTGAGGGGGAGCTTTTGAAAAGTTGTTTCTAGATCATATTTTGAAGGGGAGCTCAATGTTTTTCATTACTATATTGCTCTATGCTTATTGTTATTCTTTTGGAGCATGTTATATTTATTTTTGAGCTTACCTTGTTTATATACTTAAAGATTTTATCACTATCAAAAAGGAAAAAATTGTTGACTCTAGTTTTGATTATGATAAAATATTTAAGTATATTTGAGTACTAATTATGCGTTAAGTATGTTAATTAGTTGCAGGTACTCAAGATTTGAATTTAGAGAAGTTTCAGTACTGGTACACTCAAGTGTCGACTCATTAATAGTGAAGTATCGACTCAAGGCCTGAGACCAAACAGAAGATAGAGAACGAGCATATTTCAGGAGTTTGGTTAAGTATCGACTCACAGACTAAAGTGTCGATTTAAGGTGTCGACTCACCAAATGAAGTATCAACTCACCAGTGCATTCCAGAAAGATTCAAAAGACTTTTTTGAATAAGTATCGACTCAAGGTGTCAACTCATGAAGATGAAGTGCCGATACTTGGACTGTAATGGCTAGTTTTTCTGAAGGCAGAACTTCCCTAACTTGGCTCAAACGGCTAGATCTTCTCCTCCAACAGTCATAAAAGGTCATTCAACATTTGGAGGGCTATTTAAACACCACCAAGCTTAAGGGGAAGAAGAGAAATAGATTAATTGAAAGGATCCTTTGAAGATCCAATTGAAAATACTTTAAGGATTCAAAATGTTGAGAGCTGAGCCTCCAAGGATTGAAAAATAAGAAGAAGCTTCCAAGTCTTCATCTTTAAGCATCCTTTGAAGCTTCAACAACAACATGAAGACAAGCTTAACAACATCAATCATTACCTTAACAAAATATCTGCTTTTTGTAAGAAAGCTTTTATATTTTCATTATCATACTTGTGCTTGTATTGCTTACTAGTTTCAATAGAATTGAAACTAGTATCTAGGTTGTTGGTGAGCCTATATGATGAAAATCCAAGGGTTTTAACTTGTAATCCCGTGAAAATAAGTTGGGTTGTTGGTTAGCCCAGAAAACCATCAAGGATTGTTGGTGAGCCTTTGAATTAAAACTAATCGAGGTTTTTGGTTAGCCTTTGTGAAAAACCAAGAAGGTTGTTGGTGAGCCCGTAAAACCAACTAGGTTGTTGGTCAGCCCGCAAAACCAACAAGATTTTTGGTTAGCCTAGAAAACCAAGGGATTTTGACTTGTGAGCCCGGTGAAAACAAGTTGGATTTTGATTAGTGAGCCTGGAAAACTAATCGACTGTAATCAAGAAAGATTATAGTGAAGTTTCCAAGAAAAAGCTTGGGGAATGGATGTAGGTGCCTTTGTATGCACCGAACCACTATAAATTTGTTGTATTTGTATGATTATTTTCTTTGTGCATTTATTTTATTAATTCCGCTGCATATTATTTTGAAGTATACAAACACTTTGATAAAACGCAAGCACTTAATTGCAATTAGTACATACTTGTTTAGTTCATCATAAATTGACACAAACTTGCAAACAATTTTTTAAAATTCAATTCATCCCCTATCTTGGATTGCATCCTCGCCGGGCCATCAAATACTGGTGCCGGAGGTCGTGTAACAGGGGGATCAACTAGTGCCAGGAGTGGCACAATCAAGAGATCAATAATGCTGGTCATCGAAATAAGGGAGCAGTCACCAGTGCAATTCTCTTGACTCATTTCCTTTGAAATGCCTTTTCGAGTACTTCCCGTTCTTCCAAAGTCATTTTATCTCAAGAAAGCTGAATGGAGAATCACAAAAGGCTAGCTATGAAAAATTTCTAGGCAAATTCCAGAGATAAGAAGACAAATTTAAATAAAAAAGGGAAAGGAAGGAAAAGAAGATGAAAGGGTGAAATCATTAATTTAAAATCTCAAAAATATCCTGCAACAACAAGAGGCTAATTAGTTATACATGATCACCTCAATTCCCTCAACAACTAGCAACTGATAGCATCCAAATATTACCTACATTAAATAATGGAACGATGACTCATCGAGAGCTATAAGCAGGTATTTCAAGATCCAAGGTACAACATCAGTATTACTCCCTTACTCTAATCCACTTTCGGTTTAGACTCGAAAATAGGGGTAAGTATTACGGGGATATTTCGGATGCCTTGGATATATTTTCGGGACAGCCACAGAGGTAAATACCTAATATGCCAACCTAGCCACTGACCTATTTGTTGGCTAGAGCTTGTCACCAAAGCATCTTCACATTCAATAGTAACCAGTTGCTGCGGTCTTATCTACCAACCCGTTTGCCAGCCTATTAGCAGTACTGAACTAAATGCCGAAGTAATTTTCACTTGGCTATTATCAATTGTGATTCTTCGACATGCTCCTTACCACATGACCCATCTTCGAGATTTTAAATAACTAATTATCCAGCATGCAAAAACGATTATTTCATGTGGATAGAGATTGATGGCAATCATTTCCTCTCTACGTGGAAATGGATGAGGGCTTAGATCCCATGCCCATAATAGCATGATGAACATCATGATGAATAGTCCAATATTCTCGATAGTAATGATTTCTTAGCTATCCTTTATAAATAATCAGAGTTCCAATGACTTCAAGTAAGCAACTTTTTCCTATACTCACTGCTTTCCACCTATTCTAGATCTTTGACTTGAGCATTGGGGTATCCTCACCGAAACTATCTTCGACTATAAACTTTGTTTTCGCAGGTTATTCCAGTGATGACTCCCATCAGTTAGCATCAGCTCTAACCTTGAGCTAAAATCTACAGCAATACATAACATATTCCAAGTTCAATATCTATAATGCTTCTTTCCAATCAAGAGCCTCCACCAAGCATTTATAACCTATAACCAGCTCAAATGCTTCCCAAATCATCAACCGGCCCAGCAAAGACGTTCGAAAGTGCAGATCGGAATATAGCTTGTAACATTTTAAGTATGGTAATAACTTTGAATCAAATATGATAGAGTTCATACAATCAAGGTATAATCAAAAAAGTAAAGCCTCTTTCTTATAAGTATAATCAAGGCATTAGCGTGGGGTCGGTGGTCACGTGACATCCGTTTGCGAAGAGAAAAGGATGGTCTGTCACATGTGCAGAAGCATGACGCGGATCCGGTTCTCTGCTCCTCCCTGTAGAATTAAGGACAGGGAGACAGCACCTAAACCAGACGTAGGGGCGAGAAATTATTGCTTAGGGCTGTACCATGTGAGCTTTGGTTTTTTTTTTTTTTTTTTTTTTTTCGTCGACAAAATGCAACGCGGTTAGATCGGAATTGATAATTTCAAAATTATACTGACAAAATGATCTGAGCTTTGGATTTTTATTTTTATTTTTGGATTCTCCAATGAAAGACACGTGATTATCTCGAGACTGGGACCGACAATTTCAAAATCATAATCCTGATAATTTTAAAAATAATCTAATGGTTAAAACTATATGGACTTTTTGAAGATAAATTCATTTTTTTAAAGGTTCTCGACAAGTCTATAACCTGTATAAATTTTTAATCAAATCACTTTCCTGTTTTCTGTACTCAATTCCTGGAGAAAATTAGATGCCGATGACAGTACGACAAAGAAAAAAATCGATTTAACCTGTCGAACGTTATTCAAATAACCTGTCTTTCTGAGGCAGAGATTCCGCCAACAAAACCGAGAAACGAGCAGGAAAGCAGGACTAAAAAACTGCTTAAATTGTCTTGATGTATCAACAGGACTAGCAGTAAAGAGGGGCTCTTATGTACCAAAAAAAAAAAAAAAAACGGGGGGGACCTACTTTCCTTTTATCCCACTTCTATTAAAGCCTGGCCTCGGTATTCTGCCTCTCTCCAACCATATACTCAACATCTCCGATCTTCCAATGACTATTATAGCCTTGCTAGTTCTCTTCCTTGCCTTGCTGCCCATCATCCATCTTCTTCTAACCAAAGAAAGAAGCTCATCAAAAAGACTCCCTCCTGGCTCTCTAGGCCTCCCCATCATTGGCCAAAGCATTGGCCTTCTCCGGGCCTTGCGGGCGAACGCCGGCGAGCAATGGCTCGAGGGAAGAATCGAAAAATATGGGCCAATCTCGAAGCTATCACTCTTCGGGGCGCCAACGATCTTTCTGACCGGTCCAGCTGCGAACAAGTTCATATTCATGAGTGAAGCGTTGGTTCCCCAGCAACCAAGTTCTCTTACCAGGATTCTGGGAAAAAGGGCCTTGCTTGAATTGGCTGGAGAGGATCACAAGCGTGTGAGAGCAGCAATGATGCAGTTCCTGAAGCTAGATGCGTTGAAGAATTACGTTGGCAAAATTGATTGGGAGGTCAGGCATCACATCAAGATGAATTGGATTGGCCGGCAGACCGTCACGGTATGTCAGTTATCTTGCCTCTTATTAATAGTATCGAAGGGGATCGAACTCTATCCCCTTTGGATACTAATCACAGTCAAAAAGAAATTAAAACCTGGCAAAAAAGAAAAGCAATTGTGATGTGTCGGCTAATTCAAGATAAAAACCCGATCATGATGCTGAATTGTTGATAGATGTGAGGGCTTCTAGGTGGGACTATTTGAAAGAAATACAATGAGATGATTAGGATCTTACTTGATTTTTCTTCAGATTTTTGAGATGTATTAAATATATATATAACATATACAGGAGAAAAATATTTTAGAACCAATTCAAATTCAAAAACTTGAATTTACATATGAATTGAGAAAAAAATTGGATGGGAAATAAGAAAAGATCAAACAATAATTTGAATTTAAAATTCATAATTAAATTTTGAATTAAGAAAATTTATGGCATGCTATTATCTCCCCTCAAAATGAGTATTTGGTTTGAGTGTGAAGCTTGGATTGTAAAAATCAAATATGATTTGAGTAAAGGTCTTTAAAAAAGATGTCAACTACTTGATCTACATGCAAAGAAGATTAATTTGACATCTAAAAGCTTATGATCTAATTCTCCGATATAATAACAGCCGATTTCGATATGTTTAGTTCTTGCATGAAACACTAGATTGAAAGTAAGAGAGATCAAAAATATTGTCACACTAAATAAAAGGAACTGAACAGAGAGGAATATGTCATTCATATAACAAAGAGCATAACCATTGTAGCTCAGTAGTAAATTTGGGCAAGACATCGTACTTCACTTTAGTTGATGATAGAGCAACTACTGTATGCTTTTCAGGTCTCTAAGAAATAGAGTTATGTCGAAGAAAAATATACAAAAACTATTTGCAGGGCATCTATCAGTGGGGTTGCCAGTCCAACCTACATTCGAGTATGCAACTAGATTTAATAGGCTTGGTCGTAGCTAAAGTCCAAAAGTGATAGTGCCTTTGAGGAATTGAAGCGTGCATTTGACTGCTACCATATGGGCCTCCATTGGATGTTGTAAAAGTTGACAGGCTTGATTAACCGAGAAATTATACTATATCTAGTCACACTAAGGTTACATATTGCAGGGCTTCAACAATACTTCAATAAAATGAAGGATCATCAAGCGAAGAGATATCCATGCGGCCCGGCTTTTTGATGGAACAACGACTTGAACATGGTTTGGATCTATGCATGTTAGTGCATTATAACAAGTCTGGTATGTATTCGGATTGATGAAAAAAATTCCATCACTCGATCATTTCACTTTGATGCCAAGAAAATGTGGCAATAAGCACATATCCTTCATTTTAAATGAATTGGCAAGTTTCGTAATAAGCTTGAAAAGAGCAATATTATTTTTACTAATAAGAATATTATCATTAACATAAAGAAGAATGTATAACATAATGCTCCCATGATAATTATAAATAGTGAAGGATCAAATTGAAAAATGATGAACCTCAACTCTAAAAATTTTGAGCTGAACTTTTCATACCAAGTACAAGAAGCTTGTCAAAGTCTCTAGATTGATTTGCGCATCTGACAAAGATGAGTAGATTTTGATGGGTCAATATAACCAAGAGGTTGAGATATAAATACTATTTCTTGAAGGTCTCTATGTAAAAAGGTACACTCTACATCAAGTTGATGGAGAATCCAATTATGAATCAAAGATATTATAAGAATAGTTTAATTCGAAATATCTACTTGTAATTGACAATATTTATGTTTGACTGAAAAGGGACAAGAGTCCAAGTTTGTTGATTCTAAAGCGATGTAAATTCGAGATTCATGGTATGTCTCCACTTTAGACTTTTTGAGGCATGTGAATAACATGTTGGTTCAATATGATAGGACATAATAAGGGTGGTTGGAAGAGAGTGGCGGGTATGGTATAGCATTTTACATTTGGAGATACTGGACTGAGATCGGGTGGTCATGGGATGATGCACCATGGTAAGCTAGTTGGTTGGTTGGTATGGAAGGGGAGTTTGGTGATGGGTGGTGGTAGTGATATTAGTTCAACTAATATGGTTATATTATCATATGATGTAGTAGCTGAATTAGATGTTGTCATAGCAGAATCCTAAGATTAACATACTGTACTTGCAAAGTGATTTAAAAATATATCGTTATTAGTAGTCCAAATAGGATTGGTAGGTATGGGAAGTTGAGGTTACCATATAGAAACTGAGTCAAGAGAAGAAGTAGGTTTGCGAGAAGCTAATTGAGGTGGTGATATGGTTGAAAAAGAAAAAAATATGTTCATCAAAAATGAAATTACATGATATATATATATATATATATATATTTCCTTTTCCCAAATCGAGGCATCTATACCCTTTGTGAACAGTGCTATACCCTAAGAAATAATGTTTAGTAAATCATAATTCAAGTTTATTAGACTTATATGGTCGAAGCCAAGGAAAACATAAACAACCAAAATCTCATAAATGGGAATAGTTAGAAGAATTTTGAAAAAGCTTCTCATATGGGGATATTTTAAGATGAAAAATAATAGACATTTGATTTATTAAACATACTATAGTAGAAAATACTTCTAACCAAAATTTAGGAAAAAGAGATGCATGAGCAAGAAGTGTAAGTCCGGTTTCAACTATATGTCTGTGTTTTATTTCAACAACACCATTTTTGTTCCGGAGTATTGGGACAAGAAAATTGGTACATTATGCCATGTAAAGATAAAAAATGCTTAAGAATATTGCTTTTGAATTCACTATCCCTATTGGAATGGAAGATTTTAATTTTAATATTAAATAAATTTTCAACTTGTGCTTTAAAAGAAAAAAACAAAGAAATCAAATTTGTAATGCATATAGGAAACAACCATGAATAACATGAAAAATCATTAACCATGAATAACACATTGTAAAAGAAGTTTAAGTATAAAAGAGTAGGAGAAGGTCCTCAAATATTACAATATATTATTTCTAAAGGGCATAGCAAAATTGAAATAGATAAACAAAATGGCAATTTTTCACTTTTTCTTAATTAGGAAGATGAACATGAAGTTTGTCTTGGCTTATTTGAAATTGAAAGATAGAACAAAATAAAAGTTTGAATATCATGACATAGATGGCCAAGACGGTGATGTCAAAGATCAGTGGAAATGTGATGGCTAATATGGACTAGTGGTGAGTGATCTTGAACATCTTTTGTAAGAAAGTGAAAAAGGATAAAATTCATTCTCAATCATCTCATGGTACAACATCATTCTCGAATCCTTGTCCCTAACAACAAAGAAAGATTCATCAAACAAAAAATAGCAATTATTATCATGAGAGAAACAGTTTACAAATAAGAGATTTGTATAGGTTTGAGGACAATAAAGAACATTGGATAAGTGATTTATTTTTATAAGTAGTGATGGATGATGACCCAACATGAGAAATATACAAACCTTATCTATTGCCAACTTGGATACTGTCAGAACCACCAAATTTTAATGAAACATATAATTTGTTAAGTTCTGCAATGAAATGCTAAGTAGCTCCGGTATCAGAATACTAAGTATTGCCACTAATGAGTTCGGGAGTAGTAGCCATAGCTGCAAGTTTCTCTAGATGATAGTGACCTTGATATGCATAATTCATACGGTGATAGCAGTCAATGGCAATATATCCAACTTTGTTACAAATTTGACAAGTTGGACTAGTTGACCGTAAAGAGCGACCATGTGAAGAAAAGAAACAAAAATGCTCATTAGGAGAGGGGAGGATGCCATCACTTGAAGAATAATTGGGGCATCAGCCAGAAGAGAGGATGCCATCACTTGAAGGATGATTAAGGTATCGGCCATTATTATGATGCCAATTATTTTGAGACTGAGTAGAACCACGGTCTCAATTGAATGCTTTAGCAAATCTTGAGGAAATAAATATGGTAGTGGATTGCGTGGAGGCCTCTACCGTGAGATAGATTTTCTTACATATTAATAAAGTATGGTGTTCAAGAAAAAGAGGATAAGTACGAGCACAAATCCGAATAGAAGATGATAATGACTAATAAGATGGTGGAAGTTTATTGAGAATGCAGATAAGCAAATCATCATCACTTATTGGTGATCCAAATGCAACTAGCTTGTATGCAAGAACTTAAATTATCGGAGATAATCTTGTATAGAGGATCATCGATGAAGTTGTCATTTCATAATCATGATGTGAGAGGGAGCAGAGGAGGCGAAGTGGCAAGCGAAAGCATCTCAAGTCTGCTTGGCTAAGATGACTCCAACTATACAAGGAAGAGTCGGTTTTGGTACTATAGCATTAATCCAAGAATGGAGCACTTGATTACGTTTCATACGATAAAACATAGGTTGAATGCATCGGAGAAAGTAGAGAAAGTGAGCCAACAATGAATTGCATGAGCTTATGTTTTCGGTTTAAAGAAAGACTTTTAAAGTAGATAGTTACTACCATCAAACTTGACCAGGATTAGATCTGAGTTGTTGGAGATGAGAAGGAAGGTAGCAGGAGATGATTCGGGTTTGGATGAAGAATATAATAGTACTGACATTGTTGGGATGGGAATTTGTGATATGAGGTGGAGGATTGGGTCTGCACAAGAAAGATAATGATGTCAGATATGGCTCTAATTTTATGTAAAAAGCACAACAAGATGGCTAAAATCTTACTTAATTTTTTTGAATATTTTTTTAAGAATGTATTGAATATACATAACTTGTACAAGAGAAAAATAAGAAAAATATTTGAGCACCAATTCGAATTTAAAATCCGAATTTGAATTTGAATAGAAAAAAGAGGTGGGAGAGAAATAAGCAAAGATTACAATAAAAATTTGAATTCAAAATTTAAAAATTAAATTTTGAATTAAAAAAAATTATGGTATGTTATTACTATCACTTACAGAATAAAACAAAGGATTCACCACCTACCCAACTCTGTCCATGGCCCAATGTTTGTATTACTTCACCAGAGGTGATCATGACAATACTAGAGTCATAACAGTGTCATTGCGCATACGTACGTGGATAACCAATACTTTGCTGCTGTCTTTCTATATCAACTGCTATCAACATTTTGCGGTAATCTAGAGTCTTATTATTGCTCAAGCATCTTAACAAGAAACAGTGACTTAAAAGACTAGCAGTAGAGGTGATGCGGCCCGGCAAGCTTCAAAGCAATTTGACAATGCAAGCCTCAAATATTTAATTCGACTAATTATATATAACATAATAGCAATAGGAAAATTACTCATGAATTGTTCTAAATCATCAATTGCTCTCCACCAAGAATTAAGAAGCTTAAGGTATCTAGCATAGACTACAATATTAAAATTTCTTCAAGAATAGAAACCAGCAATGAAAGAAATGAGTTTACAAATTTCTAGAGGGCATAACCATCAATGAAGTTACAAGGTAAGTTTTATGCATTTCCTTCATCTTAAAAAGGATACTAGTGATCAGCAAAATAAGAATCTTATTCTTCTATTTTGCTAAGTTTTATATTTCTAATCTTGAAAGGATAGCAGTGACAAAATTAGAATCTGATACCTCTTTTTTGCTTGAAAAACTATCGTAAAGGATATGTTTCGATTCAAAAATGTAAGGCTTTGCAAGCGATTTTAAGGTGGAAGTTTTCATCGAAAAAGATTTCAAGGTAGAAAGAAATTAACCTGACCGTATTTTCTAACTAGGTGACTAATTTACGTCACCATGGGATCGATTACATAATTAGAGCAACCAATAATTGTGACAATATCGATATGTAGCTGTTTGCAGGTGATGCCTTTAATGAAGGGTCTCACGTTTGACATCATATGCTCCCTTATATTTGGGTTGGAGAGAGGCCCCCTGAGAGAAAGCCTTGTTAAGGATTTTGAGGACATGCTGGCGGGAATGTGGGCGGTGCCGTTGAACCTGCCCTTCACCCACTTCAGTAAGAGCCTGCGAGCGAGCCAACGGGCTCGAAAAGTGCTCGATGGAATCACCCGAGAGAGAGGAGCTATGGTGGCCCAAGGCCAGGTCTCTTCTAGTGAAGACCTCATCACCCATTTGCTTAGCTTGGGTGGTGAAGATGGCACCAGTGGATTGACTGATGAAGAAATTGTGGACAATGCGATGTTCGTCATGGTCGCTGGTCATGACACGTCGTCCGTCCTCATGACCTTTATGATCCGCCACCTCGCCAACGATCAAGTAACCTGTGCTGCTGTTGTTCATGGTAACAAATCTTCTTGATGCCGTTTGATTTTATTTTAGATATATACTCGAGCAACAAAAGTATATGCTTTAATTCCACTCGTTGATTATATATCGATCTATGATTTCCTATGGGTTCTTTAAATGATTGCCTCATTTTTTTTTATAAGAATTGTTCTCCATTTTGTCACATTTGATCGAGACATTCCACCACCCATACTTCCCCCTCCTCGATCTCAACGCTAGGAAGCCCTCAATGTTGCTTAGTGGCAACTGTGGTGTGCGCTTGACGGAATCAACTTATTAATCTGCTTTCTATTAATTTCTTCTTCCATCAGTTTGTATTCTTTTCTTGTGGTCTGCAGAGCAGGAAGAGATAGCCAAAAGCAAGGTCCCAGGGGAGGCTCTAACATGGGATGATCTTTATAAGATGAAGTATACATGGCGAGTTGCACTGGAGATGCTAAGGATGATCCCTCCACTGTTTGGGAGCTTTCGAAGAGCTCTCAAAGATGTCGAGTTTGATGGGTACCTCATACCAAAAGGGTGGCAGGTAGCGAGAGAAAACTCGAAGAATTTCGTTACTAATTGCTACTTTAATTTTGAATAGATGATTTTTAGCCATTCTCGTAGAACTTGAAGTTAGTCCCTCTATTGCTTTAGGTGTTCTGGGCATCGAGCATGACACATATGGACGCTAATATTTTCCAACAACCACGTAAATTTGATCCAACACGATTCGAGAACCAATCATCAATTCCACCTTACTGCTTTGTGGCATTTGGAAGCGGACCACGAATTTGCCCGGGCAGCGAGTTTGCAAGAATAGAAACACTCGTTACAATGCATTATCTAGTCACGAGATTCAAATGGAGATTATGCTACAAAGATGATGTTTTTGTCAGGGATCCAATGCCGTCACCTTCTCAAGGCCTTCCAATCGAACTCGAGCCTAAGAATGATCTATGAACAACTTATGATTGTTAAATAAATTGAATCCTCAAAGGTTGATCATGTTTCTCTTTTCTTTTGTAAAAGGACAGGGAATTGTCAGGAGAAGCTCAAGGTCTTTGTGGAAAAAGATGAATTTGTTTTCTATCATGGAAAAAGAAAAATGGTACGGTAACTTTTTGGCTGCTTTTACGTTTGCAGAATCCTAGGATCCGCTACGTTGTATGGTTTGCACTACAGATTGCTTTACGGTGCTTGATGATTGCTATCAGGCGATGAACAGTTTTCAATAACAACGTATTATGTATAGCATATAAAGTCATTTTATTTGATAGTTATCCCTCTTTTTGATGGTAGCTATCAAGTATTACATAGCACTCTGCGATGCAAGTAGTATACCGTAGAAGATCTATTATGCTTCACCGAGCTAGTGCTAACCATCTTACATGGAATAACAATAAATATTTTTCTAGTTTTTAGGATTATGGATGTGGGTGGACCTAACTACCTTCCTTTTTTTTTTTTCCTTTTCTCATTATTTATGATAATCCTTGTGGGCATGTATGTGCACGCGTGTGTGCATGTATATATTTTTTTGGAAAGATAGAGGGAATATTTTTTATATGATCAAACTACTCCTTGCAAGCAAAATCTTTACAAATCTGCGAAAATCAAACTGGTTCATCATCGCATAAGAGAAGTTGGTTTCTGGTCCTTTTGGCTGGTGCCGAGTTTTGATTTCCCTTCTACTCCATCTGACGTTCTAATCCCTTAGATTTTCGTCGATAAGTAGGTTATGACTTCCATCCCGTTTCAGTTACATAAAGAGAGAGAGAGAGAGAGAGAGAGTAAATGTTAGCTGACTAAATTTATGGGCATTGCAATATCAACTGATTATTAGTGTTATAATGAGAAAATATTAAAAACGGGGAAACGACTAAGACGTACCAGTCCAGCCCAAAATAAATGGTGTTTCAATGAAAAAAAAATTAAAATAAGAAAATATGGTGAAAATCTTCATGCAAAAAATGCTTAATCTTTCATTTTATCACTAGAGTAAGTTTCTCCAACTCCTACATTTTCGTCCAATTAGCTTCAGGCATGGTCCTGGTCACATTTTGAGCCACAGTCTAGCTAACATCTGATCGATGAATTTGTCAACACAGCCTTGAGTTTAAGAAACTAATTTGTTGTCGATTTATAACTTTTATGTCGTTAATTATTAGCTCGTATTATATGTGATTGCCAATTAATCTTATGCTTAATGTGGTGCCAATGATGCCAAGATGTTTAATTATTGTTTTCCAACATGATGTCTAAAATATAACAATGTAACCAACTTATATATAAAATTTTATGGTTTATTTATGAACTGCTTTTGAATTGATTTCATCTAGAAACATGATGAAGTAAACAAATAAATCCTACATCTGATCTAAAAAAAATCGTTTGCTCGGGCTCTGTTCCTATTCTAGCTGTCTTGGAGAGAGTCTACATTAACGTAATCGACCCAAAAAAAAAAAAAAAAAAACGCTGGCTGCTGTTTTTGAACCTGCTAAATGGTCTTTTAAAAATTAAAGCAAATGCGACTGAGATGGATTCAAGCTTAAACAACCCCCCACCACCCAACACAAACTAAAAAGAAACCCTTTTTTTTAAATAAAAAAAAAAAGAAAAGAAGAAGAAGAAGGAAGAAGTCACGGTACAAAGCAACTTGCCTTTGACGACCTTAGTTATTTGCCTAAAAAAAAAATCTTTTATAGGATGGTAGTTACACTAAAGATGTTGTTTCAGTACCTGTGCAAATTAATTTTAGAGAGCATAGTTGATCTAGCTATGTGACTTAGGGTCGATTATATAAAATTCTATTTTAATAGTTATGTGCTTCTCCTCTATACATCTAACGAGATGGAGAGGGGCTTTCACCACCTCAATGTCGCAACTTTAAGGAAATACAGAAAAATGACAACCTTACCAAATAAGCCAACCCTTTTTCATGTAGCACACAAAATTACTCGTATCACTGGAACTAACTTAACTAAAATTGAACTGTCATTTTCAGCACTATACTTCCTGACAACTACTACTACATAATTAGATATATACATGCCATATATTAAAAATAACTCGAACGATTATATTCTAAATGGTTTGACATTTCCAACACTATATTTCATAACTGATGTTACTATGAGGACTTGCTAGTACCTACATCATAAAACAACACATTGGAGGTCACAAAAGAAAGACATGGAAGAAAGCCTTGACACCAGTTTAGTCCTTCATCTAAGCTCCTACCAGTTCCAACCATGCCACGAACAGCTTGATAGATCAAACATCCTTGTTGCAGATGTTCAATGATACTGCTGGATAGGGCGGTATCGCGCTGACACTCGTTTAGGTGGAAGTTTGCGGAGTATGTATAGAACAAGGGCTGAAGGAAGTATCTCAGTCAGCTGTTCAGTACAGATTTTTATGCATTAGAACATCAGATGTAAGCAGTTCTGTCAGCTAAAAGACTATAAAACTTACTGTGTAATAGATGAGGTCCAAAATTGGGTGATCCAAAACTTCAAGAGATGCATCAGGATAGAACGCGGATAACCCAACCTACAAATAGGAAATGGATGTATGCTAGAATTAGTAAATGATTAATGCAGTTAATGGAAGCAAGAGTTGTCAACAAGCAGCTCACAGAAGATTCTACCGCAATGACCAACATATGCTTAATTGTGTAATACAGAATTATGACCAGGAATGTAGGCTTATTTCTTCTTGTTTGGACAAGTTCTTGGATAGTTGCTTACAAATACCCATCAGAGATACAAAGTTTACCTGAGTCTGAAAGTAACATGCATAACTACTAATTATAAGAAGTATTTAGACACCTTCTCAACTTATGGCTAGTTTCACTTAGTACCCCTCAAGTTTAATAATTTAAAAATGGTCACTGAAGTAAGTTAAGTAGTTTAATATAATCCCGCCATCCATCTTTATGCACCTATGCTCACCGGATTTCATCATATACTGTTCATGCAAGACTTTTAACATAGAAATATCCTTATTTTAGCAATACTTCAAAACGGTGCTATGGTCAAAGGTGGTAGGCTCAAAGCTAGTGCCAGGGCACATGACCATTGGCACAAAGTGGGAGATGGAGAAAATAGCAGCAATGGAGAGGGCCAAACAAAGGACAAAAGCAGCAGCAAGGTGGTGGAGGCGGAGGTGGAGACGGAGAAGAGAAGGTTGACAATGTGGAAGGGGAGGGAGCGGAAGGAGACAATGAGACAAAGGTCGATGGGAAGAAGAGATGAGAATGGGAGAAGGTGGGGCTCCAAATCCGGTTGGATGAGAGGGATGAGGATAGTGGCAGGATCTAAAAAGAAAGGTGTTGGAAGAGGTGGTGGTGTAGTTGGTGGGGCTTAGAACCAAGTAAAATAGAGAGGAATGGAGAGGAGAGATGAGGATGATGGAGGGGTTTAAAAAGTAGGAGAATGCATTGGAAAAAGAGATGTGTGTTGATGGGGCTTATTGTGGTACCAACTGCACAAATATCACTCTCTTGAGAAATTACTTGTGTAGAATACGGATTCCCATTTCCAAGATCACAACATCGATTTGATGTCGCAAAAGAAAAAAATAATAATAAAATAAAATAAATATAATTAATTAGGCATGCAAGGTTTTACTATAAAAAAAATAAATACTTACAAGCTTGGAACTCCCACTCTCAATTGCATACAATTTTTTCAACAAGAAATCCCAAATCCCTCACTATCAACTTTCTCTATAGGTTTTTTCTCTCATTGTCATACCCTCTGGAAGCCCTCTGGATCCTCATACTTGGTCCTTAGCCATCTACCCCCTTTCATAGCCTCTCACACAAAAAGCATCTCAACAAGAGTCTAATGGTACACCGCATCCAAAACGAGATTCTATTCCTCTCCCAACTCATTGTTGATTCAAAAAATAGCTCCTAGCCATCTGATCGGCATTGATTGCACCACAAATCGTGCAGATCAAATCCAAATGCAGTCAAATACCTTCCTAGCCATCAGATCTTCACAAGGACTGTGCGCAGCTACTCGATTGCGCAACAGATGCATGTAGACCACGTTAAATGGTCGTGGACCATGATATAGGGGCTTTGGAGGACCACATGCCTTCTCTGTGGACCGCTTCCAACCCATAGACCATCAAATAGCTTCTTATAATAAATTCGACTGACTCTCTACTGTTTTTAATACTTCTTTTTGCCCTAGTATTGTGTTGATAGATGAAAGTTTATCAAGTGACAGTTGTTCAACTATCAACAATAAAAAAATAGATGTCAGGATGAGGCCATGGTTCCCAGGCCTTTGCACATGAAAATTAAAAAATTCACAAGAATCTTTGACTAGGCTATGCTAGCCTAGGCGCGCACCTATTGGCTGCACGTGGGTTTGGGCCATGCATGCTGCGGACCTGTGCCTAGCCTACTAGGTCCTCTTCACAAGTCTGCTGCAGCTGGGCTCAATCTCATCATAGGCCAGGCTCGAGGCATTAGCCCAACACGAGCTTTCCTTCGGTATCTAATAACCTTGCTTCTGCTCGCTGCTGGCGCACCTCTCCTAACTATTTCCCATTTATTCCTCTAGCGGGACAAAGTTAGAGAGGAGAGGATAAGGATGGCAGTGGGATTTAGAGAGGAGGCTGTACAAGTGATGAAAGATAAGAAGAGAAGGGCATTTTTTAGTAAATAAGCCATTCTGATGAGAAGAAAATTGTCCTTTATAATAGTCTCTTGATAGCATTGGATATCTTGTCGGACTTGGAACTATATTGAATCACTTAACTAACTTCGAGGACCATTTTGAAATTTTAAATTCGAGGGGTCCTAAGTAGAAATAGCCCTAAGTTAAGGAAGTGTTTAAATAATTTTTCCTTATATTGCATTGGTTGCACTGAATCGAGTTCAGTATGGGTCACAACTTCACCATTTATTAGCAACTTTATGTTACTTTACTAAGTAGTTTTCCTTTTCATACAAAATTGCACTACTGATTGGTGGTATCTGCCAAGTTGCCATATTTGAGATCTATTTTTTTTAAAAGAAATTGGATAACACAATTTTTGTACACAAAAATAATGTATGGGAACGTGCTTGGTTTCACTTCCATTTTGGTCCCTTGGGTAGAGTTTCAATTTCAATGATTTTAGTAGCTTTGGTAGTTTTGCTTTGAATTTTGGAGTTTTCACCAAACAAGTCAAAAGAACTCCAAAAACTAGAAAAATCAGGGGAAAAAAAATCAAGGCATGTTATTTCACATCATTTTGTTATATTTGAGTTATCTAAAATCATAATTCATACTTTGCATTATTTTTTTACTGACACTAAACTATATTGAAGCTTGATGTATTAGTACAAATGCCAACATCAATAAAGGATAAATTGACAAGCAAAGCAGATTACTAAATTGAGAACATGGAGGCATCGATGATCTCATAGCTTGACAAGCAAAAAGGAGTATAGAATTAACTAAATATACCTATTCAATACCATAAAAGTATAAAACAATTTGCCTATCTAAGTATATTTCATTTTATTTTATTTAATTATATACCTAAGAGAGAAAAAGAAACAATGCATATAATCTTAATAACCTGAGTAAGAAAACATTTAAATAAGGAACTATTTCCTTTCGTTACTTCATTTTTGTTATTTTATTTCTGAAAAAAATGAGATAAATTTAAGAAAAAAGAATCATATCAACACGATGCTTTCTAAGTGTTAAAGAAATTAGTAAAGTAATTCAAAGAAAAGAAGAATCAAAGAACACATTAAACATGTGTGCTTTTAAAAAAAGAGTTTCTGTTAGTTTTGACTGGAACTGCTAAAACTAGCTGAAACTACCAAATCAACCAAAATTACTGAAACTATCCAAAACTGAGAGATTAACTGAAAATTCTACAAAACTAACAGAAACCAAAACTCAGTTTCTGATTTGAGTCAGCTGAAACCACTCAGTTCTGCTGAAACTTAAATCTTGCTATCCATCCCTCAATTGCTTTACTTCCAAGATGACTCATTATGTTGTTTAATTTATATGTTATCTACCCTGACTATTAAAAGAAATTCTTTTCTCATCATATATGTAAGGGTCATTTCTTTGAACTGAGGCAGCATCCATCAAGGTTCAAGAATGTTTTATGATAGGCTCAAAGTGTGATGCCAACTTTTGAATTTTGCCAAACCCTGGCTAAGGGTATAGTCAAGAAGTGAAGTTCTACAGTTTCATGCAGTTCTACAGACAATTGATATGACTTCTTAAAATGTCCTCATCCCCCAAAACACGCACACACAAGTACATCATTTCCTCATCAACATATAAACCATATCTGCTTCTAATGTTGCAGAGACAATGTTTGCCATCTTCTTGAATTCCATACCCCAAATCTTAAAGGCAATTAGATCTAACCAACTACTTGCTTTAAAAGAGCCAAATTTTAGAGGCCATGTAGGCAACTATGATTAGGACTCATATTATCCTTAGCAAGACAATGAAACAACTATGGGATCACCGCTTATGCACCAAATTTCTACACTAATAAACCACTAAAGCTGTCACATTAAAGGTGTTTTCTGGATAAGATACAACAAAGCTATTATAAAGCATATTTGAGATTGTGAGACTAGAACAGCTCTGTAAGCAAAGTTCTAAGCAATCAAAGATTGAGCTTCGTGAGCCTGTATTGGTTCTTTTGGCCAGATCATCACAAAATTTAAAACTACTACAGACACTCTTACCTATAAAATGGATCAAAGTGAATGCAGCTATAATTGAAAAGATGTAACTAAATCCCTCTCAGACATGATCTTCCTCCAAAAAGCTGTAGACTAACTGAAACACTAATCCTTAGGAGCTTTATATTGTCCTATGATAATATTTTACCTAATTTCCGAACTTGAGAGATATATAATGTATGGTTACGTACCAATTGTAAAATGTTAAGCTAAATCAAGAAAAGGTTCACATAAAAGCCAGACATTCTTATAAGTACAGTCCTAGCACAACAAAAATAATGATGCTTTGACTTGATATCAAGCAAAGATCTAAGTCTCAGTGGGACATTCCACTGAACACCGAGATGGGGTACCATTTCATGTGTCAAGATAAGACCAATCCATTATCATCCCAGTAATTTGATCGAGACATCTTAGGACATCTCTTATCCCAAGTGTTGGGATGGAGCAGGATGGCAGCATATCCCATTCCATGAAAAAAGCAAGACAACCAAGTCCCACAAGATTTAAAATATTAATATCAAGCATATTGCCTTATTGGACAAGTATGGCATCTTCACAATCTAAAAAGGGTTACCGAAACCAGATGGGGTTGACATCTTCAATAATTTAAGTCAAGACTTTAATAATAGTATATGTTCCCCATGAAAATAATCCACAGACAACTCTTTTATATCAGAAAACTGAGCAAATGAAAAGGAGACAATATATTGGCTAAGGTAGCATTTATGTTGGCTGACAGTTTTCTATTTTTTGGTTTTATAAAAATTGAAAATAGCTTTGGCTTCTTTCTTTCCAAAAATCTAAAATCCAAAACAGAGGTTTTAAATCCGGTGGTACAAGAGCATCCAACTTTCCACATTGAATGGGAGGCCCCACATCCCGCCCTATCTGCGGTGATTGTCTCGATCGAGCATCCTAATACTTGCTTGAGGTATCCTTTTCTACATATATTTTTATTATTTAAATTTATGTTGAAAGTTTACTATTCTATTTGCTTTTTAAACATATTGTAACATCAAAACTAATATATTTATGATAAATTGGCCCTATTTAAACTAACACTAAAATGTGTTACGGCCTCTCAGGTTATTGGAGATCATTCCTTGATTATCAAGCAACAATCACTTGTAATTGATACTACATAAGTTCTTAATAAAGCAAAAATGATTCAATTTGATTAAAAAATGTTACAACTTTTACTACATTGAGCTTGATCACCTATAAATGGAAATATAATTATATGAATACCATCTAACATATCATATTTTAGTATTACACAAAATAGATAAATCAATTTAAGATAAATATATCAAATTATATATGTGTGTGTACACACATATATATATATATAGCCAGGCTAGAATCTGGTCAACCGGATCTAGACTCGGATACGGTCAGGTCAAAACTCTATAATTGGAGTTCTTCATCAATAATCCAAGACAAATCGCTAGATACAATCTACTACCTTAAAACTACTTGCACACTATAAGTCATATGATTTGGAAATCCCTAGCCTATGTATTAAGTAGTAAAAAATTGGATGGCCTAAATAAAAATAAATTAGATATATTTTTTGATCACTTGATGCATAGGCTAGAGATCTCCAAATCATATGATTTTTTATATGCAAGCAATTTTGAGATAGAAGATCATATCCAATGGCTTGGATCAATATAAAACCCTATTATCCAATTTTGACCTAATTGGATCTGAGTCCAAATGTGATAGACCGGATTCTAGCTTAGCTCTCTCTCTTTTTATATATATATGTATGTATGTATGCATGTATGTATATATATTTCAAGATATAGCATACCTTGTGACTAATGATTTCATTCAAACGAGCAGGATCAAACTTAACAACATGCATGTCCATCTCCTTTTCCCCTTTCAAGAGCAATGAAAATAAGACCATAAAAACAAGAGCTCTGGGTAAGAGCTTCACTAAAACACAATAGTGGATTGTTTCTATGAATTATTATTTTAATTTTTTTATTAAAAAAAGCTTTTCCATAGGAGAATATACATCAACATGCAATATTATAATATCCATTATAGGCATGCAACATATTGTTCTCATTATGTGGAAGGTGGCATAACTTATACTAAACATCACTACAACTTTGAAACAGCAAAGTGCATAAAACACTTGAATACTTACCACAATGCATCTTATAAGGAAGCAGATGAAGCATATTGCAGTAATAGATCCAACCTGCAGTGCACTCCAAAAAATGAAATTATAATCAAAATACTCTAGATAGCATAAAACTAGTTAGTAGTTACCTAAAATACATTTTGGAACACTGAACAGGGAAATTATTATTTATTGATGCTTATGACAACTGATTCATAGAAAAAAAAGGGGATCAAAAAGAACAAAAAGGAAAGGGAGGGAAGAGGGAAATATCTGTATTCTAAAGCTCTAGAAGGAGAAGTATTTAGACATTGCATCAATTCACTTAATCTAGCTATCTGAATTCCAATAAATAATGCATTTGACTTTGACTAATTACCGAATTATAGTCTACAAGCTAGTCAAAACAATACTAAAAGAATGTGGAAGACATAATATTTAATACTTGAACATCATTATTGCTAATGGGAAGTCAAATCATTTTATTACTAAGGTAAAGCAGTATGTTCCTGAAAAAAAAATGGTAAGCAGAAAAACATGGTGTGAAACGAAAAGGAATTAATCATGGCCTTATTATGTTTCTTTTGGAATAATATCAATGCTAGATGAAGATCAATGTCCCACATATCCATCACGCAATTTATGGTGTCGAAAAGTCATATCTTTTTCTAAATCCATGATTTGTTTTTTCCAATGTGTCTGTGGAGATTAAATCAATAAATTTCAGAAACAAGAATCAAAAACAATAAAAACAAATTTTTTGGATGATTATAGTACACTGCTATGAGGCTGTGGAATTACATTTATGAAGAATTTTCCGAACATGTTGAGGTCTATGGGACTTCCATTAGATTCTAAGCCATTTGTTTATCCACACATGCACAATATGATCTAAAATGTAATTTTAATACTATGTTCAGAGGTCCAATATTATGGAAATTTTGGTTCCAACCCCCGGTTCCGCAGTTGACAGCACACTCATAAAATCATGTTCTACTACAGAAAAGGTCTACCATGGAGACACTCAACATTATGATCAAAACTTATACAAGATTCTACGAGGGAAACAAGGAATGAGCAGGTATTATTTTTTATAAAGGAAAGCAATGATTTTAAATTACCTAAATAAAAATAAAATTTACCCTGTGCCATGCGACCTAGAAGAAATTCTTATAAGGCCCTGGTGCTTTTGCACACATAAAATTTATCGGCATAACAGAGATTGACAATAATATACATTATAGATAATATATAAAAATAAAAGAATCCTTTTACCTCTGCAAAAATGAGAAAAAAAAGAATTAATTGCTTAGTCAAGTGGTTACATTGGCAAATTATGGCTACAAGAATTTTATATACTTTTTTCATTTTATTTGTTTATATCATTTTTGCAACTATTTAAGAGTGTGTATGTTTGCATGCACAAGTTGATAACCCATATCCTTCACAATGATCTGAAACATGAAAAATCCAAAGACAATTTCTCTGAGAATTATTATATATAATGATTAAATGATTTATTTTCCAATAATAGAGTAAAAAGATTCATTCATCTACCATTGAGAACTATCCCAGGAAATTGAATTTTGATCTAAATGTCTTTTAGGATTCGTATAACTGAGTAAAAGGTGAGAAGCATCAATTTGTATGGTCCACCATGAGTGATGCGGGACGGAAAATCGATGTAACCTGGTTATTTGGAAAACAGGGAAAAACACTTAACAAACTAGAACCGTGGGAGGGCTAAGAAGCCTCCTGGGACTAGGGCATACTGACACTAAAATCCTAAGACAGCTGATCTCTTTTGTTTTCAATTTTCTGGATGGATATGGCGAAGGAAGGATGAAAATGGGGGACCGGGAAGTGGAACTCATGGCCCTGAGACTCACTCTAGCGGGGGACGCACACAGAAAGTCAGGGGTCAAAAGCCTAAAGCTACCCTCCCGAGGGATCACAACACCAGCTACCTTGAGCATAAAGCTACCCTCCCGAAGGGATCACAGCACCAGCTACCTTGAGCTCTCATCGAACCCATAATGCACACAGCAGGGCCCTCACATAGATGCGCTAGGATGACTCTCGAAGGACACGAGGGGATAAAGAAGACGAGATAGGGGATAACTAGGGTGCTCATCGAACCCATAATGCACACAACAGGGAACGCCTCACACCCCTTATCAAACCCATAATGCACACAGCAGGGAACGAAGGAAAACGGGCCTCAGCCCAGAACCAGAACCGGAACCAACCCAAAAATCTATATCAAATCTCTCTCTATCTATTACAGGGGGATAGGGGGCCTTTATATAAAAAACCAAAACCCTCAGTTTCTTAGCTTCTAAGAAAACTAAAAAAGAAAATAAATTACATCAAAATTCGTGTTGCATCAAAAGTGGTGCTGATCTGCTCTGAGAAGCATGTCGGCTTGATGATCTGCTCCAGAAAGTGTGCTGCTCTAAACTTTGGGCTGCTCTGGAATCCGTGCAAACACTTCACACGAAGCGGGACGGCACGGCTGGCGGCGGGTCGGCGGGCCGTAGGCGAGGCGGCACAGGGACTGGCACGGCACGCCCAGCGTGCCGTTTGGTCTCCCACGGCCATGGGAGACCCCCCGGGCACCGGGAATGGCCGGTGGACGGCGGGGGAGGCCAGGGACGGCAGGACAATGTCGGCGGATAGGCGGGCGGCGGCGTCAGGCGGTGGGCGGCGGCGCCACACGGCCGCACGCAGGCGAACGCTTCCCGTGTCCGTTCGTCTTCCCACGGGCGTGGGCAGGGGCGGACCCCATCGGTGGCCGGGCGAGGGCAGGCGGGCGGCGGGAACGTCGGTGGGCAGCGGGCTGGCGGCGGCGGCGGTAGTGGAAGCCATGGGCAGTGGCGTGCGGACGCCTCTGCATCCGTTCGGCTTCCCACGGGCATGGGCGGCGGCAGCTTCTCCGGCGAGGACGGGGGCCGGCGAGCTTCGACGGCGGTCCGGCAGGGGCGGTCGGAGGGCGGGCGGCCCAGATCTAGGGCCGGAGGGGCGCTGGGCTAGGGTTCGAAACTTTTAAAAAAAACTCACGGGAGAAGTTGCAGGAGATGGAATAAGGTTGGGATAACTCGAGGATAAACCAAGAACAAAACCAGAATAGCGGGGATAGTCGGAATAGTGGGAACAGAAAAAATTTAAAAAATCTGAGAAAATAAGAAAAAATGAAAAATACCCGGACCTGCCCTGGATCCCCATCATTCTCCTCGATCGCGAAGAACTCGACTCCGTCGAGTTCGAAAAATGGAACACACCCTAATCCACAACTCGCTCTGATACCAAAATTGATGCGGGACGGAAAATCGATGTAACCTGGTTATTTGGAAAATATGGAAAAACACCCAACAAACTAGGACCGTGGGAGGGCTAAGAAGCCTCCCGGGACTAGGGCATACTGACACTAAAATCCTAAGACAGCTGATCTCTTTTGTTTTCAATTTTCTGGGTGGATGTGGCGAAGGAAGGATGAAAATAGAGGACTGGGAAGTGGAACTCATGGCCCTGAGACTCAGATAGATAGTCAGGGGTTAAAGCTAACGCTACCCTCCCGAGGGATCACAGCACCAGCTACCCTGAGCATAAAGCTACCCTCCCGAAGGGATCACAGCACCAGCTACGCTGAGCTTCATCGAACCCATAATGCACACAGCAGGGCCCTCACATAGATGCGCTAGGATGACTCTCGAAGGACACGAGGGATAAAGAAGACGAGATAGGGGATAACTAGGGTGCTCATCGAACCCATAATGCACACAGCAGGGAACGCGAAGCACACAGCAGGGAACGAAGGAAAACGGGCCTCAGCCTAGAACCAGAACCGGAACCAACCCAAAAATCTATATCAAATCTCTCTCTATCTATTACGGGGGGAGAGGGGGCTTTTATATAGAAAAACCAAAACCCTCAATTTCTTAGCATCTAAGAAAACTAAAAAAAAAATAAATTACATCAAAATTCGTGTTGCATCAAAAGTGGTGCTGATCTGCTCTGAGAAGCATGTCGGCTTGATGATCTGCTCCAGAAAGTGTGCTGCTCTGAACTTTGGGCTGCTCTGAAATCGTGCAAACACTTCACACGGCCGTGCGAAGGATGGATCGCCGGACGGAGCACATGGCCGGTGACCGGGAAGCAGGCGACGGACGGGGCCGGCGGACGGCGGGCAACGGGCCGCAGGCGAGGCGGCACAGGGACTGGCACGGCATGCCCAGCATGCCGTTTGGTCTCCCACGGCCGTGAGAGACCCCCCGGGAGCCGGGAATGGTCGGTGGACGGCGGGGGAGGCCGGGGACGGTGGGACGGTGTCCGGCGGACAGGCGGGCGGCAGCCGCGGCGTCAAGCAGTGGGCGGCGGCGCCACATGGCCGCACGCGGGCGGACGGACGCCTCCCGCATCCGTTCTCTTCCCACGGGCGTGGGCGGCAGCGGACCCCACCGACGGCGGGCGAGGGTAGGCGGGCGGCGGGAACGACGGCGGGTAGCGGCCGGCGGCGGCAGCGGCCGTGGGCCGTGGCGGGCGGACGCCTCCGTGTCCGTTCGGCTTCCCACGGGCGTGGGTGGCGGCGGCAGCGGCGGTGGCTTCTCCGGCGAGGGCGGGGGCTGGCGAGCTTCGGTGGCGGTTCGGCGGGGACGGCCGGAGGGCAGGCGGCCGGATCTGGGGCCGGAGGGGCGGTGGGCTAGGGTTCGGAACTTTTAAAAAAAACTCACGGGAGAAGTTGCAGGAGATGGAATAAGGCTGGGATAACTCGGGGATAAACCAAGAACAAAACCAGAATAGCGGGGATAGTCGGAATAGCGGGAATAGAAAAAATTAAAAAAATCTGAGAAAATAAGAAAAAATGGAAAAATACCCGGACCTGCCTGGATCCCCATCAATGAGTGCTGACACAAGATACAACTAAGTTGCTCATGCCTAGAAAATTAGAGCTCATATGTGTTATTATATTCAAAGAGAGAGAGAGAGAGATGAACTCGGATCCTATAGATACGATAATGCCCTGATGGGCTAACTAAACAGAGGACCCACAACAATGATCATAATCCACAACATTTCTTGCAAGTCTCATATCTATACATTAAGTGACACGAAATAGATGGCATCGGTAGAGAGAACAAAATTTATGACAGGGCATACTACATATCATAAATGATGTATGAAGTTCAACAAGGTTGGCTGCTTCTAAAAAATCAATCAAATCTTTATACTTATCTTGTATTTATTTAATGCATAGGGTGCAGCCACCAAAACATCCGATTTTTTTTTTTTGGTTTTCTTGACAATTTTAAAAAATGGCTCAGAACTGGACACTGGGGATCTTAAATTCGTATAAGTCCATTTATATGGCCTGAAAAGATTTGGGCTCCAATCCCTCGGGTAGCATTCTCTCCCTCTTTCTATGTGTATATATGTATGTGCACATGTATTTGTATCAGTATGTGTGCATCTAGAGAAAGGGATGAACAAATAGAAATATGGATATAGATATCACATGAAGAAACATGATTAATATCCGGTTCATTCTTTTATCCAGCATTTAGATGTCTCTATAAAGTCTTTAACTAACTGCACCCATGACCTTATTATAAGAGAAGATCCCACCTCATGAAGCTTTTTTCTTCTCCCTTTTGATTCAATAGGGAAACGCCTCAGCAAGAAAAATAGCCTATGAACAGATTCAGATATGATCATGAAAAATGACTGCAGAAGACAAAAAATATCTAGGCAAAACAGGAAACTGACATGAACAAAATTACCTTCCTCCATATACCAAGAATCCAAGCGCAGCTATGACTGATACCACTGAAATTATAAAAGATAAAACCATAAAAAGATATTACGATGGTTAATATTCACCAAGTCAGATTGAGGGAGAAATCATAATTTACCTACTATGAAGATCTTTCCAATTAACTCCATAACACTATTGTCGTTTACCCAGAGGTATGTCCATATACCAACCTGACCCAAAGTGATTTCAATTAAAGTGAAAAATGGCACTACAAAATTAGACCAACAAATTACTTGTGACCAGGAGAGTATTATCAATCTGCTAGATTGGTCATCAAAAAGCACTTATTTGCAAGGAAGTAGCTACTGTCAGGCCTTAGGTTGCATATAAGAGCTAAAGGAACCACTTGATTAAAAATTGTTCTGTTTCAACAAATGCATTTTAGACTATCAACGTAAGTAGTATCATACTAACATGTAACCAAAAGCAAGTACCAGATTAGTTCCCAACAAAGTAACACATTTTAGGTGAGAGCTTAAAATATTTCTAGGAGCCGAATGTTTGGCTTACAAACCATGATCATGTCATAGTTTTCCTACATAGGTAAGCCCCTTCCCATCAACCAAGTGTAAGAAGAGCAGTTGCAAATGAAGCTTCTGTCAGAAAAGGAAAGTTGATATGGGATCCTAGGGGGACCCAAGAAGCATATGGTAGCTTCATGCCAAACAACCTGCCAATTTATTTGAACAGTAGGCAACCAAAATGTAAATTCTTGTTTCAGTGAAAAGCTTATTAAAATAAGAAACTTGGCACAATGCTGCTTCATTACTTTCTTCAGCCTTTTGTTTGTTTTTTTTTTTTTTTCCTTTTGGGAGGGTGGGGGGGTCATGAATAATTTGCACTAGGTGTGTCAGGACTGACTGCACAGGAGCACCATTGACTGTAAATATTTCCTGCAGTTCAGGAAAAAACATCAGGCCATACTGCCACCATTTACAACTAACATCGGCTCAATAGAAGTTCTTCATAGCTTTACAACACCATTTATTATCTATTTGCAACACAAGGAAGATCCCTACACTTGCTTACCATTCACTATCCACCCTCTTGACAGAAATCTACTTCTTTATATTATATACATACATCTTACCAGCCATTCCCAGTTAAGATATTCATGGATAATTTTTTGTAGATCCACTCACAAAATTCTCTCTGCATTTTTGATGCTTCTGTTCAAACTTCTGCTATTACCCCAGTCTAACATAAGGATTCTTACATCTTAACTATTTTTCTGCAATAAAGTTTGTTTTATAAACTTTCCCACCAAAAAATATATTTGAATTGTCATTTGTTAGATAGATGTGTATTAGTTGTCAAGATACATCTAGCTAGCTTTCCTTATTAATATACAGAATATTAGGAAGTATATTGTCTAAAATATTCTTAGACATGATATTGGAATTACTGGAATATTCTACATGATCTTTAAAATTGCAAGAATATTCAACATAATCTTTGGAATTGGAAGGATCTTGTGATTACCTGCTTGATTTTTTTTTTCATCTTTATATAAGGATGTACATATCAAAGTAAAAGATATGGAAGAAATCTTTTCCACTTGCTTCTGATTTTCTCTTCTTCACTTTACCTTTTCTATCATGGTACCAAAGAATTAAGGTTCAAGCCCTGATCCCAACTATACCACCACGCCACCTCGCCTCGGGCCATGCCATTCCATCTTAGCCATGGCTTCTAGTTCCACTATTAAGACTCTTCCGGTCATCAATATTGCTTCCTAGATTGCCTTTGCCTGCAGCTCCAACAGGCCCAAGGGTCAGTCTTGCATCCCGGAGAGGGCTGGCCCCTGTGCTCCTTATGCCCCAACCTCGGAGGGATAGGCCTGCAAAAAAGAGAACCCAGGCTAGGACTCCAGCGGGGATACTCCGACACTAAGTGTGGCGATCAAGGTGGCCTAGACTGCTACGAAGAGAAGGGTGAGAAACTCTCTTTGTAAGTAACTGGGGGTTGCTTGCCTCTTACCTTTGCCGGAGATCCCTCTTACCTATATAGAAGACGACGCCAGGGGACAGGATCTGGAAGCTTGGCAGAGCACTCCCCTACAGAGTCTGGAAGCTTAGCAGAGCATTCCCCTGTAGAGTCTGGAAGCTTGGCAGAGCACTCCCCTGCGAAGTCTGAAAGCCTGGCAGAGCACTCCCTTGAGGAGTCTGAAAGCCTGGCAGAGCACTTCCTTGCGGAGTCTGAAAGCCTGGCAAAGCACTCCCTCGTGGAGTGTACCTTCCTGACTGCTGCCACGGATCTGGCAGGGATGGCAACATCACGTCTCCGAATCGTGGTTGTCAGGATTCCTTATAGTGGCACCGAAATTCGACGGGCCGTACACGTTCCATTAGGGGTTGTAGCCTTTGTTGAATAATTGCCTACCACGACCTGCAGGAGGGTGTGTCGTGGCCCACGACCCAGCTTGACCTAAGGTTTGTCCTAGCCGGGGGCTTTAGCCAGCCCGGGACCCTACCGGGCCTCGTGGCCCAACTCGACCTGGGACTCTTGCTAGCCTGGAGCTCTACTCGATCCAGAATTTAGCTCGGTCAGGGACATTTGCCAACCTAGTGCTCTGCTCAGTCCAGGACTCAGCTCAGTTAGGGACTCTTGCCAACCTGGAGCTCTGCTCGGCCTAGGACTTAACTTGACCAAAGGGCCCGCTGGTGCCATGCTGGCACCTAGTCACATCAGATGCCTCCACTCCGAGCCTGGAGCGCGTTATAATCTTCCAGGCTCAAGGCGAAGGGAGTAATTTGACACCGCTAACATGGAGGGCCAAATGGTCCAACATTTAATGGCCCCTGGTGATCCGCATATCCCCATCCACCAATATGGAGCCGCCATGCATACGGGGGAACAACATTTCAAAATGATGTCCTCGCACCCCCTAACACGGCAATCCACGATCCAATACCCCCCTCAAGACAAGATGTTGCCACGTGCCAAGATCCTACCGGTTGATAAGGGGAGAGTCGCATCTGACCATCGGGTGTGGCTTCAAAAGGGGTTCTCCATCTTCTCCAGGAAGGCTCCTCGCTCTATTGCTTTTTGGAGAACTGCAGAGAAGAAGAGAGAAAAGAAAAGGGAGGCTCCTTATCCATATTTGAAACCTCGAACCCCTGCCTCCTTCAGGTTAGTCCTTCCTCTTGGTTCTTCCCATCCTTTTTGGTTCATCTCAGGAGGGTGTCCTTCGTGGCCCAAGGTCTCTTTGTGCTTGCCTAGGTCCTTCATTTTTCCAACCCCTTAGGCAGCCATAAGTTCTTCCTAAGGTGACTGCCATTCCCCATAGCACACCTTACATCTCCCGGGTGCCACAGAGCTGCCTCGAGTTAGGCCTCCTCCCTCGGATAGCGAGGGGGAGGACATCCTCTTTAGGGTCGCTCGAGGGCCTCGCCGAGTGGGTGCCCTAATATACTTGCCCTTCCTCCTCCCCCGGTATCTTCAAACCTAGACCTAGTAGGTCTATTGGGCACCATCTCGATGATGATCAGGATCAGGGTTCTTAGAACCGTGCCAAACCAGCCGGTTCGGGGCGTACCGGTTCAGTACAGTTCGGGATGTACCGAACCGACCGGTGGCCGGCCGGCACGGTTCGGCCACATAAATCGAATCGGCCCCCAAAAAATAAAATAAAATAAATTATTTTACCGGACCCGAACCGGTGCGGAACCGGCCGAAACGAGGCCGAACCGGTTGGTTCGGGCGGTTCGAGCCCGGTTCGGTGGGTGGGTCTTTGTTTTTTTGTTTTTGCCACATGGCTACCATAGCCATGTGACAAGTTGCCTGGGGGGGCTGCCTTTGATGTTTTAAGTAGTAACAGCAGAGAGCTCGTAAGAACTCTGCTGTGGTTGTTGTTTTAACGACAATCGCTTAGAAAAAAAATCTTAATCCATTTCAACCCAATCAAACTTGCTAAAGTCGAAGAGGAAGGTAGAATCAAGATACGTATACCTTTCTTTTTCAATATTTCCCTCTTTCGTCTCATTTTTTTAATTAAAATCCGTGCAAAATAGAAAATTCAAGAAGAAATGCTGTCAAAATTTATTTATTGGCTATGATTTTAGAGTATGTGGTAGATGTAGGATAGATCTACACAATGATACTAAAATCTTGATTTTTTGTTAAGTATATAATTTTTTAAATTAAAAATTAATTTTGGATTAATAAATTAATTATAAAAATAATTATAAAAAAACTGTAGTTATAAATTATTAATATAGGACTCGTAAGCTACTCTCATTATAAATTTCATGTCAATTTATTCAAGTTTTGATGCATCTCATGAATAGTGCCGTAGGTCTTAAATTGATGAAAAATTGACTTTTAATGCATTTCTAAGATCTTAAAAAAATATATGCAGCATGTATCCTACATGAATCTAAAATTTTAATTTCTTTTTATTTTTCTTTATTTTTTGAATTTTTTAAATAAAAAAATAAATTAAATTTAAAAATTAGATTAATAAAGTGTTAATTAATAAATATTATTATTAACCTATATGTAATTTAAATATTTTGGTATGGATCCATCAAGGAAGAAGAAGGATCCGGAGCTGGCTGGTTATATGGAGAGATGCTCTCAGGTCGGCATCATTGGAGGTGTAAATGGTGCAATACTGAATTCAAAGGTGGAGGGGTAACAAGGTTGAAGCAACACTTGGCTGGCGGCTATTCTGATGTATTTGCATGCTGACAGTGTCCACAGGAGGTCCGTCAGTTGATGAATAAACACTTTGCTGATTTTAAATCTGGGAAGGAAAGGGTAGCAAAGAAGAAGGCAGAGGTGGACCGCAGAACCGTAGAACCATCTTATTACTCCAGGGAGTCAGAGGGAGCATCTATTCTTTCTAATGAGGCACATATGGAGGCTGCTATTCAAGTGAGCTTGTATGAGCAGAGGTAGCAAGAGGAGGCAGCTAGGCATAGATAGTGATTTGGGCCATCAGCTTGAGTCAGGATCGGGATCCGCTTCTGCTAGTGCTGCAGAAAGTCTGAGACATAGTTTAGGAGGACCTCCTCAGTCAGAGAGCCCATCAGGAGAGGTACCAGCCGTATTGCATCCATGTTGGAAGCATTTGGCAGTAGAAGGAAGTCTTCCAGGGACATTCCAGAGGGAGCCACTATCCATGATGTCGATCCACATGCCTTTTCCAGTAGAGATTCCAAGCAACAGAGGATTAACACAATGCTGAAAATGATTAATACAATGATGTCAATCCTCTGTTGCTTGGAATCTCTACTGGAAAAGGCATGTGGATCGACATCATGGATAGTGGCTCCCTCTGGAATGTCCCTGGAAGACTTCCATCTACTGCCAAATGCTTCCAACATGGATGTAATACAGCTGGTGCCTCTCTTGACGGGCTCTCTGACTGAGGAAGTCCTCCTAATCTGTCTTAGACTCTCCTGCAGCACTAACAGAAGCGGATCCCGATCCTGACTCAAAAGCTGATGGCCCAAATCGCTGTCTATGCCTGGCTGCCTCCTCCTGCTGCCTCTGCTCATACAAGCTCGCCTGAATAGCAGCCTCCATCTGTGCCTCTTCATCAAAAGGAATAAATGCTCCCTTTGACTCCCTGGAGTAATAAGAAGTGGTTCTGCGGCTCTGCGGTCCACCTCTGCCTTCTTCTTTGCTGCTCTTTCCTTCCCGCTTTAAAATCAGCAAAGTGTTTCTTCATCAACTGACGGACCTCCTATGGACACTGTCGGCATCCAAATACATCAGAATAGCCGCCAGCTAAGTACTATTTCAACCTTGTTACCCCTCTACCTTTGAATTCAGTATTGCACCATTTACACCTCCAGTGATGCCGACCCGAGAGCATCTCTCCATGTAACCAGCCAATGTATCGCTCCGGATCCTTCTTCCTCCTTGATGGATCCATACCTGAATATTTAAATTACATATAAGATCAATGATAATGTTTATTAATTAACACTTTATTAAACTATTTTTTAAATTTAATTTATTTTTTTATTTTTTTATTTAAAAAACTCAAAAAAAAAGAAAAATAAAAAAATTTTAAATTTTAGATTCATGTAGGATTCTATCATACATGCTATATATTTTTTTTAAGATTCTAGAAATGCATTAAAAATCAAATTTTTTTCAAGTTAAGACATACGGTACTATTCATGAGATGCATCAAAACTTGAATAAATCGACATGAACTTTATAGTGAGAGTAGCTTACGAGCCCTAGATTAATAATTTATAATTACAATTTTTTTTTCTAATTTTTTTAAATTAATTTATTAATCTAAAATTAATTTTTAATTTAAAAAATTATATACTTAATAAAAAATTAAGATTTTAGTATCATTGTGTAGATCTATCCTACATCTACCATATACTCTAAAATCATAGCCAACAAATAAATTTTGACAGCATTTTTTTTAATTTTCTATTTTGTACGGATTTTAATAAAAAAACGAGACAAAAGAGAAAAATATAGAAAAAGGAAGGTATACGTACCTTGATTCTACCTTCCTCTTCGACTTCTGCAAGTTTAATTGGATTGAAATGGATTAAGATTTTTTTTAAGAAATTGTCGTTAAAACAACAACCGCAGTAGAGAGCTCTTACAAGCTCTCTGCTGTTGCTGCTTAAAACATCAAAGGCAGCCCCCCAGGCAACTTGTCACATGGCTACAGCAGCCATGGACAAAACCAAAAAAATAAAGGCCCACCCACTAAATCGACTTGAACCGGCCGAACCGGGCTCGAACCGCCCGAACTAACGGGTTCGGCCTCGTTTCGACCGGTTTGGTACGGTTTGGGTCCGGTAAAAGAATTTCTTTTTTATTTTTTGGGGGCCGTTTCGATTTATGTAGCCAAACCGTGCCGACTGGCCACCGGTCCGGTTCGGTATGCCCCGAACCGATCAATTTGGCACTGCTCGGAGAAACTTGGCTATGATGCATTTCCTCTAGTGGCTTCTAAAGACTGACCAAATTCTTTTACTGATGCAAACATAAAATTCTTGGTTGACAAAATTAGATAGATGTCCTAGAAGCGGGCGTCGATAGGAAAACCCTGTGAGGACCCGACGAAGAGGTTTCATGAAGAGGATGCGAGAAAGGCTTCGGCATCAATAGCATAGGTAGCCGAGGCCGTTGTTCCACATGCCCACGAGGCCACGGAGCCAAGGGAAAGGTCCCCGGAGCCCAAGCCAGTCCTCGAGACCCGCCGACATCGACATCACCCAAAGCAGGCAATCCAGTAGAGTCGGAGAGACTCCCGGCTCCGCCAGCATCCCCTACAGTGGCAGGGGTGCCACGTCAAGGCTCTGTGCTAGCAAGCCCTTCCACAACAACTGCTTTGCCACTTGGGATGGTGGAGACATCAACGATCGTGCCGCCCGACGCATCGGTCACCCTCAATGCCGGGCTAGCTAAGAAACTACTCGACTTCATCTTGCAGTCCCAAGACCGAATGAAGCGAAGCGACCGTACCGTGGACGAAACCATCATCGGGATCTTCTCCTTGCTTCTCGCAGTAAGTGCTTTACGTCTCCACTAAGCTTAGTGTTTAAGAGATGGAGAGGCTGGTTGACATTCTTGCTCTATTCTCCAGGTCATCCAAGATGCCTTGTCAAGGAGGCGTGCCAATAGCTGGTAAGGCAAGAAGAGAAGGCCCGAAGCAAGGCTGATATCGCATCGACAAGGGCCAGGATCCTGGCAAACCAATTGGAGTGCCATGAGGCCTGAATAATGGTGGAGGCCAAGCTCCGGGACACGCGACTCCGTGATCAAGCTCAAGTGGGTGAGTGACTGTGAGATAAAGATCTCGCTATGGAGTACACCCTTTGAAGGACCACTTTGCCGAGGCCATCGCCAAGTCGATTCACTAGAGGGGCAGATCCGCACTCTTCAAATGCAGCTCGAGTTGGTCGAAGATAGGGCCAAGGTGGTGAGAAGGCCATAATAGCCGACGCGGTGGTTAGGGTAGCCAGGGAGGAGGCATCCCAAGCGGTCACACGGTACAAGGCATCCACAAAGTTTGAGGATGGGATGAACGAAACGGTCTACGATACCTTCTACAAGGGCTTCAAGGAATGCAAGAGGAAGGTCACACAGGCCTACCATCTTCCCGACCTGAAGGACATCATCACCGACGAACCTGAGGTGGAGGGAGTGAATGCTGCCACCCGAGACGAGTTTGCCGGAGCTGGTGAAGCCACTAAGGCTGAGGCCGACCCGAAACCCCCAGGAGCCCCAACCCATCGAAGCTACCAAACCGACAGGCAAACTGAGCTTGGTGCAGGAGACCGTCACGTGTGCGATGGCCGAGATAGAGGTGATGATCGATGCTGCCATGAAGGCCCTTAAGACCGATGGGATCCTAACTCCGAACTCCGATGCGTAACCACCTTCAATGTACTCAATTTTGAACTTAGGGAATTTTGTGCAGTCCCCCGGCCTATCGAGAAGTTCCCCTTTTGTAATGTCCCTTTAATAGAAATGAAATCATTGTCTTAGTATTGTTCTTTTTCCTCCTCTTCTTGTCGTTTTCCCTTTCTTCGAATCTTTGCTGCCACCTTGTCAAACTCCGCCCGGTTCCAAGTAGGATGGGCAAAGGATAGCACCGTGGAACAAGCTGCCCGGGGCAATGGCACCATGAGGGGGCTAATGAATTGCGCCCAGCTACCGGTTGGGCGAAGAGGCGAGGGTGCTGTGGAGCATTCCGTTGGGCTTTGCCTGATTCCGGGTCAGATGGAAAGGCATGGGTGCTGTAGAGCATTCCATCTAAAGGAACAGTGCTGTAGAGCATTCCATTGGACTTCGCTAGACTCCAGGTCAGATGGATAGGCATGTGTGTTATAGAGCATTTCGTTTGAAGGAATGATGCTGTAGAGCATCCCATTGGACTTTGCTTGACTCCAAGTCAGACGAATAGGCACAAGCATTGTAGAGCATCCCGTCCGAAGGAACGATGCTGTAGAGCATCTCGTTCGAAGGAACGATGCTATAGAGTATCCTATTGGGCTTCGCCTGACTCTAGGTCAGACGGATTGGCATGGGTGCTGTAAAGCATTCCATCTGAAGGAACGGTACGACAGAGCATCCCATTGGGCTTTGCCTAAATCCAGGTCAGACGAATAGGCATGGGTGCCAAGAGCATTCCATCCGAAGAAACAGTGCTGTAGAGTATCCCATTGGGCTTCTTTGACTCCATGTCAGACGGATAGGCACAAGCACTGTAGAGCATTCCATTCGAAGGAACGGTGCTATTGAGCATCTCGTTGGGCTTTGCTTGACTCTAGGTCAGACGGATAGGCACTCCCTAAGGAAAGAGATCAAGAGGTTCAACCAAAAAGTAACTCTTCCATTTCTGGACAGGAAATATATGTCACAGGTTCTCAGTATTCCATGTCCATAGGATTTGAGTTCCATTAAGCTCGACAATCCAATACTCTCCTCAATGCATGCTTCGACTATCCGATAGGGGCCTTCCCAATTTGGGGATAGCTTGCCCCGTTCGGCCAATCAGGAAACCTCCACTCATCACAGTACAAGGTCCCCTAGATGGAAGGACCTGGGCCTCCTACATGAGTTGTAATACTGAGCCACCCACCGCCGATACACGACCATGCAAAGATGGGCCCTGTCCCTCGTCTCGTCTAGCAGGTCGAGGTTAAGAAGCAATCATGCTGGGTTGCTCGACTTGTCGAGTTGCTTTACCCGTAGTGTTGGAAGGCCGACCTCCACTGGTATTACCACCTAGATGCCAAAGACTAGGTTGAACGTGACAGATTTTTTTGAAATTTTTGAAAGAAGTGCCTTTTTTCATTGACAATTGCCCATTATATAGACAGATTACAAGCTGATCTTCAGCCCCTACCAAATATACAAGCTGATCTTTAACGATTACAAGCTGATCTTCAGCGATTACAAGCTGATCTTCGCCCCTACCATATATACAAGCTGATCTTCAGCGATTACAAGCTGATCTTCAACTGATATTTCCTTTGACATCCCCCTCAAATTGATGCTGGTAAATCGACAAGCATCAATTTGCTAACGAGAAAATGATGGCGTTGACGTGGCAGGATTTTGTGAAGATATCGACGATCTGCAAAGTAGTGGAGATATGTGGAAAGGTGATGACCTGATGATCATAGGCTTCCTTGATCGAGTGACAGTCAACCTCGATGTGCTTGGTGCGTTCGTGATAGACAGGGTTGGCGGCAATTTGTATGGCACTAATATTGTCAGCATGGAGTGGAGTAGGATGAACGGGAGAGAACTGAGCTCTGTGAGGAGACCACGCAGCCAAATGATCTCGAAGCATGCTGCAGACATGGCTCGGTACTCGGCCTCGGTAGATGATTTGGAGACGTGGTCTTGCTTCTTGCATTTCCAAGAGACAAGGACATCACCAAGAAACCACACCAGTCGGTAGTAGATTTCCTGGTGTCTGGGCAACCGGCCCAGTCAGCGTCATAATAGGCTTGTAGCTGAAGTGAAGAACTAGAAGGAAAGAATAAGCCACGACTAGGTGTCCCAAGAATGTAGCGAATTATGTGGCAGACTGCAGATAGATGGAGATGTCCTCGGTGCTTGCATATATTTGCTAACGGTATGGACAGCATAAGAGATGTCAGGTCGGGTAATGGTTAGATAAGACTACCAACCAACTTCCGATAGGTAGTAGGATCCTCAAGAAGCTCCCCTTCGTCACGTCGATATTTCACATAAGTTCCATGGGGATGTCAACCGAAGTGGCGTTGGTGAGACCAGCTAGCTGAACCAGATCCTGACTATACTTGTGCTGATTTAAGAAGAGACTGTGAGCCTGATGATGCACCTCTAAACCCAAGAAGTAGGTGAGCTGGCTAAGGTCTTTCATGTGGAATGTAGAATGCAACAAAGTCTGAACCGCAAAGATTGTCTCCAAATCAGAGCCAGTGATGACGATATCGTCCACATAAACAAGGAGGATAACGATACCTATGGATGTCCTTTGTAGAAAAAGGAAGGAGTCATACTGACTTTGGGTGAAAGAAAAAGCAAGCAAAGTGGATCAAAACTTTTCGAACCATACTCTTGGTGCCTGCTTCAAACCATACAAAGAACATTTCAGCTTACAAACATCATTAGATAATGAAGTGGGCATACCAGAGGGAAGTTTCAAGCAAACGTCTTCCTTGAGATCGTCATGAAGAAAAGCGTTCTTGACATCCATTTGACGTAAAGGCCATGATTGGGATGCAGCAAGAGCAAGTATAGTTCAAACAGTGGTCATTTTGGTGACTGGTGCGAAGGTCTCATCATAGTCTAAGCCATATTCTTGTTTGTTGCCAAGTGCCACTAACTGAGCCTTGTAACAGTCTATGGACCCATCGGAACGAAGCTTGATAGAAAACACGAACTTGCTTCCAAGGGGTTTCACGTAGGAGGGACACGAAACAATATCCCAGGTTTGGTTTTCTTCAAGTGCGAGAAGTTCGGCTTCAATTGCTTTTGGCCAACACTCATGCTCCATTGCCTGTTTATAAGACGAAGGAAGAGAAATAGAAGACAAGGTGGCTGTGAAGGATGAAGGAGAAGAGAAACCAAACCTATCTAGGGGTCTACGAACCCGAGTACTGTGTCTGAGAGAGGGAGGTGCAGGTGCTGAACAGGAGCAGCAGTCGGGGAAGAAGCTTGAGGGGGCTCGGGAGGTGTTGAAGGTTGGTGGGAAGTGGCAGTGGTGCGTCGTTGATACACTAGGAGAGGGTTAGAAGGGATTGGATCTACAGGAGAGTTAGTAAACATAGGCAAAACAGAAAATGAAGGAGAAACGGGATCCTAATGGGTGGAAAAGAAATACTGATTTTCGAAAAAAATCACATTCGAGAAACTCGAATGCGACAGATTTGGATCACAGCAAAGAAAACCTTTCTGTTGTACTAAGTATCCTAGAAAAGCATATTTAACTGATTGAGCTGTGAGTTTCGTGCATTCATGGGCAAGAAGATGAATATAACAGACACAACCGAAAGAATGAAGGTTAGAATAAGTTGGAGGGTGACCAAATAACCTAGTGAAAGGTGAGTCATGGTTTAATGTGGGAGAAGGCAATCGGTTGATAAGATGGACAATAGTGGAAAGAGATTCACACCAAAATCGAGAGGGCGTGGAGGATTCTAACAGAAGAGTGCGAACCACATCAAGAAGGTGACGGTTCTTCCTTTCAACCAGCCCATTTTGTTGAGGTGTCGAAGGGCAAGACCGTTGAGAAATGATGCCATGATTCTGTAGAAAGTCCTGAAACAAATGAGAGATATACTCACCCCCATTGTCAGAACGAAAGATTTTGATATGGGCCGAAAATTGTCTGAATATATGCATGAAAAGTTTTAAAAACAGAAAATACTTCGTCTTTGGAATGAAGGAAATAAATCCATGTGAAATGACTATAGTCGTCAATAAAGTGACAAAGTATTTGTAATTGGCATGCGAAGTGACTGGCGCCATATCATACACATCACTATGTATCAGATCGAAAGGTTTGATAACATGCAGTGTGTGAATAGGAAAGGGTAGAGTTTTACTTTTGCCAAGTCTGCAAGAATTGCAATCAAACTGAACAGCACTAAGAGATGGTGTTTCATTATTCCCAAGAAAACCAGATTTCAATAAAGCATGAATTACATTTGAGTTTGGATGTCCGAGATGTTTATGCCACACTCAGTAATCAACATGAGCAGAATTATAAGCGACAAAAGGCAAAGAAAAGGAAGACAAGGAAATTGAAGAGGAAAAAGATGTCCCACTTTAGGCCCCCTCGCAATCATCCGCCCTGACTGTTGATCCTGCACAACACAACCAGATTTAGAGAATTCTACTTTACAATCATTATCAATCAACTGACCGACAGATACTAGATTGGTGGTAAGACCGGGAGATACGAAGACATCAGTGAAGTGGAGGAAATATCAACAGTGGCCGTGATCGATAAATGATTGCCATCAACGGTATGAATTTTGAGGTTTCCAAAATATTTGTTTACATTGGTAAGAGAATCAGCATTGTTTGTCATATGATGAGAAGCCTCGGAATCAAAGTACCAAGTAGATGATGTAGAGAAGGGTTTACCTGAGAGTCCTAAAGCTGAAAATGCAGAAATGATCATTTGTTGAATCATTTCAGGGATCACGGGTTGGACAAAAACAGGAGCAGGAGCACTTTGTGTTGTATTTACAAAACTACCAGCACTAGAAGAGCCAACTAAGATAGCATATGCTGTCTCCGATTTCTTGGGAGGTCGAGTTGGACATTCCTTGATAATATGGCCATCCTTTTTGCAATAGTTGCATAATTTTCGGGGACAGTTTGTAGCATAATGGCCAAATCCCTTGCAATAGAAGCACTGAACCATGCTCATATCCCTGCTTCGTGGCCTACCTTGTGCAGCATAGGCCATAGGAACAGATGTAGATCATCGTTGTTCCATGGTGGTTTGAGTGAGAAGGCATTGTTCCTCGCGAAGAAGATCATTGAGACATGTATCCAAGGAGGGGACTGATTCTCGGTTCATAAGATTGGATCTGGTGCCTTCAAATTCAGGTCTTAGTTTCATTAGAAATTGATCCCTCTAAGTAGTTTCATGGACAGATTGAACAGAACTAAGGCCTTCGAATGGTAAGTCAGCATAAACTATATCAGTGTATTCAGCCCAAAGATTAGTGAATCTAGAGTAAAAATCAGAGATAGAAAGACTATCATGTTGAAGAGTGGCCAATTCATGTTCAAGCTGGAACCGATGAGAAGTGTTTTGTTGACTGTAGACCTTCTTCAAGTAAGTCCACATCTGAGCCGCAGTCTGAGAAAATCGAAGATTCAAGATGATACTGGGTCGACATATCCTAAAATCCATGCCATAACTTGTGCGTCCTTGACTTCCCACTTGGCGTGTTGGTCTCTTGTCTTTGTTTTTGTCAGGAGCTGGGTTACTGCCATCAATGTCCCCATAATTCCTTACATTTGATGAAAATCCTGATATGAAATGCCCAAGCAGAGTAGTTTTTGCCATTGAAACGAATCAGAAAAGCATCAGACCTATCGGAAGACATGAGGTCAAGAGAACATGAACAAGAATAACCGAGACTAAGAAACTTGGGAGCACGAGATAAATGACAATTTAGAGCTGTGGCACTGATACCATGACAGATTTTTTTGAAATTTTTGAAAGAAGTGCCTCTCTTCATTGACAATTTCTCATTATATAGATAGATTACAAGCTGATCTTCAGCCCCTACTAAATATACAAGCTGATCTTCAGCGATTACAGCTGATCTTCAGCCTCTACCATATATACAAGCTGATCTTCAGCGATTACAAGCTGATCTTCAGCTGATATTTTCTTTGACAGAATGGCATTTTGTTGGTTGAAACTCGAGGCATGGTGTGGTATGCCCACAGTACACTGGGAAGCTCCTCCACCCACCTATCCTTGGCCTCATCTAGCATAGTACGGAGGCCTCAAAGGATCGTTCGGTTCATCACCTCTGTCTCCTCATTGGTCTGTGGGTGACCTATCAATGTGAATCGAAAAAATGTTCAAGTCAGTGCAGAACTCTTTAAATGCTTGGTTATCGAACTGCCATCTGTTATCCATGATTATGGTATGAGAAAGCTCGAAGCGATAGATGACAGACTTCCAGAAGAAAGATCTCACTTTGTGTTCAATTATCTAAGCTACGGGTTTCTACCTCCATCCACTTTATAAAATACTTGATGGCAACAAGCAGATATTTTTGCTGACCGGATGCCAAAATAGTCCCAGTATGTCCATTCCCACTAGGCGAACAGCCCGGGGAAGAGAGTTGGGACAGCGGGGTGATCGACTGCCGCCGGCAGCGATCGCACTTCCGCATGAACTCGATCGCATCTTCTCGCATGGTGTTCTAGTAATATCCCTGTTGGAGGGCTTTATAGGCCAGGATCTTGTCCCATATGATTTTTGTAGATGCCTTCAAGGATCTCCTGGAGGACGTGAGTGGCCTTCGAAAGCCTTAAGCACTTCAATAAGGGATCGGAATAAGACTTCCTGTAGAGCTGCCCGTTCATTAGTACAAATCGAGCACTTTCCACTTTAGGAGGCTGGCTTCCAAGTGATTATCGGCAGGGCCCCCTCGGTTATGTATTTGACATAAGGGTCCATCTAGCTTGGCTCATAGGTGACCTATTGGTCTCGTCAGCTATCACGATGCTAGGGGGCTCTAGGTGCTTGATGAATGCTTGCCCCAACAAGGGGCTAGCCAAGGTCGCGAGCCTGGAGAGGGTGTTTGCATGAGCATTTTCTTGGGGGATGTAAAAAATGCTAAAGTGCTAAAAGCCTGCTGTGTAGGCACGCATCTTGTCCAGGTGTTTCACCATCATAGGGTTCCAGGTAAGGATCGCTGAACCGGTACCGGGACCTATACCGGTCAGCAACCGGTACGATAGGTACTATACCATACCATACCAGTACATGTACCGGCTTTGAAAATTTAAAAAAAAACTAATTTCCTCCCCCCTCAAGCAAGGATCATTGAATCATACCTGAACCGAACCCGAATCGACCCAAACCCAGCCTAAACTGGACCGAACTAGGTGATACACACCTGTACGATACCGTACCATACAGGTATAAAATATAATTTTATTTTATTTTTTTCAACGGTCTGGCCTTTATAGGTGAACCATCCGACCCGTACCGGACGATACAGGATGGTACCGCAAACCCTGGTTCTGGGCTTCAAACTCGCCAGTGACTTGGCCTGCCACAAGTGAGTCATTGAAGCCCTCAGACTCTCCACCCTAGCTCACAGGATAGTCTCAACCCCGCTAGGAGTGTCGTGTTCTCAAACTGGTTGTTCATCGCTTGGAAAAGAAAGCACAGTGTGTACTCAATGACTACTCCGTCCAAGTTAGTGAGGATGGTCTGGCCCCACTTTCCATTGAGGTGGATGCACCGTCCATATGGAGAATCCAAGTGGTCTCCTCATGGGGTGGCCATCGCGTCAACTCAACTAGGGCCTCCTCTAGGTCACCATCTATCCATGTGCACTCCACCAAAAAATTGGCCAAGACTTGGACTTTCTGGGATGGCCTCGGACGATATGAGATGTCAAACTCACTGAACTTCATCGCCTACTTGACGAGGCATCCCAACGTATTCGGTTGGCTTAACATGGTCCTCAAGGGCTGGTCAATGAGGACCACGACCGGCGGAGCTTGGACAGGGATAATTTTCTTTTAGATCTGGTGTACCTGATTTTCACATCGTGCAATACGTTGCTGATGTAATAGATAGACTTCTGGGTGCCATCTTTGTCGATGCGGACGAGCACCAAGCTGATTGCCTCCAGGGATACGACCAAGTATAGGAAGAGCTCTTCTCCGACCTCTGGTCTGAAGAGCAAGAGGGCAAAGCAAGAAACTTCTTCAGCTATTCAAAGGCTCCCTTGCACTCATTTGTCCAAGCAAAGTCATGCATCTTGTACAACACTTTAAAGAATGGCAAGCAGCACTCAGCGAAGCAAGAGATGAAGCGACGGAGGCCAGCGATGCAACTGGTTAAACGCTGGATCTCCTTTGACGTCAGGTGCCTCAAGTTCATGATCGCCTGTATTTTCTCTAGGTTTGTCTCGATTCCATGGTGGATCACCATGAAGTTAAGAAACTTTTTTGCTATAACACCGAATGCACATTTAGCTAGATTCAACTTCATTTGGTGAAGGCGAAGATTATTGAAGGTCTCTCTCAGGTTGGCGATATGGTTGGCCTCCCGACCACTTATAACGAACATGTCATTGATATAGACCTACATGTTGTAGCCTATCTGGTCTTTGAAGATCCTACTAACTAGGCGTTGTAAGTTGCCCCTATATTTTTCAGGCCGAATGGCATCACCTTGTAGCAAAACATACCCCTATCTATCATGAATGCGGTGTGCTTTTCATCCCCTGGATCCATGCAGATCTGGTTGTACCCTAAAAAAAGCATCTATGAAGCTGAGCAGTCTGTGCTCGGATGTCGCATCCACAAGCTGATCGATCTTGGACAATAGCAAGCTATCCTTGGGCATGCCTAGTTGAGATTGGTATGTCAATGCAAATCCTCCAATTTCTGTTAGCTTTCTTGACCATAACCACGTTTGCGAGCTAGCAAGAATAGAGTACTTCCCGAATGAAGCTTGCGGCAAATAGCTTCTGGACTTCATCTATCGCCTTCTGCCTTTTCAGTGCAAAGCTTCTCTTCTTCTATCGGACATGCCAACTCTTAGGGTCGATGTTCAGATTATGCGTGATCACCTCGAGAGAAATTTTCGGTATGTCCGATGCGGTCCAAGCGAAAACATCCACATTGGCCCGTAGGAAGTAGGCAAACCCTTGCCTCCTCTGCCAGGAGCGCCCTAACCTGCATTATCTTCGAGAGGGGTCTTCCCTAAGGGGGAAGGATGATAGCCAAGTCCCCCTTCGCCTCCAGCTCTCTCCGGTCTAACTGGTCCACCGTTGGTCCCTCCTCGACTCTTTAGACCCCTAAAATTGTTTGGAAATAATGCCGAGTTACGTGCTGGTCCCCCCGCATTTTTCTAATTCGATACAGGATCGGGAACCAGACAAGGAGGTGCTTAGTGAGAAATAACCGCATCGAGCTGGTTTAGCTCGAGCCGCCCTAAGATCACATTTTGAGTCGAGAAGAGTTGAACAACAATGAAGGTCACTAGGATGGTGCTTTGTCAGGATGTTATTCCAGTAGTGACTGGCAGGACGATTTCTTCCTCGACCCCAACCAAGTCCCCCATGAAGCCGACTAGAGGGATAAAGACCGGTTTAGCAAGCTAGGAGGAAAATTCATCCTGATAAAGGCATCATAAAAAAGGATATTCGTGAGTTTCTACCATCAACCATGATTCTCTTTATAGGGTATTTTGCTATCGTTATGTCTACAACGACAGCATCATTATTTGGGTTCTTTATCCCAATTAGGTCTCCTTCCATGAAAGGGATTACAATGTTAGCTCCCCTCTCCCCTAGCCCTCTTTGGACCCCGCCCTGTCCCCTAAGCAATCATCCCAACCGGCTTCTCCGTAGGCTGGTTGTCGATGTCAGCGTGGTGGGCCTCCATGCCTTAGGTTCTGGATGGAGCTCCTCCAATGAACTTCCCAAGATAGCCACGCCGAATTAGTTCTTCAATCTTTTTTTAGATGGCAACACTCCTCGGTATCATGGCCGTGATCCTGATGGAACTGGTAGTACTTAGACTTGTCGCGGCCTCCGAATAGCCTCAACAGGGAGGGCAGTGTAGGTAGCGTTTATCCTCGATCTTCATTAGGATCTTGGCTCTTGGGACGAGGAAGATATACTTCTTGTCCCTGGCAGGGACATCCTTTGGCTTGGGGCCTTCCCGGTGAATTGGGACAACCTTCTGCTCACGAGGCTCTCCCAGGCCTGCTTCTTCTTGGGCCTCCCATCGAGCTCCCTCCGGGTACGATCAGCCTCAGCACGAATATAATTCTGAGCATGAGCTCCAAATAGGTCTTCAAAGATTTTTTATTGAGGAAGTAAATGAGCTGGGAGGTCCTGAGCCCCCTTTTCAAAGCAGCATGACAATAGGCCCATCCAGGTTATATGTCTCCAAGATGGCCACCTTGACACAGGTCTTGTAGTCCCTAAAGGGCTCCTGGTCCTGCTAGCGAATTGAGAAGAGACTGTCAGCCTCTCGTGGCACCTTCTGGCAGGCATCAAAGTATGCCACAAACTTCTTCTCCAGCTATTTTAAGGAGTCGATGCTCCTCAGCTCAAGATGTGAGTACCAGACTCGAGCTACCTTACAAAGTGTAGCTGGGAAGGCGGTGCAGAGAAGGGCATCAATTGCCTCTTAGACTCTCATGAGAGCTTTGTAGCACTCAAGATGATCAAGGAGATCCGTGATCCCATCATAAGGACCCAATTGAGGCATACGAAACCTGTTGGGGATCGGCTCCTCTTGGATCTGATAGGAGGGCGGGCATCATAGCCCGTGGGCTCGTGGGCAGTGCCCTGGAGGTTGGCGAACTGGTGGGCAAGGTTGGCCAGCCTGTGATCATACTCCTCCAGGCACTCTTCGGCCAACCATTGAATGGTTTTGTCAATTGACCCCTCCACGGAGGCTATAGGAGGGGTGGCAGAGGGAGACTGAGGGAGCTCACAGTTTAGCCTTTCCCATGCCGACGTCGAGGGCTCGCGGGGCCATTGCAATTCAAGACAGGAGGGTAAGCCTCCTAGTCAGCTAAATGACCCTGTAGCCCCCTCCCGGATGAGCGATGGCTCCCTTAAGGGTGATGCGGGGATTACGGGAAGGATGTCACCCACACACGAGATGGCCTTCCAGAAAGGATCGGAAACTGGCATAAGTGGCAGCAATAGGGACTGCAATGGTCCCCGACTACTGCTATGTCACCATGGAATGATGTTGATGCTAAAGCTACTAGACTGTCACGGTCAATGTCTGGACTTGCTGGGCTACCATAACAATTTGCTCCTACTGGTCTGGCAGTGACAGGGGCAATGGAATCAAGAGTTCCACCTCCTGACTATGCCAATCGCCATGGTGGGATGGATTCCCGACATGGCTAGCAAAGGCTTCATAAGCACGTATCACAACCATAGCATCGCTGCGATGAGGCCCTCGCCCCTTCCTAGTGCACCAATCTATTACTGCCTAAATCGCCTTCGCCTACGGTTCTGGCGAGCCTGAGGGTCATGTCTTGCATCCTAGAGAGGGCTAGCCCTCGTGCTCCCTACGGCCCGACCCCGAAGGGATAGGCCTGCAAAAAAGAGAACCCGGACCAGAGATTCTGGCAGGGACACTTCCACGCTTAAGTTAGTGTGGCGATCGAGGACAATAGTCCTTCCTTGCGATGGCCTGGACCGTCGCAAAGGGAAGGGTAAGAAACTCTCTATGTAAGTAAACTAGGAGTTGCTTGCCTCTTCCCTTGGCCGGAGGTCCCTCTTACCTATATAGAAGACAACGCCAGGGCACAAGATCTGGAAGCTTGGCAGAGCACTCCCCTATGGAGTAGCAGAGCACTCCCCTATGGAGTCTAGAAGCTTGGCAAAGCCTCCCTTATGGAGTCTGGAAGCTTGGCAGAGCACTCCCCTCGAAGTCTAAAAGCTTGGCAGAGCATTCTCCCATGGAGCGTACCTTCCTAACTGCTGCCATGGATCTGGCGGGGGTGGCAACACCACGTATCTGAATCATGGTTGTTAGGATTCCTCGTAGTGGCATCGAAATTCAGTGGGCCGTACATGTTCCGTTAGGGGTTGCAGCCTTTGTCGAACTGTTGCCCACCACGACCCATAAGAGGATGTGCCCGGGCCTGTGAACCAGCTTGACCCGAGGTTTGTCCTAGCCAGGGGCTTTAGCCTGCCCAAGACCCTACCTAGCCTTGTGGCCCAACTCGACCTCGGACTCTCACTAGCCTAGAACTTTGCTCGGTCCAGGATTCAGCTCGGTCAGGGGCTTTTGCCAACCTGGAACTCTGCTCAGTCCGGGATAGCTCGATCAGGGGCTCTTACTGACTTGGAGCTCTACTCGGTCTAGGACTCAGCTCAGATAAGGGGCTCGTTGGTGCCATGCTGGTGCCTAGCCATATCAGTCAACATCAAGAATCTTGTGACCATCGAGTTGACTGAAAACAACTTATTTTGGAAGAAGATTTTTTCTAATGTTCTTTCTACCTTTAAGATATTGGGACATGTGAACAATACTAGCCTCCCACCTCATGTATTTATTGAAGATAATTCAAAAAATCATGTTTCTAATCCGGTATTTGAGACCTAGCAAGAGAAGGATAGTACTGTTCAGCTGTGGCTCGCTGCCACCATGTCCCTTACCATGTTTCAACACATTCTTTTTGCCTTTCTGGTACTGAAAACATGGCTAGGAACATTTGGCTTGCCATTGAGAAGCACTTTGATGAGAAGACAATCGCTATAAAATTTTAGTTAAAGAGTGAGCTTCATTTTTTGAAGGGCACTGTCTCTCTGACTATATCCTAAAAATTAAGGATATTGGTCAAAGTCCACTCCATTTATAATCATGACACAAATCATGAACTTGTGATGGCTGCTCTTCATGATCTTTCTAAGGAATACAAAAGTTTCATTACCACTATTACTATGCATGGTAATGTTCCTAATCTTGAAAAGCTTCGCCTGCTACTTCAACAAGAACAGCAAGATCAACATTTTATTGCTCTTCGCAGTTTCGCTACTCCCACTAGCAATTCTACTATCTTTGTGCTGCATGTGGTGATGATCGGCCAGGCAATCAGGATGGCTGTAGAGATCGATCTCGTGGAAACAAGCAATCATGAAGGACGATGCCAGGGACCAAGACAAATGATTAACTATCAATATAGTACTCAGTCCAACTACTACCAGTAGCAACATCTATACTACCGAGCCCCACCATCTCCCAAACCTTCTCCTAACCCTTTCCTTTTTCAAAAGCAATTTGGCCCTATGTGCTAGATATGTGGTAAATTTAATCACACAGCATTTCAGTGTAAATAATGCTTTATCATATATCCTGTGATATATCACAATTCTTTGCTACCATGAGTATTTCACAGAATGAGTCTGACCAGGAGATGTGGTACCTTGACATGGAGGCGACGAACCACATGACTGACAATTCAAATATACTTTAGCACTCTCAACCTTATCACCGTCATGATTGTATTCTAGTAAAATAAAGAACAAATTGTTATTCATGCTATTAATGAATATATGCTATATATAGCTCATACTAACTTTTTGCTTTGTATAATATTTTAGTTGTTCCTTCTATTAAGAAAAATTTGTTATATGTTCACAATTTTGTTGCGATAATAATTTTTCTATAAAATTTGATTCATCTGATTTTTTTATAAAGGATCTGAAAACAAGAAGCTTCTTCAGTGCAATAATACTTGCTCGTCACTTTACCCTATTGCTTTTCAAGTTTTAATTGTCGATGTTAGGAATAAGATAGCATTAATAGCTGTCCAGTTGAGTCCTTAACTTTGGCATAAGAGATTAGGATCATCCCAGTAATAATGTTTTGCTTCGTTTCTTGAAAGATATTAATAATATTTCACGTGCACCTATTAAGTCTATTCATTCAATAATTGTAATGTTTGTCATCTTGGAAAGTATGTTAAATTATCTTCTAATGTTTCTCAGTCAAAATCTTCTCTCCATTTGAACAAATTCACTTTGATGTTTAGTAATCACTTATTCTTTCTCCCACTGGATATTGATATTATGTGTTGTTTATTGATGATTTTTTTTTGATATGTTTGGGTAAATACTCTTAGATTTAAACATGAAGTTTATGATAAATTTATGGAATTTCATGTTATCGTGACAAATATTTACAAAGCAAATATTTGTTACTTTCATTCAGATGGGAGAAAAGAATTTGTTAATAAGGCTTTTACTAATTTTTTGAGTACCAATAATATTTTTCATCGATTATCGTGTCCCTATACACTTAAGTAGAATAACATTATTGAGTGAAAAAATAGATATATAGCAAATGTTATTCATACTCTTATTTCAATCTGCTACGCCAGTGCTGTTTTAGATTGAAGTCGTACACCATGTTGTATTTCTTTTAAATTGCACTCAACAATTAATTGTTCTGAAAAGCTCAACCGCTTATCAAAAATTGCATATATATTCTCCTCCTGATGTGAATGTTATTAGAATTTTTGAGTGTCTTTATTATCCAAGCATTTAGGATATTGCATGGCATAAGCTCCATCCACAATCTTTGCCTTGTATTTTTCTTGGCCCTTCTAAGTATCACAAGAAATTTTGCTATTTATATCCTCTATAAAGTTTTCATTTCCCATCATATTATGTTTGTTGAGTCTATATTTCCCTACACTTGTTAAACAGTCATTTTCAAAGCAATCACATAACATGTCTACTGCTAGTGACAAATAAATTGAGTTTGTTTGTCTCACATCCACATGATTTAGATCCCTCTATTGCCTGCTCTATTTCTAAGTTAGCATTTCATATGTCACAGTTTGATATCAATGATTATATCACTGCAACTACATCTATATCTACTCTAGCCCTAGATTCACCCAATGTTGTTGCTACTTGTTCTCCTCCTACTGTGGATACTAACAATTCTGCAAAGATTTCTGTTGGTAGTCATGTGGATCAGCCACCAGTTCAGATTGTATATCAACACACCTAGGTATGACTCCTGAATCTACTCTGGTTTCCACACCCTCCCAAGTAAATTTTACCCAATCCAATATTGTTACTGCTCCAAAATCACCTAAACAACCTCGTCCTATTCTACAATGGTTGCACCATACGATTCCTAGACATCAATCCTCTTCTTTGGTAGACCCCTCTGCATTGCTTATCTCTTCTAGTTCTAATCTTTTGCAAGAACCATCGACGTTCAAGAAGGCCTCTCGAAATCCTGGTTGGGTCACTGCTATGCAGGAAGAATATGATGCTTTGATATCAAACTATACTTTGGATCTTGTTCCTCCATCCCATGCTAATGTTATTGGATGCAAATGGATCTACAAATCTAAAACTCATGCTGATGGTTTAACTTGAACACCTTAAAGCTCACCTTATGGCACAGGGATATAAGCAGTAACAAGGTATTGACTTTGAGAAAACCTTCTCTCCTGTTGTTAAGGCCATTACTGTTCGTATTGTTCTCTATGGCATTATTGCAAGGTTGGCCCCTTCAACAACTTGATGTCAAGAATGCCTTCATGATATTCTTTAGGAGGAACTCTATATGAGAGCCTCTAGGATTTGTTGATGCTGCTAATCCGCATTACCTTTGTAAACTGAAGAAAGCCTTATATGGTCTCAAGCAGACTCCTCGTGCCTGGTTTCAAAGATTTACCTTTTTCTTGCTAAGCTTGGCTTTTGTTCTAGAACTATATATGCATCTCTATTTGTTCATTCTAGTACTCATAGCATCTTAATACTGCTCTTGTATGTGGATGATATTATAGTCACAAGTAGTTCTAGCCCTCTTTTGGACTTTCTTATTACCACACTTCAATCTGAGTTTGCTATGAAGGATCTTGAGTCACTTCTTTACTTCTTGAAAATTGAGATTAAATCTAGTTCCTCGAGTCTTCATCTCTCATAAGGCAAGTATGCTATGAAGTTACTTTCTCATCATGGTACGAAGGATTGTAAACTTATTAGCACACCACTCATGAAAAATAGCCTCTTAGATCCATATAAATATCGTCAATTTGTTAGGGCCTTACAGTACCTTACTTTCACCCGGCCTGACATCTTATGTTGTGATCTAGTAGCTCAGTTTATTCATGCACCACATGAACTACATTTTCAGGCTATAAAGCAGATCCTCCATTATGTTCATGGTGCACTCAGCTATGGATTGCATTTCTTTGGATGTAAAATCCATTGTTTACCGCTTATTCAGATGCCAATTGGATTGGATGTCCTAATACCCGGCATTCCACTACTAGATTTTCTCTCTTTCTCAAGCCCAATCTTATTTCTTGGTCTGAGAAATAACCCACTATTTCTAGAACCAATTCTGAGGCCGAATATTGTGCCAAAGCTTTGACACTTGCTGAAACAATTTGGGTCCATCATCTTCTTCGTGATTTAAGATGCTTCTTGTCATATTCAATCCAATTATATTATACAATCTCAATGTATCCTACCTTATTGCCAACCCTATTCTCTATGCTCATACTAAATATGCTGAACTTAATCATCATTTTCTTCGAAAAAAACTGCAATGTGGCGAGCTATCCATGCTTCATATTTTCTTTAAAAAGCAATTAACTGATATCTTTACTAAACCACTATCTACATTGCACTTTCGTACTCTATACCAATCTTCATATCCATCCACCAGATGCTTGGCTTGCGGAGAAATATTAGCCAGCTATTTATTAGTTGTCAAGATTCACCTAACTAGCTTTTCTTATTAATGTATGATATATTAAAAAGTATATTATCTAAAATATTCTTAGACATGATAATTGGAATTGCTAGAATATTCTACATGATTTTGGAATTGCTAGAATATTTTATATGATCTTTGAGATGGAGAGGATCTTGTGATTACTTACCTATTTTTCTCTTCGTCACCTTCATATAAGGATATACATATCATAGTGAAAGATATGAAGGAAATCTTTTCCACTTACTTGCTTCTATTTTTTTTTTCGCTTTACTTCTCCTATCAATCATTATCAGAATGCCTTGAGAATTGCTGTCAACGATCATGCCACACACAACATGCATTTTGTGATCCAATCCACATGGGTTATAAAGCACTACAGATTGCATGGTGTGAAATTAAATTATTTGTAGTGATGACAAGCAAAAACTGGCTTTCAAAATCTACTAGACTTGCTCATGCAAGTTGCATTAAAAATTTTATATGTCCCTACATATTTTTTCTTGAAAATAGAAAGATTATTTAATGTTACAGAAAGACAACCAATAACATTGAAGTAAATGAAATAGATAAATCTACTGATTTGCTATACAATTATGATTTTAATTTTTAATTATAATTTTGGAAATGATTTCATATCTAGAAGAATAATTGGAGATTGATATCTTCCTCACAACCAGAGGTTTACTTTCTATGAAAACATGCTTATTGAGTGCGACATAAAACAACACTAAGAAGCAGCACCAGCCTGCAATCCCATCAATTACTTGGTCAATCTCTCTTTTCGGTTTCACCTCAACAGATGTTGCTGACTTCCCTTTCAACAAAAAGTCAACACACCTATAAATTATTTCACCGACTTTGGTCCTACATTATATAGAACCAATACGATGATGGAATTGTTGCAAAGAAAATCTTAAAAAAAGAATTATGCAAAATTTCATTATCATGAGTCACTAATTCACACTTTAGTTTACAATGGCCAGAACGGCATGCATGATTGATGAGGATATTGCCCAACATGGATTCTAATGCATATCCAACATTTCTTTGAGTAGACATATGTATTTATTTATGTATTTATTTTTACTTTTACTTGGGTGCAGGATTTTTGGAACCATCCCAAATCGCCCGGTTCGGGGCATACCATACCGTACTGGTCAAAAACTGGTACAGTTTAGTCCTAAAAATGGTTCGAGACCCGAACCTTAAAAAATGACCTAAATCGGACCGATACGGGTCGGTTCGGTTGGTACAGGTTGGTTTGGACCAATACGGTCTGGTTTGGGCTCAATTCGGCTTGGTTCAGGTCCAATTCAGATCCGATTCAACAATCCTTGCTTGAGAGGGGAGAAGAAGATAGTTTTTTCCAAAGATCACTAAACTGGTACCAGGACTCATACCAGTTAGTGACCGGTACGATACGATACCTACCATACTGTACCATACCGGTACGTGTATCAGCCTTGAAAATTTGAGAAAAAACTTCTTCCTCCCCCTTCTCAAGCAAGGATCATTGAGCCAGACCTGAACCGGACCCGAACCGAGCCAAACCAAGCCCGAATCGGGCCGAACCAGGCGGTATGCACCGCTATGGTATAGTACCGTACCATATCGTCCGATATAGAATATAATTTTTTTTATTTTTTTCAATAGTCTGGAGGTCGGATCATTTTTTATAGGTGAACCGTATCGGCTCTTGGTTGGTACGGTATGGTACACCCCATACCGGGTGGTATGGGATGGTACCACAAATCCTGATTTTTTCTCGATTCACCAAGACTGGTACATGTATTGGTAATGGTATGATATCGTATCAATCAGCGATCCTTGCCTTGGTGTATGGGGATTGGGCTTATTTTTATTTTTATTATTTTGTATCCAGCTCATGAACAGATCTTAGAGCATGAAACTAGATTAGTTTGGAATATGTTTTAGATTAGTTTGCTTGTTTTAGATTAGCCAGAAGTGCTAGAGTTTTGGTTAAGTTGGTCTCCAATTTATTGGGGAGTAGAGTCTATTTAAAGAAGTCTTGGTATTGGAATACATCATCGACAAAGTTAATAAAAAAAATTCTTTGAGTTCCTCTCGATTCTCTTCTTTCCCCTATGTTCTTCCTCTCTCTCTCTTCTTCCTTCTCTTCTCTTTCTCCTCTCTTCTTTCCTTATTTCTTCCCTTCCCCGTCTCCTCCCTGCTATCTTAAGTGATCTGAGAACCAAACCACCCGAGCCCCCTTATACAAGCCATCTTCAAGCCTTCATGATCACCACCAGGCGCTTCCTTCCCCGCAGGCCAACCACCCTCCGCCCACCTATCAACCACCGATCTCATCGAAGATCACCGCCACCTCTTTCCCGTCTGGAGGGCCCACGACCGATCCCCATCCCCCCAACCATGAACAGATCATCCGTCCGAGCACCACCAAATCCATGGACCTTGCCCGTAATGATTGAGTGTTGACCATTGTCAGGTTAACACCAGCCGTCGTTTCCTCTTCATTGCCATCAAGCATCCGAATCAGCTCCACTGCCATCGACAAGCTATGCTGCTAATCCCTGGAACCGATCACATCCGGCTTTTCATGACTCAATCCAAGAACTCGAGCTGTCTCCACCCACCACCATTCTCAACAGTGAACGAAAGTCCTGCACCGGCCAAGCAATGCCACTTCTCATAGCTGAGACACCAGTCATTCTCCTATTTTTTCCCTCCACACCAGTCATTCTCAAAGCATGAACGTGAAAGCACAAAGCTCCTCAGCACGAACGTGAACGCACCAAGCTCCTCAGCACGAACGTGAAAGCATAAGTCCCTCCTACCTGTCGACTTCAAGCTATTTTGGAAAAAAAAGAAAAAAAGAATTGGGTTTGTAATAATTATTTGGATTTCACTGCCATTTGATTTCTGAGTATCTTGATCACACGATTATAAAAGCACATGCACGATCAAGAAATCCGCACACTTTCAGAGCAAATCCAGAAATCACGCCAACTTCTAATTTTGGATTTATTAGGCTGAATTGAATTTTGTTCTTATTTGGAAAAAATTGACTGCTATTATTTTGTATTTTGGTGATCCAAATCAGGTGACTTCCTCTTGTTTCAATCGTGAACCATTGACTGGATACCCCGATCACTTCCGAGTTGATCTCCCTCTTCTAAGACTCCGTGACATCCTATGCTTAGTGAGAACTTTTCATTGTTTAGATTAGAATTTAAAATTCACAGCTAGATTGTTATTTATTTTCCTATCTTTAATCCAATTAGATCTGAAATAATTGAATTAAGAAAAAAACTAGCCTAATGGTCATTCCTTAATGACCAACGATCCAACTTTTAAAAACTCTCGACTGTGCATGCCGATCGGATCACTTCCTAGATCAAATCTTAATTTTCACTGGATCTAAATTAGTTTAATTCCTACTTATTTTTAGCATATGTTATTATTTATTCTAATTACCTATTTAATTTTATCTGTGATCTTAATAGAGGGTCATTAGGTTTAGGATAGCTAGCCCATCCCGCATCAGTTTTAATTTGGTATCAGAGCACAATTTAGGTTAGGTTAAGAATATTTGCATTATAAAAAAATTCAATTTTTTTTTCATATTCAGCATTATTCAGCATTCTGTATACCCTGCATACCCTTTAGTATTTTAGGAAGTCCTGTCCATAAAAAACTCCAAAAGTTATAAAAATTATTTTATTGAAAAATAGACTCGAAAGCAAACATTTCTACGTTTGCGGATTTCTGAAACTACTTTAAAATTTATGTCAACTTAGAATTAGATTCTCAGTTTTTATTCTAGAATTCTGCAACCAATAGTTTTGGACCATCTCTGTTCAAACCTTAAGACCGGTTTCTAGGAGGGTCACAAAATTATTAAATTGGTGCCTATAAAAACTAGACTTAATTTAGAAAATTTCTATGTATAAAAATCTGTGAACCTGCTTTGTGATACATGCCATTTTGATCTGAAATTTTTAATTATGCATGCAAAAAACTAAAAACTTATAGATTTGAAAACAAGATTCGATAAGGAAACATCTATGTTTTACAATTTTAAAATCAAATTCTATATTGATACCAGAATTCTTTGAAAAACTATAACTGCACCTGAAAATTTTGCTAAAAATTTCAGTCTGCGCAGTCCTTAGAAATCAATCAATTCTTAATCCTAGAAATATCCAAAAATTATGAACTTCGGGTTGTTGAAATCTCCACTCATTGAGGAATCCGACCCTACTTTGAAAAATATGAAAACATTTTCCTAGGATATCTGCTTGAGTATAAATCTAGACTAAAACATGGATCCTAACCAAATTGCTGCAACCCTTCAAACCCTCATAAATAAAATTGATAATTTGACTGGCATTTGTCAAAAGAACTAGTAATGTAAGACAATTTAGTAAAAAATCGAGCCAATAATAACCGGATTAGGAATACCCCTCATAGACCTATGACATGGTCAACCAAAAGGGCTGTCAAAGAAAAAGAAGTTATAGGACAGACCTTCCAAGGAATCAGTTCCAAAATACAATGCTTTTTATGCAAGGGACTAGACCATACTGCTAGTCTGTGCCCATCCATATCATTACTTATAGAAAATGCTAAAAATGAAAATCTTAAAAATGATCCTCAAGAAGTTTATATAGCGGATCCAGAATTAGCGGACATCTATGATAACTATGATATTATCCAGATTAATATTATAGCTGAGAAACAACTAGAACTAGAAGTAGATAGATGAGTATTGAACCAACCCAAAGAAATTGAAGATGGGAACAAGATTACTACCTTTATTAGTCAAGATGACAAAATATGCAAGGAAAACATCAATAGTGGTAGCTGTATTGATGCCATCTCCCCTGATGTCGTTTCACACCTAGGTTTAGAACCTGTAGACTACTCGAGTTCATATAATCTGGCCTGGATAAGTACTTCATCTATCCTTTTTAACTAAGAATCGCTAAACCGATACCGAGACCCGTACCGGTCAGCGACCGATATGGTACGGTATGGTCGTACCATACAGGTACGTGTACAGAGCTTAAAAAATTGAGAAAAAACTCTCTTCCTCCCCCCTCTCAAGAAAGAATTGTTGAACCAAACATGAACCAGACCCGAACCGAGCCGAAAGCCGAGCCCGAACCGGACTGAACCGGGTAGTGCGATATGGTACGCTACAGCACCGTACCGTACGGAATTTAATTTTTTTAAATTTGTTTTAATGGTTCGAATGCCGGACCGTTTTATATATATGAACCGTACCGGCTCTTGGCCAGTACGGCATTCCCCGTACCGGGCAGTACGGGATGGTACCGCAAACCCTGCTCTTAACCATAGGTATTTATTAAACCATGTCTATCCCAAAAAGTTCTATGCTGTGATCCAAGTCCTTAAATTTTAGAGGCATTATCTGCTTCTATGAGAATTTGTCCTATATTCGGACCACGAGACTTTCAGGTTTTTCAATTCATAGATGAATTTAAGTCCGAAATCTAGAAAGTGGATTGAGTTCCTTCATGCTTACATCTTTGTCATAAGATACGAAGCGGATGTAGACAACAAAGCTGATGTAGAACTTTTATCGGTAGCAAGTATAAAAGATATGGACTTTGACAGTTAAAAGAAGAATATGATGAATACCCATACTTCAAACAAAAATAAAATTAAAAAAATAATAATAAATAGAATAATAATATTATTATTATACACCCTATTACTCCGTTGCCATTGACAAGCCATGCTACTAATCCCCGAAACCGACCACCTCCGACTTTCCATGACTCAATCCAAGAACTCGAGCCGCCTCCACCCATCACTATTCTCAACAATGGACAGAAGTCCTGCACTAGCTAAGCCATACCACCATGCCGCTTCTCATAGCTGAGACATCAGCCATTCCCCTGTTTCTTCCCTACATGGCATGAACGTGAAAGCACCAAGCTCCTCAACATGAACGTGAAAGAATAAGTCCCTCCTGCCCGCTGACTTCAAGCTATTTTGGAAAAAAAAAGAAAAAAAAGAATTGGATTTATAATAATTATTTGGGTGTCACCGCCATTTGATTCCTGAGTATCTTGATCACATAGTTATAAAAGCACATGCACGATCAAGAAATCCGCATGCTTTTAGAGCAAATCCAGAAACCACGCCAACTTCTAATTTTGAATTCATTGGACCGAAATGAATTTCGTTCCTATTTGGAAAAAAAATTGACTACTGTTATTTTGTATTTTGGTGATTTAGATCCAGTGACTTCCTCCTATTTCAATCGTGAACCACTGATTGGATACCTCAACCACTTCCAGGTTCATCTCCCTTTTCCAAGACTGCGTGACATCCCGTGCCTGGTGAGAACTTTTCATGATTTAGATTAGAATTTAAAACTCATTTCTAGAATGTTATTTGTTTTCCTATCTTTAATCCAATTAGATCTGAAATAATTGAATTAAGAAAAAAACTTAGCCTAGCGGTCGTTCCTTGACAACCAACGATCCAACTTTTGAAAACTTTCGGCCGTGCGTGCCGATCGGGTTACTTCCTAGATCGGATCTTAACTTTGACTGGATCTAAATTAGCTTAATTCCTGCTTATTTTTGGCATATGCTATTATTTATTCATATTATCTATTTAGTTTTATCTGCTGATCTCAATAGAAGGTCATTGGATCTAGGATAGCTAGCCCGTCCCACATCAATGATGCTCTTTGATAGTGGCACATATTGGGGTGTGAACCCGCCCCTGCGACGACTCAGTTAAAAAGAAAAGAATTGGACAGGATGAACTAGAAATGATTTGACATGGAGACAAGTTGTCTTAAGAGCCATCTAGTGACGACTTACTCGACTCAACGTCTGGCAAGACACAGTGACGACATAGCGACAATCCACCTGGCTGTTGATCGAGTAGAATCAAAGAAAAAGATGCCTGGTCAACCCATGGCCAACTAGGGCTCAAACAAAGAAGAGCCTATTAGCCGACTAGGTCCCTAAGGAGGCTAGTCGGCCCCTGGCTAGTTCCTCAAGGAGAACCCTAGTCAGTGAGGGTCAGCCCTTGGCCAACTAAGCCTTCAAGGGAAGGCCTAGTCGGCTCCTGGCTAACTAGGTTCCACATAGAGAGGAGCCTAGTCAGCTTGGGGCTGACTAAGACCTTAAAAAGAAGGCCTGGTCAACTTGGGGCTGACTAAGACCTTAAAAAGAAGGCCTAGTCAGCTCCTAGCTGACTAGGTCATCAAAGAGAAGGTGCCCAGTCGGCTAAGAGCCAACTTGGCTTCCCCTGGTCAATCCCTAGCCAACTAGGTTCAAGGAGAAGGGGCAAACAGCCCAAGAAAGCTTTGCAACAAGTCCGAGAAACCTCTAGAAAGACCACAACTCAACAAGTTTTGAAAGGATTCCAACAAGTTCTTGGCTACAACATTTGATTAGCCCTATTAACTGACAAGTCGGTAACCATTCGATAGGAAGCCCCCTTCTCACGATTATCATGGATATGAGCAGTTGAGCACGATGTGCATAATTTACGATGCGACTAATCGACTTTAATGCCATGATGCGAATGATTATCCCATGTCTTTAATGGCATGGTTTCAAAAGGTAACATACAAGACATCTCTTATAAAAAGGGGATGGACAAGGGAAACCCAGATACGCACAACTTAGCTCTCGAAAGGATAATTCGTTTTAATCTATAATTTGTTACCGCCAATCTCCAAGGGTCATGTGCACCTGCCTCGCCAGTGGAGTGTACCTACATTAAAATCCTTGGCTGAAGGTGGGGGGTTCTCTGATGGGGGACCCTCCGATGCCTAAGTCAGGATATCAGTGATACAGATTAAAAATAATTGCCCTTTCAAGAGTTAAGTTTTGCACACGTGGGTTTCCCTTACCATCCCCTTTTATAAGAGACATCTTATTTATTATCTTCTGAAACCATGCAATTAAAGATGTGGGATAACCACTCGCATCGTAGCATCAAAGTCAGTTTGTTGTATCATGAATTATGTGCATTATGCTCAACTGCTCATACCCATGATATCATGGAAAGTAGGCTTCTTATCGAACAGTAACCAACTTGTCAGTAACTAGGGCTCAATCGAATATTATGGCCAAGAACTTGTCAGAATCCTTTCAAAATTTGTTGAGTTGCGATCTTCTCGGAGGCTTCTCGGACTTGTCACAAAGCTTCTTGGACTGTTTGCCCCTTCTCAGACCTAACCAACTAGGCTCCTCTCTATGTGGAACCTAGTCGGCTAAGAGCCAACTAGGCCTTCTCCTTGAGGGCCAACTAGGCTCCTCTTTGTTTGATCCCTAGTTGGCCATGAGCCGACCAGGTATCTCTTCTTTTGACTCTACTCGATCAATGGCCAAGTAGATCGCTGCCGTATCGTAGTCGTGTCGTGTCGGACATCGAGTCGAGAAAGTCACCACTACATGACTTCCAAGATAACTTATCTCAATGTTGAATCATTTCTGGTTCGCTCGATCCAATTCTTTTCTTTTTTAACTAAGTCATCGCGGACACGGGTTCGCACCCCAATAATTGTCCCCCATTCCTGAGTTCGAGCCATAGTCTCTATCTCGGACGAAGGAAGTATGCTCGCAAAGTCCATCAGTTTGTCATTTTGCAAAGATTATTCTAGATATCATGTTGTTTTGAAAATTGCGGGACCATTTTGGCAACCTTGCCAGTTTAAAGAATTGTGTTACCATTCTAACTTCTCATTATTCCAAGATCTGTGCAATTATCCAAATTATTCTATTGCTCTGAAACTCGTGTGGCAAGCCCTTTAGACTAAAGTTGATTTACTTTTTAACTTACCTTGCCATGTGTCACATTTTGGTTGCTTGAGAAAAAAAACCTTAGATTGGTGATGTGGCGGCATATAAGCGGCTTGGAAGAGAACACAATCCCTATCAACAGTTCAAGCATCATGTCAAAAGTAAACTAAAACCTTCATCTTCCATCATGTGTCATGATCTAGCAAGTGATTGGAAAAATGAATCGCATTATGACAGTTAAATTGGGATTGGATGGGTCTATAAAGCCTCCCTTCTCCCTTTCTTCTCTACTACTTTTTCCATCTAAGAGTATTTGAGGCTCCTTTGTTCTTCCTTCCACCTAAGAGAGAAAATATTCCAAAGAAGAGGTCTTCTTAGTAGCGACAAGCATCCAGTCAGCGGGCGTCTACTTGGCGGTTGGTGGCTAAATTACGTGCAAGCTTGGTTGGTGAGCATCCACTCAGTGACGAGCAGCTTAGTCAGCGATGCGGAGCTAGTCAGTGGTGCACGTCAGGTTCAGCGATGACTTGGGTGTTGGGTACTTGCCAACAACTTCGGAAAGGGATGCTTAGTCAGAAGCTTACTTAGAGTCTTAGTCATTTGGAGTTTTGGGCCACTATTCCTTTTTCTCCTTCGATTTGGCCGTGAGTTGAGACCTCTTCAGAGCCTCTTGCCTTGCTTTTCTTCTCTTTTACATGTTGCCTAGGTCTATGTCCGGGTCCAAGGACGAAGATCAAGCTCGGGGGCCCGGCTCCTTGGACTCGGGTTCTTGAGAGCAAGTTGAGGGAGCTGTCCGACCTAATCCCGAGGAAGTCCCGTCTACCCACCAGAGTCACCCAAGTCTTCGATCACCTAATGATCTGGTCATCTAGCCCTCGGGCCCACTTGGCATTGCTTCTGAGCTAACCGATGCAGTCATCAAGAAGCTTAGGGTTCGATATCGAGTGTCGGACAGGTACCGATTTTTAGCCCCTGACCAGGGAGGTCGGGTTGTATACCCTCCAGGAGAACAAGTTGCATTTTACGAGTTCCTCCGATCTGAGCTCTGATTTTCCATACACCATTTTTTTAATAATATTTTTGTCCATTATCAAGTCATTCTAGCTCAACTTGCCCCCAACTCTATTCGGATTTTACATTCTTTTGTTATCCTCTGTAGCATCCTCCAGATAGATCCAACAGTCTCCCATTTCCGGTCCTTTTTTACTTTGAAAAAACTTCTAAGGGTAATGGGTTGGTGGTTCTTTGTTTCCCAATCGGGTAGACAGTTTATCACTGGGCTTTCCTCTTCTATCCATGGATGGAAGAAGAGATTCTTTTTTGTACCAGCAAACCATCCCTGGGACTTTTTAGTTGAATTTGGAACAACCTGAGACGGGCCCCGAATTGGTATGACATAATTCTGGACAAGGACATAGAGGACTTCCATAAGCTCCAAAAATCTAATGTCCTTACTAAGAAAGTACTCCTTTCCAAGCAGAATCTATGATGCGGGGTTGAGTCCAGTGAACACTCTGGTATTGTTCTCTTATCCATTCTTGACTTTTGACAACTTTATTACTTGTACCAACTGTCTTTTTGATGCTGCAGACATGAGGCCTACTACTGAATTGGTTCGGAGCATGATCCGGAAATGTCCTACTTGTTGCAATACAATCTCCACGGAGATAGCGAAGAAGAGAGAATCTTCCCGGGTGTAGGAGGTAGCTCACATATCGATGACTCGGATTACCATCCCAACTATTTTTTCGAGGCTGACTTTCGAGACCCCGAGGTCAAGGACACCATATACTATCTGCGTTGATTCTGAGCATAGCAGTGGTGAGCACTCTCCCTGTTAGGGCAATTCCAATCAAACAGACTACTCCGGAGCCAAGCCCTTCCCAGCCATTCCCTTCACCACCTTGGGTTTGCAGGCTTCAGCATACGTGGGACCATCTTCTACCCTATTAGACCAGCCTCCTAGAGATTCATCAAAGGAAGAATAGACATGAAGGCTCGAGAGGGTGCTTCGGCTTTGCACGATCCTGTTCTGATTCGGGACCTTCTAAAGGTGATCTTGCTTCCAACTGATTGAGAAGCAAGTCTCGTCTACTAGACGAAGTTATATCTTCATCTCGCACTTTTCTACTTAGGATATGTTCATTTCTCGTCCTTCATTGTCTATTCTTTTTATCGGATGCCATATTTATTCTTCCTCATGTACACGGTGCATGATATTCAGTCCTCGACAAGGGGTTGCCTGGGCTCAGCTTACTCAACCGGTCCCTCAAGGACGAGGCTCAGATAGCCATCGCCCAAGCAAAGGTGGCAGAGGAGCTCCTTCAAGCTGCCATGGAGCGAGAGAGGAGGTATCAGAAGGATCTCACTTGACTGAATAACGAGATCATTTATGTTATTAGTGCAGACCTCTCCCGAGAGGAATTTGGTGAGCTCAAGAGGGAGGTCAGAGAGCTCAAGAGGGTCGTGGCCATTACTGAGGGCAAGCATTTGTCGAGTAAGAGGCCCAGGTTGAGAGGGAGAGAGCGGCCTCGGTAGAAGAATGGGCCGTCTCCGTAGAGGAGAGAGCAGCTGCTGTGGAGAAGCAAACATCTTGGGCCGTTGACACCTACAAGGCCTCAACTTTTGAGGTAGGGGTCGCTAAGGATTGCATCAAGGCTTATCGATTTGGATTTGGCAACTTCAAGAAGGCAGTCCTCACACACTTTCCCGATCTTGACTTAGCTAGCATCGAGGTCCTGTGGTTGAGGATGATGCCTCATAGGATTGAGGTACCGTCCCGTACCAGAATTTGAGATACCGTCCCGTACCGCCTGGTACGGATGTACCATACCGTACCAGCCAAGAGTCGATACGGTTCATATATAAAAAAACGATCCAGCACTCTGAATCATTAAAAAAATTAAAAAATTATATTCCGTATGGTATGGTACTGTACCATACCGTACCGCCTAGTTCGGTCCAGTTCGAGCTCGTTCGGCCCGGTTCAGGTCCGGTTTGTATCCGATTCAGGTTAAAATTTTGATAGGGAGAAAAGATTTTTTAAGTTTTTGTGGGCCCCGTACGGGGCCGATACGGTACAGTATGGTACCATACCTGTCGGTGACCGATACGGGGCCTGGTACTTGTTCCGAGTTCCTTGATGCCTCGTCTGATGATGATGTTGCTGCTTAGGCTCCTGGCCCAGATCCTTAAGCCTGTTATTGTCCTTGCATATACTTCGACTATCGACTGACCTTTGTAGGGGCAACCCCACCTTTTGGAAATGAAACTTATTAGGGAAAACATGCTTGGGCCAGGGATATAAGGCCCAAACTAGCAAACATAGCCGACTAGCCCAGCTACATGGCCACCGACCGACCTGCGATCGTTAATATAAAGCCCCAAAATCGGCCAGGTCAGGCAAACCACTAACCTGCATCATCTGACCATTCATCGGATTGGCAAGGTCGATCACCGGGGAGCCACCCCTCAACCTCAATATTGAATGACTCGGTAAGCCAACCAAGCAGACTGACAACAAGCCCTGACCGAGCGGATCCACAACATGCTCACCGACCACCTATCGGAATGGATCTCTAGGCGAAGGCCTACCATCGGAGAACTCTAGTATTACCATACTAACCATTTGTCATATTAAACCCCCTTAGCTGACTAGGCCTCGGATTCAAGAGAAATGCTTAGCTCAATCCTTGGTACTCAGGATGGCTAATGAGCCCTTACGGTACACCCCCCAATTCTCCAAAAGCCATAATCCGACACTCATTACCATAGCCTCCACGTGATCGAATGTCATGCCATGCCTTAAGATCCCTAATCATCGCCTTATCTGCGCAATCAAGGAAGGCATGCTTGGACTTACGATAGTCCATATCATCATTAAAGAAGCGTGGCAAATTTCATAAAAACAACAAGGTTCCATTAAAAGGAAAAGACATTCTCTGCCAATAGAAAACCTTTGACAGTTCGCGTGATAAGCCCTGTTACTTCTTACCAGATCTGCTAGAGATCTCTAACATTCCAAAAATACCCTTATGCTCCATATATAAATAGGGACCTCTGAAAACCCTTAAAGGTATGCAAATCTTTTTACCACGCTCCTCATACTATTATTGTGCCCAAAAACTGACTTGAACGTCATAGGATCTACGTCAGAGCCAACTCCGACCAGGACTTTTTGGTAGGTTCTACTTCTTGGAGATCTGCCTGCACCACTTGCTTTAGCATTTCTAGCATTTGACAGATTTCAGCACCAACAAAACTCTTTTATTAAAATTTCTTAAAGTGTTGAAGTCGGTTACTTAACTAGTCATAGTGAATATTTCTCTTTTTATTACTCCTCTCTTTTTGTCATTTTTTAAGTTGGGAGCAAGCCAACCTCATGGTAGTTGATTAATTTGGCCAAGTACGAGTCAGCCTCATATTCAATTAGTTATTCAACCAAGTGCAAGTCAACCATAAACTAATTGATTATTTGGACAAGGACAAGTCAACTGTGATCTAGTCGGTTATTCCAACTTCATTTTTGGTTGGGTACAAACCAACCTTATTCTAGTCCGTCATTTGTCGACTATATTTTTTTCTTTCTTGACATGTTAAAATGTCTTTGGTCGTGCAGCTGAATTCATCAAAACTTGAGAAAGTGAGATAATTCTTCACTAAATAATTCTACTAGCAATACATGCAAAGATTCTTGGCATTCCAAGTCCAAGGGATTACCAAGTCAGTAGAGTGCTTTAACCAAGTGCTTACAAACTCAGATCTCGACGAATCCGAAATTCCTTAAACTTGGAATGCCAAAAATCTTCGCATGTATTCCAGTAAGAATTATTTAATCAAGAATTATGTTACTTTCTCAAGTTTTGTCGAATAATCAACTACACGATCAATGATATTTTAGCCTATCAAGAAAAAAAAATATAATTAGCAAATGACCAACTAAAATAAGGTTGGTTTGCACCCAACCAAAAGATGAAGTCAAAATAACCGACAAGGCAAGGTTTTCCGAACCGTGCCGTACTGACTAGTTCAGGGCATATCGAACTGGACCGATGGCCAACCGGCAAGGTTCAGCCCTATAAATCAATTCTTGGATTTTGAAAATAAAAAAATTGGAGAACCGGTCCAAACCAATTCTGAACCAGCCTAAACCATGCCAAACTGATCGATTCGGTCGATTCAGCCGATTCGGAACCAGTTCAGTCTGGTTCGAACCGGTACGGATGGTTTTTTTTTCATTTGTTACTGTGCACTTACAATGGGAGGCCTTTTTAAAGAAACAGAGAGCTCTTTGTTAGAGTGGAAGGGAGGCTTCAACAAACTCCATAAACTCCATTTTTTCTTCATTTCAAGCTAATCAAATACTAAAAAACTCAAGCAGGTAGATTCAAGGTATGTATAGCTTCCTTTCTTTCTTTCTCCCTCTCCCCTCTTTTTTTGAAATTCATGAAATTAAAAAATTAAGAAAAAATGCTGTCATCTTTTTTTGGACATGATTTTAGAGTGCGTTATAGATTTATGAAAGATCTACACAATGATACTAAGATCTTGATTTTTTATTAAGTATATATTTTTTAAATTAAAAATTAATGTTGGATTTAAAAATTATTAAAAATAAAATAATTAATTAAAAAAATTATAAATATAGATTATTGTTATACGGCTCGTAAACTACTCTTACTATAAATTTTCTATCGATTTATCCAAGTTTTAATGCATCTTATGAATAGTGCTTTAGGTTTAATATTGAAGAAAAAATGACCTTTAATGCATTTTCAGTATCTTAAAAAAATCTACGTAGCATCTATAATAGAATCCTACATGAATCTAAGATCAAATTATTTTTTATAATATTTTAATATTTTATATTTTTTAAATCAAAAAAATTAAAATATATATATATAAATAAAAAATAAAAAATAAAAAATAGGTTAACAAAGTATTAATTAAATACGTAATTACTGAATTTATGTGCTTTTTAAATATTCAGGAATGAATCTATTGAGGAAGAAGGATCTGGAACATGACATTTGTTGGTTGCATGGAGAAATCTCTTGGATCGATATCGCTAGAGGTGAAAATAGTGCAATGTAGAATTCAAAGGTAGTGGGATAACGAGGTTGAAGCAATACTTGACTGGCAACTATTTTGATATATCTACATGCCATGTCCATAGAAGGTCATTAGTTGATGAAATAGTATTTTACTGATTTCAAAGCAAAAAAGGAAAGAAATCAAAGAAAAAGGCAGAGGTGGACTGCAAAGTCGCAGAACCACCTTATTACTTTAGAAAGTCAGAAAAAGCATCTATTCCTTCTGATGAGGAGGCACAAATGGAGGCTGCCATTCAGGTGAGCTTGTATGAGCAGAGACAGCTAAAGAAGATAGCCAGGCAGAGAACGATTTAGATCATCAGCTTTTGAGTCAGAATCGGGATCGAGCTCTGCAAGTGTTGCAGGAGAATCTGAGATAGTTTAGGAGGACCTTCTCGATCAGAAAGCCTGTCAAGAGAGGCACCAGCCATATTGCATCCATGTTGGAAGCATTTGACAGTATAAATTTTCCAAGAACATTCCAATAGGAGCCACTATCCATGATGTCGATTAACATGCCCTTCCTAACAGAGATTCCAAGTAATAGAAGATTAGCAGTATACTAAAAAAGGATAAAAAGAAGGATGTGGCGGGCCATCGGATCCTAGTTTTATTTCAATCATATCCCAATGCACGCAGTAGACAATCCATATTATCACTCTGCTATTTCATCTATACAGGCTGTTGGTGCAGATATAGATCCTCCAAGATCGAGGAATATTTATGATCAGCTTCTAGAATATAAAAAGAAGCTAAAAAATTGGATTATCTCCTATCAGAGCAAATGTCATGTGTATGGATTGACAGTAATGTGTGATGGTTGGATTGGTCCTACAAGACGAAACATCATCAACTTCTTAACTTAGCATCATCAACCGCATATTTTCTAAATCCTTTATATTGCACATTGTATTGACCTCATGTTGATGGATATTAAAAAAATCCATAGAGTGCAGATGATAGTTGAGTTAGCACTGACCATCACCTTATACATAGCTCTTATCATTGACAAGGAGCATTACTGGAAAAGAAATATTGAGACTAGGAGTCACATGATTTGTTACAAATTATATAGCATTTGATAGTCTTCTTGACAAGAAAGTAGAGCTGCGTTAGATATTTATCAGTCAAAAGTAGCAGTAGAGTAGTATGCCAGAACAAATACTAAGAAAGCAATGTAGAGAATTTAGTGACGAAATAGATATTCTAGCAGTGAACTGAGGATAGTGGAGGGTATCAAGCCTCTATATAAGGTACTTCGGATCATGGACTCTGAGAGATATTTCAGATGGACTTCCTATATTACATGATGCAAAAGACAAAGAAAAAGATCTAAGAGAAATCTAGTACATGCTATTGAGTATATCCAGATCATTGATGGACGATAGAGTTATCAAATGAATTCAGATTTGCATCTAGTAGGTACGAGTAATTTATGAACTCTCTAAAATTTTAAATTAAATTATATTGTACAAGTACACTTATCTAATTCTTAAAATATATATGCAGCTTACTATCTGAATCTAAGATTTCAATACTCCATGCCGGACATTACCATGGATGAATAGCTTATATCTGTCCTATGCAATGTTATATACAAGATGGAGCCCGATCTAGATATCGCAGCTATGTGCCTAGAAGTAAGTTAGGTTGAAATTGTTGAATGATTTTTATTAGTACTAATTTCAACAAGTAGCACATGATAACATTTTTTTTTCAAATAATTTTTTAGGAAGGGCACGGATTCTTTTGGATCCACTGTAGCTATCAGAAGTAAATTAAAAATGAATCCTCGCAGGTACTACTAAGTACTAAGTCTAATATTAGATTCAGATTAATTTTTAAATTTTGCTAAATCTAAAATTTTAAATGATTTAATATCTTTTGCAGCTGAATGGTGATTGCATTTTGGATCTGCAAAATATCTAAAAGTTCTTGCTATCAAAATCCTCTCCCAAATGGTATCTAGTAGATGTGAGTGCAATTGGTATATATTTGGCCATCATTTCAAGCAGAGAAACCATCTAAAACATAAACGCTTCAACGATCTTGTTTATATACACTATAATTTAAGATTGAGACTAAAGTGTATTCAGAAAAAAGTTGAACTGAAATACTCTGATCCCACTGCAAGTACTTATGTTGATAAGGATGAAGATCCAATGATTGGATAGGTCATGAGTCAGTAGCAGGAGCCAGAGCTTGATGAGCCAGGATTGCCTCCTCGATCAGCCAGTTTTGTAGCTAGCGAGGCTGAGATGGATGTTGAGCAATGGATAACAAGCAATATTCCTCACAGAGCTCTAGCAGATACATCACATCATCCCTTCCCGCCATTTATTCGATCCAGAGATAGAAAAAGGAAAGGCAGTTGCATCTCCACTAGAGCACTCAGTTCATTCAAATTGAGACACTAGAGAAAGTGGTGCTAGTGCTTCTTCAGATAATGGAAGATCTAGTGATCAAGAAAGGGTCGAAGGATAGTAGTCACAGCTATCTATTTATCTTAGATTTACTAGTGAGTCGTAGTTTAGCCATGCCATACAGGATACAGACCATAGTACATCAACTGGTAAATCCCGTAGTGATACGATTCCATATAGACAATGGCCTTCATGAGATCATTCGAGACATGATGTAGCTGCAGCTCTTGCACGTAGAGTAAGATCCATAGATGTATCAGGATAATCCTTATATTCAGAATTATCTTACCCACAGCTACCGGCAACTTGTGATCCATATGGTCCATATGATGTATCCGAGACATCATCTTCTAGTGGTTCTTATCCCATGTAGCCCGGAGCATCTTAAAGATCTGATTTTATTGCTGGTATATTTAGATGGACCCCTGCACAACCATATCATTAATATCTGGATACCTCTCAGAGTCGGGTTCTTAGCGAGGGATCTACGATGAGTTACGATCCATCATGCATACCTCTTGAGATGAGCTTATAGGAATATCATGCTGCCTGGTTAGAAGGATTTACTGATCTTTTCTTCTAGTATATAAATGATCCCGATATTTATGGACATCGATACTCAACTCGATTCTAAATATAGTATATAATTATATTTATATTTTATCTTTCACTTTCATTAATAGTTGATAATCTTACTTTAATTATAATTTTATATCTTATTTTAATTAAAATTAATGCATTAGTATTTTTAAATCCTAAATCTTGAATCCTAAACTCTAAATCCTAAACCCTAAACCCTAAAAAAAATTGGATATGCTAGTTCATACTGACATACCTACCATACCGACACATGGTACGGTATGGTATCGGTACCGTACCATACCAGCCCAATGCCGGTATGGGTCCCGGTACCGGGATCCTTGCGACTAAGTTACGTTGACTTGCTCTCGACCAAATAACCAACTAGTTTACGACTGACTTGCACTCGGTCGAATAACTAACTGAATATATGACTGACTCATACTCAGTCGAATTAATCAACTACCATGAAGCTGGCTTGCTCCCAGCCAAATAGCTAAAAAAAGAGAAGAGCAATAGAAAGAAACATTCACTACACTTGTAAGTAATTGATATCGATATTTCGAAGAATTTCAAGAAGAGTTTCATTTTCAAAAGATAAGGGGTTGCCTGCCTCTACAAAAGTTAGCTAACAGTTGAAGTATATACAAGGACAATGATAGGCTTAAGATCTGGGCCAGGAGCCAAAGCAGCAACATCATCATCGGGCAAGGCATCGTCCTCTTCAGCTAGAGGGACCTCGATGCCAGCCAAGTCAAGATCGGGGAAGTGCGAGGACTGCCTATTTGCAGTCACCAAACCCAAACCGATAAGCCTCAATACAACCCTCTGCGACCTCTGCCTTAAAAGCTGAGAAGGCCTTATAGACATCAAAGGCCCAAGCTATTCTCTCCTCAATAGTAGCTGCTCTATCCTCTACGGGGCCACCCTCTCTTCTACTGAGGCCGCTCTCTCCCACTTAACGTGGACCTCCTACTCGGTCAAATGCCTACCCTCCTCGATAATGGCCATTGCCCTCTTGTGCTCTCCAACCTCCCTCTTAAGCTCACCAACCTCCTTCCTCTCTCAGAAGAGGTCTACAATCACAACAAAAATGATCTTGTTATTTAGTTTAGTGACATCCTCCGATACCTCCTCTCCCATTCCGCAGTAGCATGAAGGAGCTCCTCTGCCACCTCTACTCGGGCAGTGGCCGTATAGCCTCGTCCTTATGGGATCGGCTGAGTAAGCTAAAAACCCAGATAACCCCTCATCAAGGATCAAAATATCATACACCAACTGTGTACAAGAGGAATAAATATGGCATCTAATAAAAAGAAAGGACAATAAAGGATGAGAAGCGAACATATCCCGAGTAGGGAAGTACGACATGAAGATATAACTTCTTCCAGCGAACGAGACTTCCTTGCTTCCCAATCAGCTAGAAGATCAACTTTAGAAGGTCCCAAGTCAAAACAGGATCGTGCAAAAAGCCAAAACACCCTCTCAGACCTTCATGCCCATGTAAATCATACCTTCCTCTAATGAATCCCAAGGAGGCTGGTCTGATAGGGTAGAAGACCATCCCACCTATGCTGAAGCCTGCATGCCCCAAGGTGAAGGGAACAACTGGGAAGGGCCTGGCTCTGGAGTAGTCAATCTAACTATAACTACCCTAGAAGGGAGAGTGCTCACCATCGCTACACTCAACATCGACTCAAATAGTGTGTGGTGTCTTTTGATCTCGAGATCTTGAAAGTCAATACTGGAGTAGTCGGGGTAGTAATCCTAGTCGTCGATGTGGAAGTTGCCTCCTGCTCCCAAAAAGATTTTCCCTTTTTCATTGTCTCCATGAAGGCTATCTTGAGAGAAGCAGGACATTTTCGGATCGTGCTCTAAACCAATTCAATAGTAGATCTCATATCTACAGCATCAAAAAGAAAGTTGGTACAAGTAACTAAGTTGTTAAAAGCCAAGAAAAAGAATGAATAAGAGAACGGCATTAAGAGTATTCACCGGGCTCAACCCGATGTCATATAGACTCTGCTCGGAAAAGAGTACTTTCTGAGGATGTTGGCTTCCTGAAACTTGAAGAAGTCCTCTACGTCCTTGTCAAAAATCATGTCATCCTAGTTCGGAGCTTGTCTCGAGTTGCTCCAAACCTAACTAAAGCCCTAGAAGTGGTCTGCTGATACAAAAAAGAACCTCTTCTTCCACCCATGGATGGAAAAGGAAAGTCCAATGATAACTGCCTACCTAACAGGGGAACAAAGAACCACCAACCAATATTCCCGAAAAGTTTTTTTCAAAGCAAAAAAGAACTGAAAAAGAGAGACTCAAATCTATCCGAAGGATACTACAAAGGCAATAAAAGAACATAAGATCCGATTAGAGTGTAGGGCAAGCTGAGCCAGAATGACTTCATAATGGACAAAAATATCATAAAAGAAATAGTATAGGGAAAATTGAATCCCGGACTGGAGGAACTCATAAAATGTGACTTGTTCCACAAAGGGTGTACAACCCAACCTCCCTAGCCAGGAGTTAGGAATCAATACCCGCCCAACACTCGATACTGAATCCTAAGCCTCTCACCTACCCCATCGAACAAGTCAGAAGCAATGTCGAGGAGGCACGAGGGCTTAACAACTAAATCATTAAATGATCAAAGACTCGAGCGACTCTGGCGGGTAAACGAGACTTTCTAGGGATTAGGTTGGATGAGTCACTCAACCTGCTCCCGAGAACCTGAGTCCAAGGGACCGAGCCCCTGAGCACAATCCTTGTCCCTGGACTCGGATATAGACTTAGGCACATGTAAAAGAAAAAAGAAAAGGCAAGAGACTATGACTAGGATTGGAAGAGGCCTCAACTCACAACCAAATCGAAGAAGAAAAGGAACTGTAGCTAGGACTTCAAAGATCGGGACTCCAAGGAAGCTGCGGACTAAGCACCTTTTATCGAAGTCATCGGCTAAGCACCCAACACCCAAGTTGCGGTTAAACCTGATGCACGCCGCCAACTAGCTCTGCGTCACCGACTAAGCCACTTGTTATCGACTGGATGCCCGCTGACCAAGTTCACATGACAACTCAAGCACCTGCCTCTTGAGTAGACGTGTGCTAACTGGATGCCAAGAAGACCTCTCTATTGAAATATTTTCTTTCTTCTATTAGGTGGGAGGCAAAATAAAGAAGCCTCAAACACTCTCAGATGAAAAAAGTGGCAAAGAAGGGAGAAGGGAGGCTTTATAAACCTATCCAATCCCAATTTAATGGTCATGATGTGACCTATTTCTCCAATCACCTACTGGATCATGACACATGGCAGAAAATGAAGGTTTTGATTTACTTTTGACATGATGCTTAAATCGTTGGATGGCAAATGTGTTTTCTCCCAAGATGCTCAAATGCCACCACATCATGAATCCAAGGTTGTTCCCCTCAAGCAACCAAAATGTGACATGTGATAAGGTAAGTTAAAAAGCAAATAAACTTTAGTCTGAAAGGCCTTGCACATGAGTTTCAGAGAAACAAAATAATTTGGATAATTATGCAGATCCCGAAATAATGAGGTAGTTAGAATGGCAACACAATTCTTCAAATTAGCATGGTTATCGAAACAGTCCCACAATTTCCGAAACATAATAGCTAGAATAATCTTCACAAAACGACGAAACCAACAGACTTCGCGAGTATATTCCCTTCACCAGAGACAACGAAGATGGGTCGGACTCGAGAGTAGAGAGCAACTATTGGGGTGAAAACCCATGCCCACAATGACTTAGTTAAAAGGAAAAGAATTAGACCGGGCAAACTAAAAACAATTCGACATGGAGACAAGTTATCTTGGGAGCCACCTAGTAGTGATTTCCTCGACTAGACATCGGACAAGACAGATGCCTGGTCAACCCATGGCTACTAGGGCTAAAACAAAGAGGAGCCTAGTCGGCCCCTGGCGGACTAGGTTCCATATAGAGAGGAGCCTAGTCGGCCCCAGGCTGACTACGTTCCATATAAAGAAGAGCTTAGTCGGCCCCAGGCCGACTAGGACCTCAAAAAGGTCTTCAAAGAGAAGGTGGCTAGTCAACTAAGAGCCAACTAGGCTTTCCTAGTTAGCCCCCAGTAGATTAGGTCCAAGGAGAAGGGATAAACGGTCCAAGAAAGCTTTGTGATAAGTTCGAGAAGCCTCCAAGAAGACCGCAACTCAACAAATTTTGAAAGGATTTCGACAAATTCTTGGCCATGACATTTGATTGAACCCTGGTAACTAACAAGTTGGTTATCATTCGACAAGAAGCCCACTTTCTATGATTATTATGGGTATGAGCAGTTGAACACGATGCGACTAACCGACTTTAACGCTACGATGCGAGTGATTACCCCACATCGTTAGTGGCAGGGTTTCAAAAGGTAATGGACAAGGCATCGTTTATAAAAAGGAAATGACGAGGGAAACCTTGGTATGCACATCTTAGCTCTTAAAAGGGCAAATTACTTTTAATATGTACAACTGATCTCCTGACTTAGGCATCGGAGGATACCCCATTGGAAAATCCCCCACCTTCTCTAGCCAAAGACTTCTGTTTAGGTACACTCCACTAGTGAGCCAAGCACACATGACCCTCGGAGATTGACGGTAACAGCACATATGCCATTCCCTACAAAAGCATAAACAAAAAGAAATCTAGAAAGCTCGTTTTAAGTAGAATATTAATAGCTGCCATGCTAACCCTTGCTGGCTGCGAACATTGTCATGGCATAAGCCCATGTTTGAAAGCATGGTCCATATTCTACTGAAAAAAAAAAAAATTGAAAGTTATCTTTCTGCATATTACTCAGAATTTGGAACTTTTAAAAGGATCTGCAGAATTTGGAGCTTTAAAATGTTTATGGATATAAGTAGATCTATCATCCAAAGATATGTATCACCCCGTGTTCATCATGTAGTACTGTATATTACAGTCTACCATATTGTATTAGATCACAGATTTATAAATCCCTTAGTAGAAGGCTAGCAGTTGTTACCATGAAAAATTTCAGAAAATATTTATTCGATAATAAACACACCTGAATAATATAAATCACACCATTGATAGAGATGTAAACAGTCCTTAGCTTGTCTGTCGGAAGACTCCTGGCCTAGCAATCAAAACAAAAGGGTGATATAAAAGACCAAGTTAGACATTATAAGAACCACATATCCATGCTTATATAAGCAAGAACTACCCAAAAAACTTGCCTGGTGAAATATCTCTGCCCAGAATAGAACAAGCAGCGTGTAAGTAGAAAAAAATAATAACCCAGGAAGGTCTAATAGTGCTAAAGTTAATACCTGGTACAAGAAAATAATTAATTATTGCAATCAATCATCCAAGCTTTTGCACCACAAATAAAATCCATAAAAGAATTCCTATCATGAAGAGATACCAATTAGTCATCCCAGCTTTTGTATAATAAAATCCATGAAAGAATTCCTATCATGAAGAGACACCAATTAAAAGATGAATAAACAAAGAAATTGAACAATGACTGCATTAGAATGTCCTGTTGGAAACCATAAAATTTATTGCATTTGAAGTAAATATTACTTGCAGATCAACAAAAAAGTAACTACATCAGTTCCTGGACAAGGCCAAGCCAGCATAACGATCAAGCCATTGTATATAAGAGAACAATCCATGCAATTAAAATTTTTCACATTTATATCCTAACACAGGAAACCATATATATTACAAAGTTATTTCTCTGAATTCATTCTGCACTGATTAACAAAAGAGAAACAGCATTGTTACAGGACTTGACTGAAACAACTGAACCATCATGGAGATTCATCATAATAGGGTAGTTTCAACTCATGTCATTAATGATATCTTTTTGCATAACTTAACTTGGAAAGAAAAAGTCTTGCAAATATCTTAAAATTCTAATCTTTCTTCATTGCAAATATTTGGTACCTCCAGCCCTGCAAGAAGCAACAATCTTCAGGTTTGAAAATTAGGTAGAGGCTTCCAAAAACTCTCTCATTACTTCCTGATAGATTAGCTTAGGTATCCTGTCATTTCAGAACTCATGATGTATCTGACATGATCAAATCATCCTTACATTTCTTAATTTAGATATATCTTTCTAGTTATATGTTAACATCCAGAGCATCATTTTCTACGCTGTGATATGAGCATGGAGTATTTGCAATCCTTAACTGAAGTCTTGGTACAACTACAATGCCAATAAATTAGAGTCCAAGTTGAAAGTTTAAAAGATGCCAAGGAAAGGGGGCAGGTGGGTTTGGATTCTACATGGTGGTAGACAGGTAGTAGTTTGTTTTGACATTGAAAAACTGAGATGGAAGTCATGACAAGAGATTTGAATGGCCCAAATTTTGGAGGATTTTGCAAACATAGGGCTACCAAAAATGAAGGCATGAAGTGGGATTCATAAAGAAAGAATAGATGAGATGAGGCTAGCTCATGAGCATGGCATGGTGGAAGAAAATATAGAAAGATTAAAAAAATTGATGAACAAAAGCAAGTGGGGTATAGTGAAGAAGATAAGACACTTTGACACTAATAAGATTTAGCGAGAAACATTGGAAAATCAAATTTATAAGGGGAGAAAAAAAGTCAGGTTGAATATTTAGAAGAATGCAAATAACAGTTGTTAATATGAGAAAATGTTATTGAATGGATGATCACTGAAAAAGTCATTAAAACAAGGGATGAGAAGAAAAAAAGATTTTTTAAGATTCCTTTAATGATATCTATGCTCAAGAACATAAGGTTTTGTCTTTTTTTTATATATAATTCCTAAGACCCTGGAGGTGGGCAGTGGCAACCAAAGAAACAAATTGGAGGAAAATTTTGATGTTGGAAAGTTTAATGATAGTTTGAAGTTAAGTGGACATCTGATGTCAAGTCAAGAGGAAAATTTAATTTGTTTTATTTAGAGTTTTTTCCTCAGAATATATAGGTATCATTTGTTAATAAACAAAAGTGTACTAAAGAGAATTCTATTTTATTATGCTTGCTACTTCAAAGTAGGGATTCAACAATTTTAAAATATATCTATATAAAAAAGGTTCATTGCCATTTGCTTGCATACCTTTCACTTCTAAAAATTGAGGGAAATATCTTACTACTACCATAAAGAAAGAGTTATTAAATTTTGACATCACAAAGCATTTACCAGTAGTTTGAAATAAAATTGGGAAGCAAGTGTTGTGGTGTTGCAGTAATGAAACATGTCCACTATCAGGCACAAAGGTGCAAATACATGCATTTATACTAGGGGACGGTTCTTCAAAATATGTTACAATTATGAAGTAAATGTGTATCGGTGTATAAAAATTAAACAGATTACATACCACCAACACCCATGAATATTAGTACCACTCCAGCTCTCTCAAATTCACTATGATCATACATTAAAAGGCTTTTTGATGAGAAATTGGATAATAAATTGATAAGATTCTTTTGAATCAGCCAGACAACATAACCCTCAAACTTATAGTGCCTCAAGGATCCCAAAGGAACTCCCCATTAAACCTTTGGATATAACTCCATTGAGGTATCAATGATACATATATCAGATAGAAGTACAATTAATCAAGTTGAAACATTAACTAGGATGGTTGATTGCTGTGTCCTAACCAAGGTTCACCAAACCGGAACAGGATTCTATTCTGGCTGGCAGGCAGTATGAGATAGACTATCACATACCATACCATTCCAGCTCAAACCGACACAAAAATGAGGAAACGAGGGAGGAAAAAAGAGAAAGGAGGGGAGGAAGAAGGGGAAGGAGGGAGAGGGGGTCCCAGTGGAGACACTAGCGGTGGCCACACACTAGACCGGCGGGCCACCAATGCCTCCGCTTCCTCTACGAGATCATAGTTTAGAGAAGAGACAGAGAAAGGGGAAGGGAAAGAAAAGGAGGGAGGGCAAGGTGGCGAAGAAGCTCCCAAAGGACCGCCAACTAGCAACCGGATGGTGAAAACACAGCCCACAACTCCACAAGCTCGAAACAGGGGCGAGGTCCCCTGTTTCATGTATTTTTTTAAAAAAAAGTGATGCACAGTGAAATCAGCAATGGGTTTGCTAACTTTACTATTCATCATCATTTAAAAAAAACATAAACAAAAGCAATCGTCCCTATTCTGCAACCATGGCTCCATGGGAGCCTTTTTCACTATCTAAAGGCCTCCAACAACCTCTCCATTGTCTTCCCCTCCATCTGGTTCCCTCCCTGCCCCCTCTCTCTATCTCTCTCGATTAGAGGCTGTAATAGAGGACATGGTTGGTGCCCTGGAGGCCTCCCAGACCCTTCGACAGCCTTGGTTGGCCACCACACGACATCATCCTCTCTTTTCCTCTCCTTCCCTCTCTTATCCATTTGTCACCAGTGTTCCAATTTGAAAGGCCAAACCACATTGATTTGCTACCAGTATGGCTCAAAATGCCCCAAACTACCTGATTCGGCGAACACCGGTCCTAACTACATTGGGATTGTAGTTGGTTGCCTAGTTCAACTAGACTTGTTTTTTTACTTAAAGAAAGGATTGGTTTAAAAGACCTAGATTTCCTAATAGTTTATTTATTTTGTTAAACTATAGACAGCCTCAACATCCAGAAGTTTGTTCTTGTAAATGTCATGTTGAAGAGAGAGGCATCCTTTAATTGTGGGCAGTTGTCTTGGGTGGCTCTTCAAGGAGAGAAAAGAGAGATGATCTGTTTGAGAAGACAATGGAAGCCAGGTGCAGTAGCTCCTTTATTTGAGTTTTTCTAATAAAGTGTATTTTATTTCCTCTCTTCAACTTTTATTATTCACAAGTTTTGTTCTTCTCGCAAATTGACAAAATTCTAGTGCTCATTCGCAGTGATCCTATGCTGGCTAATCTTATTCCAAAAGTGATCATTCGATTCTACATATTATCAAATAGTGTGTAGATTTTCTACAAGGTATTAGAGTGAGGTCAAGGCAATATGCAGGCTCTACTAGATTTGTTTGGAGCACAATTTTTAGAGTAGCAACTTGATTATTGGAGGTTTTGAAGCTTATTGTTTGACATGGTATCAAAGCTTCCGATAATTCATTGTGCAAGTGCAAACATGTAAACTCTACTATGACTCCATGTTTGAATTGTGATAACCGACTTCACCAACATCAACATGGTTGTTTTTGCTACTATTTATCCACTCCATTATCCAATTTGGAAGTCTATGGTCACATCATATTTCAGACAAGATATGTCAGATATCTTCAAAGAGTTAGAAAAGATACAAACAAATACTTCTGAAAATGAGATTGCAAGAAGAAAGTGAATTTTGAATTCTAAGAAGATGTGGATTGTCAAATCTACAATGAGTAGAGAGAGTTATCTTCATATCCAGGATGCTGAAGAAAACATAGAATATTCTTGTGTTGTCCACTCAAGATCTAAAAAAAGGACATAAAAGTATTCCCAAACAAAATTTGCTTGAAGGGTGGGTTTTGATTCCAAACTTCCTAAAGATCTCGATGAAGTGCAAGACTAGTTCAAAGACGAAGACTTGAACTAATCATGTAGATATTAAGCACAAGGAGTCTGATTAGTTATAGGCTGGATGAAGTTTAGAAAAAAATTCTGAACATGACAAGGTTGATCAGCTCAAGATTTAACAGAATCAAGAAGAAAATCTGGATAGGAGAGAGACTAATCATGTGGATGTTATATCAAATCTCGAAGAGGAATCCAGAAGAAAATCTGGACAGGAGAGACCAATCATTGGGATGGTATATCAAATCTCAAAGAGGTCATGATTAAAGAACCCATTAGTTTTGAAGCTGCTCAGGAAGAGTCAAAATGATCAAATCTCAAAGTTGTCCATGATGCACCAGTGCCAATCTTAGTCAAGCAAGAAAAATGAAAATTGATCCTATGTTTAGAGAGAGCTAGCTGTATGCAGATACAGGCAGCTGCACTTGCAGAAAATAAAATTTGTGGAAATAGCATCATGATGGAACCTGTGTGAGAATACATAGATTCTGTGAGTGCAAGGCTGCCAATTTGTATATGGCACAATGATGAGGTCATGCAGGTGTGTACGGAACAAATTGATTCAGGGCCATGGACATGCGTGGGATAAAATCAAATGCAAGGTCATGGTTGCTGGTACATGCAAATGTGGCCACTAAAATTTACAAGTGCAAGTATTGTTTTAAGCAATGATTGGAAGCAAATATTTGTGTCTCAATTAGATGTTCAATGAAATCTTGACCTTATGATGATGGAGTCAATGCTGAAGAGAAGTGTTGAAGTTATCATCGACATCAGCACAAAAATTGGAGGGAATGGACCAGCAAGGAGCTGCTAGTCAGGCATTTCTTGCATGGAGTCATAAGTATAGACTGCGCAATGAGAGGGAGTGTTGGCAAGCATTGCTAAGTCCTAATTATTTTGAGATTGCAGTTAGTTGTCTTGTTAATTTGACTTGATTTTCTACTTAAAATAGGAATACTTAAGAACCCTAGATTTTCTAATGGTTTATTTATTTTGTTAAACTATGGCTAGCCTCGAGATCCATTAGTTGTCCTTATCATGTTGACGAGAGAGGCATCCTTAAGTTGTGGACAATATCTTGGGTCTTCAGAGAAAGAAAAGAGTTGATGCATCTGAGAAGACGGTGGAATCTAGATGTTGTAGCTCCTTTGTTTTGAGTTTTTCATTAAAATCTTATTTTATTTTCTTCCTCCAAATTTATTCTTCCCAGTTGTATTCTTCTTGCATATCGACTAAATTATGGTGGTTATTTGCAGTAATCTTGGACCAATTGATCTTATTCCGCAAGTGATCATGTTGTTCTACATATTATCAGAGAGTCTATAGATTTTCTATAATGGCAACATAACTCCTTTGTTAGGTATTTGTTAATCAAATCTTACAAGGTAATATTTAAAAAACTCCCCTCAATTTAATATTTGTATATTTGTTAATGCCAATCTAAAACTCCTCAAATGTATCAACAAAGTGAAAAGATAAAATAAGGAAAAGGATGCAATTCTCCATGCAAAGTTTTGCTCACTCTAGATATGGGAACTAGGATCCAACCATCCAGATTTCAAGTCAGATCCAATCAACTACAATTGAAAGACAGGGGTCTAACATTGATAATCTAAGTAAGTGGATGTGATCTAATACTTATAAATTGCTCAACTCAACTCAACCAAGCCTTAATCCCCAACATAACTCCTTTGTTAGGTATTTGTTAATCAAATCTTACAAGGTAATATTTAAAAAACTCCCCTCAATTTAATATTTGTATATTTGTTAATGCCAATCTAAAACTCCTCAAATGTATCAACAAAGTGAAAAGATAAAATAAGGAAAAGGATGCAATTCTCCATGCAAAGTTTTGCTCACTCTAGATATGGGAACTAGGATCCAACCATCCAGATTTCAAGTCAGATCCAATCAACTACAATTGAAAGACAGGGGTCTAACATTGATAATCTAAGTAAGTGGATGTGATCTAATACTTATAAATTGCTCAACTCAACTCAACCAAGCCTTAATCCCCAACTAGTTGGAGTCGGCCACATGAATCCTTTTTTTGCTATTCCACTGTTTTGGACCATACTTTTAAAAAATGTAGCAATATCAAGTTCTTCCTTGCTACTTCATTCCATGTGATTTTCAGTCTACCTCTACCCCTCTTTCCTTCTACATATATCAAATTACTCTTTCATACTAGTGTATTCCTTGGCTAATGTTGTACATGTCCCATGTCCCCAACCATCAAAGTCCTTCTTCTCTTAATCTATCCATAATTAGTTCTTCCTCTACCATTTAATGATCTTATTCTATCTCTTCTTGCACTACCATAGTACCATACATCCAACTCAACATTCTCATTTCTACCACACTCATCTAATGCACATGTTGTTTTTTTAACTACCCAACATTCTATGCAACAAAGCAAGCTAGTTGTATGGCTATCCTACAAAATTTTCCCTTCAACTTGTTAGTTATTCTCTAATCACATAATATTCAGTTAAACTTCTCCAATTTATCCATCCTGCTTAATCCTATTGATAACATCCTCTTCAATCTTCCCATATAAATAATCAATTTCAAATACCAAAAATTATCACTCTTAGAAATTTCATGATCCTTAATTTTCACTCTACCATCTCTATTTCTGATTTTATTAAAATTACATTCCATATAGTCCATCTCAATCTTGCTTAGCCTAAAATCTTTAGATTCTAATGCTCTCCTTGATAATTCCAACTAATGATTAACTACCAGTACTTCTTACATGCTAGTAATCGCTCCATTATACATGTCCCTAATCATATTAATATAACTAACAAAAGTCATTTTCTTTTCTAATACCCACCATAAAACTTTTCTAAGGACTCTATCATATGCTTCCTCTAAATCAATAAAAATCATATAAAGATCTTGTCTTTTTTCTCTATATTTTTTCATTGACCTCCAAGGAGAAAATAGCTTCCATAGTCAACCTTGATATAAAACCAAATTAGTTCTTTGATATTTTTGTATGACACCTGAATCATGCTCAACCACCCACTCCCAAAGTTGCATCAGATGATTTATGAGTTTAATACCACAATAGGTAGAACAATTTCGGATATTACTTTCATTCATATAAATAGATACAATAGTGCCCTTCCTCCATTATGATTTGGAGATCTCTAGCCTATGCATCAAGCAATCAAAAACGGTCATTGTATCATATTATTTAAACTGACCAATAATATATAATATATAGACACACGTATGCACATATATTTCAACTTCTACTGTAGTAAAATTGGCTACCTTTGCGAGCAAAGATATTCCTTGTCTCCAATCAAAATTTGTGAAATAATTACAGATAACAAATGTCAGCAGTGAAACAAACTTGGAGACCACATACTTACTTTAGGTTTGAAAAGAAAAACTTGTGAGTGAAAACCAAACACAACCGCACGTGCTGAAACAGAAACCCACAATTAGTAAGAAGGGCCACAGAGGAAGAGAAAGAGAGATCAAGAAGCCAAAATCACCTCCATTTACGATGACATTCATAAGATGGAAAACCTTCTGAGTTGTCCAACCAAATTCAGGCACTCGCAGCTGTATTCGGATGAGTTGTATCTACAAAGCATAAAGAGGTCATAAATCCAATATTCCACCCACAACAAATTCAGCACCAAAAAAAAAAAACTTTTACATAGCATTAAGAGAATATGCATCTAAAACAAATAAGTAATTGAACTAAACACTCAAATGGACGAAATAAAATCAGGCTAAGACATACACAAATGTATTAGAATTTGTAAATGCATAATAATTTGAAATATAACATAACAACATAAGTATTTTTAGTACCCACAATTTATCAAATCTTGAGAAATCGATTTGACTCTTAATTCATTTCATATTTGAAAGAAACTTGGCCCTCAAAAACTTTTTAGATTAGGAAAAAGATCATATTTGTTATATTTTAGATATTGTTTCATGTAATAGAGAAACAGGAGTTTGCAATGATATTTCGCATTCTTTGAGATGTCAAACTTGCCTAGAGCTCCACAATGTACAGAAGCTTCATATGACCTAATTGTGTTAATGAGACAAGGCAACCATCAATACATCATCCTCTTCAACACTTTTGGTATCTGCATTTATTAAATATGGATAAATCTTTTAAATTTTCTTCAAGCAACCAAGGTCCAACATTTCAAATTTCATTGACCTCATCATTTCCACAATATGTGGGTAGGTCATAGGAAATACCAACTACAAAGGTGATGATCTACACAACCCCATGCAGATTTGCACACCTATTTCTCAAGCTGCTAATCTCTCCTAAATAGCTTCCTCTACTAGCACACCCGGCAACTATAATTTAAGAAAAAAAAAATGCAGACCAAACTATTTCATGCCACTTTTCTCTACAATGTTAAATTAATCGATCAAATGGCCAGTTTCACTCCACTATTTATCAGTAGACACTGTGGCATGGGTTAATTAGACCCAGAAAATGAGAGGACAGACCAGAGATAATGAAAATATTAAGCATGATTTGGGATTGATACTGGGACTCCATGTTTTCGGTTGAAAGAGCCAGGAACCTTAAATACAAAGACTAAAATACGGTTTTTTCCTTAAACAAGAAGGAAACTATCCTTGAGGGCATGGTAATTGCAGCAATTGAGGACTGGAGGTTGGATGTTGATTTAGATGGTATAGGCATAGCCAATGAAGATTTAAGAAAAGCTATAGACATATCCAATGAAGATATAAGAAATTTTCAGTAAGTCTTTTCAGCAATCATACACTAATAGACGACTATGATAGTTGAAACTTGAAAGACAGTCGTTGTACACAAACTTGTACACAAAATAATCAGACCCTTGAGTGGATTCAACAGAACTTCCTTCTCTCCCCAACAAAACAAAGCAGTTCGACAGTATGTTTATCAACATCAAAGATCACAAATTTGTCATGCTAGCAGTGAATTAACGGTGAATTGACACCTCATAACTAAGAAAATGGGAGATAAAGGCGAGCTCTCTCCAATCCCTTAAATTTCTGATCAAGAAACAGATCAAGCCACAATAACAGCAAAAAATCGAATCATAACGCATAAATAGATATAAAGATGGGGAGAGAGAGATTAGACCAGAGCGACGGCGGAGACAAGGCCATAAGACGCGCAGAGGAAGTAGAACACCCCATCCTGCCACTGCGGCGACTCATTGATCTGCGTCCACCAATCGGAAAACGCTCCAAGCGCCAATCCGGACACTTCCGAAGCTTCTAGGGAGCTCCACATATCTCGCATCTCGTCCCCAAATCTCGGTAGCGAGAGAACAAGAAGCGAGAAGAAGAGGAAGAGAGAAGCTTCTCAAAGAAACCAAAAGGATGATAAAGAAACAGAGTGGAGAAAAATAAATAGGGATGGGAAAAGCTGGATCGACTCAACAGGTCGCCCTCTTCCTCTCAAGCTTGCTTTCTTTCTTTCTTTTCATGTGTCTGTTAAAGCTTTCAGCTTGGCGTGTGATGATGTATTTGAGAGGGACATTTCTCAGGGGATAAACTTTTCCGAGCAGCCCTGATCAGCAACGTATTCGATAAAGTTAAATTAATAATGTACCCAGCATTATTAATTTTTTTCGGTACTGCCCCTGATTTAAATAATTTCTAGGAATAAGAGTAAATCGCGGACGTTACTCGTTCGGAGCCATTTTTCCATCTAAATCAATGCAAACATGAATAAGAATTTGAGTTATCTAATTAATATCCAGATCAATACTTATATTTATCAAAAAATTATAAATATAAATAAATAATTATTTAATTTATATCCAAATATATGATTATTTTTTTATATTCAATTTTATATAATATTTGCAACTTTTAAATATATACATATAATCATATTAATATATTATTTAATTGATTTATTATTTGTATAATAATATTTTTGATTTTATGGTAATAGAATTTAATTATCTAATTTATATTCATGTATATATACTTTCAATGTTTAATTTAATATAAATTTTATATCTAATTAATTTCAGTATTTATTTCTAAATTTAATAAATAATATATGAATATATCTACATTTCATCGATTTCACTTTCTAATAATTTTGGGATAGTACGGGGAAGGCCCTTTTTTTTTTTTTTTATTTGTTTTAGACCTGCTTGATATTTTGAAAGCTTTGCTTTTTTCTTTTTTTTCTTTTTTTTTTGAAAGGGTGTTGAAATTTGAAAGGGTGGTTTTCGTCATTTACAAAACTCCGAGCCGACCGTTGGTGTTTGGAAGTATCCAAATCTCCCAAAGGCGGGGTTAATGCCCTGGGCGTTGTTAATATTTACGAAGATACCTGGAAGATGGTTTGATGAATTTGTTGGTGCTGAAATGACTTCTTTGTTCTCATACCCATGAATGCGTTGCAATTCGACAGCTTCTTAAACCCTTTGACAGCGGATCTGGTCACCGTTAAACAAATTACCTCCTCTTTTAGTTATAGCAGGTACGCTGGTCGATGATAACTCGCAAGTCGCACGCACCACGGGAGTCAAAAGGTCATAACATCGCTTCTCGGTTCCAAAAAGATTCCCTAACGATGCAGGCAGAGGTGCGCGTGAGATTTGCGCCCGTATCCCCGCAGCGGTTACAGAATAAAGATCATACACCGACAACTATCTTGATCCAACGGGTCATATCTCCCTCGTTTTCATTTGAGCTCCCGTTACATATGCATGTAGGGAGAGAGGCTACACTCCATTCGGAATCTGGTCGCCTAAAAAAAAACAATCGGTCCGTCAAAATTTCATTTTATGATTAATAACATTATTGCTGCCAAATCATCCAATGATGGATCGAGACAACACGAATGATCTCTCATGTCTTCTTTGGTAGAAAAGGATGCATAGCTTACAAATGGAGACCTGCAAGAAAGTTTCTAAATTGGAATTATCAATGGAGACATTCCAATATTCAAGTTAGTGAAGGAGAATAAAAAGAATAATAACAATCAAAGTTGAGAGCCCTAATGATTATATGAGTGCTAGCATAGAGAAGTATATGTAAAAAATATACCTCATCAGGTGTTCCTCTCTTACCTATCTATTAGCATTATACAGGATAACAAAAAGCTATCAAAGAATTGGTCTCAGATAGGAATAATGAATTCTAATAGATTGTTAGGATCTTGTTCCGTGGGACTCTCTCTATTGATATCTTTTCTATTTAGGTCACTGCTTCTAGGATGATGCTAGCCCCCACGAACTTGCCACCACGATCCTGCTAGCCACAACCGTTGTAGGAATACATAGAATGATTAGGACAGCTAGCGCAGTCAGTGCTAGTTATTGCCAAGTTTGAGTGCTGAGAGAGGGCTAGGCCAGACCAAGAGAGGGCTAGGCTGAGAGAGGATCGGGTCAAGAGATGGCCAGGTCAAGAGAGAACCCCGACCCCATGTGCACTCAACTAAGGGTGGGCCTTTGTCACGGCCCGAATCCAGATCAAGGATCGGCTACGTGACCGGCCGCACAATCCTAGGTATCCCTAGAGATCATGCCAGGCCTAACTTTCAATTCAACATCCAAACAATGATAGGTAACAACTTTCCATAAAGATTAACAGAAAATAAAATACAAATAAAATATAAACTCAGGGATTAACACCTAAATCCTAACTCCTCACTGACTGGTTCTAAAGCCCAAATGATTTTCGATATCTGAAACAAAAATATAAGAAAACAGGGGTGAGCTACACAGGCTCAGTAAGTTATCAACATCTCCAATATACATACACCAATATGCCACTAAAAACAACAAACATGACACTTCATACAACAAGATGCCCAGCAATATAATAATATAACCCACGACCAGATGCAAATATGTACACTTAATGCGACCGACACAAACACGACACGACTATGGTTGGCCAACCATTTACTTAACTCTCCTAGTCCCTCAAACTATGGCCACGATCGGCCCATGGCTCGCCCCGAAAGAGACTAGATCCTATGTCACATACCGCTCAACAGTCATGTGCCAGCAATAGCCCTGCTGGAGGCCCAAAAGAAAAACTAGCTCTGAGTATCATACGAGAAACATGCATCCTCTGCATGTGCCCGCCACGCATGGCTAAAATAAGACATCTAGCTCCTGTGTCACATACCGCTCAATGGTCATGTGCCAGCAATAGCCCTGCTGGAGGCCCAAAAGGAGACTAGGTTCTCGTATGATCATAGTCAGACCAGAGAGCACTCTCACCGTCACAATGCACTCACACCAACACAATGCATCCACATCAACACGATGCACGCAATCCAAAGCAATCCCACAATGTATCCACACCAACACAATGTACTCACACCAACACAGCACCCACACCAACATGATGCACGCAATCCAATGCAATCAAATGCAGATATATTACATATATCTACTAAGTTATAAATATATACATATTGGCATACATATCAGAGGTCAAGATAACTTATCCAAGAGCATCCACCAACAACGTGCAGTTCAATTCCCTAGATCCGATCTTCCAGAGACAATGAGGATCCTGAATCACAAATTAAAAAAAAATTATATATAAACTAAATTTCCTGGGACATCCTCTACTAACAGTTATTTTCCTCCCTTCCCCACCTTTCTTTTATTTATTAATTATTATTATTATTACATATATTATTTTATTATTATTTCCCAAACGGTACCTTTACGGGATCGGTCCATCCCAGAAACAGGCCCAGCCCAACAGGGCATGGCTCAACCGAATCCGGCCCAGCAAGGCCTGGCCCAGCCAAGCCCGACCCAACAAGGCCTGGCCCAACCAGGCCCGGCCCAGCCAAGCCCGATTAAATCGAGCCCAGGCCACACTCTCCCAGCCACTGCATCATCCCGGCTTCACGGAAAAACCAGGGAGGGTCGACGGCGATCCTCCCGTCCGGCCACCAAGGAGCACTCGCCAGAGGAAAGGAAAGTGTCCGGCAATCCCTACGGCGGTCGTCCAACCGTCAGCCGGTGAGCACCGAGCCGAAACCCGCTCCTCCGCCCTCCGCCCGTGACGCCGATCTGGATCTGGTCGCCAAATCCCTGGACAAGATTTGGGAGGCCGCGTCCGACCTTGGCACTCCGACGGAGGTCCTCTGCTCGCGAAGATCTCTACAGTCGCTCTTCGCTGCCGCCGGACGGAGGTCCTCTACAGCCGCCTCTTTGCTGTCGCCAGTGGTCCTTATTGACAGGGTCCGTCCTAGCCGTCGCCTCTACTACAAAGCCAGCCAACCAGTGGCCCAACTTCGCTCGACGGCAGACTTCACCAGCTGACCATCGACTGGTGGCCCATCTCCCCTGTTCCCCAAAGGCTGAGGCGCGCGAGGGAGTTTTAAACCCCGAAGAGAATCCTTATCGCCCCCCCCCCCCCCCCCCCGCATCGTCGATTGGCTTCTCCAAAACCTCCGCCAGTAAAACCCAACACTCCAACGCCAATCGCCGCGATCTCCGGCGAAGACCTGGTTGGATTCAAATCCCCTGCTCCCAGACTCATTCCCTCTCTTTTTTTTTTTCTGAGTTTCCGGATGAAGTCGGCAAAGGATGCCGACTTCAGCCCAAAACGACCCTGGGCCTCACATTCTCCCCTCCTAACAAAAAAATTTCATCCTCGAAATTTAAAAAAAAAAATCTAAGTATTCCAAAACTCAAAGATGCGCAATCCAAAATTTGTATGATTCAATACTCACAAGTACCATTCTATCCAAATTCAATAATTTCAATAAGAGCATCTCTTCTTCCATCATATTCACTTTAGATTAATTCTAGTATCCTTAGTCTACCACACTTCTGCTGTGCACTCTGATATAAATTTTTAAATCATCAAATATCTTTCAATACCCTAATTCTACCCACTCTCACTAACTATGACATCTTAATCTTTAACCTTTGCTCTGATACCACTCTGTCACGGCCCGAATCCAGATCAAGGATCGGCTACGTGACCGGCCACACAATCCTAGGTATCCCTAGAGATCATGCCAGGCCTAACTTTCAATTCAACATCCAAACAATGATAGGGAACAACTTTCCATAAAGATTAACAGAAAATAAAATACAAATAAAATATAAACTCAGGGATTAACACCTAAATCCTAGCTCCTCACTGACTGGTTCCAAAGCCCAAATGATCTTCGATATCTGAAACAAAAATATAAGAAAACAGGGTTGAGCTACACAGGCTCAGTAAGTTATCAACATCTCCAATATACATACACCAATATGCCACTAAAAATAACAAACATGACACTTCATACAACGAGATGTCCAGCAATATAATAATATAACCCACGACCTGATGCAAATATGTACACTTAATGCGACCGACACAGACACGACACGACTATGGTTGGCCAACCATTTACTTAACTCTCCTAGTCCCTCAGACTATGGCCACGATCGGCCCATGGCTCGCCCCGAAAGAGACTAGATCCTGTGTCACATATCGCTCAACAGTCATGTGCCAGCAATAGCCCTGCTGGAGGCTCAAAAGGAAAACTAGCTCTGAGTATCATACGAGAAACATGCATCCTCTGCATGTGCCCACCACGCATGGCTAAAATAAGACATCTAGCTCTTGTGTCACATACCGCTCAACGGTCATGTGCCAGCAATAGCCCTGCTGGAGGCCTAAAGGAGACTAGGTTCTCGTATGATCATAGTCAGACCAGAGAGCACTCTCACCGTCACAATGCACTCACACCAACACAATGCATCCACATCAACACGATGCACGCAATCCAAAGCAATCCCACAATGTATCCACACCAACACAATGTACTCACACCAACACAGCACCCACACCAACATGATGCACGCAATCCAATGCAATCAAATGCAGATATATTACATATATCTACTAAGTTATAAATATATACATATTGGCATACATATCAGAGGTCAAGATAACTTATCCAAGAGCATCCACCAACAACGTGCAGTTCAATTCCCTAGATCCGATCTTCCAGAGACAATGAGGATCCTGAATCACAAATTAAAAAAAAATTATATATAAACTAAATTTCCTGGGACATCCTCTACTAACAGTTATTTTCCTCCCTTCCCCACCTTTCTTTTATTTATTAATTATTATTATTATTACATATATTATTTTATTATTATTTCCCAAACGGTACCTTTACGGGATCGGTCCATCCCAGAAATAGGCCCAGCCCAACAGGGCATGGCTCAACCGAATCCGGCCCAGCAAGGCCTGGCCCAGCCAAGCTCGGCCCAACAAGGCCTGGCCCAGCCAAGCCCGGCCTAGCCAAGCCTGGCCCAGCCAAGCCCGATTAAATCGAGCCCAGGCCACACTCTCCCAGCCACTGCATCGTCCTGGCTTCACGAAAAAAACCAGGGAGGGTCGACGGCGATCCTCCCATCCGGCCACCAAGGAGACTCGCCGGAGGAAAGGAAAGTGTCTGGCGATCCCTACGGCGGTCGTCCGACCGTCAGCCGGTGAGCACCGAGCCGAAACCCGCTCCTCCACCCTCCGCCCGTGACACCGATCCGGATCTGGCCGCCAAATCCCTGGACAAGATTCGGGAGGTCGTGTCCGACCTTGGCACTTCGACGGAGGTCCTCTACTCACGGAGATATCTACAGTCGCTCTTTGCTGCCGCCGGACGGAGGTCCTCTACAGCCGCCTCTTTGCTACCGCCGGCGGTCCTTATTGACAAGGTCCGTCCTCGCTGCCGCCTCTACTACAAAGCCAGCCGACCAGTGGCCCAACTCCGCTCGACGGCGGACTTCACCGGCTGACCATCGACCGGTGGCCCATCTCCCTTGTTCCCCAAAGGCTGAGGTGCGCGAGGGAGTTTTAAACACCGAAGAGAATCCTTATCGCCCCCCCCCCCCGCATCGTCGACTGGCTTCTCCGAAACCTCCGCCGGTAAAACCCAACGCTCCAACGCCAATCGCCGCGATCTCTGGCGAAGACCTGGTTGGATTCAAATCCCCTGCTCCCAGACTCGTTCCCTCTCTTTTTTTTTTTTTCTGAGTTTCCTTATGAAGTCGGCAAAGGATGCCGACTTCAGCCCAAAATGACCCTGGGCCTCACAGCCTTAGTCAGGCCTAACCATGCAGCCTCTTGGTGTAGACCACCACTAGCACTATCTGTTGTCCGATCAGTGACATATCCAGCAGCAAGAGTGTTGCTTGGCTATCCGATGGGAGTCTCCACCTATATTGGTGGTCTGATGGGAGTCTCGAGGTTAAGTAGGTAGTTGCCATAATAGATATCCCTATTCCCGAGTCTAAAGCAATACCAAATTGATCCATTGGGGTTTGTCGCTTATAGGGAAAGGGAGTAGCTGCTCCATCGATCCCGAGAGTTGGACTTATCCTTTTAATTTCTGGGCATTAATTAGTGCCTTGGGAACTGCCAATCACTGCTTTGTTGCTTCGAGCATGGTGCTCAAGAAGTTCAGCGAATCATTAGTATAGCATTGGAAAAGCTGTGCTGCAACCTTCAATGATACGTGCAATCACCACTAACCAATCGGACTACACCACATGGCCTACCAGTTGCAGACTTCAAAAGATTTGCACAAAACCCGAGAGAGGAAGGCAATCGGTCAGTTGGGATTTCCAAATGACATGACCATTCCTACGCGAGAGTGGGCCACTTGTCACAATCTAGTGGTCTTGAGAACACTGAGGCTTCGATCTAAACTAGTTAAGACTTGTATAAAGAGGAGACCTTTGCCCCAATGGTGGGGACTTTTGCTGGCAAAAAAGGAAAATGAGAGCATAGAAAGGAAAAGAAGGAGAAGGAAAGGTCCATGCTTGATCCTTGTAAGGTTCCCCCAGGTTGGTCTTCTACTCTTTTCCTGTATTTCCTTCCTAGTCCAGTAGGCTTGTAGGGATTCTGTAGGAATAGGTGCTCCCCTCTGTCTTGCTGCCTATAGTCCTTTCTTCCCACCTCGGCTCACTTCTTAGGTGAAGGCATCTTCCTTTGGTTATTTTCCTGTCCTCTCTGTCTTCCTCAATTTGTATAGCACTTGTGGAGAATGTCTTCTAGTGGCAAGAGCCATTTGGTAAGCAACCTTTCAGGGGTGCAAGATCTTTAGACTCTTCTTCCCTGACCGATTGGACCCATAAGAGCCCATCCAAGGAGGTGAGCTTAGATGAGGAGGAGAGTTTAGATGAGGAGGAGAGTTTGGGGGGGAAAAGGAGTTTGCCGAGGAGGGACCAGAGGAGGAAAAGGATATGGTGGAGGAGGAAATTTTGGAGGAGGAGGAAGTCCCTGCCCCTAAGAGGAAGAGTCAAGCTAGATCTTCTCGAAGTTTGACCAGACCTACAGTGGGGTCGATGTTTGAGGTCTTGACCATGATCGAAGATAACATCACCGGGATCCATGATAAGTACCAGATCCTGGATGACTTCCTCTTCCATGCACCAAGATTGAAAGATTGGGTGACTTCTAGTCTAGTTGGTTGCCTATGTGTATATAGGAGGATCTTCATGCCAACCTTTGTTTTTCCTTGCACCCCTTGATTCGGGATGTCCTGCAACATTATGATATTATTCCTGCATAGCTTGGTCCAAACTCTTTTATCCTTGTTGCCTTCATGATCCTTTGCCATTTTGCCCATGTTCGGTCTCAACTTGGGTTGTTTAGGCTTTTCTTTATGTTGAACAAACTTCCCAAGTCGAAGGGCTGGTAGTTTTTCAGTCCCCAAAAAGAGAGAAAACTTGTTAAACTTCCTTGTTCTATTCATCATTGGAAGTCTTGGTTTTTCTTTGTTTTCTCTGACTGATATTGGAGAATCTGCCTAAGTTGGGGAGAGCCGGACACCTCTCCCAATAAGAATAATAAGATAAATAGGGCCGATGAAGAGGACTTCAAGACACTTCTTGACATGGAAGTCCCTCGACTGAAGGGGCTCCTTATTGAGCAGAACCTTTATGATGCCGAGTTGAACCCGATCAACTCTCTCAGTAAGGACCTTATATTTTTCTCCTTTTTTTTCATTTGTGCTTGTGCTTTGACTGGCTCACGCGCTTTACAGCCCTGAGGATGATTTTGATGGATCAGGTCTGAGAGTCTGTGTAGAAGAGACTAGCTCCTAATAGCAACCACCAAAAGAAAAAGAAAGAAGTAATTGTCAAGAAACTGAGGGTCTTGGGGCTATCCATTGGGGCCCTTGTAGCTATTACGAGAGTGCCTAGGGCTGGAAGTGAACCGGGCTGGACCGAGCCACACCTCTTGACTGTGATCAAGGTAAGCCATTCTCAGTCTTGTCAAGCACTGATAGGGAATATTGCATTGAATTACTGACCTTGTTTGTTGCTTTCGTGCAACTCGTTCATGATCTAACCACCATGGGGAAGATAATTGTCAAGTTGTTGCCCAGGTGGCTTTTTCCAAGAGGGGGGTGAATTGAGAATTACAAAATTTCTTGCAAATATGTATACAAGTAATTCCTTTTAGTGGTTGAGTGTTGTGTTAATCAGAATTAAATGCAGAAGTTGAAAAGTAAGTAAAGCACAACACAAACAAAGCAAGTTTAGAGTGGTTCGGAGCAACCCAGCTCCTACGTCCACTATCCAAGTTTACCACTCGGGATTTCCACTATATCCCCCAAACCGGAATACAGTCAGATTATTTTTCAGGCTCATAATCCCTACCTCTATACTTTGGTTTTCAAACCGGGCTCACCAAAGAAACCCACACTAGGTTTTCACAGGCTCACCTAGAACCTCTACACTTTGGTTTTAAGAAGGCTCACCAAAGAAACCTATTTGGTTTTTACAACCGGGCTCACCAATAACCCAAGTATTCTAAGAATAGAATAAAAAAGCAACAGAAATGACAAACTAGGTTGTCTGATGGTTGCCGATGCAGCTCGAGTGAAGCTCAATTGAATGCTCTTCAATGCACTTCAATGGCTTCCTTGCTTTCCTCAAAAGATGCTTCAAGCTTCTGATAAGAGTTGGTGAAGGCTTGAAGGCTGACTTCAAAGCTCAAGTGCTCTCTCTTCTTACTTCAATAAATATTTAATAAATATTCAATAACTCCTTAGTCTCTCTAAGGATGTTCTCATACCTCATTTATAGAGACTTCAACTCCCTTCCCTTGATTTTGAACGTTGTAGACCATTGAGAAGTGTCAGGTTACCGTTAGAGCACTTTTGGAATTCAAAATTAGAAGACTGGAACTAGCCGTTGGAAGTGACCCCGATATTCCAGTCGGCTCGGACATTCTTCGAGTCAGCTCGGATCAGGTTCGGGTCAGTTGGGTTGAATACTAGTCGGCTAGGTTCCACAGTTGAGAAAATAGTTCACTCTGGACAAGTCGGCTAGGATGAAATCCAGTCAGCTCGGATTCCTGAGATTTTCAGAATATTTTCAACTAAGTTCTGGACGAGTCGGCTAGGCTGAAATCCAGTTGGCTCGGATCCCTGTGGTTCTCAGAACATCTTCAACCAAGTTATGGACGAGTTGGCTAGGACTTGGTACCAGTCGGCTGGGTCAGCATGCCAGAGATCTTCTTTCTTGTGCCAGTGCCAGAGTCGGCTGGTTCCTCCATCCAGTCGGCTCGAGATTGGTTCTTCAGTCAGACCAATTCCAATTTTTTAGAACTCACATGTCAAATTTTGAAGACTTCCTTAAGATCTTCTTACACCAAAATCAAGAGAAATTGAAGCTTGAAAACTAGTAGATGCAACCCTTTATCTTTGATTCAAATAGAAAATTTTTTGTTGGGTTCTTCTTTACAAGATTCTAATTACTTACAACTCAACACAAAGAAATAAAGGTTGTAGGGTTTAAAAAATATGTCAAAGAAGTCATCCTACAAAAACTTGTCAACCATTTGAAGAGTTGTTAGATAACCAAATATATGCTCCAATATTTTGTTATCATCAAAATCACTACAGGGTTCAACAATCTTCCCCTTTTTGATGATGACAAAACACTGGGCATGAAAAGAAAATATATTCTATTCACAAGTATAGATGTATGTCATAGTAAGCATTTATACTTGTTTGATGTATCACAATATTAACTATATTCTCAAATGAATATCAATGTATGCTATACAGTTATACACAAAGTCAATTCTATAAAGTAAGTGTCAGATAATAAGTGCTTGTGTGCATTAAGCAACATTAAGCATTGACAGATAGATGTAATTAGTAGAGAGTAAAATAGTAATCATTGAAGCAAATTAAACATGTATTTCTCCCACTTTTTATAAAATTTCTAATCAACGTGAAATTTCTCCCCCTTTATCATGTATTTGAACACTTTAGTAGAAAAAGGTATGTAATATTCATTAAGCTCCCCCTGTCTAGTTAACTTTAGCAATTCTATTTCAATTCATTAAGTTTCTTCTTTCATGCACTTTATTATATAATAGTTCTCCCCCTTTTTGTCATTAAATCAAAAAGGTTATCCAATTAAGCTCAGATCTTAAGTAGATTGAGATTGTATTGAGATTTGTTTGAGATAATTTCACTTTCTCAATTTAGAGAGAGAATTCTATTTAAAAATATTAAAGAGTGTTAACAAGATAAAAGAAATACACACATGTGTCCAAAATGATATTCATTATATTTTCATCAAAAGATTCAGTACATTGATCATTACACAATCAAAAAGTCTCCAGAAAATACAGAAATTACTAAAGACCTACTCACTATCAGATTCTTCTTTAGGTATATTGACACCATGCCAAGAAGCAGGTCTAGGAGGTCTACTAGAAGATGCATGAGGTGGAGGTGCTCTAGGATGGTGAGAAGTGGTAGGACCCCTAGAGGAAATAGGAAAAGGATCATAAAGAGGTATAGTCCTAGCAGTGATCTCCAAGGATCCAACAGTGCCACAGATTGAAACCATCTCCATCTAGATTGCACCAAGTTGCTGTTCCATATCCTTGAGGCTTGTAGGTACCTTGTTCACAGCCTCTTTCATTTCACCAATTTCTTTTTGCATTGATATAAGTTCAGAAGCTTGGATATTAGCAAAAGCTTCAGCAGATCCTCTAAGTCTTCCGAGTTCTGACCTGATAATCCCAATGCCTCGTATGTAGTCATCTATCATTTGTCTTGTTTCTGCAATTGTTCTCAAAGTGCATTTGGCTTCATTCAACTCAGTTCTATACTCATTTAATGTTGCATCAACTGAATTCTTTATGCCTTTAGAACTAGAAGATATAAGGTCTAGGATAGGTTGAAGTTCCACTTGAGGTGCAGATCTTGAGGTTTCTATTGCTTCGACCTTTCCTTGCAAACTTGTAACATGTTCTTCTAGTTGAGACAGTCTACTATCCACTGACAGTTTTAGATCACCAAAAAGTGAAGTGATAGTCCCTGTCGGTGAATCAGTCAAAGCCTTCATCTGATCTTCAATTTGACTTTGGATGTTTGGAGTATGTGAAGCTGCAGGAGTGAAGTCAGGTAAAGGTATATCAGCTGCAGGCAAATTAAATTCAGGTGCAGGCATATCAAAATCAGGAAAAGGTGCATCAGTCTCTTCAAAAATAGCAGCAGGTTCAGGAAAGAGACTCTGGTTCAGGTGTAGGTGCAGTAGATGTTCCAGCTTCAACTGTGGCAGTGCCAGCAGGTTCTTCATTTTCTTCTTCTTCTTCTTCACTGCTTGAACTACCTATTGCCCTGACATTGTTTCCTTTCTTTCTCCAAACACCTTCAACTTGAATGTAACCCATTCTTTCTAGTGACTTGGAGGTGTAGACATCAGTATAGTGCAGTTCAACTCCATCTTCACCTTCCAAATTCACTCTTTGAGACTTGAACAGTAGGGTTAGCATCATTCCATAAGGTAAGCAAGACTTGGCCTTTCTAACAGTCTCCTTCATTTGCATAATAATAATATGAGATAGATTTACAGGAGTCTTTTCCATGATATGTTCCATAAGGCACAGGTCCTTCTCACTTACCCAATCAAACCTTCTAGTCCTTTGCAAAAATATTCTACAAATGAAATTATGTAACAACCTCATTTCAAGATATAAAGTGTTGGCAAAGACTGTTCCAATCCCACTGACATCTTTCTTGTTTATAATAGTTCTCAAGGCCTTTTCTCTATCTTGAATTACTAAGAATTTCACCCCATCAATAGGTAAATCCAATAGGTTATGTAGAACATCTTCATTGACAATAACTCTTCTTCCTTTAATTGTAGATTCTACATGATTTGTACCCAATCTCAAATTTTCATAAAAATTCCTAACAAGAGAGAGGTAGGTCTTTTCATTTAGGGAGCAAAACTTCCTCCAACCTTGATCTTCAATCAAATCACCAATTTTTAACCCAATCTCCTTAATAAATTCAAAGTTAATGCGACGGCCAGAGATTACCGGTCTTGTGGACATTGAAGGGATTTGGTTTGGAGTACCGGGAGCAGCCCTTGCAGGTTCTTCCACAAGTTCTTCACTATGAACAGTGGCAGTCGGCTCTTCTTGATGTCTCTTAGTTCTTCTTTCCCTTTCCACGGACGGAGCGGTTCGCAAGGAGCATTTCTCGGTAGCACGTTTAGGAGCCATAGCTAGGAAAGAGGAAGAAAAGAGATAGTGGAGAGCTTAGAAGGGAGATAGCAATTTTTGGAACATGATTAGGAGAGGAACGAACCGTTAGAAAAGATGAAATGAAGGTTAGACGGCTCGGAATGGGGTTTATGCCCCAAAATAAAAAACTCAAGTGCAAAAATCCAATCAACTCGAAAAAGCTCGAGTCGGCTATGCCAAAACTCGTTCAAAACATGCAGAAAATCCAGTCAACTCGGTTTAAAAACTAGTTGACTCGAACAGGAAAAATAGGTTTTTTTGAAAAATTTAATCACAAACCCTCAGATTTTGGAGAAAATTTTTAGGAGAGTTAGGTTCTATGATAGAGAATGAAATCAGGAGGTTCTCTAGATGATGTTTCCTTAAATTTGAAGGAATTAGGTTAGAGAATTTAAAAGGGATCGCAAAGTCCTAATTCACTCCTAATTAGTTTAAATCTGTCTTGATTAAGTGGCTTAGTAAATATATCAGCTAATTGATCTTCAGTAGGAACAAAATCAAGCACTATGTCACCATTTGAAATATGATCTCTAATAAAATGATGTCTAATTTCAATGTGCTTGGTTCTAGAGTGTTGAATTGGATTCTTTGTTAAATTGATAGCACTTGTGTTATCACATTTAATTGGAATTTTAGATTATGATATACCAAAGTCTTCTAGTTATTGTTTAATCCATAACACTTGAGCACAACAACTACCAGCAGCCACATACTCAGCCTCAGTTGTAGACAAGGCTACGGAGTTTTGCTTCTTACAGTGCCATGAGATTAAATTCAACCATAGAAATTGGCATGTACCGCTAGTGCTTTTTCTATTTATTTTACAACCAGCATAGTCAGTATCAGAGAATCCAATTAAATTCAGGGTAGAATGTTTAGAATACCAAATTCCTAAAGTACTTGTTCCTTTCAAGTATTTAATTATTCTCTTAACAGCAAGCATATATGTTTCTTTTGGTGATGACTGAAATCTAGCACATATACATACACTATATAATATGTCAGGTCTACTTGCAGTCAAATATAATAGAGATCCGATCATACCTCGATATAACTTTTGGTTAATATTGGATCCATTTTCATCTTTGTCCAATCTGCAAGCTGGGCTCATGGGTGTGCTCATTGATTTGCTACTATCCATACCAAACTTCTTGATGATTTCTTTGATGTATTTGGCTTGGTTGATGAAGATGCCTTCCTTTGTTTGTTTTACTTGAAGTCCAAGGAAGTAGTTTAGTTCATCCATTAAGCTCATTTCAAATTCTCCCTGCATAAGCTTAGCAAATTCTTTACATAGAGATTCGTTAGTTGCACCAAAAATGATATCATCAACATATATTTGTACAACTAAGATATCATTATTCTTCTTTTTGATAAATAAGGTTTTATCTACATTTCCTCTTGAAAAATTATTTTCAATTAAGAAAGTGCTAAGTTTATCATACCAGGCTCTAAGTGCTTGTTTCAAACCATACAATTCTTTGTTTAATTTAAATACGTGGTTTGAAAAAGTGTGATTTTCAAAACCTAGTGGTTGTTCCATAAAACTTGTTTAGAGATAAAATCATTAAGAAATGCACTCTTTACATCCATTTCAAAAAGTTTGAAATTCATGTAGCAAGCAAATGCAAGTAGTAGTCTAATGGCTTCTAGTCTTGCTACAGGTGCATAAGTTTTATCAAAATCAATACCTTCTTCTTGGTTATATCCCTTAGCCACTAATCTAGCTTTGTTTCTTATTATGTTTCCTTGTTCATCTAATTTATTCCTATAGACCCATTTGGTTCCTATTAATGGATGATCAGAAGGTCTATCTACAAGTGTCCATACCCTATTCCTTTCAAACTGGTTTAATTCTTCATGCATTGCCATCATCTAGTTTGGGTCAGTCTCAGCTTCTTCTAGGCTATGGGGTTCTATTTGTGATACAAAGACTAGGTATCATGTGCATCCTTATGTGCAGACCTAGTCCTAATACCATGTGAAGCATCTCCTATGATTAATTCTTTAGGATGAGATATAACATACCTCCAGTCCCTCGGTAGATCGGTGTGATCCTTACTTACTGTTTCTTCTCCATCTTGAGTATCTTTATCTTGAATGCTCAAGTCATCCATTCATTTTTGCAATGTACCTGCATCATTTTATGTACTCTTCTTGTCTAGAAGGTGTAGGGTTAGTTTCAATAAATACAACATGTATTGACTCTTCAATAGTAAGAGTCATTTTATTAAAAACCCGATATACTTTGCTATGTAATGAATAACCTAGGAAAATTGTTTCATCAGCTTTAGAATCAAATTTTTCTAAATTATCTTTTCCATTATTATGCACAAAGCATTTGCATCGAACACATGAAAATAACTGATATTGAATTTTCTATCATTCCAAAGCTCATAGGGGGTTTTCTTTAAAATAGGATGGATCAAAATGCAGTTTAAAATATAGTATGCAGTGTTCACCGCTTCTGTCCAAAAGTACTTTGGAAGATTGCCTTCGCACAACATTGTGCGAGCCATTTCTTCCAATGTCCTATTTTTTCTCTCTACAACACCATTTTGTTGAGGTGTTCTAGGAGTGAAGAAGTTGTGATCAATGCTAAATTCAGTATAATAATTTTCAAACAATTGATTTTCAAATTCAGTTCCTTGATCACTTCTAATTGAAATTAAAGATAAGTTCTTTTGATTTGAAACCTTTTTATAGAATTTTCTGAAAACATGAAAGTTTCATCTTTTGAAGTAATAAATAAAATCCAAGTAAATCTTGAAAAATCATCTACTATCACAAGAGCATATTTCATACCTCCTAGGCTTATGGTCCTGGTAGGTCCGAAAAGGTCAATGTGAAGTAATTCAAGTGGTCTTGTTGTAGAAACTATATTCTTTGATTTAAAACTCCCCTTAGTTTGTTTACCCATTTGGCATGCATCATATACATGATCAAAATCAACTTTGAACTTAGTCATGCCTCTAACAAGATCTTTAGAAATCAATTTGGCAATAGTATGTATGCTAGCATAACCTAATCGTCTATGCCATAATAAACACGACTCTTTGGTCTTAGCATTCATTGCAACTAGACTGGGGCTACTTGACATGGCAAGATCATTAAGATCTACCACTTAGATATTTCCAAGTCTATGTCTAATGAACTTATTGTTAGAATATGAAGAGTTAGTTATTATACACATAGAAGACTCAAAGACAACCTTGAAGCCTTTATCACATAATTAACTTATGCTTAAGAGATTATGCTTCAACTTGTCTACCAGCAAAACAATCAATGAATTCTTTTAGGTACCCAAGCTACCTTGGGTCCTTGCAGGTCAATAGAGGTGGTTCCTTTAGGAACCCAGATTTTTCTTACATTCTTATGGACATTTCTAGAATTATTGCAATCAAAAGCTTTATGTCCTATTCTTTTGCAAGCATGGCATACAACTTTAATGTTTTTAATAAGAGCATAATTAGAAGTTCTAAAAGTTGATGCAATTGATGCAGATTTTGAATCTTTTGAAATATAAGATTTTTGCTCAAGTTCTTAGGAACATGCAATAAAGATTTTGAAGTTGAAACAATTTTTGGTGTAGCCAAGACTTTTTGTGATAAAATGTTTTGAACAGGTGCTTTAGATTTCACAAAAATAGTTGATGAAATTCCATTCATAATAGAAGTTTTAAAACCAATTTTAGTTTTGTTTCCTGAAATTCATTGTTCTTTTAAAATTAACTCAAGCTTATTTGAAGACAAAGTAAGTTTTTCAACCAATGGCTTGAGTTTTGTAGCATCCTTCTTTAGTTCAATATTTTTAGTAAACAAATCATTGTTCTTCTTTTCACATAAGAGATTTTCATTTTTCAGCTTTTCAATTCTTTCAGAAAAGTCATGTAGTTCTTTTTGCAATAAAAATTTCTTTTATGAAATTTCATTTTTCTGTTTGAGTAAAGAATCATTCATATTTTTCAATGATTTTATCTTTACTATAGCTTTCTTAAATTCATATAATAGATCATAAAATGTAGAATTTAATTCGTCAAATATAAATTCAGTGCAATTGCTAGGAGATGTTACCTCATCTTCGAGACCCATTAAACACAGATTTGTAGTCTTGGTGGTCTCTTTTTCTTCTTCAGATGAAGATGATTCTTCACTATTGCTCCATGTGGTAACCATGGCTTTCTTCTTCTTTTTCTGTCTGAAGGATTTCTTCAATAGAGGACAGTCTGGACGAATGTGTCCCGGCTTCTTGCATTCATAGCATGTGGGGACTACTTCTTTATCTTTCTCTTTGTCCTTTTATTTTTCTTTTCCGTAATCCTTCCTATAGAATTTCCAGTTGAATCTTCCTTTCTTTCTTCCTATGAACTTTCTGAATCTCCTCACAACTATTGTGATATCATTGTCTTCTAGATCATCATTGGAGGAGGTGCTTTTTTCTTCAGATTCTTCATCATCCCTGTTTGATTCGGTAGCATCTCTGAAGGCTATAGTTTTATTTTTTTTTCTGTTCATCTTCAGTTCTATGCTGCATAGTTAGCTCGTGGGTGATGAGTGATCCCAATAGTTCATCTAGTAGTAATGTATTGAGGACTTTGGCCTCCTGGATTGCTGTCACTTTGGGATCTCACTTGTCAGGTAAAGAATGTAGTATCTTCTGAACTAGATCAGCATTTGAGTATACCCTGCCAAGACTCTTCAAACCATTAATAATATCTGTAAATCTAGAGAACATGGCAGAAATTGTTTCAGAAGGTTCCATTTTAAACAGTTCATAGTTATGAACTAAAAGATTTATCTTTGAGGTTTTCACTTGGGAAGTTCCCTCATGGGTCACTTCGAATTTGTCCCAGATTTCCTTTACTGAAGAGCAAGTGGAAATTCGGTTGAACTCATTTGTATCCAAAGCACAGTATAGTAAATTCATTGCTTTAGCATTCAATTCTCCCATTTTCATGTCATGATCATCCCAGTCCTCTTCAGGCTTAGGGATGTCCATGCCATCAACTTTGATCTTGGAAATGTGTGGCCCTTTTAAGATAACCTTCCACAATTGAAAATCTACAGCTTGAATGTAAATTTTCATTCGTGCTTTCTAATAAGAGCAATTAGTGCCTGTGAATAGTGGAGGTCTATTTGTTGACTGGCCTTCGGCCAAGGATGTACTCATGGGATGAGCCATCAATCTTTACTCGAGTAATCAGAGACACTGCTCTGATACCAGCTGTTGCCCAGGTGGCTTTTCCCAAGAGGGGGGTGAATTGGGAATTACAAAATTTCTTGCAAATATGTGCACAAGTAATTCCTTTTAGTGGTTGAGTATTGCGTTAATCAGAATTAAATACAGAAGCTAAAAAGTAAGTAAAGCACAACACAAACAAAGCAAGTTTAGAGTGGTTCGGAGCAACCCAGCTCCTACGTCCACTATCCAAGTTCACCACTCAGGATTTCCACTATATCTCCCAAACAGGAATACAGTCGGATTGTTTTTCAGGCTCACAATCCCAACCTCTACACTTTGATTTTTAAACCAGGCTCACCAAAGAAATCCACAAGGTTTTCACAGGCTCACCTAGAATCGCTATACTTTGATTTTAAGAAGGCTCACCAAAGAAACCTATTTGGTTTTTACAACCGGGCTCAGCAATAACCCAAGTATTCTAAGAATAGAATAAAAAAGTAATAGAAATGACAAACTAGGTTGTCTGATGGTTGCCGATGTAGCTCGAGTGAAGCTCAATTAAATGCTCTTCAATGCACTTCAATGGCTTCCTTGCTTTCCTCGAAAGATGCTTCAAGCTTCTGATAAGAGTTGGTGAAGGCTTGAAGGCTGACTTCAAAGCTCAAGTGCTCTCTCTTCTTACTTCATTAAATATTTAATAAATGTTCAACAACTCATTAGTCTCCCTAAGGATGTTCTCATACCTCATTTATAGAGACTTCAACTCCCTTCTCTTTATTTTGAATGTTGTAGACCATTGAGAAGTGATAGGTTACCGTTAGAGCACTTTTGGAATTCAAAATCAGAAGACTGGAACTAGTCATTGAAAGTGACCCCGACATTCTAGTTGGCTCGGACATTCTTCGAGTTGGCTCGGATCAGGTTCGGGTCGGCTGGGTTGATACCAGTCGGCTAGGTTCCATAATTGAGAAAATAGTTCACTTTGGACGAGTCGGCTAGGCTGAAATCCAATCGGCTCGGATCACTGAGATTCTCAGAATATTTTCAACTAAGTTCTGGACGAGTTGGCTAGGCTGAAATCCAGTCGGCTCGGATCCTTATGATTCTTAGAACATCTTCAACCAAGTTCTAGATGAGTCGGCTGGGACTTGGTACCAGTCAGCTGGGTCAGCGTGCTAGAGATCTTCTTTCTTGTGCCAGTGCCAGAGTCGACTGGTTCCTCCATCCAGTCGGCTCGAGATTGGTTCTTCAGCCAGACCAATTTCAATTTTCCAGAACTCATATGTCAAGCTTTGAAGACTTCCTTAAGATCTTCTTACACCAAAATCAAGAGAAATTGAAGCTTGAAAACTAGTAGAAGCAACCCTTTATCTTTGATTCAAATAGAATTTTTTGTTGGGTTCTTCTTTACAAGATTCTAATTACTTATAACTCAACATAAAGAAATAAATGTTGTAGGGTTTAAAAATATGTCAAAGTAGTCATCCTACAAAAACTTATCAACCATTTGAAGAGTTGTTAGATAACCAAATATATGCTCCAATATTTTGTTATCATCAAAATCACTACAGGGTTCAACACAAGTACTATGACCTTGCAACCACCAACAAGTCTAAACTGAAGGTAGCAGTGGAGAGGGAGACTAAATTGAAAGAAAAGATAGCTACCCTTCGCAAGTCTTATGATGATCAAATAGTAGAGAAAGAGAAGATACTTTCTCAGGAGAGTGGTCGGGCCATCAACACTTTGTCCAAGCTGGACTTGAATGAGGTCATTTTGAAACTCTTGACAACAAGATTGGGGTGGCCAAGCATTGGGCAAGAGCGGCCGAAGAAAAGGCAATGCTTGCTAAGAATCGAGCCAGGACCGCTCGTGAGTAGGCCAAGGCTACCAGCGAATGGGCCAAAGCCACTGAAGAAGGGGCCAAGTGCTCAGCTACCCAGGTAGTTGAAGAATACAAGGACTCCGATGCTTTTGAGGTTGATGTTATCATGGCCATGGTGGGCGTGTACATCACCAAGTTTAATGACTGCAAGGCAAAAGTTGTTGAAGGCTACCCGAGTCTGAACTTGCACCTCATCATAGTGCCAAGTGTTCTGGAGGATGAGGAGGAAGAAGAAGAAGAAGAAGCAACCGAGGAAGGTGAGGTGGTCAGAGAGTAGGTTGCCAAGGAAGGCAGCACCAATAGGGACATTATGGAGGTGCCAGCACCTGTGGTAGCTACAATCGAGTTTCTTGTAGAGGCGACCACCCCAGTCAATGTCCAAGTGGCTGAGACTTAAGCAGTCGAGGCTTAAATGGTCAAGGAAGTGATGACCCTGATTGAAGCTTCCCGAGAATTGGGTGTTGCAACCAAGACTCCAGACGAAGCCACTACTACATAGGGGGTGTAGGTCCTAAGAGGACTTTTTCCTTTTCTTCTTCCTTATGCACTTTTTAGCTCCTTTTTAGAATTTTTGGTACAATTTTGTAAGACCTTGTCAGGCCTCAAATCAAGCTTATAAGAACTTTTACAGTCTTCAATGAAGAATTTACTTTATTCAATGATAACTTGTTGGTTGAATGCTTCTTTTCGCAAATTTTTTAAAGTTAGTTAGTCGATGTGACTATCATAGCTGAGTGATCTATTTTCCAATTCTCTTATCTTATAAATTTTGCTAGGTACCTCGATCAGTAGTATAACTAATGTCGATGTAGGAAACTTGTTGGGAGATAAAGCCAAGTGTGTCAATTGGTTGAGAAGCCTATTGGGCTAGCCTACATACCGAGGCTAGGAGTAGACCTTCCAACCCTAGAGCATAGGATTTTTCCTTGCTATTGCCTTGGTTGGCGCTCTAGTTGGTGCAGCTTTTGAAGGTAAAAGATTTTTCCAAGTCCTTTAGTCGATAGGTGTTATTTGCTGAGCATCTTTAAGTTGCTTGTGCTGACTTTTGGTAGCTAAGGGTCGGTTGGCCTCTAGGGGTGGCAGAGTGAAATTAATTGCATTCTGCATCAATTGAGTGATTTTGGCCGTCATCATTTAGTTTAATGGCAAGTTAGGAGGTGAGGCACCTTTGGAAGCACTGCACCTTTAATGTCTTGTTCATTTTGCTAACAATCGCCACCCTTGGCCAGTTAGGGAGTGCCACATGATGGGTGAAGTGTAACTATTAGCTGCCAGTGCTAAGCCTAGGAGCAGGAGCAAATGGGGCCATAATCACCAGACAGCCACCATGCTTGGCCATTCCGGGCATGCCACTTGATGAGTGTGCTTTGAATTTCGGTTGCTGGCATTAAAGCTGGAGATGGGAATAAATGAGGTTGGAATCCCAAGCGACCGCCTAGGATCCTAGATGTCAGCTTGATTGACCCAGTCGATCGCTGACAAGCATCACCATCTAGGAGGTTGGCTTCAACTATAAATAAAAGGCCCTCGCCTAGCTTTCTGGTTGCTCTCCTCATTCCAAATAAGGGGCCCTTAGGTTAAGTGGAGATTTGGTCATTTCCGATGAGAGAGAAAGAATGACACTGCCGGCCATCAGGCATTTAAGGAGGAGGCAAAATCTAGTGAGGACAAGATGGATGGTGCAAGAAGGGTGAAAGGCCAAAGGTATTCTTGAAGATAGATAAAAAGGGTACCAAAGGTATCCTTGGAGATAGCCTCACTTGGAATAACTGCCCCGTCAATCACCTCGTGTGGCACAATTGTTCCAAGTGGGACTCCTTTTTTGTTGTTGATGTTCTATCTTCCATCGATGAACTTCTCCGACATGGGGGCTCCCGGCAAAGGTTTTGTTGTTAAAGTTTCATCTTCTACCAATCAAGTGCTAGCCATGGGCCTTACATGTCGGAGTCATCTTTCTCGGAAACTTTGGGAAGGAAGATTACTTTTGACTATGGATCATGAATGTGGGAGCTAGGAAGTCAATGGCAATGGAGAAGACATCTCCTTGTACTTTTTTACTTTTTTATATTGTCTGACCTTGTAAGTATTCAAGTTTAGTCTTTATTGAGTCTCGAACTTGATCTAACTTTGTATGTCTCAAACTTGATCCGACTTTATATATCTCGGACTTGATCCAACTTTATATATCTCAACTTGATCCAATTTTGTATATCTCCTTCTAAACTAGTAAAAATGAAACTCTCTTTTGATAACTGGTTTCATTTGGATGCTTTTATTTTTGAATGCCCTCATTCCTGAATGCATTTGTGTGTTAGACAAATGCCTTCATTTTTTATTACAGGATTTCACTAAGTAGGATAATCACCCACCTTTATTGATGGATTTCTATCGATCATCTGTTGGTTACCTTTATTAGGAGTTACCTAGATAAAGGTGGAAAGTCAGTTATTTCATTCGACAGGATGTTGGTCGACCGTCCAAGGGTTACCTTTATGAGTTACCCTAGATGAAAGTAGAGAGTTGACCATCTTGTTTAATAGAAAGTTAGTTGACCATCCAGGGGTTACCTTTATGAAGAGTTATCTAAATGAAGGTGGAGAGTCAGCCATCTCATCGACTGTTTGGGGGTTACCTTTGTGAGAAGTTACCCAGATGAAGATGGAGGTTGGCCATCTCATTCAACAAGATGTTGGTCAGCCATGTGCGGGTTACCTTTACGAGGAGCTATCCAAAGTGAGAGTTATCCTGGTAGGAGTTATCTTTATAAGGAGTCACCTTAGTAGGAGTTACCTAGATAGGGATGATGAGCCAACTATCTCTTTGATTGGGTATGAGCCAACTGGATTAAAGTTACCATTGTGAGGAGTTACTCGAAGTGGGAGTTACCTTTGTAAGGAGTTACCTGGGTAGGAGTTACCCAAATGGGGACGGTGAGCTAACCATCTCCTTGATCAGGTATAAGCTAACTAGATGGAAGTTATTTTTATAAGGAGTTACCCAAAGTGAAAGTTACCTTGATGGGAGTTACCTTTATAAGGAGTTATCATGGTGGGAGTTACCTAGATGGGGGTGGTGAAGTTGATTATTTCTTCGAGCGGGTATGAGTGAATAGGATAAGAGTTACCATTGTAAGGAGTTATCCTAGCAGGAGTTACCTAGATGATGGTGGTGAGTCAACCATCTCTTTAATTAGTTATGAGCCAACTAGATGGGATTTGCTTTTATGAGTTACCCAGAGTGGAAGTTATCTTGATGAGAGTTAACTATATAAGGAGTTACCCAGATGGGAAGATAAGTCGACCATCTCTTCAATCGAGTATAAGCCAACTAGATAGGAGTTACCTTTATGAAGAGTTATTTGGAGTGGGAGTTATCTTGGTGAAAGTTATCTTTATAAAAAGTTACCCTAGTAGAAGTTACCCAAATGGGGGCGGTGAGCCGACATCTCTTTGACCAGGTATGAGTCGATCGGGACTCCAACAAGCTTCGATGAGCTCGGTGCTGGATAGCTAGAGGATCAGGAACATTAACAAAGAAAATTCCTTTGCATTTTTGAATGAAAGTTGATATGGCAGGATTGCTGACATGGAGCCCATGTTAGACCTAGTCAGATGTGACGTCGGAGGAAGTTGCCATATCGGATGCCTCTCTTTGGACCCCTTCACCAGGTGGCTCCTTCGAGGTCAAGATGCCCTGGCCAAAGTCGAGCTCCGCCTCTCCGGACTCCTTCGCCAGGCACCTCTTTCGAGATCGAGATGCCCTGGCCGAAGTCGAGCTCCGCCTCTCTAGACTTCTTTGCCAAGCGGCTCCCTCGAGGTTGAGATGCCCTAGCCGAAGTCGAGCTCCGCCTCTCCGGACTCCTTCTCCAGGTGGCTCCCTCGAGGTCGAGATGCCTTGACCGAAGTCGAGCTCTGTCTTTCTGGACTCCTTCGCCAGGCGGCTCCCTCGAGGCTGAGAAGCCCTGGCCGAAGTGGAGCTCCACCTCTCCGGACTCCTTCGACAGGCAGCTCCCTCGAGGTCGAGACGCCCTGGCCAAAGTCGAGCTCCGCCTCTCTGGACCAGCCCCACTTCAAATGAAGGGACTAGCAGCCAAGGGACATCATCGCTTTCCTTGGGCAGCAGTAAGCCACCCAAGGACCACAGAGAGGTGCCTAGCAGGCCGCAATAACTATCCCAGCTACCACTTACACCAAAAAGAAAGGGATCCCTCGATCGAGGTGCTGTGCTTCCTACAACCGTCTGTGCCACCCTAAAGAGGAAGTCAACCAGGAAATCCGAATCTAGGGGACGGTCGGCCCCCAATTGAGGCTTTGCAAAGTTTTCCAAAATGGGACGACCAAAAGGAGGGTCAGAACGCACGGTGCTGTCCCCTATCACGAATGGGAAAAGGCACCTTGTGCATGGTAAGGAACATCACCGCGCAGGCCTGCAGGCATGAAGGGATCCCAAGGCAGGTGACTAGCAGCCATCCTGGCTTAAAAGAGTTCCCCAAGGTTCTAGGAAGAAGGTAAGCAAACTAACGAGCAAGAAGGGTAGCGCACAAGAGAGCAACTGAGAGACCAAGGCTATCGAAGACCCACCGGAAGGGTCTTGACAAGCACAGCCATCCGACATGAGCTCTCCTCCGCCACCACTTTCCCCGCTCTACTCTTAGCTCATCGATACTCTCCCAGTACATTATTTTCTTCTCCTAGCATGGAGTCCATCTGCAGGGCTCGACCAGGAGGATCTGTTCTCCTGGATCGCCACTAGCTTGAGCATCGGAGTGCCTCCACTGGGATCACCGACCCGGTCTCCTCTATTTTGCAGGTCCAGGCATGCGGGCAGGTCCTAGAGTGACAAGGGCATGATCCGAGTTCATCCTTAGCTACAGGCCATGGCAGTTTAGGCGATAACAGATTAGCATGCCAGGTAGGGGGGCAGGACACATTTCGATCCAAGCAAATCCCCTTGCAAGCAATTTCACTAGGATCATGGTGATGACCCGTGCAAGGGAGGTTTCCACCAGCCGTGCGGGAGATCCCCCTTCTCGTGGGGACCTGCACAGTCCAGAGAGGGAGCTCCCCGCTCCTCCGTAACCACCTCCAGCGGACGTCTAGCTAGCCACACTCGCCTAGCAAATATAGCTTCTAACTGCGGCGGTGCGCCAGTTACAACATCAGCACTAGTCCCTGGCCACCCATCAACAGCCATGGACTCCCGTGGCCTAAGCCGCCGCACCCCACGACAGCCTGCATTCCTTCCAAGGAAGGCCTTCACAGCCGCGGGCCATAACAGACCGTCGGGGAAGCCATAAGACCCCAGCGAAGAGGCAATGGTTCGGGTCTACTAACCGGGAGAGCCAATCTCCGACCTTTGAGCAGGCTACTATTAAGCATCATCGAGGTCGCAGAGACAAGGCCCCCCATCATGATCGCCCTTAGATGCAACCTTCTCCTTTTCCGTCAACCTCAGCGGAGGGCTTAACCAACAAGGCCATTAGGCGCATGGCAGAGAGGCGCTTAGAGGAACAGGAGTGCAAGCTGGCAGACATATCCCGCCAGTTTGCAAATTTACAGGGCTCCCCCAACGAGCCTGCATGCTACGATGCCTGTCCCCCTTTCTCCCAAGAGATCTAAGAAGAACCGATCCCAAGTCGGTTTCGCATGCCGCAGGTGGATCCTGATGACGGGACCATCAACCCCCTAGACCACCTTGAGAGCTACAAGGCCCTCATGAGAGTCCAAGGGATGACCGATGCACTCCTCTGCATCACTTTTCCAGCCACTCTCCGGAAAGCAGCTCGAGTCTGGTTTACCCACCTCGAGCCTGAGAGCATCAACTCCTTCACTCATCTGGAGCGAAAGTTTGTGGCCCATTTCGATGCTTGTCGAAAAGTGCCATGCTAGGCAGACAGCCTTTTCTCCATCAGGCAACAGGACCATGAGCTCCTACGGGACTACGTGGCCCACTTCAAGGTTGCTGCACTGGAGATCTACAACTTGGATGAGCTAGTTACCATGTTGGCCCTAAAGAGAGGGCTCAAAACTTCCCACCTGACCTACTCACTAGATAAGAAGCCGCTAAAGACATACTCCGAACTCCTCCTCCATGTTCACAAGTACATCCGTGCCGAGGAGGCGGACCGTGCGAGGAGGGAGCTGGATGGCAAGCCACTGAAGAAGCCGACCCTCGGGGAGATGTCCGGGGTGCGACAGCCAGGACCAGCCGTACCAAACTTCCACCAAGGGTCGAGGCCGAAGAGCGGTCCCATCCTAGAAGAAAGATATACACCTCTCCTTGCTCCGAGGATGAAGATCCTTATGGGGATTGAGGGTGAGCGCTACCTACGTTGCCCACCACCACTAAGGCTGTCTAATGGTCGTGACAAGATGAAGTACTGTCAGTTCTACTGCAACCATGGTCATGACACCGAGGAGTGCCGCCACCTCAAGAGAGAGATTGAAGACCTCATAAGGATGGGCTACCTTAAAAGGTTCGTGGGGGGCAAGACCCCGGCAGAACCCTAGGCACTTGCTACTCTCCCTCCGATCCTCAAAGTTGATAACTAGCCCACTAAGAAGCCTGTGAGGATGATATGTTGGAAAATCGAGCATGCCCCAAAGAGGGCCCAAGGAGGAGAAAGTTTGAAAAATGTACTTTCCTTTGTGGAGGAGGGGGAATCTAGGGTTGACAATGTAAATAATGATGCCAAGGTCGTCGAGATGACGATCACAAAGCATACTATAAAATGGATTATGATCGATAGTAGAAGTTCGACTGATATCCTTTTTTACGATGCATTCTCCAGCATTGATCTATTCTTTACTCAACTTAAGCCTGTGTACACTCCCCTCGTCAATTTCACAGGGGAATTCATGGGTGTTGAAGGAAAAATAACTCTCCCCATTACTGCCGGGGTGCCACCTCGGCAGAGCACCATCATGATAACCTTCATGGTTGTAAGGCTTCCTTCGACCTACAATGTGATCCTCGATAGCCCCAGGCTCAATTTGCTCGACGCAATCATTTCCACCAGAGAATAGTAGTACAATTTCCTACTTCTTACGGTGTTGGAGAAATGAGGGGACATCTCAGCCGATCCAACACAGTCTCTAAGCCATCCCCGAGGGTGGCAACTCTGAGGCGGACTGCAGTGCTGACGACCTCAACCAAAGGGCACAGGACCATAGAGGTGGCTCGGTCGAGCGCCTGCTGTCGTATCCACTCGGAGCTGACCCGACGAAGACGGTGCAAATCGGGGCCCAGCTGCAAGAGAAGGAGCAGGCCCATGTATTAGAATTCCTTTGAGCGAACGTGGACGTGTTTGCCTGGACAACGATAGATATGCCAGGGATTCTCTTTGACATCCAAGTAGAATAAGGAGAACTAGTTTTATTTTCATTCAAAGTGTATTCTCCAAGTCTTAAGCAAACTTGTAATCTCTCCCTCTCAACTTTGTAATCCTATCCCAACTAGGAGAGGACTTGGGGAACATCTAAAAATACCGCACCTCTCCCCCTCTTGTAAGCAACTTTTATTCATGATATCAAAACCTTGGTGAATTTTATTTGAGTTTGCTCTTATGTTGGAATTGTGTTCTTGTGTTTTGTTGGTTACTTTGTGTGCCCTAGCCGTCCTTGCTGCCCTAGCATCCTTCCACACCCAAGCTTGCTGCCATCCAAGCCTTCACACACCTAAAGGAAAGGAACCCTAGGCCGCCTATGCTAGGATCTTCATCAAGCTTCTAGCCGCCAGCCATTCAAACCCTGATTCGGATTTCCTTCAAACCCTAGTTTCCTTTGCTTCTATTATTTGCTGTTTTGATTGACCCCTGATGCTTGCAAGATCCTTGAGGTGTTTCATCTTCTCCAAGGAGGCCTTCTTTGCCTCCAGGACTACCCCAAATCAGCCATCTAATCAAGAGAACCGAGCTTCATCATCCAGACTCCAATCAGAGTGCTGTGTGACCTCTTCATCGAATGTTCTTCAATTCACTAATTGGTAACATCATTCCCTTCTCTTAATCTCTGATTTGATGAAGAATAGCTATCCTAAATCCAGAGTTTCTCAACTCTCGGGTCCTGGCTATTTCATTATCTTGCATGAGTTATATTGCGATACGATGATTCTTTGTATTGCTTTTATTCTTGCTAGTTCTTACTTTATTTTGGAAGTTTAGCCTAAAAATTAAATTATAAGAAATTACAAAAAAAATTAGTTTACTATTTTCTTGAAATCTTATAGTCATCTCGCATCAGTTTGGTATCAGAGAGGGTTTAGGATAGCATTAATTTGCATTAGATTTACAAACCCTAATTCTGTATCCTGCTAGCTGCATTAGGTGTCTATTTTTCATCTTATTTTGACCACCTAGGAATTCTATTTTTCTGTAAAATTTGCATGAATTATCCTTTGTTTTGTCTTGATAGTTTTCATAATTTTTAATTAATTTTAACAAAACCTTAATTTCCTAAAATTTGGCATATTAGCAACCCTATCTGAAAACCAGAGATTTCTGCATTAGTTCGAAAACCCTAGGATTTGCATCATCAAATGATTTTTGTTTTGTATCAAATTTGGCAGAGCTCATCACACCGTCCATCCTGGATCCTAGAATTTTTTTGATTTTTTTCTGCATCGATAACTATGTCAAATCCTGCATCTTCTAAAATCCTAATTTTTTGAATTTCTGCACTTACTTGACCAAACCTAACCAACTTCCACACACCCCAATCCCAAGCCCAATTTGATTGCTAACCTAATCAACTTAAACCTATATTGCCACATCATAAAATACACAAAAATATTTTATTTTTCTGATTGTTTTAGTTTGCATTAGGACTCATTGAATGTGCATCATTTGATTAACCTATTCTTAAGGACACTTTCTTTATCTCAGATCAGGGCAGGAGGTCATAACCTGTCCTGGGTCCACAACAATCTTCTTGCATTCTCACCCAAACCTTAATTAAAATTAATTTGACTTAATTTTCCCTAGAGGTCTAGGTGACACCAACAGGTCGGGTCTGAATTGTGTGGGCTAACTAGTGCATTTAATCCTGTGGCTATTACTGAAATATAGTGTCTAAGGCTGAGGGTCCAGAGTCAAACAACCTAAGTGGTGTTGTGATTTTTAATTGGATCCCTATGAAAGTAGGGGGGGCCTCCCACACTCCCACCCTCTACCTGGCCAGAGGAAAGATTAGCTGCTAGGTTAAGCATAAGTTAAGCTGACCCATTCAGTTTTGGCTCAGGTCTAGGAAATCCTAGATTAAGCTAACCTATTTTGTATGCTTGGCTGCACCATCTCATTCTGACTGGTTATTTGATTGTATGACCACTAGGTTAGGAACCCAATACCAAAAGTCCAAACCTCAACCCAGTACAACTATGGAGTCCAACTTTGAAGCTATCAAAGAGCCATGAATGAACAGATGGTTGCCCAAATAACCACCCAAATAATCCAAGCCAATACCCAATCCCAAACCCAGCTTACCCAAATTAATAATAGACTTGACCAAATGATCCAATCTAGTAAACCCCAGGAACCCCTAGTCCCTAGATATGAACCTAGTAGTAACCCACTATCCCTCAGTTAACTTGAACTCTATAGGATTATTACCCCTAAATGTGAACCCATAACCTTTGAATCCATAACCTATGAATCCATAACCCTTAGTTTACCCACCCCTGTTACCCCAGATCCTAGTCAATTTCAAACCCCTCTTACACCCCATTGGTTCACCAAGATGACTTAGAAGAGGAGATATATGAGGCTGATCCAAGTTTGGTGGAGGCATATGAAGTTGATGAGTCTATTGAAGATCTAGAGGAAGAAACACCTATAGAAGACCCAGAAGTAGTTGACTATAACTAAACCCAACATAAACCAACCCATAATTAGTTGAGTTTGAAGTCCTACCCGGTTCAACCATGAAACCCAATTTTGAAACCCTCCTTAAAGCCATGATTGAACAATTTACCCAGATGAACACCCAAAACCAAGCCCAGTTTGACCAGATGCTCACTCAATCCCAAAGTCAGTTTACCCAATTAACCACCCAAACCAACCAAATGACCCAAACCAACAACCAAGCAACCAATAGGCTTGACCAATTAACCAACAGGTTGGACTAGGTAGAAGACCATCCAACAATAGTTGACCCAGAGCATACCCAAGTAGGTGCCGATCTAGATTTAGCCAACCTTAGCCATACCCAGACAGTAACCAACATAGAGTTAGCTGACCATGTAGTGGAAGAGTCATTAGAGGAAGAAATCCATGACCCTGTGACTGCAACTCTACCTGAGGAGACTTTAGAAAAGAATCCAGTTGTAGAACCCAGTCCTAAATTTTATGAGCCAGAAGAGTTTATTAAGGACTTGGTCTCTTTAGACCAATACCCTCAGGATGAAGTCATTCCTTTAACCCTAATTGATCTCCTTCCTGAAATCAATAACCTATTTTTTCATCAAGCTAACCCTATAGGAATACCTCATACCCATAAGGTAAATCTCATTAATATAGGACTCATCCCTGAAACACCTTCTTGTCTCTTAGTCTATCCGATCAATCTCAACCCCTTGTCTTACTTTCTACCTTACCAGACTAACCCTGAATCCATCTCATATTTTCTCCTTTTTGATGAATTCTCTTATGTTTCTTTAACCATTCATTTGCATTTTGTAGAAGTAAGCATACTGCATACATACATTGTGCATGTTAGGTTTGCATTTTACTTCTTGCATACCCTCTGGCATTTAGTAAGTGTACATAGTAAATTCTCATGTGCATGCCATGCTAGGGTTAAACCCAAAGAGTTTATAGTATGTTAGGTTTTGTCCCTTAAAGTCCAATAAAATATCCTTTGATAGGGATGTCTAGTCGAGTCTATTAGGTATTAGTTGAGTCCAATAAATTCATAGCCTGAATTACATGTCTGCACCTACACTTACCTCTGCACAGCATTTGCATCATGAAATTAGTCAAAAGCTGAACATAATTAATGAACTAAATAACAACTTGGCTAATTTCCAAAAAAGAGATAAAGAATTTTATGTAGAGGAATATGTGATGATAAATGAATTTTCTGCTCGCGAAGTTGGCCCATCCAAAATAATGATGAGTAATGGACCCAATGCCTATGTGCCTGAGATATTACCTGATTTAAGTATTAGCTCCACCTTCATCATCTCAGATCTTATAGAGTCCAGGGAGCCAGTAGTGATACCCAGCGAGCTCCTTGAGCCACTCCCTTTCTTGGTAAGTGAACCCATCCCAGAGCGACCACATACAATTTGGCCTTTTGGTGAGGATAAGATTGAGAGAACTCTGGACGATCAAGCTACCAGTACCCAGAATAAAGACTGTCAGAGGTACTTGGTCTGATGGCAAGGTCAGCCAGAATTTGAGGATTTGTGGAGCACCGGTGAGGATCTACCATGCCTCAACTCAGACCCTCCTTGAGCAACCAAATTGACCCTTACTCGACGGGATCGAGTTCCTCCCACCCATGGAGAATTGGTGGGGACACTAGGTCAGACACAGATCACTAGATCCCATATAGTTTATTGATTAGGATTTTAATTTTAGAGCCTTAGTCATGTATCATAATTTTGTAAGTAAGATTGAGTCCTGTAATAAGTTGAGACTAGTTAATTTATCTCAACCTAGTCCAGTCCATTGAGTCCTGTATTTAAGTATGAGTATAGTGAGAGTCCATTTTTTATATAAAAGGAGAAGATACCCTATTTTGGAGTTCCACCAGGACTCACCCGAGAGCCAGAGGCATTTACATCAGCTTATGAGATCTTGTTTGACACCCTAGAGCCCTAGATACCCTCTAGATGCTCTGATTCCCTCCAGATGCCTTTCTAGATGCCAAATTCCCTCCAGATGCTCCAAAATATGATAGATACTAGGTGTCCCATGATTTTAGGAATATGCCAGCACCCCAAGCCAAGAGATTCCAAGACCAAGAGTCAAGCCTATGAGCCCTAGAACCAAGATTCCAAGGAATATGCTGATACTAGGGCACCCCAGCTTCTAGGGCCCAAAGCCCATGCACCAATCCAAAGGAGGATGCCCCTTGCTACCCTAAAGCCAAGCCCAACTCCATATTGGCGCCCAAGCCCAAAGAGAGCCCTTGGGTCGAGTCAAATGAGAAGAGAAATCCAAGTAAAATAAGGAGAACTAGTTTTATTTTCATTCAAAGTGTATTCTCCAAGTCTTAAGAAAACTTGTAATCCCTCTCCCTCTTAACTTTGTAATCCTATCTCAACTAGGAAAGGACTTGGAAAAAATCTATAAATACCCTACCCCTCCCCCTCTTGTAAGTAACTTTTATTCATGATATCAAAACCCTGGTGAATTTTATTTGAGTTTGCTCTTGTGTTGGAATTGTGTTCTTGTGTTTTGTTGGTTACTTTGTGTGCCCTAGCCATCCTTGCTACCCTAGAATCCTTCCACGCCCAAGCTTGCTGCCATCCAAGCCTTCACACGCCTAAAGGAAAGGAACCCTAGGCCGCCCATGCAAGGATCTTCATCAAGCTTCTAGCCGCCAGCCATTCAAACCCTGATTTGGATTTCCTTCAAATCCTAGTTCCTTTGCTTCTATTACTTGCTATTTTGATTGACCCCTGATGCTTGCAGGATCCCCGAGGTGTTTCACCTTTCCCGAGGAGGCCTTCCTTGCCTCCAAGATCGCCCTAAATCAGCCATCTAATCAAGAGAACCGAGCTTCATCATCCAGACTCCAATCAAAGTGCTGTATGATCTCTTCATCGAAAGTTCTTTAATTCACTGATTGGTAACATCCTTCCCTTCTCTTAATCTCTGATTTGATGAAGAATAGCTATCCTAAATCGGGAGTTTCACAACTCTCGGGTCCTGTCTATTTCATTATCTTACATGAGTTATATTGCGATACGATGATTCCTTGCATTGCTTTTATTCTTGCTAGTTCTTACTTTATTTTGGAAGTTTAGCCTACAAATTAAATTATCAAAAATAATAAAAAAATTAGTTTACTATTTTTCTATAATCTTATAGTCATCCTGCATCAGAAAAAGAAAAACTTTGTCCCGGAGAGGCAACGAGCGATCAATGAGAAGGTGGACAAGCTCCTCGCAGCCGGCTTTGTCCATGAAGTATAGTATCCCAGTTGGCTAGCCAATATGGTCATGGTTAAGAAGAACCATGAAAAGTGAAGGATCTATGTGGACTACTCCGACCTCAATCGGGCATGTCTGAAGGACAGCTTCCCTCTACCGAAGATCAACCAACTAGTGGACGCCACCTCGGGGCACTACTTGCTCTTCTTTATGGATGCATTCTCTAGATACAATCAGATCCGGATGCATCCCGAGGATAAGGAGCACACTGCCTTCATGTGAGGCCCAACCCAAAATGTGGCCCACATGAATTTGGACTGAAGCCGGCAATTGGGATGCTGACTTCAGTTCGGATCGACCTTGGCACCAAACTGCCGGTTTGTTTGACGAGGAGCGGGAGAGGGGAGGTTGAGGCGTACGGGAGAGGGAAGGCTGAGGCGTGCGGGAGAGGGATTACTCCCTATAAGGAAGGCTCCTCTGTGTGTTTCGATCCATCTCGAAAAGCCGTCTTCCTTAGGTGAACACCAACGAAGCCCTCTCGTGTGTCATGGTCCTTTCCGGAACACGTACTCCTCTGGTGGACATCGATCTCGTCGGTAAGTTCTCTGTTCTCATCTTCTCTCGGGTTGGCATGAGCAAAGGTGACCGATAGGAGCCATTCCCTCTCGAGCATGGGTTTGAATAGGATGGATCGACCAGGATGGGAGGGGGGATTGGTTTCATTTTGGGTTTCCGGCAGTGGCCGGACGGCCGTCGGGCATCGATGGTTCCTTCCTTTCCCTTCCTTCCATTTTTTCAGTGGCAGTGGAAGGTAGGTTGGGGGAGACAGTAGCGAGATTTGAATGAGAGGAGAACAGGGGTGTTGGCAGCCGGTGGGAAGAAAGGGGAATGAACCGAGTTGACCCGGTTTCTAGGGTGAGTCAACTCGATTGGTTGGCTGAGTTAACTCGGTCACAAAATTGAGTTGACTCAATAAGCGGGGAATTTAGTTTTCTTTTTGTAGTTTTATGTAGATATATATTAAAATTAATTATATGATTAAAAATTGTTATGCAGGATCAGGGTTGTCCTTGGAAGACCCAGTTTAGTGTTAGATTATACTAGTTGATGGATATTCTACAGTAAGTTATCATTCTCTAGTAAAATTTACTATGCAATATTATTGTATAACTTTATGCTGTATATTAATGATATGATGTGGTATGAGGCTAAACACTTATGATTAAAATATACTGTGTCATGGGTTGAGTTGGTTTTAGTTACTCTCTAGTCCGACTATGATTACACGAGTTAGGATCTAGTCTCCTTGTGGGCCTTCAGTGGGGCGATCACTGGTACATGACTGTTGAGCGATATATGAGTCACGAGCTAGTTTTCCTTGTGGGCCTGGCTGGTGGGGCGATCGCTGGTACATGCAGAGGATGCATGTTTCTTGTATAATTTCAAAGCTAGTTTTCCTTATGAGCCTCCAGTGGGGCGATCACTGGTACATGACCGTTGAGTGGTATGTGAGTCAGGATTCTATACTCTTGTGGGATTAGCCACGGGCTGATCGTGGCCATGGTCTGGGGGGCTAGGTGAGTGTGTGTGTGGATGGCCATCCTAAGGAGTGTGTGTTGTCAGAAGAGTATTAAAGAAGAATAAAAATGAAAACTGATTTGGCTTTATAGTAGTAATATTTTTATTACTTGTGTGCACTGATTTATTTAAACTGCTTTGCTCTTGATTTATGGTAGAATTATACTTGAGATGTATGATAACTTCTAAGTTTTAGTGAAACTCACTTTATTCCCTTATTTTTCTCAGGATCAGAAGAACATGCAGGCTTGGAAACCAGTCAGTGAGGATTTAAGACTTAGTGGACACTGTTATTTATCTATTTTTAATAAATTTTAGCATGTGGCTATTAGTGTGTATGAACATTTGAATTTGCTTATCTGATAAAATTTTAGTGGATTGCCTGGATGATTATTTTTGTTGAGTTTGGTATGGTACAAGCCTTATATGTTTAAGAAAAAAATGAACCCAAGGGCATACGGCCATCTGATGCGCATTCGACTTGGATTCTAGGTCGGGCGTGATAGACTTAGTGGTATCAGAGCCAGGCTGTCTTAATGACAAGATGATATAGATAGTGAGAGTGGGGTAGAGATAATTAGGATAAGTTTAAGATATTTAAAGTAACAAGTATGGTTATATTATCAAACTGACTTTCTTTTGTGAAATTGGTGAGAATGGCCCGGACTCGATCCATGAGGATGTCTAATCATAATGACCATGCTTCTCGAGCTCATGGTACTTCGCAAGCAGCAGGTCCGTCTCGAGCTACCAGTGCCTCCAGGACTCATAGTTTATCAACTGATCAGGGCGAAAGCTGAGCAGTTAGTCCTCCCCCTCAGCAGTATGATTTGAGGACAACTAATTCTGATGGTCAGGTGGTAGGCCTTATTCAAGCGCTAACCGGGCTTGTTCAGGAATTGAGTCAGTAGGGAAGTAGAGGTGGTCAAATTTCTAAGACAAATCGGGGAATCTAGAGTTTAAGAAGTTGGCACCTCCTACTTTTGAGGGCTCTACCGAACCTACTGAATCTTTGAAATGGCTGAAGGTAATGGAGAAGGTTTTTGCCAGTATGGATGGTACAGATAAGGAAAAGGTTTGTTTTTCTACTTATCAGTTGCAGGGCGAAGCTTTTGAATGGTGGGAGACTGTCAAGAGGCAGCATGGTACTGAGGAGCCAATTACTTGGGACAGTTTTCGTCAAGAGTTCTTGGATATGTATTTTCTAGAAAGTCTTAGATTTGAGAAAGAAAGTGAGTTCACAAGATTGATACAAAGAAACATGACAGTGGCATAATATGAAGCCAAGTTTATAGAATTGTCTCATTTTTCTCCGGACATGGTGGCTATGGATAATATCAAGGCTCGAAGGTTTGAGAAAGGACTTAAACCCAGGATTCATGCTGGAGTGAGACCGATGCAATTGACTTCATATCGGGATGTGGTTAGTAAAGTCAAAATTATGGAGTAGGAAGTTGACAACATGCAACATGAAAGAGAACAAAAATTAAGGAAGTGATCTGGACCTGATGGACAGCAAGGTGGTCGATACTCTGGCAGACCGACTAGACAGAAGGGAAATCAAGAGAGGAATCCAGGACCTCAGCAGGAAAATGGTCCTCGTTGCATAAGATGTCAGGGTTTTCACTTGGTGTAGGACTACCGTTGGTTTTCTGGGGCTTGTTTTCACTGTGGCCAGCAGGGCCACAGAGCTGTGGATTGCCCTCGTGCTCAAAATTCTTGGGCTTGTTTTAACTATAGCCAGCAGGGCCACAAAGCTATACATTGCCCTCGTGCTCAGAATTCTGGATACCAACATTCATTTCCGAATGCATCGCGACCGCCTGCACCTCCTACTTCAAATGCACCAGCTTCTTTTTAGAATCAACCTTCAACTTATGGATATGGAGAGTGCCAAAAGCAGGAGACCCAGGCTCGTGTTTATGCTTTGACTCAGCAAGATGCTCAGGCATTAAATGCTATAGTGGCAGGTAATTTCAAAGATATTTTCTTTTAAAGTTAATTAAATTTAGTTCATATAATTACAAAGTTAGAATTTGACTGTTCGATAGGTACCATCAAGGTAGTTTCTTTTTATGCTCATGTTTTATTTGATCTGGGGCAATACACTCCTTTATCTCAACTAGATTTATTAAGAAGGCGAGTATGAAACCAGTATTTATGAATTATGAAACCTGTGTCTCCACTCCAAATGGGAGCACCATCATAGTTAGTATGATTTGTCCATCTTGCACTTTAAGTATTGGGAACCATGATTTTTTATCTGACCTAATGGTTTTGGAGATGAAGGAGTTTGATATTATTCTGGGAATGGATTGGTTGGCTTCTTATCATGCCACTGTGGATTGTTTTAGGAAGAAAGTAGTTTTCATCATCCAGGACAGGAACCTTTCAGTTTCTCTGACAGTAAAGGAAAGGTCCCTATTAGAATTGTTTCGGCTATTCAAGCTAGCAGGATGCTGAGGCAAGGTTGCATAGGATACTTAGCCAATGTTATGGACCTTCAGCAAGAAGAAGTGAAGTTGGAAACCATTCCGACTATGAAAGAATTTTCTGATGTATTTCTGGATGAATTGCCATGATTGCCTCCTGATAAAGAGATAGAGTTTTCTATTAATCTTGTACCAGGTGCAGAACCTGTTTCTAAGGCTCCCTACAGAATGGCACTAGCTGAATTGAAGGAGCTTAAGGAGAAACTTCAGGAACTACTTGATAAGGGTTTTATCAGGCTGAGTGTTTTACCATGGGGTGCTCCGTTGCTTTTTGTTAAAAAGAAGGATGGAAGTTTGGGGTTGTATATTGATTATCAGGAATTGAATAAATTGACAATCCAAAATAAGTACCCTCTTCTGAGAATTGATGATCTTTTTGATCAATTGCAAGGTGCACAGGTGTTTCAAAAATTGATCTGCGGTATGGGTATTATCAGTTAAAAATTAAGAATGAGGACATATCCAAGATAGCCTTTCAGACTAGATATGGACATTATGAATTTTTGGTGATGCCTTTCGGATTAACAAATGCTCCAGCAGTTTTTATGGACATGATGAATAGTATATTCAGATCATATTTGGATCAATGTGTAGTAGTGTTTATTGATGATATTCTGATATATTCTAAGAATGAGAAAGATCATGAAAAACATTTAAGAAAAATCTTACAAATACTAAGAGAACAAAGATTGTATGCAAAGTTGAAAAAATGTCAATTCTGGCTTGATAGTATTTCGTTTCTCGGCCACATAATCTCTAAAGAAGGTTTAGCTGTTGACCCATCAAAGATTGAAGCAATTATTGGATGGAGCAAACCAACTAATGTAACTAAAGTTCGTAGTTTTTTAGGGACTAGCTGGTTACTATCGAAGATTCGTGGAGGGATTTTCTCGTTTAGCACTGCCACTAACCTAGCTAACCCATAAAGAGTTCAAATTTGTCTGGACAGATGACTGCGAGGAAAGTTTCTAGGAGTTAAAGAAATGCTTGGTGTCAGCTCCTATTCTTACCCTACCATCTGGAAGTGAAGGTTATACTATATACAGTGATGCCTCCAGAAGAGGGTTAGGATGTGTACTTATGCAAAATGGAAAAGTGGTAGCTTATGCCTCTAGGCAACTTAAATCATATGAACAGAACTATCCTACTCATGATTTGGAGTTGGCTATAGTTGTTTTTACTCTGAAAATTTGGAGACATTACTTATATGGGATATCTTGTGAAATTTTTACTGATCATAAAAGTCTCAAATATTTATTTATACAGAAGGAATTAAATTTGAGACAAAGAAGATGGTTAGAGCTGATCAAGGACTATGATATGAAAATAAGTTATCATCTGGGAAAAGCAAATGTGGTAGTTGATGCATTGAGCAGGAAAATCGTGGGTAGTGCAGTGACTTTAATTACTTCTCAAAAAGAAATTCTCCAGGATTTTGGAAGGTTAAATATGGAGATACAGCTGCACAATTCCAAATTTTACTTGCTGCCCTTAAGATACAATCTACTTTAATTGATAGAGTTAAGGTATTCTAGAAGAGTAACACAGAATTACAAAAGATCAGGAAAAAGGTACAATCTAGGATAATTTCAAAATTTTGAATTCATGAGGATGGATCCTTAAGGTTAGGAAATATATTATGTGTTCCAAGGGATGCAAGTTTGAAGAAGGAAATCTTGACTGAAGCTCGCAACTCCACTTATACTATTCATCCTAGAAGTACAAAAATGTATAAAGATCTTAAAAGAACTTTTGGTGGGGTGGTATGAAAAGGGAGATAGCCATGTTTGTGGCCTAATGCTTAACTTGTCAACAAATAAAAGCTGAGCATCAGAGACCTGCGAGACCACTGCCACCCTGGCTATTCCAGTATGAAAATGGGAGCATGTCATAATGGATTTTGTTACAGGATTATCGAGGACTCTCAGAGGATTTGATGCTATTTGGGTTGTTGTAGATCGATTGACGAAGTCAGCTCATTTCCTACCTATCAAGGTTAATTTCTTCATGGAAAGGCTAGCTAAATTATATATTGATGAGATTGTTAGATTACATGGTATTCTTGTATCAATTATATCTGATAGGGATACGAGATTTGTTTCTCAATTTTGGAAAGGACTGCATCGAGCTATGAAAACAAAGTTGGAATTTAGTATAGCCTTTCATCCTCAAATAGATGGTCAGTCAGAGAGGACAATCCAGACATTGGAAGATATGCTTAGAGCATGTGTTTTAGATTTGAAAGCATCATGGGATGAACATTTGTCATTGGTGGAGTTTGCATATAACAATAGTTATCAAGCAACCATTAAAATGGCACCTTTTGAAGCATTGTCCGGGAGGAGATGTAGGACCCCGATATGTTGGGATGATGTTGGTGAAAAAAAGTTTTTGGGACCAGATATTGTACTGTAGACAATGGATAAAATTCAACTTATTAGGAGACGGCTTCTCGCAGCTTAAAGTTGACAAAAGAGTTATGCATATACTCGGAGAAGAGAGCTAGAATTCCAAGTGAGAGATCATGTGCTTCTCAAAGTGTCTCCTACCAAAGGAGTAATGAGGTTCGGGATGCGAGGGAAGCTAAGCCCTCGATATGTTGGTCCTTTTGAGATCCTAGAGAAAATTGGAGTAGTGGCATATCGACTTGCTTTGCCGCCTTCTCTTGTGGGAGTGCATAATGTTTTCCATGTTTCTATGCTAAGGAAATATGTACCTGATCCAAATCATGTAGTTGAATTAGAACCGCTTCAATTCAGGGAAGATTTGTCTTATGAAGAGCAACCAGTAAAAGTGGTTGATAAAAAGGAACAAGTCCTGAGATGGCATGTCATTCTTTATGTTAAAGTTCAGTGGAGCAATTATTCAGAGTGTGAGGCCACCTAGGAACTAGAAGAAATCATGAGAGACAAGTATCCTCAACATTTTAGTGAATCAGGTATGTCAATTTCGAGGATGAAATTTCTTTTAGGAGGGGAGAATGTGAGGCCCAACCCAAAATGTGGCCCATGTGAATTTGGACTGAAGCCGACAATTGGGATGCTGACTTCAGTTTGGATCGACCTTGGCACCGAACTGCCAGTTTGTTCAATGGAGGAGTAGGAGAGGGGAGGTTGAGGCATATGGGAGAGGGGAGGCTGAGGTGTGCGGGAGAGGGATTACTCCCTATAAGGAAGGCTCCTCCGTGTGCCTCGATCCATCTCATATAGTCATCTTCCTTAGGTGAACGCTGACGAAGCCCTCTCGCATGCCACGGTCCTTTCCGGAACACGTACTCCTCCAGTGGACGTCAATCTCACCGGTAAGTTCTCTGTTCTCGTCTTCTCTCGGGTTGGCATGAGCAAAGGAGACTGACGGGAGCCATTCCCTCTCGAGCATGGGTTTGAGTAGGATGGACCGGCCGGGATGGGAGGGGGGGATTGATTTCATTTTGGGTTTCCGGTAGTGGCCGAACAGCTGTCGGGCACTGATGGTTCCTTCCCTTCCCTTCCTTCCATTTTCTGGTGGCAGTGGAAGGTAGGTTGGGGGAGACAGTAGAGAGATTTGAATGAGAGGAGAATAGGGGTGTTGGCAGCGGGTGGGAAGAAAGGGGAACGAACCGAGTTGACCCGATTTTTAGGGTGAGTCAACTCGGTTGGTTGGCTGAGTTAACTCGGTCACAAAATTGAGTTGACTCAATAAGCAGGGAATTTAGCTTTCTTTTTGTAGTTTTATATAGATATATATGAAAATTAATTATATGATTAAAAATTGTTATGCAGGATCTGGTTGTCCTTGGAAGACCCAATTTAGTGTTGGATTATACTAGTTGGTGGATATTCTACAGTAAGTTATCATTCTCTAGTAAAATTTACCATGCAATATTACTGTATAACTTTATGCTGTATATTAATGATATGATGTGGTATGAGGCTAAACACTTATGATTAAAATGTACTGTGTCATGGGTTGAGTTGGTTTTAGTTACTCTCTAGTCCAACTATGATTACATGAGTTAGGATCTAATCTCCTTGTGGGTTTCCAGTGGGGCGATCACTAGCACATGACCGTTGAGCGATATATGAGTCAGGAGCTAGTTTTCCTTGTGGGCCTGGCCGGCGGGGCGATCGCTGGTACATGCAGAGGAGGGGTGTTGGTAGCGGGTGGGAAGAAAGGGGAACGAATCTAGTTGACTCGGTTTCTGGGGTTAGTCAACTCGGTTGGTTGGCTGAGTTAACTCGGTTACAAAATTGAGTTGACTCAACTGAGTTAACTCGGTTGGTTGGCTGATGGATGGGCAGCTCTACAGCAGATCCTACTCCTATCCACTCTTGAAGTGCCTGAGGCCCGTAGAGGCAGCCTTTGTGCTCCAAGAAATACACGAAGGCCTCTGTGGGAACCATGTCCGGGGGAGGATGATAGCATACAAGGCTTTCCATCAGGGGTACTACTGGAAAACTATGAGGGAGGACGCCGCCGACTTCATGAGAAAGTGCGTCCACTGCCAGCACCACGCTCACATACAATGTCAACCAGCGGCGCCGTTCTCCCAACTCTCCGCACCTTGACTATTCACCCAGTGGGGGATGGACATTTTTGGTCCATTCCCTTCCGCGTCTGGGCAACGCAAATTTCTGATAGTGGCTATTGACTACTTCACCAAATGGATGGAGGCAGAGCTACTAGCACGGATCACCGAAGCCAAGGTCCATCAATTCTTCTGGAAGTCGATCATCTGCCGATTCGGACTTCCCCACAGCATCTTCACCGACAACGGATGGTAGTTCGACAATCGGGAGTTCGAGGAGTTCTGCACCGACCTTGGCATCCATCATTGCTTCACCTCGATGGCTCACCCCCTAGACCAATGGAGAAGCTGAGGTGACCAACCAGACTATCTTCCAAGGACTCCGAGCTAGGCTAGACCGGGCCAAGGGTAGGTGGGCGGAAGAACATCCTAGTATTCTTTGGGCCTACCACACAACACCCAGAATGGCCACGGATGATATGCCCTTTGGCCTCGTCTTCAGTGCTGAAGCCATCATTCCAGTCGAACTTGGCATACCCATACTGTGGGTGGAACAGTACAATGAAGCAGAAAATCCAGCCCGCATTCTTCTCAACTTGGACCTCCTCAAGGAAACCAGAGACAGGGCTCGACTCCAGATGGTGGCCTACCAGCAGCGCGTAGCTCGGTACTACAACGCGCGGGTAAGGCCAAAGATCTACCGACCGACCTGGTGCTATGCCGGGTTGAAGCCTCCCAACCCTGGGAGTGTGGCAAGCTCTCGCCGAACTGGGAGGGTCCTTATAAGATGGTCGAGGCTCTTCCTCACGGGGCCTACTACCTAGCAAAACTGGACAACACCAGATTCCCGCAGACTTGGAACACCAATAATCTAATGATGTATTACCAATGATGTAAGGCTTTCCTCCATTAATAATAAAGATCCTCTTTGTGCAAATCATTTTTTCCTTGTAGGAATGCCACTGCTCGACCCCAGGTCTGGCAAGCCAAGTCCGGAAACTCCTGAAGCCCGGCACTCCGAGCTCGGAAACTCCCGAAGCTTGGCACTCTGAGCCCGGAAACTCCCGAAGAAAACTTCATTGATATTTCTTTAAATCCTTACACTTTCTCTGGGCCTTAACAGGCTGGGTAGCCCAAATAGAAATGAGAAGGAAAAGAAGAAATACATAAAAAGTGGGAGATCCCTAAGCTACTCAGTCAGCTCCTTCCCAGGACGGTGCACACTCGGGACGTCATCTACCAGGACCTCTGGTGGTGGGGCCATGTCTAGACCCTCCATTGGCGGGGCTACATCGATGGCAGCCGTGGGCTCCTCCGACTTGATCAAGGCCAAGTCCGGGCTCCTGCACGAAGCAGCGGGGAAGGTGAGCCCGTCCAAGTTCATGTCTGACAGGAGCTCCTCCACCCTGGTCCGGCAGAACACGAATCCTTTGAAAAAGGAATCCATGGCTAGCTCATGGAATTCAGCATCGAACTCCGATGAGGCATTGTAGTTGGCCACTACCTCGGTGACCTCCTTCCTCGCAGTCTCCATCGAGTCGACTGCTACCAAAGTCTTCTCCTTGGTGGCTGCGACCTTCCTTTCGACAGCTGCGGCCTGCCCCTTCGCCTCCTTCAGCTGAGCCCGAAGGGACCGGACTTGCTCCCTCTCCCAGGCCACCTTGGCCCCAAGCTCTTCTATCTTGGCCTCCCTGGCCTTGAGCTCCTCGGCCCTGCTTTGGCCAAGTCCCTCTCCCAGTCTAGGGACTCCTCCAGGCCCTTGATGCACCTCTCGGCACCTGCCACCTTGGCCCTCAGCTCCTTATTTACCCTCTTGGCCTCCCAGGCCTCGTCTATTTTCAACTTGGCCTCGGCTCTCAGCAAGTTAAGTTGCGATGCCTGCTGTTGGTCCCTCTTGGCCCAGCTCCTGCAATAGTCCCGTATCAATAGAAGATCCACCCCAAGCTGCGACAAGGAAATGTTAGCTGAAGAAATAATAGAAGAAGAGGAAAAGAAAGTTAGAAGTACTTACTGAGAAGAGCTGCGGGAATGTGTCGAGGATGGCATCACCCAAGAGCCTTCCCCTTTCTCCTGCTGATCGTGCGGTTGGACGGCAAAGTCCATCATGTGCTCGACGAGAGCTCGGTCCCAGACCAAAGAAGTGTCCGGCGCCACTTCGAATGGCAGCTTGTGGGAAGCCTTCTTCCTCCTCTCCGCCACCTCGGCATCGCCCTCGTGGCTAGTCGAGGATGCTTCGGAGCCTTTGTGGGGGCTCATCGCCACTTCGGACAGGGAAGCTGGCATCGACTCCCTCCTTTCCTGCTCCTCTTCTGTCTCCACCTTGATGACTTCAGGGGGTGGGGGTGCCACAGCGGCAGCAACAGCAGCAGCGATGGTAGCGAACCTTGCCCGGACCACCACTTCTAGCTCCCAGACCAGAGATGGGTCTTACTACCTCGGTGGCTCGGGGATGGACTTGATCGCTCTCCTGCTCAGCTCGGACAGTGCTGCAGGTCGGCCCTCGCGCTCTCTTCAGCCCGGCCCTCTTCGACAGGGACTCTCTGACCCCCGTCAATGCACTCCTTCTCCTGGATAATGCAAGGAGTTCGTCTACTAAGTACTTCATGCCTGCACAAAAGAAAGTGAGGTTAGTTTTGAACTCGAAGAGACAAAGCAGAAGACATACAAGAAAAGATCGAGCATAACTCACCCAACTCCCGCATTGGGCAGACCCCGGCCTCATACAGGTTCTGCTCTGATAGCAGAACCTCGAGAGAAGGTATCTGGTCATTGTGGAGCTGGTCGTACACTTCCCGATCAGCCACCTCGATGATAACGTTCCGGTTCGAGGTCTGATCTGGATCACTCCAAACCCAATCGACCCCCTCGATCGAAGTGAAGAAGTACTTACTCTTCCATCCTTTGATGGAAGAGAGGAGCTCAAATCTGATGCCCTTCGGGCGTGGAGAAATGAACCACCACCCCTCCTTGGACGGGTGGCGCTTTAGGGTAAAGAAAACCTTGAACAGAGAAAAACGGGCAACGAACCTGTGAAAATGTCAGAGGATAATGAAGTAGAAAATCATCCTCATTGCATTTGGGACTAGCTGAGCTGGAACAAGATGGTAGTGGCTCAGCACGAAAAGGAAGAAAGAATGAAATGGAAATCGGAGGCCCCCTGCGAGGGTCTCCTCATACAGGGTAATCCGTCCCAGGCCACTGGAGGTGACCCGTTACCCCGGTCGTGGGATCAAGAGCCGGACGGAATCTGGGACACCGAAGGTCTCTCGGATGGTCAAAATCTCCTCAGCATTGATCATCGAGGTAACCCCGTCAGGACCAGTCGACCGAGATGGTTCCAGAGAAGGCTCAGGAGGAGGAGGCGGGGGACGGATCCTAGGTGACCCTATGACTATTCCCGTGGGGCATGGCCTTCTACTTATCTCGAAGTGCACCCCTTCCTCCTCATCAGAAGAAAAAGGTGTCCTTGACCGAGAAGGCCCAGCCTTGTTGGGATTGGTCGAGGGGTAAAAGTTCCGACCCTTGCGAGACATTTCAGAAAGAAGGTGAAGGAGAAGGGACAGAGAAGTAGTAAGAAGAGAACGGATGAGGTTCGAAAAGATCCTAGCCTTGAGAGGAACTCTGCCTAACCTATAGAGGAGGGAGCATGAAGAAGAATGAATCTGGCCGCCTTTGGAGGAAAAAGATGATTAGGGGAAGGAAGAAGACTCTTTGGTTCGCTGGCGGGCACAAAAATTTTGAAAGGAAAAATGTCTCAAAAACTATCCCTCCTTTCGAAATGACCTGACTGGAACCATCTCATCACCGCCATCTAATTCACGCCACGTGCCAGCAATCAGCAGGGGCTGAGGCCTCATTTCGCCCGCGACAGTTCTAGCCAAAAGCCTCCTCGGACAAGTCCATGTGTCATCTCCATATTGGTCAGGAGGTCACTTTCATGAGGTGACGATGATCGTAGCAATTATGTCACCAGATCTTTGCCTTCCCATGTCAGCATTGCATTTACTCCCTTCACCTCGAGCATTGTGCGCCAACAGGACTTAAGAGTGGGGGGCAAATGATGTGGCGGGATCACTGACGTGGAGCCCATGTCAGACCTAATCAGATGCCATGTCAGAAGAAGTTACCACATCGGATGCCTCTCTTCAGACCCCTTCGCCAGGCACCTCCCTCAAGGTTGAGATGCCCTGGTTGAATTTGAGCTTCGCCTCTCCGAACTCCTTCACCAGGCGGCTCCCTCAAGGTTGAGATACCCTGGCCGAAGTCGAGCTCCACCTCTCCGGACTCCTTCACCAGGTAGCTCCCTCGAGGTCGAGACACCCTGGTCGAAGTCAAGCTCCGCCTCTCTAGACTCCTTTGCCAGGCGGCTCCCTCAAGGTCGAGACGTCCTAGCCGAAGTCAAGCTTCGCCTCTCCAGACTCCTTTGCCAGGCGGCTCCCTCGAGGTTGAGATGCCCTGGCCGAAGTTAAGCTCCACCTCTCCGGACCAGCCCCACTTTGGATGAAGGGACCAGTAGTCGAGGGACATCGCCACTTTCCTTAGGCGGCAATAAGCCGCCCAAGGATCATGGAGAGGTGCCCGCCAGGCTGTAATAATTATCCTAACTACCACTTATACCAAAAGGGAAGGGGTCCCCCAATCGAGGCACTGCGCTCCCTACCAACCGTCTGTGCCACCCAAAAGAGGAAGTCAACTAGGAGATCCAAATCCAGGGGACGGCCGTCCCCCAATCGAGGCTCTACTAAGTTTTCCAAAACAGGGTGACCAAAAGGATGGTCAGAACGCATGGTGCTGTCCCTATTATGAATGGGGAAAGGCACCTCGTGCACGGCAAGGAACGTCACCGTGCATACCTACAGGCATGGGGGGATCCCAAGGTAGGTGACTGGCAGCCATCCTGGCTTAAAAGAGTTTCCCAAGGTTCTAGGAAGAAGGTGAGCAAACTAACGGGCAAGGAAGGTAGTGCATAGGAGAGCAACTGAGAGACCAAGGCTATCGGAGACCCATCGGAAAGGTCTCGACAAACATAGCCATCCAGCATGAGCTCTCCTCCTCCACCACTTCCCCCGCTCTACTCTTTGCTCATCCATACTCTTCCAGTACATTATTTTCTCCTCCTAGCATGGAGTCCATCTACGGGGCTCGACCAGGAGGATCTGTTCCCCTGGATCGTCACTGACTTGAGCATCAGAGTGCCCCTAATAGGATCACTGGACCGGGTCTCCTCTGTTTTGCAGGTCCGGGCACATGGGCCAGTCCTAGAGCGATAAGGACGCGATCCGAGTTTGTCCTCAGCTATAGGCCACGATGGTTTAGGTAGCAACAAAAGTGATTACATCATGGATAGTACATCTAGATATTTTTGGCATTCCAAGTCTGAGGGATAGGTGTCCCATTGAGATCCTTTATCCAATAAGCTCCCTGCTAAAGTGTTTTAGTCACTCAATAAGATGCTTCCCAGTTGAGAGATAGCTTGCCTTGCTTAGTGGATCTTGACACTTTAACACATCGCAACATAAGGTCTCCTAGATGGAAAGTTTTCGACCTCACCCAAGAATTGTAATACCGAGCTATCCTCTATCAATATGCCATCATTCATAGATAGTCTCGGTCCTAAATCTCCTCCAATAGGTCAAGATTGGCCCTCGGTTGATCTGAGTTGGTTGCCTTATCAAAGTATTTGATTTTCATGGTTAGGAGTCCGATCTTGATGGGGACAACTATTGGAAATAGAAATAGGGTTTCATATATGTATTTTATTTTTTTAATTACCAGTGGAAGCAAATCTAATTAAAACATTTTCGATCAGAAAACACATGCATGAGACTGATTCTAAAAACTCTTACCATGGATCTAGAATATGATATGCAAAGTAGTAAATGCTAAGATTAAAATCAGCATGCATCGAAGATCTAGAACATAATATGCAAAGTAGTAAATGCTGAAATTAAAATTAGCATGCATCAATCTCATCAATATATGCTATAGATCTAATTTACACTATCTATGAGATTAGATCTCATACTTGATCATGGGTCACTGATCTCTACTACTGATGGCATGTGAAAAAAAATTCTTCAAGTCACTTTGCAGTTATACAATGCATCTTATCTCTATAGATCATCCATACGAAGTCCTAAAGTGATCAACCTTCTCGGACTACTAGATCTGTGCAAAGGCCTCTAGATGGCTGATGTAATTCCTTCTTTGGAACTTCTTAGACCCTCCAAGAAGATGAAAAAGAGGAGATCTAGGAGAACTTGGAAGTGGAAGAAATAAAATAAGGAGAGATCTCTGTCTAATTTTTCCTTTTTCTCCCTTAAAACCCTAGGGCCTAGATCCCATGCCCTCTCTTTGTTCTCATGCCAATTCTCCCTCTCTCTTTATTTTTTTTTGTTTGATGATTTCATATCTCAGTTCTCATGATAACACTACTCCAAATTCATGCACAACCCAAAAAATTCAATAAACATATGGCATGGAGAATTGATAAGGATAAGGAAAGATAGAGATAGAATAGAACTAGGAGTTCTAATCCTATTCAAAGTCTATTAAATGAATTCAAAGTTCATCTAAAATTATTCTAAGCCAATCCTAATCAAAAGAGAAATAAGGGAGGATGAAAAGTCTATTCTTTTACTAAGAATTCATAGAAAAAATAGAGTTAGGCTTAGAGAATATCCTGGTGGTGCTAGGATAGGAATAAAAATGCTAATTCAATTCTAATTGAGTTCAAATCAAACTAAATTTGTTTTAACTCAATTAAATATTTGAACCAGTCCAATTAGGTCCTAATTTATTTAATTAAATCATAGTCAAATCAGAAATTAATCAAGTCTAAGTCTGAATAAAATTAAGATCAAAATTGCATAGCGATGAGGTCATTGTATAACCTAATTGGATGAAATCTAAGTGAATCTAATTCAATTAGACTTGACCTAAACCTCTTTGCTCAATCAAATTAAATCAATTTACAATCTAATTACTAATTAATTATCCTTTAATTAATTAATAATTAATAATTTGTTTATAATACTTATATAAGGTTAATTATTTATTATATTGATAATTATACCTTGAATGATTATTAATTGTTAATTAGTCATCATGATCACTCAGAAACTTTTGTTGTGTGTGACCCCATATATTCAAACACTAAGTCGATAGCATAAGAATAAATTTCTAAACTAATTGATGTGATAATCTAGTAATAATACCTGACATCTGGATAGGTCGAATAATTGTAAAGCAATATTCAAGAACCTATGCATATGGTTACGTACAATCATCCTTTAACCTAATACTAAGAATGACCTAAGAGTTAACTGCTAACTCTTAGATAGTGCATTCAGATGTGTTTCAGCTTAACAAATCCTATGATTTCTAACATAGATTATCCTAGTTAAGGTTTTGCTAAATTAAAATATAATAAAATATTATCTTCAATACCTTGGAGTGGCCAATCTATTTTTCTACTCATATATTGACTTTACAAGTAATTGACTATACTTAAAAACTTTCTGTCACTGTATTGAAATATAGGTAGTCCGATATCAAAGTATAGTGAGTTACTTGTAAGTCACCATGGAAATCTCAAACTTGAGGGATACTTATATCCATATCCTTCTCTAAGATACTCATAACACCGGAGTATTCTACAAAGTTGGTCATATTTAGTAAAATGTACTCCTACACTCACTACATGCCATACTTGTATTTTCACACTCCTTGCTTATGAGGATGATTAACTTATATGGCACACAATGACCTATATTCGATAAATATTGTCATCCTTGGTAACAACGTATTATTTGATCATGAATAGGTTTAAGAACTATATGATAAATCCTCTTTTATCAAATATAAGTAGTTCTAAGGACTTCATCATAATAGAGTTAAAGAAAGATACATAAATGTGATGAACTATTAAAAAAAACTTTTATTTATTAATAGTTCATATAAAATTATAATGAGCTCAACTATCTATAACTTAGACGATTGGCTTTATGACATATTTTCTAATAACTGACATATGGACTAGAGATAATCGGAATAGTATCGAATACCCATCCACTTGTGATCATCAAATTCTTTAATTTCGAGGGCTTTAGTAAATGGACCGACCAAGTCCTTCTTCCCATTGATCTTCTGAAGATCAATAACATCATCTCGATCCACAATCTCTCATACAAGGTGGTAGCGACATAAAATATGCTTGGTTCGCTGATGCGACTTTGGTTTATTTACTTAGGTATGGCTCCAATGCTATCATAATATAGAAGAACTGGACCATCGACGGAGGGTGCCATCTCAAGTTTGCTGATGAACTTTCATAGCCAAATAGCTTTCTTTGTTATATCAGATGTAAGAATGTACTCCACCCGCATACTGAATTCCTATAGTCGCTACTTAAAATGTTTCTAGTAGATTATTCCTTTGTTCAGGATAAAGACATATCCTGATACACTCTTGCTATCAATCTTATATGACTGAAAACTTGAGTCGGTATAATCTACTAGTTTCAAGTCAAAATTTTTATAAATAAACCACTGGTCCTTAGTATTTCTCAAATACCTAAGAATAGTCTTTACGACTTTTTAATAGTTCTCACCTGGATCAAATTAGTATCTACTGACTACTCTTAGTAAGTTTGTCATATCTAGTCTTGTATATATGATAGCATATATAATAAATCCCACTAATGGAGGCATATAGAAATCTATTCATATGCTCTCTCTTAAAGAGTTGTCAAACAATCCTTCTTAAAGAGAGTACTTCCATGACCTATCAGAAGATAGTCTTTCTTGAAATTTACCATACCAAATCGCTTCAGCACTGTCTTAATATATGTAAACTAGATTAACCCTAGCAACCTTTTAGATCTATCCCTATAGATCTTCATCCTAAGGATATAGGATGCTTTTTCCAAATCCTTCATGGATAATTGAGATGAAAGCCATACTTTTATCCCTTGCAATACAGGAATGTCATTCTCAATTAAGAAATATCATCCACATACAAAATAAAAAATATGACCACTGAATTGTTAGCCCATTTATATATACAGGGCTCTTCTTTGTTCTTAATGAAGCCATACATTCTAATCACTTTATCAAAATGCATGTTCCAACTTTGAGATGCCTACTTCAATCCATAAATAGATCTCTGAAGCTTGCACACCTTTGATTCATCCATGGATATGAACCCTTAAAGTTATATCATATACACCTTTTCTTCTAGCTTTTCATTTAGGAAAGTAATTTTGACATTTATTTACCAAATCTTGAAACCAAGACATATTGCTAATATAAGCATAATCCAAATAGACTTGAGCATTATCATAAGAAAAAATATCTCATCATAGTCAAACCATAACGTTGACGATATCCCTTGATAACCAGATAGGCTTTATAGGTTTTCACCTTCCTGTTTGCACCCCTTTTTCTTTTGAAAACTTATTTACACCCTATGGATTTTACCCCTTCAATTAAATTAATGGGTGCCCATACATTGTTGATCTTCATAGACTCCATTTCAGATTTCATGGTTTCAAGCCGTTTATTAGAGTTGGAACTCTCATAACATCCATATAAGTGATTAGATCCTTATTGTTTTCATTAAGTTTAACAGGATCACCATCCTGAACCAAGAAACCATGGTATCTGTATGGCTAATGTGGTACTCTACCAGATCTCATAAAGGGTGCATCTATAGTTGGTTTTGGGTTTGAACTAATTATATCCGATTTGAGGGTTTAGTTAATTAAGTTAGTTCTTTTATCCATCGAACTTCTTCAAGCTCAACCTTAGAGGTATTAGTTCCTTCTCTAAGGAACTCTTTTTTAAAAAAGACTACCGAGAAGGAACTCTTTTTAAAAAGACTATCCTATTGTTGACAACACCTTTTGTTCATTAGTATGGTAGAAGAAATAATCCTTAATTTCTTTTAGTTACCCTATAAAAATATATTTGTTAGACCTTGATCAAAGCTTGTCTATTTTCAAATATTTGACATAAGCTAGACATCCCTAGATCCTAAGGTATGAGAGTCTCAACTTATGCCTTGTTCATATTTCATATGGTGTTTTCTTTACAAACTTGCTAAGAACTCTATTGAGAATATGACAAGCCAACTCAAGTACATATCCCTAAAAGGAGATCAATAGACTCACAAACCCCATTATGGAAATGATATCTAACAAGGTTCAATTCTGATGCGGGACAATAATTAAAACTAAAATACTAATATAATAATCTAATTAGCAGAGAAAAATAAAGATTAATTTTTTTTTATTTTTTTTGGATTTTTAAGTGACTTAAAGGAGATGGTAAAGAAAACTAGTTTTAGTTAATTACCTGCAAGTAAACCACAAAATAACTAGAAAAATAAAGCTTGGTGGCTGAGAAACCACCGTAAACTAGGGTCTACTTATCAATATTTAGAAATTAAAGAGAAGGGAAGAAGTTTAAGTTTTACCAATGTGGAATCATCCCTCTGAAGTAAATCTGGCAGGACTCTCAAGATTGTCGCGGCAGGGTTTCAAGAACTCGATCCCAGGCTTCAATCTTCGGTGCGATGCTGGTTTTGAGGCAAGAATACCTGGCTTCGATTCCTGATCACTTGCAAACACTCAACAATGAAAACTCAGATTAGAAAATAGCAAAAGAAGGAAAAAGAATGGAAGGGAAGGGTTAGAAGTGATGGCTAGGAATTCTTGTCGGCTGGATAGGTAGGGCCTCATACCCCACGATGCTCTGTAAAACAAAGGAAGGGCCTCACACCCTGCGATGCACATAGAAAAGGAAGAGATTTTGATAGAGTCTTTTTATTAATGAATAATAATAATTATTTACAAGGGAGATTGATGGAGTATTTATAGACCCACAACCAGTAGTGTAAGGGATACAAAGACTAGACTTGTACTCCCTTGGACTACAACTCCTAGAATCCTACTCTTGGGTGTCTTTGACTCTTGCTTGTTAGGCTGATCTGGACTCCTCTCAAAGTGGGTGACAACATGAAGCTTTTCATCTCATTTGGGCGCCAAGATGAGGATTGGTGAGGTGACTTGATGTAGGGTCAAGATGCTCCATCACTTGGCCATGGTTGTTGGACTTTGGAATCTTGATGTTGTAGGCTTTTGCAAGTAGTGGTGAGACTCTTGAGTTCTGGAAACTTAAGCAGCTCTGAACCTGTTTGATTGAAATGCTTAAAGTAGAAACCCTTGGACTTCCAACACTTTGAATGAATAATTTGGCTTGAACTCTTTGGAAAATGGCATCAAGGAAGAGGCTAGAATGCTTTGGCCAACTTCTCATATTTTTGGCATGAAGTTCTTGAGTGGAGGGGTGCCAAATGGGAAGACTCCTTCTCATTTACTCATCTTAAAATAAGTTGGCGCTAACTCCTCTTAAGTGGCCAACCAAAGAGATTTATACCATGTGTTGTCCTGTGATGATGTCCAAATAACGTGACATGGAGTGTGTTGTCCCAAAATGACATGGCATGTCCAAACATGACATGTGTTGATGTCCAAATCCTTGAAAAGGTGGTGCCAAGAACTAGCTGACTTGGGCTAGTACATGGAATCACATGGTTTGTCTTGAGCTAGCACATGGGATCTTCAATTGGGTGCACATGAAGTCACATGGGTCTTCAATTGGATCCCTCTTGTATTACAGGACTCAATAACTAATTATTACAATACTTAAAATCAAATAACTAAAGCCCCACTTGATCAATTGATCAAACGGCATAACCTCATGCAATAAAAAGAATAAATTTTGTAAACAGGGTTTGGCCCAATAGGGTTTGACACAAATGATAAATGAGATTTTTATACAAATCTTAATTGGTAAAAAGGGCTAAACCCAACTAAGCCTATTTAACATAATTTAAAATAAAATATTTACATGGTAAATGGGGTTGGGTTCAGGGCTTTATTCATAGGTGATCCATAGGGATGTGGGTTCAACCTATCGATATTTTCTGGCCTTGGTGTCCACACCAATTTTTTCCAAGTGGGAGAAACTCGATCCTGTCAAGTATGGGTCAATATCACTATGATAGTGCTCTAGTAAGTCTAGGTCAACTCTTATAAGTCATTTCTGGTGATCCAAGAATCATCAGTCTCGGGTCATCCTTGCCAATGAACCAGATATCGCTGGTAATCTTTGCTCTGGGTAGCAATGATCTTGTCATCCAAGATTTGCTCGATCTTGTCTCTCTGGGCTGGTGGTATGGTAGGTGGACACATTTGGGTTGGTTCACTCTCAAGGATTGGATTAGGCCCAAATGGCTTACTAGGAGTCAACGTTGGCTCCTTATACTCAATAAGGTTTGAAACGTTGAAAGTAGAGCTAATACCTAGTTCAGGTGGCAACTTAAGCATATAGGCATTAGGTCCAATTTTCTTAATTACTTTGTATGATCTACTACTATGGGCATATAACTTTTTCATGGTTCCAGATGGAAACCGTTCAGGTCGTAGTCTAACCATGACAAAGTCTCCTTCATTGTATTCCTTGAGTCTTCTCTTAGTATCAGCCATATGTTTATAAGATTCGTTGCTTTCATTAATTTTGTTACTTATCTCTTTATGCAACTCTCTAACATGGTCAGCATATGACTTAGCAGACTCTGAGATGCATTCATGCATAGGTAAAAGAATAAGATCTAGAGGTTTTCTAGGTTTGTACCATGAACAATTTTAAAAGGACTTTTCCTGTAGACCTATTCACTGAGCTATTATATGTAAATTCAGCTCTAGATAGTAATAGGTCCCAATTGGCAGTATGCTCTCCAACTAAGCTTCTCAGTATGTTTCCTAAACTTTGATTCACCACTTTAGTTTGGCCATCAGTTTGAGGGTGATAAGAAGTGAAAAATTTAAGTTTTGTCCCTAATAAGTGCTAGAGTGTTTTCTAGAAATAACCGGTGAATCGAACATTTCTGTCGAAAACTATTGTCCTAGGTAAACCATATAGTCTAACGACTTCATTCAGAAATAGCTTGGCTACCTTAGAAGCATCATAGGTTTGGGAACAAGGCAAGAAATGTGCCATCTTTGAAAACCTATTGACCACTACAAATATAGAATCATTTTTCCTTAGGGTCTTAGGTAATCTAAGAACAAAGTCCATGCTAAGATCCTACCATCGGCAATCCGGTATAGGAAGTGGGGTGTATAAGCTAGGTTTTGCTTTTGCTATTTAGCAACAGCACAAGTTCTACATCTAGCTACAATTTGAGCAACATTCCTTTTAAGACTCGGCCAATAGAATTGGTCTTCTAGTACTAAGATTATCTTATTTCTATCGAAATGTCCAGCTAAGCCTCCAGCATGTGTTTCCCAAGTCAAAAAGTATCTAAGTGAAGTATTAGGAATACATAGTTTACTTTCCTTAAATAAGTAACCATCTTGAATAGTGACTCACTATATGAGCCAGTCGATCCTTGTTTAACTACCTTATAGATTTCACCAAAATCATCACAGTTCTCATACTCATCTTTTAATTTCTCAAATCTGACTACTCTAGTGCTAACACAACTCAAGAGCATGAATCTCCTACTCAATGCAACAGCAACTTTATTATCAGTACCCAATTGATGTCTCAAAATAAAAGTATAGGCCTGTATATATTCAACCCATTTTTCATACCTTGAATTTAATTTCTTTTGCGAGTTAAGGAACCTAAGGACTTCATGATCAGAATAAAGTACAAACTCTTACAGTAGCAAATAGTATTGCTAGTACCTAAGTGCTTGAACCACCACATATATTTCCTTATCATAAGTAGAATATTTTAACTTAGCATTGTTCAATTTCTTGCTAAAGAAAGCAACCGGGTGATTCTCTTGACTCAAGACTCCTCCAATTCCTACCCTTGAGGCATCACAAGCAACCTTGAAGACTTTCAAAAAATCGGGTAGCCTCAGATTGGGGCTTGGGTCATCTTGTCCTTAATGTCATTAAAAACCCTATTGGCATCTTTTGACCATTTAAAAGCTCCTTTCTTCATCCAATCTGTAATCGATGCAACAATCATACTAAACCCTCGAATAAATCTCCTATAGAAAGTAGCTAATCCATAAAAACTTTGAACATCATGAATATTCTTAAGGATATGCCACCCAACTATGGATTTTATCTTCTCGGGGTCTGCGATACTCCTTCAATAGTCACTACAAAACCTAGGAAAATAATCCTTGGAGTCATAAAACTATATTTCTTCAAATTTGCATAAAGATTATCTCCTCTAAGTACTTGACAAACCTGCTAAAGATGGTTTAAGTGATCCTTCTTATTCTTACTATAGATGAGGATATCATCGAATATACTACCACAAATTTTCCAATAAATGATTTCAAAACTTGAATCATAATCCTCATAAAAGTACTTGGTGCGTTCGATAAGCCAAAAGGCATCACTAACCATTCATACAAGCCATCCTTGGTCTTAAATGCAGTCTTCCATTCATCCCCGGGCCTAATTTTAACCTGATGATAGCCACTCTTAAGGTCTATCTTTGAAAATATGGTAGCATCGACCATCATATTTAACATATCATCAAGGCGGGCTATTGGAAACCTATATTTCACTATAATCTTATTGATGGCTCTACTATCTACACACATGCACCAAGTGCCATCCTTTTTAGGAGTCAAAAGGGTTGGAATAGCACATGGGCTTAATCTTTCCCTGATAAACTCTTTCCTAAGAAGATCCTCAACTTGCCTATGTAATTCCTTATGCTCAGTAGGATTCATCCTATAGTGAGGTAAATTTGGCAAGGTAGCTTTTGGGACTAAGTCTATAGCGTGTTGTATGTCCCTTAATGGAGGTAAATAGTCAGGGAGGTCTTTTGGAAATATGTCCTTAAATTCTTTTAGAAAATCTAAAATTTCCTTGGGATGTTCTTTTTGTGATTCATCATGAACTTCTTTAGCAGTCAGCATCCAGACTATTGAACCTTCAACAATTTCGTGCTCTAATTCCTTAGCAGTAATTAGGTTCAATCTGGTTCCTTTTCCCTTAAATGACTAGACCCTCTTTTAGTGTTGTCTTTGGATGGGGTTGAGTTGACCACAATTCTTTTTCACGGTGTTTAAATGAACACAAGTTAGATCGGCCAAAAAGGGTTGCATCATGGTCATATAACCATGGTCTGCCAAATATGATGCTACTAACCCCTATTGGAATCACGTCACACCATAACTTCTCTTGGTAGAATTGAATTTGGATTGGGACCTGGCATTGTAACCTAATAGGAATGGTTGTCGCCTCAATCTATATGGACTAGGAAGTGGTACTGTAGGTAAACCTAAGCTCTTAACAGTATTAGTAGATATGGCATTCACACAACTTCACTATCTATAATAATCTTACACACTTTATCTCCTAGCTTAATAAAGGTCTGTAAAATATTCATCCTAAGCCAGTCCTCATTCTCTTGGTCTGAGCTAGAATACACCTAACTACACCTAGTAGGTCAGATGACTCTATGGGCTCTTCATCACCTTCGTACTCTTCTCCCAAGTCTTCCTCAGCTTCATAAACTTCCTCCTCAAATTCTTCCACATTCTCTACATTCTCTTCCTCACATTCACCTATATGCAATGTTCATACGGGACAGTCAGCAACAAAATGACCCATTTTACGGCACCTAAAACATACGGTATTTTGATTCCTATTTCTACGAACCATGGGTGCCTTTCCTTTATCTTCCCTATGAACTGGTTGAGAACTAGGATTAGGTCGGCTAGGTGGAAATAGATTAGGGCTAGGCCTAGTTCCAGGGGTATTAAACCTATTTGACTCAGGTCTATAGGTAACAGGTCTTCTCTGGAAATGTTCACAATCCATAGCAATCTGGTAAGCCTGTTCCAAATCATTAACTTCCCTTAAAAATAACTCCCTTTAGATATCTTCATGTAAGCTAGCTCTAAACCTTAACAAGGTGACAGCTTCGGACTCGACTACACTACACCTCATAACGAACTCATCAAATTTGGTAATATAATCAGCTACTGATCTATTTCCTTGAGTTAATTTTTGCCATTGGTATAATAATTTTTTTCATATGACAATGGTAGGTATTTCTCTCTAAGATTTACTTTCATGGCTCACCATGTACCTATAGGTAGGTCACCTCTCTATCGGTTCAGTCATTCTACATTTCTCCAGTACAATCTAGCCTGTCGGACTAGCCTAAGCTTGATAAATTTGAACTTTCTCTCCTCTGGCATTTCGTACCATTCAAAGTACTGGTCCATATCACTCTCCCAATCTGTATAGACCTTAGGATCTAAACTACCCTCAAATGTGGGTGCATCTAAATGAATGCTCCTAAGAATTTTTTCTTCCTAGTCATTCACATCAGGGGTGTGGTGTCTAGGGATTGGGTCAGGAGTAATTTCCCTATGTTGGGCTCTTGGACCTGGGTAAGCAGGCTCTCTGTATCGACCTCTTAGATCTGGAGGAGTGAATTGGACTCGAGGAATTGGGGAAATGGGTCTAGGAATCTCAGAGCTTTGATCTAGAGGAGTGGGTCTAGGCATTTCAGAACTTTACCTTGGTGAATAGGTCTAGGTGTTTCATGGTTGATCGAGTCGCATGGGATTCCTCAATGTTACCTATTCTCTCATCCATCTGGTTAAGCCTAGTAGTAAGTTGGCTAAATCGCTCAGTGAACCAAGCCTCCATGTTAGGGTCCATGGATGAATTGGGTTGGGTTTGATTAGGCTGATAGGGTGTACCTGATCTAGTTATCATGCAATGCACACACAAGACTCGGACTAGGTTTCCTAGACCTAGAGCTCAAGTAGAATGGGTCTGCTAAATTTACAACCAATTCAGTAACTACCTTATCCAGTGGCCAGTAAGAGATGGGTTCGTGGGAGGCTCTCCCTACTCTCGCAGGGTCCTAATTAAAAACCACAAAATCGCTTAGGGCATTTGCCTCTGGACCTCTAGCCTTAAACACCATATTCAAGTGATAATCAGAGGATTGGGTGCACTAGCTTACTCACAATACTTGGAACCCGACCTATTGGTGTCCCTAGCTCACTAGAGCAAATTAAGTCTAATTAATTTTAATTAAAGTTAGGACCGATGCAAAGGTGGTGGTTGTGGGCTAAGGAAGGGTGATGAAATCCCTCCCTTATGTAGATATTGAGTGCCCTTAAGATTAGGTTTGGATGATGAAATCATACAAATATGAAACCCTAGATGCAATCAAACTAAAATAATTAAAAAAAACATAAAAATAATAATTAATTATTTTTTGTATTATCAATAAATTAATTTTTAGATTAGATTAATTTCAGATTTTTGATATTAGGATTTCACGTCCAGCCGTAGCTCATTACTCCCATGGGTCATAAGTATACTTTCATATACTCGCTCAGGAGAAGTGATTTCCTTCCACCAGAAAATAGTAAATAAATTTTTTTATTTGATTTTTTTGTGATTAGTAGAGGATTAACAAAGGATTAATAAAATAATAATTATTAACTTTTTTGAATTTTTTAGAGTGGTTTTCATGTAATTTAATTTCAGCCTAGTTCTAGGTATGCAGAAATTTTAGAACTAGTAGTTAAACCCTAGTTTAACCTTCGCTTTGATATCAAAGATGATGTGGGATAATAGTTAAAACTAAAATTACTGATATAATGATCTAATTAGTAGAGAAAAATAGAGATTAATTTTTTAATATTTTTTTAGATTTTTAAGAGAGACTCAAAGGAGATAGTAAAGGAAACTAGTTCTAGTTAATTACCCGTAAGTAAACCTACAAAATAACTAGAAAAATAGGACTTGGTGGCTAAGAAACCACCGTAAACTAGGGTCTACTTATCAATTATTCGAAAATTAAAGAGAAGGAAAGAGGTTTAAGTTTTACCAACATGGATCGTCCCTCTGAAGTAAATATGGCAGGACTCTCAAGATTATCATGACAGGGTTTCAAGAACTCGATCCCGAGCTCCGATCTTCCGTGTGATGCTGGTTTCGAGGCAAGAATACTGACTTCAATTTTTGATCACCTGCAAACACTCAACAATGAAAACTCAGATTAGAAAGCAACAAAGGAAGGAAAAAGAATGGAAGGGAAGGGTTAGAAGTGATGGCTAGGATTTCTTGTTGGCTAGATAGGTAGGGCCTCACACTCCGTGATGCTTCGTAGAACAAAGGAAGGGTCTCACACCCCGCGATGCACATAGCAAAGGAAAAAATTTGATAGAGTATCTTTATTGATGAATAATAATAATTTTTTACAAGGGGGGTTGATGGGATATTTATAGACCTACAACCAGTAGTGTAAGGATACAAAGACTAGACTTGTACTCCCTTGTACTACAACTCCTGGAATCCTTCTCTTAGGTGTCTTGGACTCTTGCTTGTTGGGCTGATCTAGACTCCTCTCAAAGTGGGCGACAACATGAAGCTTTTCATCTCATTTGGGCGCCAAGATGAGGATTGGTGAGGTGGCTTGATGTAGGGTCAAGATGCTCCATCACTTGGCCATGGTTGTTGGACTCTGGAATCTTGATGTTGTAGGCTTCTGCAGGTAGGTGGACTCTTCAGTCTGGATAGAAGAGGACTCAAGGGTTTTGGTGAGATTCTTGAGTTTTGGAAACATAAGCAGCTCTGAACCTATTTGATTGAAATGCTTGAAGTAGAAACCTTTGGACTTCCAACACTTTGAATGAATAATTTGGCTTGAACTCTTTAAAAAATGGCATCAACAAAGAGGCTAGAATGCTTTGGCTAACTTCTCTTATTTTTGGCGTGAAGTTCTTGAGTGGAGGGACGCCAAATGGGAAGACTCCTTCTTATTTACTCATCTTAAAATAAGTTGGCGCTAACTCTTCTTAAGTGATCGACCAAAGAGGATTTATACCATGTGTTGTCATGTGATGATGTCCAAATAAAATGACATGGAGTGTGTTGTCCCAAAATGACATGGCATATCCAAACAGGACATGCGCTGATGTCCAAATCCTTGAAAAGGTGGCGCCAAGAACAAGCTGACTTGGGCTAGCACATGGAATCACATAGTTTGTCTTGAGCTAGCACATGGGATCTTCAATTGGGTGCACATGAAGTCACATGGGTCTTCAATTGGACCCCCCTTATATTACAGGACTCAATAACTAATTATTACAAGACTCAAAACCAAATAACTAAAGCCCCTCTTGATCAATTAATCAAAAGGCATAACCTCATGCAACAAAAATAATAAATTTGGTAAATAGGGTTTGGCCCAATAGAGTTTGACACAACTGATAAATGGGGTTTTTATACATACCCTAATTGGTAAAAAGGGCTAAACCCAACTATGCCTACATAACAGAATTTAAAATAAAATATTTAAATGGTAAATAGGGTTGGGTTCAGGGCTTTATTCACAGGTGATCCACAAGGATGTGGGTTCAACCTGTCAATAATTTCTGGCCTTGGTGTCCACACCAGATTCCTCCTTTTTGATACTCCATTATGCTGAGGTGTCTCAAGAGGTTTCCATTGTAAGAGAATTTCATTCTCTTCTAAATATGTTGAAAACTCACTAGTGAGATATTCACCTCCTCGATTAGATCCAAGAGTTTTAATACTTTTTTTAGTTTATTTTTCTACTTCATTATGGAATCATTTGAATATTTCAAATTATTCTTACTTATGCTTCATATGGTAGATGTACCCATACCTTGATAGATTGTAAGTAAACATAATGAAGTAGTAATATCCATCCATAGTAGAAGTATTCATAGATCCACATATATCACATGTACTAGACCTAGAACTTCAATGGCTCTTTTATCTTTTCTAGTAAAATGTGATTTAGTCTTCTTTCTAAGAAGGTAAGATTCACAGGTCGGTAATGATTTAGAATTATTGAGCTCAAAGATTCCTTTTTAATTAACTTGTTTATCCTATTCTTGATAATATGACCTAGCCTATAGAGATAGAAGTAGACATTGGATATATTTTCTAATCTAGGGTGTTTGTTAGACATGTACACTACACTAACAAGCTATGATATAATGTAAATATCATTTTTCAATAATCCATACATTACAGCAACATCATTTACAATGATATCTTTATTGATAAAAAAACCATTCTTTGTCAAAAGGTCTACATAAATTATATTCATCATAAAACTAAGACAATAGTGGCAATCACCTAAAATAATGATATTATCATTGAAAACATGCTTGACAACTCCTAAAGCTAAAACTAGAATTGCTCTTCCATTTCCAATATTTAAGAATTTCTCATTGTTTTCAAGTCTTCTACTAACTTGAAATTCCTATGATGAAATACAAATATTAATAGGACTACCAATATCTAAGACCTAAGTAGTTGTATCACATATTGAAAAATTATAAGGTTTTATCATATAAGTACCTTGTGCAGTAATCGCTTGTTTCTTCTTCTTTCTTCTTCTTTCTTGGCCTTTTGGATCTTGAGAGGTAATGTAAAGAGGATAGTTCCTTTTTCAGTAACCCTGCTTCTTATAAAAGAAGTACTTTTCCTGACTCTGGTTAGACATGATCTTCTTGGTTTGACCTGGTCGAGTCACCGTAGCACATTACATCTTCTTCTTATTTTTTTTCCTTTCTTAAAGAAATTACACCCTGTCGAAGTAAAACCTCCCACTACATTCACCTGTCACTTGTAGAGCTAATGATTCTTCTCATAAGTTTGCAATAACTAGCATACCATGCTAGTTGACTACAAGCTTAGTTATTTTATAATAACTAAAGAAGTTGAGGTAGGACTTTGACAAGGAATTTAAGATCGCATCCTTAGCTACTCATGCATGAAAAATCCAAGTTTACTTAGGTGCTAGATTAGTTCGATCATGTACAATACATGATCAATGATCGATGTCCCTTCCCTCATCGTGGTATTAAAAATTATTAAGAATTAGGATGCAACTTCAGTTTTCATGTTGAACCCAAATACCCAAAAGCAGCCTTGTTCCCGATCAAGAACAAATGCCCTGATCAACAAAGCAATAGCGGAAGCGTACTACAGGTTATGGATGACCCTCTGCCAGTGATCTCCTTGGAGAACATGGTAGGATATAGGTCTTTGAAGATCAAGCACATCAAGGTCCAAGAATGGGAGAAGAAGAGAGAAGAAGAGAGAAATTCTCTGGAGAAAGGGAATTTTATTGATTCCATGTCCGAGAAGTTTGTTTACCATACTCTTCCAACCTCTCAAGAAGTTACAATATATATACCTCGATCTCACGTGGCCGAGTATCCCAAAACTCCCTCCCAGCTAGCACCATTTAAAATAGCTCACCCGTCAATTGAGTTGGCTCCAGACACTAGAGTCGACTCAACCTTGGAACTAAGTCGACTCTAAGCATCAGAGCCGACTCGTCCAGACCACAGGATTTCCTAACTATGAAATCAAGCCAACTTGAACCCAATGAGCCAAGTCGACCAGATCACAGTCCCCTATTCTGAGCCATGCCAACTAGTAGAGCCGACTCTTACACCAGAGGAGCCTACTCTATGACCCAGACTGACCAAAACTCAGCCTAAAACATCTAGGACTCACCCTGGACTTACTCCTAGCCCTAGATACATCATGGACAACCATGATAGATTGGACCAATACAAGGACATTGACCCAACAAGCCTTGAACGCATCACTCGAGACTCAACAATCTCCACCTTGGTGCTTCAAGGCTACATACGCCATACTCCTCAAACCCATCAACCATATACAAGAGTAGAAGCTTTTCCTTGTTAGAGCCTTTGTAAGTGCATCCACCTGGTTCTCCTTTATATGGACCTTCATCAGTGCCACTTGTCCTTCCTCCACCAACTCTCTGACTCTGTGGTATCTCACATCTATATGCTTGGTGCGAGCATGATAGGCTAGATTTTGAGTCAAGTGTATGGCACTTTGGCTATCACTGTGCAGGACCACCATACACTGTTTCACCCCCATTTCAGCCACTATCCTTCTCAATCATAGTGCTTCCTTTATAGCCTCAGTAATCCCTATATACTCTGCTTCCATTATAGACAAAGCAGTAATAGGTTGATGGGTAGATCTCCATGAAACCAATCCACCATACATGCAGAACATATAACCTATTGTAGACCTTCTTGTATCAAGATCACCTGCATAGCTTGCATCAACAAACCCTTCCAAAGGACCGAATATTCACCTAACTTTATAGAGTTCCATTCATGTCCTTCTAGCTGCCCACCAAATACCAGTCCATGCTTTTGAGTCCCTTGCAGATATTACAAAATCAACTTCAATGCCTTCCAGTGTTCCTTCCCAGGGTCAGCCATGTATCTGCTCACCTGACTTATAGCATATGCTATATCTGGCCTGCAACAAACCATAGCATACATCACACTGCCCATTATATTGGCATATGGAACTCTTTTTTCATGTACTCTCTCTCATTCTTTGTCTTGGGGCTCTGATTTTTCGAGAGAGAAATATGCCCTGATAATGGTGATCTGCTGGTTTGGCCTTCTCCATCCCAAACCTCTCGAGTACCCTTTTGATATACCCACCTAGTGATAAATGGAGTATTCCTTTGCATCTATCTCTACAAATCTCCATTCCAAGGATTTTATGTGTTGATCCCAAATCTTTCAACTCAAATTCATGAGACAATGCTCTCTTCAGCCCTTTCACAGCTTTCATACTTCTGCTAGCTATCAACATATCATCCACATACAGAAGTAAATAGAGACCATCCATAGTATCCACATCTTTGACATAAACATAATGGTAATGTTCACATCTGAGAAACTCAAGACTCAAGATAAATGTATCAAATCTGTGATACCACTGACGAGGTGACTGTTTCAAACCATACAATGATCTCTGGAGTAGACATACTTTGTTTTCCTATCCAATCTCAATGAAGCCATCAGGTTGCTTCATGTAGATATTCTCTTCCAAACTTCCATGTAGAAAGGTTGTCTTCACATCCATCTGCTTCAATTCCATATCATGTTTTGCCACTAATGATAGCAACACCCGAATTGAAGTATGGCATACCACAGGAGAAAATACCTCTATGTAGTCAACTCCTTCCCTTTGTGAATATCCTTTTGCTACCAGCCTTGCCTTGTATCTCACTCCACCTTGCTCTGAAGGTACTGATTTCTTTGTGAACATCCATTTGGAGCCAATTGCATGAGCATCTTTAGGTAGATCCACCAGCTGCCATGTCTGATTCCTCCTGAGATATTCCATCTCTTCCATCATGCCTTGCATCCATGACTCTTTATCAGGACTTTCCATGGCTTCCACAAATTTTTTGGATCTCCATTAATAGATATAAGAGCATATGATATAGTTTCATCCATGCCATATCTTACAGACTTCTAAATTGTGCATTGAGGCTTATGCAATGCCACTCCCCTTGCACTATCCTGCAAGTCTCTTGTTTGTGGCTCCTTCTGCACCTCCCTTTGAACAGCTGGTTCTTCTTTCTTCTCCTTCACCCCTGGAGAATCTTTCTTGCCCAACTCCACCTCATGAAACTCCATTTTCAACTGATGTTGATGGCCTATCCTCCACCCATGTAAAGCACTCACTGTTGTTCATCTTCGTGACTGCACTTCCAACTACAGTTGCTAGTTTCTTTAAGATGCTCATTTCATCAAAAATGATATCCCTACTAATCATTGTCCTCTGTGATTGAGAATCCCACAATAGGTAACCTTTGACTCCTTGTGGATACCCTATGAATATCATCTTCTTTGACTTAGGATCTAGCTTGCTTCTTTTAGTTGCCTCCACATGTACATAACTGGGCAACTAAAGACTTTCAGGTAGCCAAGCTCCACCTTCTTCCCACTCCAAGCTTCTTCCAGAAGTCCTCCATTTAGCTTGAAATGTGGAGACCTGTTCATAAGAAAACATGATAGAGTAATAGCATCATCCCAAAAGGTTTTCGATAGTGATGACTGCAGCCTCATACTCCTTGCCTTCTCCAATAGTATTCGGTTCATCCTTTCCACAACACCATTCTGCTGTGGGGTTATCCTTACTATATAATGGTGTTTAATCTCATTTTCCTCACAGTAACTCCTGAACTCTTTACTAGAGTACTCCCCACTATTATCTGACCGAAAGCACTTCACATGTCTTCCTATCTCCTTCTCTACTTCAGCCCTCCAGGCTTTGAACCAGGCAAATACCTTTGATTTTTCTCTCATCAGATACACCCATAATTTTCTAGAGAAGTCATCAATGAAGGTAACAAAATACCTTGCTCCACCCCTGGATAAAATAGGTGCTAGTCCCCATACATCTGAGTGCACCAAATCTAGCACTCCTTCACTTGCTTGGTACAAACAGCAAATTTTACCTTATACTATTTACCAAAGATACATGGCTCACACAGATCATTTCCATCCTTCTTCAAAGCTAGAATGTTCCCTCTTCTACTTAACTCCGTGAGCCCTCGGTCACTCATATGACCCATCCGATAGTGCCACAGTTTATATGTCAACTGTTCCTCCTGTGCCATTGCAAGAACTTCCGCACTATCATTCATAAATGAGCTTTCCATCTTGTACAGATTATTGCTCAGTCTTCTTCCTCTCATTACTACCAAAGCCCCCTTGGTTATTCTCAAACCTTCATTACCAAATTGGCAACTAAAAGCATAACCCTGCTCTTCCAAGTAGCCCAAAGAAATTAAATTCTTTTTTAACTCTAGGACATGTTTAACATTTGATAGAGTCCTTATCACTCCATCATACATCCTCACCCTAATGGTGCCAACTCCAGCCGCCATACAAGGATGATCATCACCAAGGCTTACACTACCTCCATCTGACTTGTCATAGGTGTAAAACCATTCTTGATGTGAGGTATAGTGGTATGAGCATGCAAAATCCAAAATCCAGGTATTATCCTAATCTACTGATCCATCTGATACAATCAGTACATCTCCTCCATTACCTTCTGATACATTTGCACCACTTGTGTTGACTCTTCCTTTTTTGGTCTTCCAAAGAGGATAATGCTTCTTGATATGTCCAAGCTAATGACACTAATAGCATTTCAAGTTCTTATGGTTCCGAGACTGAGTCTGCCCTTGGATTTTCTCCTAGCTCTTTCCTTTGGTCTTACCTTGCCTCTCATTCACAGTAAGAACCTTTGAGTTAGGATTACTATTGCAGATCTTTTCCTTTGCTCATTAGATCTGAGCACACCAACAACCTCTTCATAATTCAGGGTTTCCTTCCCATAAACCAAGATTGTTATGAGACCATCATACGATTCAGGGAGTGAACATAGCAGCAACAATGCCCGATCCTCCTCGTCAAATTTCACATCTAGACTCATTAGCTCAGAACATACCTGATTGAACCTCTGAATGTGAGCAACGAGGTCTCCTCCTTCAGGCATTCTCAAGCTATATAGTTGCTTCTTCAACCATAGCTTGTTCATCATGTTGTTTCCCATGTATGTGTTCTCCGATCTTCTCCAAAGACCTTTTCTGATAGTCTCCGAACAAACTTCAGGTAAAACCTGATTAGCCAAACACATCCTGATGGTGCTAAAAGCAATCTCTTCTAACATTTCCATTCTTCAACACTGATCTTTTCTGGTCTTTCTTTAACCAAGACCTTGTAGATCCTTTGTTGAACCAACAAATCTTTAATCCTTTGTTGCCATAGGGTGAAGTTTCCCTTGTCATCATACTTTTCAAAATCTACCTTGAAGCCACTTGATGCCATTACCACAATCAAGAAATCAAGAGATCTGAAAACCATACCTGCAAGAAGCTTTCCTTCCAATCCTCTGATCTTGAGATCTTCCTTCCATGAACCTTTCTCTGATACCAAATTATTGAGAATTGGGATCCAACTTCAATTTTCATGTTGAACCCAAATACCCAAAAGTAGCCTTATTCCCGATCAAGAACAAACACCCTGATCAACAAAGCAATAGTGAAAGCGTACCATAGGTTGTTGATGACCCTCTGCCAGCAATCTCCTTGGAGAACACAGTAGGATACAGGTCTTTGAAGATCAAGCACGTCAAGATCCAAGAATGGGAGAAGAAGAGAAGAATAGAGAAATTCTCTAGAGAAAGGGGATTTTCTTGATTCCACATCTGAGAAGTTCATTTACCACACTCTTCCAACCTTTTAAGAAGTTACAATATATATACCTCGATCTCATATGGTCGAGTACCCCAAAACTCTCTTCCAGCTGCACCATTTAAAATAGCTCACCCATCAATCGAGCCGGCTCCAGGCACTAGAGTCGACTCAACCTTGGAACCGAGTCGACTTGAAGTATCAGAGCTGACTTGTCCAGACCATAGGATTTCCTGACTATGAAATCGAGCCAACTTGAACCCAACGAGCCGACTCGACCAGACCACAATCCTCTATTCTGAGTGGTGCCAACTAGCAGAGCCGACACTTATACCAGAGGAGCTGACTCTAAGACCCAGACTGACCAAAACTCAGCCTAAAATACCTAGGACTCACCACGAACTTTCTCCTAGCCCTAGATACATCATGGACAACCATGATAGATTGGACCAATACAAGGATATTGACCCAACAAGCCTTGAACGCACCACCCGAGACACAACAAAAATAGTGTAAGATATTTTGTACCTTTCAACATCGTCAAAGTGCCGAAGGTTCTTTCAACATTTGAAGCATATCCTTTGGCTGAGAATCCTCAGATTTGTGATTGAACTTGTCATTCATAGATGCCCACATAATGCAACAGACCATGGTTTGATCATTATGTCATTTCTGGTAAGTGTCTCAGACTAGACCATGGATATTTTGAGCAGGCTTCTTAGGTGCTAGATCTGTCAACATGTACAAGATCCATTTGTACTTTAGGAATTGGAGAATGTTCCTAGGTATGTGGATAACCTTCTACCAGCAACCAGCCTCAGAACATTATTTGGAAGCTGTAGTAATAGGGGATTGAAGCAATCAGCCTACCAGGAATTCAGCCTACCAAGAATTCAGCCTTCTTATGCAGAAATCTCCTAACTTGTTCAAAGGGTCCTGAACATTCCAGATTTGATATGGATATGAAACCACCTCTCTTGAGACCTCCAACTAGTGAGGATTCAACCCTTCAAAGCTCCTAGTCAAACTCTAAAAGGGTAGAGAGAGAGGGATGACTCCAAAGATGCTAGGCGCTGGATTTTCTATTTGGACTAGGAAACCTTGACAATCTTCTTCCAACGCCTACCGATCTAACCAGACCTCTTCCAAATCTAATCCCCCTCTGAATAGGACCTAGAACCAACCTTGAAAAGGTCTAATATCACCACATTTGATGGAAATAGGATTTGCAAGTGGGCGGCACAAGAATCCCTTGTGTTAAGGATTCTTACTTCGATTGTGAGTCTGTAGGCGCTATGAAGATTTTCCCTTCCTAGGGTATGGTGGCTTGGATGTTGGTATTATCCTGATAGAGAGTGACAACCAGAGAAGAAAAGAGGGAGGAAGAAGATGGATATCAGAGAGAAAAGGTTATTTCACTATGACGGCTCCAATCAGCCTCAGATATAATATATATATATATTCTAGGTCACCATGACCTAACCCTAAAACTCATATAGGCTAACTTAATGCATAATTGAGTTTTCCAAGCCTAAGTACACCCTTGACTCAGTCCAATTATACATACCTAAGACTTAAAACCAGCCCAATATAAGTTGGCCCCTTGAGGCTCAAGTCCCCTGAACCTTAAGACCCGAAAGGCTAACAGCCTTTCATTCTAGGGCCCAAACTAGTCCTAGAGATTCCATGATAGCATCATGATCATTGGACCTTGGCCTTAGCCTTGGTCCCCAGAGCCTTGGAAGCACTACATGAGACCCAACACTAGGATGATCCTCAGCTTTTGATACCAACCATCGAAATTGGATCCCTCTAACTTTTCATTGTCTAATAATGATTGGAGTGACAATGATTGGCCATTTTAACTAAAAGAGAAAAAGGACAAAATCTATTAGTATATGAATCATTAAATCCTAAAAATCTTGACTTTAGTCTCAAGATTTTCCTACTATTTTACATAAATTAGTAGCCTCTACCTCTAATTCAAGAAATTATATTAATTCCTTAACAGGTATTAGAATCCAATAGACTACACATCAGTCCAACTTTGGCCAGCCCATCCATGTTCATTTAAAGGTAGATTTTTAACCAATTATTTTTTTAAACATTTTCTAGTATTAATTTATCTCCAAGTACCACTTCAATAGGCCTTTGGGCTTTCACTAAAAGTCCTGGTCAGGTGCAACTATCAACATGACAAGATATAGTGCTTCTAACCAATGAATGGCCAAGCTCGACTTTGACCAGCCCACCTGACTATACCATTAAGAAAGTTGTAACTAAATTATCATAATATGAATGATAATTCCAATAGCCAAATGAGCACCAGGCCTTTGGGTCTCCAATGTTCATCTAAACTATTGAACCTATTATTATCCTCTTAATGAGAGGCTATGATTCGGTTATTTCTATAACTTTATCATTTTAGGGACCTAATAATTTAAAGAATTTTATTAAATGGTTAACAAGAAAGAAGAAGACATGAATAATTAACAATCCTCTCACTGACTTAATTAAGTCTATGATGAGGGTTGAAGACAACTTGGTCTAGGGCCCTTAGATTGGACATACTGATGAACCTTACTAGCATGGATTTATTCAAATTGGGCTAACTTAGTAATCCAATGAAGTACCTCTTTAATAATCCACCCGGTATAAACTGTCTTTAGGAATGCCTGTGATGATTCTCAATTCAAGGATGAGTCAGTATGCACCACTAATTTTTCTATTTTACTCGAGGACAAGCAAAAGCTAAGTTGGGGGACATGATGAATACATAAATTATATTCTAGAAGCATTAAATATTTTGTTAATTGATTTTTAATAATTAGAATTTGATGATTCTTAATTTTTTTTAGATAATTGGAAGGTTGGGTCCATGCAATTAACTTGAGCTCAAATTGATCCAAACTCAAGAAAATCAAGCAACATATTGAAGATCCCAAAGGTCTAGGAAGCTTAAGAAGTAAGCTCAAGTCTGAGTCCAAACCACATATACATTCAAGCCAACAAATCAAGAGGCCAAATATAGAAAGACCCAAGGTAAAACCAAATCCAAATCAAGGAGTCTAAGAGCATAATTAAAGAAAAGGGAAGCACATGATTTTTAGCCTGAGAAGGAATTTGTCCAAAGAAGGAAAGTGCATGAGAAGGGGAGGTATGTGCCAAACCCAAACATGGAAAGGAGCAAACACTAATTCATTTGCAGCATGAGATTCTTGGAGCGCCAAATAAGAAAGTAAGAGGCACTTTGGACGTGGGAATTAGATTTGAAGGAGCGTAGCAAATTTTGTGGGAGCTTGATTCAAAATGAAATCAAGCGAAATCTCTAGATAGCATGTGGTAGGAATAAATTAGGAAGGAATAGCATCCTAGCCTCATGGGATTCCAAAGTTGGGTGCTAAATCGAATAGGAGACATAGATTTCTTAGAGGAAAGCATGGATATGGATCCAAGATAAAAAGAAAGGTGTTATCAAAGAAGAGGCACTAATTTGAGGAAGCTCTTGGCATGAAATTTGATTTGAGGAGGTATGGACTATAAAGACTCCCAAGTTGGACACCAAACCAAATAAGGAAACAAGGAAGATTTGTGGCGATAAAGATAAAGAGGCATGCAGATTTTTTTAGAGATGCAGATTTTGTTCCAATGGACGTTGATTCTTGGAGCATTTGGCATGAAGATTGATAAGGAAAAAAATCAAATGAATTTTGGCATGATGAGACCTATTGTAGATTTAAATCAAAGAGATTTATGGTGAGAACATAAGAAAGAAATCAAGATAACAAGGGGCAACAAAATCAGATCTGATATGGTGTGGTAACTATGCAAGATCTTGGAAAAAAGCCTATAAAAGGAGGAGAGGAGCAAGAGTCAAGAATCCATCAGGCCGAATTCCACCCTTTCCTAGCTATTCTCTTTACCACTCACCCTCTTCCTACTCCACACCATCATCATCTCCATAGCCTTTATCATATCCATAGCCTCTATATACCTTAGCTAGCCTTTGTATGATCCACCATCTTTCACCATAAACCTTAGTCCCCTTATAGCCCTGCTCATCCACTTTCCTCCCTTTCAAGTGCTGTCTGGGTTTGTTTCAGCATGAAGATGATGGTGAGAATCTGCTCCATGAAAGGCTAAATCCCCATCATCTGAAGAGATCACTATAACTCTTATTTGACAGTGTCTTTATATCTTGATATTTTGTACTTCTTATTAATATGTAATAAAGATCTGGATCTATTTTTTTTATCTTTATGTCTTTTATCTTTATATTTTCTATTTGATTTACATATGATTATATCTAAAATAGACTATGACTTTTGGGATGGCCTGTGATCCAATAGGTATGGGCCATGTTCTCGAGATAGTCTATTTCTAAATATAATCCCCCTTATTTTTGTAATATAACCTTGACTAGTCTATACTCTAAAGGGATGGGCCGTGATCCATGTGTACAGACCATACTCTTCTTAGATAAGCATATCTTAGTTGATTACATCCTATAATGATGGGGACATCAGAGGCCCCAAACTTTGGCAGAGGCATTTCAACCCTCTGTGGTTATCAAATTAGAGTTTAGGATGTGAGTCCATGTTTTGTTCAATTTGTAATTAGGGTTTAGTCAATTTGAGTGAGTTCATTTGAGTTTTGTGAGTAAGTCTATTGGAGTCATGTCCATACTTGAGTCCTGTATTTAGAATGCCAAGTCAGTTGAGTCAGGTCAAGTTTAGAGTCCTGTAAGTTTTGAAGTTTATCAGTCAAGTCAGCTCATATTGAGCTAGTCATTTTCTGAGTCCTGTAAATTTATAGTGAGTCTAGTTAAATTTTGTAAGTAGAAGACTCAAGATAATCGAAGATCTAGCCAGCTTAAAGTCATAGAGCCATACTTAAAGACCATAGAAGACCAGTAAGAGAATTTGAAGGCCTTGGAACCCTGATTGCAGCCTGGAGCATGCTGGGCCACCCAAGGCCCATGAGGAGCATCAAGATAGGCGCCAACCCTTATGGTCACCCCCTTGGTCGGCCTCCCTTAGGATCACCCCTCTTTGACCAACCAAGAGAAGGAGAGGGAGAGAGAGAGGCTCAATCAAAAGTGGAGAGCCCTAGTCTATGTCTTTGTATGGATTTAGGACTAATGTAATTTCTCATGAATACCCTTACTTGAGCCCCAAGTTTGTTAGCCTATTTAAAGTCCTCCCCTCCTCATGTAATTTCAGAATATTGATGAATTAAATTTGAGTTTTCTCTCTTTGCTATGTGCCCTTACTGTGTATGTGCTGTGTGTGAGTTCTTCTTGTTCCTGCACCCTGCCTCCATCTACAACATCAAAACCCTAGCCACCCCTTCCTTCCAACCCTTGGCCACCATCATCCAAGAGCCTTTATTTTCCCTTCTTTTAATTATTTAGCCTTCATACTCTTAGTTTTGTAATCCTAGATGGTGATTTGTAGGTCCCTCAGTTTCACGAGTCTGAGGATACCTTTGATCAGCTGTTGGATCACCGAGCAGAAAGTCACAAATCCGCAGGATCAGAAGCTTGTTCTTCTAGGCCACATCTGGGAGCATGAGCGATCTCTTCATGGAATGATCTTCAGTAGGTGCTTTATCGTTCCCAGGTACATCCCCTTGATTCATTAGTAGTGGTATTGTAGGAAAGCTAGCCTAACCAGGATTTCTCAACCTTGGCGATCCTGCTTATCTATTACTTTATGATTTATTTCTGCATGCATGACTTCTAGAATTTTTATAGAATTCTATACTTTGAATCTTGGCTTAAAATTTGGGATCTAAAACCTTAACTTCATACTTAATCACAAAAAAATACTTTGCATGCATATTTAATCCCGCATCATATAATTTATATATCAAGAAAGGTACCAATTGTCCAACAAGAAAGCAGTTGAAATCTCAAGATTTCTCACTTATATTCGAATCTAGAGTTAATTAGAGTTCCTTTACTTTGCTAGTACTTGTTTATTTAGTTTTCTTTTTAGTAGTTGATCAATATCTATTTTTCTCTCAATCTATTACTCGAACACAACTCAGTCCATGTTCCTCGGGGATACAAACTTGACTCACTATTTCTCCATATTTTTGAGTTAAAGATTTATCTTTAATCGCATATGACAGTGATCAAATTTTAGCATCATTGTCGGGGATCATTGGCATGGTTGTTTCGAGTAAAAAAATTATAAAAAAATCTTATCTTAGGTTATTTTTATTTATTTTATCAACTTGATTGCCTTGATATAAGGTTGCCTGACATAACTGAAAGTTATGTTACATGGTTATCCTAGGATAAGAAAAGGTTGAGTTGACTTAGAATCTTTGAAAAAAGTTTGCAAAAAAATTTAGAAAAAATATTTGCTTTCTACTTTTTATTTTTGGTTTAGTCGATTTTAGTACTTAGCAAACTTACATTTTTGCAAAATCAAAAAAAATCTTTTCATTGACATTTCATAAGCTATTTAGGAAAGTAAATACCTAACCACAAAATCTAAATAAATAATAAATTAATTTTGATTATATCCTAACTACAGGCTTGGACATCTTTCTTTTTGCAGTACATATTTTTATAAAAAAATCTTAAGTGCATAACCTATAAATCATATAAGGTAGTGATTTCATCACCCTTCCTTGGTCCACAAATCACCATCCTATATTTGCAGTGACCCAAGCCTCTAACGTAAAATTAACTAGATGTCAGCCCTAGAGAACTCAATCTCATTAGAACAAGGCACCCAAAAGAGTTAAACCGAATCAAAATTAGCTAGTTGATTGATGTCTTAAAGGAGTTTAGGGACAAGATTTCAAAGGAAGGTGGTTATTTAATTGGTTTCATTCGCTTACCTAGCCAATCTAATTAGTATCTAAGGCAAGTAATGGGGAGACCCATCGACCTTATCCTTACCTGGCTAGTTGGCTTATTGGTTCCTGACTCGGAAGGCCCCAAGATAGCCTTGGAAATTATGAGCTATCTAGAATTAGGATAACCTAGGATAGAAGTTTGTTTACTGAGTATTTGAAAAAATTGAAAAGATAAAAATATTAATTTTTCTCTATCTTCTTAGATTAAGGACTCTTAGGCTCTTCTCTTAAGACTTCTTTCACTCTCCTCTATTTTGTATAAAAAAATTATTAAAAACTTGAACCACTATTTGCCATAGAGTACCATTGAAGGGTGTATGCTTGGTCGTCATTCACTACAACCTGAAATCTATTCCTTTAATCCAGAAATAGAATGAACTCTCAGAGCAAATAGATCTCCTAAAGCCATGGACCGAGACCAAGAGATTGATCCACCTAGACAAAAGAAGAAGTACTTTATTACTTCAGCATATAATTACTCTCCTTGCATCCAAGTGCCTCCAGTAGAGGTTGTACAATATCAAATTAAATCTAGTACTATTTTGATGCTCTCATCCTTCTATGGACTTACCAATAAGGATCCATACAAACAACTTGATAAGTTCCTAGAAATTTGCTCCATTGTTAAAATCTAGCATCTCTAATAATGCTTTGAGATTGAAATTGTTTTCCTTTTCATTGAAGGACAAAGCCAAATATTGGTTGAAATCTCTAGATACAATTATAATTTCAATCTAGAATCAACTTTAGAGGAAATTTCTCAAAAGGTACTTTTTAATAAGAAAAACAAATCAAATCTATAAGGCAATTACCAGTTTTTCTAAGATAAATGGGGAAATATTTCAAGACTTATAAGAGGTTAAAAGAACTAATTAGGAAATGCCCATACCATGCAGTACCCAAGTGGCAACTGGTCCAGTGGTTTTATGATGGTTTTTTTCAGAGAAACATAGGTAAATGGTGGATGCTTCTTGTGGTGGGTCCTTCATACTAAAGAATGTACATGAAGCCTAGCAATTATTTGAAACATTGAATGAGAATTCATTGCACCAACTATTTGCTGCCAGGCAAGACCCTCCCATGATCGAGTCCAAATATCGTGGGATTTATGAAATAGGAAGCTCAATCGACATCCATAGCAAAGTGGATGAATTATCCTAAAAAATTAATCGACTACTGTAGGTCAGACCAACTGGTACCCTAGCCAAACTTGCAGGTGTTTGTTTCATTTGTTTAAGTCCTTCACAAACTCACTGAGTGTTCAGATGCACCCCCATATCTTGTGTTCATGCATGAATAGGTAAATCAAGCATATATTCAGAATAATTTTAAACCTCAATACAATCCTTACTTCGACACCTACAATTTGAGTTGGAGAGACCATCTTAATTTCTCTTGAGCCCAACAACCTACTGCCAGGCCTCCACTATAAAGACCTAATTATCTCGAGGGAGCCTATAAATTGGCTCCATATCCACAGTATGTACCGAACCCACAACCTTCTCTAAATATTGCCTTTGAGGAGAAGGTACTTTAAGCACTTAAAGTGTTGGAGATAAACACCCAAATCCTTCACTCTCACATATAATCCATTATAAAGCTAAAGACCTAGATAAGTCAGTTAGCAATAACATTTCATAGAAGGGAGGAGGGCAAACTTCCCAGCCAACCCATTAATAACCCCAAAGGATAGTATATGGCTGAAAACTCCACTAGCTCAGAAACTTTTCTCGAACATGCTAAATTGTTATGGCCCTTAGAAGCAAGAAAACATTATATCAACCTAAAGTAACCCAACAACTAGATCGCCCAATGTGGCCATGCTAGAAAAGAAGAAACCGGAAGAGATGCAGGAACCCATTAACCTAACACTTGAAATTAAAGCTCCATTTTCTAGTACTTTAGAATTCCTTTTGCTTCTCAATAAGAATGGCATAAAAATGAATAAAATGTTGGAACTATTCAAATAGGTTCAGATAAACCAATCTCTTCTTGATGCCATTAAGCAAATCCCGACCTATGCCAAATTCCTAAAAGACTTATGCATACAAAAATGAAGATCTAAGGCACACACACTTTAAAGACGGTCCATTTGATTAAATAGGCCAGCTCAATTTTTCAGCAAATTTCTCCATCCAAACTTAAGGAGTTGGTATCCCATTTATATCTTATGTTATAGGGGACCTCACAATTAAGAAGGCTTTACTAGATTTGGGTGCAAGTATCAACCTTCTCCCAAGCTTTATTTATGATCTATTTAGATTCAAAAAGTTAAAACCCACCATGGTAACCTTACAACAAACAAACCGATCCATTATGGTATCCCGTGGAATGCTAGAAGATGTATTGGTGAAAATAGATGGATTCTACTTTTTGGTAGACTTTTTAGTGCTAGATATGAAATCTGGTAGCAATCCCAGCTAATTACCAATCATCCTAGGTAGACCCTTCTAGCAACCACTAATGCGTGTATAAATTGTAGGATCGGGGTCATAGATATATCTTTTGGGAACAAGAAGCTGAGGTAGAATATTTTCAATGCATCTCAAGGACCACCCACATACGACCATGATAAGATCAACATGGTAGAGAAAGTTATAGAGGAAGTCATTGAAGACAAGATTTCTACCTTGCTCAATTCAAACCCTTTACAAGCATGCCTAACATATTTTGGAGTGGGCAATTTTTATATTGATGGATACATTAAAGAAGTACATGCTCTACTAGAACCACCTAATTTTAGCACCACCCCTCCTTGGACTGTAAAGTATGTGTAATCACTGACTCAATAAGTTCTTTAGTACCATCCTTAGAAGCATTACTTATCCTAGAGCTAGAGCCACTTCCTAATGTGCATAACGATGACCTTTTAGGACCTAATGAACCTCCTTAGGGACCACTACAATAATAAATTATATTGCATCTGATCTGATCCCTGACCAGGAAGTATAGCTTTTAGGTGACCATAAAGGAGTTATATAATAGACCAATAATGAATTAAGAAATATTTACCCCTTTACCCATGTACACCAAACTTATGGGAAAACTAATGTACATGAAGCAATTTTAAAGAGTGTGAACCTAATTATAAGAGACATCGATGAATGTAAGGTGGTGAAATGGCTTGACCAGAATATAATGTGGTAAGGAGTTGAATGGTGTGTCTTGATGGAGTGGTTAACTTGTATACTTTCTTCTTATCATCCTCCATGGGTGATTGGCTAATATGCACATCATATATCGACAAGCATAGCCATACCGTGCTGACCTTGTCCATCTATTGGATGGAACCTATGTATGAACCACCTTGAATCTCAACATAGTTTGACTGAAGACATTAAACTTAGCACTTGTTGGGAACCAACCCAATGCATATCTATCTTTTCAATTACCTTGCTCTTTGTGGCTTGCAGAAATTAAATAATGGGAACTAGCCAAGTTGTAGGGAGAATACATGTTCGACACCTTTGGACTAACCACACCTAGAAAGAAGGACCTTTTACTCAACAATGAATGAATACATTAAAGTCAGGTGGTATCCTTCCTTGTTGCATTTTATGATTACTATTTTATTATTATTCATCTTCCATTGGAGATAATAGAATTTAAGTTAGAGGGAGAATAACTAATCTAATTAAGTCCTCAAGTATGACTAGAAGTAATTAGTTCGTGTTCCCAAATTTTGTCTTGATTTGAAGTTAATTAGGTACTCTAATCAATGAATGATTAACAGTCTAGATAATTTTAGAGATATTAAGGGATAAATTACTAAGAAAATCTAATAAATAGTAGGGTTTAGACCAAACCAAAATTTAGAAGTGATTCTGGAACCTTCTTCATACTTATCTTAATGAAGATCTATTTGATGGGGGTATGGGTGGAAAGGTTAAAGTATACAAAAGTCTTCCTTAGAATCCATTAAAAAGACAGAGAGAAATAATAAAGGTTTGGCATTAACCCACTGAGTAACCGGCCCCTTCACCTGAATAAATATTGTGGTTCATGTCAAAAGGTGGGGATGCCGAGAGATTTATTAAAGAGTCAGTCTCACCTCATAGCTTTTCTTGGACTCTTATTGAGTAACTAGGCCTCTTTACCTAAGTAAGCATTGTGATTCACATCAAAAGGTGAGAAGGCCAAGAGATTTGTTAAATAATGGTATCTTACTGAATAACCATGCCCCATTGCTTAAGTAAGCATTGTGGTTTGTGTTAAAAGGTAGGGATGCTAATACTAAAGAGGTTAAGATATTACACTAGACTCTTTATTAATAAAAGATAATAAGGGGACTAAAGTGTATGAAGATAATAAACCCAACTCGCATCAATTTAGAGAAATTAAAGAGTAGGTTGGGGACTGGGTGAGAGATCTCTAAAATTTTCTTTGGCTAACACTCAATCACTAATTGGATTGACTTATTAATCTAAAAAAATACCTCTTTAATAATCTGGCCAGGTATCAACTACCTATATGAATGCCTACGATAACTATCAATTCAAGGACAAGTTAGTATGCATTACTAATTTTTCTATTTTACTCGGAGATGAGCAAAAGCTAAGTTGAGGGTGTGATGAATACATAAATTATATGCTAGAAGTATTAAATATTTTGTTAATTGACTTTCATTAATTAGAATTTGATGCTTCTTTATCTCTTTTGCATATAATTGAAAATTAGGTCCATGCAATTAACTTGAGCTCAAATTAATCCAAACTCAAGAAAACCAAGCAAAATATTGAGGATCCCAAAAGCCTAGGAATCTTAAGAAGGAAGTTCAATTCCAAGTCCAAGCCATATGTACATTCAAGCCAGCAAATTAAGAGGCCAAATATAGAAAGACCTAAGAGAGAACCAAATCCAAAACAAGGAGCCTAAGAGCTCAATAAATGGATGGGGAGCACATGATTTTTGGCATGAGAAGGAATTCGTCCAAACAAGGAAGGTGCATGAGAAAGGAAGGTATGTGCCAAATCCAAACATGGAAAGGAGGAGGCACTAATTCATTTGTGTTGTGAGATTCTTGGAGCACAAATGAAAAAGTAAGAGGTGCTTTAGATGTGTGAATCATATTTAGAAGGGGCATAGCAGATTTTGTGGAGGCTTGATTCAAAATAAAATCAAGCCAAATCTCTAGTTGATATGTGCTAGGAACAAATTTGGAAGGAATGGTATCCTAGCCTCATTGGATTCCTAAGTTGGACATTAAATCAAATAGGAGTCATAGATTTCTTAAAGGAAATCATGGATAAGAATCCAAGATAAAAAGAAAGGTGTTATCAAAGAAGAGGCACTGATTTGAGGAAGCTCTTGGGGTAAAATTTGATTTGAAGAGTCGTGGACTATGAAGACTCCCAAGTTGGATACAAAACCAAATAAGGAAATAAGGAGGATTTGTGGCGACAAAGATCAAGAGGCATGTGGATTTTTTAAAGATGTAGATTTTGTTCCAATGGGCACTGATTCTTGGGGCCTTTGGTGTAAAGATTGATAAGGAAAGAAACCAAATGAATTTTGGCATGAAGAGACCTATTACATATTTAAATCAAAGATTAATGGTGAGAACATAAGAAAGAAGTCAAGGCAACAAGGGGTAGCAAAATCAAATTTGATATGAGGTGGTAACTATACAAGATCTTAGAAAAAGCCTATAAAAGGAGGAGAGGAGAAAGAATCCATCAAGCATAATTCTACTCTTTCCTAGCTATTCTTTATATCGCTCACCCTCTTCCTTCTCGACACCACCATTATCTTCATAGCCTTCATCATATCCATAGCCTCCGTAAATCCAAGATATCCTTCATACCATCCACCATTTTCACCATAAACCCTAGTCTCCTCACAGCCATGCTCATCAACTTTCCTCCCTTCCAAGGGTTGCCTGGGTCTATATCGGCATGAAGATAATGGATCTGCTCCATGTAAGGCTAAACCCCTATTATCTCAAGAGATCATTGTAGCTCGATAGTGTATTTACATCTTAATCTTTTATACTTTTTTCTTTATATACAATAAAGATTTGATTCTATTTTTTTATCTTTATGTTTTCTATTTGATCTACATATGATTGTGTCTAGAATAGATTATGACTCTTGGGACGGGCCGTGATCCAACGAGTGCGGGCCGTGCTCTCAAGATAGTCATTTCTAAATATAATCTCTCATATTTTATGTAATATAACCTTTACTAGCCTTTCCTCGTTAATGGCTTTTTGTCTCTCGAGAGTGAAGTTTCTTTTCTTCTATCAAACTGGCTTAAGCTTCGAGTCAACATTCAGCTTATGGGTGATTATCGCAGGAAGAATCCCTGACATGTCAGATGTCGACCAAAGAAGATATCTACATTTTGGTGCAGGAAGTCTAAGAGTTGGTCCCGAGCTAGCTTAGGTAGGGAGGCTCCAATTTGAATCACCTTTGTTGAGTCATCTTTCAATGGGAAGGAGAGCCATTTCTCGACTGGCTCACCCCTTTACTTGGGCTCCCTTTGGTCTAGGTGTTCAGTGGTCGATGGCTCACCGGGCTTGATGCCTTAGGCTTCATCTAAAGGTATTATCGGGCTGGCTATTGATCCCCACACATTTCATTAAATCTGTATCTTGTCAAGAAGCAAATGAGAAGGTGCTTGGTGGAGATAATAGTGTCCAACTTGTTCAATCCCAAGCACCCGAGGAAAGTGTCATACGTGAAAGGCAAGCAGATCATAGTAAATGTCATGAAGACCGTGCTTTGTCAAGGTAGAGTTCTTATTATAACATAAAGGGTGATTTGTCCCTCAACCTTGACTAACTCCAAGGGCAAAGAGACTGGCATGAGCTAGTTTAGTGGTAGGTTCATTCGGACAAAAGCATCATAAAAAAGCACATTAGCTAAACTTTCACTATCAACAAGGATTCTCTTTATATGATGTTTCACTACCGTCTAAATACAATGATAGGGTCAAAAATAAAAACCCAACTCACTTCTATAGCTAGGATGAGTAGAGATTGTATTCTCGGGGATTAAGGATAATTATTTCATAGAGAATAACAAAGAAGATGGATTGTAAAGAGATTAGAATAGTGGTTTTAAAAGAAAGTAATTTTAAATTGATTAATTTAAGAATGCAAGAGAAGTAACCCAGGAATCTGAATCCACTATGCAAACAGGTTTTATTTTCTTTTCTTTATGTTGCAATAATAATAATACTTGTAAATTAAATGTTAGTATAATTTATCTCTTGTTAAGTACAAGCTATATCTGGAGATCACAGCACATCCATTTAGAGCATAAACTATCTAATTTAATTACAAGATTAAAAATTTAATCCACCATACTACGATCTACCTTTCTTAGGTATGTACCGTATCTAGAGATCATGGCATGTCGATAAAGGATGTAGGTCGCATGTGTTAGATCAAAGCCTTAATTAGAAAAATACATCAAAAAATATATAAAGGAAAAGCATGATTTTTTATTGCATAAGAATCATATACAAAAAGAGAAATAAAAGCCAATTACATACTTCATCTTCATCCTAGGTTGAAGAAATCTAGCCGTGCATTGCTACCACCAGCATCTCCTCCATAATTTCCCTCGTTCTCAAGCCTAATACACTAATCTAAATAAGAAAATAAATTAATAAATTAATAAAAATTTGTTGTGAAAATTGATGCCTGGACTATTGCATGGGATTCTCCTTTTATAGAGTTTGTCAAGAGCATTCTCTCGGTCAAATTTGGAGTCAATCAAGTCAGAATCAGCAGTATATCATGGAAAATAGTCTTAGCTATACAATTTATAGCTTGATGGATGATCGGTGATTTCTTTCTTTCTCGCAAGTGGACCATACTAGTTTCTGGATGCTTGAGATCTCCTTCTCTAATTCAAATTCCACCATTGGCTTCTCCCAGTCCCAGATGAATTACAATAGTGGGCAGATGGTGGCAGTTGGTGAGGGATCAGGGGCTCACAGTGGCATTGGGCAGCCAAATGGAAAAATGATGGAGGATGGTGGAGAGATTGGGAGAAGCAATAGGAATAGCGCATGGAAGATGGCAATGGTGATGGGCAGCGGTGATGGGGACCTGAAAGTCTATTTTATTTTATTTTATCTTATTTGAGTCCTATAATAAAGTGAGACAACTGAGTCCAATTGAGTCCACTTAGTCAGGTCCAGTTTTTAGCCCAATCAAGTTAGATCGAGTCTTGTAATTTTCATTCATGTCAAGATCCAAGAGGAGAGTAAGTAGACCCGGAGATTCAGCAGGCCCCCTCAACCAAAGCTGGACTTCATGCACCTGGGCCCTTTCATACTGCCAAGCCCACTAGAGAGAGCTCCAGTCCAAGACGAAGGCCCGCTATTGACCAGGTCCACCAGGGTTTCTTGGCCCATAAGTCAGGATTTCTTAGCCCTCAAGTCATATACCCTGGGATGAATCTATAAATACCCCACCCCCTCTTGTATTTTTTTTAATAATGATGAATGAATATGATTTCTTTAGTTCTGTGTGAACTTTTCAGGATTTCTGTGTGATCCCTAGGGCATTTGTGTGAGCCCTTTGCTGTGTGCTTGTCTTCTGTGGGGAATCTGTGTGAACCCCAGTTATCTGCCTTCTCCTTTCTTATTCCCTTCAAACCCTAATCCCTGGTGACTTCTACGCTCGTCAGTGATCCATCCTCGATCTCTATCCCGCATCAAATGGTATCAGAGCACCGACGGATTAGGGTACGTTTCTTCTCCCCGACTCTTCTCTGTGCCGACACCCCTGCTGCCATCGCCCGTGAAGCACGCCTCCATCGATGCCAATCTAGAAGTTCACGCTCGAACCCCTCCTCCACCTCCGTCGTGTGAAGCTTCTCATCCCCTGCCGGTTGACACCCTGTTCTTGCTCACTGCCAGCAGCCGACGCCCCAACACCCCAACCCCCTCCCACTGGATCCATCCCTGCAGCCAATCGATGCCACCCACCGGTATCTGTCTCCAATCAAGCCCAGACCCGATCGGCGCCTCTTGCCGGATCCATTGCCTACAGCCGACGACCAGGGATCCACCATGTCGCGCCCTCATCCGCGATGCCCTCGACTGCATGCACCTCCAAAGCCGGCGATAGCAGCATGGACGGGGAGATACCGGTGCGACTGGGAGTAGCAGTCGACAGTGGCCCTCCTCTACCTCTTTCTCCTCTGTGTAGTGGTACTCCTAGCCTCCTTCCGGCCATTGATGGTGTAGGTCCTAGTGACAGAAGTCCGATCCCACGGGCGAACGATCATTCCCTTTCCCGAGTTTGGCTCCTCCCGCTGCCATGGTGACAGATCCTCCCCGCCCAGATCCGATCGTCTGTGATGCCCTCGACCACATAGCACCATCATCGGCCACCGTCGTTACCCCCATTGCCATTGTCACCCTACCAAACCATCCTCTGCCCATCATCGTCGTCGGCGAGTCCCTCCGCCAGCCTCCCTGTTCCCTGCTGCCGGTCCGTGAGGAAGGAGAAAGGAGAGGAGGGGCACCGCACAAACATGAAAGCAATTACCCCTCCCCTTTGTCGATTTCTATGATGCACGCTCCTCAAAGTAGCACAGATCTCAAAGTTGCATGCCTTTCATAGCTGCATGGATTGCAAAGCTATGCAGATCTCAGAGCAGCCAATAAAAAAAATTTAGAGAAAAAAAGGTGAAAAAAAATTGAAACTAGCCTCTTTGCTTTGATTTGCTTAGTTTCGGTTCCATCAAATCCCACTGAGCCTGACTCGACGAGGTTGAGTTCTCCCCACTCCAGGAGAATGATGGGGATCCGAAAGTCCATTTTATTTTATTTTATCTTATTTGAGTCCTGTAATAAAGTAAGACAACTTAGTCTAGTTGAGTCCACTTAGTCAGGTCCAGTTTTTAGTCCAGTCAAGTAGATCGAGTCCTGTAATTTTCATTCATGTCAAGATCCAAGAGGAGAGTAAGCAAACCCAGAGATTCACGAGGCCCCCTTAACCAAAGCTGGACTTCATGCACCTGGGCCCTTTCATGCTGCCAAGCCCACTAGAGAGAGCTCCAGTCCAAGATGAAAGCCCGTTGTTGACCAAGTCCACCAGGATTTCTTGGCCCATAAGTCAGGGTTTCTTAGCCCTCAAGTCATGTACCATGGGGTGAATCTATAAATACCCCACTCCCTCTTGTATTTTTTTTAATAATGGTGAATGAATATGATTTCTTTAGTTATGTGTAAACTTTTCAGGATTTCTGTGTGATCCCTAGGGCATCTGTGTGAGCCCTTTGCTGTGTGCTTGTCCTCTGTGGGGAATCTGTGTGAACCCCAGTTATCCGCCCTCTCCTTTCTTCTCCCCTGCAAACCCTAATCCCTAGTGACTTTTACGTTCGCTAGCGATCCATCCTCGATCTCTGTCCCGCATCAAGCGGTGGCTCTCAATGGTTCCCAGTGGCTCTTATAGATCATCAAGGAGGTGGTGTTGTCCGTTGAGAATGGCTTAAGCTGATGATAATGGTAGATTGGGATAGGGGAATCATAGAAGAAGGTGGCCGATAGTAGGTGGTGTGGAAAGAAGGCCAGATCTTAGTGAGTTGACACTGGGAAGGAAGTGCATGGTAGCTCCGGTATCTCGAGAAGAAATCCGATGGACGGTGGCAAGGTTTCATGGCAAAAATCCCTCACGGTTCATGGCAAAAATCCCTCACGGTTCATGGCTTTGAGCCATGGACCATAGCAATGGCTGCTATGGACCATGCCCTGCTATTGTAGACTAAGCAGCCAATCCATCATGGACCTGCCACATCAAAATTCATGCTAAAGCTTAATTAAATAGGATTTTCTTAATTCTAGGCCCGTTTGAACTCTGATTTAAGTATCGTTTGCATAGTTGGATTTCAAAAATCGAGCTCTTTCTATCTATAGACTCCTTTTCTACAAACCACTAATAAAAATATTAATGTTTAAGAAGTATAGATCAATTATTATTTATTTTAATACTTGTTTATTTAATAGTTTTATCACATCCACCAACTTATTCATTGCTAGTCCCTTAGCAATTTGATAAAAATATAAGTATTAATTTTATAACCATGTCTCATTAAGATCCTCCTTTATAAAATTAGATTTAGGATTAAAGTTAAAAAAAGTCAGCTAGTATTACTAATTAAGTATCGAGTTTTTGAAGTAAATTTCGTAGTTAGTACTATTAGAAACTTTCTTAGAATTCATCTAAAGATTTACAACACTTGTGTTTGTGATGGCTAACTTAGCATTTTGGTATTAGCTTATAAAGAATAATTATATCTTCACTTATCACCTACTTTGGTCAATTTTCTATACATCACCAAATTAAGCACATAAACTGAAATAGCTTTCATACCACCTATTTTTTTTATTGATGACATCTTCACACTGCCCACTTTTTGATGCGAACAATAATGCTTACATGGACAAAGATGTCCAGTTACTCGATAGGAAACCAATGTTCAAAACATATTCCCTTTTTTCTTTTCCAAGCAGGTAGCTCTTTCCTCAAATTTGAGATTTTTTAAATGAGGTATATATTAATTATCAATTTTTTAGTAATAATTGAATCTTCAATTGACCTTATAACTAGTACCTACTTTACCTCATCAGTGTACATATGCAATGGAAGTGCTAATAGCCTATAAATAATCTAAGTAGGCAACTAAAGGTCTAACCAGCTAGTCTACTTCTTGACTTGCTACAGTTATTAGTAAATACTTTCTAACTTTATTATTTTTTTCTAGTCTATTTTATTCAAGAATTTCTTTGATAGCACATGATTTTTTAAAAAAACTTTTCTTTACATTTTTTTTCAAGATTTTTCAAAATATTTTTAAAAAAATTTTGAAATGTTTTTTTATCCCTAACTTATCTTTATTATCCTTAATAATGTAAGGAAAAATATGATAGATGAAACAAGGAGAGATACCACCTGGATAAGATATACTTAGTGTATTGCTAGGAACAACCATGCGGAGTAGTCCATTATTCCTAAAAATCACTAAAACAAAAGTTAGTAAAAAAAATAATAAAAATTTAAGTTGCCTCCGAAAAAGTGCTAAGTTTAACATCTTTAGCTGGACATCATGGCTTACTATGCTTCATTTAAAATCATAGCTTCCCCAACTTCTTCAGTAGCTAATTCTAAGAATGGTTTTAAGCATTGTCCATTAACTTTGAAGATGGTACCATTATTTAGAGTTTTAATTTCTATGGCTCCATACGAGAAGACTCTTTCACTATGTATAGTCCAGTCCATCTATGAGAGAGTTTGCTTGTGCTTTATATTTGTATTTCTGATTTCATTTATTATACTAGTTTCAAGGGTGTTTGAAACTAGGTGTTGGCTCTTTTAAGCCTTGAATTGGGATCCAAGCCTAGGTTGGCTTGAGTAAAGGTTGTTGGTGAGCCTAAGTGAGAAAACCAACTTTGGGTTTGACTTGTGAGCCCGTTGAAAATAAGTTGGCTATAATCTAGGTTGATTATAATGAAATTTCCAAGGGATAGCTTGGGAGTGGATGTAGGTGCTTGATATGTACTGAACCACTATAAACCTTTGTGTTTATGTGCGTGCTCTTTGCTATTTTGCATTTATTGCTTATACTTTTATCATTGCATCTCATTCATTTGGTGCACACTTGCATTGCTTCATAAGTATATTAATTTCAGCACATATCTGCTTTAAATTTTTAAAGAAATCCAATTCACCACCCCTTTTGAGTTGCTATACTAGGTAACAAGTGGTATCAGAGCTTGGTACTCAGTGTATAGGTCTAACGATTTTGAGTCAAAGATCTAAATGGCAGTCCAAATTGGTATTGGAATTATTGAGGGACAAGCCTCAAATCGTCCTCCCTTGTTTAATGGCACAAATTATATATATTGGAAAACACACATGCGCATTTATATTCAAGCCATTGATTATAACATTTGGAGGACTATTATTAAAGGTCCTCATCAGCCTACCACCTTGGTTAATGGCATTCTCACTCCCAAGTTAGAAGATGAATGGGATGAGAATGAGATTAAGCAAGTTGAGCTTAATGCTAAAGTTATGAATTTACTATTTTGTGTTTTAGACCCAGGTGAGTTCAATAGAATCTCAAATTATCTCTCCACTAAGAAGATATGGGATACACTTGAAGTTACCCATGAGGGTACACATCAAGTGAAGACTACCAAAGTTAACATGCTCATTCACACATATGAAATGTTTAGAATGTAACCATTTGAATCTATTAGTGAAATGTATACTCAATTTACTAACATTGTGAATGGCATGAGAAGCTTGTGTAAAGTCATTTCGAATGCTGAATTAGTGAATAAAATTCTCAGGTCACTTCCTTCATCATGGGATCCAAAAGTGATAGTTATCGAAGAAGCTAAGGATGTCAACACACAACTTCTTGAGCAGCTTCTAGGATCTCTCATGACATATGAGCTGTCATTGAAATAAAAGGTTGCGGACAATGACAAGAAAAAGACCATAGCATTCAAGTCCATAACCAAGGAAGATACAAGTGATGATTTTGATGAGGAAGATGATGAAGATGAAATGGTTCTCATCTTAAGGAAGTTTAAGAGGTTCATTAGAAAGAAAATGTATAGTTTCAAGAAAAAGCCTCAAAAGGGAGAGCCTAGTAAAGAAAAAGAAAAAGAGAAAGAAAGGGAGCAACCTACTTGTTTTGAATGTAAGAAACCCGGCCACTTCAAGATGGATTGCCCCTTACTCAAGAAAAGCAGAAGGAAACTAAGAAAGAAAGCAATGATGGCCACCTGGAGCGAGAGTGAGGACTTGAGTTCAGATGAAGAGTAGCAAGAAGTCGCCAATTTTTACTTAATGGCTAATGATAAAGAGGTAAAATCTGAACTTAAAGATAAATTTACTTTCAAAGAATTGCATGATGCTTTTGATGATTTGGTTGTTGAGTATCAAAAACTTAAAATGAAAAGCAAAGATCTAAAGAAACAAAATTTGGAATTGACTAAAATAAATGATAAGTCCTTGATTGAAAATGATTGTTTGCTTCAAGAAAATAAGAAGTTAACTGATAAAATTATCTTTTTGAAAAAAGAAAAGGAAGATTTGAAAAAGAAAAAATCTTTTGCAATAACTGAAAATTTTGCTAAACAAAACAAAGAACTTTTGCAAGAAAATAAGAAGTACAAGGATGAGCTTGAAAAATTATAATCTTTTATTGAAAAGTTTACTTATAGTTTTGAAAAACTCAGTATGCTTTTAAATAAACAAAGAGCTATTTTCAACAAAGTAGGATTAGATTTTAAACCACAAAAATAATAAAAATTTTTCAAGAATTTCTTTGTGCCTGCTTCATCTTCCATTACTTGTTATTCTTGTGGAAACATAGGACATAAATCATATTTGTGTAACAAAAAAAATTGAATAAAGTTAGAAAAGTTTGGATTCCAAAAGGAATCATATCCATTAATCCTAAAGGACCCAAGATGACTTGGATACCTAAAGTCTCCACTTAATTTATTATTGTAGGTGTGTCTTGCAACCAACAAAAGAAGATTATGGTACCTCGACAGCGGTTGCTCAAGGCCCATGACTAGAGATGTGGATCAATTCTCTTCTTTTGAATATCAAAATGGTGAAAATGTAACCTTCGATGATAATGGAAAGGGCAAAATCGTTGGGATTGGTAAAGTTCATATCACCTCTTCTACATATATAGGTAATGTTCTTTTTGTTGATGGTTTAAAGCATAATTTACTTAGTATTAGCCAGTTTTGTGACAACGATTTTAAAGTTATTTTTGAATCTTTCATTTACATTATTTCTAGTCTTGATGATAATGGCATCAAGTTTATTGGTCATAAGCATGACAATATTTATATGGTTGATCTTGATGATTTTCCAGTGCAACATGGTCAATGCCTAGTGGCAATGGAAGCCAAGATCAATGAAACTAGTTGGCTTTGGCATTGTAGATTAGGACATGCAACTATGCATTTGCTTTCAAAACTTAATAAAAAGAATCTCATAAAAGATTTTCCAAAACTTAGTTTTGAAAAGGATAAGATTTGTAGTGCCTGTCAACTTGGAAAATAAACTAAATCTTCTTTCAAATCTAAGGGAGTTATCTCTATATCTAGACCCCTAGAATTACTTCATATGGATTTCTTTGGACCTACTAGAACAACTAGTTTAGGAGGTAAAAAGTATGGTCTAGTTATTGTAAATGACTTCTCACGTTTTATATGGGTTATGTTTTTAGCTCATAAAGATGAAACTTTTTTTGCATTCATTAAATTTCATAAAAGAGTCTCAAATAAAAAAGGTGTTTCAATTATTTCTCTACAAAGTGATCATGGTATGGAATTTGAAAATCATGATTTTGAAAAATTTTATAGTGAAAATGGTATTTATCATAACTTTTCTATACCTAGGACACCTCAACAAAATGAGATGGTCAAAAGCAAAAATAGAACTCTTGAAGAAATGGCACACACCATGCTTTATGAAAATGATTTTCCTAGATATTTTTGGATGGAAGCCATAAACACTGCTTGTTATATTTTAAATCATGTTTTAATTTGGCCTATTTTAAAGAAAACACCTTCTGAGCTTTAAAAAGGTAGAAAACCTTCAATTAAGTATTTTTATGTTTTTGGATGCCATTGTTTCATTTTAAATAATGGCAAGGACAATCTAAGCAAATTTGATACCAAGTCAGATGAGGGTATCTTTTTAGGTTACTCTACATTTAGCAAGGCATACAGGGTCTTCAATAGAAGAACACTTCTTGTTGAAGAATCAATCCATGTTGTGTTTGATAATACTGATAAAAAATCTTCTAGAAAAGAAGATGTTCTTGATGATGAAACAGGTATTCAAAAAACTGAAAAAGTGAATAACAATAAAGAGCCTTCCAAGGAGCAAGATGATAATCAAAATAATGAAGGAGAACAAGTACAAGGAGTTGGTGACTCATCTGCACCTAACTCATTACCTAAAGAATGGAGGTATGTACATGAACACCCAAAAGAACTTATAACTGGTGATCTATCAAAAGGGATAAGTACTCGTTCCTCATTAAGAAATGTATGTGATTATTTAGCTTTTGTTTCTTAAATAGAATCAAAATCTGTTGAAGAAGCTGAAAATGATTGTAATTGGATAAATGCTATTCAAGATGAACTAAATCAATTCAAAAGAAATAATGTTTGGACTTTAGTTGAAAGACTTACTAATATTTCAATAATTGGTACAAAATGGGTTTTCAGAAACAAACTTGATGAAAATGAATTAGTTACTAGAAATAAAGCTAGGCTAGTTGCCAAAGGATCAATCAGGAGGAAGGGATTGATTTTGATGAAACCTTTGCTCCTGTTGCTAGACTTGAGGCAATTAGGCTATTATTAGCATTTACATATTTTATGGATTTTAAACTATTTCAAATGGATGTTAAAAGTACTTTTTTAAATGAATTTATTGAAGAAGAAGTTTATGTAGATCAGCCTCTTGGTTTTGAAAATCATGAATTTTTTAATCATGTTTTTAAACTTCATAAAGCTTTGTATGGTTTGAAACAAGCTCCAAGAGCTTAGTATGATAGATTAAGTTCATTTATGCTTAAAAATATTTTTTATAGAGGAAATGTAGATAATACATTATTTTTAAAAAAGAAGAATGATGATCTCTTAGTAGTCCAAGTTTATGTTGATGACATCTTATTCGGTGCTACTAATGAACGTCTTTCTTAAGAGTTTGCAAAGTTAATGCAGGGAGAGTTCGAGATGAGCATGATGGGAGAGCTTGATTTCTTCCTCGGACTCCAGATCAAGCAAACAAAAGAGGGGATCTTCATCAACCAAGCTAAGTATACAAGAGAAATCTTAAAGAAGTTTGAAATGGAGAATACCAGATCATTAGGTACGCCTATGAGCTCCTCTTGTAAACTTAATAAAGATAAATCAGGTAAAAGTGTAGGCCAAAAGCTATATAGAGGTATCATTGGTTCATTGCTATATTTAACTGCAAGTAGGACAGATATAATGTTTAGTGTTTGTATGTGTGCAAGACATCAGTCTGCTCCTAAAGAGTCTCATTTATTGGCTGTTAAATGAATACTTAGATACTTGTCTGGCACTATAGATACTAGACTGTGGTACTCTAGAGATTCATCATTTGAATTAATTGCATATTCTGATGCTGATTTTGCTAGGTGTAAACTTGATAGAAAAAGTATAAGTAGAACTTGTCAATTTCTTGGAGTTAATTTGATTTCATGGAGTAGTAAGAAATAGAATTTAGTTGCTCTATCTATGGCGGAAGCTGAATATATAGTAGCTAGAAGCTGTTGTGCTCAAATCCTATGGATCAAACAACAACTCGAGGATTTTGGCATCAAATCAACTAAGACATCCATAAGATGTGATAATACTAGTGCAATCAATTTAACCAAAAATCCTGTTCAACACTCAAGAAGTAAACATATTGAAATAAAACATCATTTCATAAGAGATCTGTGCAAAACTCAAATGTGATACTTGAATTTGTTTATACTGATAATCAATTAGCTGATATTTTTACTAAACCCCTGAGTGAAGAAAGATTTTACATGATTAGGAGAGAGTTAATTATCATAGATCCCTTTATGTAGAACTCTTTCAAAATTTATTCTTACTTAAATTCTTGTGCTTAAAATCATATCTTTTATGTCTTAAACTCTTCTCTAGAAACCTCATGATTTTTGGAATTTTTATTGAATTTTTTTGGGACTTCTTGGCCAAGTATTGACACTTGATTTTTGGCCAAGTGTTGACTCATGCCAAGTGTCGACACTTGACCAAATTTGAAGTGTCGACTCACGGGTGGAAATCTGAGTTTTCTAGGGCATCATCTATTCTTTTTGAAGCCACCTGTATTGTTTTTCTTCTGCCCTAGTGGTCCCCTAGCACTCCATTGACCTCAGAACAGTGTTCTTCCATCCATGTCCTTCGATTTTTCGATAATTTCCTCTCTTTTTCCCTCTTTTGGTCCAATTGCTCACGGTTTTCTTCGTGATTTTTGTTGATTCGGCCCAAACCTTCTTCCCGATTTCTTTCATCTCTTCAGTCCATTTTCCCATTGATTTCTTGTGGATCGGCTTGAGCTATTGCATAATCTCTTTCACATTTCTCCCTCTCCTTCCATTTTGGTCCATTCCCTTGATTGATTCTAGCTTGCATTCACCCTTTCTTCCCATCGGTCTTTTTCTCTCTTTTGGTCCTTTCCTCTTTCTTTTGGACTTTTCCAGATTCACCCATTTCTTTCCTTGTTCTTTCCCTCTGTTGGTGATTATGGGACCCCGCAAGCAAGTGGTATCTAGGAAAAGGTTGAGTCAAGGTTCTACCGAAAGGAGAACCAAGGCTCGATGTGACACAGCCAGAGGACAGCAGCATGAGCATGAGAGAGTGGCACCCCCACAGTCCCCCATAGCAGAGTGAGTGTCGGGGAAGATCATCAAGGCTGAACGTCAAGTTGACTTGGAGTTTTTCGATCATGAGGGTTTTTGTCTTGGATAGATTCTTGAGGCAGCCAGTTTGACCTCCTTCTATACTATGAAGGAGAAATATTATCCGTACCTTATCAAAGAGTTTTATGGGAGTCTGGCCACCAGTGGATTGATGTGGAGCGCTACAGTTAGAGGCATGGAGATTCCAGTATCTGAGAGCATTTTAAGTAGAGTCTAGGACATTCCTCTTCGTGGGATTGCTACCACGAGTGTTGGAAACAAAGAGGTGGCATTTCAGTGTCTTGGAGAGAGACGATGTTTGCAGAGTGACTACAATCACCGTGAATCAGTTATCAGTAGAGATGCACCTCCTTCATCACTTCATTACGAGGATACTTCTGCTTAAGATTGGTCACTTCAACTTTATCACAGAGTGGGAGCTTATGTTATGGTTTGCCTCACACAAAGGACTGCCGTCAACATCCCTGACCTGATGATGAGCCAGATGGGAGAGGTTGTGACTCAACATCATCTGTGTCTTCCGTACGGGATGGGTCTGACTCATCTATTCAGAGCTTATCATGTTCCTTTAGAGGAGGAGGCCTCCAATGATATTCTGCACACTGATGTGTACGACGAGCGATCTCTGCATTGTATGGGATATAGGAGGATTGCTGGTAGATATGTGTGTAGAGAGTCTGGTCAGGAGCTAGATGAAGAGGATGAGCTGCGAGCTGCAGAGGTAGGGCTATCTAGGCCTACTGAGCACTTCACACCTCCTAGATCGGCACCAATAGCAGCTTCAGAGTCTAAGCCAGTCACTTTAGCACCAGTTTCTTCACCAGCTACTGCTTTGCGCACATCTGTTGACCCCATAAGTGATTTTGATGATAACCAAACATTGGTGCATGCATTTATTTTACTAACAACTCTTCAAGTGGTTTATAAGTTTTTGTAGGATGAATACATTGCTTAAATTTCAACTCCTACATTTTTTATTTCTTGTTTTGAGTTGTGTTGTAGTTGAATATTGTAAAGAAGAACCCAAAAAAATAGTTAAGAAATATCATAAAATTGGGTTACTTCTAAATGTGTTTTAAGCTTTTAATTTCTTAGAAATGTGTTGAGTTTGAAGACATCTTGAAGCTTGAAGACATGCTGGATGAATTCTGGAGATAGACTGAAAAAAATCACTGAAATATTCATCCGAGCTGACTCGAAGAGAAGAGAGCCGACTCTGGTACATGGCATGCATGAGGATTCTGGCATGCAGATATTCGAGCCAACTCTAAGGGATCCCAGCCAACTCATCCAGTGCACTACTTCCTGAATTAGACAGGCAAGCCGACCCAAAGGGAGTCCAAGTTGACTCTATCATATTGTCAGACATCTGAGCCGACTCTTCAGAAGATCGAGTCAACTCCTCCAGAGTCCAGAAAATGATTTTAGAGAACTATAGTTATCCAAGTTGACTAGAATGGAAGGTAGCCGACTCATCCAGACTGACATGTTGAAGGCCTGAGGATTCGAGTCGACTAAAATCAAGGCAAGCTGACTCTTACAGAGTGAGGAATCAAGACATTATGCAAGCGAGCCGACTGGATTGAAGAGAGTCGACTCAACCAAACTCCTCTGAGGATCTGAGTTGACTCGAAGGTCGATTTTAGACTTACAATGGCTAGTTCCATAACTTAGATTTTGAATCAAAAAAGTGCTCCAACGGTCAAATGTCACATCCCAATGGTCTACAATGACTTAAACTGCCTTAGAATGATGGAAGGCTATATATTTGAGGGATTTGAACTTCTTTGAAGTAAGTACTAGTAAGTTTTTAAAATGTTAATGCTTTATTGAATATCCAAAAGGGCCAACAAGCAAGAGAGTACTAAGAGCATTCAAGATAGCCTTCAAGCCTTCACCAACTCTCATCTAAAGCTTGAAGCAATTAGCAAAGAAGCTATAGAAGCCATTAAAGTGCATTGAAGTGCATTCAAGTGGGCTTCTCTTGAGCTGCATTAGCAACCATACGATAAAAAAAATTGTTTATCATTCTGTTGCTTTTTCTTTTTAATTCACTTTCAATTGTTGGGTTATTGGTGAGCCCGGTTGAAAAACCAAATAGGTTCTTGGTTAGCCTTTGTTAAAACCAAGTGTTGGGTTCTTGGTGATCCTGGTAAAATCAAGTTAGATTTCTTTGGTGATCTTGGTAAAACCAAAGTGTAGAGGTTTGGATTGTGAGCCTGTAAAATTAATCCGACTGTATTCCGGTGGGGGATATAGTGAAATCCATGTGGTAATCTTGGGTAGTGGACATAGGAGCTGGGTTGCTCTAAACCACTATAATTGTTGTGTGTTTGTGTTGTGCTTTTCTGATCTGATTTTGCTTCCGCAGTTAATCACTTTATCACAGCACTTAACACTTTAAAAGGGATTTCAAAGAGCAAATAATTTCTAAAATATTTTAATTCCCAATTCACCCCCTCTTGGAAAATCCACCTGGGCAATAATTGGTATCAAAGTAGTGTCTCTGAATACATTTAGAGTAAAGATCGATAGCTCATCCCATGAGTACATCTTTGGTAGAAGGCCAATCTACTAATAGACCTCCACTCTTCACTGGCACAAATTATTCTTACTAGAAAGCTAGAATGAAAATCTAAATATAAGTTATTGATTTCAATTGTGGAAGGTCATTTAAAAGGGCCATATATTTCCATGATTAAAATTAATGGCATGGATGTCCCTAAGCCTGAAGAGGACTAGGATGAACACGCCATGAAGATGGGGGAATTAAATGCCAAAGCAATGAATTTGTTATACTGTGCTTTGGACTCTAACGAGTTTAATCGAATTTTCATTTGCTCTTCAGCAAAGAAAATTTGGAACAAACTCAAAGTGACTCATGAAGGAACTTTCCAAGTGAAGACTTCGAAAATAAATCTTCTTGTACATAGTTATGAACTGTTTAAAATGGAACCTGCTAAAACCATATCTGCCATGTTTACTTGATTTATAGATATTATTAATGGTTTGAAGAGTCTTGGCAGGGTTTACTCAAATGCTGATTTAATACAGAAGATCCTCATATCACTTCAGGACAAATGGGACCCCAATGTGACTGCTATCTAGGAAGCAAAAGATTTAAATGCCTTACCTCTGGATGAATTAATGGGTTCACTCATCACACAAGAATTGGCCATGCAGCATAGAACTGATCATGATCAAAAGAAGAAGAAGACAATTACCTTCAAAGCTCCATTGGACTCAAAGAAAGATGAGGAATCGGAAGATGGCTCCACCTCCTCCAAAGATAATCTAGAAGACGAAGATATCATAATAGTCGTGAAGAGATTTAGAAGGTTTATATGAAAGAAGAAAGGAAGATTCAATAGAAAATTTCATAAACGAGGAGAGCACTCTAAGGATAAGGACAAGGATAAAGAAAAAGAAAAAGAACATGTGCCTACATGCTATGAATGTAAGAAACCAGGGCACATTCATCCCGACTGTCCTTTATTAAAAAAATTCTTCAAGAAAAAGAAAAAGAAGGCGATGGTTGCCACATGGAGCGATAGTGAGGAATCCACCTCAACTGAAGAGGAAGAGGCTACGAAAATAGCTAATCTATGTCTAATGGGTCTCGAAGATGAAGTAACATCTCCCAATGCTCAAATAGAAATTACATTTGATGAATTAAATTCTGCCTTTCATGATTTATTATCTGAATTTAAAAAGGCAGAAGTAAAGATTAGATCCTTAAAGAATATCAATGATTCTTTACTAAAAGAAAAAGAAGAGATTTCAGAAAAGAATAACTTATTGCAAAATAATTACATATCTTTTTTGAAAAATATAAACCTTTGAAAACTAGGAATAGCGCATATCAAGACAAAAACAAAGTTTTGATGATTGAAAATAATGATTTGAAAAAGGAGGTTGAAAAACTTAAGCCACTTGTTGAAAAACTCAAGCCACTTGTTGAAAAACTTATATTATCTTCTAACAAGCTTGAGATGATCCTAAAAGAACAAAGGATTTCTGGAAATAAAGCTAGAATCAATTTTAATTCTTCAATCTCAAATAGTATTTCAGCAACTACTTTTGTGAAGCCAAAAGCTTATGTTCTAAAACTATTATCTCAAAAAGCTTTTGCAACAAATGTTTCTACTTCTATTTCTAAAGCTACATTATATATTCCTAAGAGCTTAAATAGAAAATCTTTTATATCTGCATCTCATGCATCAACATCTAGAACTTCAAAATCTGCATCTTTTAAGAATTCTAGAATTGAATGTTTTGCATGCAAAGGGTTAGGACATAAAGCTTTTGAATGCAATATTTTTAAAAATGTCCAAAATAAAATAAAGAAGATTTGGGTTCTCAAAAGAACCACCTTTGCTAACCTGCAAGGACCCAAGTTAGCTTGGGTACCTAAAAGAACTTCTTGATTGTCTTGCAGGAATGTCTTGCAGCTCAAAAATTAAAGAAAAGATGGTATCTCGACAGTGGTGTTCAAGGCATATGACGGGTGACAAGGATCAATTTATCACCCTGGAAATAAAAGGAGGTATGGTTACTTTTGGAGATAATGGCAAGGAAAAAATAATCAAAATCGGTAAGATCAAGATAACCCCCTGCAATTTTATTGAAAATGTATTGCTAGTAGATAAATTGAAGCATAACTTGTTAAGTATCAGTCAATTATGTGATAAAGGCTTCAAGGTTATCTTTGAATCATCTATGTATATTGTAACAAACTTTCTTGATTCTAGTAGTAAGTTCATTGGACATAGACTTGGAAATATCATGTGGTAGGCCTTGATAATCTTGCCACGTCAAATAGTTCCAGTCTAGTTGCAATGAATACTAAGACCAAGGAGTCTTGTTTACTTTGGCATAGATGATTAGGTCATGCTAGCATGCATATTATTGCGAAGTTAATTTTCAAAAACTTAGTTAGAGGCATGCCTAAGTTTAAAGTAGACTTTGATCATGTTTGTGATGCATGCTAAATGGGTAAACCAACTAGGAGGAGCTTTAAACCCAAAAATATGATTTCAACTACTAGACCTCTAGAGCTACTTCACATGAACTTGTTTGGACCAAATAGGACCATAAGCCTAGGAGGTATGAAATATGCCCTTGTGATTGTATAATTTCTCTAGATTTATATAGGTTTTGTTTATTGCTCATAAAGATGAAACCTTAAAGTATTTCAAAAATTTCACAAAAAGATTTCAAATTAGAAAAATCTTTCAATTATTTCAATTAGGAGTGATCATGGCACTAAATTTGAAAATCATTTTTTCGATGATTATTGCATAGAAAATGGCATTGATAACAACTTCTCCACTCCTAGGACACCACAACAAAATGGCATTGTAGAGAGAAAAAAAAGGACTTTGGAAGAAATGACCCGAACAAAGTTATGTGAAGGCAATCTTCTAAGGTACTTTTGGACAGAAGCGGTGAATACTGCTTGTTATATTTTAAATCGCATTTTGATCCGTCCTATTTTGAAGAAAACCCCCTATGAGCTTTGGAATGAAAGAAACCCAATATTAATTATTTTCATGTTTTTGGATGTAAATGCTTTGTGCTTAACAATGGTAAAGATAATCTAGAAAAATTTGATGCTAAATCTGATGAAGCAATTTTTCTTGGTTATTCATTACATAGCAAAGCATATAGAGTATTTAATAAAAGAGCTCTTACTATAGAAGAGTCTATGCATGTTATTTTTGATGAAACTAACCCTTTACCTTCTAAGAAAGAATAGTGCATAGACAATGATGCAGGTATAATTCAAAAGGAATTGGAAGACATGAGCATACAAGAAAGACCAATCGAAGAAGGAGAAGAAATGGTAAGTAAGAATCATGCTAATCTACCAAGAGAATGGAGGTACGTAACTTCTCATCCAAAAGAATTAATTACTGGTGATCGTTCATAAGGTATTAGGACTAGGTCATCACATAGAGATGCACATGATTACCTAGCTTTTGTTTCATAAATAGAACCTCATACCTTAGAAAAAGCTGAATCCGATCCAAATTGGATGATGGCCATGCATGAAGAACTAAACTAGTTTGAAAGAAATAAGGTATGAACATTAGTTGATAGACTTTCAAACCATCAAATCATAGGAACTAAATGGGTCTATAAAAACAAATTAGATGAACAAGGAAATGGTATTAGAAACAAAGCTAGATTAGTGGCTAAGGGACAACCAAGAAGAGGGCATTGATTTTGATGAAACATATGCACCTGTAGCAAGACTAGAAGCCATTAGATTACTTCTTGCATTTGCTTGCTACATGAATTTTAAACTTTTTCAAGTGGACGTGAAAAGTGCATTTTTAAACGGTTTCATTTTAGAACAAGTTTTTATAGAACAACCACCAGGTTTTGAAGATCATGTTTTTCCAAACATGTGTTTAAATTGAATAAAGTATTGTATGATTTGAAACAAGCACCTAGAGCCTGGTATGATAAACTTAGCACTTTCTTGATTGAAAATGATTTTTCTAAAGAAAATGTTGATAAAACTCTTTTCATCAAGAAGAAAAATAATGATATATTAGTTGTACAGATTTATGTTGATGATATTATATTTGGTGCAACTAATGAAACTCTTTGTAGAAAATTTGCTAAGTTAATGTAGGGAGAATTTGAAATGAGCCTAATGGGTGAACTTAACTACTTCCTTGGACTTCAAGTAAAACAAACAAAGGAAGGAATCTTCATCAACTAAGCCAAATACACCAAGAAAATAATCAAAAAGTTTGGTATGAAGATAAGCAAACAAATGAAAACACTCATGAGCCCATCTTGTAGATTGGACAAAGATGAAAATGGATCCAATGTTGACCAAAAGCTCTATAGAGGTATGATTGGATCCTTATTATATTTGACTGCAAGTAGACCTGATATCTTGTATAGCATATGTGTATGTACTAGATTCCAATCTAATCTTAAAGAATCACATATGCTTGCTATTAAAAGAATTATCAGACATTTGAAAGGTACAAGTAATCTAGGTCTTTGGTTTTCAAAATATTCTTCATTGAATTTAATTGGATTTTTGGATGCTGATTATGTTGATTGTAGAATTAATAGAAAAAGTATTAGCAGCACATGTCAATTTCTAGGATTGAATTTAATCTCATGGCACTGTAAGAAACAAAACCCGGTAGCACTTTCTACTGCTGAGGCAGAGTATGTTGGTGCATGGAGTTGTTGTGCACAAGTGTTATGAATTAAACAACAATTGGAAGATTTTGGTGTTACACAATCTAAAATTCCAATCAAGTGTGATAACACAAGTTCTATAAATTTAACAAAAAATCCAATTCAACATTCTAGAACTAAGCATATAGAGATTAGACACCATTTTATTAGAGATTATATTTTGAATGGTGATATTGAACTAGAATTTATCCCAACTGAAAACTAATTAGCTGACATTTTTACTAAGCCACTAAATCAGGATAGATTTGAATTGCTTAGAGGTGAATTAGGTCTTTGTGATCCTTTCTAGATTTTCCTAACCTAATTCTTTCAAAATTAAGAAAAAAATATCTAGAAAACCTCTTATAACTATTCAAGATCTTTGAACAACTTTCCTTAAGATTTCATTGAATTAATTTCAAATTATGAATCATTTCAATTTTTGTGGAAAGTTTCTGTTCGAGTCAACTCGAGCAATTTTGCTCTGGTTGAGTCGGCTCGAACTTTGTTATTTCTGCTCTTGCTGTGGTCGAACCGACTAGGTCAATTTAGGGTTTGCTAGCCTACTCGAATCTCTATTTGTTCTGAGTTTGCTCTGGTCGAGCCGACTCAGATAATTTTAGGGCAAATCAAGCCGACTTGGATGTCGGGCAATCATTTTTTAAATAGAGCCAAGTAACTTTTTTTGATTTTTGTTGCTCTTGATTTTGACTCCAAACCCTGTCATTCCACTCAAAACTATTTCCAATCCTCCAAGAATCTTTCCCAAAGCCTAAATTTCTTCATTCTTGCCTAATTGCTGCAATGGCTCTTAAGACTGCTGTGGGAAAAAGATCATAAACGATGGCACCTTCTACTGAAACTGAAAGAAGATCAAAGTGTCGGCAGGAAGAGCCGACTCGAGCAGTAGAAGAAGAAGAGGAAGAAAGAGAACCAATAGTCACTGCTCATTCTCCGAGACAGGTAGCTTCCATGTTAAATCGACCTGTCACTAGCGGAAGATGCATTCTCTTCAATTTTTTGGATGAAATAGGATTAAAGATCAAAATTCTATTGAAGCACAAGGTTGGGTTTATTTCTATTCATTGAATATTTTCACTTATCCATCACTTGTGAGATCATTTTATGAGAACCTTAGACTAGAATCTAATCACATTGAATCAACTGTTAAAGGAAAAAGGGTTGTAGTCACAGAAGAAAGTATTTGTTCTCTCTTGGATATGCCTGCAGAAGGGGTCAAGCATTTAATTCTAAAGGATAGAGAAAAGGCTTTACAAACTATTTTGGGCATAACTAATGTTGATGGAGTAGGGACAGTAATTTCTAATACCCATTCCCTTGAGATGAGGCTACTCCATAGTTTCATAAGCAAAATTTTTCTCCCAAGAACTGGAAGATTCGATTGGGTCAGTGAGCGTGACCTAAGTTTCATGGAGCATATCATTCAAGGAGAGTCACTCAACTTACCATATATTATGATCATGCAAATGAAAGAAGAAGTTAGGAAGGTCAAAGCCTGTTTACCATATGGTATGGTCTTAACTCTATTGTTTCAAGCCTCCAAAGTTAGCTTGGATGGAGAAGATGGAAAGCCTCTCCATCATACTGACACCTATACTGCTAAATCTCTCCTAAGAATGGGCTATATCTATAATAAGGGAGTGTGGATGAAGAAGGGCATTGATGAAAGAGCAATTGTAGCCAGTAATAATAGTTCTGAAGAAACAGTGAGGAAATTTCCAGGGAAATCTCCACTGTAGCACCATCAGGGCAGATATTTGACATACCTATTGCTAAGTCTGAGCCTGCATCTGAGCCTACTACCATGGAGACTGAGCATTTTGATCCACCTGCATCTCCACCTTTACTTGGTTCCACATATGTTCCTCCTATACCTTCATTTGATACTTCAATGATCCAGGACTTTATGGCTCAACAGATGAAGACTTTGATTGATACACTGACCTGCACTCTATCTAGTATGTTTGGCGAGTTTCACCAGTCAGTGGATGCTAGGCTAGACTAGTTTGGTGGTGAGATCAGAGATCTGCGCAACAGGATTGACACACTTGAGACTCGAGATCTACATCATAGCCTGATCTGCAGCCAATTCTTGATAGGTATCATCTGGTTCTGAATCAATTAAAAACACTGTCAATCATACTTTAGAAGCATTCAGAATAGAATTGAATAACATAAAGTTCATAATGGATTCATTAGAAGAAGGAAGGAGAATAAAGGAAGACTATACTAAAGGCATTGGAATTCTAAGAGCAGAGTTTGGAAGATTAAGAAGATCAGCTGAGGCATTTGCCAATGCACAGGCCACTGAACTAGTTCAATTGCACAAGGACATAAAGAAACTAGATGAAGAGATTGACATAGCATAATTCAAGCTTGAGCAGCTGTACACCAAAGTTATTGCAGCATTTGCTACTCCACAGCCTAGACCTGCTCCCATTCCTACTCCTAGGCCACAGTCCACTCCCTTTGCTGGTTAGTCTACACATCCTAGACAGCCAGCTCCTCACCTTAGGTCTCAGGGTTCACATCCCATTCCTACACCTTCTGATGTACTTGATCCTGATCCCATAGCTTCCATGCCTGCTGGCATTCAGATACCTGGCTATTCCATTAGCACTAGAGTAGATCTAGATAGTGATTAATTGTACTTCTTTTAATGTTCAGTAACTTGTTTTGAACAATTTAAGTGAAATAAAATTTATTTTGGTATCTGCTAGCATTGTCTTGAAATGATTTGAGCTTATGCAATGTCTATAATACTATTGTGATGAATTTTAATTAGATTGTCAATTTGAAGTTGAGAAAGTGAAATTATCTCAAATAAATATTAAAAACTTTCTCATCCTATTTCAAAAACTGAGCTTTATTGTAATACCTTTTTGATTTTTTGACAAAAAGGGGGAGAACTTTGAGCTGACATGAAAAATCTGAGCTAACAGGAGAACTTTGAGTTTCCTTGAAAATATTTACAACTGGTTTCAAGCATTGGGAAATATACAAAAGGAAAGAATGTTCATAAGTGCTTGAAAAGAATGAAAAAGGGGGAGAGTATAAATGATTGTGTTTAAATGAGCTTAATTGTCTAAGAACCTATAGAAAGGGGGAAAAATTTTTTTGAAAACAAATGGCTTTAGCTAAAAACCTACATTTTGCTTTGATTGCTTTAAAAGTTTTGCTCTAAAAATAGCTTTAATTCTTTCAATTTTGAGCACTGATACTCCATGTTTGTGCTATTGCTGATACTTTGAAGCATACAAATTTTAATACTCTAATACATACAAAAGCGCTAACATTGATACTATATAGTTTTTTCACAAGAGCTTTAATACTTATTTGCAAATATAATTAGCTTTGATACATGTTTATACTTACTCTCAAATACTTTTATACATATAATTATAAAAAGTTTTTCATGCCCAGTGTTTTATCATCATTAAAAAGGGAGAGATTGTTGACCCCATAAGTGATTTTGATGATAACCAAACATTGGTGCATGCAATTGTTTTACTAACAACTCTTCAAGTGGTTTACAAGTTGTTATAGGATAAATACATTGCTTAAATTTCAACTCCTACATTTTCTATTTCTTGTTTTGAGTTGTGTTGTAATTGAATATTGTAAAGAAGATCCCAAAGAAATAGTTAAGAAAGATCATAAAATTTGGGTTACTTCTAAATATATTTCAAGCTTTTAATTTCTTAGAAATGTGTTGAGTTTGAAGACATCTTGAAGCTTGAAGACATGCAGGATGAATTCTAGAGATAGACTGAAAAAAAATCACCGAAACATTCATCCGAGCCGACTCGAAGAGAAGAGAGCCGACTTTGGCATATGGCACGCATGAGGATTCTGGCATGCAGATATCCGAGTTGACTCGTCCAGTGCACTACTTCCTGAATTAGACAAGCGAGTCGACCTAAAGGGAGTCCGAGCCGACTCTATCATGTTGTCAGACATCTGAGTTGACTCTTCAGAAGATCAAGCCGACTCCTCTAGAGTCCAGAAAATGATTTCTGAGAACTACAGCCATCCGAGTCGACTAGAATGGAAGTTAGCTGACTCATCCAGACTGACATGTTGAAGGCCTGAGGATTCGAGTCAACTAGAATCAAGGTGAGCCAACTCTTATAGAGTAAGGAATCAAGACACTATGCAAGCGAGCTGATTGGATTGAAGAGGGTCGACTCAATCATAACTCCTTTGAGGATTTGAGCAGACTCGAGTGATCCGAGTCGACTCGAAGGTCGATTTCAGACTTGCAATGACTAGTTCCAGAACTTGGATTTTGAATCTAAAAAGTGCTCCAACGGTCAAATATTACATCCCAACGGTCTACAATGACTTAAACTACCTTAGAATGATGGAAGGCCATATATTTGAGAGATTTGAACTTCTTTGAAGTAAGTATTAGTAAGTTTTCAAAAAGTTAATGCTTTATTGAATATCCAAAAGGGCCAATAAGCAAGAGAGCACTAAAAGCATTCAAGATAGCCTTCAAGCCTTCACCACTTTCATCTAAAGCTTGAAGCACTTAGTAAAGAAGCTATAGAAGCCATTAAAGTGCATTGAAGTGCATTTAAGTGGGCTTCTCTCGAGTTGCATCGGCAACCATATGACAAAAAAATTTGTTTGTCATTCTATTGCTTTTTCTTTTCAATTCACTTTGAATTATTGGGTTATTAGTGAGCCCGGTTGAAAAACCAAATAGGTTCTTGGTTAGTCTTTGTTAAAACCAAGTGCTGAGTTCTTAGTGATCTTGGTAAAACCAAGTTGGGTTTCTTTGATGATCCACGTAAAATCAAAGTGTAGAGGTTTGGATTGTGAGCTTGTGAAAATAATCTGACTGTATTTCGGTGGGGGATATAGTGAAATCCCAAGTAGTAATCTTGGGCAGTGGACATAGGAGCTGGGTTGCTCCGAACCACTATAATTGTTATGTGTTTGTGTTATGCTTTTCTGATCTGATTTTGTTTCTGCAGTTAATCACTTTATCACAGTAGTTAATACTTTAAAAGGGATTTCAAAGAGCACATAATTGCTAAAATTTTTTAATTCCCAATTCACCCCCCTCTTGGGAAAGTCACCTGGGCAACAACATCTACTGAGTCTACCTTTACGGGGTAGATCAGGACTGAGATTGCTTAGGTTAGGAGTGAGATCATTGGATTAGCTGTTAGGACTACACACTTCATTTGAGATTGAGGGACTGAGAGCACACACTGATAGTCAGCTCTCAGGCTTTAGATAGACTATGGAGGCAGGCTTCACCAAGATTCATGATCTTTTGAGATCACTTTTGCCTCCGTCTGCACCCTCTGGTCCACCTCCTCCACCAACAGATGATGATGACCATCCTGACAGACATTATGACACTCCTAATGATGGTGGTGGTGATGGTGGTGGTGAGGCTGACAGAGGTACAGATATTCTTGATAGTGATGATAGTGATGGCAGTGACGACAGAGCAGGAGATTATGAGATCGTCAGCAGGGAGATTCAGACTCCAGATGCTACCACTGATACTCCTTGAGATGCTCAGCTTGCCACTATACCAGCTTTCCTGACACCAGCAGAGACCTTGCCTCCACCCTCTACTAGGTCCTCTAAGGTCATTCCCCATTCTGGACCATCCCTTAGGACTAGGAGCCATGGCATCCATAAGACCCCTAGACTCCTTGCTTCTAGGACTAGGATTAGAGCTCCTATTTACTTTGAACTTCCATCTGATGAGGAGTAGCATTATAGATGTTTATCTTGTTATTTATGTTTATGCATTAGTCTTTTTCTTTACTATGTATCAATTTTTAGTCATGTTTCAGTTTATGCTATATAAGCAATTTTGTTGTACTAAATTCTCTTAAATATATGAAAGTTTACTTTTATCTCATGATTACTCTTCTTTTTGTCCATTTGCTCTGATACCAACTGATATCTGCTGATATATTGTTGGATCTTGGCCCCTAACCAACTTTGTATGCTTTAATGCATTAATTCAGGGGGAGATTACTCTTTTTAATGATTAATGTTGACAAAAAGGGGGAGTAAGATCTATGTATAAGCATTTTCTATAAATTTTGAAATGTTTCATAACTTAACACACATAGGGGGAAAGAAAATGGATTTCAACCTTGTTTGGCACTTCTCCTCCATGAAATGTGTTGTATAAACTTTGATATGATGAATTTAAATCAATTCTTATGGGTTGTAAGTGTATGCTCACTTGAATGAGTGTTCAATATCTATAATTGAATTTAAATGCTTATATACTCAAGGTTTTGTCATCATCAAAAAGGAAGAGATTATTGGGTTTAGCCCTTGATTTTGATGACTAACAATATGTTGAGTATATGTTTTATACTAATGTTTCAATTGTAATTATGAGTTTCAGGATACAGGCACCTCAAATTTTCAATATAAAAGTATCAAGATACTAATTGGAAGCCAAGCAATTTTCATTGTTTAAGAAGTCTTCTCATCTTAAAAAGACCTCAAAATAAATCAATCAGAGCTTTACAAAAAGTGTATTGATGTTTCATTAAAGAACATCTTGAATTTTGAAGGTTGGCACAAGTTTTTGTCGAGTGGCAGAGTCAAGTGTGGACTCGTGGCATGCAAAGTATCGATACTTCAGAAGGTTGGCATGCAGAAATCCCTTTAGCATACTAAGTGTTGACTCACAAAAATTAGGTGTTGACTCACAGAAGTCAGGTGTCGACTCACAGAAATGAAGTGTCGACTCATAGCCTGAGAAAATTGAAGATACAAAACTATGCCATTCTGAGATGTTTTCTATCAAGTGTCGGCTCAGGAGACTTAAGTGTCGACTCACAAGATTCAAGTGTCAACTCATATGGTTCAAGTATCGACTCATAGCCTGAGAATAGAAAAAGGACAGAACCTTGGTTTTTTAGATGTTTATACCTTAAGTGGACTCATGCTTATCCAAGTGTCGACTCATGAAGACTCAAGTGTCGACTCACAGAAGTCAAGTGTCGACTCAAGGGTTCTAACAACTATAATAGCTATATTTTTTGAGAGTCAGATTTGAGCCTTTCAAGCTCCCAACGGCTAGTTTTGCTCCACCAATGGTCTTAAACCATTTTTTGAAAGTTTTTGAAGTATTTAAGCTTCACCAAACTCATTCATGAAGAACTAACTCACAAAAAATAAAAAACTTCTTGAGAACTTCACTTCCAAAGTCAAAAAGAGAGCAAAAGCAAAGATTCCACTGAAAAAGCTTACAAGCCTTCATTTTAGCATTCCAAAAGTAGTCTTTGAAGTGATTCCAAAGAGAAAACAACTCAAGCAATCATCAAGAGCCTCAAAGTTTTCATATTCCACTTTATGAGAGAGTTTGCTTATGCTTTATATTTGTATCTCTAATTTCATTTATTGTACTAGTTTCAAAGGTGTTTGAAACTAGGTGTTAGGCCCTTCCAAGCCTTGAATGGGGATCCAAGCCTAGGTTGGCTTGAGTAAAGGTTGTAGGTGAGCCTAAGTTATAAAACTAACTTTGGGTTTGACTTGTGACCCCATTGAAAATAAGTTGGCTATAATCTAGGTTGATTATAATGAAATTCCCAAAGGATAGATTGGAGAGTGGATGTAGGTGCTTGGTGTGCACTGAACCTCTATAAACCTTTGTGTTTGTGTGTGTGCTCTTTGCTATTTTGCATTTACTTTTTATACTCTTAGCATTGCATCTCATTCATTTGGTGCACACTTGCATTGCTTCACAAACATATTAATTTCAACACATATCTGCTTTAAATTTTTAAAGAAATCCAATTCACCCTCCCTCTTGGGTTGCTATGCTGGGCAACAGATATTGCATTACATAAGCTAAAGGGCATATGTCTATAGGCAAAGGCTCCATATGGACAGATGAATGTTATCTTCTTTTGATCTTTTGGGACTATAGTGATCTAACTATAACTAGAGTATCCATCCAGAAAGCAGTAAAAGTCATGCCCAACCAATCATTCTAGCATTTGGTCTATAAATGATAGAGAAAAATGGTCATTCCTAGTGGTTGCATTTAATTTTCTGTAGTCAATGCAAACCCTCCATTCAGTGTGAATTCTAATTGGGACCAATTCATTGTTATCATTTTGATTACAGTAACTCCTAACTTTTTGGGTACCACTTGCATAGGACTTATCTAAGAACTATCTAAAATAGGATAAATTATGCTGTTATCAAGGAGTTTTATAATTTCTTTCTTTACTACTTCTTTCATGGTTGAGTTGAGTCTCCTTTGGGGATCTCTTATAGGCTTGGCTTCCTCCCATTAGTGTATCCTATGTTGAACAATCAAGGGTCTGATCCCCTTTATACTAGCCATGGTCCATCCTATAGCTTCCTTATTCTCTCTAAGAACATTTAATAATTCTCCCTTTTGCATGGAGTCTAAGTCTGCTAAAATGATCACTGGCAAGGTTTCTAAAGGATCTAGGTATGCATATTTGAGGTGCTTGGAAAGTAGTTTCAGTTTTAATTTGGATTCTTCCTCCACTGATAGTTTGGGTATTGATTCGGGTATTATCTCGAGTGGTCAATTAGAGGTTCCCATCTTATTTTTTCTATTAATTATAGCAACCTCATTAATTTTCTCCCCATCTTAGTTCATATAGAGTTCTTGGTCAAGCTCTTCATCACTAAGGTCAATCAGATCATAGACATTATCCTAACATAATTCAAGTCGCTTGTTTAATTTGTATTGGTTAGATTAAAAATATTCAGATCAATTGACATATTCCCAAAAGAAAGTTTTATTAGCCCATTTTGGTAATTGATTTGGACATTAGCTATGGCCAAAAATGGTCTACTTAATATAACTGGGATGTAACTCTTTGGGTTTGTTACTGGTTCAGTTTCTAGAATCATAAAATCTATCAGGTAAATAAAGTCACAAACCTTAATCAGCACATCCTCTACCATTCTCCTTGGTATTTTCAAAGATCGATCTACTAGTTGTAGGGTCATTCCAGTTGGTTTTAGTTCTCCCAATCCTAATTGCTCATATGCTGAATACGATAATATATTGATACTTGCCCTTGAGTCTAATAGAGCCCTATTGATGAAAATGTTCCCTATAATGCATAAAATAGTGGGTGACCCTGGATCTTTGTATTTCACTAGCATATGGTTTGATAGGTAAAAGCTCACAATAGCTATCAGGAAGGCTCTCTTGGGTATAATAGTGGTCATACTCTTGGTACACAGGTCCTTAAGAATTTAGCATAAGCCGAACCTGTTGGATCATATCTAGCAAAGGAATATTCACTTTAACTTACTTAAAAATCTCCAAAATATTATCTAATTGGGTTGAATTTTGATTGGGCTTAAGTCTATTTGGGAATGGTGCTACGACCCTGATCTTTGGTTCATCATATTCTAGTAAAGGCTCAATTAGTGGGTTGGGCTAATCCTACTCAATCAGTAATTCGGAGAGTAGGACTTCTAGTTCTTATTCTTCAAATGCATCCACATGGTTATCTATTTATCTCCTAGATCTCAATATATGGATAGCATTTAATTAGTTAATTTGGCTTCCTTGTTTCGATCCTTGATTGTTTAGATTTCTAGGATTAGCCTCGGGCTGACTCAGTAGCTTACCCAATTCCCTCTTACTTATAGTTATGGCTAACTGACCTACTTGCATCTCCAAATGGTCTATAACCTAGGTATAAGAGGATATCTATTGACCTGTGCTCTATATAAAGTTGTTTAGGATAGCATAGGTGTCAGCTTGAAATTTAGCTAGAGTTTCTAGGACTTTTTCTAGAGAACTGATTTTTTTAATTATCATTGATTAATAGGTTGTTTTCTATAGGACTAAACCTTGGGTTAAGCTAGTTGAAGTTGGGACCACCTGCATTAGGTCCTTGTGACTAGGAAAATTTTGGATAGCTCCTCTACCCTGGGTTATAGGTTGGTGCATAGGGGTTTTTAGTCATTCCTTGATAAGTTGCATTTACCTGTGCACAATTATTTTTAGTTTGGGTCATAAAGTGGGAACACTCTTCTACTACATGTTCTGGATCATTGCATCCATTGCATACAGGTGTGGATAATTAGTTCACTTAATTTACAAGGCCTTGTCCCTTGAGTCCCAAGACTTACTCTATCCTACGAAACAAGGATGCCATCTTAGCCTCTTCAACTATGGATGCAAAGATTTGGTGTATACTACCTTTTGATGGTATGTTTTCAAATGCCCTAGTTCCTTCCCACTATAGGCTCTTTCTTGCTAAATTCTTTAGAAATTGCTAGGCTTCATTAGATGGTTTCTGCTTAAAATCACCTTGACACATCGACTTGAGAATGGTTTTAAAATTTGAATTTAGACCTTCATAAAAGGTTTGGCATAACCACCAAGTCTCTATCCCATGGTGTGGACACTAGCTCAGAAGGTTCTAAAATTGGTCTAGGCATTTCCAGAAGGGCTCTTTCCCTAATTGATAAAATTGGATAATCTCATTATCCCTAATTAATAAAATTGGATATCTCATTTCTTAACTTGGTTATTTTATGGTGTGGGAAAAACTTTCTCAAGAATGTTTTCACAAAGCTCTCCCATATTATGATTGACAGTGTAGGTAAACTATATAGCAATTTGTTGCCTTTTTTTAGGACAAAATTTAATTAGCCTAAGTTTAACAGCATCTTCCAAGAGTTCATGTATTCTTATGGTATCATACACTTTCTCAACTTTCTTGATGAAAATGTAGACATCCTAAATTTTGGTGAATTTAGGGAGCATATTGATAATGTGGGATTGATCTCGAAATTTGTCACATTAGTTTGGGATAGTTGAATGCAAGATGGTTGGATAGATCCAATCGAGTAGCAGTAGTCTCTCAAGCTTAGGGGATGCCCTCATTCTTCCATGGTTAAGTTTTCTTGGTTAAAGATAGGGTTTAGATCTATTATTACTAGTCGACCAAACTTCCTTTTCTAAGTCACAATTTTGAATTTTTTAAATTTTATTTAGGAGGAAGAGGGGAGAAGAGGAAGGAAGAAAGAGATAGAAGAAGTCTAAAGGTGAAAATCTAAGGAGTCCTAAAGGAAGAAAGAGAGAGACTAAAGGCAAGAATTTAAGGAATCCTAAATCTAGAGATGATAGAGAAGAGTATTTTAACTAGATTAAAATTTTGTTAGTAAACAAGTTATCAACCAATGGACTCTCTATCCTAGGGTTAACCTATGTCTAGACAGCTCCAAACTGCCAAGACTGTCATGGAGCCCTCCAAGTTAAAGACTAACTAATTGACTAACCAAGTAAAGATAAGGTTGGTGGGGGTCTCCCATTGCTTTCCTTAGATACTAAATAAATTGGCCAAGTTAGTCAACGAAACCAATTAAAAACCGCCTTCCTTCAGGGTTACATCATCCTTAAATTTCTTAGACACAAGCTGACTAGCTAATCTTGACTTGGTCCAAATCTTCCGGAAGCCTTATCCTAGTGAGCTCGAATATCCTAGGGCCGATGTCTAATTGATTTTAAATTAAAAGTTTAGGTTATATAGTATGAAGGGTGGTGGTTTGTAAGCCAACGAAGGATAATGATATCCTCACCTTATATTGTACAGAGGTTTATGCCCTTAAGATATCTTATGATAATGTAATACAAATCAAACAAGGTGCCTAAAAAGTTAGAAAGTTTTAAGGTTTATTATTTATTTCTTTAAGTTAATTAAGTATTATGGAAAAATATATTTTATTTTCTTTTAGGTTATTTAATAAAATTTAATTAAAAGGGAAAGTTAACTAGGTTAGAAGTTGACTTGTAAAAAGAAGGAATGTAAAAATTATTTTATATGCTAACAAGAATTGAAGGAAATCTAATAATTAAGGAAACTAAAATAAAAAAAAGCTATAGAGCAATAACTATAATAATTTTTTAATTTTTTATAAAATAATTATGCTTGGATCCTCGATAACAGTGCCAAAATTTGATCACTATCATAGGCCATCAAAAATAAAAACTAAACTCATTTCTATAGCTAGGATGAGTAAGGATCATATCCTCGAGGATCAAGGATAATTATTTCATGAAAAAAAGTAAAGGAGATAGATTGTAAAGAGATTAGAATAATAGTTTTTAAAGAAAGTAATTTTAAATTAATTAATTTAAGAAAATATGAGAAGCAATCCAGGAATTCGAATCCACCATGCAAATAGGTTTTATTTTCTTTTCTTTATATTGTAATAATCATAATACTTGTAAATTAAGTGTTAGTATAATTTATCTCTTATTAGGTACGGGTCGTATCTGGAGATCACTGTATGTTTGTTTAGAATATAAACTATCTAATTTAATTATAAGATTAGGGATTTAATCCACTATATTACGATCTACCTCTCTTAGGTAGGTAACATATCCAAAGATCATAGCATGTTGATAGGGAGTGTAGGCCGTATATGTTAGATCAAAATCTTAATCAAAAAAAAAATCAAAAGATATATAAAGGAAAAGCTTGATTTTTTAATGCATAAATATTAAGTATAAAAAGAGAAATAAAATCTAGTTACAAGCTTCATCTTCATCCCAAGTTGAAGGAATCTAGCTGTGCATTGCTGTCACCAGTATCTCCTCCATAATCTTCCTTGTTCTCAATCCTAACATACTAATCTAAACAAGAGAACAAGAAATAAATTAATAAAAATTTCTATGAAAACTGATGCTTGGATGTCTGAGGTTCTCCTTTTATAGAGTTTGTAAAGAGCTTTCTCCTGGTCAAATTTAGAATCAATCTAAATCAGAATTGATTATATATCATGAAAAATAGTCTTATTCATCCAATTTGTAACTTGATAAGTGATCGGTGATTTTCTTCCTTCTCGTAGGTGGACCAGACCAGTTTCTGGATGCCTAAGATCTCCTTCTCTAATTCAATTTCCACCATTGGCTTCTCCTAGTCCCATACGAATTATGGTAATGGGCGAATGGCAGTAGTTGGTGAGTGATCAATGGCTCATGATGGCATTAGGTGGTCGAATGGAAAAATGGTGGATGGTAGAGAAATTGGGAGGAGCAATAGGAACAACGCGTGGAAGATGGCAATGGTGATGGGCAGCGATGGCTCTCGATGGTTCCCAATGGCTCTTGGATCAGCAAGGACATGGTGTCGTTTGGTGAGAATGGCTTGTGTCGGTAATAATGGTGGATTGGGATAGGGAAATGATGGAAGAGGGTGGCTGATAGTAGGTGCGGTGGAAAGAAGGTCGGATCTTGGTGAATCGGTGCTAAGAAGGAAGTACACGACAGCTCCGGCATCTCAAGAAGAAATCTGATGGACGGTGGCAACGTTTCATGGAAAAAATCCCTCTACGATCCATGGCTTTGAGCCGTAGACCATAGTAATGGCTGCCGTGGATCGTGCCCTACATCTATAGATCAATTGGCTGGTCCATCATGGACCGACTATATCAAAATTCATGCTAAAGCTTAATTAAATTGGATTTTCTTAATTCTGGACCTATTTGAACTCCGATTTGAGTATCGTTTGCATCGTTGGATTCCAAAAATTGAGTTCTTTCAATCTATAGACTCTTTTTTACAAAAATCTAATAAAAATAATAATTTTTAAAAATATAGATCAATTATTATTTATTTTAATGCTTAAATTAGGATATTTAATAGTCTTATCAATCCCAACTAAATCCTTATAAAAAAAAAATTACATTTTTATCTCTCCCTGCTTCTCTCGGCTTTTTTGAGAAGCACTCTACCCCTGAGAGTCATGCCAACTTCCCTCTCAGTCGATCGATTATCAACCTCGAGCAAATCTGGTGGCTGACCCAAGTTTAGGGCATCAAGCTGAGTAGCACCTTAGTGGATGTACTTCTTGAGATAGCTACATTGGATGAGATCTTCAATCTCTCTCTTTAGCTAGTGGCAATCCTTCATGTCATGGCATGGTTTCAATGGAAGTGGCAATACTTGTTCTTATTGCGAGAGGCGAAAGGCTTTAATAGATTAGACCTTTGCAAGTACTATTCCCCTTTGATCTTGGATCGGGGGAGGAGAGGGGTGTAGTTGTCTGGCTGGCTGGTGAGGTTCTTTAGCTTGGGACTCCATCAGTGGGATATGTTAGGCTTGCTGGATGGGGCTCCATTAGGCTCTTCCTATGCCTTCTTCTTGCTCGGCTTTCCATGATCCTTGCACCAAGAGAGGGTGATCATTGTCGTGAGTAATCAAAAATAATTCAGCAACTCAACTTTATAGCTATGGTGAGTTGGGATCGTATCCTCAGGCACCTTAGAGCTAAGTTATGATTTTTAAAAGAAAGAGAGTAATTGTTGTTGTAAAAAATAAAAGTGAACAAGAAGTAAACTATTCTTAAGAGCAAAGCAAGTAAAAAAGATTATTTTGAGAGTTATAAATTGGTCTTCCATTGATAAAACTATATTTATTTTATAATTAATATGTAATTAATTCTAGGAAATTACCTGTCTTCCCTTAGCATGCTCTATATCCGTAGATCACGGTGCATCTCCGGAGGCACTAGGTAATCAACTCTTCTTTTCTCTACATGTCCCATATCCGTAACAGATCACGGCATGTCTTCGAAAAGCAAGAGTTATCCTTAAACTTAATTTAACAATAGAGCATAATAAAGAATAAATAAAAGAGAATAAATAATGAACTCATAATTAAAAATATACTCTTTTATTGCATACCAAAGAAATACAAGAGATTGAAGAATAAAAATCCTCGCTCTGCCTGGTACAAAATCTCCTCTTCCCTTCTAAACTTCTACTCTAAACTTCTCCTAAGTTGATCCCCTTCTATCCCTCTATGCAAAGTCTCTAGAGGGATCTCAGGGAGTGATGCCTCCAGGTAGAGGTATAGGAGCCTTTTTATAGGGTTTAACAAGAAAAAGGTCAATTGGGTCTTGGCTCTCTTCCTAAAGATTGGCAAGCTGATGGTTGATCTCATGCATCTGGCGATCGTACTCATCGAGGCATTCTTCAGCTTATTACTGGATAGTCTCTTTAGTGGACCCTTCCTAGGAGTACTTTGAGGAGTACTCATATGGGGACTCGAAGAGGGATTAAGAGTGCTTCTCCTGTCTCGACTCTTTCCTAGGTCGTTGGTCCTCTCGCTTGGGACTGTTGATGCAGTGTAGGGGACCACGACTACAAGATGGTCCAGCCATGAAAGGATCGTTCTTGAGTGGACCAATGACTTTTGTGATAAAGGAGTCTGTGTGTGATGGGAAGCCTACTGGTCGGAAGGTCCCCTACTGGAGACTAAAGGGTACTGCAAGTAGTGGTGGCGATGATAGCTAGAGCTTTTGGTGGCTGTTGTCCTAACATGGTGGTATGCTATCACTGTAACCCTCACACTACTATGGCAAAGGCTTCAACTTATTGGACCAAAGTGGCTAGCAAGCCCTGCTCAGATGCAGGTGGTGGAGGAGGTGGAGTGACTAGCTCCAATGCCTGGTTGGACTAGTCCTCACCATGTGGGGACTATTTCCAATGCCTGGCTGGACTACTCCTCACCACATGGGGACTATTCGATGTGGCTCATGATGAACTCCTATGCACAGGTAAGAACCATGGCTTCAAGCTCCAGAGATTAGGGGGTGTTGCTAATACACCAATCTACCTCCTTACCTGGCATGCCAAACTATTGCTATTATATCACCCTCTGATAGATCGAGGTGTGTTGGTGAGCCCTCCGATCTTCTCTAGCAGGAAGGGATGCTGCTCTTGGTGGCTTATGAACATAGACCTACAAGAATGTCCCTAGGCTTGGATTACTGGTGAGGATACTCAACACTCAGGTCAGTGAGAGAGAATGAAAAGGGCAATAATAGTCAAAGCTGAGAAACCTGATGATTGTTCAAGCACAAGATTAGAAGAGTGTGTAGAAAACATACCTTGTTAGGCATCTCTCTTACTTATTTATAACATTACGTGGGGTAACAAAAAGCTATCAGGGAAGTGGTCTCTGATAGGAATAACGAATTCTAACAAGTTGTCAGGATCTTGTCTCTTATGGCCCTCTCCATTGGTATCTTTTCTATTAAGGCTGCTAATTCTAGGAAGATGCTGCTCCCCACAAACTTGCCTACCATGATCCTGCTGGCTATGACTGTTGTAGGAATACGTTGGATGATTGGGATAGCTAGAAAAGTTAGTGCCAATTTTTGCCAAGTTTGAGTACAGAGAGAGGGCCAGACCAAGAGAGGCCCTAACTAAGAGACAGCCTGACCAAGAGAGGGATAGGCCAATAGATGATCGATTTGAGAGGTGGCCAGGCCAAGAGAAAACCTTTGGCCCCACATGTGCCCGACTAAGGGTAGGCCTTAGTTTGGCTCGATTGTGCATCCTCTCAGTGTAGACTCCCACTAGCATTATCTACCATCCGATTGGTGACATGCCCAGCATCAGGAGTGTTGCTTGGCTATCCAATGGGAGTCTTCACTTGCATCATTGTTCTGGTGGGATTCTTGGAGCATAGTAAAAAGTTGGCATAATAGACAACTTTTTAGAAAAGAAAAATAAAAATAAAAAATAAAGAAGGGAGAATGGCTATTTGAAAGGATAGATCGAGAGATTAATCCATCATTCAAAACAACCACTCTTCCCTAACTTCCCATTTTTTTCCTTCCTATTGTAGCAATTACTTACTCGGCTTCGAGGACCAACCGGATCACTGACTACACCATCAATTGAGGAGGAGACAGATCATCGATTGTGCCACCAACCGGAGGAGACGGAGAGGATATCTATTCAAGAACAACCAAGCAACCAACTAAGAAGGAGACAACTAAGCAAACCACCGTACCAAATAACCACTACATCTCAAATCGAGAGACTACAAATAGCCAAGTCTAACTGACATAATGCCCCTTTATGTGCATTTCTCAAGTACTTACTCGGCCCCACCAAGTACTTACTTGGGTCCAACTAACCATCATCAAAGTCTTAGCCAAGCACACTAGGGATATAATGTTAAGGCCCTTTCTTAAAGGAACAACAAGCAATCCTGATGCTTGAGATTCATAATACCTAAGTAAGTGGTAGAAGCTAATCAATCATAGTTGTCCCAGCATAGATCATGGAAGACAAGGTCATGGTCGATAGGATCTCAATAGAACCTACCATCCTCATAAAAAGATACCAATAAAAAGAATTCTAGGGGATAGGATTCCAACATCCTACCTAAAGTTTGTTATCCATGTTAAAGGAGGCTACTCCCTAATGACATTCTATTACTCTGTATAACTCTGTAAATTGATAAGAGATGATCCTCGACAAAGGAATGTTTTGGAACACCTCTCTCTCACATGCTCATTCAGCTTTACCATTGCTCTCAAGTTCAGTTATTGTAGCCTATCTCATTCTCTCACTAACTTAAGTATCGTAGGATCCCCCACCAGCTACCACTAGTCAAGGGATTGTTCTTGCATGTTTTTATCCAAGAGCAGCACCACATTCCATTGAAGAAGGTCAAAAGATCCTTAGGCACTACCATGGTTCCAATAAAAAGTGATTTGATGATAACAGATTGGCATGTTAGGTAAGAGGAGCTTTTTTAATAAAAGAAGATTTTGAAGCTTGGAAGCATGGTGACAACTCAAGCGAAGGATGCTTCCACCAGCCATACTGGGCATTCCTCAAACCATGACAAATGGTGTATCCTGGCAGTGGAACCTCTCACTCCCCCACCCCCCACTGGTGATCTAGCAGGACTACTTGCCACCTTGATGCAGCAAGTCTAAACACTAGTTACAGTGGAGCAGGGCTACATCAACAACCCATGCCATGAACCAGTAGCAACTAAACACTAGTTACAGTGGAGCAGGGCTAGATGAACCAGTAGCAACCAAAGGACCTAGTTGTACCCACTACTGCTACTCATCCTAGTTATTGATCTCCTTACGGGGGGTCTTCTCACTAGCAGATTCTTACTAGTCCTAGTCATGGTCTTGCTCACTGCATGGGCAGGTTGCCAGTCTCCTCGAGGGGGATCCTCTTACCAATAGACCATTTGTCAGTCACGATTCACTTTGCCTTGTCAAGCGAGCCGCTAGCACGAGAACCAGTGATGAGGAAAGGAGCTAAAGCAAGAGAATTGTCCATGCTCTTCATACAAATCCTCCTGAGATGGGTCCACAGGAGACTCTTGGCAACTGGTTGAGCAGTGGCTCGACAACTACAACTACAAGCTACACGAGATTGACTGCCAACTCATAAACCTTTTGGAAGTGGAGCCTAGAAGGAGTTCAACACCCAGCCTTGACTCTCCCGATGAATTTTGGAAGAACCGATCCCTACTTGGTTCAAGATGCCCTAGCTAGAGCCCTATGATGGTACATTCGATCTATTGGACCATTTCAAGAGCTACAAGGCTCTTATACCGATTCAAGGCACCTTTGACACCTTACTCTACCATACCTTCCCAACCACTCTTTGTAAAGTGGCCCAAGCATGGTATTTCAGATCTAAGCCAAGGAGTATCTACTCCTTCAAGCAGTTGGAATGGTAGTTCATGGCTTACTTCAATGCTAATTAGAAGATGCTACAATAACTGGAAAGTCTTTTCTCCATTTGCTAGCAAGATGGAGAGTCACTAAAGGACTATGTGGCTTGATTTAAGGAGGCCACAATAGAAATCTAATATTTGGATGAGTCAATGGCCATGTTGCCATGAAAAGAGGACTTCGCCCCTCCTGATTCACTTACTCTTTGGATAAGACTTATCTTAAGTCTTATTCAATTTTCTTGGTCCATTCTCAAAAGTACATCTGCATGGAGGAGGGTTCCCTCATTGGATGAGAGTTTAATGGGAAGTTGAAGAAGAAATAAGCCCAAGAAGAGTCAAGTGGAAGTCGAGCCAAGAAGCTCAACTCGTCCCACCGACAAAGCCCTGTGGGTTAAGAATTTTGGCCAATAAATTTGGTAACTACACTCCTTTTTTTAGCCCCTAGAATAAAAATTTATATAAAAATTGAAAGGGAGCAATATCTATGAAGGCCTTGTCCATTGAAGCCCTTAGCCTTCCATAACAAAGTAAATACTGTCAATTCCACCAAGACCATGACCATGAGACCAAAGACTATTTCTTGTTGAAGAGAGAGATAGAAGTCTTATTTAGCATGGCTATCTTAGAAAGTATGTTCACGAAGGAGGAGTTTAGTCGAACACCCAGAACATTGGTTAATAGCAAACTCAGGTTGAGATCGATAATTAGCCAATAATTGTGCAAGTTGGCATGATTTCCTAGGGATAGGGCATCCTTCAAAGAGGCAAAGGGGAGAGGAGGAAAAGAATGTAATTTCTTTTTCTAATAAAGAACTTGTCAGGTTCCAAAATTTCCATGATGATGTTGTTTTCGTGTCCATGACAATAACAAAATATGATGTAAACAGGATTTTAATCAATTATGGAATCTTGGCTAATGTCTTATTTTATGATGCTTTTATTTGGATGAACTTGTCTGAAAGTCAATGGAAGTGAATTTCTATACCCTAAGTTGGTTTCTCAAGAAAGTCTATCAAGATCGAAGATGAGGTCACTCTTCCTATCACTGCAACAACTTTGTCCTGACAAAGAACTATCTTTCTCACATTTACGACTGTTTGGGTGTCCTTGATGTACAAGTTCATCCTCAGATGGCTAGGACTAAATTGGCTAGATGCTATCATTTCAACTAAATGCTTTCTCATCCAATTTTCAACAAGAAATAGAGTTGGTGAAATACATGAAGACTAATAATTGGCCCGATAATACTTCTTGATGGTGACCAAGGTATAGAAGGCCAATGAGATACCAACTACCAAACAACTAGACTAAAGAGATCCAAAAAAGAGGGGTGAACTGGTCAAGCAACTACTCTCTTTTCTATTAAGGGATGGCACCTGAAAGCTTGTGCAGATTGGAACCCTTCATCCCGAGAAGGAAAGGAGCCAACTACTAGGTTCCATAGCTTAGTGTTGGAAAAAGTATCCTAAACCCAATCATCTAGATTATAAATAGTTGAGCTATCTTATAAATATATATAAATTATTAATTAATTAAATATTATTTTGGTAGCTCAATATTATTTATTATCTTCTTGTGAATTCTAATGTATTGAAGTCCTTAGAACTACATTAATTTGATAGAGGAGGATTTATTGAGTGGTTCTTAAATTAGTTCATGATCAAATGATATATTGTTACCTAGGATGACAATATTTATCAAAAATATGTTATTGTATGCCATATAGGTTGGTTGTCCTCTTAATCAAAGAGTGTGAAGATACTAGTATGGTATGTAGGTGAGTATAGGAGTACATCTTACTGAACAGTAACTAATTTTGTCTAGTACTTTGTTGTCAAGAGTATCTCGCAGAAAGTGTGTGGTTATAAATTTCTCTCCGACCTGAGACATCATAGTGACTTAGCAAACAACTCATTATACTTGGATGCCAGATTGTTTGAATTTCTAATTTAGTAATGGAAGGTTCTTGAGTACAGTCAAGTACTTGTTAAGTTAGTATTGATCAAGAAGGGATTGAACACTCTAAGTTGCGAGAATAAATGTTTGGCAGTGTTTCAATTTAGCAAAACCTAGGCCTGGGTAATCCTGGTGAGGAGTCACTAAATTTAGCATGTTGAGACACATTCAGATGCATTTATTTAGAGTTGCCAGTTGGCTTTAAATTCATCCTGAGTATTAGGTCAAAAGGATGAGTTATACGGTAACCATAGCCTGGGTTCTTGAATGTTACTTTTCCATCATTCGACCTATCTGGATGTTGGATACTATTGCTAGATAATCACATAAATTAGTTCAGGAAATCATTCTTGAGCTATCGACTTAAGATTTGAACCTATGAGATCATACATAATAGAAGTTCTTAATTGATCATGATGGCTGATCAATGATCAAGTATCGTCTAGTGGCAAAAAAATATATATGATCAATAATTCTCTATACAAAAGTTATAAAGAAGTAATTAATTAATTAATTATTAATTAATATTAGATGTATTAACTAGTAATTAAATTGCTAAATGGGTTGATTAATCGAGTGAAAATATTTGGTCAAATCTAATTGAATTTGATTCAGTTAGATTTCACTCAATTAGGTTATTCGATGACCCAATTACTAAAAAAAATTAATCTTAATTTAATTTAGTTTTAGACTTAATTAATTCTATAATTAATTAAGTTTAATTGGTTCCAAATTAGATTAGGTTCAAGCTATTTAAATTGGTCAAAAAGTTAAATTAAAATTAAAAATAAGTTTGACCAAGTCAAACCTAGGAACCTAGTTTTTTTCCTTGCGCTACTTTGTTCTCCATTTAAAAATAATTTTTTGTTTGAAGAATCTCCATGCTAATATGATTAGAACCCTCCCAATTATTCATTTTGACTGGGATTAAGTCAAAATAACTTTTAAATGGAGTTTTAATATTATTTTATATTTGGTTTGATTGAGTCAAAACTAAATAATGCATCTCCTTATTTTCCATGGATTTTTTAGTTTTTTCATACATCTTCATTCATAAAAATATGTTTTGATGCCTTCTCTTAGTCCCTTTTTGGTTAGGATAGGTTTAGATAAATTTTATAACTTATTTGAATTGATTTGAATTTAAATTGTACGGATTTTGAATGAATTAAACTTTGAGTCCAAATAAAACCTCTTAACCTACCCTAATATCTTATCCTAATATCCATGCCACTATTTTTATTAAATTTTTCTTGGTTTGAATGAATATAAGAGAAGTATTTTCATAGGTTTTCAAATGAGAAACACTACAAAAAAAAATTGTAAGTGGGGCATAGAATCTAGTTGAGCATGGGAGTTCATTCTTGGTGCTAGGAAGAAGAGAGAATGGAAGGAAAACAAAATAGAAAAAATGAATTTGGATTTGTTTTTCTTACTTGACTTGATCCTCATTATCCTCCATCTTCTTATCTTCTTGGAGAAATAAAAAAATTTGAAGTTTTTTAGATGAGCCATCCATAGCTTTCACACAAAGATAGTACTTTGAGGAAGGTGATTTCTTGGGACTTTGCATGAGATTTTTATAGAGACTGGACATCATGTGCAGTTACTAGATAACATTCAGACCTTTTACCATGATCTATCAGCAGCAATATTCATTGACCCATGATCAAATATGGGATTCAATCCTATTTATGGTTGTAGATTATATTTATAGCATGCATCGGTTAGAGCGATGCATGTTGATTTTATTTTCAGCATCTATACTCTTTTTGTATCCTATCATGATCCTGTATAATAGATTTTTAGAATTATTCTAATGCATGATTTAGAGATTAAAATTATTTTTAATTTTATTTACTTCTACTGATTTTAAAAAATTTCATGCATGAAACCCTGCCCTAGTTTTTTGATAGTGGAATTAGAGCCCTAGGTTCTTGAGAAGATTTGGTTAGATGTAAATTTGAATATTAATCTGAATAACTACTCAGATTAGATTGATTACCATAGCCATCTGGTCATAGAAGAAAAGTAGGGTTTAAAGGCTTTCCTTTTCCATTCAATGGAGTCTCTTATGACATGTAGGAGTGCCACTTGTCATTATATTCCATGAGCAATTAAGGTGAAATGATATTTTTATTAAAATTATTTTGATAATTTAGATCTAATTTTTAGTAGTTTAATCTTGATTATTTTGCTATTATTAATCTAAAATTAAGTCATTTATATCAGGTTTTATATTTAGAATATAAATTGTAAAGTTAATTTTAGTAATTACACTAAACCGTATGTCTAGATCAAAAATTATTTTATCGGTATATGATGAATATAAAAATATTTAGATCTAATTTTAGTAAAATAAATTATGATTAATTATTGGAAATAAGAGTTGATTGGATCTAGAATTATGAATTAAAGATCAAAAGTCAATTGATAAAACTTGGATTTTGGGTTAGTTTGAATCAGGTTAAATTACTGGGTTAGACCTAATATTAGAATTTGATTAATATATACCTTAAAGAAATTAATTTAAACTAATCAAAAGTTGATTAGGATTAGTTCAAAAGGTCTCTAGATCAATTCTATAATGATCGGTTGATCAAGTCCATATTATCAAATGAACCTGATTTTGGATCAGTAGTTAGACCCGAGTCCTTAGGCTAGTCTAATCGAAACTAATGAACCAATTGGTATCTAAGGTAAGTTTTGCATTTGATCATGGTCATTAATTGGGCCTACCTCTTACCTAGCCAACTCTATTGGTGTCTAAGTAAAGAGGTTAATGGCAGAACCCTCCCATTGATCTCACTTATCGGGTCAATTTAGTTGGTTAGATTTTGATTAGATAGCTCATCGATTTGAGTAAACCCATGCCACTAAAGAAGATCCGTTTAACTGATTTAGGTGCCTTTAGACTAATATGATTCGACCCTCATCACTTAATGAAGTCAGTGGGAGGATTGTTAATTAGTCCATGTCTTCTTCTCTTTTCTCTAATTAAATCTTCTTAAATTATTAGATCACTTAAGTGATAAAATTATAGAGATAATTGAATCATAGCCTTCCATTAAAAGAGTGATAATAAGTCCAATAGTTAAGATGATCTTTGGTGATCCAAAGACCTGGTGCTCATCTAGCTATTAGGATTATTATTCATATTATGAAGGCTTAGTCCTTTCTAAATGATGGTTAGGTTGGTCAACCAAAGTTAGGCTTGGACATCATTGGCTAGAAGGACTAAGTCTGGTCATATTAATGGTTGGACCTAACCAGGACTTCTAGTGATAGCCTAAAAGCTCATTGATCAGTTCCTGGGATAAAATTATTACTAAAACTTTTTTAGAGAAATAATTGTTTAAGAACCTATCTTTAGATGTACATAGGTAAGCCAGCCAAAGTCGAGCTCATATGCAGTCCATTAGATTCTGGTACCCTCTAAAAAATTAGTGTAATTCCTCAAATTAGAGGTAAAGGCTATCAATTTGATCAAAAATAGTGAGAGAACCTTTAGACTAAAGTCCAAATCTTTAGGATTTAATGATTCATATACTAATTGGGTCTTGTTCTCCTTTCAAATTAAAATGGCCACCACTTTGTCAGTCCATTTATTGCTAAATAATAAAAAAATAATAGGATCCAATTTTGATAGCTAGTATTGAAAGCTGAAAATAGTCTTGGAGCACGAATAGATTCTGTACATGCTAATAGATTTGGCATCTAAGGAACCTACACAGAATGCTCATGTTGTGATCCAAGATACTTACCAGAAGTGTGTTAGTGACTGAACTATAGTCCAATATATTATGCAAGCATCCATGAACGATGAATTGAATCACAAGTTTGAGGATGCTTAGCTAGAGGATATATTTCAAGTATTGAAAGAATCCTTTGGCACTCCCGATGATGTTGAAAGGTATAAAATATCCATGCTATTTTCAACATAAGGATGAGGGAAGGGGCCTCGATCACTGATCGTGTATTGTACATGATCCAATTGATTGAGCACCTGGGAAAATTTGAATTTTCTCTACATAAATAGCTAAAAAGGATGCAATCGTTAATTCTTTGTTAAAGTCCTACATTGACTTCCTTGATCATTATAGAATGACAAAGCCTATAGTAAACTACCATGTTCTATTGGGATTACTAAAAATCTATGGGAAGGATCATCAACTCCATAAGGAGTTGGTAAATGTAGTGAGATGTTCGATAGAACGTCATCCTTTTAAGAAAGGGAAGAAGAAAAATATAAAAAAGCTATAAAGTACTCTAATGACTAAGCCAGGTCAGACCAAGAAGTTGAAAGCTGACCAGACTCAAGCTAAATGCTTCTACTATATGAACCAGGAATACTAGAAGAGGAATTATCCTCTTTACATTGCTTCGCTGGACCTAAACTGGCCAAGCCTGTAAATGTAATGTACATGTCCCACAAACATAATAGGACAGAAAATGTGTCTAATGTCTACATTTAGCATTATAGGCTAGTTATATCAATAAGAATAGGATGACAAGTTATCTAAAGAGGGAATTCTCGAGGTCAATGATTTTGAATCATTACCAACCTACGAATCCTGTCTTCTTAGAAAGATAACTAAGTCACCTTTTACTGGAAAGGATGAAAGAGCCACTAAGGTTTTGAGTCTAATGTGGACCTATGAATACTTTATTCAAAGGCAGATATCATTACTTTATCATGTTTACTGACGATTTATCGAGGTATGGGTACATCTACTTGATGAGACATAAGTCAAAGTCATTTAAGATAATCAAAAAATTTTGTAATGAAGTAAAGAAACAAACTAGCAAGTATATTAAAAGACTTTGATCTAATTGAAGAGATGAATATCTTACCAGTGAATTTATGACATATTTTGAAGAGAATGCGATTCCTTTTCAATGGACTCCTCCCAAGATACCTTAGTATAATGGAGTGTTTGAAAGGAGGAATCGAATCCTGTTAGACATGATTCGATCTATGATTGGATTTGCGAGTCTACCTATCTCTTTCTAGGTTTATACATTAGAGTCGGCTTGTTACATTATAAATAGAGTTCCTAGCAAGTCTAGCAAGTCTGTAGATAAAACTTCATATGAAATATGGATAGGGTGTAAGCTGGTACTCACTTTAGGATTTGGGGATGTTCGATTTATGTCAAATGTTTAAAAATAGATAAGCTTGGGCCTAGGTTTGATAGGTATACATTTATAGGGTAGCTAAAAAAACCAAGGGTTATTTCTTCTACCATATTGATGAATATAAAGTATTTGTTAGTAATAAGGTAGTCTTTTTGGAAAAAAATTCCTCGAGAAAGGAATAAATACCTCTAAAGTTGAACTTAAAGAAGTTTAATAGGTAAAAGAACCGACATAATTAACTAAACCAACTCAATAAAATCTAGAGCCTATTATAGAGGCAACCTTAAGGAGATTTGGTGCGGTACCATGTCAACCAGACATATACTATAGTTTCTTTCCTGAGATGGTGATCCTATTGAACTTGATGAAAACAACAAGAATTCGATCGCCTACATGGATGCAATGCAGATTTCTGACTTTGAGAAATGGATTAAAACCATGAAATCCAAAATGGAGTCATGAAAATCAATGATATTTGGACACTTGTTGACCCACCTGAAGGGATAAATCCATTGGGTGCAAATAGATTTTCAGAAAGAAAAGAGATACAGCTGGGACAATGGAGACCATAAAGTCCATCTGGTTACCAAGGGATATTGTCATCATTATAGTATTAACTATGACAAAATGTTTTCTCTCATAGAAATGTTCAAGTCCATTCAGATTATGCATGTGATAGCAGCTCATCTTAATTTTGAGATCTGGCAAAAGGATGTCAAAACTAATTTTCTAAATAGAGAGTTGGAAGAAAAAGGTGTATATGATATAACATAAAGGGTTCACATCCATAGATGAATCAAAGATATGCAAGCTTCAAAGATCCATTTATAGATTAAAGTTGGTATCTTAAAGTTAGAATATGCATTTTGATAAGGTGATCAAAATATATGACTTCATTAAAAATGGAGAAGAGCCCTGCATATATAATGGACTAATGGTTCAATAATTATATTCTTGTTTTATATATGGATGATATTCTTTTAATCAAGAATGATATTCCTATAATGCAGGGAATAAAGGTTTGTCTGTCATCCCAATTCTTCATGAAGGATCTAGAAGAAGCAACCTAGATCCTTAGGATAAAGATCTATAGAGATAGATCTAAAAGGTTACTATGATTATCCCAATCGATGTACATTGATATTGTGCTGAAGCGATTGATCATTGTAAATTCTAAGAAAGGCTATCTTTCAATAGGTCATGGAATTATTCTCTCTAAGAAGAATTATTTGATAACTTCTCAAGAAAGAGAGCATATGAGTAAGGTTCCATATGCCTCAGCAGTGGAATCCATAATGTATGCCATGATATGTATGTGACCAGATATGGCATACTCACTATGAGTAGTGACTAGATACCAATCTAATCCAGGTGAGAATCATTGAAAGGTCGTAAAAACTATCCTTAAGTATTTAAAAAATACTGAGGACCAATGGTTGGTTTATGAAGTTCCAACTTGAAACTAGTCAGTTATACTAAGTCAAGTTTTCAGTTAGATTGGGATGATGGCAAAAACATATCAGGCTGTCTACAGAGTAGCTGTCAGCTAGAAAAGCTCTAAGTAGCATACTGTGGTTGATTCCATATGCGAGGTAGAGTACATTGTGGCATCTGATTTTGCAAAGAAATTTGTATGGTTGCTGAAGTTCATTAGCGAGCTTGAAGTGGCACCCTCTATTCATGGTTCAGTTGTTCTGCATTGTGATAGCTCTAGACCCATTACTCAAGCGAAGGAATCGAAGGCACATCAGCAAACTACGTATGTTTTGTATGACTACCACCTTGTTTGAGAGATTATGGAACGAGGTGATGTTGACTTGCAAAAGACCGATGAAAGAAGAACCTGGCTAAGCCATTTACTAAAGTCCTCAAAATTAAAGAGTTTAACGATCACAAGTGAAATATAGGTATATGATACTATCCTAATTGACTCTAGTCCAAGTGGGAGTTGTTGAAAAAAGTATCCTAAAACCAATCATTTGGATTATAGACGGTTAAACTATCTTATAAATTTATATAAATTATTAATAAAATAAATATTATTTTTGGTAGCTCAATACTATTTATCATTTTTTTATGAACTCTAATGTGTTGAAGTCTTTAAAACTATATTGATTCGATAAAGAAGGATTTATCGAGTGGTTCTTAAATTGGTTTGCGACCAAATGATGCGTTGTTACCTAGGACGATAATGTTTATCAAGAATAGGTCATTATATGCCATATAGATCGGTTGTCCTCTTAACCAAAGAATGTGAAGATACTGGTATGGCATACAGATGAGTGTACGAGTATATCTTACTGAACAATGACCAACTCTATGGAGTACTCTGCTATTAAAGGTACTTGCAAAAATGGTATGGGTATAAATGTCTCTTCAACCTGAGACTCTTACAGTGACTTGGCAAGCAACACACTATACTTTGATATCATATTACCTGATTTCTAATTTAGTGATGAAAGATTTTTGGGTGTAGTCAAGTACTTGTTAAGTCAGTGTTGAGTCAAGAAGGAATTGACCACTCCAAGTTGCTAGAGTAAATGCTCGGTAGTGTTTCAATTTAGCAAAACCTAGGCCTGGATAATCATGGTGAGAAGTCACAGGAACATCTTAAGACATATTTAGATAAGCTTATTCGAAGTTGGCCATTAACTCGAACTCATCCTGAGAATTAGATCAAAGGTATGAATTATACGGTAACCATAGTGTAGGTTTTTGAATGTTGATTTGCCATCATTCGACCTATCTAGATGTCGAGCACCATTGCTAGATAGTCGCATTGATTAGTTCAGAAAATAATTTCTAGGCTATCGACTTAGGGTTCGAACCTATGAAGTTATATATAATAGAAGTGTTCGATTGATCATGATGGGTGAGTGACGATTAAGAAGTGTCCAGTGGCAAAATTATAAATATACTCAATAATTAATCCTATACATAAGTTGTAAATAAGTAATTAAGTGATTATTAATTAATATTAAAAGGATTAATTAGCAATTATATTTATAATTGGATCAATTAATCAAGTGAAAAGATTTGGTCAAATCTAATTAAATTTGGTTCAATTAGATTTTACTCGATTAGGTCATTCAATGATCCAATTGCTAAGAAATTTTGATTTTAATTTAATTTAGATTTAAACTTAATTAATTATCTTATTAATTAAATTTAATTAGAGCCTAATTAGATTAGGTTCAATCTATTTGAATTGGTCAAACCAAATTAAATTGAAATTGGAATTAAGTTTGACCAAGTCAAACCTATAAACCTCATTTTTTTCCTTGTGCCACTTTGTTCTCCATGCAAAAAGAAATTTTTGTGTGAAAAATCTCAATGTCAAAATATGACTAGCACCCTCCCCATTATCCATTCCAACTGGGATTAAATCAAAATAATTTTTAAAAGGAGTTTTAATATTATTTTATATTTGGTTTGATTGAATCAAAATTGGATAATGCACCCCCTTGTTCTCCATGAATTTTCTAGTTTTTTAGTATGTTTTTCTTTATAAAAAATATGTTTTGAATGCTTCTCCTAATGTTTTTTAGATTAGGATAGGTTTAGATAAATCTTAGAATTTATTTGAATTGAATTAAATTTAAATTGGGTAGATTTTGAATGAGTCAAACTCCTAGTCCAAAAAGAATTTCTAAACCTATCATAATATCTTATCCTAATCCCCATACCACTAATTTTATTGGATTTTTCTTAGTTTTTATGAATATAAGAGAAGGATTTTCATGGGTTTTCAAATATAAAAATATCATTAAAAAATTAAGAGTAGGGCATGAAAACTAGTTGAGCATGGGAGTTCATTCTTGGTGTTAGGAAGAAGAGAGAAAGAAAAGATGGCAAACAAAATAGAAAAAAATGGTTTTGGGTTTCTTTTCCTTCCTTGACTTGATCCTCCTCATCCTCTATCTTCTTATCTTCTTGGTGGAATTGAAAAAATCTGAAGTCTTTTTAGATCAGCCATCCACAGCCTTCATATTGGCTAGCATTCTAGGAAAGATGTTATCTCGGGGCTTCGTGTAGACTTTTCATAGAAGTCGGACATCTTGTGTGGCTATGAGTTGATGTCCCAACCTTCTACCATAATCCATCAAAAATAGTGTTCATTGATCCACGATGAGGTATGTAATTCGATCCTATTTATAGTTGTAGATTAGATCTACAGTATGTATCAGTTAGATCGATGCATACTGATTTTATTTTCAGTATCTATACTGTTTTCATATCTTATCATGATCCTGTAGGGGAGGTTTTTAAAATTATTCTAATGAATGATTTAGAGATTAAAATTATTTTTAATCTTATTTACTTCTATTTGTTTTTTAATAAAATCTATGCATGAAATTTTGTCCTAATTTTTTGATACTCAGTGCCGATATTTTTGTTAGATGTATACCCTAGAAGCTAATCTAGCTGACATAAGTTTTTAATTTAAGATTTAATTTTATATTTAGAAATTCAAATTGGGTTATTTTTAATAATACATGTTGTATCCATATATCGTCTAAGGAGTTACTGGATAATGATGCATGTTTTCAAGAGTTAAGAATTTAAGATGTGTCATTATAGGTTAACTACTAAATACTCTCAATCATTGGATTATCACGGGAATAGTGATCAATCCATCAAGACTGGTGCACAGACTACTTCTTTTTTAGGTAGATGAGTTTCAAGTCTATAGTGTAGGGATGTTGGAGTAAGAGTGCAAGTGGTTGTTAGAGAACAATAATACTGAACATGACCAAGAATGAGAAGTCACATGGATATCTACTTACTCATAAATGACTTCTCAATGCTGTAGTTGTGTGAGTAGTTTCTTAATCCGTAGTACCTCAATCACTTATAGTGGAGTTGCCATAGTTTGATAAGTACATAAACATAGTTCCTAGCAATATGTAGCCTTGTAGTATACATTACTTATAGCAGGTTCATTATAAGAGTTAGAAGTATACCTATAAAGGATCTATCGATCTTAGTAGTTGAGGAGTAGTCCTATATAACTTAAAAGGCCGAGTCCTTAAGTCTATGGCCATAGCTACATGATAATGGGAAGGAATTTTTGCGGGAATCATGAATGGGCTCAAACTAATTAAGTCTACCATATGACAAATGCTTAAGATTTGATGAGATTCCATGATCTGTATCCTGTTGGGACTCTCGATAGAGACACTTGATGACATGGTAACTACACTTACGGATTTACCTTTCTATTATGCTAGGTTGCCACTATATATTATAAGGTATCAATTACAGATTATGGGAACTAACTTGAATCATTTTGGATCAACAATCCTTGTTAGAATTAAGTTGGGATTCTTTTGATCCATTGAAAGAGTTTTGATGATACTAGGATAGAGATTATAGTGTATCTTATTACCAGATAGAAAAGAACCCAAGGGATCACATATAATAGGGGCTTGACCTGATCAAGAGTTTGGAATATATTTCGAACCTGTTAATTTTAGCACCTACTATTTTTGACACCTACCAATATTGGCACCTGCTATTTTTTTTTATATCAGGGATTTAATTACAAGAGTTATAATTTGATTTGATTTAATTGAGTTTAAGGATCCTAGTTGGACTAGGATTTCAAATCCTATTATGCATAAGGTTGACAGCCTTTTTGAAATCGATTTGAATCAAACTTAAATTAGATTTGATTTGAATCACATTAAATCCCAATAAAATAGGATGCCTAAGCCTAATTAGATTAGATTTATTTTATATTATTTTTACATTATTTTAGAGAAAGGGGGCACTGGTTTATGGCATTCTTTCTAACCATGCACAGAAATTTTGAAAATACGTGCCAAGAGTTGGCACTCCTTTCTCTGATTGTCTCTCCTTTTTGGATAAAACTTATTTTATTCAAACTCCTATCTGATTGAGGATGAGATCAATCTAGTTTCTATTGGCATGGAAATCTATTCTTGTGTGACAAAAAACTCACAAAGAGAGAAATCTATTATGGCGCACATATTCCTTCTTAATGAGACTTCTTCCTTGTCCCTACTTCTTAATTCAAATAAGATTTAAATTGAGATGAGATTAGATCATATCTGATAGAGGATTAAATCAGGAATTTAATGTAGGATTTGTGATAATTTTGTGCAACAATTTTAAGGAGAAAAATTTTGGGGGCATTCACCATTCTTCTTTGATTATCTTATTTCTACTATCTTCTTTCTCCTCCACTGCCACTTCTTTATACCATCTTATGATTCCATGTTAAAACTAGAGGAAGGAGAGGTTCTTGAGAGAGAGGAGAAGGAAGAACAAATAGTTTTGTTCTCCCTTAGACATCCTAGATGAAGTCCCGAAATCCCATGCAAAGGGTTCAGGTGATGGCTACAAAGGTTGCACCCTTCCTGCAAGTTGTTAAAAGAAGATCAAGATCTAAGTCGAAGGAGAGCCCCTCGCAAGATGGCAACAAATGTTGTAGCCCTTCCTTCAAGTTGTTGAAGGAAAATCATGATCTAAGTTGGAGGAGACCAATGCAAAGGAGCTAGTACTCCAGTAGCATTATTGAGTCGATTAGGAATGAGCCCTGTGTAGATACTAGTAAAGGCCAGTCATATGTACAGCTCCGATAAGAACCTTGATGATCTGCCAGATCTAATATGATCGGAGTTGAAGATGGATAACAATTGAGGTAAGTGTTCTATCATTCTCTATTTTATTTTATTTTAGATCTGCATTCATATAATAATTAACTAATTAGCATGTTAGATAGTTCCTTAGGTAAATTTTAAATTAATTTTGTATGCTTTTATAAAAAATGTTTTGTAAATAGCTTCTACTAGGATTTTAGAAATCCTAATTTTTATACATGCTTCCAACCCTATTTCCTTCAATGGAATCAAAGCTTAGAGTTGATCTAACATGCATAATTAGGTCAAGATCTAAAATAAAATAAAATTAATTTTATAAGTGTTTTGATTTCTTTAGCTAAGTACTCAGATTCGGTGCATCACCATAGCCATCCAGTTATAAGAGCTAAGTAGAGTTTAAAGACTCTTTCTTCTCATTCGATGGGATCTCTTATGATGTGTAGGGATGCTGCTTGTGATTTGACTTATGAAGAAGAACATGGAAAGGAAATTAAGTTCATGTTTTAGATCTAAAATTAATTACTTAAGATGTAAGTTAATCGGTTTGATCTAAAACAAGATGTATGATATAAATGAACTAAGGTTTAGATTTGGAAAACTAATTCATGATCATAAACTATTAATTCCATAAACTTAAATATAATCTAAATCCCTTTTAGGTTCTAAATTTTCAGTTCAGGGATGTGGCTATGGGTCGAACAATTATTGAAAAACCAATTCATGATCATAAACTATTAATTCCATAAACTTAAATATAAACTAAAATCCTTTTAGGTTCTAAGTTTTTTGTTCGAGGATGTGGGTATGGGTTGAAAAATTAGGTCAGTGATTAGACTACACATTTGGATTTTGATTAGATCAGGCTTGAACCTTATTTCAACTTTGAGCAGCTGATCAAATCTAATCAATAATTGAGTAGGGTTAGGTCAAAGAGGCTCAAAATTTATCTTAGTTATAGTTTGGTCACATCGATTCACACTTGATGTGAATTGATCAATTTAAGATCTAATTTGGCTCATTGATCCAAGCTCGATTTGCTAGGTTGACCTATTCATACTTATTGACCAATTGGAATCAAAGTCAAGGCTTGATCATGGTTATTAATTAGGGCAAACTCTTACTTGGCCAACTCAGTTGGTGTCTAAGAAAAGAGGTTAAATGGAGGAACCCTATCATTATTCTTACTTACCTAGCCAACTTGTTTAACCAAGTTTTGATTAGGTTGCCTATTAATTCGAGTTCATCCATGCCACTTAGGTTCATCAGATACGAGATGTGCTAACATAAAATAATATTATCATATATGAGATGTGCTAACCTAAATTAAGTGAGTCAGATATGAAATGGGCTGATCCAAACCAAGCTTAGTCGGACATGAGATGGGCTGACCTGAACTGAGTTAATCAGACATAAGATACGCTGACCCAAACCAAGTGAGTCAGACATAAGATGTGTTGATATGAACTAAGGTTAGTTAGACATAAGATGTACTAACCCAAATTAGATAAGTCAGATATAAGATGTGCTAACTCAAACTAGGTAAGCAAAATATAAGATGTGCTGACCCAAACTAGGCTAGTAAAATATGAGACATGCTGACCAAAATAAACTAAGTCAAACATGAGATGTGCTGACTTAAACTGGGTTAGTCAGACATAAGTTATGTTGACCCAAATCAGATCGACATAAGATATGTAGAATGATTAAAAAGAGACTTGAACCCAAATCTCCTAGCAATATCAAGTCTTACATCTTTCACTATTATAGAGCTGTGGACATCTCTCAAATATTGATTATTCTTAGTTGGATACAGTGGTTTAGTTGCATTAGGGGGGTGCAACCACTCTATTAATATTAGATATTGCAGGACGAAGATGGGATTGGGCCCAATAACTAGGCATGATGAGGGACTTAATAACGGCTTCATTTTTTATTGAATGGTGGGTCTAACATAACTAGAAAGTATGGACAATAACTGTTATGTTAAACCACATGACTTAGAGATCGAGTCGCTATAACATGCTTGAGATGGACAAGAGTTGTCCACTTATTAGTACAATATGTTATCAATAACTAGGCATGATAAGGTATCGCATATCGGTGGGATCACGGTATCCACTAGGAACCCTAGTCATGTAGGGGTTCTTGCATTTCCATAGAGGAGTGTGTAAGATCTATGAAAATAGTGGAAGCCAATTTGTTTATTAAAGTCATTAGAATAAATTTAAGATTAAATATAAATTAATATCTAATTAGAATATGTACTCTCTGAGGATAAGTTAGCTTTCAATCCTCTTAGACCAATCGATTAACCATAACCTATTATAATAACTAGCTCAATTTAAAAAATTGATTAGAAAGACTGAGTATTATAATATATCAGGACTACCCTATATTACCAAGCCATCTGATTGATGATTTTAGTACAGTTGATCCATGATCATTGTTTGACAATGATTAAAGGTTAGGAGTTTGAGAAGCTCGAGCATGTTGATGCATAAAGATTGCACATGGATTTGATCTAGTAGTCTTGATCCAATTTATATGGATAGTTTATTATAAACTATTATTTGAATATAATTGAGAGAATTAGGTCAACTCATTGGTGACTACTAAAGAGATCCTAAGTGGTTCAAGGGGCATGCTTCTTGATAAAGAGCAGACTCTTATGCCTGGAACCCTTATTGAATAAATAGGATACATCTTTGGAAGGTATGTTAACTCAAAGTTAAAATGGTTTTATAGTTGATTCTATTTCTACTTAAATTATAGACTTTATAGGAACATAGAGGGCTAGGGTATCTTATGGATGGGTTACAGGGCAATAGTTGCTACTGTTGACTCAAAACCTCTGCGATTATCATTTGGTTAGAGAGACTATTACCTACTAGAACAAAAATTTGATTTCTGTCTTTGATTCATTTATTTTAGAAATAAATTGGATGTAGGTCGCTTTATAAGTATTAGTCTCTACCTGCATATGGATGCATCTATTGAGCAGTAAGTGAGTACCATGAGATTTGAGAGATCTCGTAAGACGATGTTAACCTAAAGTATATAGGTGGGACCTTTGGTTTAGTCAAGTCAAAAAGAAAGGATGAACAATTTGGAAACCATGGAAAATCGTGGGCCTTTTGGCTAATTGACTATTGAGTCATTTCTAATTTGTAAATTGTATCTGGAAGAATATTGACTAAGCTACCTTTTGTGAGACAAATGATATGGGTTAAGACCAGTGATGTACTTGCCTATCTACATATTCATGTGTTAGCATATTCGACATGCAGACCAAAAAGGGTACTGAAATCATCTCAAGTTGTTTAGAATAATCTTATAATAGACTCCTCTTACATCACGAGCTCAATGGGATGTTTGAGCAAAAAAAATTAAATCCTATTGGATATCGTTCAATCTATTATGAGATTTACTTATTTATCTTTAAGAATATGATTACATAACTCAGCTTATCTATTAAATTGGGTTCACTCTAAATCCAATCTTACCAGTCTTATATGAGATATAGTATAGTAAGAAAGTAATTCGACCTATGTCAAATGACAATAGATAGACAATTTAGAGGTTAGGTTGATGATGGCCTATATCATAAAGAGTTATTAGGATACTACTTTGCAATGGATCACATGTTATTATGATCTAATAGATATATTCATGGTTAAATATTTTAACATAAATATAGCAGTGGGAAAATGATTAAGCTCAAAGAGAAAGTTTGTAAGAAGCAACAGGCCATAGAACCTGAAGAACCTATTTGAGCAAAGCTAGTCAGTTCCTTTTTCACCTTTTAGGAACTCCTATCCTTCTAAAAGATACTTAGATATACTGATAGAGAATATAGAGAAAATGTTCTTGTAGGTGATAGGAAACATAAAGATGATCTCATAAACTTACAATGAGGTGATATCAGATATCATTCCAATAGATGGTTAATCTCATAAAGTTTGACTCTATGTGATTTAACCAAGTTTGGATCTTAAAAGATCCACCAAAAAACATAGTACCAAATGGATACAATGGATTTATAAAAGAAGAAATAGATATGATCTATAAGGCAAGGCTTAAGCAAAAGATTATGATAAGTGCCAAGGCATTGACCATTAATAAACCTTTTTACTTTGATCATTCTGAAATCCATCTAATTATTATGTTGCAGTTTATAATGATGAGATTTAGTAGATGGATAGTGATAAGATTACAAGGTCTACAAACTACAAAGGATCTATATAGATAAGCTGAAGTAAATAGCTCAGAATTAGTATGCTCATTCAATAACATACTCAATTCATTTAATTTAGTCAAGCATAAGATCAGAAACTATGTATTTATAAAAGGTCAGTGGGAGTATGTAATTCCTCGTATTGTATAAGGATAATATTCTCCTATAGAGAATATGATTTTCATACTGACCTAGGTTAGGTTATAAATATCTAAGTAATTCTCCATTAAAGGCCTTTTTGAAAACATCCTATATTTAGAATGCAGGTTTATGAGATAGATCTAGAATAATGCTAGCTTATCATAAACTTAGTATATCAAGTGTTGAATAGTTCAGCATTGAAAATTCAATAGGGGATTTAACTCCTTAAGCATGAAATTAATCTTTTAATGTATTCTACATATTTGAAGAGATTTTGTATATGAGCTAGATCCCTTGAGCTTTAGCTATAGGGAACCTCATATAAACTATGCAATGTACATGACTTGATTTTTGTTATGAGTGTCACGAGCAAATGCCAACTAAATCCAAGCTATAAGCATTAGATAACTATGAAAATGATTTTTGATACTTGAGAAGTACTAAAGATATATTTTAAGTCATTAGAGTGGATAGTTGACATCTAAAGGATACTTAAGATACGTTCTTATACAATGGTGATTTGGAATAGTTCCAAAGAATTGATCATTATAGATTTGACTAGGAAGGCTGACTACATCATTGCTTCTAAAGGTACAAGGATGTATTTTGGTTAACTGATTATTGCAGAATTGAGTAAGATGTCACTAGATGACATAATCTCTATGATGTCACATCAATGGTACCATAGCTCTAGCTATGGAGCTAAGGTGTCACCAATAGTCCAAATACAGAGTGATAAATGAATTTGTAACTACCATATAATGTGCAGAGAGTAAACTCCATATGAAATGTAGGATACCCACTAGCTTAATAAGCCTTAGCTAAAATTAAAGTATATTAGATGGTGCTGAAGTATATGGCTGATTGGTCTTAGTGCAAGTGGAAGATTGTTACATGTGTACCCTATAAGCCAATATGGCTGATACAAATTTCTAATATAGAACATAATTTTATATTTAATAATTTAAATTAGATTATTTTTAACCATATATGTTGTGTCCATGTATCATCCAAGGAGTTAATGGATAATGACACATATTATCAAAAGTTAAAAATTTGAGACATGCATTATTATAGGTTAACTCCTAAATTCTCTCGATCATTGGATCATCATGGAGATGGAGATCAATCCATCAAGACTGGCATATGGACCACTTTCCTTTTGGATGACAAGTCTAGAGTCTGTAGTGTGAGAACACTAAAATGAGAGGTAAGGATTTGTTAGAGAATAATGGCACTGAGCATGACCAAGAATGAGAAGTCACATGGATATCTACTTACTCATCAGTGACTTCTCGATGCTACAGTTATGTGAGTAGTTCCTTGACATGCAGTACCTCAGTCACTCATAGTAGGGTTGCTATAGTTTGACAAACATATAAACTTGGTTCCTAGCCATATGGTGCCTTGTAATATATATTAGCTATAGTAGGTTTTCTGTAGGAGTCGAAAATGTACCTATAGGAGATCTATCGGTCTTAGTAGTTGAGGAATAATTCTATGCAATCTAAAAGGGTGAGTCTTTAAGTCTATGGCCATAGCAGTGCCATAATGGAAAGGAGTTTTTATGGGAATCATAAATGAGCTCAAGCTAATTAAGTCTAGCATATGATGGATGCTTAGGATTTAACAAGATTCAATAACCTACATCATGTCGGGACTCTCAGTAGAGGAACTTGATCATACGGTAACACACCTAGGTGTTCACCTTATATTCTACTTGGTTGCTACTATATATTGCTAAGTATCACTGGTGGATTGTAGAAATTCATTTGAATTATTTTTGGATCAATGATTCATGTTAGGGTTGAGCTGCAATAGTTCCTATCCATCAAAAGAGTTTTGATGATATTATGATAGAGATCATAGTATGTCTCACTACTAGATAGAATAGAATATGAGGGATTATACATAATAAGGACTTGACTTGATTAAGAGCTTAGATCATATCTAGGACCTGCTAATTTTGACACCTACTATTTTTGGCACCTATCAATTTTGGCATCTACTAATTTTGATATCAAGGACTTAATTACAAGAGTTGTAATTTGATTTAATTTAATTATATTTAAGAATCCTAGTTGGACTAGGATTTCAAATCCTATAATGAATAAGGTTGACAACCTTTTAGAATTTAATCCGAATCGGGCTTGAATTAGATTTGATTTGAACCAAATTAAATTCCAATAAAATAGGATGCCTAAACCTAATTGGATTGGATTTATTTTATAATAAGTTTATGTTATTTTGGAGGAAGGTGAAACTGGTTTATGGCATTTTTTCTCACTATATGTGGAAATTCTAAAAACATGCACCAAGAGTTGAAACCTTCTCTCTAGGTTTCTCTTTCCTTTTTGGATAAAACCTATTCTATTCAAACTCTTATTTGGTTGAGGATGAGATTTATCTAGTTTTAATTGGTGTGGGAATCTATTTTTGCATGACAAAAAATTCATAAATAGAAAAATCTATTTTGGTGCACATATTCCTTCTTAACAAGACTTCTTCATTGTCCCTACTTCTTAATTTAAATAAGATTTAAATTGAGATAAGATAAGATCATATATGATAGAGGATTGAATTAGGAATTTGACATGGGATTTATGGAAATTTTGTGTGACAATTTTAAGGAGAAAAAGTTTTTGGGGCATGCACCATTCTTCTTTGATTATCCCATTGCTACTATCTTGTTTCTCCTCCACCACCACTTCTTTATACCATCTTGAGATTCCATGACAAAACCAGATGAAGGAAAGATTTTTGAGAGAGAGGAGAAGGGAGTTAAAATAGTTTTGTTCTCCCTTAGGCATCCTAGGTGAAATCTCGAAGTCCTGCATAAAGGGTTTGTGTGAAGGCTTGGGTTGCAGCCCTTCATGTTAAAAAAAAAGATCAAGATCTAAGCTAGAGGAGATGCTTATGAAGGAGCTTGCACTCTAATGGCATTATTAAGTCAATTAAGAATGAGCCCTATATGGATACCAGCAGAGGCTGGGCACATGCATGGCTCTGACAAGAACCCTAACGATCCACCCGATCTGATACAATCGAAGTTCAAGATGAATAGTGATTGAGATAAGTATTATATCCTTCTTTATTTTATTTTATTTTTTATCTATATTCATGTGATGATTAGCAAATTAGCATATTAGATAGATCCTTAGGTGAATTTAAATTAATTTTACATGCTTTTACAAAATGATTTTTAAATAGATTCCATCAAGATTTTAGAAATCCTAATTTTTATGCATGCTTCCACCCCTATTATCTTCAATTTTTTCTTAGTCAGCATTAGAGATGCCCGGGATCCCTCCATAAGTCATCATCAACAAACTAAATGTTGATCCAAAGTATAAGTTGGTCCAGTAGAAGAAGAGAAGTTTTGCCCATGAGAGATAAAAGGTTATCAATGAGGAGGTCGATAATCTCCTAACTACGTATTCATCTAAGAAGCCCATTACCTCGATTGGCTAGCCAACATTGTTAGGATCAAGAAAGCCAGTAGAAAGTGAAGAATCTGTATTGACTATACTAATCTGAACAAGGCAAGCTTGAAGTTGAAGATTGATCAATTGGTTGATGCCACTTCCAGACATGGGCTACTCAACTTCATGGATTCTTTCTTGGGCTACAACCAAATTAGGATGGCTCCCAAAAATGAGAACATTACCTTCATAATTGACAAAAGCATTTATTGTTACAAAGTAATGCTTTTTGGTTTGAAAAATGCAAGAGGCCCTACCAATGGTTGGTTAACAATAGTTGGTCAACAAGGTCTTTAAGGACCAAATCAGTCAAAATATAAAAGTCTACATCGATGACATGCTCATCAAGAGTTTTAAAAACAACTAATCACATTATAGACATGAAGGAAGCCTTCAATGCCCTCCACCAATATCAAATGAAGATAAATCTATGTAAGTGCACCTTTGTATTAATGTCGGCAAGTTTCTTAGCTTTCTAGTCACCTAATGAGGCATCAAGGCAAATTCGAAGAACATCCAGGCAACCTTGATATGCAGTATCCAACCTCCAAGAAAAAAGTCTAGCAACTAACTGCTAGGGAATAATTTCTCTCGGATATGGAATATGGATCCCCATCTACGATTGCAACATCAAAATTGATATTGATACCACGGGAGGAAAGAGGAAGAGAGGAGAAAAAATAAAATAAAAACATAATCAAGATTACATGAAATGCCTAAAAGGTCTAACTTTGTGGGTCATACAGCTTTACTATGAGAGAAATCTATAAGTATAAGAGGAGAACATACACTCTCAGTTCCTATACATCAATCTCTTAACTAGAAGCCTAAATCCCATCTAAAAAGCTTTCAAAAATATCAAAGGAGGTTCTCTACCATCATACACTTTCTTTTGACTATCTACCCCCTTTTTATAGAGCTTAATATCCTATATTAGTCTTTGTGTCGAAAAAGACTTTGACAAGATTCTAGAGCTTCAATTCATGTAAAAAAAGAGTCCAAACCAAGCTAAAAAATAGTTCTAAAGCTCGTGAACCACACATGAGCCATGCATAGATCGTTGTAGACCCTTCCTAGTGTGAACTGCATGTGGACCGGCCTATCCCTGCATGCCACATGTGCTCCCAGATGTGTTAACACCCATGGTCCACCATGCACCATGTGAAATGCATGGGAAATTCTTGTGGACCACATGAAATAGTCTTGCGGACTGGATGAAATACATGATCACATGGACCGCATGCATGCACCATATGCTTGGGCTGCATAGCTATGGGTCGTGCCCTAAGCATGCACCTAGGCCTGGGCCAGGCTTGGCCGCTTGGGCCGGACTTGGCCCATTGCTGTCAGGCCTAGGTCTATCATAGCTAGGTCTCCTACAGGCCTAGCTCAAGTATAGCCCAATAACATCCATCTCGACTCAATGTCTGGCCTCCAAATAACTTTTTAGAGCTCTTGAAAGATCTTGCCTCCATATCCTTGAACAAATGCCTGACTGCTTATAGATAAGCAAACATAGGAGTCAAGCTAGGCTGCTCAATCCAATCTCTGTCATGTGCTATGATCTACCTAACCGAAGACTTGTTCAGGATAGTCTCTTATAGTAATAAGAACTTCAAATTATGTGACATCGCCTATCATCTTTTCGAGTCTCGCATCTTGTGCCTGATCCACCTATTCCTGGATTTCGACCTCATATTGAGCTCCCTACGAAGAGGTAGTGTCCTTCATACTTCTTTCCCTACAAGACAATCCCATTGCCATCCATACCTTTAGGATTCCATCACCAGCTCTCTATCCATAGCTATTTGAATATAGTCTACTTAGTGAAATCAAAATCCTCTTGAAACTGAATATATATCAAACCTCGTTCAATTTCCTCACTACTCCATCGTGTGCTTGTAGGCTAACTGTCCTAATGCCCTTGATCACACATCTCGATCCATGTGGCAAATGAGTAGTGCCCTCACTGCTCTCTCTAAAAAGTCAAATATCTCCTCTCTATAATAAACATGATGCAAATATATAGAATCTAAAATCCTCTTAGAGGAGGAAGTGGATACCTCGTCTAAGATCAAAAGGGCCTTACCATACTCTTCAGTAACTACCATGGACCACCACCATAGTAGCCTTTATTTGATTCTTAAGTTGAGGGTAATCTCTAACATGATGTCCCAACTCATCCAATGGTAGCATCTGATCTTACCCACATCCCTTGACTTAGACCTGGATTGCTCACCTCACAATCCTTTATCACTCTATCATTTGCTACTTGCACCTCTAGTCACTAACAAAGCTAAGTTGCTACTTGAACTTGATGTCCAATTCTCCTACTTGAGAATCTCATTTCATAGTACTACTGTATTGCCCTCTTTCATCTTGATCATGCTCTTCCTTACTAGAAGAGCAATTGTCAAAGGCTCAAAGGATGGGGGAACTAACGATAGCAAGATCAATGCTCTAGTTTTCTCTTCAAATTTTTTACCAATACTGAGAAGATCGATAAAGATCCTCTAGAAGTTGCTTAGATGCTCCTGCACGCTCTGTCCCTCGCTTATCTGTAGTTGGTAGAACTGCTTCCAGAGGAAGAGAGCATTGGTGAGTGATTTCATTATATACATCTTCTTAAGCTTCGCCCACATCACCATTGGAAAAGTACTAAGTACATAGATCACATTATTTGGCAAGTATAAATAGATCAAACTCATTGCTTTCATCTAAAGCCAATTCTAACTTTTCCCCTCCATAGTAGATGGCTTCTCTTCATATATGAGAATTTTGATCAACCCCTGTTAGATGAGCACATCCTTCACCCTTGCTTGCCATAGGGAGAAATTATTCTTACCATTATACCGGATGATCTTCACCATCATTATACTTGTCTTCTCCTTCTTTAACCTCGATCAATACCACTATAACTAAATAACCTGGGACTTTGATACTACTTATTAGGGGACGATCACTCTCAGATACAAAATATGGATCCCTGCTAAGACCACAACATTGATATTGATGTTGATATCGCAAGTGGAAAGAGAAAAAAGAAAGAAAAATAAAATAAAATAGTAAAATAAAGACACAATCAAGATCATGTGAAATTAGGACTAAACCAGGCTTAGGCTAGCCGATGGACTTTGGATCGGGCTTTAGGCCAGGCCCAAAGTAGATTAGGCCAAGGTTGGGCCCAATAACATATCCCATTTAATTTTTGGGCCGAGCTCGGGCCTCCCATTAACCCGACCTTGCTTGGCCTAAACCTGGCCTAAAAACAGGATTGACCCAAACCTAGCAAGCTAGCCCAAAAATAATAAATTAAATCAGCCTCCACCTTTACACCAATAACCATGCACCCCCTATCGATGCTGAGGAAGAACACAATGACACCAAAGCTTTGAAAAATCCTAAAAGCCCTTGCCTTAGAATGACCACCATGAGATCTTGGAGAACCCTAGCTATACCCTCATTCTTTGGCTATCACAATGCACTTATACCCTCGCTCTAGCCTTCATGCTAGTCCTAATCACATTCCATGCAAGGAGAATCTCATGGCGACCGACCAATGGATATTCCCCCTATGTACTGTGGCCTTCGTCTCCCTCTTCATTTTTTCTATGCTACCATCAAACTCATGGCCTCCTGCATCCTCTTATCCCATCCCACTGCCCTCACCTAAGTCCATTGTGGCATTGGCCATGCACCATCCTTCATGTACTACATCTCTAATGATCGCAGTGACTACAACTAGGTTTGTCTTCTCCTTCTACTACTCTCCCTCCCCTCCCCCAAGCTTGGCGCCCACACCTAACGACGCCCCGACTCCACACCAACCTCCTTCCCCCTTCTCTCTCCCCTCCTTAGCCAGCCCATTAGGCCTTGGTTTGGGCCAGCCTAATCGAGCTCCAGTTGGGCTTGGGCCTAATTTTTTCACAATAATTTGGGCCTAAGCTTGGCCTGAAGCCCAAAATTTTTTCATGTTCACTTGGATAAGGGTATGGCTTACCCCAGCCCAGTCTAATTTCAGCCCTACATGGAATGCCTGAAAGGCCTACCTCTATGGGCATGTAGCTCACTATGAGAGAAATTCATAGGTATAAGAGGAGAACATGCACTCTCAATTCCTATTCATCAATCTCTTAACTAAAAATCTAAATCCCATCCAAAAAGCTCTCAAAAATACCAAAGGAGACACTCTATTGTCATACCTTTCTTTTAGTCATTTATGCTCTCTTTATAGAGCTTGAAATCTCGTATTGGTCTCTATGTTGAAGAAGACTTCAATAGGACTTTAGAACTTCATTCCGCATCAAAAACAAAGTCTAAACCAAGCCAAAAAATAGTAGTGAAGCCCATGAATTGCATGTAAACCATGCATAGATCACTGCAGACCCTTCCCTGTGTGAACTGCACATGAACTAGCCTATCCATGCAAGCACCCATGCCCATGGTCTACCATGCATTGCATGAAATACTTAGGAAGTGTGCATGAACTGCACAAAATGGTCCTGTGTGGATCGCATGAAATGGGTAATCGTGTTTTGTGTGGTTGCATAAATGTGAGCATGCATTACACACCCATGTGCATTCGGGCCATGCATGCTATGGGCCATGCCCTATGCATGTGCTCAGGCCTGGGTCTACTATGGCTGGGTCTCTTGTAGGCCGAGCTTGAAATGTAGCCCAACACAAATTGGGCACATTGCCACACTCAATCAGTTCATCTCAAAATCGACTAAACAATGCTTGCCATTCTTTAAGATTCTACACCAAATACATGACTTCACCTAGATGGAGGAATGCCAACATGCTTTGGAGGAGTTGAAAAGATTCTCTGATCTCTACCTTAATTTGCTTTGCAAGCCTGAAGTTGAAGAGAAACTCTATGAGTATCTCACTGCATCTCCAAAAGCAGTCAGCTCCAAGCTTACTCGAGTAGATGATAAAGGGGTCTCATTCCCCTTCAACTGCTTAACAATTGGTTGATAGATGGCTATATTTACACACCTCTATATTATGTGAGGTATTGCTTTCCTTCGATCACTTAATAACATGTTGATAGATGGCTATGTTTCTATACCTCCATCTTACTCAAAGTCTCCCTACCCTTCGGCCACTTAATAATCGATCGATAGATGGCTGCATTCCCATATTATGTTTGCATTCCCATACTTTCATCTTGCTCGGGATCTCACTCCCTCCTGATAGCTTAATAACTGATCAATAGATGGCTACATTCCCACACATCCATCTTACTAAAGATCTCACTCCCCTCTAGCTACTTAATAACTAGTCAACATATGTGATGCAGGATGAAGCTCTGATACCATAAATGATGCGGGACTACTATGCTAAGATGGATGAGATGCATGCAAGTGATTTTTCTTTTTGTTGTTTTTAAGTTTTTAATAGGTTTACTGATTCCTGAAAGTCAAGTGGAGAATAGAACTAGTGATTCTGTAAGAACAAGAAGTTTCTAGCATGCAAATATAGCCCCTAAACAAAGATAAAGAAAAGACCCCGGGATTGAGAAACCTCGATAGGACTTAGCTCTAGATCAATACCTACTTAGGAGACTAGGGAGTGCAAACCATTAAGACTCCAATGCGCCCGATGCCAAGTTCGCTCTTCTAGCGAATGCGGCCTGGAAGATCAAGCCTTCGACCCTGCAGATTCGTCGGCTTTTCGTTCGATGGTCCCGAAGGCAAGGAAGGCCGACTCCTCTATCCGTATCACCTGGAGGACCTACGAGCAACCAAGTGAAGGGGTTAGAAAATAGCAAGATGAGGGTATAAGAAGGTAAAAAGTGATGGAGAAAAGAGTTGAGGATGGAGGTCGAGAAGGGCTCTTCTCGTTGGGCGTCCACGTGGATCTTCCAGGGGCATCCAAGCTTGAAGATGGATTGGTGGCTTGTGAAGGAAGAAGGTAACATAGGGTCTCTCACCCCTCAATATCTCGAAGGATAAAGGCACTCTCTCACAGAGTTTCTAGTCTAAGAAGACAAGGGCTAAAGGAAGAAGAACTTCTCAAAAATTTTCATTCATCCAAATTATCTTTACAAGAGGGATAGGGTCCTTTTTATAAGCACCCAAGTTCTCATTCAAATTTGAAAGAAAGGTTACAATACTTGATTTGGCAAGGAGACAAAGGTGGTTTGTCTTCATGAGTCAAGGGGTGCCCATTTGAAATTTGAAAATTCTCCTTCATGAAGCCTTGGCCGACTTTGTCTTGGTTTGCTCCTAGGAGGAATGGCTTGATTTCGGGGAGTGAAGAGAGGATGTTGTCTTCAAGAATCAAGGGGGCGCCCATTTGAAATTTGAATCCTTTCTTCATGACACCTTGGCCTTGGTGGAAATGCTTGATTCGGGGAGGGAAGAGAGGAAGGTTGTCTCCATTTGAATTTTGAACTCCTCCTTGGCCGATCATGATCTTTGGAGAGGCTTGATATGTGGAGTGAGGTGGGGATGTTGTTGGCTTGGATCAAGGAGAGGTTTAATGGGCATCCACATGTCATTTGAATTTGAATTTTCAGCTTGTCTTGGCCGTCCAAGGTGCTTGATGAAGTGGCACCTCCCATGCCATGTGGCATTGATGATGTGGCACTTCATGAGCTAAAGTGGCACCTTCCATGCCACGTGGCACTGTGAAAGTATTCCGGTGCAACGCAGCAGAAAGATAATTTTAAAATGATGAGATTTACACCAAAACCCTTAGCCAGGATCTCCTTATTCAGGATTAAAACATATGAGAAACATGCAAACCTACACTATTAGAATTAGGGCACCAACCTGTTATCGCTAAACCTAATTTTGATGTAGGATCAAAACTTGATGTTGAATGACCCTTTTTGAATTCACCAGGCATCCAAATGTCCACCCTCCAATGGTGATCCACAAGAAAATTGATTAAGATGCTCGCTTCTTCAAAAGGTTCCTTCACCTGAATTCTTCTCCCAGAACTCAAGATGACTATGGCTGAAAAACTCCACGGCAGGGACTTCTTACTTCCTTTCTTTCTTCTTCCTCTCCCTTTCTTAAGACCTTGTCCTAAGAATACACTCTTGTCTTGAAGGAGGAGGAGGATTTAAGACACTAATGTCTTAATGTAAAGGAAATAGGAAACAGAGTATATCTTCTTTTCTTTTACCGTTCGAGAGATTCTTCCTATCTCTTGTTTTAGACTTGAGTTTCAACAGAGAAGAGAACTCTGTAAAAGGGAAACTCTTGTGTCCTAAACAAGCTAAGGAGGAATCAGTCTCCTGGAAAGGAAAGACAAATAAAAAAAAAAAAAAACTCTGTTGTACATTAGCCAAAACACCCGAGGCCTCTGTTCCTTAAATAGACTACAAAAAGATGTCTTCTTAAAAGAACACAACTCTCCGTAAACACCATTCCCTTTTTTTTTTTCACGCCCCTATCCCTATTTTCTCACACCCCATCCTTCCTTCTCATGGCCTTCCGGATAAATCCCACGGCCTTTCTTAAAGGAAAAGTCGCGATGTTTTTAAAAGAAAGGAGTCACGAATTTAAATCTCCGAAGAGATGTTATTTCACGCAACCGGGAAGCAACAGGCGCTTTCTTCCTTTCTTTCAAACCTATCAACCATTGGATTCCCATCCAAGGGGGCACATCTGAGGTGCTAATTCTAAGAAAGGAGGCCGCCCCATCTTAATTCATCGGAGAATTAAGTGGGGCGCGCCAAGAGTCCATGCGCCATGGACTCTTCCAAATGGCGCGCCAAGAGTCCATTAGCGCATGGACTCTTTGCATTTTGGCATGAAAATGCTAAGGGGCGGGGGGGGGCCAGCCTAGGTGCATGGTTAGCCAATAGGGTTAGCCATAATCCCTATAACCTTAATTAGGATCTAATTAGATCCAATTAGAACCCAAATTGAATCAATCCGGAACCCTAATTCGAATCTAATTCGAATAGAAGCTAGGATTTGCAACACCTGCTAGAGTGTCATCATGCAAAATGATTTAATTACAAAATTAAACCCTTGATCAATTCTCTTAAGTGTGTGACCCATTGGGTTCCACATCTAGCCAGCAATGGGTTCGAACACAAGTTGACCTAATTTGATTAGAACTCTTTCTAATCGATTTAGGTCAAATCAGGCTTACCTGATTATGATCAATTAGGACTCTTCCTAATAAGTGATCATTCAATTTAATCAACCCACAAGACAAGATTGACGTCTAGCAACGTGTCATGTCTACCCGGAAGATATGGAGATTCTGGTGAAATACCAAAACTACCCTTCAGTGGAAAGTTACCGTATAATTAAATCCTTCGATCAGCCTGCACCCAAAATATAATTATGGATATGGATGTATGTCAAATCCAATATTATATCTGTATCTAGCTCAATCTTATATTGATGATTCAATTATCTTGATATTAGAAACCATCTCTAATATCATTACTTTGATCAAAGATTCCTTGAATCATCATCCGATTGATAACTAGCTGGATGCAATCTCCTCTTACTAAGAGTGATCGATTTCTTGTTGACCTACTCATTATCTTCATATCCAATTCACCATTCCCAGTATCAAACCTGTGCATGACTCAGTGTCATGATTAGGATTGAACCAAAGCATGGGTTTATGTACATAAGGTACTTATGGCAGTCTCAGGTCAAAGGATTACTTGTACCACTCCCACTATGAGAACCTTCTATTGACATGTAGCTAAGACTCCATTAGATGTTCTCAAGTTGGATCATATCAGTGAACTCATTCTCTAATGAGCACCCACATCCTAGTATTAGTGTCATACACAAGTAACTGTGAGAGCAGTCACCCTATTCAGTATACATAGGATGTGCTAGTCTTACCGGAAAAACCCTAATCCCCTACTCAAGGTTCCTTTGACTAGGAATATTTTAGATTAAGGTTTTAAGACTTTAGGTCTCACTGGTATGATCTCATCATAACCCTAAAATCATAGCCCTAATCTATGGGGTTCATCATATAATAATAAACACAGCGTATGATGAAAAATAATGCCTTTATTAGAATATTTTCAATTACAATGGTTTGGGAGATACAACATAGATTGGCTTGTAGGGCATATCCCTTTCAATCTCCCACTTGCACTAAAGCCAATCGCCTTTAAATCTTAGTCCCATACACTCGAGGTGGCGATCAAACTCTTGCTGTGGTAGAGCCTTAGTGAACGGGTCTGCTACATTGTTCTTTGTATCAAGTATATTTATATAGACATCTTGTCTTTCTACTATTTCTCGGACGAGATGGAAGCGTCTTAGAATGTGCTTGGACTTATGATGAGCTCTTGGTTCCTTAGCTTGAGCAACAGCTCCAGTGTTGTCACAGTAAAGTGGCACTGGATTTTCAATCTCAGGAACAATACCCAACTCTGTGATGAACTTCTTCATCCAAACTGCTTCCTTCGCGGCTTCATTGATAGCTATGTATTCTACCTCTGTGGTTGAGTCAGCTACAGTCTGCTGCTTGGTACTCTTCCAACTCACTGCTCCACCGTTTAGGGTAAAATATCCCGTAATGGATTTGCTATCATCAGGGTCTGATTGAAAACTAGAATCAGAATAAGCTTCTAGTTTAAGATCAGAACCACCATAAACTAGAAAAATATCCTTAGTCCTTCTCAGGTACTTAAGAATATTTTTAACTACTTTCCAATGATCCTCTCCTGGATCAGCCTGAAACCTACTGACAATGCCTAAAGCATATGCCACATCAGGCCTGGTACATAACATGGCATACATTATGGACCCTATTGCCGAAGCATAAGGTATAGAATTCATTCTATTTCTTTCTTCAGGTGTCTTAGGAGAGATCCATTTAGAAAGATGTATGCCTTGACTCATAGGAAGATAACCTCTTTTACTTCCATCCATGCTGAATCTTTTCAGCACTAAGTCAATGTACCTAGATTGGGATAAACCTAACATCCTCTTAGATCTATCTCTATATATCTTAATACTTAGTATATAGGATGCTTCTCCCAAATCTTTCATGGAAAACTGGTTTGATAGCCAAACCTTGACTGATTGTAACATTGGGATATCATTCCCAATGAGGAGTATATCATCTACATACAGAACCAAGAAGACTATGGCACTCCCACTAGTCTTCTTATAAATACAGGGTTCATCCACATTTTTGATAAAACCAAACCTTTTAATAGTTTCATCAAAGCGGATGTTCCAACTCCTTGAAGCTTGCTTTAATCCATAAATGGATTTCTTTAGCTTGCATACTTGATTAGGTTTATTCTTTGAAATAAAACCTTCTGGCTGTGACATGTAGACTTCTTCCTCAAGGAAACCATTGAGGAATGCAGTCTTCACATCCATCTGCCAGATCTCATAATCATGGTATGCTGCTATAGTAAGTAAAATCCGAATTGATTTGAGCATGGCAACAGGTGAGAATGTTTCATCATAATCAATTCCCTGTTTTTGTCTAAAATCTTTTGCCACTAATCTGGCTTTATAGGTTTCAACTTGGCCATCAGCCCCAATCTTTTTCTAATAGACCCATTTGCATCCAATAGGATTAACACCCTCTGGTGCATCGACCAAAGACCATACTTGGTTTACATACATAGAGTCTATCTCGGATTCCATGGCTTCTTGCCATCTATCTGAATCAGTACTTAAGATAGCTTCCGTATAGGTCAGAGGTTCATCATTTTGAATGACTTGGGCTTCATTATTTTCAATAATAAACCCATACCTCTCAGGTGCCCGTGACACTCTATCAGACCTACGGGGAGGAGTTTTGTATTCTGGTTCTGTCCTAACTATATGTTCTAATGGTTGAGAACTGTCTATCTGTGTTTCTTGTACTTCTCCAAGTTCAATAGTTCTACCATTGCCCTTTTCTAAAATGAACTCTTTTTCTAGAAAAGTGGCATGCCTGCTGACAAAAATCTTTTGCTTAGGTTAAAACATATCCTCTACCCTCTCTAGGACATCCCCATACCTTAAAATATTTAAGATACGTTTCTTTCCACTCCAAATTTCATATGGAGTACTAACAACGGATTTAGAAGGTTCCTTATTCAGAATGTAAATAGCAGTTTCTAGGGCATGACCCCAGAAGGAAATGGGTAAATTTGTAAAGCACATCATGGATCGTACCATATCTAATAAGGTACGATGCCTCCTTTCAGCTATACCATTTAGCTGTGGTGTATAAGGAGGGGTCCATTCAAAAGAATTCCATTAACTTTAAGATAGTCTAAAAACTCCGTGGATAAGTATTCTCATCCTCGATCAGAACGAAGAACTTTAATACTTTTCCTGGTTTGTTTTTCGACCATACTTTGATACTCCTTAAATTTTTCAAAGGCTTCAGATTTATGTTTCATAAGATACACATATCCGAACCTAGATAAATCATCTGTAAAAGTGATAAAATATGAGTATCCATCTCTGGCCTGAGTTGTCATTGGACCACATACATCAGTATGTATAAGTCCTAATAACTCAGTTGACCTTTCTCCATGTCCAGTAAATGGAGTCTTGGTCATCTTACCCATGAGACATGATTTGCAAGTTCCTAATGATTCATACTCATAAGGATCAAGGAATTTTTCCTTGTATAACTTGCTTATCCTAGACTCATTAATATGACCAAGTCGATGATGCCAAAGTAAAGTATTATTAAAGTCTTCTCTTTTTCTTTTATTATTGACATGAAAAACACTATCATTGGAAGAAAGAGTTAAGAGCCCATTGCTAAATAGGCCAGAACAAATAATTTTATTAGACAAAATTATCGAGCAACCAGTGCTCGTTACATCCATTACATATCCTTGTTTTAATAACAAAGGAATAGATATAATGTTCCTAATAATCTTAGGCATATAATAACAATTTTCTAACTCCAAGATCTTCCTTGAAGGCAACTTCAGAATATAGGTCCCTACAGCTTCTGCTTGGATGATATCACCACTAGCACCGTAGAGATTGAAGTCACCTTCCTTCAATACTTTAAGCTTGTGGAGGTCCTGCAAATATTTGCATATATGGTAACCACAAGCGGTATCCAATACCCAAGTATTTGATATAGATGAATTTAATGTCAATATAGCATGTATCTCATACATACCTTTTGGCGCATCTGATGCACCAGGCTTCACAGTTGCAAGGTAAGCCTTGCAATTCCTTTTCCAATGTCCCGCTTTGCCGCAAAAGAAACAGGTCGACTGTTTGGAGGCCTTCTTTCCTTTCTTATTCTTATCGATGCCACTCTTAGGGTTTAGCCTCCTATTAAAACCCTTTTTGCCTGATTTCTTCTTATTGGTCTTATCAACAAGAAGAAGTGGAGCCTTATCTTTCTTAACGTGGCTCTCCGCTGTTTTTAACATATTTAATAGCTCAGGCAAGGAAGTGTTCAGTTTGTTCATGTGATAATTCAAGACAAACTGAGAAAATGACTCCAGGAGTGATTGTAGGATTAAATCCTGATTCAACTCCCCATCCATGATAAAACCTAATTGACCCAATCTGGTGATTAAGTCAATTACCTTCAGAACATGATCCTGAATGGATGTTCCCTCTGTCATCCTAGCACGAATAACTGCTTAGATATTTCATATCTAGCAGTTATGCTATGTTCTCCATAAAGCTTTTTTAAATTGAGCATTATGGATTGAGTATCCATGCTTTCATGCTGTCTCTGTAACTCATTGGTCATAGAGGCTAGTATGATACACTTGATAGTTAGGGAGTCATTCTGCCACATTTTGTATGTGGCCATATCTTCCTGTGTGGCATCGTCCCCTAGTGGATTAAGACTAGGGGTATCAATAATATAAGAAAGTTTTTCTGAACTCAGCACAATCTTTAATTTCTTAACCAGTCCACATAGTTTGGACTAGTCAGTTTGTTGGTATCTAAGATACTTTGCAGTGATAATGAAGATGCCATTTATCTACATTTAATAAAGAACAATACATAAGCAAACAACCATGAAATGACTTACATAATTAAATTAGGTCTTCAATTTAATTATGTCTCCCACTATTTTATCAAAAAAATCATAGCCCTCACTATGATAATCGAGAAGAACCCTGATCGATTTTCTTAGTGAGATTGAGATCTTAATAACTTATAAAAGATCTTGCAGAAAACACAATAAATCTTTTATAAGCTCAAAGGTAGGAAACTCTTCCAATTATATCTCATATAATTCTCAAGAAGTAACTTGGCCTCTAGAACATTATTAGTCTTGCAGAAAACACAACAAACCATAATGTTCTAGTTAAGTCAAGACCCTTTCATTTCTATACAGTCAATACTCAAATATAATGCCCTTGCAGATAACACAACAAAGCATTATACTGAATATACTGTAAGCATATCTATGCACTAGACTAGTATTATGTCAATCACCATATTAGGTCTTGCAGATAACACAACAAACCTAATGTGGTTCATAACACAATAATGATCCAGCATGAAGGAAGGCCAATACATAGTATTTTTAACACTTAAGCATTTTAGTCAAGATTTAAATTTAATCAAATTGGCTAGGCAAGTGGAAGAGATGTGGGAGTCCCCCCGTTGCTTTCGTAGACACCAATAAAAATTGGCCAGGTCAGTCAACGGAACCAATTAAAAATCACAATTCTCTTTACCTTCCCAGAACCACCTTTCTAGACACCGAATGATCAATTGTACATCATGACTAGTGATGCTTATTAGTTAAATATACTAAGACTTAATATAATTTTTTAAGAGGAGGGATTTATAAATTGCCAGCACATCCTTATAGAATGTATCACAATCAACATATCATTCTTATAAATAAGAAAATATGTGCTAAGTGTGTCATCATACAAGGACAACCATTTACCACATAATGATCCACCATTATTCCAGGGCAACCTTATTTCAGTATGATGACTTCAAAACTAAACATATCTTTATAATAATTAGGGTTTGAGTGAAAAATCCTAATTAGTGACACACATCAAACATAGATTCTCAAACATACATGCATCCCATAAATGTGCTAAGTGTATCAGCATTCAAGGGTTTGAAAACCCTAACATGCGACACTACAACAAAAAGACATATAAATAATTTCCATATGTTTTAACTGTAATAAGGGTGGCTCTGATACCACTGAAAGGATTCCGGTGCAGCGCAACAGAAAGATAATTTCAAAATGATGAAATTTATACCAAAACCCTTAGCCAGGATCTCCTTATTCAGGATTAAAACATATGAGAAACATGCAAACCTACACTATTAGAATTAGGCTTGACTCATCTTCAATTGGGCTTGACTTGATTGCCCACTTGTGAACCCATCTTCAAACTAGCTTGAGCCCATCTTCAAATTGACTTAAGCTTGTGAACCGATTAGGCTAATTACAATACCAATTGATTTTAACTTGACCAAATTGGCCAAATTACAAGACTAAACCAAAAATTGAAACCAACTAGATACTAATTACATGACTCAAAAGTAAATTACTCAGGCTTTAAACCTTATTACAGGACCCAAAAGATTTAGAAACCCTAATCATATATCCATAGAGGGTTGAGGAGTCTCTGTCTAATCTCGGTGCCCACACCAATTCTCCCAGGATGGGAGTAACTCGACCCTGTCGAGTAATGGTTGATCTGGCTTTGGTATTTCTCAAGAAGATCGGGGTCGAGGCACCGCAAGTCCACTTGGGTAAGCCATGAATCATCGGATTACGGTCGGTCTTGCCAACGGACCAAGTAACGCTGATAGCCTTTGTCTTGGGTGGTGATAGCTTGATTATCCAAGATACGCTCGATCCGTTCTCCTCTCTCAGGTAAAAATGGAGGTAGACACTCAGGGTCAGGTTCACTCTCAAAAGATAGGTCAGGCCCAAATGGCTCGCTAGGTATGGTTGCCGGTTCCCTATACTCGACTAAGTCTGAGATATTGAAAGTCGAGCTAATGCCATAATTTAGGGGTAGCTCAAGCACATAGGCATTAGGGCCAACTCTCCTTATCACTTTAAAGGGACCAGCTTCACGAGCATGAAGTTTCTTAACAATTCTTAAGGAAAACTGTTCAGGCCTAAGCATAATCATTACGGAATCTCCTATGTCAAATCCTTTGGCTCGTTTTCGAGAATCAGCCAATTTATTGTATGTTTTATTTCATAGATTGATTTTTGGCTAATCTTCTTATGCATGCTGTCGAACGACTCTATGGACTCTGAGACTTGTTCTGACACCTAACAAATGTAGATTCAACTATGCATTCCACTATGATCAGGTCAATTCCTGGCTTTCTTTCCTTTAGGCTACTAGATCCTCTTTTAGCCTGATCCTTAGGTTGAGTTGGACTGATTACAAATTTCTTCCCATGGTGATTAAAGGCACAGGTATTGGTCCAACCAAAAGGGTGGCATCATGATCGTAAAGCCAGGGTCGACCTAGGATAATGCTACTGACTCCCATGGGAAGGACATCACACCAAATCTCTTTCTCATATGATTGCAATTTGATCAAAACTTAGCATCTAGACTTGATAGGTATGGAAGTTGAATCTATCCATGTGACCTTATAAGGGTTGGGATGAGGAACTAGGGTCAATCCTAGGGATTTGATAATACTTAAAGAGATGGCGTTGACACAGCTCCCACTATCCACTATGATCTTGCACACCTTATCCCCTAACTTGACAAAGGTTTATAGGATGTTAGTCATACTCCAATCTTCATGCACTATGTTTTGGGTTAGGATGCACCTAACTATTCTCATGTTGGTCATGCTTGATACGGTTGTTCTTTAATAACCACCTGCACTTTCACTCTAGTGTCCCTATACTATAAACTCGAGACTCATCTATCTTAAAAGAAGCAATTCGTGCACTAATCTAACTAGATCAATCACTGTACCTATGATGATCTTATGATTGGAAACAATTTAGGAGTTAATCTATAATGACATATATCTCAAATTCTTAACTCTTGAGAATATTGTTATTGTTCATTAACTTCTTGGATGATTTATGGACACATGCAACATGTATGGATAAAATAGTCTAATTAAGGATATTAAATATAATTTTATTTCCTAAAAATAAATATATGTTTATCAGATTGGCTTCTAGGATATATATCTAATAATCTTTCTCTTGTACTAAAGTAAATCAGCCATACACTTCAATCCCATCTTCTCAAAATGTATTCCAGTCTTTTATTGGCTAAAGCTTATTAAGCTAATAGATCTACCATATCTCATGTAGAGATTACTCTCTGCACCTTAATAAGGTAAATGAGAATAGAATCATCACTCTATATATTTGGACTTCTAGTAAGATCTTGGTTCTTTAGCTAAATCTATGGCTCTATTATTACTATACTAAAGTATTATGTCATTTGATGATATCTTAGTTATTTCTACAACAATCTTTGAACTAGAATATATTCTTGCAATCTTAGAAGCAACAATATAGTTAGCCTCCCTAGTCAAACTTACAAAAATTAATTCTTAGAAACTCTTCAAACCATCATTGTACAAGAACACATTATATATATCCTCGTTCCCTCAATTCTCCCACTCTAAGGACTTAAAACATATCTTTAGTACTTCTCAGGTATTGAAGAATATTTTCATAATGTATAAACATATATTTTGTACTTCTTAAGTATTAAAGAATATTTTCATAATTTATCCAGTACACAAAGCTTGGATAGTACTGATACTTGCTTGTGACACTCATAGTAAAAATCAAATCACGTATATGGAATGGTTTCTATGAGGCTTCCTATGGTCAAAGCTCAAAAGGATCTAGCTTATATGCAAAATCTCTTCAAATATGTTGGAGCATATTTTATTAAAGAGATTAATTCCATGCTTAAGTAGTCAAATCCACTATTAGATTTTCATGCTGAGTTTCTTCAGTACTTTCTTAATGTACAAATTCTGTGATAGGTTTAGCATCCTTTTAGATTTATCTCATAGATCTATATTTCCAAATATATGATGCTTTTCAAAGATCTTTATTGGATGACTATCTAGACAAACATAATCTAATATAAGTCGGCATAGAAATATCATTCCCAATAGAAAAGTATTATCCATACACAATACAAGGAATTACATACTCCTACTAAACTTTTATAAATACATGTTCCTTTTCTTGTTCTTAGCAGAACCAAATGATTTGATCATGTCATAGAAATGAGTATTCCAAGTTCAAGCTATTTGCCTCAGTCTGTTTACATAGATCCCTTACAATTGTAGACCTTGTGATCTCCATCACTATCCATCTACAAGATCTTAATAATGAACTACAATAGCAATTTGTATGGATTTCAATATGGTTATTAATGAAAAGGTCTGATAGCCAATACCATAGCGCTGACTATAACCTTTCACCTAAGCCATGCCTTGTAAATCTTCATTTATTTTCTTTAAAAGATCCATTTGCATCCATAGGTACTACCTTTTATCGATCTATTAAGGTCCATACTTGGTTGCAGCATATGGAGTCTAACTTTATGGCATTCAACCATTTCTTGAAATTGATGTTTGACATCATCTTATTGTAGATTTCTGGGATCATCTCTATGTTCCCTATCTTTCATAAGGAATACTTCCTCTACATTCTTTGTAAGCATACCTATGTACCTTTTGGAAGATGGGAGATCGTATAAAGTGGAAAAGGAACTAATGTGCTAGCTTTACTCGAATGGGTTCTATAGGTTCTATGGCCCGTTGCTTTTCAGAGCCACTCTCTTTAAGCTTTATTATCCTCCTATTGCTATATTTAGGATAAATTATTTAACCATGAATATAGTTATTGGGTCATAATAATTTGTGATCTATTAGGAAGTAGTATCCTAATAACTTTTTAGGATACTTAAAGAGGCCATCAATAACCTAAACTCTAACTTGCCCACCTATAGTCATTTGACATTGGTCGAACATCCCATAATCTTGAAATGATTAGGAGTTGGCTTCTTACCATGCTCTTTCTCATATATACATGATAAGAACAAATTTAGAGCGAATCCAATTAAATAGATAAGTTGAGTTATGCAATCATATCCTTAAAGAAACATTAGTAACTTCCATAATGGATTGAACCATATCCAATAAGGTTCAATTTCTCTGCTCAAATATCCCATTAAGCTTGAAATGTAAGAGGAGTCTATTGTGAAACTATGCTGAACAACTTGAGATGATTCTAAAATTCATCTCTAAGATATTTACTTTCTCATTTAATCAAAGAATCTTAAGAAGTTTTCTCATTTTACATATGTACTTATTATTTGAACTTCTTGAACTTTTCAAAGACTTTAGACATACTAGTAAAGATAACCTCCCTGGCTTATACACCAAATGTGCTACACACATTAATATATACCAAAGCTAGTATATTAGTGGTCCATGCTTATATCCTTTATCTCATAAAAGGTAGCTTAGTTAACATTCTTTAAGATAGGATTCAAAATTAAAATGACTCTGTAGTCAATTAGCTAAAAAGTCCATGGTTACCTATGGTTTCCAAATTATTTATCCTTTCTTTTCGAGATGACCAAACCTGAGGTGCTACTTATATACTTCAGATCAACATCATCTCAAGGATCTCTCAGATTCCATGGCCTCACTAACTGCTTAGCAGATGCATCATATGCAAGTAGAGACTGATATTTATAAAGCCACATACATCCAATTTATTTTAAGAATAAATGGATCAATGATTTCATGCTAAATAGAAGTCAAATTTTTGTTCAAGGTACATTTTTTTTTGAGTAGCTGACATACCTTCCAAAGGTATGTCATATTTATTCTTCAAAAATTTTAGGTATACGGGATAATTTCTATGGTCATTGACCTTAAAGTAGAAATAACTTTCCATTATCAATAGTTATCTACTGGAACATCCCTTTTAATGCTTATTATTAATCTTTTACTTCTCCATAGGCCTCTTCTTCCAATTAGACTCTCTTTAGAAGAGAAATTTGCTTAGCATCGAGAAGCATACCCCTTGAACCTTTCAAGATCCCTTTAATACTTACCAATGTGTTGAACTTATTATCTTAATCTTATTTAAATGGTAGTTTATAATAAATTATACATATGAATTAAATAAAGATCACTAGATCAGTTTCATCCTTTATGCATCATCGTGCTCGAGCTTCTCAAGCTCCTAATCCTTAATCCTTATCAAATAATGTTCATGGATTGATTGTATTTAGATCAGCCATTGGACGGCTTGGTAACATAGGGTAGTCCTGGTCTATTATAGTACTCAACCTTTCTAATCAATTTTCAAGTTGAGCCTGTAATTGTAATAGGTTTTGGTTAATCTATTGATTTGAGAATTAAGAGGGTTGGAAGCCGACTTTTAATCCTTAAAAAAATAAATTAACTCTCACTATTATAATGAAACTCTCACACTCCTCTGTGGAGATGTGGAAACTCCAACGTGACTAGGGTTCCTAGTGGATATTGTAGTCCCATTGATTTCATGCATCTTATCTAATAGTTATTAATAATATGTAAACTAATAAATGGACAACTCTTATATAATGTTTCTCAATCATATTGCAGTAACTCGATCTCTAAGTCATGTGAGCTCACCAAATAGTTATTCCCCACACTCTTTAATTAAGCCAGACTCACCATTCAATGCAAAAGTTAAGCCATCATTGGGGCCCTCACTTAATAGTTATTGGGCCCAACTCCATCTTCATCCCGCAACATCTTATAGTAATTGAGTGGTTGCACCCCTCTTGATGCAACTGAACCATTATATCCAGCCAAGAATAATTAACATCATAGAGACACCCACATTTCTACAATGATGGAAGACCCATGACTTAAATGTGTAAGGAGATTTGGATTTAGATCTCAGCTTAATTATTTAGCATGATCTCTTATCTAACTAACCTAGTTCAAGTTAGCACATCTCATATCTGACTAACCTAATTCAGTTTAGCACATCTCATATTTCACTAACTTAGTTTAGATCAGTATATCTCATGTCTAAGTGACCTGATCAGGTCATATCTTAATTAGTCAGCATATCTCATGTGTAACTAACCAATATGGCATGGCTAAACTTGAAATAATAAGCAACCTTATTCAAAATATAATCAACCAAGTTGGCCAGTAAGTAAGATCAATGAAAGGGTTATACCTCTTTCTCTTTACTTAGATACCAATTGGTTTTCTAGTTTCAAATTGGTCAACTTTAGCAATTCAAGCACGACCACTAAGCCAAATCAGGTCTTTTGGTCAATCAGTTAATGCCAATCAAATTGACTAGCTCAGATCATTAACTTGGTTTTGAGTACTCTTGACCTAATCCTAATCAATTTTTGATTTGGTTTGATAAAGAGCTCAATTGATAGGATTCGATCATGACCTAATTGAAAACTAAATGCAAGCTAATTACATAACCTAATCAATTTGACCCATTCCCTATCCCTCATGTTTTATGCTTAGAATTTAAGATCTTAGATTTTAATTTAAGATCTTTTAATCTTAATTTTATATCTTAAATTATTGATTTAAGTTTCTAAATCATTTTTAAATGAATCAAACTTGTGCTAGGATAATCTTTGTACTATAAGGGATTAACCTTATAATAGGACAACCTTATGTCAGTACAAGATTGATCCTGATCAATTTTAATTCTAGATCTCTAATTAAGTATGTTATGAACATAAGATTTTAGTTTAGATGTTGAAACTATTTTCAAATCTAAACAATATGTATAATTATCTCATGAAATGCATTAAGACATAAAATACAGATCTTGATATCTCAGCATTCATGAATTGAAACATTCATAACATTAAATCTAAAAATAATTTTAAGACTAATTCTCTAATCATAAATCATGACTTCTTGATTTAAATTTTAGATCCAAAAATAAAACATTTAGATCTTATTTTCATATCAAATCATCTGAAATTTTAGATCAAGTACTGATTCCAAACCACAAAAATTTTAGATTTTAATTGTTGGTTCTCAATCAAAGATTTTGGATCTAATTTTTTAGATCTAATTTTTGATTTTCTAGATTTGTAAAATATTTTGATGGTTAAGAATCAGAAGTAAACCAAATGAAGGTAGAAATAAACCATAACCTCTGGTAAGATCAATGATATGACTGTTTGCTATTGTAAAATATTTTGATGCAACCTCAATTAGAAAGTTGTAAAATTGAAACCAAATATTTTTGGGAAGAAAATGAACTTCATTGAAGATCTTGTACAAAATACAGTGGCATAAGCTCTCCCTGCTGATGCGAGACGAACCCGATCAGGATTATTTTAGAGAAAGGTGGATCATTGGTCGCTAGGAAACGACCTTTAGACTAGGTTCAACTAGACCCAAATTATTTTTTCCAAATTTTTTTATTCAAATAACCCCATTTTTTTCCATATATCTTTTTCTTTCATATTTTTCTCTCTTTTTTTTCACTCTTTTTTTTCCTCTGGTTTTTTCACTAAAGTCGACAGGGGGGCCGGTTTTGCTTTGAGGATCGTGCAAGATGAGAAGTTGGCCCCGAACGTAGCATTTGAGTTCACGTTCGTGCGGGGCCTTGCTTCTTCTTCCCCACGGATGGAATCCAGGGATAGGGGAGGCTCACGGAAGGGCTCGTCGATGTCGGTGCTGGGTGGAGGACGATGACGACATGGAAAGAAGATGGCCAGATGGGTGGGGTTTTCATTGGTTGGTGGTGTCACGCGGATCTACGGCACAGGGAGATTGGGCGGGGCATCCGTGCCTCGACAGTAGGGCAGGGATGTCGCATGGTCTTGAACCGAGGAGACGGGTAGAGGTAGGATCCGATCAATGCCGGGGAGGGAGCGAAGGATGCATGCAGTTCTAGTCGCATTGCATGGATCTATGCAGGATTCTTTTGGATGGGAGCAATTGCATGGAGATCTTTGCATAGGGGGTTCCGGTGGTTGGGTGATTCCGGTGGATGCACAAGCTGTGGTTGAACTGTTTGGTTATAGGCATTATGGAGACGGGCAATGGGGTTCCTATCGGCATTGGTGGTGCAAGGTGGTGGCAGCATGGAGGAGTCCGATGAGATGGCTCGGCCGTGGAAGAGCATGATTGGTGGTGTTCCCGGTTGTAGGTGGTGTGGAGATGGAACGATGGTTTGGCTCTTAGATTGGAACAGAGAAAGGAACAGAGAAGCGGAAAGAACACATATGAAGAAGAAAGACGGAGAGAAAATTTTAGGAAGAAAAAAAGAAGAACCATGGTTGGGTTACCCACCTAGGCTTCAGCGCCCACTCTTACCCACAGCGACCATGTAGGGCATCAACACCCTCTCCTTAACCAGGAGTTTTTATTTTCTCTTCCCAAATATTCTTTGTCTAAATTTTATTCGAATGATAAAATAATTAAATAGGCTAAACTGAGATATCCAATATCCTAATCTCAGATACCTCAACCTCAATCCTAATGCATTCAAACTATTTATTTAAAAAACAAACTAATCCAATAAATCCTAAAACATCGAAACAAACCAATCCTAAAGCAACGGTAAATTCATCTGATCGAGGTGTTGCATCAGGAACCGTACTGCATTGGAATATTTGCCTCATCAACTTTAGGATCTAGGGCTTCAGGTTCTGGGCTGGGCTGGCTTCAGGTTCAAGGCTGGGCTGCTTTAGATTCTGGGCTAGTCGATGTCCCCGTCATTCCTCTGAGGTGGGGAGAACTCGACTCCATCGAGTCAGGCTTCAGCAATCTTCTGGCTCCAGGATGCATGGCCTGCAGACTTTTTTTAATGCAAATAATGCAATTAAAACAAAATTGACTAACCTAACCTAACCCTCGCTCTGATACCAAAACTAATATGGGACAAACCCGATCAGGATTATTTTAGAGAAGGGTGGATCATTGGTCGCTAGGAAATGACCTTTAGGCTAGGTTCAACCAGGCCCAAATTATTTTTTCCAAATTTTTTTATTCAAATAACCCCTTTTTTTCCAAATATTTTTTTCTTTTGTATTTTTTTTCTCTTTTTTTTCACTCTTTTTTTCCTCTCATTTTTTTTTTCACTAAAGTCGGTAGGGGGCCGTTATGCTTTGAGGATCGTGTAGGAGAAGAAGTTGGCCCAGAACGTAGCATTTGCGTTCACGTTCGTGTGGGGCCTTGCTTCTTCTTTCCCATGGATGGAATCCAGGGACAAGGGAGGCTCACGGAGGGGCTCGCCAACATCGGCACTAGGTAGAGGATGATTGCGACATGAAAAAAAGATGGCCGGACGGGCGGGGTTCCAGTGGCTGGCGTGTCGTGTGGATCTACGGCACAAGGAGATCGGGCAGGGCATCCGGTGCCTCGGCAGCAGGGCAGGGATGCCAACATGGTCTTGAGTTGAGGAGATGGGTGGAGGCGGGATCCGATTGGTGCCGTGGAGGGAGCGGAGGATGCAGGCGGTTCTGGTTGCATCACACGGATCTGCACGGGATTCTTCCAGATTGGAGGTGTCACGTGGAGATCTGTGCATAGGGGGTTCCGATGGTTGGGTGATTCCGGTGGACGGCACAGCGGCGGCTGAGCCGTTCGGTTACAAGTGTTGTGGAGATGGTGATGGGTAACCGATCAAAATTGATGGCACATGGTGGTGGTAACAGGGAGGAGTCTGATGGGATGGCTCAGTCATGGAAGAGCACGATTGGTGGTGTTGCTGGTTGCAGGCGGTGTGGAGATGGAATGGCAGTTTGGCTCTCAGATTGGAACAGAGAAAGGAACAGAGAAGCGGAAAGAACACAGATGAAGAAGAAAGATACAGAGAAAAATTTAGAAAGAAAAAAGAAGAACCATGGTTGGGTTACCCACCTAGGCTTCAGCGCCCATCTTATCCGAGTGACCATGTAGGGCATCAGCACCCTCTCTCCTTAACCAGGTGTTTTTGTTTTCTCTTCTCAATATTCTTTGTCTAATTTGTATTTGAATGATAAAATAATTAATAGGCTATTCTAAGATATCTGATATCTTGATCTCAGATACCTCAACCTCAATTCTAATACATTTCAAACTATTTATTTAAACAAAACTAATCTAATAAATCCTAAACATCAAACAAACCAATCCTAAAGCAACGGTAAATTCATGATCAAGGTGTTGCATCAGGAACCGTATTGCATCGGAATATATGCCTCATCGACATCAAGAGTCTGGGGCTTCAGGTTCTAGGTGGGCTGGGTGGCTTCAGGTTCTGGCTAGGCTGCTTCAGATTCTGGCTAGGCTGCTTCATTCTAGGCTAGTCGATGTCCCCATCATCTGCTTCTTGCCTTTTATGGAGAACTTGAATTGGGGTAGTACTAGTCGGAGAACCCGAGGGATCCTTACAGGATTTTTGATGGGTTTTTGAAGTTTGGGGTTTTTACAGGAGAAGGTTATTGAAGAGGTCTATTGGCTATAGGATTGCTTGCTTTTCTATTTTTCACTCTATTTTGCATTTTGCCTTCTGGTGTAGCTTGGCTTCCTTCTTATAGATCTTCCGAATAAGTGAAGTGTAATTCATTAGAAGTTCAGAGTTGGATTGATAAATTTTTGGCATCCATGAGGAAATGATGGAGTGCTAGCATGCTTGTCTGGCATGATGGAGGTCTTTTGGATAGTTGGTATGCCTTTTGTCAAGTCATAAGGCTTTATGTGCTTTTTGTCATGTCGCTTGTCAACCTTTGTCGAAACTTTTGGTTATATCCATTTCAGCTTTGGTTTAGATCAACTTTTGGTCATATCCATGTCAGCTTTGGTTTAGATCACTTTGGTTCAGATTATCTTTTGGTCATGTCCATGTTAGGGTTATGTCTCCAGAAATTTGTCTTGGTCTTGTCCGGGTTTGTTTTGCTTTAAGATCCATGCTTCTATAGGATCTCAAAATAGTCTTGTCCCCATGGGGTGTCTGGTTGGAGGAAGATGACCTATGCTGTTCTTCTCCTTCTCCTTCTTCTTCTTCTTCTTCTTTCTTGAATTCTGCAAAAATTTGTAAAAGAGGTTTTTTGTATTTTGCTCTTGATTTGGCTACTGCTAGCTTGGAGCTGGCAAAAGATCCTTGAGTAAGGAACCTTGAGGTGGAGGTTCCATTTTAAGAGATAATTAGGGATTCTTATTGAACCATTCTAAGACTTTTGGTTTAGTAGCTTTTTCCGGTTTGAACTCTTACCACCACTTTGTTTTGAACTTTCTGACCAAAGTTGGCTGGAAACCAGGAACATCAATTATTGAATATTTCCAGCAGAGAATCCAAGATAGGAAGAATTGAGCAAAGAAATTGAGGAGAAGGGAAAATTTTTTCTCCCTGTCTAGTATTAATAGCTTTTGTTGGTATACAAGATACCTTTCATTGATAGCTTGAGGTAAGATTTCAAGGGTAGGGCCATAGTGGCACCACCAGTCAGAAACCAATAAGAGAAATGAAACTTGGTGTTGGTTTTGAAATAGAACAACCGGGAATGGTGATGGTAAATGTTTTGGATAGAAAGGCATTGTACCAAGCATTCCTATAATCCCAATAGTTAAAGTATTGGGGGTTGTATTTTTGAGATAATTTTGTGAATATATTTAGATTGTCTCCCCATGCAGATGGAGATAGGACTTGAAGGATTTGGATCAAAGAATGGGTAATGATAAAAGAATTGACCCTGTCTTTGTAATGTTTGATTGCAATGGAGTCTGTATCTACTGAAATAAATTCATAGAAAATATGTGTTTTCAAAGGGTCTTTGGGTGGAAAATGCCAGTCTTCTAGAAAAATCTTTGAAACTATTTTTCATGGATCATTTTCGATGTATTCATCTTCTATTGTCAAAATAGGTTGGAATATTGGTTTCTTAAAATACATTGATTTTTTGGATAATATTTTTGAAGGGGAGTTGGGTCAAAAATCCCAACTTCCGTTTAGGGTTTTTGAATTGGTAATGAGTCAGAAGTCTTAATTACCATTTTTTGTTTTTGAATTCTTTATTGTTGTTGTGCTTTAGCTTCTGCTTCAGCAATAGCTTCTTGAAAAATCTCGAGGCTCATAAGAGCCTGATTTGCTTTGGCTAGTTCAGCCATTTGCTTAGTGGAGAGTGAATTCTAAAGTTTTTAATACGATCAGAGACATAATTGAGGCTTCCTAAGAATCTTTGTAATTGGGTTTTGTCCAAGATTATATCAGGAAATCTATTGGCAAAATCTATTGACTTATCAATGGATTTGATTGTTCCCTGGTATAAGTCATGACCTAGGAATCTGACTTTTGTTTGAAATAAGCTCATTTTTTATTCAGAGAAAACTAAGCCATTTTTTATTACTAGGTTTAGAAAGGTTTGGAGGTTCTTGAAATGTTGTTCTAAAGTATTAGAAAATATTAAAACATCATCAATGTAGACGATGACAAACTTTGAATAAGGTGTCAATATATCGTTCATAATTTTTTGGAATTTAGAGGGAGCATTTTTTAAGCCAAAAGACATTACATTCTATTTGTATTGTCCAAATGGAACCGTGAATGCCGTTTTGTACCAGTCATGCTCACAAACTTGGATTTGCCAAAATCCTGATTTCAAATCAAATTTTGAGAAGATTTTTGCTTCTATCGTTCTATTTAACAGGTCTCTTTTATTGGGTAATGGGTACCTGATGTGGAATGCCAGCTCTGATATCAATAAAGATGATGCGGGATAGTTACGATACGGTGTAAGATGATTCAAATTAAGCCTAGATAATTTAAGAGAGCAATGATCATAGTAAAGCAACTAACATAATAGATTGAAAGAATAAAGAAGGCAATTAACTACTACCCGCGATCCGCTCCGCAAGCTACGAAGAATATGGACCCGATGGCTAGGAAACCATCTTAGATCAGGCTATTCCATGCTTCAATTACCAAATCTAATGAGAAAAGGGTTGGTTACTTACCCCAATAGAGATTCACTTTGAATTGAGTTGGATCTAATTCTCGGTCGCTCAGATTTCGCAATAGGATGAAGATCAGGACTCCAGATTCCAGATCCACCATCAGATCTTGGTTCGAAAGCAAAGGATCTATCCTCTAAGGTCCTTGAACACCTGGGATCTACAAAGAAGGTAGCAAACAAAACTTAAGATTGATGTAATTCAAGTTTGAAATGGAAAAAAAGAAAGGTTGGATTCGAAGAGCTTGAAGAAGATCGGTAGCAATTGTCGAATCTGGTAGAACCTCCACTCAAGGACCTCACCGCCTTGAGCTCTCAAAGACCTCCCCACCTTGAGCTCTTAAGGACCTCCCTGTCCTTAGAGAAAATCACTAAGCCTACCTAGCTCTGTGAAAAAAGACAGCATTTCATTTTATAATTCAATAATCAATAATTACAAAGGGTATGGGGTCCTATTTGTAGAGTTCTTCATACATGAAGATACCATAGGACTCTTTCAAATTTAAATTACATTTAAATTCAAACACTCCTTGAATTTGAAATTTAAATTGACTTGGGCCACTTGAGAAAATGTGCGACAAAAAATGGCACGCTACCCTTCCTTGGCTCTAATCCTTCCTTTGGCGCTAACTTTCTTCTTAGTCTTAATTGGCATCACATCTCTTTGATCGGCAATCATGGGATAGAATATTTGAATTTGAACCCTCCACTTGAATTTTAAAAAAAAAGGCTTGCTTAATCCTCCCTTGATTCGTAGATAAGACTCCATTTGAAATGAAGATGAAAGGATATAACTTGATAAGGGAGAACTCTTTGATTTTTGGATGAAACTCCTTTTGAATTTGAAATCTTCTTTGAATTTGAATGTAGATATCTCCACCAATCTTGGACTCTTCCTCCCATTTAATTTTTGAATGGATGTGGGCGTCATCTGGAATGGGCGACAAAAATATAAGGGGGGCGCTAGATGAAAAGCAGAGTCCTTCTGCTTTACTTCTCTTAAATGGGCGCCTTCTTGAAATTGGAATGTACAATGATGGGATGGACGCCTCTCTTGGATAAGGATGACGTTCAAATTGTCTTCTTGTCTTGATGTCTAGATGTCCCAATGTCTGGTTGTCTGGATGTCTGGATGAAAATTTGGATAACCCTTTTTTTACCTAGAATTGACCTACCAAGGTAATGACAACTTGGGTCTTAGGTACTTATGAGACCTCTTAACTTATTCAAGCACTAATTACAGGACTCAAACTGGACAATTCATCAAACAAAGCAAAATAATGCTATTTACAAGACTCTTAAACCAATTGATGGACTCAATGACTCAATTGGTAACCCAACAATCCTAATTGACCAAATTATGCTCAATTTTATCAAATTACAACTCAATATGACCTAATTATAACTCAAAATAATTGGAACTCGGGTGTTCTTTGTGAAGAACACATGGACTTACTCATTGGTGATCCAAATTGAATTGGAAAAGGTTTGCTTCCTCTTCCTGGCTCTTGTGTCCCCACCAATTCTCCCAGGGTGGGAGGAACTCGACCCCATCGAGTATGGGTCAATTCGACTCTGGTAATGTTCTAGCAAGTCAGGGTTCAACTTTTGAAGATCCTTTCTGATGATACAAGAATCCTCAAACTCAGGTCTCCCTTGCCAACGAACCAGATATCTTTGGTGGTTCTTATTTCTAGTAGTTATAATCTTATCATCCATGATCTGCTCAATCTTTTCTCTCCTCTCTGGTAATTTGGCTGGTGGACATTCTGGGATAGGGTCACTCTCAAAGGTGGGATCAGGCTCAAATGGCTTACTAGGTATCACCATTGGTTTCTTAAACTCGACTAGATCAGATATATTGAACGTCAGACTAATACCTAACTCAGATGGTAAGTCTAGCATATAAGTATTAGGTCCAATCTTCTTTATAATCCTATACGGTCCAGTACTACGAGCATGTAGTTTCTTCATGGTTCTGACTGGAAACCGTTCAGGTCGTAACCTGATCATGATGAACTCCCCTTCATTGAACTCTTTAAATCTCTTATGTAAGTTAGCCTCATGCTCATATAATTCATTGCTCGTTTTAATTTTGTTACTAATTTTTTATGCAATGCTTTGACATGCTGTGCAAATGACTCTGTGGACTCTAGGACTCAGACTGACACTTGACAAAAAACAAACTCAACTATGTAATCCTATCGAGAGAAATTTTATTGGACTATTAGGGTCTAAACCTAAGAGACGATTGATTCTCTAGGTTTGACCCTGGTCTGGTATGCACATGTTACCATGGATCCCTAGCAAATGCTATAAGGTCTTCCAAAAGTAGGTAGCAAAAGGTTGGGCCTAGCAAATGCTATAAGGTCTTCCAAAAGTAGGTAGCAAAAGGTAAACCTAATGAGCTCATGCAGCATGATAAGTAATCTCTTCAAAATGAAACCTAGATGGCTCTAGAAGGAGTGATAAGGGTAAGGGTAGGAAATAGAAATTGGAGTCTTGGGGTAACTGAGGGGAAGCATGAAACATACCTTGGTTACTCAAGATGACCTTAAGATTTGAATATTGATTTATTGGTGTAAGATCTAAGGCAGCCGGGATGCTTCTAGGTGGTGGAAGGTCATCTGGAAGGTCTTCAGGAAGTTCATCTTGAATAATGTCGACCTCCTGGGGTTGTTCCTCAAGGACTTGATGGAGGTCTTGTGTCGAGGCTAAAAGATTGGGTTCTTCCTGAGGGCATTGAGTTACGGGAACCAAGTCCTCACTAATTTCCTGTTGTTCTGATGTTTCAGGACTAGGCTCAATAATATTTTCTTTTCCAAGGGTTTTCTCAGGTAAGGTACTAGAGTTGTCCTTCTCGAAGTCTTCTCCTTCGTATTCTCATCCAGGTTTTCTCCAGCTTCATATATTTCCACTACAATTCAGCTTGAGTAACCTTCTGGTCAATTAACTCTAAGTCTGTAATAGATTTTTCTTTTTAGGGTCATTCTTAGGAACAAACGGGGTCACAGGAATGGGTCGGCTCGAATTAAGGTCTAGTCGACTCTGATGAGAATTGGGTTGACTCTGTTGTGGAATGGGTTGACTCGGGTGGACTAGGCTAGATCCTGATTTTTGATAAGGGGTACTAATCCAAATGGGTTCTGGCCAATGAATTATGGGTCCAAGGAAAGTCGGTTTAGGTGAACCAGGGTTAGTCCGGGCCCTACAGGTTCTTTCTAGGGTGTCGAGTCGCTTATCTAGTCGGTCACACCTATTGTCCATCAGGGCACATTGTTCATTGAAGGTCCTCGGTAAAAGTTCTATAGTGGACTCCATGATCAAACTGGGTTGGGTTTGGCTTGCTCTAGTGGTCATGCAATGCAAACATTACAAAACAACCTAAGTCTGGGGTTCCTAGACCTAAGGGCCAATATAGTGCTTAGTCTAGGTAATAACCAAGACTGTAGTAACTCCTCGATTGGCCAGGTAAGAGGTGGGGTGGTGGGAGGCTCCCCTCACTTTCGTGAGGTCCTAATTAAAGAACCACCAGTCCGCTTAGGGCGTTTGTCTCTGGACCTCTAGCCTTAGACACCAATTCTCAGAAGCACACACAGAAGTGACTACTACAATGGGTTAACACGTATATAAAACCTGACCTGTTGCTGTCCCTAGCTTTAAGTGCTACTCGATTTTAATTAAGGCTTAGGACTATGCAAATGGGGTTGGTTGTTTTGGGCTAATGAAGGGGTCTCAATCCTTCCCTTGTGTTATATTGCTTATCCTTAGAATTGGTTTAAAATATGAATGCACAATCAATTTAGTTACCAAGATAAAATAAGATACCACTAACTCAAAATTTAAACTTTAAATTTTGAAATTTAATTTTAGATTTCATATTTGAATTTTAATTTTAAATTTTGGATTTTAGATTTAAATTGCAGGAATTAATTTTTTAGTGGAATCTGAATGTGACAAAGAAACCCTAATTTGTGCTTAAGAAATTAACCAAGCAATCTTAAACACACAAATCACCAAAATTCCAGCAAGCAAGCATACACTCAAGCACAAAACAAACTTCAATCTCAAGTTATCACGTCCGGCCGTAGCTCATTACTCCCATGGGTCATAAATATACTTTCGTATATTCGCTCAGGAGGCGTGATTTCCTTCCACCAAAGTACTCTAAAATAATTAATTTTTTTTTTTAAATCGTCAGATCTGAAATCTATAAGGAAGATTTAGATCTGAGTTTGTTTTGGCTTAGATTAATAAAAAAGAAATCAAATGAACTAATTTTTGGATAGCTATGATGAAAGCTGTCGAAACTAGGTCAAAAGAATTGTAGCAGACCTAAACTGTGCAGTAGAGATTAAAAAAAATGCAGAAAAATATTTTTTTATTATTTTTTAATAAAATTTAAGATGCTAATTTTTGACTTAATTTGGATTAACAAAAAATTAATTTCAGATGAAAATAACTAATCTAATAAGGTGTTCTATGCAGATCAAGTTCAGGTATGTGCAGAATTCAGCAAGCATGAAACCCTAATCTAACCTAATGCTCTGATACCAATAATGATGCGGAATGCTAGCTCTGATATCAATAAAGATGATGCAGGATAGTTACGATACGGTGTAAGATTATTCAATTTAAGTCTAGGTAATTTAAGAGAGCAATGATCATAGTAAAGCAACTAACATAATAGATTGAAAGAATAAAGAAGGCAATTAACCACTTACCCACGATCCGCTCCATAAGCTATGAAGAATATGGACCCGACGACTAGGAAACCATCTTAGATCAGGCTATTCCATGCTTCAATTATCAAATCTAATGAAAAAAGGGTTGGTTACTTACCCCAATGGAGATTCACTTTGAATTGAGTTGGATCTAATACTCGGTCGCTCAGATTTCGCAGTAGGATGAAGATCAGGACTCCAGATTCCAGATCCACCGTCAAATCTTGGTTCGGAAGCAAAGAATCCATCCTTTAAGGTCCTTGAACACCTGAGATCTACAAAGAAGGCAGCAAACAAAATTTAAGATTGATGTAATTCAGGTTCGAAATGGGAAAAAAGAAAGGTTGGATTCGAAGAGCTTGAAGAAGATCAGTAGCAATTATCGAATCCGGCAGAACCTCCACTCAAGGACCTCACCACCTTGAGCTCTCAAGGACCTCCCCACCTTGAGCTCTTAAGGACCTCCCCGTCCATAGAGAAAATTACTAAGCCCACCCAGCTTTGTGGAAAAAGACAGCATTTCATTTCATAATTCAATAATCAATAATTACAAAGGGTATGGGGTCCTATTTATAGAGTTCTTCACACATGAAGATACCATAGGACTCTTTTAAATTTAAATTACATTTAAATTCAAACACTCCTTAAATTTGAAATGTAAATTGACCTGGGCCACTTGAGAAAATGTGCGACAAAAAATGGCACGCTACCCTTCCTTGGCGCTAATCCTTCTTTTTTCTTAATCTTAATTGGCGCCACATCTCTTTGATCGGCAATCATGGGATAGAATATTTGAATTTGAACCCTCCACTTGAATTTTAAAAAAAAAGGCTTGCTTAATCCTCCCTTGATTCGTAGATAAGACTCCATTTGAAATGAAGATGAAAGGATATAACTTGATAAGGGAGAACTCTTTGATTTTTGGATGAAACTCCTTTTGAATTTGAAATCTTCTTTGAATTTGAATGTAGATATCTCCACCAATCTTGGACTCTTCCTCCCATTTAATTTTTGAATGGATGTGGGCGTCATCTGGAATGGGCGACAAAAATATAAGGGGGGTGCCAGATGAAAAGCAGAGTCCTGCTTTACTTCTCTTAAATGGGCGCCTCCTTGAAATTGGAATTTATGATGATGGGATGGGCGCCTCTCTTGGATAAGGATGACATTCAAATTATCTTCTTGTCTTGATGTCTAGATGTCCCTGGATGTCTGGATGTCTGAATGAAAATTTGGACAACCATTTTTTTACCTAGAATTGACCTATCAAGGTAATGACAACTTGGGTCTTAGGTACTTATGAGACCTCTTAACTTATTCAAGCACTAATTACAGGACTCAAACTAGACAATTCATCAAACAAAGCAAAATAATGCTATTTACAAGACTCTTAAACCAATTAATGGACTCAATGGACTTAATTGGTAACCCAACAATCCTAATTGATCAAATTACACTCAATTTGATCAAATTATAACTTAATTTGATATAATTACAACTCAAAATAACTGGGACTCGAGTGTTCTTTATGAAGAACACATGGACTTACTCATTGGTGATCCAAATTGAATTGGAAAAGGTTTGCTTCCTCTTCATGGCTCTTGTGTCCCCACCAGTATCTTATCCATCTCAAGGCTTGATTGAGTGGTTTATAGTTAATTACTAACCTTGGTGATCCTCTTTCTATTTCTGCATTTTTCTGGACATAGAAAGCAGCACAGCTTTAGGGGGAATGGCTAGGTCTAATTAAGCATTTTTATATGAGATCATTGATTTTTGTTTTGTAGTATTCTAACTTTTTTTGATTCATTTGAATTGGCCTAGCTTTTGAGGGGATTTTTCTTTCATTAAATTCTTTCTCATAAGGGAGATTCACAGCATGTTTCTTTCTATTCCAGAATGCGTTTGTCAGGTTAGAGCAAGTAGATTCTTGGATCAACCTTTTAACATTTTTGATTTTTTGTTTTATTGTAGGGGCTTTCAATTGTTCTTCTATTCTTTTATAACTTATTTCATCTTTTAAGAATTCTATGTGCTTTGATTTTCTTGCTACTTCATTGAGTGTGTTTAAGGTTTTGATGTATTCTCTGGTTACGAATTTGATTTTTAGTTGTTGCCTTAGAGCTTTTGTAGTGATTTTCTTCATCATCTACCATAAAGGGTTTTATGGTATTGATAAAGGGGGTTCCTAAGATGACGAGTCTATTTATGTTTTTTATAAGAATAAATTATGTGGTCAAGTATTGATCATCAAAGTGAACCTTGGTTTCAGAAAGTTTATATTTTATTATTAGTTTTGATCCACTTTCTATTTTTAATTTTTCCTTGGTTTTTTCAAAATATTTTATGGAGATTAACCCTTCTTGTATACAATTTAGGTTTGCTCTTGAGTCAATCAGAGCAATTGTTTCTAGTTTGAATTCATTTATAGTGATGATTACTCTGACATACCCATTTTGTATGGTTAAGTTTGAGATTAATTCTAGAAAGTTCTGTTTTTGGTGATCTTGTTCAGGCTCTAATTCAGGATCTTTATGGTTTTCTAATTGCCTTATCTGATTTTTGATTTGGTTTATTTCTACTTTCATTTGGTTTACTTCTGATTGTAGATCAGATATTGTTATGGGCTTTTGTTCATTATATTTGAATTTATTAAAAATATCATTTAAGTTGTAGGTTGAGGGTGCAGATGGTTTGGTTATTTTTTAAGGTTTCTTTCAATTTAAGGAGGTATTCCTTTTTAAGTTATGGTTCATCTATTTTGACTATGAAATCTAAAGTAAACTTTGTTCTCTTGTTATCATATTTATACTTGAAGATGGCAATTCATCTTCTTCATATTCCTCAAAAAAGGGCTCTTCATCGGATTCAAGCAATAATTTTTCTAATTTGGTGTTTAGAGAGTTTTCAAGATCTTCTTTATCAATTTGGATTTCATTTATCTTTCTTTTTAGTTTGCAATACCTAGCATAGTGGCCTATCCTGCCTCATTTGAAGCAAGTTATTTGATTTGTTTGTTTAGGCATTTCTCTTTTATTTTGAAAGGGTTTTCTTTCTACTTTTAATGGTTTATTCATGGTTTGTTTGGCTTTAGGATAATTATATAAATGTTTTTTCTTTACACATTTGTGACATGGTGTTGATGGTTTCTTTTCTGTCAAAGGATTATAGCCAAATTGTTCACAAAAGCTTCCTAATTCTCTTCTACTAGTTAATTGTTCTTTCTTTAATTGTTATTTTATTCTTAAGTCATTGTAAAGATTTTATCCTTCAGAGTTGATGATATTAATTAGGTCTCCATATGTGAGCCTATCATAAGGTATTTTATTATTATTTTGTTCTCTTATTTTTAATTTGATTTTTTCTGCGAACACTTGAGGGAGTCCGGCTATAAATTTTTCTTTCTAGAATGATTGTTGACAATCATCTCTGGTTATAACTTTGGTAAGAAAGACATCCTTATACCATCTAAAATCTTGTAATTTTTTACATCTGAGATTGGTTAGGATCTCATAGCTTTTATCTTTTAAATTTGAAGGATCTCCTAAGAAGTGTTTTGCAATGTGAAGATAAGAGTGGACACAGAATCTTGGATTGGTTCTCAGTCTCATCTTTAATAATTATTCCTTCCTCATTTCTTCTATAGGCAAATTGTATATTGTATCTATCCTCATCATCTAAATAATGATCCCACCAGCCTTTCAGCTAACCAGTGAGCCTACAACAATGGTTTGGATAATTTCTTGATCAGTAATGTCTGGTTTTGTACGGTAGGTTGTGGCTACCATGGTCATTTCTTGAAGGATGTTAAGAATTTGGTATTCGATTTGCCCATCTATGTTGCATTCATAGATGGTGTTTGCTACTAGTGATTTTGTCGTATTGATGGTCTCTCTTCTATTACCATGTCAGGAAGGGTTGGTCTATGATAAAAGTTTGGTGGGTTGCTTCCATGGTTGGATCTCGTTAACTTCTAAATTCTTGGCTTTTGAAGTTTCTGAGATGCTATTATGGCTAGTTTCACTGGAGTCTTCATAGTCTAAAGTTTCCAGATCTTGAGCTAAGACAAATACATTTCTGCCTCTATGTATTATGGATGTTGAGGAATGGCTCTTTTCAGGAGTGTCAAATATAGTGGTGGTCAGAAGTTCTATTTTTTCTAACCTTCTATTGATATCAGTTATCATATTTTCTTATTTTAATTGAGGGATTAATTATTTTGGTATTTCATATGGGGTGAACATTGGGGCTTTTTCTTTACTTTTTATTGGTGGCTTTTCATCTTTTATTACTTCTTCAATTCTGGTTAATTGATCTCCTATTGTTTTTAAGTTTTGATTGGTGAAGTTATTTTGTTCTATTATATTTTTGATATCTCTACCGTTTGGTGTTTCTATTAGTTCAGACTTGATTTTAAAGGGTGATGTTGTGACTTGTGTTTTTTTTACAAGAATTTTTATTTCCTATAGAGGTGGATCGATTTTTTCGATTGTTTTACCCTTTGCATCTTGCCAAGGGATAACAGTCTTTCTTGTTAACATGTTTATTTGTTTTGGATTTTCTTTCATGTGGTATTCAAACCAGGTGAAGAAATTTATATTTATTTTTATAATTTCTAGGGTTTGGTAATATTCCTTCTGGATCTTGTCTTTTTATTCTTTGCTGAATTTATCAAAGAACCACTTTCTTTTCTCAGTATTTTTTGACGAGTAAAATTCCTTTCTTAATCTTTCTTTATCTATTGTAAAGTCTTTGTAAATCATGCAGATTTCAGAATCTTTTGTTTTCATGATCTGAGAAAATGTTGGAGAAATTGGGGATGAATTTTGGTCATTGTAAATAGTTTGGGAAACCTTTGGTTCATTTCTACTTCCCTGAGTTTAGTTATTGGTGTGGAATAACTAAACCTAGGTGGTAATGGGGTTTGAGGCATGGTTGGATATGTACTGTTGAAGCTTCTTTGAATGTTTATGTTGAATTTTATTTCTACATCTCCCTTTGGAAGTGTGGTGATGGATTCAATAGTACTAGGTGGTTGTCTTGGGGTAGGAACAACTTTCTCTAGAAGCCAGTTTTTAGAAGGGAGATCTGGTCCCAGATTAGGATTTTTGGGACGTGGGTGTTTCCCTTCAGGAGATTGGTTTGGAAATAAGTTGTACTCCCAAAAGTCCTTTTGCTGATGACCTTAATATGATCTAGGTCATTGGTTGCTTTATAACAAATCTTGAAAGTGATTGCTATAGGATAAGATCCTGGCATTGATGTTAAACCCGTGAAGCATAACATCATGTTCTAAAGCTTTTAGAATGTTTTGATCCTTAAGTTTTAGGGTCAGGTCAGTGTTGTAGTTGAAAAAGATTGGTCCTTCATATAGGTTTGATTCCACCATCCCTAATAGGAAATCATGGAATTGGGTCAGACGGCCATCTTTTAAGCATAGAAGAATGGCTGTATCAAGTCCTCTTCTGACTAAAAATTTGGCAGCAACCTAAACCATGCCTATGTGGATGAATTCATATTTGGATCTAAGGGTTTTAACTACATCTTGTGATATTATTTGAACAGTTTTAACTACATCTTGTGATATTATTTGAACAACTGTGTGGTCGCTTGCTATTAACATAATTTTTTCTTCTATCCTAACCCTAATATCAGGTATGATCTTATGTTTGTATATTATTTTTTGTTTATTTTTGGAACAGCCCACTTGTTTAACTGTTCATCTTCTATTCTTACTGGATGACTAACAGTATCATCCTCTTTGCAAGAAGAACTTATAGAAAACGACCTAGATACTAGGTTCATCTTATAACCACAATGTACCCCTTTCCCTTTAGATAGCTACTATGGCCAAACAATGCCTATCCATGGCTAACACAGCCAACACCTAGTCAATGCCTACTCAGGGTACAAGGATTAAAATTGAACTTACTATCTAGATACCAGTGGTATCAGAGCCAGAGGGGGGTAGAAGAATATCTAGATAGTAAGTTCAATTATTAATCCTTGTACCTTAAGTAAGTGTTGACTAGGCGTTGGCTGTGTTAGCCGTGGATAGGCATTGTTTGGCTGTAGCAACTATCTAAAGGGAAAGGGGTACATTGTGGTTACAAGATGAACCTAGTATCTAAGTCATTTTCTGCAAGTTCTTCTTCCAAAGAGGATGATACTGTTGGTCATCCAGTAGGAATAGAACATGAATAGTTAAACAAGTGGACTGTTCCAAAAAAAAATAAAAGAACAATATACCAACATAAGATCCTACCTAATAATAGGGTTAGGATAGAAGAAAAAACTATGTCAATAGCGAGCGACCACATAGTTGTTCAAATAATATCACAAGACCTAGTCAAAACCCTTAGATCCAAATATGAATTCATCCACACAGGCATGGTTTAGGTTACTGCCAAATCTTTAGTCAGAAGAGGACTTGATACAACCATTCTTCTGTGCTTAAGAGATGGCCGTCTAACCCGATTCCATGATTCCCTATTAGGGATGGTGAAATCAAGCCTATATGAAGGACCAATCTTTTTCAACTGCAACACTAACCTGACCCTGAAACATAAGGACAAAAATATTCTAAAAGCTTTAGAACTTGATGTTAAGCTTCACGGGTTTAACATCATGCCAAGATCTTATCCTGTAGCAATCACTCTCAAGATTTGTTATAAAGTGACCAATGACCTAGATCATATTAAGGTATCAGCAAAAGGACTTTTGGGAGTACAACTTATTTCCAAACCAATCCCCTGAAGGGAAACACCCACATCCCAAAAACCCTAATCTGGGACCAGATCTCCCTTCCTGAAAACTGGCTTCTAGAGAAAGTCGTTCCAGCCCCAAGACAACCACTTAGTACTATTGAATCCATTACCACACTCCTAGAGGGAGATGTAGAAATAAAATTCAAAGAAACATTCAAAGAAGCTTCAGAAGTAGATATCCAACTATGCCTCAAACCCCATTACCACCTAGGTTTAGTTATTCCACACCAATAACTAAACTCAGGGAAGTAGACAATGAACCAAAGGTTCCCCAAACTATTTACAATGACTAAAACTTGCCCCTAATTTCTCCAACCTTTTCTCAGATCATGGAAACAAAAGATTCTGAAATCTGCATGATTTACAAAGACTTTACAATAGATAAAGAAAGATTAAGAAAAGAATTTTACTCATCAAAAAATAATGAAAAAAGAAAGTGGTTCTTTGATAAATTCAACAAAGAACAAAGAGATAAGATCTAGAAGGAATATTACCAAACCCTAGAAATTATAAAAACAAATATAAATTTCTTCACCTGGTTTGAATACCACATGAAAGAAAACCCAAAACAAATAAACATGTTAGTAGGAAAGATTGTTATCCCTTGGCAAGATGCAAAGGGTAAAACAATTGAAAAAACCCATCCACCTCTGCAGGAAATAAAAATCCCTGTAAAAGAAACACAAGTCATAGCGTCACCCTTTAAAATCAAGTTTGAACCAATAGAAACACCAAACGGTAGAGATATCAAAAAAATAAGAGAACAAAATAATAATAAAATACCTTATGATAGGCTCACACATGGAGACCTAATTAATATCATCAACTCTGAAGGATAAAATCTTTGCAATGACTTAAGAATGAAACAATAATTAAAAAAGAATAATTAACTAGTAGAAGAGAATTAGGAAGATTTTGTGAACAATTTGGCTATAATCCTTTGACAAAAAAGAAATCATCAACACCTTGTCACAAATGTGCAAAGAAAAAATAGTTATACAATTATCCTAAAGCCAAACAAACCATGATTAAACAATTAAAAGTAGAAAGAAAACCCTTTCAAAATAAAAGACAAATGCCTAAACCAACAAATCAAATAACTTGCTTCAAATGCGGCAGGATAGGCCACTATGCTAGGTATTGCAAACTAAAAAGAAAGATAAATGAAATCCAAATTAATAAAGAAGATCTTGAGAACTCTCTCAAAACCCAATTAGAAAAATTATTGCTTGAATTCGATGAAGAGCCCTTTTCTGAGGAATATGAAGAAGATGAATTGCCATCTTCAAGTATAAATATGATAACAAGAGAACAAAGTTTACTCCTAGATTTCATAGACAAAATAGATGAACCAGAACTTAAAAAGGAATACCACCTAAAATTGAAAGAAACCTTAAAAAATAACCAACCATCTGCGCCCTCATCCTACAATTTAAATAATATTTTTAACAAATTCAAATATAACGAACAAAAGCCCATAACAATATCCGATCTACAATCAGAAGTAAACCAAATGAAAGTAGAAATAAACCAAATCAAAAATCAGATAAGGCAATTAGAAAACCAAAAAGATCCTGAATTAGAGCCTGAAAAGATCACCAAGAACAGAACTTTCTAGAATTAATCTCAAACTTAACCATACAAACTAGTATGTTAGAGTAATCATCACTATAAATGAATTCAAACTAGAAACAATTACTCTGATTGACTCATGAGCAGACCTAAATTGTATACAAGAAGGGTTAATCCCCATAAAATATTTTGAAAAAATCAAGGAAAAATTGAAAATGACAAGTGGATCAAAACTAATAATAAAATATAAACTTTCTGAAATCAAGGTTCACTTTGATGATCAAAACTTGACCGCCCAATTTATTCTTACAAAAAACCTAAATAGACCTGTCATTTTAGGAACCCCCCTTCTCAATACCATAAAATCCTTTATGGTAGATGATGAAGGAATCACTACAAAAGCTCTAGGACAAGAACTAAAAATCAAATTCGTAACCAGAGAATACATCAAAACCTTAAAAACATTCAATGAAGTAGCAAGAAAGTCAAAGCACATAGAATTCTTAAAAGATGAAATAAGTTATAAAAGAATAGAAGAACGATTGAAAGCCCTTACAATAAAACAAAAAATCAAAAATTTTAAAAGGTTGATCCAAGAATCTGCCTGCCCCAACCTGCTAAACACATTCTGGAATAGAAAAAAATATGCTGTGAATCTCCCTTATGAGAAAGATTTCAATGAAAGAAAAATCCGCACAAAAGCTAGGCCAATTCAAATGAATCAAAAAATGTTAGAATACTGCAGAACAGAAATCAATGATCTCATCAAAAAAGGGTTAATTAGACCTAGCCATTCTCCCTAGAGCTGTGATGCTTTCTATGTCTACAAAAATACAGAAATAGAAAGAGGAGCACCAAGGTTAGTAATTAACTATAAACCACTCAATCAAGCCTTGAAATGGATAAGGTACCCATTACCCAATAAAAGAGACTTGTTAAATAGAACAATAGAAGCAAAAATCTTCTCACAATTTGATTTGAAATTAGGATTTTAGCAAATCCAAGTCTATGAGCATGACAGGTGCAAAACGGCATTCACGGTTCCATTTGGATAATACGAATGGAATGTAATGCCTTTTGGCCTAAAAAAAATGCTCCTCTAAATTTCAAAAAATTATGAATGATATATTCACACCTTATTCAAAGTTTGTCATCGTTTACATTGATGATGTTTTAATATTTTCTAATACTTTAGAATAATATTTCAAGCACCTCCAAACCTTTCTAATGATGCAGAACAAAGAACAAAGAAGCGTATGCGGAAGTAAAATTAAGATTATTTTTTTTTTTTTTATATTTCAGAAATTGGCTTTGACTCAAAGTAAAGTTAAACTAAGTTGATGGAAACTAGGTAAGGATTGAAAGCACAATTTAGAAGAAGCTAAGTTATCAGAGTAGTTCAGAAGTAACGGATCGCTAGGGGTTGAGAAACTCCCAGACCTAGGATTTCGCTCTGAACTTTCAACAGGAAAGAAATAAAGAGAAGAGATGGTTTACCAACTAGACAGTGATCTCACAGAATTTTGGGTGGAAGAACTCTCTCGAGCAGATTTGGATCCTCGGATTTGGCTATCTTCGCAATGGATCCTCCAATACTGGTCTTGTGGTTTGGTCAGCTTCTCCTGGACTCAAGATCTGGGAAGAAGAAAAACAAGTGATGGATTCAGAGACTCAGGGAAGGATTTACTAGTTCGAAGAACTTGAAGGCTGATATCGCTGAGATCGGATTCTTTGAAGGCTGATTCGACTCCCTCTGGAAAGAGCTTTGGATCTGAAGTACCTGGACTGTAGCTGGATGCTGGTGGTCGGCCTAGACTTGGAGAGAGAGGCCGTGGGAGGTGGGATAGGCTAGGATTTGGTGGATTGAAGTGGATGGTGGGCGGCTAGGGTTATGGAGTAGAAGTGGCTAACCTAGGGTTTGGGTTTTGGAGATCTCACACCTCCTCAAGGTTCCCGGGAACCCGGATTTACTCCCTCACGGAGCTCAACACCTGGATGCAAGTGCGGAAGAGAGAAAACACAAAGTTTGCTCACAAAAAAATTTGGTTTCATTCATCTATTTGATTTCAAACTTACATGGGGGTTTAATTTATAGGACATTACAAGAGAGTAGGGTTTTACATCTTCCCATGTGGGACTAAAGGAGGGGATCTTCAAATTAGGATTGTAGGATCAATCCCTACTCATATGGCCGGCCAAATAATTCCAAAGATGATTGAGGCTTCAAAAAAGGAAAGTGGGTGGCGCCTCCTTGTCTTGACCTCCAAGAAATTATTTTTTTCCTTCTATGCTTGGCCTTATCTGGAAGTGTTTGGGCACCTCTTAACCTTGCCCTCCAAGAGAAAATTTGTTTCCTTTTATATCTGGCTTTAGTTGGAATGACTAGGGCGCCTCCTAACCTTGCTCTTCAAGAGAAATCTCCTTCCTTCCATGGCTCAACCCTTTTTGGATACCTCCTTTTCTTTCTCCCCAAGTTATGGCTCTTTCTAACTTTGTTTTGAGTATTTTTGGCAGGTAATGGGCGCCTCCTTGAAGTTTTCTCCAAGAGAATTTCTTCCCTTTCATAGTTTGGTTCTTTTGGGAATGTCTTGGGCCGCCCCCTTGATTTGTGGACCCCTGGTGGATTTCTCCTCAATTGGCGCATGAGAGAAGGGAGCTGCTATCTGTGGTGTGGGGACCAAAGCCTGCTGGATGGAGATGTGGCGCCCCCTGGACTCAGGCGTATGGCTGGGAGTGTGGCTGGGAGTGTGGCGCCCACTTGCTTGGCCTTGGGAGAAAATGTAACACCCCAGGTTGAAGCCCTAGTCCACTACTGAGTCAACATGACTCAACAAAATAAAAATGCAGGTAATATAGACTCAACCTAAAATTGAGTTGATCAAGTCAACCCTTATTACAAGCAAAAAATCTTAATTCTTCGGGCAAGGTTAATCAGAGATCCAGATGGAGCTCTGAAGTCTTCTTCTGAGTCTGGTGCCCACACCAATTCTCCCAGGGTGGAGGAACTCGACCCTGTCGAGTATGGATCAAGTTGGCTCTGGTATCTCTCTAAGAGGTCTGGGTCCAATTCTTGTAATTCTTCTCGGGAGATCCAAGAGTCATCAGAATCTGGCCTTCCTTGCCAGCGGACCAGGTATCTTTAGTATCCTCGATTACGAGTAGAGATAACCTGATCATCCAGGATCTTTTCAATCTGCTCTTTCCTCACAGGCCAGTTTGTTGGTGGACACACAGGGTTGGGTTCACTCTCAAGAGCAGGATTAGGTTCAAAAGCCTCACTGGGAATCACAGCTGGCTCTCTATACTCTACTATGTCTGTAATGTTGAAAGTGGGGCTAATGCCTAGTTCTGGAGGCATCTCGAGCACATAGGCATTGGATCCTACTCTCTTCACTACTCTAAATGGTCCAGCTCCTCTAGCATGAACTTTCTAACGGTTCCAGGAGGAAACCGTTCAGGCCTTAACCTAATCATTACATAGTCTCTCTCAACAAAAGTTTTGACTCGTCTTTGAGAATCAACCAACTTCTTATAAGTTTCATTACTTAAAGTTATTTTGGCATGAATTTCTTTATGCAAGTCCTTTACATGCTATGCAAGTGCATCAAGAGACTTGTGTGTGTGGGCTAAAAGTGAAATCAGATCAAGTGGTGTGTGAGGCTTGTATCCATGAACAATTTCAAAGGGACTCTAGCCTATAGACCTATTGATCGAAACATTGAATGCAATTTCAGCCCTGGACAAAAAACAAATCCCAATTCCTGTGCTCTCAATCAAACCAAAATCTGAGTCAAAGCCTAGTAAAGGGTCAAGAAAAAACTAAACTAGACTGACGACGCATTCCTAAAGAATGGACTTTATTTCAAAGGAACCCTAGGTCTAAACCTAACAAACTATGGCTCTCTAGGTTTGACCTTGGGTCGGAGGATGGCATGCAGAGCATGAAAACTTATCATGGGTGCCTAGTAGGTGCTATAAGGTCTTCCAGAAGTAGATGGCAAACCTAATAGGTTCTGACACGTGGTTCACTCTAAAGACTTCGACAAAGTATACTTGGATGGTGTAAGAAGCATTGGAAGTCCTAGAGAAAGGGAGGAGATATGAGGTGGGGTCTCGAATTACCTGTTGACTAAAGGTGGTGACCTGAAGGTTTGAATGGTGATCTATGAGTGTCAACTGGTCATCCTTACGAAAGTAAAAATTTGCTACTCCCAGGAATGGATCAAGAGATGGTTCGGGAAGTAGCCTAGGACATGTGATTGCAATAGTTAAGGTTTGTTCTCTAAGCAAATAATGATCCACTTTCTCAAGAACTGGATTAGAGAATGATTCATGGAAGGGCCTATGGATGATGACCTCAAGACTTGAAATTTGACCTATGGGTGTGGAAAGGTATACTCTATAGAAGGGTAGGTCAGTCATGCAAAGGAAGGGGTCTGGGGCCATAAGGAGGACTTCTACAGGACTGGGTGAATCAATCCGCTCAAGACAAGGATGTTCAACTGAGATTACGAGAGAGACCTTAGTGGCTGAGCATGGGACAAGGTCCAATTGTAAGAGGCTTGATTCAGTCATCCTAAGGAAAGGATCTACCATAGGGTGGGCAAACTTAAACAGTTCAGTGCAAAGATCTTCAATTGGTACTTGGGAAATGACTGTCATTAGAGGGTACAACTAATAGCTCGGGCTAACACTATGAGTTCTTCCTGGGGGTATTTGACTAAAGGAACCTGGTTCTCACAAATCTCTTGAATTTTTGAACTAGGTCCTACCAGTTGGTTGCTTTCCAAGGTCTCCTCAGGTAAGGAACCAATAGTATCAATGTCACATTTTTCAAGTTCTTCCCCCTCATATTCATCAACTAGACTCAAGCCAGCATCATATACTTCCTCGATGCCATCTTCAATGGGTTTCGGGTCAGTGGTAATCGGGTCAACTGATTCTAGGCTTGTCATACCTAACCGTTCTTCCTCATTGGTAGGCTTGGGTTCTCCCTCATTAATGTCATCCTTAGGATTCTTACCACTTAGCTGTGCACAAGCCAGTCCTATGCATGGGCACTGACTAGATTTATGGCCTCTTTCTCCACAAAACAAACATTCTTGAGATATAGGAACCAGGGTCACACTGGGTTTCAAGCTAGTAGAGACCTTACTTGGGCATGGGTGTGGATCTAAATGGTTTGATCTAGAAGACTTGGGTTGTTGAGTGACTGGTCTAGAATATTGTAAGGACCTCTCATAGAATGGCTTAGTTCTCTCCAAATCAAAAAAGAGCTTATTTCAAACAAAAGTCAGATTCCTAGGTCATGACTTATACCAGAGAACAATCAAATCCATTGATAAGTCAATAGATTTTGCTAATAGATTTCCTGACATAATCTTTGACAAAACCCAATTACAAAGATTCTTAGGAAGCCTTAATTTTGTCTCTGATCGTATTAAAAACTTTAGAATTTTAGCAAAACCTTTCTACCAAAGGCTTAAAATGAATCCTCCAAATTGGACACAAAAGCATACTGACCCCATTAGACAAATAAAAGCTCAGGTTAAAAGCCTCCCATGCCTTTATCTACCTGATCCCAAAGCTCTGAAAATTGTTGAAACTGATGCCTCAGAATTAGGTTTTTGGAAGCATCCTTAAACAAAAAAGGAATGGAACTAAGCAATTGATCTAATTTACTTCTGGTAATTGGAATGACACTCAACAAAAATATTCCACTATCAAAAAAGAAGTTTTGGCTATTGTTTTATGCATTTCAAAATTTTAAAGTGATTTACTTAACCAAAAGTTTTACATCGAATCGATTGCAAAGCTGCAAAATTTATTTTGAAAAACAAATATTGAAAACCTAGCTTTAAAATAATATTTGCTAGGTGGCAAGCTTTTTTATTTGTCTTCAACTTTGATATTGAATATATCAAAGGCCAAGAAAATTTCATACCTGACTTCTTGTCTCATGAATTTTTGCAGGGCTTTCAGTCCAATGGTACTGAAAAAACCCCCAACCCAAAGGCCACGGCCCAGAAACAAACCAAACAATCCTATGCTCAAATAGCTGAGCCCATGACCTCAATTGTCCCAACACAATCTCCAAAAACCCAACCCACCTTACCAAGGTTATCCTGGTACGTATAGTAACCCAAACTGAGAGAGAGGAAAAATCCTAGGAAAAATCTCAGAGTTCCACCTAAGAAAGAGCCCAAAGTTCTTCACTCTCCACCAAGTAAATGGCTGAACTAGCCAAAGCAAATCTGACTCTTATAAGCCTCGAGATTTTTTAAGAAGCTAATGCTGAAGCAAAAGATGAAGCACGACAACAACAAAGAACTCAAAAACAAAAAATGGTAATTGAGACTTCTAACTCATTACCAATTCAAAAACCCCAAATGGGAGTTGGGATTTTTGACCCAACTTCCCTTCAAAAATATTATCCAAAAAATCAACGTATTTTTAGAAACCAATATTTCCAACCTATTTTAACAATAGAGGATGAATACATGAAAAATGATCCATGGAAAATAGTTTCAAAGATTTTTCCAGAAGAAAGGCATTTTCCACCCAAAGATCCTTTGAAAACACATATTTTCTATGAATTTATTTTAGTAAATATAGATTCCATTGCAATCAAACATTACAAAGACAGGGCCGATCCTTCTTTCATTATCCACTCTATGGTCCAAATCCTTCAAGTCCTGTCTCCATCTGCATGGGGAGACAACTCAAATACATTCAAAAAATTATCCCAAAAATACAACCCCCAATACTTTAACTATTGGGATTATATGAATGCTTGGTACAATGCCTTTTTCTTCCAAAACATTTACCATCACCATTCCTGGTTGTTCTATTTTAAAACCAACACCAAGTTCCATTTCCCTTATAGGTTTTCTAACTGGTGGTGCCACTATGGCCCTACCCTTGAAATCTTACCTCAAGCTATCAATGAAGGGTATCTTGTATACCAACAAAAGCTATTACTATCAGACAGGGAGAAAAAGTTTTCCCTTCTCCTCAATTTCTTTGCTCAATTCTCTCTATCTTGGATTCTCTACTGGAAATATTCAATAATTAATGTTCCTGGTTTCCAGCCAACTTTGGCCAGAAAGTTCAAAACAAAGTGGTGGCAAGAGTTCAACCGGGAAAAACCCACTAAACCAAAAGTCCTAGAATGGTTCAATAAGAATCCCCAATTATCTCTCAAAATGGAACCCTCCACCTCAAGGTTCCTTACTTAGAGATCTTTTGCCAGCTCCAAGCTAGCAGTAGCCAAATCAAGAGCAGAATACAAAAAATCTCTTTTACAAATTCTAGCATAATTCAAGAAAGAAGAAGAAGAAGGAGAAGAACATCATATCTCATCTTCCTCCAACCAAACACCCTATGGAGACGAAGACTATTTTAAGATCCTACAAAGCATGGATCTCAAAGCAAAACAAACCCCGGACAAGACCAAGACAAATTTTTGGAGACATAACCCTAACATGGACATGACCAAAAGATAATCTGAACCAAAGCTGGCATGGATATGACCCAAAGTTGATCTGAACCAAAGCTGACATGGATATGACCAAAAGTTTCGACAAAGGTTGACAAGCGACATGACAAAAAGTACATAAAGCCTTATGATTTGACAAAAGGCATACCAAATATCCAAAAGACCTCTCATCATGCCAGACAAGCATGCCGGCACTCCACCATTTCCTCGTGGATGCCAAAAATTTATCAAATTTAACTCCAAACTTCAAATGAGTTTACACTTCAACTCATTCGGAAGATCTATAAGAAGGAAGCCAAGCTACACCAGAGGGCGGAACACAAAATAGAGTGAAAAATAGAAAAGCAACAATCCTATAGCCAATAGACCTCTTCAATACCCTTCTCTTGTAAAACCCCCAAACATTAAAAACCCATCAAAAATCCTGTAAGGATCCTTCAGGATCTCCAACCAGTACTACCCCAATTCAAGTTCTCCACAAAAGGCAAGAAGCAAGTAGAGCTTATGCCACTATATTTTGTACAAGATCTTCAATGAAGTTCATTTTCTTCCCAAAAATATTTGGTTTCAATTTTACAACTTTCTAATTGAGGTTGCATCAAAATATTTTATGATAGCTTTATGTTACAATATTTCCTTTAGAATCTTCTTAGCTTAGTACTCCGGAGAAGATATAGTAATAGCCACCCTTGGGGACATTCTTTGGGCTGGTTCGGGGCCATCCTGCTATAAGAAATTATAGTGGAAGGGGTGCTTTTATCTCCTCAGAATGAAGAACTACCAAGAAGCAAACAAAAGCTATTTCAATTGTTTACTATTCTTATTTCCTGCTTGCTTTTCCACTATTGCACTGTTTGCTTTTCCACTATTGCATTGTTTGGTTTTCCACTGTTGCATTGTTTAGTTTCTTATTTCCTACGCTACCACTGGTATCAAAGCCCCTACAATAAAACAAAAAATCAAAAATTTTAAAAGGTTGATCCAAGAATCTGCCTGCTCCAACCTGCCAAACGCATTCTAGAATAGAAAGAAACATGCTGTGAATCTCCCTTATGAGAAAGATTTTTTGATTTTCTAGATTTGATTTTAGATCTAAAACATGCTTCTAAATCTGATTTTTCAAATCATAAATCAAAATTCTAAGATCTAATTCAGATCTAGATACATTCATGATGGTGGCTATGATACTACATAAAAGAATCATCTGACAATCCCTTAGGCAGTTGCATGGTTTTCAAAATTTTTTTATTTAACTAAATTACAATAGAATAGAAAATCTAATCTAGCATGTATACAGAATCTATATCATGAACTTATTATAGATCTAATAGATTAATGTAAAAGTATACCAAATCTACTTATCTACTTACTACTCCATCTTTATCAAATCAAATCTGCCAAATTTCCTAGATTCTTTTGAAGCCTTGTAAATGCCTGGCCTCTACTAGTATCGATATGAAGATGCCTAATTGAAGTGCTAAGACTATTGAGTTTAGCACCTTACAGGCCTCACTTTAGATTTGGATCAAGTCCCTTCTTTAAGAAGAAGTAATCCTAGAATCCTTGCATGAACATTTTGCATTATTCAAGAAAATCAGAAGCCAATAGGAAGAAACCTTTTCTTTCCTTTTATTCTCTCAATCTCTCTCTCTCTTACTCTTGTTGGTTTTGGCTTGTGGAACCACCTCGGAAAAAGGAGGAGGGGGCAGAAGAAGGAAGTTAGCAACACCAAGAATAGATCTCATCTTATTCCTAGCGCTAACACACTTCTTTTCTTATCTTTGTCATACAAAAATAAGTCCACACCCAGTTAATAATCCAAGTCCCAAACACCTTTAGATAAGATCCAATCTTATTTAGTTTGAATCAAATTCAAATGAGAAGAGAAAGGGTGGCAACAAGAAGAAAGAATTTATGTGACAAAAGATGGATTAGTGCTAAGGAAAAAATGTTAAGTTAATTGCTACAATTCCTCCTTGCCAAAACAAGGTATCACACCCACCAAAAATTACATAAAATCAAGTTCTAATTTATTTCAAATCTAATTTAAATCAAATCAAATTTGATCTTTATCTAAAGAGAGAGAAACCCAGTGGAGGGTGTGCCAGCTCTTGGCTTATGCCCTCCCTCCAATTTGTGTGACAAGAAAAAGGGAACCCTGAATTCAATTCCAAATTAGAAAAGAATGGTAAAAGAGTTCCAGTCTACTTGGACTCTAGCTTACTGATTTAATTAGACTTCAATTTGAATCAATTTTGAGTAAGCTTTGAACTGTTTCAAGCTAAATTCGAAATGATGTCAAACCTAATCCAATTAGAATTGCAGTCCAAGTCTTACTTGGATAATTAAATCTAATTAGCCTCAAATTAGGTCAAGCCCAATTAAAGTAAATCTAATTTAATTAATCAAGACTTGATTCATAATATGATTAAGCCTAATTATATTACAGCACTTGCAATTGAGTCTCTTATGCTAACAATTAGCAACTGCTAAATATATAACCCTAGCAAAATTAGCAGTTTCTAAATATGTAACTCTTACATATTTAGTGATTTTCAAATATATAACTCTTATATATATTGATCCAACTACATGATCAGATCAAGCTTCTAAGTAACCCCTCAGATTCCATTCTATTTGGTTCTGAGATATATTATGATCTCCATCATAGTATCATCGAAACTCTTTAGATGTGCTAGAACAATTCTAACTCACTACATCAAGGATCGTTGATCCAAAATGATTCTAGCGAGTTTCAACAATATAACAATGATACCTAGCAGCATGTAATGGCAACCATGTAAAATAGAAAAGAATCCTTAGATATAGTTACTTCATGATTAAGTTCATCTAACTAAAGTCATAACAAGATACAGATCATGAAAACTCATCAAATCCAAAATATCTATCATATAAAAGATTCAATTAGATCAAGTCCAAAATGTAAAAATCCATGAAAGATCTTTTCATATTCACATTGTTGTAGCCACAGTCTTAAAAACTTAACTTTTAAATTGTATAGGACTTCTCTTTAACTATTAAGACTGTTAGTGTTGACTCTGGCCTTGATTTTGATGAATAATAAAATATTTGAGCAATGTGAGGTACTAATATTTTGTTGGAATGTTGATATTAATGTTTCAGGTACCCTATAAATTTAATAAAAGATGGGCTAAATTGATCAATCCTTAAGTAAGAAAATTTCATATTTTTGGATATCTTCACAAAGTGAAAAGCAAAGAATTAATGGATATTTAAAAGATGGTGTGGATGAAATTAAGTTAAAACTTCAAAATTCAAGTTTTGGTATATATTTTTTAGTTAGCACGGGTAATGAGTCAACTCAAGAAAATGGTGAGTCGATCTTCAAAAAAGACTCAAAAAAAATGGACTAGCATGCAAAAGTTTCAGTCAGCATAGCAATGAGTCAACTCATGGAACTGGTAAGTCTTCTCTAGGGTCGATTCAAGGAATGACTCAAGGTTCATGAGTTGTAATTGTAGGAAAATCTAGAAGGCTAAATTCTTAGCACAGTTTGTGAGCTAACTCAAAGAACTGGGGAATACTTAAGGATCAACTCAAGAAATGACTCAAGCTCCATAAGTCATAACTATAGGAATCTAGAGAGCAAACTTTTTTGTTTTAAGCCATGAGTCAACTCAACGGTCGACTCAAGGAATTGTAAGTTGACTTATCATATTCTGACAGCATAGTAATGGCTAGTTTTTTAGAAGTGCAAAAACTTATACAATGCTCTAAATAGCTAGTTTTTACTTCCAAATGATCATAAATTATCATTTGAAGGTTCTAAGCATATTTATTCTCTACCAGACTCATTGAAGGACCAAGAAAAATACAAGAAAATCTAAGAAAAAGTAAATACTTCCAAGAAAGAATTTTCTAAAATAAAAACTTCTAAGAGAGAATCCAAGTTCTTAAAGAGTGTACCATAAATTCCAACCACTAGATTTTACAATAATCATTAGTGGCTTCCCAACAAGAAGACAACTCAGAAATTCTATCAAGAGCTTCATTGACTTTTTTTCCCTTCTAGAGGGTTGTTGGTTTCAATATTCTCTATACATTATTGTTTTGAATTGTAACTAGTTTCAAGAGGATTGAAACTAGGGGATAGGCTTATCCAAGCTTTGAAATTGGAGCATAAGTCCAGGGTTAGCTTGTTGTGAGGTTGTGATTGGTGAGTCTAAGAAAAAAACTAACAGGGTTTAGGTTTATGAGTCCGAAAAATAAACCAACTATAAACTTTGAAGGATTTTAGTAAAATTTTCAAGAAATTCTTGAAGAGTGGATCTAGGTGCTTACGGTACACCAAACTAGTATAAAACTTTATATATTTGTTATGCAGTGCTCTTCTCCTCTTGATCTCTTCATATGCTTTACATTTAGCTTTAATTTGTAAATATATATATATATTGCTGTACATTCACTTTAGTAATTTTTAAAATTCAGTACATACTTGTTTAAAATTTTAAAAAATTCAATTCACCCCTTCTCTTAGGTTGCTTCATTGAAAAATAATGTGTAATCATCAATAACACCAAAAATAAATAAATAAACTGATTCAACAATTAAGTAGTAAGGTTGAGTGGGTGTCGATTCCATAGGGATCAATAGGATTAAGTTCACTTTAGAATTTTTAAGACTTTTAATTAAATTATAAATATTAAAAATAAAAATAATGAGAGTGTGATTGAAAGAAAATAAAAGTTTAGAGTAAACAAAAATTAAAATTAATAAGTAAGCAAGTAGGAAAGACATACTAGGATTTCAATTTGATTATTTTAATAAATATAAATTAATTCTTAATCATATAATTATTAGGATTACGATTGATTTCCAATCATAACCTATCTTGCTGAGTACAGATCGTAGTACCTCAATTTTTCCTACATAGTAATAATAAAAATAAATCAAATATCTTATAATCAGATTTCGATCATAGCCTATCTCATCGAGCATGAATTGTATCCTTAGATCATAATTCATCTCTATGTAGCCATAGGTTATTTAAAGATCTAAATTATAACTCAAATAAAAAGCACATAATTGAAATAATGAAGGAAAGAATTTTAAATAAGAACATGATCATTAAATTCAAAAGCTAATTACATGAGAAAGAAATTAAAATATATGTACTAAAAGAACCTCCTCTACTGTCCTAGAGATGCAGAGTTTAGCAATGCATGGTGTCTTCAAGAATCATCATCGTGGAAGGAAGACAAGAAGAAGACCTGGCTGCCACCCTCTTTTTCTCCCTCAAAAGCCCCTTACAACACTCAAGAACAAAGAAGAATACAATATTTGGAGGCCCTATTCTACTGCTAGCTTCCCGATGACTCTCCATGGTTTCCTATTAAATAGGCCTCAGAATAGGCCTTGGATTGCATGCATTTATTTTGGCATCGAATGTTGATCAAACCATTGAAATCATGCCAAACACGCTGCATTTGAGTCCCATATCAGTTTGGAATAAAGGCACATCTTGGATCTTGCTTGAGATTGGTTTTGGGTCGTCAATTAGCATAGATCACGCCTAAATCACTGCATCCAATTCCTTCTTCATGTTGGAAAGCACTTGTGTTATTGGATCTTTGCCCAGACAGAATCTAAACCACCCACTAGTGCTAGACCATGCATCACTCCATAGACCATGCTATAGACCATGCATCACTCCATAGACCATGCTCTAGACCATGCATCACTCTATACACCACGTGAATACAACATTGGGTGATTTCTTTGGAAACCACAAAGGGAACAGTAGCAAAACCTCCCCTTCTCTTTGTAAACCAGGTAGCCATTAGCACAGCAATAGCAAATCATGGTGGTGATAGGGATGGAGAAGTGGTGGCAATGATAAGCAAGCTGGTGATGATGATGGGGATGGTCTCTCCTGTTCTTCTCCTCTTCAGCTATTGGTAACGTGGGGAATGCTGATGGAAGCATGGGAGCAATGATGGTGGCACAGGAGGCAATGGGTGATGTGGAAAGCAATGGAATGGAGAGAAGGCAATGGTGGAGTGGGGTAGCGATGGGGAAAAAGCAACTATCGATTGGGATGAAGTGGTGACGGTGGTTGTTTCATCCCATTCTCTAGTTGATGGTGGCACAGGATGCGGTGATGGTGGCTCGGGAAGTGGTGATGGTAGCTCGAGAGGTAGCGATGGTGACAAGGAGGAGGCCATAGTGGCACGGGAGGCAACGACGATAGTGGGGTTTCCTTTTGTGCCTCAGTGGTCCACACCTCTCTTTATGGACCAAGCGATCGGTCCATCATAGACTAGCCACTTTAAAAATAGTGTGGAGCCTATTAAGGGTTGGCTTTTTGGGTTGATTTTGACCTAATTTGAACTAGCTTCGAGCTTGGATTTGGGCCTTCAATTAATCTTTTGATTATACCCAATTTTCTTCTTTTTAGCTTACAAATTGAACTCTTTTTGTTGGAATCATCTCTTTCAAAAAATACATATAAGCATCAATTCTAAAATAAAAAAATAAATTAGCCCATAAATTTATGCTTTTATTGATATATTTAATATGATTATCAACTCCTTAACTTGAACTTTGCTCATCCTCTAGATAAATTAGTAGTGTATACAAACTTATCCTTAAATTAAAAGTTACCTAGATATTCCTAAAGGTAGTTGATACCTAGCTAGACAATTGAAGAAGTACTTCTTTGGATTATTAATTCAACCCAATTAATGGTTGAGCAAAGCCCATAAAAATTTCTAGAGTTTTTCTTTCACCAACTTTCTACCTCACTCTTTAAGTCCTTTACTTGTTGGATTTGGTATAGTATCTTCTTATAGTTCAGTCCCCTTATTTTTTTTTATCTTTTTTTGAAAAAGAGTCTAGTATAACGTCTTAGCCTCTTAGCATTGGCATCCCCATCTTTTGATGCAAACCACAATGCTTGTTTAGATGAAGGGTCCTGGTTACTCAGTAAGGCACTATATTTTAATAGATCTCTTAGCATCCCTACCTTTTGATGCAAACTACAATGCTTTCTTAGATGAAAGGACCCGGGTACTTAGTGAGAACCCAAAAAAAGTGGCGAGGTGAGACTGACTTTTTAACAGGCCTTTTGGCCTTCTCATCTTTTGATGCAACCATAATGCTTACTTAGGCAAAGAAGTCTAGTTACTCAATGAGAAAATGCCAAAACTATTTTTTTATGAATTTCTAAGGATTTTTGCATACTTGACCTTTCCACCTATACCCCCATGAAGTAGATTCTTTATCAAGATCAATGGCCAGTAGGTTTTGAAATTTCTCTAAAAAATTTTTCTAATATAAACCCTACCATTTATTAAGTTTCTTAATAATTTATCTCTTAGTATCTCTAAAATTATCTAGGCCATTAAACACTTTGATTAGGGTGCCTATTTAACTTCAAATTTTGATAATAATCGGGTATACAAAACTTATTATTTCTAACCATACTCAAGGACTTAAATTAATTTTCCTCCCCCCAACTTAATCGATATTATCTTTGATAGAGAAAGGTAAATAAAGAGGGATGAAAAAAGAGATGTCACCTTGGGTCAGTTTGCTTTGGAGTTGAAATTGGTTTGGGATGAAGGTCACTTGTAGATGTCCTTCCAAATCTTCAATGTAGTCTAACTTTAGCTGTAAACCTAAAAAGATAAACGGAAAAGAAAAGAAATTAAGGAAACTAGGTTGCCTTCCAACAAGCATTGAGTTTAACATCTTCAGCCAGATATAATGCAGCTTATTGTTGGTCATATAGTGGATCAACCAAGTAGATGGTATCGATTAATTTTTTATTTTAATTTCCATCTATATATGGCTTTAGGCATTGGCCATTTACCTTGAATGTATTGCCATTTTGGAAATCCTGGATTTCAATTGCTCCATGGGGAAATACTTGAGTGACAGTAAAAGATCCATCCCAATGAGAGCACAGCTTATCGAGGAAGTGTAATCATGAGTTAAAAGGCCATACTTTTTTATTATGTTCGAACAATTTCCTATAGATATACTAATCACAAAAAACTTTTATTCAAGCCTTATAGATGCGTGAACTTTTGTATGCCTCATTTCATAGCTCATCTAGTTCATTTAGTTGTAGCCTCTTAGTAGAACCTGCACTTTTCATATCAAAGCTAAATTTATTTATAGCCCAAAAGGCATAATGTTCTAATTCAACCAATAGGGGGCATGCTTTCCCAAAGACCAACCTATAGGGAGACATGCTAATAGAGGTTTTAAAAGTGGTATGGTAAGCCCATAATAGATCATCTAATCGAAGGGAGCAATCTTTTCTATCGGACCTAAACATTTTTTCTAAGATATGTTTTTTTTTCTTATTTGAGACTTCCACCTAATCACTAGTTTGGGGGTGGTATGGGATGGCTACTTTGTATGTAATGTTATATTTCTTCGTTAATGCTTCAAAGTGTCAGTTAATGAAGTTAGCACTCCCATCATTAATAATTGCTCATGGGAAGCCAAAATGGCTAAAGATACATTTTTGTACAAATTTGATCATGACTTGGTGATCATTGGTCCTAGTTGCAAGCACCTCCATCTATTTAGAGATGTAATCTATAGCCACTAGAATATATTTGAACCCATGAGAAACTAAAAATAGTCCTATGAAATCTATCCCCCATACATTAAAAATTTCTACTATTAAAATTGGGGTTAGTGGCATCATATCCTTCCTAGATATGTTTTTTGTATGTTGTTACCTTGGGAAACTATGGCTAAAGTCATGTAAATCCTTGAACAGTGTGGCCAGTAGAACCTACTTTGAAGCACTTTTGCAACAGTCTTTTTCCCACTGAAATATCCCCCACATGCAAGAGAGTGGCAAAATGTGAGAATACTTTGAAACTCACTCTTTGGGACACACCTATGGATTACCTGATGAGCACAGTATTTGAATAGTTCAGGGTCTTTCCAATAGTAATATTAAACTTGCTAAAGGAATCGATCCTACTCTTGTTTCGACTAATGAAGAGGGATCTGTCCTGTAGCGAAGTAATTGACAATGTGGGCAAACCATGGAGAGGTGTTGATAGTTATAGTAAGGATTTGCTCATCCGAGAATTGGTCGATGGCTCCGTCAATATTTTCTGGGTGTTGGAATATGATTCTAGTGAGGTGATCAGCTAGCACATTTTTAGATCCCTTCTTATCTCAAATTCCTAAGTCAAACTCTTGTGAAAGAAGGATCCATATGATTAGTCATGGCTTAGTATCTTTCTTGAGAGAAAATGCCTTAGGGCTGAGTGATTAGAATACACTAGATCCTAAGATCTTGAAGGTATTATCAAAATTTGTCTAGGAAGAACACAACTAGTAATTCTTTTTCTATTATCATGTAACTCAATTGAGCATTGAATAAAGTCTTACTAGAATAATAAATCATGTGTGGTTCCTTATTAATTTGTTGGCCTAAAACTGCATTTATCACAAAATTGGATACATCACACTTGACTTCAAATGGGAAAGACCAGTTTGATGGTTTGATTATTGGTGCTATAGTTAGGGCATTGTGGAGTATGTGGAAGGCTTGCAAGCATTCTTCATCAAAGATAAAAGGTGTGTCCTTGGCCAATATATTGCATAAGGGTCTAGCAATTTTGTTGAAATCTTTGATGAAGCATCTATAAAACCAAGCATAACCTAGAAAAGATCATACCTGTCGAACTAAGGTTAGGGGTCGTAGTATTGATATTACCTCTACTTTAGCCTTATTTACTTTGATCCTCCTTTTGGACACAATATGGCATAATACAATCCCTTCTCGAATCATAAAGTGGCCCTTTTCTCAACTTAGGATAAGGTTTGTCTCCTTACATCATTCTAACACTTTAGATAGGTTCTAAAGACAATCCTCAAATGTGATACCAAATATGGAGAAGTTCATCCATAAAAATTTCTAAGAATTTATCTACCATATTGAAAAATATAGCCAGTAGACACTGCTAGAATGTCACACATGCGTTGCAGAAGCCGAAGGGCATGCATCAAAAAGCAAACATGCTAAAGGAATTGGTGAAGGTGGTTTTCTCTTGATCATCAAGAAAGATGGGTATTTGATTGTATCCTGAATAGCCATCTAGGAAGTAGAAGATGCTTTGCCCTGCTAGCTATTCTAGGATCTGATCAATAAATGATAATGGGAAGTGATCTTTCCTAGTGACAAAGTTTAGTTTATGGTATCAACACACCCCCACTAGTTAGCTGTTATATGGGTAGTGATCAGTTCACCTTTCTTATTTTCCACCATAATTATACTTGATTTGTTAGGTACTACTTGAGTGGGGCTGATCCATTTACTATCTGATATTAGGTAGAAGATTCTTGCATCTAACCACTTGATGACTTCCTTCTTAACTACCTTTCATATATTAGGGTTCAATCTCCTTTGCATGTCTATATGTTGTTTTTTATTTTTTTATAATAGATGTGATGCATGCAGATGGAGGGATCAGTGCTTATTAGATTGGCAATTGACTATCCAATGGCTTGCTTGTACTCTTTAGAATCCCTATGAGTTGTGTTGCCTGGTCAAGGGTCAAGTCTGAGGCAGTGATCACTAGAAGGGTATCATTGGATCCTAGGAAAACATACTTGAGAGTGACCAGAAGTAGTTTGAGTTCTAGCTTAGGAGTGGCTTCTAAAGAGGGCACTATTGGAGTAGCTGATAGATCAAATAAAGGTTCATACTTAATGGCCCATGGTGGGTCATTTTAGAGAGGGGTGTTTCTAATAAGGTTTTTATTTCATTAACATCCCCTTCTAGATTAAAGTCATCTATCCCAAACTAGGCTAAGCAAGTCTACAATGGGTCTGGTATAGGGTTGCGATCGATGCTTCTTCTATCAAGTTCTCTAGTATATCTATTTCAAAATTAGTCATTGGTTTAAGGTCCCTAGGAAGCACTGAATATATTTAATCTTAGCTTCTTATTTCCAAATGATACATCCATGATGCCTATCCTATGTTGATGCATGCGTTCGTTATAGCCAGAAAGGGTTGCCTTAAAATTATAATAATTTGATTTGTTGTTCCAAAATATTCCATATTAAGAACTAGAAAGTCAATAGGGAAGTAAAACTCATCCACTTTGATGAGTACATCCTCTAGAATTTCATGCGGTACTTGATAGATATGTAAGCTAATTGCAAGGTGACCATCATGGTTTAAGCTTGCCTAACCTGAAGAGTTCATATACTAAGTTAGGCAGAAGATTTACACTTGCCCCTAAGTCTAGTAAAGCTTTCTCTATATAGGTCTCCTATAACACAAGAGATAAGACAGATCCATGGGTCCTTAAACTTGGAAGGGGTAGTGTGTTGAAATACTAAGCTTGCTTGCTTGGTGAAACAAACCTTCTTAGGGATTTGTGATCTAGTTTTACATTTTTGCATATACAAATCCTTCAAAAATTTGGTGTAGGTAGGAACCTATTTGATGGCATCAAGAAGGAAAAGGTTAATGTGGACTTGTTTAAACAATTCCATCATCTTGTCCATTCATCCTCTCTTCTTATTAAAAGAAGTGGGGGATTCTAGTGCACTAGAAAATGGTACTTTGTGCACGATGATGGTACTGATGATATTGTTTTATCCCCTTGTTTCAGGTCCTCTTTAGCTGGTTTAAGTATAGTCAAAGTGTCAATGGTTTTAGAAATTTTTCTAGGTGGTTCGACCACCTTCCTATTCCTAAGAGTCATGATTGACTTTGCATATTCAAAAAAAGTATATGTAATGTTTGAACTCTTAGCCATGAATTGCCCTCTTGGGTTGCTCTCAGGTTGGCTAGGCAATTTACGTCCTTCCCTCCTATCAAGGTTACTACTTGTTGCCCAATTTGGATTTCTAACCTAGTAATGAATTGTGTATGAGAATTAATAGATCATTGATAGGAGTTGATGATGGGGACATCAACAAGAAAGAAGCTTTTTTGACTAACTCATTTTTGTTTTGTAGTTAAAATAGCCAAATCTAATAAAGGGTTTTAGCCTATCTTCTCTTTAAGTAAATACTAGAGCCGACTCATGTTAATGAGTCAACTCAACCTAAATTCAAGCATAGTATGAGGCCACTTCTTCAATGCCCATTTTCCTTACTTGGTGCCTTCCATTTGAAGCCCACTTCCCTCACCAGGATGCCATCTACTTGAAGCCCATTTCCTCACTTGGATGCCATCTACTTGAATCCCATTTCCCTCACTTGGTAGAACTACATCAAGCACCTTTTGGGGAGGAGGAAGGACACTACATCAAGGATTTTATGGGAAGATTGAAGCCATGTTCTATTGCCCCACCAACCCTCCAACCAACTTGCCATGTGGGATGCCACATCACATGACACATAGGGCTCCACATCAGCAAATTAAGCTAAGTCATGGCCACATGTCAAATGGTTATAACCTTCTATCCATAAATTGCTGTAAAAAATTAATTCTAGTTGAAACTACCCAACTAGAGTTAGCTAGACCTAACCTCCACTCTCTCTCTCTCCTTGGCCGACCCATGTGGGTTATGAAAGGCTATAAATAGGGCCTCAACCCTCCCATTGTATTCATTCTATTTTGGATTAAATGAAGAAGGCTATCTTTCTTATTCTAGTTCCCCTATGTTCTCTTGTTTGGAGTGAAAAAGTTCTTGAGTTTGAGAGTTAGAAGGTAGGTTTGAGAAGAAAGTGTAAAGTTTTTGAATGAGTGTTTGAAGGGTAGAATACCCTTGAGTGTTTGAAAGGTGGAGTGCTCTTTGTTTGATCCAAGATCCAAGCATCATTCCTTGAAGGCACCGGCCTCTACTTCCTTGTTTTCCTTCCTTCTTCTTCTTGTTTCAATTCCAATTTTGAATTCTCCTTCCATGCCTAATTTCTAATTTGATGCAGTTTTCTCTGGTTTTTCAAGTCCAAGATGAAGGTCTCCAAGACAAGGATCATGGCCAAGGTGAGTTCTAAAGGTAAAGAGTGCTAGTCTTATGGTTTAGACCTTAAATCCTTGAGTGTTAAGAGCTTCCCTTCCACCAAATATTTTAGCCATCATTGTTGGTAGGAAAAATCTTCCTAAGCTTCACTAGATCTGATCATTTGAAGGTTAACTTGTTCTAGTAGTGGTGGTTTCCTTGCCATGAAGATTCTAATCTTTATTTTGAACTAGATCTACATTACGGGTATTGTAACTTTAATCAACTAGTCTCCTCATGAAAGTTCTTTCCTTGGATTAATTTAGATAATTTATTTGATAATTAATTGCTCAAGTTTACTTACTGGTTAGCTTGCTAAAACTCTCCATCCATCGTTTCATTTTTGTCCCACATCAGTTGAGGGTTTGGATGTTTACTTCTATCCATTCTAATGCTTCAAAACTTTCTCCTCAAAAGCTAAGCTATAGCCTGTGATGGACGGTTAAGGAGGATTTTTGTATTATAGATAAGGTATGTTCCTAAAGTTGGTTTCTTGATAACTAAGTCTTGGTAGAACCAGAGTAACAGGTAGTTAGAGTTTTCATGAGAAACTAAGATGTTTTGCCAACCTGAGTTGTACATGTTCGAATATGGATCATTTTCTAGTCCAGAATTTGTTGGACTTGAGCTTGCTAAACTTGCTCATGGACAAATTTAGGAAACAGGGTCACAATTGGACATTTAATTATATAATGGGTAGGGCTAGAGCAGATTGTACTAACTTCTTGTAGCACACTAAGCATGGGTGGAGTAGGGGAGTGTCCCATATTTATCATGCGACCCATCTGCTGGGATAAGTCATCCACTCTACGATCCATCCTCTAGGATAGCTCATCCATTTTGCTGTGAATATCTATATAGTTACCAATTTTATAAATTCCACCACTTTTCTAAGAAGCAATGAGCCTATCATTACATGAGGTAGACATATGGTGGAGGGAGTTTTTACTCAGTGTCTCGAATAACTACCATGTCTTATCCTCACTTCTTAATATAAAAGTTCCTTTGCATGAGGTATCAACCATTTACTTGTGTTTCTCTGATAGACCGTCATAGAAATATTGGACTAGTTGCCACTTTGAAAGTGCATGATGTGGGCACTTTTGAATTTGGTTTTTTAGCCTCTCCCATGTTTCGTGGAACTTTTCCCCGTCTATTTGGAAAAATCTGATTATCTATTCTAATTTGATTAGTTTCTTCTATGGGGAAGTACTTCTTGAAGAATTCTCTCTAAAGTTGGTTTCAAGTTGAGATGGTTACTGAATCTAAGGATCTTAGCCGATATTTGGCTTTGTCCTTAAGTAAAAATAGGAAAAATCTCAACCTAAGGGCATTGTCAGAGAAGTTCTAGATTTTTACCATGGAACAATTCTCAAGAAATTTATCTAAATGCCTATAAGGATCCTCGTTACTAAGTCCATGGAAGGATGGTAGTATCTGAATAATGTTTTACTTGACTTCATAATGGGTGGCCTCTATAAGAGGTGCTTATATACATGGTGAATATGAGTACAAGGATGGGCTAAAGTATTCCTTTAATAGGTGAGGAAGGTTAGCATTGCCAGGTGTAGCCAAGTTTGTAGCCCGGATTATCTTAAGGGTCTTTTCTAGTTCTTCACCTGATGGTTGCAAGTCAGGTTGTAGTGATCATCAACCTAGCATGCAACCAAAAGATCAATATAAGACAACCCTAGTCTATAAAGTTTTTTTAATATATATATTTTTTAAAAAGGGCAAAAGGGAAATAAGAAAGAAGAAAGAGAGAAAAGAGTGCTAAAGATGAGGGCCTAAGGAGTCCTAAAACTAAAAACAAGAGAGAAGAATTTAGTTAGGGTTTGTAGATTATAATCAAGTTAGCATGCAATGGACTCTCTATCCTATGTTGAATCTAAATCTAGATAGCTCCTAACTATTTTAAGATCGCCTTCGAACCCTCCAAGTTATAGGCTAACCAACCACTAGCCAGGTAAGTATAAGTCAATAGGGGTCCTCCCATTTCTTTCCTTAGACACAAAATAAATTAACCAAGTTAGTCAATGAAACTAAATAAGTAACCACCTTCCTTAGGGATCTTGTCCTTGAACCACATTCCTAGACTCTAGCTAACTGACTAATCCTAGCTCAGTCCAACTCTTAGGGTTCTTGTCCTAATAAGCTCGAAAAAATCCTAGGGGCCAACATCTAATTAATTTTAAGTTAAAGATTTGGGTCAATGTGATATGCAAGGTAGTAGTTATGGGTTAAGGAAGGGGGATGAACTCCCCACTGATGGGGGACAGATAGGGGAAGATCGTCGACGAGCTAAGAAGTCACCGAAGATTGGGGTATCCTTTTTATTTTATTTTATTTTTTCTATGGTGGTGGCGAAGGAAAAATAGAGATGGATGGTAGGAAAATTGGACACTCTAGGACTTAAGATTTACATTCATAGAGAGACTTCTCACCTCTAGGGCATCTCACACATCCCATTACATGTAGCCTAGGGCATCCCACCCATCTCACTACATGCGGAGCCGAGGGCTTCCCACCCAAATCGCTACCTTGGGACCGTAAAGGAAAATCCCTAAGACCATAGAGGGGACTCGATGGGAAAGGGGATAACTAGGGCCTCACATCCCTCGACGCTCGAAAGTGAAAGCATAGGGTCTCACACCCCTCAATGCCCGAAGGCGAAGGAAAGACGGGCCTCTCATCCTCCCCGTGTAGGGCGAACGAAAAGAAACACTCTTTTCTAAAAACTCCTCTTTATTAACCAAACTGTTTTTTTTACAAAGGACTGGGAGTGGTATTTATAGACATTTCCAACCCTCATTTGAATTTGAATACAAGATAAAAAGATAGGGATGATTCAAATTCAAATACAAGATAGGATAAGATAAGTCTATCCATATCTCAATCCTAACCAACCAAATCCTAACTCAAATTTCAAATAATTGATAAAGATAAATCCTAAATAACTAATCTTCAAATATATTTGCTACTCTGGAATCCGTGCTACTCCAGGATTCATGCAGGTCGATGTCCCCATCATTCCCATGAGATGGGGAGAATCTCCGTCGAGTCATGCTCAAATCTAGCTAGGCTCGGATCCAGCTAGCCATGAGGCTTTTTATTTTTTCCAAACATTCCAGATTCATCTGCTTCACACTGATGCTGAGTGCTTCCGCCATCGCTTAGATCAGCCACTCCATCCTCCATCTCCACCTAGATCCAAACCCCCCTTTTTCCTTTGTTGTCTGAGACATCGCCATTCCACCGCAACACTGCTTCCAGCCCTCGCCCCCCTGTTTTCCAGTGTCGACGATGTTGACTGGAACTCCATCCTTTGCTGACTGTCACTTTTTTCTCCTCAGATCCGAGGAGGACTTCATCGCTGCCGGTCATCCCGAGCATCCCCTCCGCCATGCTGCAACTGGGAATGCCTGATCACCTCCGCTGGACCAACCGCCTCCGCCCTAGTGTCATCGCCGACGAAGCCCGCTGGGAGTTTTTCTCTCCCTGTTCCACCTTCTCCGTGCTCCTTGCAGCCGTCCCCTCGTCGTCCCCAAAAAGAAGAAGCCCCGCTCCGTCGAGATGGTACGGGTCTCCTCCATCACCAGTGCCGCACCTAACTCCCACCCCCAGGCTTCCTTCGACGTAGTTGTGGTGGTGCAAATCGAGGCCCTCCCCCTCTTCCACGACATCCCCGTCCCCAACCAGCGACCACCGCCCATCTCTTTCATCCACCATCACCGAAATGAAATCGTCGCAACAGCCGATGCCCCTCTACCCGGAGTCATCTCCAGCCGCCACTTCTCCTAGGCTGAGCCCCCCTCCTCTCTGCCTCCCATGAAGCTCGATGTCATCACCGTTTCCACCCTAAAGCCTCGCCGGTCTTCCCCACCATCGCGGCAGCCGATCGACACCATCCTGCCAATCTTCCCCACCAAATCCCCACTTGGAGTTGCCCACTACCGTGCCGCCTCCATCAGATCTCCTCTCTACTTCCCGTTAGCTACCCGTGCCCTCCACCGGCCATGATGACCTCCATGCCAACCGTCAATTTTCCTTCATTGGTCCATGAACAAAAGGGGAGGGATTGCACGAACATGAATGCAATTTCCCTCCTTGTTGCCGACTTCACTTAAGGGATCCACACATTTCTTAAAGCAAGGTGACATCCCCATTGATGATTCAAGATTTTGCATGCTTCTCAAAGTTGCACCAATCTCAAAGCTGCACCATTTTCAGAGCAGAACCTCTTTTGATTGGATGCGGTTCAATAGAGTCCCTGTTGATCCAAACTCGACGGAGTCAAGTTCTCCCCACCTCGGGGGAATGATGGGGTATCGCCAGCATGGATCCCAGAGCAAGCACGGATCCTGAAGCAAGCATGAATCTCGAAGTATATCCAAAATAAATTAGTTTGGGATTTATCTTTTGTTTGAAATTGGAATTAGGATTTGGTTGGTTAGGATTTGGATAGGCTTATCTTATCCTATCTTATATTTGAATTTAAGTCATCCCTATCTTTTTATCTTATATTCAAATTCAAATGAGGTTTGGAAAGGTCTATAAATACCACCCTTAGTCCTTTGTAGAAAAATAGTTTGGTCAATAAAGATGAATTTTTAGAAAAGAGTGTTTCTTTTTGTTCGCTCCGTATGGGGAGGATGAGAGGTCCGTCTTTCCTTCACCTTCGGGCATCAAGGGGTGTGAGACCCTTCGCTTTCGAGCATCGAGGGATGTGAGGCCTTAGTTATCCCCTTTCCCGTCGAGTCCCCTCTATGATCTTAGAGATTTTTTTTTTACAGCCTCAGGTAGTGATTTGGGCGGGATGCCCTAGGCATCACATGTAGTGAGATGGGTGGGATGCCCTAGGCTACATGTAGTGGGATGGGTGAGATGCCATAGAGGTGAGAGTTCTCTCCATGAATGTAAGTCCCAAGTCCATAGAGTGTCCAATTTTCCTACCCTCCATCTCCATTTTTTCTTTATCACCACCATACAAAATAAAATAAAATAAAATAAAAATAGGATACCTTAATCTTCGATGACTTTCAGCTCGTCGACAATCCTACGCTTATTCGTCCCCCATCAAATTGGTATCAGAGCTATGTTCCCATCAGATACCAATTTGATGGGGGACGGATAGGCGTAGGATCTTCGATGAGCTGAGAAGTTACCGAAGATTAGGGTATCCTATTTTTTTATTTTATTTTATTTTCTATGGTGGTGACAAGGAAAAATGGAGATGGAGGGTAGGACAATTGGACACTCTATGGACTTGGGACTTACATTCACGGAGAGATCTCTCATCTCTAAGGCATCTTATCCATCCTACTACATGTAGCCTAGGGCATCCCATCTATCTCACTACATGCGAAGCTTAGGACATCCCACCCAAATTGCTACCTAGGGCTGTAAAGGAAAATCCCTAAGACCATAGAGGGGACTCGATGGGAAAGGGGATAACTAGGGCCTCACGCTTCTCGACTCTCGAAAGTGAAGGCATAGGGTCTCACACCCCTTGACGCTCGAAGGCGAAGGAAAGACGGGCCTCGCACCCTCCCCATGCAGGGCGAGCGAAAAGAAACACTCTTTTCTAAAAACTCATATTTATTGACCAAACTATTTTTTTTATAAAGGACTGAGGGTGGTATTTATAGACCTTTCCAACCCTCATTTGAATTTAAATACAAAATAAAAAGATATGGATGACTCAAATTCAAATACAAGATATGATAAGATAAGCCTATCCAAATCCTAACCAACCAAATCCTAATTCAAATTTCAAGCAAAAGATAAATCTCAAACTAATTTATTCTGGATATGCTCCAAGATTTGTGCTTGCTCCAGGATCCATGCTGGCGATTCCCCATCACCCACCTTATATTATTTATGGTTTATACCCTTAAGATGTTTTATGGAAATATACAATGCAGAAAGAGAGGATGTCCAGTACAAGTAATTAACTTTTAAGGTTTGACTAATTTCTCTATTTTAGTTAAATGTTATGTGATACCTTTGTTTTCTATTTATATTATGTTATCGTTAAGAATAAGAGGTAGGTTTTAAATTTGGTTAATTAGGTGAGAGAGAGAAAAAAATTAAATTAGGTTAGGAATGTAAAACAAATAGATATCCTACAATTAAAGTAAAAAATTAAATTTACTATTTAAGACAATAAATTAAAAAGCAACTAAATATAAAGGAAAACAAGAACTTAGAAAGCAATAAAAATAACTATTTTTTTTATTTTTGATTTTTTTAATGAACTAACCATGCCAATGTCCTTGACAATGGTGCCAAAATTTAATATGTAATCTTCAATAACACCAAAAATAAATAAATAAAGTGATTCAACAATTAAGTAGTAAGGTTAAGTTAGGTGTTGATTCCAAAGGAATCAATAGGGTTAGGTTCACTTTAGGATTTTTAAGACTTTTAATAAAATTGTAAATATTAAAAATAAGAAATAAAGAGAGTATGATTGAAAGAAAACAAAAGTTTAGAGTAAACGAAAATTAAAATAAATAAGCAAGCAAGTAGGAAAGATGTCTTAGGGTTTCAAATCAATTTTTTAATAAATATTGTTACGGCCATAACGATGACGTGGCATGTCTCAGATTTTGCTGGACGTGATTCGAGCCACGTGGAGTTTTTTCGGCAAAATCAGGTGCGACTCCGCCTCGGCCGAAGTCGAGGTCGATCCAGGCCTTCCTGCCGCTCCGCCAGGTGTCCACCCAAGAGGGGTCCACCTCGGTCGAAGCCGGCGGCCTCCCCACTCCCTCGCCAGGTGGTATCCTGAGACGGTCCCACCTCGGCCGAAGTCGAGCCGGGCCCCTCGCTCCTTCACCAGGTGTCTCCCGGAGTCGGGACCACCTCGACCGAAGTCGAGCGCCCCTCTGCCGCTCCGCCAGGTGTCTACCCAGGAGGGGTCCACCTCGGCCGAAGACGGTGGCCTCCGCGCTCCCTCGCCAGGTGGCACCCTGAGACGGTCCCACCTAGGCCGAGGTCGAGCCGGGCCCCCCGCTCCCTCGCCAGGTGGCACCCTGAGACGGTCCCACCTCGGTCGAGGTCGAGCCGGGCCCCTCGCTCCTTCGCCAGGTGTCGCCCGGAGATGGGACCACCTCGGTCGAAGTCGAGTGCCCCTCTACCGCTCCGCCAGGTGTCCACCCAGGAGGGGTCCACCTCAGTCGAAGCCGGCAGCCTCCCCGCTCCCTCGCCAGGTGGCACCCTGAGATGGTCCCACCTAGGCCGAGGTCGAGCCGGGACCCTCGCTACTTCGCCAGGTGTCCACCCAAGAGGGGTCCACTTCGGTCGAAGCTGGAGGCCTCCCCGCTCCCTCGCCAGGTGGCACCCTGAGACGGTCCCACCTCGGCCGAGGTCGAGCCGGGCCTCTCGCTCCTTCGCTAGGTGTCGCCCGGAGATGTGACCACCTCGACCGAAGTCGAGCGCCCCTCTGCCGCTCTGCCAGGTGTCCACCCAGGAGGGGTCCACCTCGGTCGAAGCCGGCGGCCTCCCCGCTCCCTCGCCAGGTGGCACCCTGAGACGGTCCCACCTCGGCCAATGTCAAGCCGGGCCCCTCGCTCCTTCGCCAGGTGTCGCCTGGAGATGGGACCACCTCGGCCGATGTCGAGCACCCCTCTGTCGCTCTGCCAGGTGTCCACCCAGGAGGGGTCCACCTCGATCGAAGCCGGTGACCTCCCCGCTCCCTCGCCAGGTGGTGCCCTGAGACGGTCCCACCTCGGCCGAGGTCGGGCCGGGCCCCTCGCTCCTTCGCCAGGTGTCGCCCGGAGATGGGACCACCTCGACCGAAGTCGAGCGCCCCTCTGCCGCTCCGCCAGGTGTCCACCCAAGAGGGGTCCATCTCGGCCGAAGCCGGTGGCCTCCTTGCTCCCTCGCCAGGTGGCACCCTGAGATGGTCCCACCTCGGCCGAGGCAGGCCAACCTGTGCGGAGAAGTTTTCGAGGAGCAAGAGCACGAGCTCCAAGATTGCCCGTCGAGCCATGCGCACCGCACCCCGAAGATAGCGCCCGTACGGTCGGCGGCGATGCGCGAAACATCACTTGCACCGGCCCGACAGGTCCCGCAGTCGAGAGGCGAAGTCTTGACAAGACAGGACCCAATAACGAGTTTCGTCGGTGCCTGGGAAGAAGAGCGCTCGCGCTCTGCCCAAGGTCTGGTCGGCGGTCTGACCGGCGCCCCCCTCCCCTACTCTTTCCTCGCTAGGCTCGACAACCAAGGCCGGGAAGCCGCCTGGCTCTTTGATCCAGAAGGGGAAAGGGAAAGAGACGGAGGGGAGGAGGTGGAAGCGACAAAGGAGCCTCCCAGGGGCGGGAAACGAGAAGGCAACAGGAGGAGATAAAAGGAAGGAGAGAATAGACGACTAGGTAAGCAAGAAACAAAGGCTGGGGACTCCGTTCCAAGAGAAAGATCCGAGATCCCGAGAGGGGACCTTTGGCGTGAGCTCGGCGAAGGGACCCGGCCGGGTTTCTAGTCTTTCAGGGACCTTTCTTGCTAGCACGATCTCTAAGTCTGGGACTCCTTCGGGGGCCCGTCTCAGAGACTCTGTTCCCTCTTACCGTCTACTAACTTGACCGTCGGAGCTCCCTCGTCGGGATCCTCGACCAGAGTTTCTGACCTTGCCTTGCAGGTTCGATCGAGCCAGGAGACCCCAGGGGCGAGACGGTCTAACCGGATCGGCGGCACCGAAGCCATAGGCATAGTGGCGAGATCGACAACAGATTGGCGCACCAGGTAGGGGGCAGGACAATACCCTCGAGGGGAGCTAGCTTTCTGTGAACAAAGCGTGCTCCGACCATGGTGGTCACTCGTGGACGCGAAGCGTCCACCAGCTGAATAGGGGAGATTGCCTCCCCTCAGGGGCCCCCCAGCCCGGAGAGGGAGCTTCCTGCTCTCCCTCCTCTTCCACCACAGCCGACCTCGACGAACGGATCTCTCGCGGCCATCATCCAGCAACTGCAGACCTTGACTACGGCAGTTCAACAGCTACAACATCAGCAGTGCTCCCTGGCCATGCAGCCTCGGCCAGGGACCCCCGCAGCTCAGGCTGCGGGGCTGCGCGGGAGCCTGCGCTCCATCCAAGGCAGGCTGTCCCAACAACGAGCAGTCTCCAATCCCCGCGGGAGCAATCAAACTCCTGCGAAAAGAAACTACTCCAGTTCGGCGGATCATGAGAGTCGATCCCCGGCCGATGAAGCCGAGACAGCGCGTCGCAGCAAGTGACGCCGAGGCAAGACCCTGCGCCGAGATCGATCGGCGCCCCCTTCACCAGCAGCCTCGATGGAAGATTCCACCGATGAGGCCATCAGATGCCAGGCCGAGAGGCGTCTGGAGGAGCACGAGCGCAAATTGGTGGAGTTCGCCCGCCGATTTGCCGACCTGCAGAACTTCTTGGTGGACCCAGTGGGCTATGACTCCTATCCACCCTTTTCTGAAGAAATCCAGGCGGAGCCGATTCCGAGCCTGTTCCGTATGCCACAGGTGGACCCCTATGATGGGACCACCGACCCTCTGGACCATCTGGAGAGCTACAAGGCCCTCATGAGGGTCCAAGGAGCCACGGACACTCTTTTGTGCATTGCCTTCCCCGCTACCCTCCGGAAGGCCGCTCGAGTCTGGTTTACCCGGCTCGAGCCCGGATCTATTTGCTCCTTCCATCAGTTGGAAGGAAAGTTTGTGGCATACTTCGACGCTTGTCGGAAGGTGCCGAGAGAGGTGGACAGCCTCTTCTCTATCCGCCAGCAGGACCAGGAGCTGCTTCGGGACTACATCACCCGGTTCAAGACCGCTGCCCTGGAAATCTATAGCCTGGACGAGCCCGTTGCCATGCTGGCTTTAAAGCGCGGGCTCAAGACGTCCCGCCTGACCTATTCCCTAGACAAAAAACCCCCCAAGACGTACTCCGAGCTCCTCCTCCATGCCCACAAGTACATCCGGGCAGAGGAGGTCGATCGCACCCGCCGAGAGCTAGACGGGAAGACTTTGAAGAAGCCCGCCCCGAGGGATATTCCAGGAGCCCGGAGGCCCGGACCATCTGCCGACCCTCGCCCGAATCTGAGGTTAAAGGGCGAGGCCACCCCGGAGCGAAGGTTCACCCCTCTCCTCGCTCCCCGAACGAAGATCCTCATGGAAATTGGGGGCGAGCACTACCTCCGCCGACCTCCTCCTCAGAACCCAAAAGGCATCCGAGACAAGTCGAAGTACTGCCAGTTCCAACGCGAGCACGGCCATGACACGGAGGAGTGTCGCAACCTGAAGCAGGAAATCGAGGAGCTGATCAAAAGAGGCTACCTCAGGAAGTTCATCAGGAACGAGGTCCCGACGGAGGGACAGCCGCTCGCGGCCTTATCCCTGGTTCCTGTAATCAACAACTGTCCGATGGAGAAGCCAGTGGGCATGATCTCTTGTGGAATCGGGCGGGTGACGAAGAGAGCCCGGGAGGTCGGGACCTCGGAGGATGTACCCCCTTTTGAGAAGGGGAGTGAAAACCAAAGTGTAAATAACGATGCTGTGGTGGTCGAGATGACCATTGCGAAGCATCCTGTACATCGAATTATGGTAGATAGTGGAAGCTCCGCTGACGTGCTTTTTTATGATGCTTTCTCCCGAATGAATCTGTCCCATGATCAGCTAAGGCCGGTGCACACCCCCCTGGTAGGCTTTATCGGGGACTCGGTGGGGGTCGAAGGGGAGATCACTCTCCCGGTCACCGCTGGATCCCCACCTCGGCAGACTACAGTCATGATGACGTTTACCGTTGTCAAGCTTCCTTCGCCTTACAATGCGATCCTCGGGCATCTGGGGCTCAACCAACTGGATGTCATGATTTCTACGAAGCGGTTGCTAGTGCAATTCCCCACAGCCTCCGGACTTGGGGTGATGAGGGGACGACCCAGCCAGTCCCGCATTGCCTTCAGACGGTCCCAGGTGCCCGGGGTGCCGAGCTCGCCCCCGACGTCGACGACCTCGACCTAAGGGAGAAGGAACCCAGGGGAGGGCCCGTAGAGCACCAGTTGACTTATCCCCTCGGTTCGGACCCTCTGAAGATGGTGCAGGTGGGGGCCCAACTCCCGGAGGAGGAACGGACCCGCCTGCTGGAATTCCTCTGCATGAACGCGGACGTGTTTGCCTGGTCCGCGACCGACATGCCGGGCATTCCCCCAGAGGTAATTACGCACATGCTGAACGTGGACCCGAGGTGCCGCCCGGTCTGCCAGAAGAAGAGGAGCTTCACCACGGAGAGGCAGAGGGTCATCAACGAAGAGGTGGAGAAACTCCTCACCGCCGGCTTCGTGCGGGAAGTTCAATATCCCAGCTGGCTGGCAAATGTGGTCATGGTGAAGAAGAGCAGTGGTAAGTGGAGGATCTGTGTGGACTACACCGACCTCAACCGAGCCTGCCCAAAGGATAGCTTCCCTCTTCCAAAGATTGACTAGTTGGTCGATACCACCTCGGGGCATTGACTCCTATCTTTCATGGATGCTTTCTCCGGGTACAACCAGATCCGAATGAACCTGGAGGACGAAGAGCACACCGCCTTCATCACCGACCGTGGAACTTTCTGTTACAGGATGATGCCGTTTGGCCTGAAGAATGCCGGGGCCATGTACCAGCAACTGGTCAGCAAAGTCTTTAAGGACCAGATCGGCCGCAACATGCAGGTGTACATGGACGACATGCTGGTAATGAGCAAGCACCTCTCGGATCATGTTGCCGACCTGGCAAAGACCTTCGGCAACCTCCGACTCCACCAGATGAAGCTGAACCCGACGAAGTGCGCTTTTGGCATCTCTGCCGGGAGGTTCCTGGGGTTCATGGTAACCCAGAGAGGGATTGAAGCTAACCCGGAGAAGATCCAGGCCATCCTGGACATGGAGCAGCCCGCCTCCAAGAAGCAAGTGCAGCGACTCACCGGCCGGATAGCCGCCCTGAGCCGGTTCATCTCCAGGTCGGCCGACCGCTGCCGACCCTTTTTCAAAGTGCTGAGGAAGATAAACGACTTCGCCTGGACTGAGGAGTGCCAGGAGGCCTTTAAAGAGCTGAAGAAGATGCTTGCATCGCCCCCACTACTTTCTAGGCCCGAAGAGGGAGAGAAACTCGTCCTCTACCTAGCGGTCACCCCGAAGGCCGTCAGCTCGGTCCTAGTTCGGACTGATGACCAGGGAGTCCAGCGACCGGTGTACTACACCAGCAAACTTCTCCGCGATGCGAAGCTCATGTATTCCTGGCCCGAAAAGCTCGTTTTTGCATTAATAGTGTCTGCTCAGCATCTCAGGCCCTATTTCCAAGCGCATCCCATTGCCGTCCTGACCGATCAGCCGCTGAAAGTGATCCTCAGCCGACCCGACACGTCGGGGCGATTGGCGAAGTGGGCACTCAAGCTCAGTGAATTCGACATCGCTTACAGGCCAAGGCGCAAGTACTGGCCGACTTCTTGGTCGAGTGCATGGGCCTAGGCAAGGAGTCCGAGGAGGACTCCACGCACCAGCAGTTGAAACTGGGCCCCGAGGAGCCCGGAGAGGATGCGTGGATCCTTCATGTAGATGGAGCCTCGAACTCTGGCAGGAGCGGAGCCGGACTCATTCTTGCCAACGGCAGTGGGGTCGTCGCCGAATGCGCACTCCGTTTCCAGTTCGTCGCAACCAACAACCAGGTAGAATACGAGGCGCTCCTCGCCGGGCTGAGAGTCTCCCGCGAGCTGGGCGTAGCCAACCTCAAAGCCTTCACTGACTCTCAGCTGGTGGCCGGACAGATCTCCGGAGAGTATGCTGCGCATGATCCTCAAATGGCGAAGTATTTGGAGATTGTCAAAATGAGCGCAGCTGGATTCCGGTGCTTCAGCATCTTCCATATCCCCCGCAGGGAAAATGCCCGTGCGGACACTCTCTCCCGGCTGGCGACCCTACCGGACTCGATGCTGGGTCGCGCTCATGTAGAGCACCTCAAGGCCCCGAGCTACGAGATCCCGGTGGAGGTCCAACAGGTCAGCCATGAGCCCAGCTGGATGGACAAGTACACCGAGTACATAACCGGTGGTACCTTGCCAGAGGACCGTGCAGCAGCCAGCCTTATCAAAAAGAAGGCTGCACGGTTCATCCTGATGGATGGGCAACTGTATCGGAGGTCTTACTCCTATCCCCTCCTCAAGTACCTGAGACCCGCGGAGGCCGCACTCATGCTCTAGGAGATTCATGAGGGCATCTGCGGGAACCATGAGGGGGGCAGAACGCTAGCCTACAAGGCTCTCCGTCAAGGCTATTTCTGGGAGACGATGAAGGAGGACGCCGCCGATTTCGTGAAGAAGTGTGATCGGTGCCAACGGCATGCCGTGGTGCAACGGCAGCCCTCTACTCCAATCTCCCAGCTCTTAGCTCCATGGCCGTTCGCCCAATGGGGAATGGACCTCCTAGGACCATTTCCACCGGCATCCGGACAGCGGAAGTTCCTGATCGTGGCCATCGACTACTTCACGAAGTGGGTTGAGGCCGAACCCTTGGCACGGATTACCGAGGCAAACATCGCCAGGTTCTTTTGGAAGTCAATCATCTGCCATTTTGGCCTCCCCCACACCTGATCATCGATAACGGGCGTCAGTTCGACTATCGGGAGTTCGAAGAATTCTACAGTGACCTCGGCATCCACCATCGCTTCACCTCGGTGGCTCACCCACAGATGAATGGAGAAGCCGAGGTCATGAATAGGACCATTCTGCAAGGCCTCCGAATGAGGCTGGATCAGGCCAAGGGCAGGTGGGCAGAAGAGCTCTCGAGCATCCTATGGGCATACCACACCACCTCGAGAACGGCCACCGATGAGACCCCCTTCAATCTCATCTTCGGAGCCGAAGCAGTTATCCCGATTGAGCTCAGTCTACCCACCTTGCGTGTGGAGCAGTACGACGAAGCAAAGAATCCCGCCAGGATGATGCTCAACCTGGACCTTCTTGAAGAGACGAGGGACAAGGCTCAAGTCCGGATGGCAGTGTACAGGTAGTGAGTGGCCAGATACTAAAATTCCCGGGTGCGACCAAAATCCTTTCGCCCCGGAGATCTGGTGCTCTGGCGCGCTGAAGCTCTCAGCCACGGGAGTGCGGGAAACTCTCCCCGAACTGGGAAGGCCCGTATAGGGTGGCAGAAGTCCTCCCTCAAGGGGCCTATTACCTGGAGGAGTTAGGAGGCTCCAGATTCCCTCGAACTTGGAACGCCTCAAACTTAAGGATGTATTATCAGTAATGTAAGGTTCCTCCAACCCCTGCAATAAAATTTCTTTACTTCAAACATTTTTCCACGCCTCATAGGAAAATCGGCACCTGGCTCTAAGTTCGGCATACAAGGCTGTGACCGGAGACCCGAGAAAGCGAGAAGTCCCGGACTTCGGTCTAGAAGGCGGGGCAGAGCCCAGCTCGCCACATGATCACGAAGAACAACTCGGCAAGCCATGCAAGGCTTGAACAAAGCCTGCAACCCTGGGGTTCAGTCCGGAAGTCCCGGACTTCGGTCTGGAAGGCGGTGCAGAGCCCAGCTCGTCCACGCGATCACGGAGAATAGCTCGGCAAGCCGCGCAAGGCTTGAACAAAGCCTGCGGCCTCGGGGTTCAGTCCGGAAGACCTGGACTTCGGTCTGGAAGGCGGGGCAGAGCCCAGCTCGCCCACGCGATCACGGAGAATAGCTCGACAAGCCGCGCAAGGCTTGAACAAAGCCTGCGGCCCCGGAGTTCAGTCCGGAAGTTTCGGACTTCGGTCTAAAAGGCAGGGCAGAGCCCAGCTCGCCCATGCGGTCACGGAGAACAGCTCGGCAAGCCGTGCAAGGCTTGAACAAAGCCTATGTCCCCGAGGTTCAGTCTGGAAGTCCCGGACTTCGGTATGGAAGGCGGGGCGGAGCCCAGCTCGCCCGCGCGATCACGAAGGATGGCCCGGCAAGCCCGGAGGGCACGCGCAAGGTCTACTCTACTGTCGCCCAATCCTGAAGCTCCGAACTTTGGTCTGAACGCTGGATGGGACCCAGTCCACCTGCAGACTCAGCCCAGATCGAGCCACAAGACCTCATCTCGGCACTCGACACCAACACCTCGACAAGACACAAAAAAAAAAAAGAAAAAGAAAAAGAGAGAAAAGGAAGGCGAGGTCGGGACTTAGAAAAATTAAGGCTTTCATTACTTTGAAAAGGTTCTACAACAAAGGAGTCCCGACAGGCCGGGAGTCCTTAGAAAAAAAAAAAAAGAAGGAAAAGAGAATACAACTGAAGGCCTAGTTCGGTATGGTGGCGGGATCTTCAGGTTGGCGCGCGCGCTCTCCCTCCTCGCCGTCGGCGACAGGTTGCTCGGAGGGCTGCTCTGGAGCTGCAGCCGCATCGCCCGCCATAATTGGAGCCTCGCTGGTGGGCTCCTGCCTTCTACCCCCGAGCACCACCCGGCTGAGGTCGAGCCCGGGGTAGAAGGAGCCCACCTTCTCCCGGCACACCTGGAACCCCTTCAGAAAAGAGTCCACGGTGGCCTCCCAGACCTCCGAGACGTACTCGTCGGAGGCTCGGAATCTCAGGACGGCCTCCTGCACCTCCCGCTTCGAGGCCTCCAGGAGCTCGTTGATGTAGGCACTCCGTTCCTTGGCCGCGCTCGCCTCCCACCGGGCCTCCTCCAGCTGGCGCTCCAGCATCTGGGAATGAGCTCGGAGGCAAGCCCACTTCGCCGCGTCCTCCTCCGCACGTCGCTGGTTGGAGATCCTCTCCTCGGACAGAGAGGACTCCAGGTCCTTGACGCGCCCCTCGGCGCGTGCCAGGTCCGACTGAAGGGCTTGGTTGCTCCCCCGCAGCTCGACCCCCTTCTCCATGAGGTCCTTCATGTCGGCCGCGAGCTTGCCGAGCTTCTCCTCCTTCTCGGCATCCTTCTTGGCATACCCTGCGAGGAAATTCCTCAACAGGAGCATGTCGGTCCCGATCTGCATGAAAAGGAGAGTGGGTTAGCAAAGAATTGACTGGAATAGAAAAGGAGAGGGATCCGAGCTCAGACTTACCGTGAAGAGCTGCGAGAGGATCCCGAGCAGAGCATCGGCATAGTCCCGGCCGCACCGAAGTCGGCGATCCCGGGAGGTGCAGGCGAACTCCATCACCTTCTCCGCGAGGCCCTGGTCGCGGATCACGGAGCACCGGTTAGTAATTGTCGGTGGCAGGGCTGTCAGATCGGTGGCAGGGGCGACCGACCCCCAGGGTGGAACTACCACCGGTGGGGTAACTGGAGTCGCGGGCGGCGCCGTCGGGGCTGCAGTGATGATGGGGCCTGCCCAGAGGGGAACCGCTGCCGATGGGCCTCCCTCTTCGGCAGCCCCGTCAGGGCGGACGACTGGAGCATCGGTGGCCCGAGCCCGAGGCGGCCTGGGCATGGGAGCTGCAACTGCTGGACCAGGCGCGGACACCGGCACGACCTCCTGGCTCGCCTCGGTGCGGGCCCTCTTCGCCGCAGGCTCATCTCCTTCGGCAGTGTCCCTCTGAGCCGCGCCCTCCAGAAGGTTCTCCAGAGAAAACTTCATGCCTGCAATAGAAAGAAAGTCGGTCAGCCCAGTTAAAAGAAGAAGAGAAGAAGGGCGGAAAGGCGAAGTGAGAGAAAAGCTGAGCCTCACCCAGCTCCCAGATGGGACTGATCCCCGCCTCGAACAAGTTCTGCTCTGAGAGCAGAACATCGAGCAAGGGGACCACATCGCTCAGTAGCTGGGAGTAAGCCTCCTGGTCCGTCGGTTCGACCTGGGAGTTCCGGTTCGGAGACCGATTCGGTTCACTCCAGGCCCAGTCGATGTCCTTGACCGAGGCAAAGAAAAATCGATTCTTCCAACCCTTGGAAGAAGGGAGGTCGAACCAGAGACACCTAGACCGGGGCGAGATGTACCACCAGCTGTCATCAGTGGAGTACCGCTTCAGGGTGAACAGAGCCCTGAAGAGGGAGAAACGGGCAACAAACCCGTGGAAGTGACAGAAGACGATGAAGGAGAAGATGACCCGGATGGCATTGGGAGGCAACCGGGCCGAGACCATACGGAAATGGCTGAGGAAAGAAAGGAAGAAGGGGTGCAGAGGGAACCGAAGACCCCCAAGGAGGAAGTCCTCGTAGAAAGCTATGCGGCCAGGGCCACTTGAGGTGACGCGATCCCCAGGCCGCGGAAGAGAAAGATGGATTGACCCCACGATGCCATAGACCTCCCGGGGCAAGGAAAGGTCACCGTCGGTCATCGTCGAAACATGACCGGAGGCACCGATAGAAGGAAGGGCCGGAGGAGGAAGAGAAGAAATAGGAAGGGCAGACACTACGGGGGGAGACCTAAGACCCCTAGGGATGCCTATGGTAATGCCCCCAGGCTGGAGTCGCCTACGGGTCTCCTCCGAGATCACTTCCTCCTCCGAGGAGGAAGACGATGGAGTCCTCGACCGGGATGGACCGGCCTCATCCGGCTTAGAAGAAACATGGCGGCGGCGCGCCATGGAAAAGAAGACGGTGAGGAAAAGACACTAGAGGAAAGGGATGGAGCGAGGAAGGAAACATAAGCACTCACCGAAATGCACTGTGCAACGCGGGGGAGTGGGAGATAGCCTACTGCGAACCACCGACGGAGCAAGGGAAAGGGCCTCGTTCTGGAAAGTCCCCTCCTTTTCAAACTCAATCAACAGCAGCCGTACCCGTCATTCCACTCCGGGCCATCGGATGGATGCCGCGTGGACGCACGCCCGACACCGACGCCTCGTTTGCAGGGAAACAGCCTCTGTTTCGAAGCGATGCATTAATTATGGCCGAATAGGCGACACATGGTAGCCACTTATACGGCTTTGGGTGCCCCGAGGAACGGCGATGAGGATCGTGGCAATTATGATGCAAGATCTTCGCCTCCCCACGTCATCTCCGCATTAAATCCCCATGTCCCGTTCCATGACGCCTTAATAGAACGGGGGGATGGGGGGTAATTGTTACGGCTGTAACGATGATGTGGCATGTCTCAGATTTCGCTGGGCGTGATTCGAGCCACGTGGATTTTTTCGGCAAAATCAGGCGCGACTCCGTCTCGGTCGAAGTCGAGGTTGGTCCAGGCCTTCCTGCCGCTCTGCCAGGTGTCCACCCAGGAGGGGTCCACCTCGGTCGAAGCCGGCGGCCTCCTCGCTTCCTCGCCAGCTGGCTACCTGAGACGGTCCCACCTCGGCCGAGGTCGAGCCGGGCCCCTCGCTCCTTCGCCAGGTGTCGCCCGGAGGCGGGACCACCTCGACCGAAGTCGAGCGCCCCTCTGCCGCTCCGCCAGGTGTCCACCCAAGAGGGGTCCACCTCGGTCGAAGCCGGCGGCCTTCCCGCTCCCTTGCCAGGTGGCACCCTGAGACGGTCCCACCTAGGTCGAGGTAGAGCCGGGCCCCCGCTCCCTCGCTAGGTGGCACCCTGAGACGGTCCCACCTCGGTCGAGGTCGAGCCGGGCCCCTCGCTCCTTCGCCAGGTATCGCCCAGAGACGGGACCACCTCGGTCGAAGTCGAGCAACCCTCTGCTGCTCCGCCAGGTGTCCACCCAGGAGGGGTCCACCTCGACCGAAGCCGGTGGCCTCCCCGCTCCCTCGCCAGGTGGCACCCTGAGACGGTCCCACCTAGGCCGAGGTCGAGCCGGGCCCCTCGCACCTTCGCCAGGTGTCCACCCAGGAGGGGTCCACCTCGGTCGAAGCCGGTGGCCTTCCCGCTCCCTCGCCAGGTGGCACCCTGAGACGGTCCCACCTCGACCGAGGTTGAGCCGGGCCCCTCGCTCCTTCGCCAGGTATCGCCCGAAGATGGGATCACCTCGACCGAAGTCAAGCGCCCCTCTGCCGCTCCACCAGGTGTCCACCCAGGAGGGGTCCACCTCGACCAAAGCCGGCGGCCTCCCCGCTCCCTCGCCAGGTGGCACCCTGAGACGGTCGCACCTCGGCCGAGGTCGAGCCGGGCCCTGGCTCCTTCGCCAGGTGTCACCCGGAGACGGGACCACCTCGGTCGAAGTTGAGCACCCCTCTACCGCTCCGCCAGGTGTCCACCCAGGAGGGGTCCACCTCGGTCGAAGCCGGCGGCCTCCCCGCTCCCTCGCCAGGTGGCGCCCTAAGACGGTCCCACCTCGGCCGAAGTCGGGCCGGGCCCCTTGCTCCTTCGCCAGGTGTCGCCCGGAGACGGGACCACCTCGGCCGAAGTCGAGCGCCCCTCTGTCGCTTCGCCAGGTGTCCACCCAGGAGGGGTCCACCTCGGCCAAAGCCGGCGACCTCCCTGCTCCCTCGCCAGGTGGCACCCTGAGATGGTCCCACCTCGGCCGAGGCAGGCCAACCTGTGCGGAGAAATTTCTGAGGAGCAAGAGCACGAGCTCCAAGATTGCCCCTCGAGCCGTGCATGCCGCACCCCGAAGACAGCGCCCGTACGGTCGGCAGCAACGCGCGAAACATCGCTTGCACCGGCCCGACAGGTCCCGCAGTCGAGAGGCGAAGTCCTGACAAGACAGGACCCAATAACGAGTTTTGTCGATGCCTGGGATGAAGAGTGCTCGCGCTCTGCCCAAGGTCTGGTCGGCGGTCTGACCGGTGCCCCCCTCCCCTACTCTTTCCTCGCTAGGCTCGGCAAGCAAGGCCGGGAAGCCGCCTGGCTCTTTGATCCAGAAGGGGAAAGGGAAAGAGACGGAGGGGAGGAGGTGGAGTGACAAAGGAGCCTCCTAGGGGCGGGAAACGAGAAGGCAACAGGAGGAGATAAAAGGAAGGAGAGAATAGATGACAAGGTAAGCAAGAAACAAAGGCTAGGGACTCCATTCCAAGAGCAAGATCCGAGATCCCGAGAGGGGACCTTTGGCGTGAGCTCGGCGAAGGGACCCGGCCGGGTTTCTAGTCTTTCTGGGACCTTTCTTGCTAGCACGATCTCTAAGTCTGGGACTCCTTCGGGGACCTGTCTCAGAGACTCTGTTCCCTCTCGCCGTCTACTAACTTGACCATCAGAGCTCCCTCGCAGGGATCCCCGGCCAGGGTTTCTGACCTTGCCTTGCAGGTTCGATCGAGCCAGGAGACCCCAGGGGCGAGACGGTCTAACCGAATCGGCAGCACCGAAGCCACAGGTGCGGCGGTGAGATCGGCAACAAATATAAATTAATTCTTAATCATATAATTATTAATATTATAATTGATCCTCTATCATAACCTATCTTACTGGGTATAGATCGTTGTACCTTGATCTATCCCTACATAATCATAGATTATTCTAAGAATCAAATCATAAAAATAAATAAATATCTTATAATCAGATCCAAATCATAGCTTATCTCATCGAGCATGAATCATATCATTAGATCATGATTCATCTCTACATAGCCATAAGCTAATCAAAAATCTAAATTATAATTCAAATAAAAAGCATAACAATTGAAGTAATGAAGGGAAGAATTTATTCAATAAGGACATGATCATTACATTCAAAAGCTAATTACATGAAAAATAAATTAAAATATACATACTAAAAGAACCTCCTCTACTCTCCTGGAGATAGAGTTTAACTATGCATTATGTCTTCAAGCATCATCATCGTGGAAGGAAGACAAGGAAGAAGACCTAGCTACCACTCTCTTTTTCTCCCTCAAAAGCCCCTTACAACAATCAAGAATAAAGAAGAATACAATATTTGGAGGCTTTGTTCTCCTGCTTGCTTCCTGATGACTCCCCATGGTTGCCCCTTAAATAGGCCTCGAAATAGGTCAATCCCATTCAAAATAGGAGAACAATCCTTGTAGAATAGGCCCTGGACTGTATGCATTTATTTTGGCCATTAAATGTTGATCAAACCATTGAAATCACTCCAAACATGATGCATCAGAGTCCTAAATCAGGTTGGAATAAAGGTAGGTCATTGGATCTTTCTAAAGATTGGTTTTGGGTCATCGATTAGTGTAGATCATGCCTAGATTGCCACATCCAATTCCTTCTTCACAATGGAAAGCACCGCCCAGGATGAATCTAAATTGCTCGCCAAAGATAGATCGCACTGTAGACCATGCATCACTCCATAGATCGCGATAATAATCCCCATACATCATGTGAGTACAACATTGGGTGACTTTTTGGAGAGCCACAAGAGGAGCAATAGCAAAACCTCTCCTTTTCTCTATAAACCAGGTAGCCATTGGCACGATAGTGATGATCATGGCGACAGTAGGGATGGAGAAGCAGCAGCAATGGTGAGCAGGCTGGCGACGGTGATGGGGATGGTCTCTTTGATTCATCTTCCCTTTGGCTATTAGTAATGTAGGGAATGATGATGGCAGCACATGAGCAATGACTATGGCATGGGAGGAACGAGCAATGTAGAAAATAGTGGCACGAAGAGAAGGTGATGGTGGACTCGGGTAGCGACGGGAAGGAAGCAACCAGCAACAATGATGAAGTGGTGATGGTGGTAGTTTCATCCCATTCTTTAGCTGAAGTGGCACAGGATCCGATGATGGTGGCCCAAGAAGCAGCGATAGTAGTGGGAGACAACGACGGCAGCATGGAGGAGGCCACGATGGCATGGGAGGTAGCAACGGTAGTGGTGTTTCTTTTTGCACCCAACGGTCCACTCCTCTCCTTATGGACCGAGTGGTCAGTCCATGATAGATCGGTCACTTTAACAATAGTGAGGAGCATATTTTGGACTGATTTTGACCTAATTGAACATGGTTTGAGCCTAGATTTGGGCCTTCAATTGGCTTGCTGCTTTATGCCCAATTTTCTTCTTTTTAGCATACAAATCAAGCTCTTTTCATTGGAATCATCTTTCCTACAAAAAATATATAGAAGCATCAATTCTAAAATAAATAAATATGAATTAGTCCATAAATTAGTACTTTTATATATATTTAATGTACTTATCAGGAAACAAGTGGTATCAAAGCTTGGTACTTAGCGTATTTGATATAATGATCAAGAGTCAAAGATCAAATGGCAATCCAATTTGGTGCTTGTATTATTGAGGGACAATCATTAAGCCATCCACCTTTGGTCAATGGAATAAACTACATATATTGAAAAACTCACATGCACATTTACATACAAGCTATTGGTTATACTATTTGGAAAACTATCACCAAAGGACCTCACACACCCAAAACTATCACCAAAGGACCTCACACACCCATGGTCATAGTAAATGATGTTGCTACTTCCAAGATTGAAGATGATTAGGATGAGCAAGATATTAAACTAGTTGAATTGAATGCCAAAGCTATGAATTTGCTATATTATGCTTTAAATCCCAACGAGTTTAATAGAATTTTTACATGTATTTTAGCAAAAGAAATATGAGATACACTTAATGTTACCCATGAGAGAATTAATCAAGTGAAATAATCTAAAATTAATATATTTGTACATACTTATAAAATGTTTAGGATGGACCCTAGTGAAGCCATCACTGAAATATATACTAGATTTATCAATATTATTAGTAGCTTGAAAAGCTTGGATAAATCTTATTCTAACATGAGCTTGCCAACAAAATTTCAGGTTTCTTCTAACTTCATGGGATGCAAAGTTCACCACTTTACAAGAGGTCAAAGATCTCAAAACTCTTCCTCTTGAGCAACTCCTAGATTCATTTATGACCTATAAGCTAGCCTTGAAGCAAAAGAGTGAAAAAAATGAAAAAAAAGAAGAAGACCAACTCCTCAAGTCTACAACTACTAAGGAAGAAATAAGTGATAGCTCAGATGAGGGAGAAGATGATGAGACAGCCCTTGTTTCAAGGAAGTTTAGATGTTCATGAGGAAAAAGAAGCATGACTACAAAAAGAAACCTTATAAAAGAGAGCCAAGCAAAGAAAAGGAGAAGGAGAAAGAAAAGGAGTAGCCAATTTGTTTTGAATGTAAGGAGGTAGGACATTGCAAGATGGACTACCCTTTCCTCAAAAAAGCTTCAAAGAATTCAAGAAGGCAATGATGGGAAAATGGAGTGATAGCAAGGATTCTAGCTCTAAAGAGAAAATATAAGAGTTTGCAAACCTGTTTCATGGCACATGAAGAAGAGGTAAGATCTAAAACCAATGTTGATTTTACTTTTGAAGAATTTCAAGATGCATTTTCTAAACTTATGAATGATTTCAAAAAGCTCAAGCTAAAAAAAAGGAATGAAAAATCAAATACTTGAGTTAACTAATATACAAAAAAAATTATTAAATAAAATGAAACTTTAACTCAAAAAAAATAAGCTTTTAAAGGAACAAAAACTTGCTTTGACAAAAGAAAAGGATAAACTATCAAAATAAGATGAAACTTTTATCCAAGAAAACAAACATTTGAAAGAAGAAATGAAAAAGATTAAACCCTTTGTTGAAAATTTATTTATAGCTTGGAAAAACTTGAAATGCTCCTAAATAGTCAAAGAGATGTTTTTGATAAAGCCTGATTGGTTTTCAAACAACAAAAATAATAAAAATACTTTAAGAGTTTCTTTGTTGTAGGACTTTCAAGCATTACATGTCATTGTTGTGGTAGATTAGGATATAAAACTTATTTATATAATCACAAAAATTAAATAATATTTAAAATATTTGGGTTCCAAAAGGAATCACCACTACTAATCCAAAAAGATTCAAGATGGCTTAGGTACCTAAAGATTTTACTTGATCTCTTTTATAGATTTGTCTTGCAACCAAGGAGAAGAAAAATTTTTTTATTCAAGATACATGGTAGAAAATATGAAGCAATTCACATCTCTTGACACTCTAAATGAAAGAAATATAACTTTTGGTGACAATTGAAAAGGCAAAATCAATGGAATCGGTAAGTTTGTATCACCCTCTCTATCTATATAGAAAATGTTCTAGTTGTAGAAGGATTAAAGTATAATTTAGTATTAGTTAATTTTGTGATAGAAGTTATAAAGTTCTTTTTGAATTATCATTATATATTATTTCTAGGCTCAATGATAATGGAATTATGTTCACTGAATGTAGACATGGAAACATATATATGATAGGTCTTGATAATCTTCCTATACAAGATGGTAAATGTCTATTTATAATGAAAGCCAAAGCCAATGAGACTAGTTGATTATGGTATCGTAGATTAGGACATGTCAGCATGCATTTGCTATATAAACTGATTAAAAAAAATCTTGTAAAAGACTTGCCAAAACTTAATTTTGAAAAGAACAAAATTTATGAGGCATGCCAATTTGAAAAATAAACTAAAATTCTTTCAAATCGAAAGGCATAGTCTCCACATCTAGATCCTTGAAATTAATTCATATAGATTTATTTGGATTCACAAGAATTAATAGTTTAGGTAAAAGAAATATGGTCTTGTTATTATAGATGACTTTTTCATTTTACATGGATTATATTTTTGACACACAATGATGAAACTTTTTCAACCTTCACTATGTTTTATCGAAAGGTTTTAAATGAAAAAAGTTGTTCAATTGTTTACATCCATAGTAACTACACTACAGTGAATCTGGGCTTTAGCGACACTTTTTTTGACCTTTCCCGATGCTTTTAAGCATCGCTAAATAATCTCCCGACGTTTTGTAAAGCGTCGCTAAAGCGTCGCCTATGCAAGCGTTGGGACGCAACCTGCCGACGCTTGAAAAAAGCGTCGCTAAATTTTTATTTACCGGCGCTTTAAAGCGTCGCTAGACTAAACCCTAGCGACGCTTTAAAGCGTCGCCAGTTCAGTTTTAGCGACGCTTTAAAGCATCGCCAGTTTCAGTTATAGCGATGCTTTAGAGCATCACTAGACTAAACCCTAGCGACGCTTTAAAGCATCGCCAGTTCCAAGTATAGCGATGCTTTAAAGCCTCGCTAGACTAAACCCTAGCGACGCTTTAAAGCATCGCCAGTTCCAGGTATAGTGATGCTTTAAAGAGTCGCCATGTCCAAACCTAGCGATGCTTTAAAGCGTCGGTAGATTTTATTTTTTTAAAAAAAAATAAACAGCCATATATACAAATCCATAACCTGTATACATTATGAAAATGAAACATTCAAACCTGTATCACATCCAACATACACAAACAAATGAAAATATTCAAACCTGTATCACATATCACATACAACATACACAAACACAAATACAAACCAAATATAAAAAGTTTTATATATATATATAAATATCAATCCAAGTTCAAATAAACAAAAAGACATACATAAATAATAAAAAACCATCTAGCATCACTGATCCGTGGAAGGCTGGTTGTCGTCAGGTCTGCGGCTCGTAGATGCACCAGGAACCTGCAAGATATACATCAGGAATTATAATACATACATTATTTATATTCTAAATTATTAGATACATACAAAATTAATAAATAATTACTTACTTGAGATGACATGAACATATGCAGCATAGATGTAACATGCTCTAGCTAAGACCTAATGGTCTGCATCTCTGCTCTGTCTGCATCACGTGTCTGTCGGAGCTCTACTATCTCCTCCTAGAGCTGACGAACATGTAACTGATCATGACTCTCTCTAGTATCCCGAGTATATCTACGCACCTCAGATAACTGAGTAGGGGTAACTCCAATCCCATAACCCCTCACTCGTCCAGGACGCTCTGGTCCCATCAACTCCGAGAATACCTCGGCCTCGATGCGACTGCTCTGTGTAGATGATGAACCCTCGCCAACACGCTCGGATATCATAGAGGTAGCCCTATTCTATATTTTACAAAAAACACATATATTAATACTTAATAAAAATAAAATATAAATCATAATATAACATAAATAAAAAAATACATATATATCTCTGGACTCGTCCTGAACAAAACTGCCATCCTGGTGAACGTGAGTCATCCGATAGAACTCCACCTCACCAGGCTCCCTCCCCTGCTGATCAGCCTATATAAAGAATAAATATTACAAAAAAATTTAAAATAACATATCTTATATCCCCGTACCATTATACATGGCACATGCATGATACATGATGATACATGATGTTAAAACTAAAAGTATACTAAAAGTATTATGGATGAGAAACATACAAACTCATTCCTGAGCCGTGCATAACTCTTGGACCCCGCTGTGTGAGGAACAGACTGAGCAGCTCGTGCAGCTCTACCAATATCAGAATACGTCTGCAAAATAAAATTAAAACAATGTTATATATTGTATAAATATAATTATAACAAGTGAAAATTAATAAATTTTGAAGTGTTTGATGATGCTACACAACCTGTGCCCTCTCGGAGAACCAATAGTGCACCAGCTCCATCCATTGATGAGGGTGAACATCAGGAGGACAGGTAGCTACAACCTGCTCCTCTGTCCTACCTCTAGCTTGTAGTCTCTCTTTAACTTCGCCCTATATTCTTTTCACTTGTGATTGAGAGACTTAAGCATAAAATCAGATGAATCTGAAGGAAGAACGAACTTTCTCTACAATTTAATTAAATAATAAAATAAATATTAAATGAAATAAGCAATTCAATTGTTAAAAACCTAAGATATAAAATAATATATTAATTTTTTTACCTGCACAACTCGAAGCATTTCTATTTTATATGCAGGAAGCATGTCGTTCCACTTCGAATAATTCAGGGGACATAGCTGACCACGGCGTGCTACTGTCCCCAAAAAGCTAGTCAACAAGCTAGCGGCTTTCTTAATAGGCTGCCCTAGCTTGTTGCACTCTATCACTATCCTCTCACCCTCAGGTAACTGCCATACATCATGGACTAATGTGGGTCCTCGCCTATGCCTGAGTCTCCCGGATCCATCTACAAAAAAAAATACAGAACATTGTATATCAAAACTATTGCATATGCATGAATTGAAATGAGATAGAATTATTAAATTATGTACCCTGTATCTATATATCATCGATGATAGGCTCGTCATCAGGATGATCCATAGAAGGATCGTGATGTGCGGACTCAGAGAGAATAACATCGTCCTGAGGTGTAGAGATAGTAGCATCAACCTGATGTGCAGAAATAGAGGGACTGTCATCAGACCGATGTGAAACTGATCGACTGCCCTCAGGCTATTGTGCTGAAGAAGTACCAGCCTCGATCTGGGAAAACTGAAACTGTACATCTGCTAATCGCTTCCTTCGAGGCATGGTGTGCCTAACCTGCATTATTTAAAACAAGTCAGTCAGTCATTATAATCAATTATAACAAATTATAACGAAAATGAATTGCAATTTAAAATATAACATAATCATTAATGCAAAAAATGTAAACTATCTTACAAACTACTTACTTGTCATAATCAACAAGTTGTACCTTCCTTGGAATCCAACCTAACCAAAATGGGTTGTATCATTTATATAATCATCCGGTACAATATTATAAGGCATACACTGAGTGTAAGTATCATCATCTTCTTCTTCCACCCTTTTTTCCATGTAATACAATCTCTGGGTTTTATACATAAAAAACTTGTCGAGCTTGAGATGAAAGATAAATGGATCATCCTTCAATAACACACCCGTATGTATCAATCTTGAAAAATTGATAAGTACGAATCCGTTTGAGTCCTTTTTCAAACCTCTCGGTGTATTTATATCCACCCAATCGCATCGAAATAATACAACTTTAAAATTTCTATAAAAATCCAACTCCAAAATATCTTTAAGTATACCATAAAAGATTTTCCATCTGCTTCAACCATAACACCACTGTTCTGAGTTTTCCTAAGTTTCTCGCGCTCCTTGGTATGAAATTTAAAGCCATTTATAATAAAACCATTATATTTGTTCACAATATAATTTGGACCTCTGGCAAGTGCAATTAATTCTGCTGAACTATTTTTCTCCATCAGTAACAGTACCTAAAAAATATAATATCAATTATCGATCATTTATTCGATGTTAAAAATATATAAAAATTATTATACGACTTATATATACTAACCTGATTGGCAAGCCAATTAGGGAATAACTCAACCAACCATCTTTGTTCAATCCTTGGATTAGGACGAGTGGAATGATTGGCTTGTCGTTGTACAGATAAAATTCACTGCATGACAATCAAATATAAGTTTGACAACAACATGTCTAATATTTAGTAATATCCATGTGTAGATAGACTAACCTGCGATAGTCAGATATTATGTCACTATGTAGCAATACATAACAGTGTGCTTGTGACATGGATTTATGGTCAAGAACAATACTTTCAGCTTTTCCTATAAATCTTCTGGATGATGCAAATTTGTATATATCTGTATTCTCCATAGTATCACCATGATGTTGAGGTCGATTGAATACAGTCTCAACACCTTCGAGATATCTTGAACAAAATGTTAAACACTCTTTAGCAATATATCCCTCTACTATTGAGCCCTCAAGATGGGCTTTGTTTCGTACATAATCCTTCAAACGTACAAGATACCTTCAAAAAATATGATATTTATATCATATTAAATAATGAAAAAGTTATATAAATTATAAAATTTAAGTTTTACAATATTACCTCTCGATAGGATACATCCATCTGTAGTGTATCGGTCCACCAAGTTTAGCTTCCAAAGCTAGGTGAATGAGTAGATGAACCATAATCGTAAAAATCTAGGAGAAAAAATCTTTTCCATCTGACATAAGGTATTAGTATCAAAATAATAAAAAATATTTATTTATAGATAATATATTCTAAAGAATTTAAGTGTAATGAATAATGATTAATAATATATTATTGAATTAGTTTAGAAAGAAATGGTAAATGTAGATTATTCAGTTAGTTTAAAAATATTTTTTAATTAAATTAAAAATTGATGTGGATTCTTTTAAAAATTTTTTTTTTTAAAAAAAGGTGATATTAAGTTGGAAAAGTATTACTATTAAAATAATGAAATGTGTTTATTTCAAAAAAAAATAGTAAGATTTTTAAAAATGAATAATAATTAATAATAGATTATTGAATTAATTTAAAATAAATGGTAAATATAGATTATTCAATTAGTTTAGAAATATATTTTTAAATAAATAAAAGTTTAGTGTAGATTGTTTTTAAAAAATAAGTTTTTTAAAATTAGGTGATATTCTATTAGAAAAGTATTTGTATTAAAATAATGAAATGTATTTATTTGCAGAAAATATATTCTTTGATTTTTAGCGTAATGTAAAATGATTATTAATTTATTATTAAATTAGTTTAAAAAAAGTGGTAAATTTAGAATATTCAATTACTTTAAAATATTTTTTAATTAAATTTAAATTTTCTATGGATTGTTAATAAATTTTATTTTTTAAAAAAATTAGGTGATATTAAGTTGGAAAAGTATTAGTATTAAAATAATGAAATGCATTTATTTCAAAAAAAATTATAGGATTTCTAAAAATAAATAATAAATAACAATAGATTATTGAATTAATTAAAAATAAATGGTAAATGTAGATTATTCAATTAGTTTAGAAATATTTTTTAAATAAATAAAAATTTACTGTGGATTGTTTAAAAAATTATTTTCTAAAAAATGGGTGAAATTAAGTTGGAAAAGGCTGAGTATTAAAAAATGAAATGTTTTTTTTAAAAAAAATCATGTTTAGTATTTTTATTGTTTATGACATTCTTTTTTGGTATTATTGTAATATTTAAATATATATATATAATTAATTAATTAGTTTATTTTTTATGCATGTAAAATTTGTATTGTATAGAACCGTAGACCCATCAATTGATTAGTATGCTATTCTACGTATCTGTATATTTTTGTAATTGTATATAGATACCTAGAATTATGTACATTGGTCAATTAATTGTCCAATTTGGATAGTTTGGAAAAAGTTAACCGTAATCAAATGATATGTAATTAGGATTGTACGTAGCTGTTCTAATAGTGATGATGAGAAACATAGAGATAATATTTTCTACTATTAATGCACATCAATGTCTATCAGGTACGGAGTTGTATATAGATGTATAACTCGTTGAAGATGATGGACCCATTCATGAATCAGGTCGACGATGCGCATCTGCTTTGCCAGCATTTATTAGGAGTCATTCCACCCCAGGGCCGACTTTCTGGATCACGATTGAGTCTAGTATGGTTAGCGGATCAGTTTCACATTTTATCTCATAATGCAGATGAGATAGCGATTCAGTGCCATGCTAGAGTTTATATATTACAGTTTATGGGAGGATGTCTATTTATGGATATTGTTGCCTAGGTGGCTATCCAAGAGGGAGGTAAATTGGAAATTTAAAAATTTAAAGTAGATAATGTGCAATTAAAATCCCTTATAAAGTATTAGGTGCTGTGACAGAGTAGTAACTTGCAGAAGCTAAATAAGAATGAAGAAGCACAACACAAACACAACAAATTTATAGTGGTTCAGAGCAACCCAGCTCCTACATCCACTACCCAAGATACCACTTGGGATTTCTACTATATTCACACCCGAATAAAGTAGAATTGTTTTACAGGATTACAATCCAAAACCTCATACTTTGGTTTTAATGGGATCACCAAAAAAAATCCAACACCCTTTGATTTTGAGCAGATCACCAAAAAAACCCAACTTGATTTTCATAGGATAACAAAGAACCTAACTTAGTTTTACCAGGATCACCAAGAACCCAACACTTAGTTTTTTATCAAAGGCTCACCAAGAACCTATTTGGTTTTTCAAACGGGCTCACCAATAACCCAAACAATTCAGAAATGAATTGAAATAAATGCAACAATAATGACAAACTTAATTTGTCGGATAATTGCCAATGTAGCTTGATAGAAGTCCACTTGGATGCACTTGAATGAGCTTTAATTGCTTCAGTGGTTTCTTTACAAAATGCTTCAAGCTTTAGATTAGAGTTGGTGAAGACTTGAAGATTAACTTGAATGTTCTTGTGCTCTCTTGCTTTTTGGTAGGTAGGATATTCAATAAGGCTTCAAAACTTTGAAGAACTTTCAAAAATCTTCCTTGAGAGAAGTTCAAATCCCTCAAATATAAGGTCTTCCATCACTTCAAGGCAGTTTGAGACGTTATAGACCGTTGGGATGTGACATATGATCGTTGGAGCACTTTTTGGCATTCAAAAAAAAATTCTGGAACTAGCCGTTATGTACCTGAAAGCGATATTTGAGTCGGCTTGGATTTCTTCGAGTTGGCTCGGATCCTTCGAGTTGATAGGTCAAGTTGCCAAATCTTCAGTGCAGTCGGCTCTTTATCTCAAGGTATAAAACTTCACTCTGAATGAGTCAGCTCTTGATAGCTCGGGTCGGCTCGAACTTATATCTTTGAAAATCTTAAACTCGAGGAGTCGGCTCTCTTGAACTCTGGTCGGCTCTTCTTCTCAGGTTCTGAAATCATCACTCTGGAAGAGTCAGCTTGTTGCAGTTCAGGTCGGCTCGCTTTCTCAGGTCTTCAAAGTTAGGTCTAGCGAAGTTGGCTCTTTCTGGTTCGGGTCGGCTCCCTTGGCTGTTCTCAGAAATCTTCAAAAACTAGACTCTGGAAGAGTCGGCTCGGACTTATTCCAGTCGACTTGGATTTATTGGAGTCGGCTCGGTTACCTTCGAGTTAGCTCGAATTGCTGTGTATCAGAACCTTGTTGCGTGCCAAGAGGTGGAGTCGACTCTTCATTGTACTTGGTCAGCTCGAGTGACTTCTTTATGATTTTTACATTTCAACTCAAGAGAAGTCTCTCACCAACACTCTTACACTTTTCAAGCATACTAACTCAAAATAATTTTAAGGCGCACACACATACATAGAAGTAACCCTTTTTACATATTTTTTTTAACATTTTCATTGGGTTCTTCTTTACAAAATCAGATTACAATACAACTCAAAACAAGAAGTAAGGATGTAGGAGTTGAAGTTTGAATAAATAAATCATCCTACAAAAACTTGTAAACCACTTGAAGAGTTGTTAGAGATAAATGTGCATGCTCCAATGTTTGGTTATCATCAAAATCACTTATGGGGTCAACAGATACTGTGCTTAAAAAATTACCGTTCTACTTTTTTATTATTAAACTATTGTTAGGGTCTCGGCACAGGTCTGATTGTTGATCTGGATCAGTGGGTGCGACTGCTACGACTCTGTCACCTGTCTAACCGTCGATCCAACCATCAGGGTACTGTCACCAGTCCGGCCGCCAGGTCTTGCCATCGGTACGGCCACCAGAGAAAAAGTGGAGAAAAAAATGGAGATTACATTGGGTAATAAAATGGAGATTAAAAAGTGGACAAAAATGGTGGACAAAAAAATAATGTAGAAAAAAATTAGTGAAAAAAAAAGCGGAGAAAAAGTTTAAGAAATGATAGTGGAGAAAAAAAATTAAAAAACAAAAAAAAACCTTGGAGAAAAAAAGTTCAGAAAAAGTGGAGAAAAATTAAATGGAGAAAAAAATTTGAGAATAAGTGGAGAAAAAATACCGAAGAAAAATAATTGGCAAAAAAGTGGCGAAACAAAATGGAGAAAATAATAAGTGGAGAAAAAATTAATAGTGCAACAAAAATGTGAGAAAAGAATGGATAATAAAAAATAGAATTAAAAGTGGACACAAAATAGTGGAAAAAAATAATGGAAAAAAATTAAGTGGAGAAAAAAAAAATTGAGAAAAAAAAGTTGAGAAATAATAGTGAAGAAAAAATGAAGAAAAAAATTGGAGAAAAAAAAGGTGGAGAAAAAAGTGGAGACACAAATTAAGTGGAGAAAAAAAAATGGAGGAAAAAAGTTAGAAATAATAGTGGAGAAAAATAATTGAATAAAAAAAAAGTGGTGACAAAAAGGGAGAAAAATAATAAGCGAAGAAAAAAGGGGAGAGAAAAAATAAAGTATTGAAAAAAAAATAATAGTGCAAACAAAAATGTGGGAAAAAAAGTGGATAAAAAAAAAAAAGAGGAAAAAAAGGAAAAAAAGGGGAGAAAAAAATGATAAAAAGGTTCAAAAAAAATATAGGTTTAACCTACATCTTCTTTAAAGGGCCATCCAAAAAAATGCTCAAAAAAAAAAGGGAAAGCGCAAGTTGAACATGCAGCTCTTCTCCCTGCATCTTCAGCCAAGTTAGCAATCCACCATGTCTACAGCATAATAACCAGAAAAAAAAAAACTCGAGAAAATGCAGTTCAAAAAACAAAAAAAAATCTCTTAAGATGCAGGCTGGGCCTGCCTCATCTTCAGCCAAGTCAGCCGCCCCATCGTGTCTGCAGTATAATCGAAAAAAAATAAAACTTGAGAAAACACAGGACGAACCCGTGTTTTCAGGCTACGTCGCGAAATTGCAGAAGACGTGGCGAAACGCAGCTTTGGCCTACATATTTCGCTGAAACCAAAAAAATAATATATAAATTTTAATTAATAATGTTTTTTATTTATTACTAAAATGCCATTCAAAATGTTTGATTTAATTTCGAAAATGTCCTTCGTATGTTTGATTTAATTTGGAAAATGCCCTTCGTAATTTTTGATTTAATTTCTTTCTAAATGTCCTTCATAATTGATGTGGCGGGATCGCTGACGTGGAACCCATGTCAGACCCTGTCAGCCGCCATGTCGGACGAAGCTGCCATGTGGGATGCCTCTGCCCAGACTCCTTCGCCCGGTTGCGCTCTCTCCCCGGATCGAGATGTCGTGGTCAAAGTCGAGCTACACCCCACCATTCGCCCGGCGCCGCACTCCCTTCGGGTCGAATCGACGTGGCCGAAGTCGAGCTCCGCCCCTCCTTCGCTTGGCCGTGCTCCCTTCAAGTCAAGATGCCATGGCCGAAGTCTTGCTCCGCCCCTCCTTTGCCCGGTCGCGCTCCCTTCGGGTCGAGACGCCGTCGCCGAAATCAAGCTCCGCCCCTCCTTCGCCCGACCGCGTGCTCCCTTCGGGTCGAGACGCCGTAGTTGAAGTCAAGCTCCGCCTCTCCAGATCGGCTCCACCTCGGATGAAGAGATCTGTAATCAAAGGAAGTCGCCGCTCTCCCTGGATGGCGCCCGACACCCAAGGGCACGAAAAGATGCCTGCCAGGCCGCGATGATGGTCCCAGCTACCACTTGCACACAAAATGGAAAGAATCTCTCGATCGAGGCTCTGCACTCCCCCCAAACATTTGTAGCCTCCAAAAGAAGAAGTCAACCAGCAGATCCGAATCCAAGAGGCGGCGACCCTTCGATCGAGGCCCTGCTAAGTTATCCAAAAGGGAGCGACCAGAAGGAATGTCAGAGCGAATGGTAGCTTCCATACCATAGATACGGAAAGGCAACCCGTCCATGGCACGAAACATCGCCACATGCGCCCGTAAGCATGGGAAGATCCCGAGGTAAGCGGCGCGCAACGATCCTGGCTAAAAAGGGTCTCCCAGATTCAAACTAAGGTAAGTTCAGATCCAATCAAGTGAGGCCAAAAATGAGCAAGAAGAGGGCAGCGCACAGGAAGACCACCGCTCTAGGCTACTGTAAACCCCTAGGATGGGTCTTGATGGACACAGCCACTCAGCTCGGGCTCTCCTCTACTGCCACTCCCGCACTCTACTCTCGACCCGCTTTCTCTCTCTCATTTCATAAGTTCTCCTCCTAGCATGGAGTCCACCCTCGGGGCTCGATCGGGAGGATCTGTTCCCGTGGATCGCCATTGACTTAAGCATCGGAGTGCCCCCGCCGGGATCACCGGCCCGGGTCTCTAACTCTATTTTGCAGGTCTGGGTGTCGGGTAGGATCTTGAGCGACAGGAGCGCAGTCCGAGTTCAACCTCAGCTACAGGCCACGGTGACCAGGTGGCAATAGATGGGTGCACCAGGTAGGGGGGCAGGATGCATTCTGATCCAACCCAATCCCCTTGCAAGCAACCCACTGGAAGGATGGTGACAACACGAGCGAGAGAAGTCTCCACCAGCCATGTAGGAGATCCCCCTTCCCGTGGGGACCTGCATAGTCCAGAATGGGAGCTCCCCGATCCACTTCAACCACCTCTGGTGGATGCTCAGCTAGCCGCACTCGCCTAGCAGATGCAGATTCTCACTGTAGCGAGGTGCCAGCTGCAGCACCAGCACTGGTCCTTGGCTACCCACCAACAGGCAGGGACTCCCGCGGCCCAAGTTGCCGCACCCTGCATAGCCTACGGTCCTTCCAAGGAAGGCCCTCCTTGTCGCGAGCCGCGAAAGACTGTCGGGGAAGGCACAGGACCCCGATGAAGAGACATTGGACCGGGTCCACCGACCGGGAAAGCCGATCTTCGACCTATGAGTGGGATGCTACTTATCACCCTCGAGGTCATAGGGGCAAGGCCTCCCATCGCGACCCCCCTCAACAAGCACATTCACCTCCCCCATCGGTCTCGATGGAGGGATCAACCGATGAAGCCATCAGGCGCTTGGCAGAGAAGCACCTAGAGGAACAGGAGTGCAAGATGGCGGAGCTATCCTGCCAGTTTGCCAATCTGCAGTGCTCTACCAATGAGCCGGCAGGCTACGACGCTCGTCTCCCTTTCTCCCGAGAAGTCCAAGAGGAACCGGTTCTGGGTCAGTTTAGCATGCCACAGGTGGATCCTCACGATGGGACCACCACCTCCTTGGATCATCTTGAGAGCTACAAAGCGCTCATGAGAGTTCAGGGAGCGACTAGTCCAGGGAGCGACTGACGCTCTCCTCTGCATCACCTTTCCTGCCTCTCCGGAAAGCAGCTTAGGCATGGTTTACCCACCTTGAGCCGGAGAGCATCAATTGTTTCACTCAACTTGAGTGAAAGTTCATGGCCCACTTCGAGCCTGTCGAAAAAGGTTTCATAAGAGGCAGACAACCTCTTTCCATCAGATAACAGGACCACGAGCTCCTGCGGGACTACATGGCTCGCTTCAAGGTTACCGTCTGGAGATCTACAACCTTGATGATCTAGTTACTATGCTGGCACTGAAGAGAGGGCTTAGGACTTTCCGCCTGACCTACTCTTTTGACAAGAAACCTCCCAAGACTTACTCCAAGCTCCTCCTCTGAGTCCAGAAGTACATCCGTGCCGAGGAGGCGGATCGCACGAGGAGGGAGTTGGATGGGAAGCCTCTAAAGAAGCCAGCTCCCAAGGAGTCATCCGGGATGCGAAAGCCCGGACCAACCATACCAAACTTTCGCTAGAGGCCGAAGTTGAGGAGATACCTCATCTCGAAAGAAAGATTCATGCCTCTTCTCGCCCTGAGGATGAAGATCCTTATGGAGATCGAGGGTGAGCGCTACCTGAAGTGCCCACCCGCACTGAAGCCGTCTACCGGTCATGACAGGATGAAGTATTGCCAGTTTCACCATGACCATGACCATGACATCGAGGATGCGGCACCTCAAGAAGGAGATTGAAGACCTCATAAAGAGGGGTTACCTCAAAAGGTTCATGGGGGGCAGGCCTCTAGCGGAACCTCAGGCACTCACCACTCTCCCTTCAATCACTACAGTCGACAACCGCCCTACCGAGAAGCTGGTGGGGGTGATATGCTGGGAAGTCGAGCATGCTTCCAAGAAGGCTCGGGGGAAGAAAGTTCTGAAAATGTACTTACCTTTGTGAGGGAGAGGGAGGTTGAAAATGAAAATGTAAACAATGATGCTGTGGTCGTTAAGATGACGATCGTATAGCATCCTATAAGATGGATTATTGTCGATAGTGGAAGCTCGACTGATGTCCTTTTCTACGATGCTTTTTCAAGGATGAATCTACCCTCTGCTCAGCTTAAACCTGTGCACACAGCCCTCGTTGGTTTCACAAGAGACTTTGTAGGAGTCGAGGGGAAGATCACTCTCCCCATTACTGCCGGAATGCCACCTCGGTAGAGCACCATCATGATAACCTTCATGGTTGTTAGGCTCCCCTCAGCCTATAACATGATCCTTGGCCGACTCAGGCTCAACCTGCTCGACATGGTCATTTCCACAAAGCAGCTGTTGGTGCAATTTCCAACCCCCTACGGTGTTGGGGAGATGAGGAGGGCACCTCAGCCATTCTAGTATTGTCTCCAAACTATTCCTAGGGCCAAGGTCTCCGAGGACGACACCAGTGCAGACGACCTCGACCAAAGGGCATAGGACCCCAGGGGTGGCCTGGTCGAGCGCCTGCTGTCGTACCCTCTCGAAATCGACCCGACGAAGATGGTGCATATTGGGGAGCAGCTGCAAGATGATGAGCAAGCCCACCTGTTGGAGTTTCTTCGAGTGAACGTAGATGTATTCGCTTGGATGGTGGCTGATATGCCCGGGAACACATCTAATATTATAACCCACAAGCTGAGCATCGATCCAAAATATTGCCCCATCTGGTAGAAGAAAAGAAGTTTCGCATCAAAGAGGCAACGTGCGATCAATGAGGAGGTAGATGAACTCCTCACGACCGGCTTTGTACGAGAAGTGCAGTATCCAAGCTAGTTGGCGAATGTGGTTATGGTTAAGAAGAATAATGGAAAGTGGAGGATCTGTGTGGACTACACCGACCTCAATCGAGCCTATCCAAAGGATAGCTTTCCACTACCGAAGATCGATCAGTTAGTGGATGCCACCACGAAGCACCGCTTGCTCTCCTTCATGGATGCATTCTCCGGATACAACCAGATCCGGATGCACCCAGAGGATGAGGAGCACACTATCTTCATCACCAACCGAGGGACGTACTGCTATCGGATGATGCCGTTCAGCTTAAAGAATGCTGGCGCCACGTACCAACGGCTGGTCAATCGGGTCTTCAAAAACCAAATTAGCAGAAACATGAAAGTCTATGTGGATGACATGCTTGTTATGAGCAAGCCGAGGTCAGACCACGTCACCGACCTCATGGAAGCCTTCCACAACCTCTAGGAAAACAAGATGAAGCTAAACCCGATGAAGTGTGCTTTCGGAGTAGCAGCAGGAAAATTCCTTGGCTTCATGGTGACCCAGAGAGGGATCGAGGCAAACCCGGAGAAGGTCCAGGCAATCGTTGACATAGAGCATCCAACCTCGAAGAAGCACAGGTCCAGCGCCTGACGGGTCAGATCACAGCACTAAGCCGGTTCATCTTGAGGTCGATGGACCGCTGTCTTCCTTTCTTCAAGGTGCTGCACAAGATACATTACTTCACCTGGACAGAGGAATGCAAGGCAGCCTTTGATGAGCATAAAGACTTTTTAGCATCACCATCGCTGCTCTCTAAGCCGAAGATAGGGAAGGAGCTCCTACTGTACCTAGCGGTCACCCTGGGATCTGTCAGCTCGGTCCTTGTCTGCACGAATCAGGATGGATCCCAGAAGCTAGTGTACTATGCCAGCAACATCCTCCGGGATGCGGAGATCAGGTGCACCTAATCCGAAAAGCTAATTTTTGCTTTTATCATGTCTGCCTAGTGTCTCAAGCCATAATTCCAAGTGCATCCGATCGTGGTCCTGATGGACCAGCCCTTGAGGGCTGTGCTCAGTCGCCCCGACACATCTAGATGTTTGGCTAAGTGGGCACTGAAGCTCAGCGAGTTCGACATTGTGTACAGACTGAGGTCATCTCAGAAGGCTAGGTGCTAGCCGACTTCCTGATCAGGGCTTGCTGAAGAGCCAGAGCAGACAACCCCGGAGAATCAGATGGAGCCCGGAGCCGAGGAGGAGTCTTGGATCCTCCATGTCGATGGCATGTCCAACATAGGCAGGAGCGGAGCATCCTTGCTAACAGCAACAGAGTTGTAGCTAAATGTGCACTCCACTTCAAATTCACTGTCACAAACAACCAGGTAGAGTACGAGGCACTCCTCGTAGGCCTCAGGGTCTCCCACAAGCTGGGTGTGCGAAGCTTAAAAGTCTTCACCGACTCCCAGCTGGTGGCCAAATAGGTCTCCGGAGAGTATGAAGCTAGAGATCCCCAGATGATGAAGTACTTGGAGCGGGTCCGCTCAAGCACGACAGGCTTCCGACGCTTCAGCATCTCTCACATCCTTCAAGGAGAGAATGCCTACGCTGATACGCTGTCAAGACTTGCGACCTTATCGGACTCATCACTAGGACATGCCCATATCGAGTACCTCGAAAATCCAAGCAACGAAGCTCCCTCAGAGGTGCAGCAAGTCACCCCGAAGCTGAGCTGGATGGATAGGTACACCAGATACATCAATGATGGCACCCTACCAGAAGACCGCACAGAGGCCGGCCTCGTCAAGAAGAAGGCCTCGTTGTTCATCCTGATGGAAGGACAGTTCTACCGCCGATCCTACTCCTATCCGCTCCAAAAGTGCCTGAGACACGTAGAGGTAGCCTTCGTGCTCCAAGAGATACACGAAGGCCTTTACGGAAATCACGTCGGAGGGAGGATGCTCGCGTACAAGGCCTTCCACCAAGGATACTATTGAGAGACCATGAGGGAGGACGCCGCCGACTTCATGAGGAAGTGTGACCGGTGCCAACGCAACGCCCACATACAATGTCAACCAGCAGCACCGCTCCTAGCTCTCTGCCCCATTGCCATTTGCCCAAAGAAAAATGGACATCCTAGGTCCATTTTCCCCTACATCAGGGCAACGGAAGTTTCTGATAGTGGCCATTGACTACTTCACCAAGTGGGTAGAAGCAGAGCCACTCGCACAGATCACGGAAGCCAAGGCTGCTAGTTCTTCTGGAAGTCGATCATCTGCCACTCTGGGCTACCTCACAGCATCATCATCGATAACGGGTGGCAGTTTGACAACCAGAAGTTCAAAGAGTTTTGTACTGATCTCAGCATCCAACATCGCTTCACCTCGGTGGCTCACCCCCAGACCAACGGGGAGGCCGAGGTGACCAATCGGACTATCCTCAAAGGACTCAGAACCAGGCTAGACCAGGCCAAGGGTAAGTGGGTAGAAGAACTTCCGAGCGTTCTTTGGGCCTACCACACAACACCCCACACGACCATGGATGAGATGCCTTTCAGCCTCGTCTTCGATGCAGAAGTCGTTGTTCTAGTCGAACTCGATGTGCCCACACTACGAATCTAGCAGTATGATGAAGCAGAGAATCCGGCGTGCCTTCTTCTCAACTTGGACCTCCTCGAGAAAACTAGAGACAAGGTTCAACTTGGACCTCCTCGAGAAAACTAGAGACAAGGTTTCGACTCCGGATGGCAGCTTACCGGTAGTGAGTAGCCCGGTACTACAATGAGAGGGTGAAGCCAAAGATCTTCCACCCAGGCAACCTAGTGCTGCGCCAAGTTGAAGCCTCCCAACCTCGGGAATGCGGAAAACTCTCACCAAACTGGGAGGGTCCCTATAAGGTGGTCGAAGCTTTTCCACAAGGAGCTTACTACCTAGTGGACCTGGACGGTGCCAGATTCTCGTGGACATGGAATACCTGCGACCTGAGAATGTACTATCAGTAATGTAAGGCCTTTCTCCAATAATAATAAAGATTCTCTTTGTGCAAATCAATTTTACCTTGCAGGAACATCACTGCCCGGCCCTAGGTCTGGCATGTTCAAGCCCGGAGTCCAGCTCTCTGGCACTGAAGCCCGGAGCCCAGCTCTTCGGTACCCAAGCCCGGAGCCCAGCTCTCCGGTACAGCTAAAGACCGAGTCCAGCCCTCTGGCACTCAAGCCCGGACTCTTGTCCGGCACCAAAGATTGGAGACTTAAGAAGCCTGGCACTCAAGCCTGGAAACTCCTGAAGCCCGGCACCATGCTCATAGTCTAGAGATGTCAGCAGAACTCCAAGTAGTCCGCCATCTACCACTTGACTCACAATACGGTCCCGAAGCCCAGAAACTCCTGAAGCCCAACATCGTGCTCACAGTCTGGAGATATCAGTGGAACTCCTAATAGTCCGCCATCTACCTCTTGACTCATAGTACGGACCCCGAAGCCTGGAAACTTTTAAAGCCCGGCACCTCACAATGGCCTGGCATTTCGAACAAGTGTAACCTCCAAACTCGGCCTCGCCGTGCACACCTGGAGCTGGTCTCAACCAAGATCGATAGACCTTATCAAGCAAAGCACTAGGAACCATTCAGCCACTTCGCCCACGAGGTGGGAATGACTCAGCGAGTTGAGAACCCCTTCCTAACTACCTTACGTGTTCAAGACTCGGCAGAGAAGAATGAAGGGAAAATTGACAAAGTGAAAAAAAAAGAAAAAGAAAGAAGAAGAGAAGAACACAAGCAAAGTGACTGGAAAAAATGTTTATATTGATACCAAGCAATTTAGTACAATTGCTCCTGGGCCCTGACATGTCGGACAGCCCAGGTCAGAAGTAAAAAGGGAAAAGAAAATTACAAGGGCCCCTATTCTATTCGGCCAGCTCCTTCCCAGGATGGCGTACGGGTGGGGCACCATCTTCTAGAGCATCTGGCAGCGCGGCTTTGGCCTGGGCGACCATAGCTGGCGAAGATAGATCGGAGGTAGTAGTCGACTCCTCAGTCTCGTCCAAGTCTAGGGTCAGTTCCATGCCCGGAGTTCCTGGATATCTGAGCAAGCTCTTGTTCTTGTCCGGGATGACATCCTTCACCTTGGATCGGAGGTACATGAAGCCTTGGAAGAATGAGTCGGCCGCCATTTCGTGGAACTCAGTGAGGAAATCTATAGAGGCTTTATATCTCGCCATGGCCTCTGCAACACCCTTCTTGGTAGCCTTAACTTGGCCGACCGCCTCGGCGGCCTCCTTCTTTGCAGCCCTACCGATTCAATTGCTGTAGAAGCCTTCTTGTCTACAGCGATGGCTCTCTCCTCGGTGACGGCAACCGTCTCTCTCGCCGCCTCCAACTCAGCTTGAATAGATTGGGCTCATCCCTTCTCCTGGGCGGCCTCAGTACTGAGCTCCTTCAGCCTCGACTCCTTGGCTTTGAGCTCATTCGCCCTGCTCTTTGATTGGCTCCTCTCCCGTCCAAGCTCTCCTTGAGCTCCTTTATATGCCTTTCGGCACTCACGAGCTCCCCCTATAGCTTCTTATTCTTCTGGCTCGCCTCCCAAGCATCGTCTTTTTTTGCTTCACTCCGGGTCAAAGACTCGAACTACGCTGCACGCTACTCGTCCTTCTTAGACTAGTTTTTGCAGCAGTTCCTAATCAGCAGAAGTTTGGCACCGAGCTGCAACGAGGAAGATGTCAGCCATAGGAACAAAGAGAAAAAGATAAAGCAAGATGAAGAAAAGTACTTACCGAGAAGAGCTGGGGGAAGGTGCTACCGATCGCCTCCCCTAGGAGTTTCCCAGCCTTCTCCCACAGGTCGCATGACTGGACTACAAAGTCCATAATGCGCTCAGCCAAATCCTGGTCCTGGTCTAGGGAGACATTTGAAACCAGTCTGAAGGGAACCCGGTGGTAGTCCCTCTCCCTCTTGTTCACCCCCAATGCGGAGTCTCCTGCTCCGCCAGTATTAGAAGCGTCAGAGGTGCGATGGGAGCTCAGCACTAGCGGCACCGACTCTTCTCTTTCGTGGTCTCCCTCCTCCTCGACGTCAATGATCTCCAAGGGAGGAGAGATGGTGGGGACACCACGACCAAGACCAAGCTTCAAGAACCCATCTAGATAACAGAACAAGAAAAATAGGACCTGCACCGTCGAGCCAACCCGAGACCGTCGAGCCAATCCCAGGTTCCAAAGATTTCCAGAAGTCTCCAGATATTTTTTCCTTTTATTTCAATTTTTTTGTAATTAAAAGGAAATAAAATCCCATGAATTTCGTGTAATAAATTCCCCCAGCCACTTCTTAGGATTAGTTTTATTTTGGTAACTAATCCTTGGATTTGTTAACACCTAAGCCAGTTTTAGGTTGTTCTGGAAATCCATTCGAAGCCTATAAATGAGGGCGCGATCTCTGTACAAAGTATGATGGAATTGTAATGAACCCCCAGCTTCTTCTTCAATTGAGTCTTCTTCTTGCCTTTCTTAATGAGGGCGCGATCTCTGTACAAAGTATGATGGAATTGTAATGAACCTCCCAGCTTCTTCTTCAATTGAGTCTTCTTCTTGCCTTTCTTGCCGAGGTGATGTCAAGGGGTGAGAGGCCCCGTCCATGCCTTCGTCGCGACTACGACATTGAGGGTGTGAGGCCCCCATTGATCTCCATCATCCCACTGCACCATCCCTTCCATGCCATCATCGACCACTACACCTCCCTCCCACGACTGACCCCATCATCCCCAAACTCCTTCCCAACTTACTGCTTGGTCCTAAAAGAAGACAGCCCCAGGTTTCTCCATCACCAAACCTTCTTCCTCCAGTCCAGACCCCCCCTCACTATCTTCCCCGAAGCTTAGATCCAAGCTCGTCGCCTAAACATCCCTCCACCGGTCATCCCATCACCAACTGTCCTCCTCCGGTTCAGACCCCTCTCCTCTAGTCTCCGTCGTCCAAAAGCCTCCTGTCATTCGTGAACCTTCCCCGGTTCACCATCACCCGGACTCCTTCCTCCAGCCTCCCATACCAGAACTCCTTCCTCTGGATCCCATCGCCAGACCATCCCCCCTTGGAGCCCGCCCCGCCGCCAGCCTCTTCTCCGGAGCAACCCCCCCAACGGAGCTTCCGCCCAAGCTCCGAATCCTCCCCTCCCTGCTCCTGAGCTCACGGCTTCTTCCCCGAACGATTGCTACCATTTTTTTACCGAAGTCCAACTCCACCCCCCCTTCTTGAACGAAGCCCCGGCCTCCTCGGAGATCGCCCGATGCCAGCTCCTTCTCCGGACCACCGGCCTTGGAGTTTTCCGCCCTGTCTATGGACTGATTCCCCTGTTCCATGAAGCATCCCGCTGTTTCTACAAAGAAAACACATTGAACTGCTATTGAAAGAAGATAGAAATAGCTATTCCAGCTATTCCTTCTATTCCACACATATCCCAAATTTATTCCAGATTGGATAATCCCTGTTTATTTTAATTTGGGTTGTGTTTTCAGCTTTGATTGTCTCACTTAGGCTAATCTGAGGTTAATTGTGTTAGGTCCTTTTCGATACCAAGCCTTGAAGGGATCCTAGCCATCAACCTGTGCTCCTGATGCCTGTTGTTGGAAGACTGATTGTTGATCACCCAGGCCACATCTTCCAAGTTAAGTGATCTCATCACAAGAAAATAGCTATTACTGTCGTAAGGTCCTATCTCTCTTTACTTGCTTTAAATCTGAAGTTTTGAAATGCATGCATGTCCTTGATCAGGGATTTCTCAATCTCTGAGTCTTGGTTCTTTGTTATTTTATTGAGTCTAGCATGAGGGAATGCATGATCTAAGATCTACCCTATTTGAATGTTCTCCAAAATCTGTGTTTATTATAAGCATCAGTACTCGTCCGGATTCTTAGGATAATTTTCATGCATGCCATTCCCCATCACCCTTTCTTTGGTATCAGAGCATCGTTTCACATCATTCTTGGTATCAGAGCACAGTTAGAACATGCAATTTGTTTAGCTCATTCACTATTTTTTCTACAGTATTTTTGGTAGCTGAATATTAGTTCTTTTGCTTTGCTTAGTTCTGCCGCATTTCTTTATTTTAGTTATTTAATTGCAAGCATACCAAAAAAAAAATCTGTGTTTCATTTCTGTGTTTCTTAGTTTGCATTAGGATCATGGAATGTGCATTTTATATTGTGCATTAAGCTACTTAAGGGCGGCAATATCATAATAGGGAAAGACTTCATTACCTTTTCTTAGCTTACAACAACCACCCTGCATTGCGGACCCAAGCTTTTAATTAAAATCTAGTAGAAACGTACTTTTGCTCTAGAGAGCTTAGGGACACCAACTGGTCGAGTCAAGACTAAGTGTCTATTCATGGCGTCAGCCCATTCTATGTGTGCTATTGCTCTTGGTGTCTAGGCTTGGTGATTCAGGGCTAGTGAGTTGGTCCGCCTACCGGCCAATCCCAGATTGGTGTCTAAGGTTGGCGATCAGGGACCTCCACTCTCCTACACCTACCTAGCCAAGAATAGGGTTACTACAGACTGGTTTGTCACCTTAACTTGGGCAACTGGTTGAGATTCTAGGTCTAGTATACCGTAGACAAGTTTGCCTGCTTGAATCATGTCCACTATAGTAGGAGTCTCATATCAGCCCGAGTCATCCATGGACAACCTGCAAGAAACCCTGTTAAAAACCATGTCAGAACACTTTGTCCAAATGTCTGCTCAATTGTCTACCCAATTGACCAGGTTAAACCAATGTGAGGCACCACTTGATTCCATGGAGAGATCCCTAGGCCACCATTTGAGCATAAACCTGAGACTCCATTTTTTCCAATGACCAAACCAGAGGAAAGACCCATTTGGCGCATCGAACCTTATGCCCCCACTTTTAATGAAAGCCTAAACCCTGAGGGTATATCGATTGCGAAGAATAAATGGATCAGTATTTTGAGCGTACTAACATATCGGAATTAGGACAGGTTAAGTTGCCAAAACCAGTTCACCCCAACATGCTAGGTCACATTGGTATGTTATTGAGCATGAATGTTATCACAAAGGAGAAGAAATAAGTACTTTGAGAGACATGAGAAGTAAATTGAGAGATAAGTACCTAGGTAGATTCTATGAACAAAGACTTTTAGATCGATGGTACCGATTGAGACAGGATGATAGGCCAGTGTCTGAGTATATCAAAGAATTCCAGGTGCTTGTCAGGAGATGTAACACCACTGAATCTAAGTCTGAGACCATAGCTAGGTTTCGAGATGGTTTATGTAGGGATATCCAGCGGAAACTTCTCCATTGGAAGATTTATAGCCTGGAAGAAGCCTATGACACTGCTAGGAATTTGAGTCATATCAAGAAAATTCATGAACTACCAAGTTAGGCCCAGCAGGGTTAGTACCTTTGAACCCAAACCCAATCCTAGTCAACTTCCTTTAGACCAACCAACTTCTACTATCCCATTAATTCATATGAATGATAGGAACAAAAACCCTGAAGTACAAATTGAGTGCACTAATATTCAAGAATTAGGGTATCCCCAGATTGAAGAGCTAGGGAAGGAAGAGGACAAGTCTGAGCCCATTGAGAAAATGTATGAGGCCGACATGAGTTTATTAGATGAGTATAAAGGAGAATATTTCAACTATAGTACCTTACCTGAGGAAGTCCATGTAGAAGATAAGATTGTTGAGCCTAGTCCGGAAACACCAAAGTAATAAGAAATTAGTGAGGACCTGGTTCCCGTAAATCAATGCCCTCAGGAAGAACCCACTTTTTTAGCCTCAATCTAAGACCTAATTCAGCCCCCTTGTAAAGAGCTCATTCCTGTTGATGACCTTTTTCTAGAACTAACTAAGCCTTCCTTGCATGAAAATTCTACACTTACTTTGACCAATTCTCCATTCATCAATTTGACCTTATAACACCCGTAGCTCACTATTCTAATCTTAAGGTCTTTCGCAAGTCACGAAGATCTGTTCCCTAAGCCTAATAAATTGTCAAATAAACACTTGATCTAATTCCCCTGCCATTGCAGCTAGAGTATCCGAATCAGCATAATCTTTTGCACAGATGTTAGAAATTTGCATAAGGAAATCATCCAAAAGATCAAAATGAGTACGATGCTTATAAAAGACAACTGTTTAGAAAATGTTTCAAAGAATTTTCTGTAGGGGATTTTATCATGATAAGAATCAGCCCTGAACGATTTCTTCCTGAAACCGTCAAGAACTGCATTCTCGAAGTGCTGGACCTATAAAATTATTAAGAAAATGGACCCGATGCCTATGTGCTCGAGTTACCCCCTGATTTAGGCATTAGCTCAATTTTCAATGTTTCTGATCTAACGAGAGTACAAGGAAACGGTAGTAATTCTAGTGAGACATTCGGGCTTGACCCTTTGCTTGAGAGAGGAAACCTACCCTGAGTGTCCACAAAAATGGCCCGAGCAAAAAGAGAAGATCGAGAGAATCTTGAATGATCAAGCTGTCAGTACCTGACGGAATAGCTAGCAGTGCTACGCCGCTACTTGGTAAGATGGCAAGGTCATCCCAAATCAGAAGACTCGTGGATTACCAGAGAGGACCTAAACGCATTGATCCGGATCTCTTGGGAAGAGTATCAAAGCCAAACAGACCTTACTCAACGGGTTTGAGTTCCTCCCACCCCAGGGAAATGGTGGGGACACCAAGACCAAGACCAAGCTTCAAGAACCATCTGGATCACAGGACAAGGGAATGGAGCTGCACCCATCACAGCCCCCCCGACCTACCGAGCCGACTCGAGACACGGTCAAACCAAATCCCAGGTTCCAGAGATTTCCAGAAGTCTCCAAATTTTTTCCTTTTATTTCAATTTTTGTAATTAAAAAGGGAATAAAATCCCATGAAATCTCGTGTAACAAATTCCCCCCGCACTTCTAGGATTGTTTTATTTTGGTAAAAATCCTGGATTAGTTAACACCTAAGCCAGTTTTAGGTTGTTCTGGAAAATCCGTTCGAAGCCTATAAATGAGGGCTCGATATCGTACAAAGTATGATGGAATTGTAATGAAACCTCCTAGCTTTCTTCTTCTCCGATTGAGTCTTCTCTTGCCTTCATTGTCGAGGTGACGTCGAGGGGTGAGAGGCCCGTCCATGCCTTCGTCACGACTGCGACGTTGAGGGGTGCGAGGCGCCCATCGATCTCCTCGTTCCACTGCACCATCCCTTCCACACCATCTCACCACTGCACCTCCCTCCCACGACCGACCCTGTCATTCCCAAACTCCTTCCCAACTTACTGCTCGGTCCTCAAAGAAGACAGCCCCAGGTTTCTCCATTGCCAAACCTTCCTCTAGTCAGACCCCCCTCACTGTCTTCCCCGAAGTTTAGATCCAGCCCATCACCTAAACATCCCTCCACGGTCATCCCATCACCAAACGTCCTCCTCCGGTTCAGACCCCTCTCCTCTGGCCTCCATTGCCCAGAAGACTCCTGTCATCTGTGAACTTTCCCCGGTTCACCATTGCCCGGACTCCCTCCTCCGGCCTCCCGTACCAGAACGCCTTCCCTTGGATCCCGTTGCCAAACCATCCCCCTCGGAGCTAGCCTCGTCGCCAGCATCTTCTCCGGACAAAACCCCGCAATGGAGATTCTGCTCAAGTTCCAGATCCTCCCCACCCTGCTCCCGAGCTCACGGCTTCTTCCCTGGACGACTACTGCCATTTTTCTACCAAAGTCCGACTCCTCCCCCCCTTCTTGAATGAAGCCCCAGCTTCCTCGGAGATCGCCCGATGCCAGCTCCTTCTCCGGACCACAGGCTTGGAGTTTCCGCTCCGTTACGGAACGATTCCCTGTCCACGAAGCATCTGGCTTGTTGCTACGAAGAAAACTCATCGAGCTGCTGTTGAAAGATGACAGGAATAGCTGGAATAAGCCCTATTTATTTTAATTGGGTGTGTTTTCAGCTTTGATTATCTCACTTAGGCTAATCCAGGTAATTGTGTTAGGTCCTTTCCGGTACGAGCTTGAAGGGATCCTAGCCATCAACCCTGCTCCTGATGCCTGTCGTTGGACGACTGAGTTGATCACCCATGCGCATCTTCCAAGGTTAAGTGATCTTATCACAAGAAAATAGCTATTACTGTCATAAGGTCCTATCTCTCTTTACTTGCTTTAGATCTGAAGTTTTGAAATGCATGCATTCCTTGATCAGGAATTTCTCAATCTCTGAGTCCTGGTTCAATGTTATTTTATTGAGTCTAGCATGAGGAAATGCATGATCTAAGATCTATCCTATTTGAATCTGGTTTATTATAAGCATCGATACTCATCTGGAGTCTTAGGGTAATTTTCATGCATGCCGTCCCCCATCACCCATTCTTTGGTATTATAGTATAGTTCCACATCATTCTTGGTATCAAAGCCTAGTTTCACATCAAGAGACTACGGCAGCAGTAACGGTAGCGGCCCTGGCCGGACGACCATTCGGGCTCTGGGGCAGGACCAGTTCGCGTCACCTCAAATGCTCGGAGACGAGCTCAGCAGCCCTCCGGCTTGGCTCGGCATGGGCTCGATCGCCCTCCTTCCCTACTCAGGGATGGTCTCGGCCCTTCTCCCGCTCGGCTTAGTCGATGCGGCAGGTGCAGTCACCATCCACTTTTTCGGAGCCCTCTTCTTAGTGATCGCCGCCGGTGGACCCCTCTTCTTGGTGATCACGAGGAGGTCATCCAGAGAGAACTTCATGCCTGGACAAAGAAGGGAGAATGTCAGCTCTGAGATTTGAAAGACAAAAGAAAAAGTGCAAGGATAAAAAGTTCGAGTTGAACTCACCCAACTCTCTCATTGGGCTGACCCCGGCTTCGAAGAAGTTCTGCTCTGACAGCAGAACCTCGAGGAAAGGAACTGGATGGTATGGAGTTGCTCGAAGACCTCTCGGTCAGCTTCTTCGACCGTTGAATTTCGATTAGGGGACCGATCCGGGTCACTCCAGATCCAGTCGGCCCCCTCGATCGAGGCAAAGAAATACTTACTCTTCTATCCTTTGATGGAAGAGGGGAGTTTGAATTTAATGCCCTTCGAGCGGGAAGAGATGGACCACCACCCCTCATTAGAAGGGTAGCATTTCAGGATAAAGAAGACTGAACAAAGAAAAATAGGCTATGATCCCATGGAAGTGATAGAGGACTATGAAGCAAAAGATTGTCTTCACAGCATTGGGGACGAGCTGAGCAGGGACGAGGCGGTAATTACTTAGCACAGAAAGGATGAAAGGATGAAAGGGAAATCGAAATCCCCTGCAGAGTTTCCTCGTAGAGGGTGATCCGGCTTGGGCCACTAGAGGTGACCCATTCCCTTGGTCGAAAGACCAAGAGCCGGATAGCTTCCTGGATACCATAAGTCTCCCGGATGCTCGCTAGTTCCTCAGCAGAGATTGTCGAAACAACCCCGTCGGGACCTGTCGACCGAGAAGGTTCGGGGGCGGGTTCAGGTGGAGGAGGAGGAGGGGGGCTGGTTATAGGCTCCCTAATGACAATCCCAGTGGGGGTGGGCCTCCTGCTGAACTCGAAGCGTGTCTTTTCTTCCTCTTCATCGGAGGAAGAAGGCAGCCTCTGTCGAGAAGGCCCCGCCTCACTCTGATCGGTCGAGGGTCGAAAGTTGGAGCCGAAGCGAGACATCTAGAAGATGAAAAAGATGAAGGATGGAGGAGAAGAGGAAGAAGACGGACAAAGTTCGAGAAGATCCTAGCCCTAGGGGGAAGTTCTGCCCTACTGGAAGATGGGGAAAGAGATGAACCTGGCTAACTAGAAGAGTCTAGGATGGTCGAAGGAGAGGAGGAAGCTTTAGTATGATGGCGGGCATGTGAGATTTAAAAGAAGAAGTGTTTGGGGAAAACTTCCTCCCTTTTCGAAGTGGCCAGATGCCTAACCGTACCGTTACAGCATCTCCATCGATGGATCCACACCACGTGTCAGCCATCGACGAATAGGATAGCTCACTTCGGCTGTTGCTGCTCTAAATTCTGCACCAGCAATAAGTGTCCGGACATGCCCACGTGGCTCTTTCACATTGTCTCGGAGACCACCTCACAAAGCGCTGGTGATCGTGGTTATTATATGCCGGATTTTTACCTTTTCATGTCAGCATCGCATTTACTTCCTTCGCCCCGAGCACCCCGCACCAACGGGACCAAGAGGGAGGGCAAGGATGTGGCGGGATCGCTGACATGGAACCCATGTCAGACCCTGTTAGCCACCACGTCGGATGAAGCTGCCACGTGGGACACCTCTGCCCGGACTCCTTCGCCGACTTCTCCCCCGGACGAGACATCATGGTGAAGTCGAGCTCGCCTCCGCCCCTCTTTCCCGGCTGCGCTCCTTTGGGTCGAGATCCGTGGCGAAGTCGAGCTCCGCCCCTCCTTCGCCCGTGCTCCCTTCGGGTCGAGACGCTGTGGTCGAAGTTGAGCTCCGCCCCTCCTTCGCCAGGCCATGCTCCCTTCGGGTCGAGACACCGTAGCCGAAGTCGAGCTCCACCCCTCCTTCACCCGGCCGCGCTCCCTTCGGGTCGAGACGCCGTGGCCGAAGTTGAGCTCTGTCCCTCTAGATTGGCTCCACCTTGGACGAAGAGATCTGCAGTCGAAGAAAGTTGCCACTGTCCTTAGATGGCAGCCCGACACCCGAGGACCGCAAAAAAATGACTGCCAGGCCACGATGATGGTCCCAGCTACCACTTGCACCAAAATGGAAAGAATCCCCCGATCGAGGCTCTGCACTCCCCACCAACCATCTGCACCCTCCAAAAGAAGAAGTCAACCAGCAGATCCGGATCCAAGAGGCGATAGCCCTTCGATCGAGGCCCTGCTAAGTTACCAAAAAAGGAGCGACCAGAAGGAATGTCAAAGCAAACGGTAGCTTCCATATCACAGATAAGGAAAGGCATCCCGTCCACGGCACGAAACATCGTCACATGCGCCCGTAAGCATGGAGAAGATCCCGAGGTAAGCGACATGCAACGACCCTGGCTAAAAAGGGTCTCCCAGATTCAAACGAGGTAAGTTCAGATCCAATCAAGTGAGGCCAAAAACGAGCAAAAAGAGGGCAGCGCACAGGAAGACCACCGCTCTAGGCTACCGCAAACCTCTAGGAGGGGTCTTGACGGACACAGCCATTTAGCTCGGGCTCTCCTCTGCTGCCACTACCGCACTCTGCTCTAAACTCACTTGCTCTCTCTCATTTCATAAGTTCTCCTCCTAGCATGGAGTCTACCCTCGGGCCTCGACTGGAAGGATCTGTTCCCCTGTATCGCCACTGACTTGAGCGTCGGAGTGCCCCTGCCGGGATCACCGGCCCAGTCTCTAACTCTGTTTTGCAGGTCTGGTGTCCGAGCAAGATCCTGAGTGACAGGAATGCAGTTTGAGTTCGACCTCAACTACAGGCCACGAAGACCGGGCGGCAACAATAATGTTTGATTTAATTTTAAAAATGCCCTTCATAATATTTGATTTAATTTCAAAAATGCCCTTCATAATTTTGATTTAACTTTCAAAAAACCATTTATCATGTTTGATTTATTTCAAAAATGCCTTCGTAATATTGATTTTATTTCGAAATATCCTTCGTAGCTAAGTTGAATTGGCATTTAGGAAATTAAATCAAAAATACCTCATAAATGCACCATTATATGACTGTACCCTATAAATACTCTTTTTAATTAAATTTTAATCTAATAAAATTTTAAAAAATAAATAATAATATTAAAATAATATAATAAAATATTTAAAATAATATAATAAGATTTAAAATATTTAAAATAACATAATATATTATAATATATAAAATATTAAATAATATAATAAAATTAAAAATATTTAAAATAATTATAAATCAAAAATTTTAAAAAAATATTATATTAGCAACCGTCTGATAACTGATCTGATTGGGTACTGATATTGATCGAACTGGCAACCGAACTGGAATCGACCTGATGACCGGACTGGCGACCGGATTAGCACTGAGTTGATAGTCTGACTGGCACCGGCTCGACTGGTAATTAATAATCGAACTGACGACTAGATCGGCACCGACTAAATTATAAATTTTATATAATATCTTAAAATATTTATTATGTTTATTATATTTATATTATAATATAGTATTATAATATAATATAGTATTTATAATTTAATATATTATAACTTATTCTAAATATTATAACCTATTCTAAATATAGTATTTAATATAATATAGTATTTATAATTCAATATATTTATATATTATAATTTTATTATATTATTTAAATATTTTATTATATTATTTGAATTTTATTATGTTTTTAGTATATATTTTTAAATTTATTATATTAAATTTAATGAAAAAAAAGTGCATTTAATGTATTGTGGATGCATTTAATGCATGGAATGCATTTAATGTTTTAACTTTTTTATTTTTTTTTTAAAACTCCAAAGCTTTGTTCCAGGAGCGTGAATTTATTGAAACACGCCTGGTTGCGCCTTTTAAAATAAATAAATAAATAAATTTTATTAAAAATATATTTAAATTTTGTATTTAAAAAATAATTTAAATTTTTATTAAAGGTGCCAGTTGGACCTGCGCCTTCAAATTTTTTTTTAAAGAATTTAGAAAGTACAGTGCACCTGCACATTTTATTAGGAAAAACGTAGACCTCGCTTGCAATTTCTTTTTTTTTTTTGTTTTAAAAAAATTGTAGCCCCGCCTGCATATTTTTTAGGTAAAAAAAAAAAAATAGATGGCAAAAATTATCGTAGTTTGGTAATATTGTTTGAATCAATATTATTTTGATAATATTAATTTTAAAAAATAATATTTTAAAAAGAAATTCCAACGAAATCGGTCTCTCGGCACTGCGGAGTCTTTATTACATATTCCGAATTCAAGAATACTTTTCGCTTTACATCCAATCAATGATGACACTGAACTTGTATGCTCAAACAGAACGAAGAACCCAGACCCAGTCCTCAGAAGTCTGAAGACTCGGAACCCCTCACACGGATGGGGCATGATGAGCAAAAAATTCTAGCAAAAGAACCATGATATTAACATCTTGCATTGACAACTTTCAAATAGGCTTAGCTATCAAGCAATATCAATAGCTTTATTTAACATCACATTGTTGTTGTCACACCATGAATTACGTGACGTGTCAGTCAAGCATTTATTGCTAAATAAGTAATTCACAAGAAAGCTAGAAAAAAATGTTCATGAGAGAGCAACGTCATATCCTGCATCCCATGCGTGGTCAACCATACTGAAAACTGATCTTGATTGGACTTGATATGGACGCAATCCATTCTTAAAGTTCAGATAATGAACCATTGTCGTCCTGATCAGAGTCTGATCTCAAATTACATCCATCATATCTGTTTCACAAAACTAGACACGATCTTACGATGAGATCATTTTGATCTCAGTTATTCCCAGCAAATTATTTTATATTTGGATCCTACCAGCTGCAGGACTCACCAGATTCGGTATTGCTTCGAGCGAAGCTGGACCGTACGGAGCCAGCCCGTCACTAGCGTCCAATATTTTTATGGTCGCTCTATATTGGCGGATCATTACCGTAAATCTAAACTTTATTAATATTTTTTTTTGACGTTTCTCGATATTTTAAATCACTAAATAATCTCTCGACATTTATAAAGCATTGTTGAAACGTCGTAACTTACCGACGCTTTCGACAAACTAGCGACACTTTAAAGCGTCGCTAGACTACCCTAGCGACGCTTTAAAGCGTCGCTACACACCAGATATAGCAACGCTTTAAAGCATCGCCAGTTCTAGTTTTAGCGACGCTTTAAAGCGTCGCCAGTTCCAGTCTAGCGATGCTTTAAAGCGTCGCTAGACACCAAACCTAGCGACGTTTTAAAGCATCGCCAGTTCCAGTTAAAGCATCGCCGTTCCAGTTTTAGCGACGCTTTAAAGCGTCGCCAGGTCTAAACCTAGCGACGTTTTAAAGCGTCGGTAAATTTTTTTTTTTAAAAATAAACAGTCATATATACAAATCCATAACCTGTATACATTATGAAAATGAAACATTCAAACCTGTATCACATCCAACATACACAAACAAATGAAAATATTCAAACCTGTATCACATATCACATCCAACATACACAAACACAAATACAAACCAAATATAAAAAATTTTTTATATATATATAAACATATCAATTCAAGTTCAAATAAATAAAAAGACATACATAAATAATAAAAAAAACCATCTAGCATCACTGATCCGTGGGAGGCTGGTCGTCGTCAGGTTTGCGGCTCGTAGATGCACCAGGAACCTGCAAGATATACATCATGAATTATAATACATACATTATGTATATTCTAAATTATTAGATACATACAAGATTAATAAATAATTACTTACCTGAGATGACATGAACATATGTAGCACAGATGTAACATGCTCTAGCTGAGACCTAATGGTCTGCATCTCTGCTCTGTCTGCATCACGTATCTGTCGGAGCTCTACTATCTTTTCCTGGAGCTGACGAACATGTAACTGATCATGACTCTCTCTAGTATCCCGAGTATATCTACGCACCTCAGATAACTGAGTAGGGGTAACTCCAATCCCATAACCCCTCACTCGTCCATGACGCTCTGGTCCCATCAACTCCGAGAATACCTCGGCCTCGATGCGACTGCTCTGTGTAGATGATGAACCCTCGCCAGCACGCTCGGATATCATAGAGGTAGCCATATTCTATATTTTACAAAAAACACATATATTAATACTAATAAAAATAAAAATATAAATCATAATATAACATAAATAAAAAATACATATATATCTCTGGACTCGTCCCGAACAAAACTGCCATCCTGGTGAACGTGAGTCATCCGATAGAACTCCACCTCACCAGGCTCCCTCCCCTGCTGTTCAGCCTATATAAATAATAAATATTACAAAAAGTTCAAAATAACACATCTTATATCCCCGTACCATTATACATGGCACGTGCATGATACCTGATGATACATTATGTTAAAACTAAAAGTATACTAAAATTATTATGGGATGAGAAACATACAAACTCATGCCTGAGCCGTGCATAACTCTTGGACCCCGCTGTGTGAGGATCAGACTGAGCAGCTCGTGCAGCTCTACCAATATCAAATATGCCTGCAAAATAAAATTAAAACAATGTTATATATTGTATAAATATAATTATAACAAGTGAAAATTAATAAATTTCGAAGTGTTTGATGATGCTATACAACCTGTGCCCTCTCGGAGAACCAATAGTGCACCAGCTCCATCCACTGATGAGGGTGAACATCAGGAGGACAGGTAGCTACAACCTGCTCCTCTGTCTTACCCTCTAGCTTGTATTCTCTCTTCAACTTTGCCCTATATTCTTTCCACTTGTGATTGAGAGACTTAAGCACAAAATCAGATGAATCTGAAGGAAGAAACGAACTTGCTCTACAATTTAATTAAACAATAAAATAAATATTAAATGAAAAAAACAATTCAATTTTTAAAACCTAAGATATTAAATAATATATTAATTTTTTTACCAGCATAACTCGTAGCATTTCTATTTTATATGCAGGAAGCATGTCATTCCACTTCGAATAATTCAAGGGACATAGCTGACCACGGCGTGCTACTGTCCCCAGAAAGCTAGTCAACAAGCTAGCAGCTTTCTTAATAGGCTGCCCTAGCTTGTTGCACTCTATCACTATCCTCTCACCCTCAGGTAACTGCCACACATCACGGACTAATGTGGGTCCTCGCCTACGCCTGAGTCTCTCGGATCCATCTACAAAAAAAAAAAATGCAGAACATTGTATATCAAAACTATTGCATATGCATGAATTGAAATGAGATAGAATTATTAAATTATGTACCCTGTATCTGTATATCATCGACGATAGGCTCGTCATCAGGATGATCCATAGAAGGATCATGATGTGCGGACTCGGAGGGAATAACGTCGTCCTGAGGCTGATGTGCAGAAATAAGGAACTGCCATCAGACGATGTGAAACTGATCGACTGCCCTCAGGCTGTTGTGCTGAAGAAGTACCAGCCTCGGTCTGGGAAAACTGAAACTGTACATCTGCTAATCGCTTCCTTCGAGGCATGGTGTACCTAACCTGCATTATTTAAAAACAAGTCAGTCAACATTATAATCAAATTATAACGGAAATGAATTACAATTTAAAAGATAACATAATAATTAATACAAAAAATGTAAACCATCTTACAAACTACTTGTCATAATCAACCAGTTGTACCTTCCTCGGAATCCAACCTAACCAAAATGGTTGTATCATTTATATGATCATCCGGTATATATTATAAGGCATACACTGAGTGTAAGTATCATCATCTTCTTCTTCCACCCTTTCTCCCATGTCATACAAGTCTCTTGGTTTTGTCTTAATAACAGTAGCCCATTCTTTATCTTTCGAGTCTTATACATAAAAAACTTGTCGAGCTTGAGATGAAAAGATAAATGGATCATCCTTCAATAACACACCCGTATGTATCAATCTTGAAAAATTGACAAGTACGAATCCGTTTGAGTCCTTTTTCAAACCCCTCGGTGTATTTATATCCACCCAATCGCATCGAAATAATACAACTTTAAAATTTTCATAATAATCCAACTCCAAAATATCTTTAAGTATACCATAATAAGATTTTCCATCTGCTTCAACCATAACACCACTGTTCTGAGTTTTCTAAATTTCTCGCGCTCCTTGGTATGAAATTTAAAGCCATTTATAATAAAACCATTATATTTGTTCACAATATAATTTGGACCTCTAGCAAGTGCAATTAATTCTGCTGAACTATTTTCTCCATCAGTACCGGTACCTAAAAAATATAATATCAATTATCGATCATTTATTCGATGTTAAAATATATAAAATTATTATACGACTTATATATACTAACCTGATTGGCAAGCCAATTAGGAATAACTCAACCAACCATCTTTGTTCAATCCTTGGATTAGGATGAGTGGAATGATTGGCTTTCGTTGTACAGATAAAAATTCACTGCATGGCAATCAAATATAAGTTGACAACAACATGTCTAATATTTAGTATTATCCATGTGTAGATAGACTAACCTGCGATAGTCAAATATTATGTCACTATGTAGCAATACATAACGGTGTGCTTGTGACATGGATTTATGGTCAAGAACAATACTTTCCGCTTTTCCTATAAATCTTCCGGATGATGCAAAATTGTATATATCTGTATTCTCCATATTATCACCATGACGTTGAGGTCGATTGAATACAGTCTCAACACCTTCGAGATATCTTGAACAAAATGTTAAACACTCTTCAGCAATATATCCCTCTGCTATTAAGCCCTCAGAATGGGCTTTGTTTCGTACATAATCCTTCAAACGTACAAGATACCTTCAAAAAGTATGATATTTATATCATATTAAATAATGAAAAAGTTATATAAATTATAAATTTAAGTTTTACAGCATTACCTCTCGATAGGGTACATCTATCTATAGTGTACCGGTCCACCAAGTTTAGCTTCCGAAGCTAGGTGAATGAGTAGATGAACTATAATCGTAAAAAATCCATGAGGAAAAATCTTTTCCATCTGACATAATGTAAGTACGACTTGAGACTGTAACTGATCAAGCTCCTGAGGATCAAGAACCTTAGAACATAATGCCTTGAAGAATGATGATAACTAAAAAACAACCGTAATAACTTGTTTTGGCATTGACAACCTTAAAGCCAATGAAAGAATATCTTGCATTAATATATGTCCATCATGACTTTTAAGATTTGAAATTTTGCGCACTTTCAGATTCACACATCGTGAAATATTTGAGGCATATCCATCATTAATAATGAAATTCTGTACTCCATCCAGATATTCTTTGCTATTCCTCGGTTTAGTTATCCAACTCTTATCCATTGTAAGAAAAAGCTAACTGAAATAAATAAATATTTATAAGAACAGAACAAATTTAAAATAAGTTTATTCAATATATCAATTACAGTATTATTAAATGCACCCTATCACCAACTAATAGGTAAAGAGGTCCTATCCCATTCAAGAATTGCATTAATTATATAGGTCATTTACAGTAACCAAAAGATACGCAATAGAAGTTTCAGAAAAATTTCGGCAGCATTTTTCCTAAGTTCTCCCCATACAAATAAATATGTATGAGGAGAACTAAAAGGAAATGATATCCGAAATATATCTGGAACTCTATCTGTACCGTTTGATTACTGTAAGCACCTATAAAATTATTTGCAATTCTCAAACTGTCCAAACTGGACATTCAATTGACCACTGTACATATTTCTGCATCCGTACAAAATTAAATAATTGTACAGATCGTGTAGAATATATACTTTAATCAATTGACGGGTCTATGTTTCAATGCAATGCAAGTTTTTAAAAAATATATAAAAAAATCATAATTGATCGTAACAAAACTACAGATGGTATTGAAATATATAAAAATGGAGTTATTCATAGACAACTTATCGAACATGTTGCAGTAGATTTCGATATCGAAATAATCATCACTGAAGTGATCTATAAACAAAGTTTTTAGTCGGAGTTAGCTCTGGCAAGGATCTTCCAACATTCAAGCTAGACATCTAGAATAGATAGAAAGTAAGTAATTAACATAAAAAAGAGTTATTTATCTTGAGATCCTTAAGGTCTTCGTTATTTATAAAAGATGACTGAGAAATTAACTCGAGTGGTCAACCACTTTGTCACCTAGATTTAATATCTCTTGAAAATTAGACCATTGAATTTTTTAAGGTTTAAAGGCACAAAAATCATTTTAAAAAAAGCCATTTTATGAATTGTGTGTTGATTAATTAACTCTGCACACATAAGGTTCATAGGTTCTAGTCCTAATGTGTTTAATTATTTAATTAATAGCTTCCATGTGCACTAAATTTTGAAATTCAGAATTAAGTAGTAATAAATACACTAATTAAGGGTGCAAATAATTGAAAATTAATAACTATATTGAATAAATAGTGCACTAGACAATTATATTAAAACCATATTCTGAGATATTCATATTGAAGAACATTTTACTTCTCTACAGAAAAAAAAAAAAAAGCTGATTGGACTCGAAATCCTTTACTACGAAAACCTTTATGCATTTACAAATATCAAAAAAACTAAATTGAAAATGTTTATGTAGACTCTCAAATCCATGTTAGTAGCATCCTATTGTTGTCTGTTGCACCGGAAGCTTAGCAAATGGTCATATTAACAAGATCAGTAATTTTGTTGATAAGCTAATTAATTAAATAGCTGATGAGTTAGCAGCATATGCTATAGAACTAGATGGAATACGTGTTAGGTTTTTCTTTCTTTGAATGCGTGATTTTTAATATGTAACTTTTAATCCACAGATATGTTACTTTTTCAATCCATGGATATGTGACTTTTTAATCCATAAAATATATAATTCTTCAATTTAAATTGAAGTTTATATCCATAGTTTATCTGAAACACCCATATATGAACTGAAGTCTAATACCGAAGATTATCTTAGTAGAGTGAAATATTTCGTCCAGATTTTAATTTAAATTGAAGTCTATTCGGTAAACATATCTTTTCAAGAAATCTTTTGTAAAGCAACCGTAAATATCAATATGGCCCTTCGTTTCTCTGCTTCATGTATTTTTGAGAGGAGACCGTATCGTACATCCATGGGCCTTTTCTTTCTTTTCTTCTTTTCTTTCTTTCTTCTTTTAATTAAATATTACAATTATCCAACATTCCCATCCTAGATTGTAATATTAAATTTTCTTTAGCTTCTAATAATACAACCATACATGCATAGAAGTATCTTCCTATTCAAACCTCTAATTAGTATAAATATTTTAATGCTCTAATGAAGTTATTGGTGGCCAAAGCTTGAGCTAACACTTTGTATACGAGAACCGAAAACATTACACACATGATGATATTCAGTTTCAGCAAGAAATTTATAAACAAGTCTTCAATCTCATTTTAATTCCTAGTGTAGCATCCTTTGTGCCATTACTTCAATAACTTTGAACTTTGGAAAAGAAAAAAAAAAACTTACCGAGCGGAGGAGGAGGAGGAGGGGGGGTTCGGCAGTGGCTCAATCGATCGGGAGATCACGGACGCTGCTGCATCGGCGGACCGAGCGGAGGAGGAGGAGGAGGAGGAGGAGGGGGGGGGGGGAGGAGGGAGGATTGGGGGGGGGGGGGGGGGGGGGGGGCCGCGGCGGACCGAGCGAGGGGGAGGAGGAGGAGGAGGAGGAGGAGGAGTTGGGGGGGGGGGGGGCGGGGGTGGGGGGGGGGGGGAGGAGGAGGAGGAGGAGGAGTTGGGGGGGGGCGGGGGGATAGGGCCGCGGCGGACCGAGCGGGGGGGGAGGAGGAGGAGGAGGAGGAGGAGGAGGAGTTGGGAGGGGGGGAAAGGGCTGTGGCGGACGAGGCGGGGGGGGGGGGGGGGGGAGGAGGAGGAGGAGGAGGAGAAGGAGGAGGAGGGGGGGGGGGGAGGAGAAGGAGGAGGAGGGGGGGGGGGGGAGGAGGAGGAGGAGGAGGAGTTGGGGTGGGGGGGGTTGGTTCGGCGGCTGCAAAAATTAGGGCTCGGGAGGGTGCCAGGGTTTTGGGGGAAGGCTTGGAGTCTGGCGATGCTTATAAGCGTCGCCAAAAGTCCTGGACTCCGGCGACGCTTATAAGCATCGCTAAATGAGCTGGGAACTCTGGCGACGCTTATAAGCGTCGCCAAATGTCCTGGGACCTATGGCGACGCTTTAAAGCATCGGCAAAGGTCCCGGACTTCGGCGACGCTTAAAAGCGTCGGCAAATGTACGATCCAGCGACGTTTATAAGCGTCGGCAAAGGTCCCTGGACTCCGTGACACTTAAAAGCATCGGCAAATGTGTAGTCCAGCGATGCTTAAAAGCGTCGGCAAATGTCTCAAACTGTGGCGACGCTTTAAAACATCAGTAAAGGTCCTGGACTTCGGCAATGCTTAAAAGCGTCGGCAAATGTCAGATCCGGCGATACTTATAAGTGTCGGCAAAGGTCCCTGAACTCCGCGACGCTTAAAAGCGTCGGTAAATGTTAAAATCAGGATTAATTGCCGACGCTTTAAAGCGTCGGCGGACTTTCAGTTTTGCCGGCGCTTTCAAAAATCGTCGGCGGGTTCTGGTTCTTCCCAACGCTTCCTAGAAGCATCGCCAGAAAAAGATCGGGATAATCCTGTTTTGCTGTAGTGGATATATGCAAGCAAGTCATCACTTTAATTAAGTCATACTAGGTTTTGCAAGATATATTATGCTCTCAATAAATATCAGATGTGAGTGCGGATTAGGATCAGAAGCATCGTGAATCACAGTATTTAACATGCACTACACTACAATTTCTTAGGTAAGTACGTACGTGCATGCATGCAGGTATGAATGTGTCCACGGCTGTCCGGAGGTTATCATGATTAATTATAATGATATTAGATCTTCGTCGAGAAACATTCGTAACTCAAACAAGCAACAAAATAGAACAAGCTAGAGGTCTCATGCTCATCTGATGTCTTATTAATATGGGAGGGAATTACTCTTTTATTCCAATGGAAACCAGCAGCCAACATCAAACGCAGTTGGAGGCCTGCATTAAACGATAGAGCGTGCGATTAGGGACGATGTAGAACACGTCACCAGTCCTCAGCTGTGCGTCAGGCCGGACCACCAACCTAGGATTCTTGAACACATCTGTCCCGGTGATGGAATGCCTTGGGTTTTTTGCGATGATGTCCGCTGCCGCCATCGACTGCCGATGGACCTCCACGAACCCGCCAGGGTGAACCAGCTTCAGAACGCCGCGCTCCCTTCCGGCGACGCCCATGACCGTGCTCTTCTCTCCACCACTAGCTTAATATGAATTAAGAAGCGATGGAGAGAATTGCACGGAGTCTTTAATTACCCATCCAAGGCTTTTATAACCGAAGTTGGCAGGTAAAACAAGGCCTCATCGATGTTTTCGTAGGCTTCGTTCATGAAAGTTACTAGGAATTTGTTAGATGATTAGAGTTTGTTCAAAGGTTTGTTTGTGTCTTGTTATCACGTAAGCTTCTTGGATTTAATATTGGGACGGGTTTGCGTACCACGGCAGGATCCATGCCTTGTTTCACTCTCTAGGTACTTGGATTTAATATTGGGACGGGTTTGCGTACCACGGCAGGATCCATGCCTTGTTTCACTCTCTAGGTACCTTCTTGCTAATGTGGTTTCGATATTGTCTTAGCCGTTACCTGAAATGATGTTACGACTGTTATTTGGAGCAGGATCTATGGCCTAGTAGGAACAAAAACTGCGATATAAGTCTTACTAATAAAATTTTTACAACTTAGGTACATAGGAACAAGGTTGATTTTAACTAAGCCAAGTGGGTAGATGTGATTGGGTGTACGCAACTATGTAACCAATAATTAAATAATATTTTTTATTACCTTCCGAAAACTGAAGTATTATATTTATATTCTTGCATAGGGTTCGAGTCCCATCTTTTGCACCAAAGAATGAAATTTTTTTTTTTTTGCAATGTCAAGCATTAATTGGATTATGTAATATTCTCTTTAAAATCTATACCAGAAAAGGAAAATAGAGATCTGTTGGGATACGACATATTTGGTCTACTTATATTGATCTGGTGGGATTTGAATCTGGTTAATCAATGTTCAAGAGGCGTAAAGATGATCAACGTTCAAGAGGCATAAGGCCGATCAACATCTAAGAGGTATAAGGCTGATCAACGCCCAAGAGGTATAAGGCCGATCAATGCCCGAAAGGCATAAAGATGATCGATGCCCAAGAGGCATAAGGTCGATCCATGTCCAAGAGGCATAAAGATGATCGATGCCCAAGAGGCATAAGGCCGATCAACGTCCAAGAGGCATAAAGATGATCACAACGTCCAAGAGGCGTAAAGCCGATCAACGCCCAAGAAGCGTAAGGTTGAACGATGCCCGAAAGGCATAAAGTCGATTAACGCCCAAGAGGTATAAGGCTGATCAACGTCCAAGAGACGTAAAGCCGATCAATGCCCAAGAGGCGTAAGGCTGATCAATGTTCAAGTGACGCGAGGTTGTTCAACATCCGAAAAATAGCTGATCAACTGTGGATAATGCTTGTTGCATGTGCTGATGTCTTAACAAACTAACCGTTTACAGCTGGAGTTGGCTGGAATCGGTTAAGTTTAAGGTCTATAAATACCAGTGAGCACGACAGAGAGGGGGGATTTTTTCTAAAATACCTTTCACTCAATTTTTCTTCAAACCTTATCTGTCTAGTCCGAACTCCATTGACGAGCTTGAGGACGGAAGCATTTCAACACACAGAACCTTCAAGAAGATGATGAAAAGCTAGACTAACTAGCTCAACCTGATTCTCTTTGATCTGATTCGAGCTCAAGCATCGTTGTAATTTGTCTGGACACAACAGATTGGTGCGCCAGGTAGGGAAACTCAGTGAAAGAGTTTCAAGAATCTGAAAGAAAATATGGTGAAAGGTAGGAATCAGAATCTTTCCATTGAAGACATTCTCCATCCCCCAAAAGAGAATGATCCCATTCTTGGTGAGAGGATGGAAGTTCTTCCTGCTGGAAATATTGATCAAGAAAGATTAGATACTCTTTTGAACAAGATAGAAGTGCTCACGTAGCAGTACAAAATCTCCAAGAAATCGCTGTGAATGAACCATCGTGACCTGCTGCATCAAGAAGTAGCCGGCAACCTTCTCTTTAGGTAAGTAGACATCTTAGTCCAAGAAGACAATCATCTTATCAACGTTCTTCAGGTCAACAGTCTCCTTCAAAGCAACATCATCGATCTCATCATCACACCAAGAAATGAAACAAGGGGAAACATCTGTGATCTCGTTTGACATCATATAGGGAATCAACTCCTGACAGTGCTCAAGTTCCAAATCCTGCAAGGGCAAGTGATTTTGAGAAAAAGTTTAAAAGATTGGAACTCCAGATTGCCAAAATTTGTGAGCAGAGAAAAATAGAGGATCCAACACCAAGCTATGATATCTTACCTCCCTTCACCAAGAAGATCATGGAGGAAAGAATCCTCCATCACTTTAAAATTCCACAAGTTGAGCCATATGATGGATCGGCTGATTCCTTGGATCATCTTGGCAGCTTTAAAGCCCACGTGCTGATCCAAGGAGCATCAGACACGCTCCACTGTCTTGCTTTCCCAGCAATTTTAAAGAAATCTACGAGAATGTTGTAGTCGTCTCCAGCCGGATACCATTCATTCTTTCAGTCATTTGGAGAAGTTGTTCATCTATCACTTCAGAACCAGTAGAAAAATGCCGAGAAATTCCAACAGCTTATTCTTCTTTCAACAATCAGAAGGAGAGTCTTTAAGAGACTATATAACAATGTTTAATTCTGTCATATTGGAGATTCCAGATCTCAATGAATACATGGCGATGTCAGCTATGAAGAAGGGATTGCGAGCCTCTAGGTTCACATTCTATTTAGATAAAAAAATTTTGACCAATTATTTTGAATTACTAGCCCGTGCCCAAAAGTACGCTCAAGCCGAGGAACAAGCCTTGAGCCGACGATAGGTAGAAAGAAAATCGGTGCCAAGTAAGAAGAATTTCAAAGAAGATGAATTCCGATCTCCTAGAGTCCGATCAATTCAACGGCAAGGTCAGAGGCCGAAGAACTTGGTCGGCAGGAACTATGTCAATAGATTTGACACCTATAATCCCCTAACTCTTCCAAGAGAGAAAATTCTGATGAAAATTGAGAAAGAAGATTTTCTTCAAAGGACAAGGCCAATAAAAGCTCCACCTGCTGTACGCAACAAAGCCAAGTACTATCGATTTCATCGTGATCATGGGCACACTACAGAAGAGTGCATCCAACTGAAGGATGAGATCGAAGATCTGATTAAACGTGGCTATTTGGACAGATATGTCTGAAACCAAAATCAAATCCAACCAATTGAGACAGCAGTACCAAGGTCAACGGCCCCAAAAATGATCACTAATGGGACAGAGCTCCCAAATCAACAATCGATTGATGGATCAGTCGAAATGATTCACCAAGCATGTTATGAAGATGATCAGAGCACCAAGAGGCTTCGAAGAAGTATTAGCTTTTCTGATGATGACTTACAAGGCATTCACACGCCACATAATGATCCTGTAGTGATTCCGTAATAATTACGAACTATGATGTACATAGAATTCTGGTTGATAATGGAAGTTCTACCAAGGTCTTGCTTTATGATGCTTTTGTCAAGATGAACTTACCAATTGATAAGCTACGAAGAATTCATATGCCACTAGCTGATTTTGACAGAAATTTTATAGGAGTAAAGGGAAATATTACACTTCCCGTAACCCTCGGAACAATGCCGAAGCAAAAAACTTTTCCTCTTACTTTTATGGTTGTTCGGATTTCCTCTGCATATAATGCAATCTTAGGGAGGCATGCTCTGAATAAGTTCCAAGCCATCGTGTCGACATATCATTTACTGATGAAATTTTCAACCCAAAATGGGATTGCAAAGGTAAGAGGAAATCAACAGATGGCTCGTCAATGTTTGACAATTCAATATCAATAATGAATCAACAACTCAACTTCCGAGCAAATGGATCCGTATGATCCGACTGAAGGGATAAGCATATCAATAGAAAGAACCATTCATGCTCCTTTGATAGAAGATGATCCTACTAAAATTGTTCAGATTGGAAGTTCCCTTACTAAAGACCAAAGAAAGGAATTGATTGATTTTCTACAAAAAAATGCTGATATATTTGCATGGACGGCTGCTGATATGCTGGGGATCCCTCCTGAAGTAATCATCCATGAACTTAAGGTGGATCCACTTAGTCGGCCTGTCCGTCAAAAGAAAAGAAATTTTATCCCAGAAAGGCAAAAAATCATTAATGAAGAAGTATCAAAATTGCTTGATACCGGATTTATCAGGGAGGTTTACTATCCTGATTGGCTTGCCAATGTAATAATGGTAAGAAAAGCAAATAGAAAATGGAGGATATGTATAGATTATACTGATCTCAACAAGGCATGTCCTAAATATAGTTTTCCTTTGTCTAAAATTGATCAACTCGTTGATGCAATGGCTGGACATAAATTCTTGAGTTTCATGGATGCTTTCTCTGGATATAATCAGATACGAATGAGTCTAGAAGATGAAGAAAAAACATCCTTTGTTACAGACCGAGGAATTTATTGTTACAAAGTAATGCCATTTGGTCTTAAAAATACCGGAGCTACTTATCAGAGGCTGGCCTGATAAGCTGATCATAATCCGACAAATCAAGTTGGTCTGACCTACTAACTCATCGATATTTTATGATCAGAAAAACTGATCAAACTAATGTTGGCCTGATAAGCTGACCATAATCCGACAAAGAGAGTTGGTCTGACCCACCATCTCGTCGGTGATCAGAAAAACCGATCAAACGAAGGTTGGCCTGATAAGCTGACCATGATCCGATAATGGGAGTTGGTCTGATCCACTAACTCATCGGCATATTAATATTGGAAGTAACCGACAGGTTAGAAGGTTGATCTGATAAGTCGACCATGAAGCAGGTAATAAGAGCTAGTTTAATTCGCCACTCTATTGATGTTGTTACCTTCAAATATTAGAAATGTTGGAAAGATAATCTGATGTATTAAACAGCTGGCTTAATATGTTGATTGTGTAACATTAGATAGAGAAAAAAGGATTTCATTGATGTTTTGTAAAAAAAAAACAATAACAACGAACATTGATGAAAGTTCATGATTACAAACTAGTCAATTTTTCCTGATTAACTTGGTTACAGGTAGTTTTCTCTTTCACGGATGTTGGCTTCTTTATCTCTTCTTCTTCCACGATATCCTCTATAGAGATGGAAGAAATATCAAGATCAGGGTATAACTTTTTGACCTTGTCGACACAATCTTCAAAGCCAAATTTATAGCCTTCTGCCCCTGCTTAATCTATCTCGTTATCAAATGCTTTAGAATTTTTGAATTCTTCAACCGCAAGAAGGCTCTGATGAATCGCTGAAGCAGTTTCTTGTTTACTTTGTTCCAATTTTTGCTCAAGAGAAGCTATTCTCTCTTTCATTTTGGACTTTTGGCTCAATACCTCTTTATATGCCTGAGTTTTCTCTTCTATTGCTTTATCTGCCTATCGAAGTATATCCTTTCTTTTTTCTGCATCGGCCAAAAGATCCATAGCATGTTTTTCAATTATTCTTAATTGATTCTTCAATGATAAGATCATTGTAGTTAATCGGACAACTATTGATTTTAAGATTTTCGATTAGCATCAGCCTTGTCTTTTTCTTCCTTGGCCAATGCTAACTGGTTATGAAGATCTACCTGAAGGTCAGCTGATTGACGCCAGTTTTCTTCAATCATGGAAATATCATTGACAAACTGGACAAAAGGGTCAGAATGTTATTAGAATAAGAATACACATTTTTGTGAAGGAAGAAATGGTACTTACCTTCATTATGCCTGGATAAATGAAGAAGAGAATTTCTTTTACTCCGCGCTTTACTATCATCTCCCAGTCTTTCCGAAGGATGGCCGATTGCAATATAGTTTTCACTAGTTTTGGATTGTCGAAACTAGTATCTGCAACGAGTATTTGAACGCCTTTATCTTCATTTGGATTGGATTACTCTTCCATATAAGCTTTACCTTTTTCTGTTGAAGTATGTTTAACGGATGGGTCACATTCTGGTTCTTTTGAAAGAGGAACAGATGGTTCTTGTCTCTCTTCTTTAGATGAAGATGCAATATATTCAAGAGATTCTGGCTTATTAGAAGTGCTTCTTGACAAGCGGCTTCTCCTCACACATGATCTTTTTTCTCTGAATCGTATAGGTCTGGCTTTTCTCTTGAGTGTTTGATGAAGTTTCTTACCATTTGATTCCATCTCTCAGATACGATGAAGATTTCTTTTTGGAAGTATTTCTTGGAACAAAAAGTTTCGAAGGAGAAGAAACTCAAAATACTTGAGACAAAATTGGCTCAAGACCCGGGCCTGAAATCTCTTTATATAGAGAGCATCAATGATCATGATTTATGATCCAAATTCCAAGTATCTTGAGATCTTGACATGTTTGTGATCCTAATTTGGTGGGAGTCCGTATGCCGTTTCTGATTTTCAGAAAGTCAGTTGTAAAAAATATATACATGGTATTTGATTTGAATTTGAATTCAAATTATATACGGTTTCTGAAATACTGACAAATGAGGTTATACGACCTACACGAACAACTACTCTTCCAATAGGAAGATGACACTTGGTAAAGCTAATATGGTGACTTATTAATTTTCATTTTGAAAAGTTTCTTATAAAAGATCCATCTTCTTAAAATATAAGAAGAAGGGAAACGATATTGATAAATCCGATTGATCAAAGGGTTTGGCCGATTTAAAGATCAGCTCTCCTATATGGTTAATAAGTGCTGATTTCTTCTTCAGGAGAAGTTGGAGATTATATTTTCTGATCAACTTATCCTGTTAAAGATCTCTGTTTTCCAAATGTTAATCGATGTTTATAATTTAATAATATTGAATAATCATTTATTTTATTCAGATAACCTCATGATTAAATTAGTTTTTCTCAAAGATTTTCTTGTATGATCCGATGATTCCATACTTAGAAAATTTTTTATTTATAAAAGTTTGAGCTCTTTGATTTTTGTTGAAATAATCTATCATATCTTCTTTCTTCGAAAAAAAAAAGAAAAGAGAAGAAGAGAGAGAGAGGAAAAGGCATTTGCTTTACTCAAAATCCGATAAACATTGTTAACAGAAAAGATTTTTCATTCCATGTTAAAAGCAAAACGAGTTACTACATCATTTATACAGATTGGTCGTAAGCATTCTTTTCAATTACTTGGCTTACAGCAGGAACTATTGTTATTTCTTCTTGAATTTGAGAGCCTAGTGCTGGCTCTTCGGTTTGGTCTCTGACTGGTTCTTCAGTTTGGTCTTCGACCGGTTCTCTGACCTAATCTTCTTCGTCAGAATTCTCTTCATCAAAATCTTCCTCTATTTTTGAAGTATCCAGATCAGGATAAAATTTTTTCACTATGTTTAAACAGTCAGTGCGGCCATGGTTGTAGCTCTCAACCCCTGCTTCATGAAGCTTGTCGTCGAAAGCTTGTGATTGAACATATTTCTTCATAGCTTCGTTAACAGCTTTTTTGACAACTTGTTCTGCTTCTTTCTTTGCTATCAAAACCTTTTCTTCAGCTACTAAATTTTTTTCTTCAGCTCTTCCTAGTTTGACGACTGCTGATCGAAGTTTCTTTTTCTTCTTCTTCAGTTTTGATTCCATAATATTTATCTTCGATTGGGCCTCTTTAAGCTCTGCTTCTAGAGCTAATGTCTCGGTTGCTTTTTCTTCTAACTTCTTTTCCATAGCATTTTTCAGTTCTTCAGCAACCTATTTCTCCACCTTTGCCACATTTTCTTTGTTGCACATGGCTTGGCGGAATTGGTCGAAATTTTTAAACTTTTATCCATAATGGTGATTCCATGAATGAGATGTATGTTTCCAATTTAAATTGATCAAGTTTGATATTAAGAAAAAGATGATCAACTATTTAATCGTTTGAAGTACAATTTAGTTCCATACCTTCAATATTGTCGGATGGAGTGATAGAATTGTATCATCGATCTGCTGGAACTTGGTAATTTTCCAGTCTTTCAAAATGATGTTGGATCTTAAAATGTGACGAGCCAGTATTGGATCATTTAGACTTGACTCGTCAGCATAAACACGAAAGCCAACTGTGACATCTCCAGTTGGCAATCTTTCTTCTTCTGGTAGTCTTTTTTCTTCTTCTTCCATCATTGGGGCTTTTCCTCTGTCAGCTTGATCACTAGAAAATGATGATAGACCAACTTTGGAAGTTTTGATTGATTATTTTTCTTGTATTGGAGGTTGAAGGGATGTTGACAAAGGCACTTCGTCATCTTCCGATATACTGGCTATTAATATCGGAGATGCAGGATCTGTTGAAACTGCTGAAGCTATTGAAACAGTTATCTTTATCTTCTTCGATTTTTTAATTCTTCTTTCTTTTTGGTCGGATGGGATGGCTTCTGCTCTTCTTTTCCTCGATAACTTTCAAAGTTTTTGGACGTCCACCATGACCGATGTATCTACAATAGCTAAAAAGTCGGATGTTAGAATCAATCATCAGTAAACAATTAAAAATGTAACATCATCAATGAAGATACCTAAAGTGGGCTTGGGACTAATTTCAGCTGAATATAATCCTCTTTCATTGCGAAGCTCTTTTATCGGGAGAATCTCCATCCCCGTAAGCTTCTCATAATCTTCTTTGTCGACTGTCAAAATCTTTTTGCCATCATTGAGAGTTAGTCGGGGTTTCCTATGGCTAATGATAAAATTCCAAGGGATCCTAGAAACAATGTAGAAGAAGCAAGGTTTCCAACCGTGAATGGCTGAAGGAAGCCCAAGGATAAATTTTTGACCATGGCATGGATTGATTACCCACCATCCATGGCCATGGAAGTATCGTTTCAGTACAAACAAAGCAGTGAAAAGAAAAGTTTTGGGGGTTATATCTGCGTCCTTGCAAAGGATCAAGAAAACACAGATTATTTGAATGCTATTGGGTGTTAGTTGGGCGGGTAATACACGATATAGCCTAAAGATCGTAAGAAAGAAGGGATGAAGCGGTAATCTAAGTCTGGCTCTTAAGTGTTCTTCATAAATTGTCAAGCTACTGAATGGAGATCGGTCTATTTGCTCTTCAGATTTTGGAAGAACTATGGCATAATCATCAGAAATATTATAATACTTCTTCAATGCTAAAATTCGATGTTCTGTTAAGAAGGACCTAATGGCATCTATCCTTACTGATTCGGCTAGTTTTTTCCTCTTCTGAGAAGTGGACTCTTCGAGATTATCAATATGACTAACCTCTAAGATTCTAGCCATAGTGAAAGGAAGGAGCAGATGAAGATTAACTTAAATAGAAGGTAAAGAAGAGAAAAGGGTCGACCTGGAAGGATTCTTTTGCTCCTAAGGTGAAGAAACTGAAATGATGGAAAACCTATTTTCTTGGAGAAGATTGTGTTTATATACTGTCTTTCGACAGTTTAAATTTTTTCTCGAATAACAGGATTAAGTCAGATCATGCCACCTGTCCGTAATATCCGATAGAAAGATATAATTTTTCAAAGAGTTGAAATTGTTAGGAATTATGTCCCAAAGCCAATTGTCTAGGTTGTAGGCGATTGAATTGAGTATTGTACTCTTTGTATGAATTAATAAATATTATTTTGGCAGCTCATCACATTCTGACATTTTCGTGTAATGAACTCTTTTCATGTGATGAAGTCCTTAGGACTACTTTGATTTTGATATAGAGAGGATATATCGAGTGGTCCTTAAACCAAGTTCATAACCAAAGGATACATTGCACTGGAAGGCAATGTATCAAGTATAGGTTGTTGTGGTTCATATCGTTTAGTTGTCCTCTTGACCAAATGAGTGTAGTGACACTGATGTGATCTGCAAGTGGGATATATGATATCTCATTGAACGTGACTCCGTGTAGCCCCTTTCTGTCAAAGGGATACTCACGATTGGATATGGGTATACGTGTCCCTCCGACCTGAAGTCATCATGGTAGCTTGCAAGCAACTCCCTATGCTTTGGTGCCAGACTACCCGGATTTCTAATCCAGTGATGGAAGGTTTCTGGGTACAGGCAAGTACTTGTGGAGCAGTGTTGAACCAAGATGGAATTGACCTGTCCAAATAGTTTAGATTAAATGTCTCGCAGTGTCTCAATTTAGCAAATCCTCGACCGGGATAGTCCTAATGAGGAGTCACTGGACTTGCAAGGTTGAGACATGTTGTGGATTGACTCAGCTAGGGTTGGCAGTCTAACCCTAAGTCATCCTGAGCATTGGAGGTCAAATGGATTAATTATACGGTAACCATATGCTAGGGGTTCGATTGATTGCTCTTGCATCTTCGACCTATCCGGACGCCAGGACCCATTGCTAGATGGTATCTTGTGCTGGTACTGAAATTGTTCCAGTGCTACCGTCTAGGTTCGAACCTATGAAGTCACACGCCATAGAGGATCTCTCCCTGATCCAAGTGCCGATTTATGATTAGGAATCATTTCGGTAACGGTTTGATTGAGTACTTTTTGGATTGATCCGATTTTGGGTCGATCAGTTTTTGTTCGGGTCCATCGGAAATTATTCCTGGGTGACCAGGACTTGACCAAGCTTTTTATATATTAGATTTTGATCTAATAATGTAGTGAACCGGTTTAGAATCGGTTTGGGAATTTTTTAAACCGATTGTGAATAGATTTAAACCCATCCACACGGTTATTTATTGGCTTGGGCGAACAAGGTATTCAAGACGTCTCTTCCTCTCCCATTTGTTCTCAGTTTTGGCTGAATTAAACCCCTATTTAATGGCTATTAATTGCTTGGTTGAAGATGAATTCGATTCGTGCTCCAACCTGCTGCCCTCTTGCATTCCCAGCCCGTCTCTTCACCTCCCCAATGACCCGTTCTCTTTGGTTTACGCTGATATAAATCTGGCCGCTGAAAATTGCTGAAGAGCCTTTTCCTTTGAAAGCTTCCACGATCTTTTCACTGGGGTTATTGGGAGTTGGTTTTGTTGAGAGATTAGGAGAGAAAGAGAGCTTTCGTTCCCTGTTGTTATTAGTGCTCAGTTGGTGGAGGATAATTCTGTTTTGGAGAAAACACTTAGCAGAACAGGGTGTTCTGTTTATTCATCCTTCCTCTCACCGTTTCATGGTCTTCCGGTGACTAGCATCGCACGAGAGCCAGATCAGAGGAGCCCAAGCGTGTCCCCCCTCTAGAGGGTGTTCCCTTGAGCACCTGAGAGCTGGACCTACCTCCCTTGCTGCGGTTGTGTCTCCCCTGTTTTTGAGTTGCAGGTTTCCTGTTGCTACCTTGGAAGAGAGGAAGAGTTCCAAACATTCTTGGATAAACCATGTTTAAATTCTCCTTTGAAGCAAGAAGATACCTTGCTGTTGGTGAAGGAGAAGAGACCAAGGATTTGCTGTTTTAGCTTGGGTTTTGCTGCTATTGGAGAAGAGCAAAAAATCAACGTTCCAAAGGCTGCTGGAAGAAGACTGGAATAACTTTATTCCAGGTATCCCAGCTATTCCAGTAATATACCAGATTTATTCCAAGTAGGAATAAGATAAGATTTCTGGTTTTATTTTTCATGCATGCCTAGATCTGGTTTTATAAAATTGTTTATAAATATTACATGCCTGTTTCATGCCTTATTTTTCCTGTATATGCTAGATCCTGTGTGGAGCGGATTTCTTCCGCTGTTATTTTAAAAATATTTTAAAATACATACCTGCTCCCTGTGCTGTTGCATGCTTAGTGTAGGCACCTGCAACCCCAGTTTTCTTTCAGTGGTATCAGAGCCAGGTTCAGGAGTAACATATCTTGATTGTATGTATAGTATATTCAATTGTTTAATATTTTGATTTGTATCAGTATCTTAATCATATGGTATGATTAGAGAGTACTTTTAGAAACATAGTTGAACCTTCACCATAGCCATGTGTCTTTGGTACGATGCGGTTTGTCTGTGTTGGCCTTTTTAGAAGGATCCTTTAAGAAAATCAATGAAATTAAAATTGTTTTAATTCAAATACAATTTTGGCATGTAATATTTATAAAAGAATAACTAGATATGATGCATGATGTGATATGTAAAAGGAGTTTTACATGTTTTAATTAAAATTATTTTAATTAAATATTGGCTTATATTCAAATAATTTTGAATTGCATGATTAAGTTAAATGAAAAGTTATCTTAGGATTTATGAAACATAATATCATTTAAATAAGCCAATTGGGTTAATTGAATTGGCTGTCTAATTGGATCCATAATATGGGTTAGACCTATGTTTAGTTGAACTGGATAATAAGAAGACTAATCAAAAGTTGATTAAGGTCCTTCTTTTAGATCTATCTAATAGTTAGATGGGTTAGTCCATTCATCTAAATAGATCTAATTAGTGGCTCCGTGGAAGCCCGAGTTTTTAGGCTAATCTGATTGAGTCTGGTAAATCGATTGATGTCGAGGTAGGTTTGGCATTTATGATCATGGTTGCATGAGGCTACCTCTTTCCTGACTAACTTGGTTGGTGTCTAGGAAAGATGGTTAATGGCGGTTACTCACCCATGATCTCACCTACCTGGCCAGTCGTGTTGACCAGAACTGATTGGAAAAGCTCATTGACTTGAGTTAACCCATGTCACCCAGGTTGATCAGTCTGACTGATCGGTAGGTGCCCATGGATCAATTGTTGAATTGGTTCAACCATCCTGAAAACTGATTTGTTCAGTGGGAGGATGATCCATGTTCTTATCTCATTCTTCTGTCACAACCTAAAATCCTCTAAAATTATTAGGTCTTGAAAAAGACTAAGTCAAGGAGTTGATGGTGTCTTAGCCTCCCATTAAGTGAGTTAGTAATATGTCCTTTAACTTGGTGTTCATCGGCAGTTCCATAGAACGGGTGTGCATCCGGTTACTGGAATTGCTCTCTCATAGATGATGGTTTAGTGCAACCTTCTTGATGGTGATCAGGTGAGCCGGTCATAGTCGGAATTGGTCATTCGTTGGCTGGAAGTATTGGATTTATCATGTTAATGGTTGGACCTAACCGGAGACCCGTAATAGGAGGCCCCTAGGCCGATTGGGGTGCTCTCTGGGGCAAAATAAATTACTGAAAGTTTCTTAGGGAAGCAATTGGTTGGTGAACCTACCTTTAGGCGCGTATGGGTGAGCTGGCCATAGTCGGGCTCATACGTGGTCTATTGGATTTCAGTACCCACTATGAAATAGTGATTTCACAAATTGGAGTTAGAGACTCCCAATCTGAAAAATTAGTGGGAGAGACCTTTAGACTAAAGTCCAAGTATTTTGGTTAATTAATTAATTCATACTCATATGGTCTTGTTTTTCCTTTTAGATGTCTTCAAATCTTTCGCTCCGGTCACTTCTCGATAATGAGAAGTTGAAGGGTCACAACTTCGATAGTTGGTATCGAAAGTTAAGGATTGTCCTGGAGCATGAATGGATCCTTTATGTGATAACGGATCTGGCACCCGAAATCCCCTCTGCCAGTGCTCGGAGTTCGGTCAGGAACACTTATCAGAAGTGGGTTTCTGATCAAACTACTGTCCAATGCATTATGCTAGCACCAATGAACGACGAGTTCAGTCGCAAGTTCGAGGAGGCCCAACCAGAAGAGATTCTTCAAAAGTTGAAGGAATCTTTTGACATGCCGGATGATGTAGAGTGGTACAAAGTGTCTTGTGCCATCTACAACGCCAAGATGCCGAATGGTGGTTCAGTCACTGATCATGTATTGTACATGATTGAGTTGATTGAAAAGTTGGGCAAGCTCGGATGTCCCTTGCACCAGCAGCTCGGCAAGGATGCGATCTTGAATTCTCTGCCCTCCTCCTATCTTGACTTTCTTGATCATTCAAAATGAACAAGCCTGTAGTCAATTACCATGGTTTGATGGGATTGCTGTTGCATGCTTAGTATAGGCACCTGCAACCCCAATTTTCTTTCAGAAATGACTATTCGTAATCCGACGGCAACGTGCTACTGATGGAATGTTCGCATTTATTCTATGATAAAGATCTTTCGGCCTTCTACGAATTTCAAAAATTACAATGATGGTGGCAGGATACGGCTATTAGTTTTTGTAACCGCTTTCTTTATCAGAAATTGACACGTCATTGAAGCGTGCTGCCCAAGAATAGAAGTTTCTGATAGTTTCTGACATACAATTAATAAATTCAGAAACTGTGGGGGACTAGTGTTGAGATACAATATATTTGGTCTACTTATATTAATCTGGTGGGATTTGAATCTGGTTAATCAACGCTCAAGAGACGTAAAGATGATCAACGTCCAAGAGGTATAAAGATGATCAACGCCCAAGAGGCATAAGGTCGATCAATGTCCAAGAGGTGTAAGGCCGATCAACGCCCAAGAGGCATAAGGCCGATCGATGCCCAAGAGGCATAAGGGCGATCGATGCCCAAGAGGCATAAAGATGATCGATGCCCAAGAGGCATAAGGCTGATCGATGCCCAAGAGGCGTAAAGATGATCAACGTCCAAGAGGTATAAAACCGATCAATGCTCAAGAGGCATAAGGCTGATCGATACCCGAAAGGCATAAAATCGATCAACGTCCAAGAGGCATAAGGTTGATCAATGTCCAAGAGATGTAAAGCCGATCAATGTCCAAGAGGCGTAACGCTGATCAATGTTCAAGTGACGCGAGATTGTTCAACATCCGAAAAATAGCTGATCAACTATGGATAAAGCTTGTTGCACTTGTTGATGTCTTAACAAACTAACCATTTACAGCTGGAGTTGGCTGGAATCGGTTAAGTTTGAGGTCTATAAATACCAGTGAGCGCGACAGAGAGGGGGGGATTTTTTCCAAAATACCTTTCACTTGATGTTTCTTCAGACCTTATCTGTCTAGTCCGGACTCCATTGACGAGCTTGAGGATGGAAGCATTTCAACACACAGAGCCTTCAAGAAGATGATGAAAAGCTAGACTAACTAGCTCAACCTGATTCTCTTTGATCTGATTCGAGCTCAAGCATTGTTGTAATTTATCTAGACACAACAAGATCTATTTCCTTCGAATGTTGTGCAAGAAGCATAGAGAATTCGATGGGTGGTGTCATGAAAAAAAGATCATCCATTCTCTCATGTGAAAGATGCAATCCGAATTATCTTATAGATGTCATGATGATAAATATGATAATGTCATATTTGCTTCTACAACTTTGTAGTTCCCTAAATTAATTTTGGTAGCAATGCCCGATAAATTCACCCACGATATTCTTTTCCCACTTTTCTATTTTATAGAACAGGAACACAGCCACTAAAATTCTCTTTCCATTTGGAATCAACTTGGCTCTCAATTACATAATAAGGCCTAGGATGGTGGCCATTTGGCACACATCCAAGATGTGGGAATTTCCTACAACCTAAATTATGTAGTACAAGCTTAGAAAAGCAACTATGCATGCATTGCTTGGAAAATCTCTATATGTAGATAGCCTCTGATCTCTGGTGAAAATGCAACCCATAAACAGGAACATCCCCAAGATATGTAGCCACATACATTTCCTAAAATGAAATATTTAAGTTTTCATCTAGGATTTGTACTGCATGATCCTACAATAATTCAAGTATATGTACACCGGAACCCAAGATGTTCTCTGAGACAGAGATGCATCGTTGCACCGTGAGAATTTTTTTTTTATTGCACGTCTCAATGCAATATAAAACAAACATTCAAATTCAAAAGAAAAACATATATCAGAAATTTAAAAATAAATTTAATTTTTTTGGAGACAAAACACTAAATTAGTTATAAATCAATCACATATTTGTATGTTGTATATGAATGCATGAGACACCACCGGTTAATTATCAAACAAGTGAGATTGTATAGGCCAACCCCTTCATGGCTTCATCCAGCAAGAAGGCAAGCCTAATTGCTTCTCGGGGACACGGTGAGGCCTAAAATCCATTTTATCTTTGGAAAATGCTTGTTGGATCCAAGAATCACATCCTACTTAGATTTTCATTAGGGAGCTCATTCAATTAATGTTATTGATTTAATTTAGTATTATAATTACCTATAAAAAAAGTGTCTCTTGAAGTGCGTATTAAGAGAGTTCATTATCCTTCAGTTTTTATCTGAATTGTAAAACCACATCAAAAGCATGGTAACCTTCATTTTTCCCTCTCCCTTTCTTAGAACCAAAAGTCACAAGAATAATGGCGTCCCCCTCAGCCTTGAGATCTTCAAACAGCTTAGTCAAGCCCCACAATAATGTTGTCTTCGGCCACTTCCCTCTTGTGCATTTGTAGCACATTCATAAATCTCCCTGCGAACTCCCCCTTGCCCGACCTAACTTTTTCATACTCTAACATGTTTATATACACATCAAACTTCACATACACATCTCGCTCCAATTGACCCATTCAATCATCAATACCTCCTCCTACTTCTCATCCTTGCTTCTCTATACATTCAGCCTCTTCATTGCTTAATACTTGTGGCAGCTTTTAACTTTATAAACCTGTTATTCAAGAACGGACCGCACCAACTTTTTTAAAAAGAATTAAAAAAATATTAATAAATAATTAGAATTAATTTAATATTTTTTATAAAAATATTATTTAAATTGTACTTATATTATTTCATAAGACTGAATTTATCGATAATGGAATCTACCTTAAAATTTTTAGCCATATTCTTATCGATATAAGTGACTGAATAATTGGTAAAAAAATTATTTTCCATCTTATTGCACAATCTGGTCTTGACAATCTTTATTATTGAAAATGCTCTCTATGGTAGTGGTTGAAACCAAAAGAGTCATAAATACCATGGACTCGTAGAGGATGCGTGCACTAACCGCGGTGATGGTAGCATTGTGCTGAGTACCGTTAGTGCTGCATAATAGGATGGGATGTCCATCGAGCAATGAGGCCAAAAGCGATGGGGCACGAGTGCAGTAGTATCGGTGGGAGCCTGAGACATGATGGGCGCCCGCCCGCCAGTGCCTCCCAAGACTCGATCATGCTACATGATGGGTCTGGTTGCTAAAACGGTGCACGACTTCACCACACGCAGTGTCCGTCAGTGTGGTGAGGCTGATGGAGGCCACCAAGATGATAGCCGTAGGCCAGAGCATCGGTGGTATCCGGTCTTGCATATATGCAACCACCCGGTCTTGTCATGGGAGCGTTCCCACCGGTCGCACTACATGACAGGTCAAGTCGCCATCTCATCCATCGATGCAGTAAATGGAATGGTGCTGGCTGCATGCGGTGGCTTTAACCACGACGAATTCTAGAGACGGGTGCCGGTCAAATGATAAAAAAAACCTTTTTGTCTTCTCCTAAAAAATTATGGAAAAGAAAAAAATAATGAAAATAAAAAATAAAGTTGGAAGTGATCCGACTTTCAAGTAGAGAAAACTTATTTATGGTATTTATTTTATTTTAAAGTTTTTCTTAGAAGATTCTTCGAGTTATATTTAATACCTCCAATTTTAGGAAAGACCAAATATGTAAATATATATATATTTAAAATTTTACATAAAATTTTAACCTATAAAAAATTTTAAAAAAAATTATGGGGGCCAAAGCCCCCTACCCCCTACGTCCACCCCTATTGTTCTTTTATGGATAAATATCATAAAAAAGTTGGTTAACTTTTCTATTAACCAACTTATCCATTTCTTGCACCTTTCAAGATGGGTAACTTACTTTTCCTGGATAGTATTTATCCATACAATGGAGAGAAAATCTTATCCACTTAGAGAGTGGCTAAATCATTTTCTTACCAACCAGTAAAGTAAATGAAGGCTAGGGATGATAATGCAACCCAAGAGGGGGATGAATTGGATTTTAAAACTTTTTTACTAGATTTCAAATAATGTGCCAACTCAAAGCATGTGTTTGTGAGCATGATAATAAAGTGCAGCTAAAATAAAGAAATAAATGCAAGAATAAAAATAATCACGAATACATAAAGATTTATAGTGGTTCGGTGCACTCTAAGGCACCTACATCCATTTCCCAAGTTTTCTTTGAAAATTCACTATAATCATACTAGATTACAGTCGATTAGTTTTCCGGGCTCATTAATCAAACCCAACTTATTTTCCCGAGCTCACAAGTCAAAACCCCTTGGTTTTCATGGGCTAACCAAAAATCTCATGGTTTTCACGGGCTAATCAAAAATCCCCTTGGTTTTCACGGGCTAATAAAAAACCCCCTTGGTTTTCACGGGCTCACCAAAAATTCCTTGGTTTTCATGGGCTCACAAAAAATTCATTGGTTTTGCAGGCTAACCAAGAACCTAGTTGGTTTTACGGGCTCGCCAACAACCTAGTTGGTTTTACGGGCTCACCAACAATCTTGATGGTTTTCTGGGCTAACCAACAACCCAACTTATTTTCACGGGCTCACAAGTCAAAACCCTTGTTGATTTTTATCACATAGGCTCACCAACAACCTAGATGGTTTTCTCAAGGCTCACCATCAACCTAGATACTAGTTTCAATTTCATTGAAACTAGTAAGCAATACAAGTACAAGAATAACAATGAAAATATAAAAGATTTCTTACAAAAATCGAATTTATCTTTGAGGCACTTGATTGTTGTGTTGACCTTGTCTCCATGTTATATCCATGTTATAGAAGCTTCAATGGATGCTTGAAGATACTACTCTTGGAAGCTCCCTCTTCACTTTGAATCCTTGGAGGCTCAACGCTTTTAATATTGAATCCTTAAAAATCCTTTACATATTTTTTCTTGTAAACTAAAGGATTTATCATTCAAACCATGGATTCTCATCTTTCCTAAGAGCTTGGTGGTGTATAAATAGACCTCCATAGCTTTATGATTGTTCGAGGAGAAAATATAGCCGTTGAAGCCAAGTTGGAGAAGTTCTGTACTTTAGAAAAACTAGCCGTTATAGCAAGTGTCGACACTTGACCTTCGTAAGTCGACACATTGAGTCAACACTTCATTTCTTTAAGTTGACACTTGACCAAAAAAGTTTTTTGAAGTTTTAAGCGCTGTACTGGTGAGTCGACACTTCATTTGGTGAGTCGATACCTCGAGTCGATACTTTAGTCCGTGAGTCGACACTTGACCAAACTCCTGAGATCACCACGTTCTATATCCTGTTTGATCTCAGGCCTTGAGTCGACACTTCACTATTCATGAGTCGACACTTTGAGTCAATACTTGGATTTCATGAGTCGATACTTGGCTGCACCAGTATTGAAACTTCTCTAAATTCAAATCTTGAGTACCTATAACTGATTAACATACTTAACACACAATTATTACTCAAATATACTTAAGTGTTTTATCATAATCAAAACCAGAGTCAACAATCTCTCCCTTTTGTTAATGACAGAACTTTTAAGTATATAAACAATGTAAGCTCAAAAATAAACATAACATGCTTCAAAGGATTAACAATAAGCATAGAGCAATATAGCAATGAAAAACATTGAGCTCCCCCTCAAAATATGATCTAAAAATAATTTTTCAAAAGCTCCCCTTCAACATATGATTTATAAATTCTTTTCAAAATTTTTTAAAAAATTCAAACTTTCAAATTTTCAAGCTTGGACTGCCATGATCTTTAACTCAAAACTGTTATATTTTCAAAAAGAGTACCGAGCTCTGATACCACTTAAAGGCCAGGGATGATGATGCAACCCAAGAGGGGGGTGAATTGGACTTTAAAACTTTTTCGCAAGACTTCAAATAATGTGCCATTTCAAAGCATGTATTTGTGAGCATGATAATAAAGTGCAGCGAAAATAAAGAAATAAATGCAAGAATAAAAAATAATCACAAACACATAAAGATTTATAGTGGTTCGGTGCACTCCAAGCCACCTATATCCACTCCCCAAGTTTTTTCTTGGAAATTCACTATAATCACACTAGATTACAGTCGATTAGTTTTCTGGGCTCACTAATCAAACCAAACTTGTTTTTCCAGGCTCACAAGTCAAAATCCCTTAGTTTTCACGGGCTAACCAAAAATCCCATGATTTTCATAGGCTAACCAAAAACCCCCTTGGTTTTTACGGACTCGCCAAAAATCCCTTGATTTTCACGGGCTCACCAAAAATTCCTTGGTTTTGCGGGCTAATCAAGAACCTAGTTGGTTTTACGGGCTCACCAACAACCTAGTTGGTTTCACGGGCTCATCAATAACCTTGATGGTTTTTTGGGCTAACCAACAACCCAACTTGTTTTCATGGGCTCACAAGTCAAAACCCTTATTGATTTTTATCACATAGGCTCACCAACAACCTAGATGGTTTTCTCAAGGCTCACCATCAACCTAGATACTAGTTTCAATTCCATTGAAACTAGTAAGCAATACAAGTACAAGAATAATAATAAAAATATAAAAGCTTTCTTACAAAAAATGGATTTATCTTTGAGGCACTTGATTATTATGTTGAGCTTGTCTCCATGTTGTAGAAGCTTCAATGGATGCTTGAAGATGCCACTCTTGGAAGCTCCCTCTTCACTTTGAATCCTTGGAGGCTCAACACTCTCAATATTAAATCCTTAAAAATCTTTTACATATTTTTTCTTGTAAACCAAAGGATTTATCATTCAAACCATGGATTCTCATCTTTTCCAAGAGCTTGGTGGTGTATAAATAGCCCTCCATACCTTTATGACCGTTTGTGACCATTGGAGGAGAAAATATAGCCGTTAGAGCCAAGTTGGGGAAGTTCTGCATTTTAGAAAAACTAGCCGTTACAGCAAGTGTTGACACTTGACCTTCGTGAGTCGACACCTTGAGTCGACACTTCATTTTCTTGAGTCGATAATTAACCAAAAAAGTCATCTGAAGTCTTCAGCTCTGCACTAGTGAGTCGACACTTAATCTGGTGAGTCGACACCTTGAGTCGACACTACAGTCCGTGAGTCGACACTTGACCAAACTCTTGAGATCACAATATTCTGTATCATGTTTGGTCTTAGGCCTTGAGTCGACACTTCACTGTTTATGAGTCGACACTTGAATTTCATGAGTCGACACTTGGCTGCACCAGTGCTGAAACTTTTCTAAATTCAAATCTTGACTACCATAATTGATAAACATACTTAATGCACAATTAGTACTCAAATATACTTAAATATTTTATCATAATCAAAACCAGAGTCAATAGTAAATATTTAATTCTATACTTAAAATGTCCTCCTTTTTATTTCTAACTCTCTATCATTCATGCCCAATAATTCATGTAAACATCCTTTATACTTAGAAAATATAAAAGGTAACATGAAAAATATGAATAAAATTTAATAACTTATCTAGGAAAGTAGTAATGTAAAAGAACATAGATAATAGATTTAAAAATTATTTTTTTATATTAAAAAAATATGAATAAGTTATTTTCCTATTTAAATATTATCTAAAAAAATTATGTAAAAAAATATTTTTTTTAAATAAATTTATTTTACCACAAAAGAATAAACCTTATTTGCAACTTGATCTCAATGATCTTAGCCTATGGAGCTACAATAACCACCTTCACCATTCTTGATCTCAATCCATGAGTCATAGTTAGTTGTCCCAAGCCACAGTAAATCTACACCTTGGCACTTGCATGGGGGTACTAGAAAATAGACTGACATAAGTTCGACCAAGAAGTTTCAAGCTGGAACCCTAAAATCTACTCGTAATATTTTTTTGGCATATTTTCTCGAGTCCATTGGAAGTTACCCGACCAGAAGGGCTAGAAAAATCAATGATATAGTTAGAGTGAATACAAAACTCCATCCTAATCCTTTGGAGGTCCTCTTCACTCAAAACACTCCTTTCAAAATCATAGGCAAAAGAAAGCTTAGAAGGCTTATCTGGGATGCTTGATGCTTGGTCAGGAGAGGACCAAGCTGTAGCCTTATGGTTAGATGGCCACTTTTCTATCAAGGAGACTATCCTTAGCCAAATTTGGACATAAAGAACCCTAGCCAAAAAGAAGAGGAAAGAAATGATGTTAGCCTAATTTAAGAGCAAAAAGAGGAGAAAAGAGGAAAGAAAAACAATAAATAAGGAAGAAAGGGAAGATCCAGGAACCCTACTAGGAAATAAAGAAAAAGAGTGAAGGCAAAGGAGATGAAGTAACAAAGACCTAACCCTTGGTCTCTACATGGAGGTCGCCTCTAGCCGGAAAAGTATGGCAACATTGCGACCCAAGCAATCTTCTTCTTCTTTGATAGGTTTAAGTACTCGAACTCATGAAGCTCTCAAGATCCACAAGAAGGCGAAAGTAGTACCTTAGGAAGGTACCTCAAATTTTATAGGAGCCTGAATAGTGTAGATTAATTTGACTATTTAAATGCTTGGCAAATCCCTTACCACATGTGAACACAATATATGACCTTGGGAAGCCCTCAAATCAGCACTTCAAAAAGTTTGATCATTACATTGAAATTCCTGCCAACAATGTTGGTGCCTCGAGAAGCTTGGCGGACATTGCCAGGTAATAAATCCTAAAACTAAAACCTTTCAGTAGGCACTAGAAATGACTTGAAAATTAAAGGCTAGCTCGCTTATCAGGTTGGCTCAATTGCTTGGTAACTTAATACGTTGACAAAATAGCTCTAAAGCTTAATATATCAGCTCAGTGGCTCAATAGCTCGGTGTTGGGAATTGTGTCCCAAAGCCAATTGTCTAGGCTGTAGGCAGTTGTGCTATCTTGTAACTGTATATGACTTTTAATGAATAAAAGTTATTCCCTTTCAGATGTTCATCATGATTACATTTTCCTGGAAAGAACTCTTGTATAATGGAGTCCTTAGAACTACATTATTTTTGATATAGAGAGGATATCTCAAGTAGTTCTTAAACTAGTTCACAACCAAAGGATACATTGTTATAGGATAACGATGTATCAAGTATAGGTTGTTGCATGTCACATTTGTTGGTTGTCCTCTTAACCAAGGATTATGGAGACACTGGTATGACATGCAAGTGAAATGTGTGACATCTCACTGAATGTGACCATCTACGGAGCTCCCTTCTGCCAAATTGCTCGCGAAGGGATATGGGTATATGTATCCCTCAGACCTGAGATCACCATGGTAGCTTGTAAGCAACTCACTGTACTTTGGTACCAGACTACCTGGATTTCTAATCCAGTGATGGAAGGTTTCTGGGTGCAGTTAAGTACTTGTAGAGCGGTGGTGGATCAAGATGGAATTGACCCCTCCAAATAGTTTGGAGTGAATAACTCACTATGTCTCAATTTAGCAAATCCTTGGCCAGGATAGTTCTTGCAAGGAGTCACAGAACTTGTAAAGTTGATACATAATCTGGATGGACCAAATTAGGGTTGGCAGTCGAACCCTAGGTCATCCTGAGCATTATGATGTCAAAGGGATGAATTATGCGGTAACCATATGTCAGAGGTTCTTGTGAGGTGCTCTGCATCTTCGACCTATCCAAACGTCGGGTATCATTGCTAGATGAGGACTTTGACTGGTACTGAAAATATTCCAGTGCTACCGACTTAGTGTTCGAACCTATGGGGTTACACACCATAGGAATTTCTATCTGATCTTAAGACTGATTGACGATTGAGAATCGTTTGCCATCACCGGAGGTCAATATGATTGACCATATTCCAAGTGTAGACACTTGGATTTTTATAAGTGTCGACACTTGGGAAAGTGTTGATACTTGGCTTTTTACAAGTATCGACACTTGCTGTGACAAGCAGAATTCTGGAAAAAATTTTCTGGAATGTTTGACTTCGAATTTTAAATTCAAAATTCAGATTTTTGGACGTTTTGGCTCCAAGCATTCAAGATATGATGGTTATACTTACCTTTTTGGCTTGGACTCATTTGGAATGCCCCTTGACTCTCTCCCCAATCACTCCTCCTTCCTCTTTCTCCCTCTCATGGTTGCCTCTATAAATGAAGGTCATTGTAGAGGCTGCTAAGGGTTACAATAGCAAGAGAAAAGAAAAGTTAAAGAGGAAGAAGAAGGGTTTAGTGAGGACAGGGATTGGGTGTGAGAAACCTAGTATTCAAGCTAGGTCTTGGGAAGAGTGTTTCTTGGGAAGGGTTCCACCACTCCTCCTTGTCTTCTCGAAAGAAGAAGATCGGCTCGAAGGATCCCAAAGAGCTAGCACTCCGAGGGAGTTGATCAGAGTCAAACCCTGGTGTGGATCATTTGTAGAGGCCAGACACTTGTGTGGCTCGAGCGCCCTCATCCTTCTTCTCGGTACTTTCAGAGATATTAAGGTATGGTACTTTGTATCTTTGTATTTTTCTCTATGTTAATGTTTTGCTTGCATGCTAGATCGTTATGCTAGATCATGTTTCGGGCAGATCGGTAAATCGTTTTGATCTATCTACCGAGCCTTCCGCTGTGCATGTTTTAAAATTATTTTAAAAATGCATCCTTTCTGCCTTGCTTGCATGAACTGCTTCACCTTCACTCGGTTCATTAGCTCAACAGCTCAATTCATCGACTCATCAGCTCAGTAGCTCAATTCATCAGCCCAGTAGCTTGATTCATCAGCTTAGTAGCTCAGTAGCCAGGTTCATCGGCTCAACAACTGGCTTTCAACTTGATCAACTTAGTTTATTTATCTGATTGAATAACTCAACTCGTCAAACTCAGCAGTTTGACTTAGCATGACAAATCAGCACAACTAATTCCTTCACCCAAGCAGAAGATGGTAGCTCAGCCTCCAAAGTAGGGACAACTATTATGACTGAATCAAAGCCAACCAATAAGCACTTGCCATGTAGCTAACATCAGGCCCAACTAACATGGTTTGAACCGACCTCCCTATGCTTGCCACGTGGCCCACCACTCCAAATGAAATAAAAAATAGCCCAACAGAAGGCCGTTGCAGATTGGCCCACTATTTAACGATCTCAGCTGTTAAGATCCAAAGTTAAATGATTGAGATCCGACGTTAGTTAAGATTCTCCTCCAATGAACTCTTAGCAAATTCCAACAAACTCGATGTAAAAATAAGACTACCCAGGGACCTCCAGGTCTGCTCATCTGACACCTGATCCACAACTCTCTCAGATCTCTCCCAAACCTTGCCTGGCTTAGATATTGGAGGGTCCCCATTGGTGACGCGAACGAACTTCCTTATTTTAAGTCAATTCTGTTGTTCAAGTCCTTGCCCGAGCACAGCCATTGCCAACCACTCCCTCTTCCTCAAGCTCGAAGAGTCCAAGACAACCTTGCTGATACGAACAAAAGTCTCATTGATTCCATAGCAAACTTTCCATGTTAGTGCCTATCAGGTAGGCCAGGTTTCAGTGACAACAGATGATACTTGTATCATAAATTTTTAGAATCAATGCAATCTCTTACTTTGATCCTCACAAGCACGGCATTCTCGTAACAAAAGAGGGAGAGGCATCGGAGCCAGTGAGGTCACTTTGCCTCCCTCCAGGGCCTTTCAGATGATCCACATGCCTAGTAGAATAGAGGTTATCAGTGTCCTCGAAGCTAGGCTGGGTGTGGTTGCGATCGCTGATCTACGTGTGCACCGGTCCATTGCGAACGCACTCCGCTCGGCAGGAGTTGTAGAAGAACAGCCTAGGTGTTGGAGAATGGGAGAGCATCTAAGAATAGAGTTTAGGACTGATAAGTTGTTAATTTGTTAGTGTGGCTTCACAGAGTGAAGTTAACAAAAATCAACTCAATGACCATCTTCTATCTCAATCCATTCTATAAACCCAACAATCATCCATTTTGAAGAAGGGATTGGCATGCATTGTCAAAGATTTTGTTTTCCTAGTTCGCACTGGGTGGTGATTTGTAACCTTAATTTCCTTCATTTTATTTACAAAAAAAAAATTATATGATATCTAATTTGAAACATTAAATAGAGCTGGAAAAAGAGAAGGAGCTTGCATGATATTTGCATATAAACATAATAGTAGAAAAAAAGGTGAAATTAGGGGCGGTAGTGGATCAAGTTGCATCAAGTGACAAAAATATATAAAATCTTGATCTATGTCGAACTTAGCCCAATGTTAAGCCTTAGTTTGGTACAAATGATGGATTGGAGAAAGGACGGATGGATAAATCTTCTATCTATTCTCTCATGTATTTGATAAAATATGGAATAATGGATGGAAAATATTTCATTTGCTATTTAGTATAGAAAGAATACAAGAAATGATGCATGATATTTATATGACATTTTTACTAAACTACTTTTTAATAAAAAAATTATTATTATCAATTTATAAAATGTATATGTATTAAAGAAGTAGAGCAATATATAAACTTATAATCTTTATAATTTATAATTATATAAAAATTACATAAATATTTAATTTCAATTTAATTTAATAAATGATTTTATAAATTATTATATATATATTAACTTTTATATATTAATTATATAAATGACTAATTAATTTATAATTTTATTTAATAGTTAATTAAATTCATACAAATAGTTAACTAAAAAATACTAAATATAAATAAAAAATGGAAGACAATTCTAATAATTTACTTATAGTTATAAAAATTATGTACTAAAATTAAAAATAATTAGTGATAAAACTTAATAGTATAGATAAAAATAAAAAATAAATAAAATAAATAAAAAATGAAGAAGTGTTGTAGTTTTGTCAAAAAAATTGAGAAATAGTATTGCCAATACAAAAACCCATCCCTCACATATTTCATCCATGCTTCATTGTATCCTCCCAAAATTAGGAGGATGTAAATTGATAGACCATGATAGATGAGCATTCCTTTCTTTTTCATCCATCTTTTCTAAAATTTTTTGAACCAAATAGGAGATAAAAGACATCCATCTTCAAACCACATCCATCCTCTCTCCCATAAGCCCAACCAAACACAAGATAAGTCCAGATCCTTCCACCCAAATCCACCCGCATGTCATCCGGCATTTTCCGATTTAACCTATTTGATTCACACCATGGTCTAATTTATTAGGGTCAATCTTTGAATGATGCAATCTAACATATCTAATCCAACCCCAAAAATTCTCAATGACTCATTTTTAAGATAAATTAAATAATTACTATTAGAAAAAGACCGACCATCCTTATAAGATTATAATTCAAACACATCTAAGCCATCTCTACCTAAATACATCTCTACCTATATAAATTAAGTCAAAACTCATTAACTATACCTGATTCACTCCAATTTGAAAATTGGACCAGTAGCCAAACTAATATGCAAAATCCTTGATTCAAACCCCAACCCAAATACAGGTTTATGTCATATTTTTAGCTTCTCCTGAGTGAAACTTGTACTGACCGAACACTTATTAAGTACTTCCTCAAATATTTCTTGATCAATATATGTGAAACCATGGATTGAAAAAAGGCAGCTAGTATACAAAGTTCCCACTATTACAACTTTAGGAAAGGTCAAATGTGTGCTGTTTTCGTATTTCAAACCTATGACTTCTTATCATGATGAAGTAACCATATCATTGCAATGATACTCATCCTCTATCTTTGAAATCGTAGATACACTCCCTAAACTCTACAATTATTGTGCCATGAACGCAAGGTTGGTAAGCTAGGGACCTTGGCCACTTTTTACCATCAATTCTAATTTGTTAAATAGTCAAGCAAGTTATATTAATTGGCAGCTAGGGATGGCAATGGGCCAGGTTCGGGCCGGGTGCATAACTATCCAAATACAAACCTTAATACTCAATAAACTATCCTAATCCAGTCCAAACACTATCGGAACTGAATTTTCTTTATCCAAATTCATCTCAATCGAGTATCAGATAATTCGGGTTTACCCGACCCGAATCCAATTGAATCATATTAAATATTTTTAATTTTTATCGACTTTAAAATCATCTATTATTTTATAAATCATACCTACATTAAACAAATAACATTTAACTATATTTTTAGTTCAACATTGATCCAAAAAAAGAAAAAACCGTCGAGCTGGAGATTAAGCGAGAATTACTGAATACAAATCACAATTTACAATTCCCTTATTTATAGAAAATAATGATTAAGATAAAAAATTTAAGTATTTTAAAATTTAATAATTAATAATTAATAATTAATAAAATATATTTAATATAAAATATATTAATTATATATATTTAAATATTAAAATAATTTGGACCGGGTTCGAGTTGGGTGTATATCTATCCAATCTCGACCTAAATCCAAAGTTAAGCATTCGGGTTTTACTCAAATCTGGTCCAAACCCAATCAAAGCATTGATTATCCAATCCAATCGGATTAAGCCGTGTCGTGTACCTATGGATTTGGATTTTATTATCATTCTTAGATAGCTCGGGCCAAATACAAGATGAGTGGTTAGACTCATGTGACCATCTACTCATGATTATATGTACCATATTAATTTGATCTTTAAATTTGCTCCATGAAGAAATTATATCCTAGAAATGTTCTACCAGCTCAATTGTCGACGGGCCTATAGCAACTCACCAGGTGGAAGCTACAACACTTTTTCAAAACAATTAAAAAAATTTTAAAAAAAATTTAAAAAATTCAAAGAGATACCCTCTAGGTGCTTTTACCCGATGCCCAAACATCCCCCTCCCCACTCTCCTGTGTTGCCCTCTCCTTTGCCATGTCCTCCATTTCCCCCTCTCCCCTCCTCCCTCTGCTCTACCCACTTGCAATACTTACCAAAAAAAAAGAAAAAAAAACGACAAATCAAAGGGAAACCCAAACAGATCCAACCTCCTCCACCGCTATGAGACTCCAACATATAATCACTCTACCTGTTAACCATAGGAGGAGAAGCGCTAGCCACCAAAGACAAGGCAATAGGAGGAGGTGGTGTGGGATGGCGTTGCAGGAGAAGTAGAGATCAAAGATGTTAGTAGCAGTGATGTAGGAGGTGTTAGAAGGTAATAATAAAATTTATGGGTATCTAATTAAAAAAGATCGAGTCTAGAATTACATTCTATATCCTTAAGATCATTTTGTCCCGCAATGGTGCTTATGGTGTATGACGATCTTCTTCCAGGATACAACGATCTTCTTCTGGTAAAGTAGCATTACAATTCACCAGAAATTCGAACCAGGAATGCTTTTCTCTCTTATATGCACTATAGCTATACTTTGTTATTCAAAGTATGCAAATGCCTAAGAGACTTACTATGCACTATAGCTATACTCTGTTATTCAGAGTATACAAATATCTAAGAGAAGGAAAGGAAAATTGAGATGAAATGAATGAGGAATGAGGACCTATTTATAGTCTTAAGATGTCCCTTGGAAGCAACTCCTCAAATGTGAAGTTACCGATGGCTTTTCATAGTAAGATACGCCTTTTCTCAATCGCGATATGAAGATTACGTGATCAATATGCTTCCTCAACTACGATCAGATGCTATGATACGCTGATTCGTACCGTGATCCTTAGATCACACGATCAGTGCGCTTCTCAATATGCTGTTTCACGATCCGATGGCACCAGTGATCATTAGAAGAAACGTTGATCCGTGAACGGACGCGTGATTACACTATCAACATCTCCGGATGTATGATCAGTTATTTCGTGATTCTGAAATCCCGTCATCCGAGTCGGCTCGAACCCTCAAGTCGGCTCCTTACTGCAAAGAGCGCTCTGGACGAGTCAGCTCGAACCTCTTGAGTCGACTCGACCAAACCGCATGTTACCCGTTCTGCGGGTCCGAGCCTCGAGTCGGCTCGACCAGACTGCATGTTACCCATCCTGTGGATCCAAACCGACTCCCAGTAGAACCGGGTCAACTCTCTTCCCTATAACCCCATCGTGCCAATACGATCTTGGTTCAATAAATCTCGACCATTTGATCTGTTTGATCAGGAAAAACTTAAAGACTCCTCAAGCTCCCCGCGACGATGCGAAGTACAAAGTGCACCTACAAAACATCCATTGCGCCCTTGTCGTCCGTCGTGCACGCGCGCGCGTGGGTGCGTAGCATCACCCTCAAGCTCTCCACCTATAGTGAGCTTAAATGCAAGAGCAAGGGAAAAGGTTTTCTTTTAAAGAGCCTTGACTTTTTCCAAACTTTCCATATGGGACTAAAAGTTTCCATCCCAAAGGGTAATTTAGGAATAAAATTTTTATTCACTTTTCCAACAATCCCTCACATGAATGAAATTTTGGACTAAGATCAAAGATCAGTAAAGGCGATCCCCCACAAATATAGATTTTAAATGTAAATGAACATGCAGGTACTTAAAGAGAGTAAATGAAATGAAGTTGTATCAGGATAGGTAGCTTGTAGCTTTAAACCTTCCTTTATATTTTGTTATCGAGTTTACTTGCTAAAGGTGAACATGATGTCTTGAACTTTTCAGTGTTTGATATAAGCTAAGACAATAATAATCACACTTCTTTTCGAGCATTCCTTTTGGTTCTCATGATTGTGTTCATTTTGGCCCTGAACAACTCCTGGTTTTATGAGTGCTTTAGAGAATTAAAGCCTTTAAAATTTTCATAGAATTGGCCCAGTTCACACTCACATAGGTGATTCTTATTAAGAGTATCCTGCTATACCTCACATGATATTCATGTCAGAAGAATCATTAAAAACTATACTTATCCTAGTACCTTTAGCAGGCAGCACTGATTATCATAGAAATGAGTAGGAATTTATATCCTTAGTGCTTCATTGACCTCTTCATAATTTAGTTATCCCTTTTGAACCTAGATCTTGGGATCTCCAGTCAACTAGGGTGGGTATCCACTATGAAGATTAATTTATTATGGGCTTTAAACCCATTCCCCTCGATAAACAATTTACTTGATCTCTTTGTAAACCTTTTGTCAGTGGATCTGCAAGGTTTTTCTTTGACCGAATGTAGTCAATAGAGATTATTCTATTTTCAAGTAATTGCTTAATGGAATTATGTCTGCGATGTATATGTTTAGACTTAATATTATATATTTTATTCTGTACTCTACAAATAGCTGATTGATTATCATAATTGATACATATTGTAGACACATGTTTAGACTAACATGGAATATCCTCCAAAAAATTTTGAAGACATTCTGCTTCTTCTCCAGCTTTATCTAAAGCTATAAACTCTAATTCCATAATGGACTGAGCTATACAAGTTTGTTTTGAGGATTTCCATGATACTGCACCTCCTCCTAGGGTGAACACATATCCAATAGTAGATTTAGTGTCTTCTGAAGAAGATATCCAATTAGCATTACTATATATTTCTAGTACAGCTGGATATATTGTATAATATAATCCAAATTTATGGTATATCATAGATATCGTAATACCCTTACTAGTGCTATCCAATGATTTAGACCTGGATTACTACTAAATATGCTTAACTTATTAATAGCATATGCTATGTCAGGACGGGTGAAATTCATGAAATACATTAAACTACCAATTATACGTAAATATTCTAATTATGATATGGGTTGCCCAGTATGCTTAGCAAAATGTAGATTAATATCTACAGGTATTCTAATCGGATTGGTATTATATTATTGAATTTATTTAATATTTTTTCAGTATAGTGAGATTGAGATAATATTATTCCATCAGACGTTCTAGTGATTTTAATTCCTAGTATAATGTCTGCGATACCCATATCTTTCATATCAAAATGTTTAATTAACATTTTCTTTATTTGTTTAATCATATCAGTATCACTACCTATGATTAACAAATCATCCACGTATAAGCAGACTAAGATATACCCTTTAAGTAGGGTTTTGGCATATACAAATTTATCACATCCATTAATTTTGAATCCATTAAACAACATGAGATTGTCAAATTTTATATACCATTGCTTAGGTGCTTGTTTTAATCCATATAAAGATTTCACAAGTCTACAAACCTTCTTTTCTTTGCCTGGAACAACAAACCCTTCAGGTTGTTCCATATATATTTCTTCCTCTAATTCACCATTTAGAAAAACTGTATTAACATCTATTTGATGTATTTCAAGATTATTAATGGCTGCTATTGCCGCCAAGATTGCCGTGGCACGTAGCTCCTGCCGATGCCGGAGTGTGCTCCCCTCGCTGCCCGGCGGTCCTCTGCTCCTGAACCTGCGAAACAGGGGTTAGTGACCCGGGCCTTGATTTTCAGTGGGGGCACTCCGATGATCAAATCAGTGATGATCCAGGGAACAGATCCTCCTGGTCAGGCCCCTCTTGATGGACTCCACATTAGGAGGAGTAAAGAGTGTGTGTGAGGACGGAAATGTTGCAGGGGAGAATGATAGCGGGGATAGAGGGGTTCCCTGTTCCTCCGCTTCTCCTTGTTTCCCTGGCTTCCCCTCGACTGTGGTAGTGGTGGTGGTGCTTTGCCCTCTTGGTTGGGCTTGCCCTTGTGTTGGTGGTGCCATGCCCCTCTTCCTCGCGGGGATTGCACCTGTGTTCTTCTCTTTTCTTTTTTTTTGTCTTGCTTGTTCTTTTTTCCTGTGTGTTGGAGTTATTGTTGTGTTACCTCCGAGTTTGTTGCAGCTAGATTATCGTTGGGCACTTATCTCGGGATCCTCACCGGGCTATCAGGTGCATGTGACAGTGTCCCGAGGAGTCTTTCCTGATTCATGATAAGAGTTGTCAGGCGCTCCAACACTTCTCTTGGTCGCCTCATTCCGGGAAACCTGGCAGTGTCTTGAATGGTGGGCCGCCGCCCATGAGATTCGAATCTTCCGGTTGGCTTCCTCTCTTGGGTGATTCGGGTGGTTGGTGAGAAATGTGGTACCTCGCTCAGCGTGCTTCTTTCCTTTCTGGTGTAACTAGCAGTTGCAGGTGGTCAGTACGGCCTAGAAGGCGTTCCAGTGCAGTCCTCGGGTAGCCCGCCGACGTTCTAGGCTGGTGAGGACCTCGTCCGAGCTGGGGCTGAGCTAGAACGGCAGGGCTTGCTCCGACCTAGGCGCTCCGAGCTTGCGGGGGCATCTTGATGGAGGAAGGCAGAGTGCGGGCCCGGTCCGGAGGGCGCGTGCTCGAAGAGGCTCCATGTTGGTGGGTGAGTGCTGAGCTCGACCTCGACCATAGGGCACTAACCTCCGAGGGTCTCGCTCCGGAGGGCAGAGATGGACCCGGTCCAAAGGGTGCGCGCTCGAAGAGGCTCCATATTGGCGGGTGAGCGCTGAGCTCGACCTCGACCACAAGGCACTAACCTCTGAGGGTCTCGCTCTAGAGGGCAAAAGATGGATCCGGTCTAGAGGGCGCTTGTTCGGAGAGGCTCCATATTGGCGGGTGAGCGCTGAGCTCGACCTCAATCACAGGGCACTAACCTCCGAGGGTCTCGCTTTGAAGGACAGAAGACGGACCCGGTCCAGAGGGCGCGCACTCGAAAAGGCTCCACATTAGCGGGTGAGCGCTGAGCTCGAGCTCGACCTCGACCACAGGGCACTAACCTCCGAGGGTCTCGCTCTGGAGGGCAGAAGACGGACCCGGTCTAGAGGGCGCGTGCTTGGAGAGGCTCCACATTGGCTGGTGAGCGCTGAGCTCGATCTCGACCACAGGGCACTAACCTCCGAGGGTCTCGCTCTGGAGGGTAGGATGCGGCTCCGACCTAGGCATCCCGAGCTCACGGGCCTGACTTGGTGGAGGACAGAGCTCAGCTCGCTGTCTTGAGGGAGCTCAGCTCAACTCGGTAGTGGAGTCCGGGCTGGAGAGTTGACGCGGCGCCCAACGCGGCATCCTTTCTTGACGTGGCGCCTGTCGGTTCCTCCATGTCAGCGATCCCACCACATCATTTGCCTCCCACATCTGAGACTCGTTAGTGCTTGTCACTCGGGTCGAAGGAAGTAATTATGGTGCTGACGTGGAAAGGCGGAGATCTGGCACGATGATGGCCATGATTGCTGATGCTTCGGGAGCGGCCCTGCGGACCAATCTGGGGGTGCCATGTGGCCATATCCGAGGAGCAGTTAATGTTGGCACAGAATTCAGAGCGGTCGGGACACCATTTTCACCAATGGGCAGCACGTGGCATGGATCCGTTGGCGGAGGGGTTGAATCGATACAATCTGTCAGGTCATTTCGAAATGAAAAGAAGGCCTTACCCGAAACATCTATTCTTTTGAAGTCTCTGTGCCTGCTGCTACCACTGCCCAAGCTTCCTTCTTCCTCCCAGTTTCCCCGAGTTTTCTAAGGAACCAAGTCAGTTTCATCTTCCTTCTCCCCCTACTAGAATAGGGTTTTTCCTCCGAGTCTGGGGTCTTCTTTAGGTTGAGTCTCCTTTTCTGTCCCCCACTTCGAGTCCTTCATTTCCCTTGTCCTTGAGGATGTCCCATTTTGGTCCGGGCTTCCACCTTTCCACTGATCAGGGCAAGGCCGGTCCTTCTGAGTGGAGGCCGGCGTCTTCTTCTTCTTCCTCTAATAGGGAGGAAGATGCAACTCACTTCGAGCTCAGTAGGAGGCGTCCTCCCGGTCCGGTACTCATCAGGGAACCGGGATCCGGTTCTTCTCTCCCTCCTCCTTCTGTTCCTGCTTCTGAGTCCGTTAGGTCCACAGGTCCTCGTAGGGTCGCCTCGACGATCACCACCGGGAACTAAGAATTGTTCGGGATGCCTATGGCATCCTGTCTTCTGTCCGGCTCATGATCTCTCATCCAGAGGAACGGGTCACTTCCAGCGGCCCGAGCCGTCTTACTTTTTATGGTGGACCTTCTCTGGGGGTCTCTGGTTTCCTTTCCATCCTTTCTTCCTGTCCGTCTTGGACGATTATCGTTTGGTCCCTATTCGGTTAGTGCCAAATGCCATTAGAGTCATTTTTTCTTTCATTGTGCTCTGCCACCTCCATGGGTTTGTTGCCCGATTTTCCTTGTTCAGGGCCTTCTTCATCCTGAAGCGCCACCCAACCGAGGATGGGTGGTGGTCCTTGTCCTCCCGCCCGAAGGGTATCAAGTTTGAGCTCCCCTCTTCCATCAGGAGATGGAAGAGTAAGTTTTTCTTTGTTGAGGTTGAGGGAGTCGACTGGGTCTGGAGTAATCCGGACAAGTCCCCTAACCGAAATTCCGTGGTCGATGCGGCTGACCGGGATGATTACGAGCAGCTTCGCACTACCCAGATTCTTTCCCTCGAGGTCCTGTTATCTGAGCAGAACCTCATCGACTCCAGGGTCAACCCAACGAATGGGTTGGGTGAGTTCAACCTGAACTTCCTTCTTTCTTTATATTTGCATTTCTTGCATTGTTTCCCATGGACTCTAACTGTTGTATGACTTGCATGTAGGGATGATTTTCTCCGAGAACGATCTGCTGGCGATCACTCGGAAGAGGCCATCGACCAGGCTGGCCGGGGAGCCTTCGTCGAGGCGAGCCCGGGGTGAGAGCGTTCCTGTGGCTGCCCCCACCGTGGTGCCTGGCCTGAGCTCAGCTGCTCCAGCCATCCCGAGTTCGGAGGCGGCGCGCGCAACTCCTGCACCGACGGAGAGGGTGGCTTATGTGGCATCGAGGCCAACCCAACAGGCCCCTACTACGGAGCCCGAAGTCATGGTCCGGGCGAGGGCTACAGCTGCGGCTACTACACCCCACCGCCCTCTGAGTACGTCAGTTGTCGAGGTCAGGGATGAGGAGGTCTGGGCTATCACCAGGACCACGACCAAGGCACCGCCTGCACCGACGTCCGCTTCTCAGCCTGCCCCCCGTGGCCCTGCAGTTACCGGGATAAGGCTGCCCACTCTGGTAGAGGGTCGAAGGGAGGAGGGGCAGTGCCATCTCCCCTTCAAGATGGGGCCAGACAGCTCGTTCCTTTGGAGCCCCGAGCTGGCCGAGCGCATGATGGACTTCTCGATCCAGACATATGACCAGCAGGACATGGCTGGGATGCGGCTGGCCGATGTCATCAGCGCCATCTTCTCCTAGCTTTATTCGGTGAGCTGTTCCTTCCTCTCTTTTCTCCTTTCTTCTTTCTTCTTTCTTTTCTTTCTTCTTTTTTTTTTGTCTGACCTCTTTTCTTGGTGCAGATCGGTGCCGAGGCCCTCTACATCAAGGGTTGCTACCAGAGCTGGGAGCGTCTCGAGCAGCAACAGGCTGCCGAGATTGAGTCCTTGAAAGCCGACCTGAAGGGGAAGGTCGGGGCGAATGGGGCCCTCGAACTAAAGGTCAAGGACCTTAAGCAGTAGCTCGCCGATGCCGAGGGGCGAGCGAAGAAGCTCCTTGAGGCCCGCGACTTTGAGCGGAGCCGCTCGAAGAAGGCCATCGACGATCTCTTCATCGTCGAGAAAAAACTGAACTGGTACAGTGCCAAAGCAGATCGGTACAAGGAGGCCTCCCGAGCTGCCCAAGCGGAGCTGGCAGCTGGGAGGGAGAAACTTGTTGCAGCTGAAAAGGCGGCAGAGGAGGTGGCCAGGTCAGCAGAGGCAGCTAGGCTGGAGGCCGTCGAGTCGAGGAGGGTGGCTGCTGAGGCCAAGAAGGGCGCCGAGGATGCTGTCACAAAATTTAAGGCCTCGGAGGAGTTCGTCGCCAAGATTCAGCAGATGGCATCGAACTCCTTCTACAAGGGCTTCATGTTTTTGCATGGTCGAGTCGAGGTGCTTGTCCCCGAAAAGAGCCACGATCATCTCAGATATCCTTCGGCCTCAAATGCGGGGCCAGAGGAGGAGGCTGTGAGGAAGCCGTGGCCTCAAAGTCTTCGACGCCAGCTGAGGCTGAACCATCCACATTAGAACCGCCCAACCGGAGGTTCCTGAAGGCGGAGACTCTCAGCCCCAGAGCTCAGCAAGGAGGCCGGCCGGCGTGGAGTAGCCTCCTTTTCTTTTTCGCCCTATTTTGTATTTTTTTTTCTTGTACTTAGTTAGGGTCACCAAACATGTCGGGGGCCCGCAAGACACTTGTAACTTGAGCTCAATCAATGAAACTTGAATTTTTCTAACATCTATTTTCTTTGTCTAGTTCTTCCCTTATTTTTTCTCTTTCTTTCTCTCCCCTCTCTTCTTTTTCTTCCTCTTCTTTCTTTTGTGCATGAGCGGGGAGATCAGAGAGAGGGGCCTCACCTTGCCTGAGGTTGAGTTATTAGACTTCAACGTCGGTAAGCTGGGCGCAGGTTCATGACACTTGAGTGCTGTTGTGCTCGTAGGTCCCTTGGCCGGAGATCTGAGCTCCGGTCTTGGGTAGGTGTCCTGGAGCTGGGCTCGGAGACGTTGTTGACTGAGAGCTGCTTGGCTCGAAGTTCTCTTGGCTGAAGATCTAAGCTCCAGTCTTGAGAAGGTGTCCTGGAGCTGGGTTCAGGGACGTTGTTGACTGAGAGCTGCTTGGCTCGAAGTTCTCTTGGCCAGAGATCTGAGCTCCGGTCTTGAGAAGGTGTCCTGGAGCTAGGCTCGGGGATGTTGTTGACTGAGAGCTGCTTGGCTCGAAGTTCTCTTGGCCGGAGATCTGAGCTCCGGTCTTGAGAAGGTGTCCTAGAGCTGGGCTCGGGGACGTTGTTGACTGAGAGCTGCTTGGCTCGAAGTTCTCTTGGCCGGAGATCTGAGCTCCGATCTTGAGAAGGTGTCCTGGAGCTGGGCTCGGGGACGTTGTTGAATGAGGAATGGCGGCTTATCCCCCTCTCGTTCTCTTTCTTTTCCTTCCCCCCTCTCCTTTTTCTTCTTTTCTTTCTTCTTTTTTTTTTTTTTTTGGAGTGGGGAGATCAGAGAAGAGGGTTCTTGCTGTGTGCCCCTCTCGTTCTCTTTCTTTCCTTCCCCTCTAGTCTTCTTTTCGAGTGGGGAGATCAGAGAAGAGGGTTTTTGCCGGGCTCCCCTCTCGTTCTCTTTCTTTCCTTCCCCTCTCGTCTTCTTTTCGAGTAGGGAGATCAGAGAAGAGGGTTACTGGACTTGATTGCCTTGGAGCTAGGCTCGAGGCCTTCCTAGACGTGGAGCTAAGCTCGGGCCCAGGGGTTGCCTGAGTACTTGGCTCAGGTCTTTGGCACCTCGGAGCTAGGCTCGAGGCGTTAATGGGAGCTACTTGGCCCCATGATCCCATGGCGTCTCAGAGCTGGGCTCGGAGATATTTGAGATTGAGAGCGCTTGGCTCAAAGTTTCTTTGGCCAGAGATCTGAGCTCCGATCTTGAGTAGGCGTCCTGGAGCTGGGCTCAGGGATGCTTGAGGTTGAGAGCTGTATGGCTCGAAAATCCTTTGACGTCCTGGAGCTGGGCTCAGGGATACTTGAGGTTGAGAGCTGTATGGCTCGAAAATTCTTTGACGTCCTGGAGCTGGGCTCGGGGATGCTTGAGGTTGAGAGCTACATGGCTCAAAAATCCTTTGATATCCTGGAGCTGGGCTCGGGGATGCTTGAGGTTGAGAGCTGCATGGCTCGAAAATCCTTTGACGTCCTGGAGTTGGGCTTAGGGATGCTTGAGGTTGAGAGCTGCATGGCTTGAAAATCTTTTGACGTCCTGGAGCTGGGCTCGGGGATGCTTGAGGTTGGGAGCTGCATGGCTCGAAAATCCTTTGACGTCCTGGAGCCGGGCTCAGGGATGCTTGAGGTTGGGAGCTGTATGGCTCGAAAATCCTTTGACGTCCTGGAGCCGGGCTCGGGGATGCTTGAGGTTGAGAGCTGCATGGCTCGAAAATCCTTTGACATCCTGGAGCTGGGCTCGGGGATGCTTGAGGTTGAGAGCTGCATAGCTCGGAGATTCCTTGATGTCCTGGAGCCGGGCTTGGGATGCTTGAGCTTGAGAGCTGCATGGCTCGAAAATCCTTTGATGTCCTGGAGCTGGGCTCGGGGACGCTTGAGGTTGAGAGCTACATAGCTCAAAAATTTTTTGACATCCTGAAGCTGGGCTCGAGGATGCTTGAGGTTGAGAGCTGCATGGCTCGGAGATTCCTTGACGTCCTGGAGCTGGGCTCGGGGATGCTTGAGCTTGAGAGCTGCATGGCTCGAAAATCCTTTGACGTCATGGAGCTGGGCTCAGGAACGCTTAAGGTTGAGAGCTGCATGGCTCGAAAATCCTTTGACGTCCTGGGGCTGGGCTCAAGGATGCTTGAGGTTGAGAGCTGCATGGCTCAAAAATTCTTTGACGTCCTGGAGCTGGGCCAGAGGACATCATTGATTCTTCCCTACCAGACACATGGATACTCGTGCAAGAAAAATCGTTATCGTTATTATCGATAAAAACCCTTACCTTGTGGGTGGCATCTTCGTAGGCCGCAAACCCTCCTCTTTCGGGGAGCCTGATGCCGTCGGGATCTTCGAGGTAACAGATCCCTCATGATGGTGTTTCGGCCACCATGCAGGGGTCTGCCCATGGTGGTTTGTGATCGTCATCCTGACGACCGCGGCATCCTTATTTACCTTTCTTCTCCCAGCACAATAGGGAGTACATTCTCTGGGTCCCGTGCCCCCCAGGTTTCCTTGGATGCGCGCGCAGCTCCCCCGGTGACCGCGTCCACCGCTTCACGGTGGGGAAGCTGTTGATGGTTGGAGCTGGCGGGAGGGTGGCAAGTGCCCGGGACCCCGCTTGAGGTCTGCCCCCCACGAACCTTTTGAGGTAGCCTTTCTTGATGAGCTTCTCGACCTCCTACTTGAGATCGCGGCATTCCCTGGTGGCACGACCGTGATCGCAATGAGGGCGACACTACTTCATCTCGTCACGACCAGTGAAGGGCTTCAAGGGTGGTGGGCGTCGCCGCCCGGTGGCTCGCTGATTGAGCCTTGCACACTGGCAAACCGATAGAAAGCTCCGCCAGCTTGCGCTCATGCTTTCCCAGGCGCACTTTTGCTATGTGTCTGATGGTTTCGTTAGCGGATCCTTTTGCCGAAGGGGATGGAAAAGGTGACATGAGTGCCCTTGAGAAGGGGGAACCCCTTGCGCACTGATAGAGGCCTTTCGAGTTCATCTCGTCACCATCCTTCTATGGGGTGTTTCTCTATAAAGAGGTGGAGGACTTGACCATGCCTGTCCCCCCTACCTAGCATGCCAATCTGTTGCCGCCAAGATCGTCGTGGCCCATAGCTCCTGCTGGTGCCGGAATGCGCTCCCCTCGTTGCCCGGCAGTCCTCTGCTCCTAAACCTGCGAAACAGGGGTTAATGACCCAAGCTGGGATTTCCAGTGGGGGCACTCCGACAGTCAAGTCAATGACGATCTAGGGAAACAGATCCTCCTAGTCGGGCCCCTCTTGATGGACTCCGTACTAGGAGGAGTAAAGAGTGTGTGTGAGGACGGAAACGTTGCAGGGGGAAAATGATAGTGGGGACAGAGGGGTTCCCTGTTCCTCCGCTTCTCCTTGTTTCCCTGGCTTCCCCTCAACTGTGGTAGTGGTGGTGGTGCTTTGCCCTCTTGGTTGGGCTTGCCCCTATGTTGGTGGTGCCATGCCCCTCTTCCTCGCGGGGATTGCACCTGTGTTCTTCTCTTTTCTTTTTTTTGTCTTGCTTGTTCTTTTTTTCTGTGTGTTGGAGTTGTTGTTGTTGTGTTACCTTCGAGTTTGTTGCAGCTAGGTTACCGTTGGGCACTTGTCTCGAGATCCCCGCCGAGCTGTCAGGCGCATGCGGCGGTATCCCGAGGAGTCTTTCCTGATTCATGATAAGGGGAGTTGTCAGGCGCTCCGACACTACTCTTGGTTGCCTCATTTCGGGAAACCTGGCAGTGCCTTGAATGGTGGGCCGCCACCCACAGGATTCGAATCTCCCGGTTGGCTTCCTCTCTTGGGTGATACGGGTGGTTGGTGAGGAATATGGCACCTCGCTCAACGTGCTTCTTTCCTTTATAGTGTAACTGGCGGTTGCAGGCGGTCAGTACGGCCTGGAAGGCATTCCAGTGTAGTCCTCGGGCGGCCCGTTGGCATTCTAGGCTGGTGAGGACCTCGTCCGAGCTGGGGCTGAGCTGGAACGGCAGGTTTCGCTCCAACCTAGGCGCTCCGAGCTTGCGGGGGCATCTTGGTGGAGGAAGGCAGAGTGTAGGCCCAGTCCGGAGGGCGCGCGCTCGGAGAGGCTCCACGTTGGCGGGTGAGCGCTGAGCTCAACCTCGACCACAGGGCACTAACCTCCGAGGGTCTCGCTCCGGAGGGCAGAAGATGGACCCGATCCAGAGGGCACGCGCTCAGAGAGGCTCTACATTGGCGGGGAGCGCTGAGCTTGACCTCGACCACAGGGCACTAACCTTCGAGGGTCTCGCTCTGGAGGGCAGAAGACGGACCCGGTCCAGAGGGCGCGCGCTCGGAGAGGATCAATATTGGCGGGTGAGCGCTGAGCTCAACCTCGACCACAAGGCACTAACCTCCGAGGGTCTCGCTCTGGAGGGAAGAAGATGGACCCGGACTAGAGGGCACACGCTCGGAGAGGCCCATATTGGCGGGTGAGCGCTGAGCTCGACCTCGACCACAGGGCACTAACCTCCGAGGGTCTTACTCTGGAGGGCAGAAGATGGACCCGGTCCAGAGGGCGCGCGCTCAGAGAGGCTCCATATTGGCAGGTGAGCGCTGAGCTCGACCTCGACCACAGGGCACTGACCTCCGAGGGTCTCGCTCTGGAGGGCAGGATGCGGCTCCGACCTAGGCATCTCGAGCTCGTGGGCCCGACCTGGCGGAGGACAGAGCTCGGCTCGCTGTCTTGAGAGAGCTCAGCTTAGCTCGGTAGTGGAGTCCGGGCTAGACAGTTGACGCGGTGCCCGACGCGGCGTCCTTTCTTAACGTGGCACCTGCCGGTTCCTCCATGTCAGCGATCCCACCACATCAGCTGCAATAGCAATTAACATTCTTATGGATGTTATCCTTGTTACAAGTGAATAAGTATAAAAGAAGTCTAGACCTTCTTTTTATTTAAAGCCTTTAGCTACGAATATGGCTTTATACTTATCAATTGATCTATCAGCCTTTAACTTTTTCTTGAAAATCTATTTACACCCCAAAGGCTTCATACCTAATGGTAAATCTACCAATTTCCAGGTATGATTATGCATGGACTCAATTTCGCTATTAATAGCTTCTTTCCAAAAGGATGATTCTGGTATAGGCATTGCCTCTTTGAATGTCTGGGGTACATTTTTATTATGTACGTAACGTAATCAGGATCAAAAGATTTTGTAACTTTAGATCTCTTACTACGTCTAGGTTCATCTTCAGGATATTTTTCCTGATGACTACTACTTGCCATATTATCATAAGGTTTTTTATTTGAACTTATAATAGATATCCCTTTATAAGAGAATATCTCTTCAAAAAATGATGCTTTTCTTGATTCCATAATTGTATTTTCCTATATATCAGATATATCTGATTTATATACAAGAAAGCGATATGCACTACTATTTTGTGCATAACCAATAAAAATACAATCAACAGTTTTAAGTCCTATTTTGACCTTTTTAGGATCTAGAATAGCTACTTAGCTAGACACCCACACACTCTTACATAATTATAAGAAGGCTTTTTTCCTTTCCATAACTCATATGGAGTAATGTCATTCCTTTTAAGAGATATTTTGTTAAGAATATGATTAGCCAAGAGAATTGCTTCTCTCCATAAATTCTGTGGTGTACCAGAATTTATCAACATGGCATTATCATTTCTTTCAATGTTCGATTTTTGTATTCAGCAATTTCATTAGATTAAGATGAATAAGAAGCTGTAGTTTGATGAATAATGCCATGTTCTTGACAAAAGTCATTAAATGGTGCATCGTATTCACCATCTCTATCACTTCTTATAGCCTTGATCTTTTTACCAAGCTAATTTTTAACCTTATTTTTATAACATTTAAACATATCTAAAGCCTCATCATTAGACTTTAGTAAATACACATAACAGTATCTAGTTGAATCATTAATAAATATTATAAAATACTTTTTATCTCCTCTAGATTGTATTGACTTTAAGTCACAGATCACTGTGGATCAAATCTAGAGGTTCGATATTCCTTTCTACTGAATGGAATGGTGTTTTGGCTAACTTAGCTTCAACACATATTTCACACTTATAATGCGGATCGATTTCATGATTAGGTAACAGTTCTAAATTCATTAATTTTCGTAATGAATTAAAATTCACATGACCTAATCTATCATGCCATAAATAAGAAGAGTCAACCATATAAACAGAAAAAGCATCTTTATTCTTTTCAAGGTTGCGATGTACAGTCATTACATTCATCTTGAATAACCCATTATTCAAGTAACCTCTACCTAAAAAGATCTCCCCTTTAGTAAGTACAAATTTATCAGACTCAAACACTATCCTAAGTCCATGTTTGCTTAGGAAGGAGCCTGATACCAAATTCTTACTGTTGCCGCTCTCGCCGCCGCGCTCGTGCCACGGATCAGCCGATCCTTCCTGACCGCATGGCGAGGGAGCCTCCCTTCCCGCGGAGAACCTGCAACAAAGGGGTTAGAGGACCCTGGCCGGGGATCCCGGCGAGGGAGCTCCGACGGTCAAGTCAGTAGACGACGAGAAGGAACAGACTCTCCAGCTGGACCCTCGAAAGGATTCCAGACTTAGAGAGTGAACTGGTGAAGGAAACGCTCTGGGGACCAGAATCTCGGCTGGGCCTCCTTGCCGAGCTCACACTCAGTGTTCCCCTCTCGGGATCTCTGGTTTCTTTCTCGGAGCAAGGCCTTTCGCCGGTGCTTCCTCCCTGTCCCCAGGCTAATTGGCTTACCTCGTCGTCCCCAGATTCCTTCCTCTTTATCTCCTTTCGTCGTGTGCTTGTCCTCTTTTCTCCTCGGAAACTCTCCTCCCCCGTCCTCTTCTCTTTTCCCTTTTCGGTGAAGGAGGCCAGGCGGCTTTCCGACCTCGTCCGCCGGGCCCAGCAGGGAAAAGGCAAAGACAGAAGAGAAAGAGGGGAGGGCGGCGCTGGCAGGGCGGCCGGTCAGGCCTCGGGCTTAGTGAGAGCGCTCTCTTCCCCAAGCGTGGGCGCCACCCATCTATGGGGCCTGTCCCGTCAGGATCGGGTCCCTCGGCCGTGGGACCTGTCGGGCAGATGCAAGTGATGTTCCGCGTGCCGCCGCCCTCCGTACGGGATGCCGTCTGGGATTCGTACGGCCCGAGGGATGGCCTCGGGGCCCGTCTCTCTCTCCCCGGGGCCCTCTCTGTACGAGCGGTCTGACCTCGACTGAGTTGGACCCGTCTCCGGGGGCCAACTGGCGAGGGGCGAGGGATCGGCCGACCTCGGCTTAGGTGGACCCCTCCTGGGTGGACACCTGGCGAGGTGGCAGGAGGTCGCCTGGCTTCGATCGAGGTGGGCCCGTCTCCGGGTGGCCACCTGGCGAAGGATCAGCCGACCTCGACTTAGGTGGACCCCTCCTGGGTGGATACCTGGCGAGGTGGCAGGAGGTCGCCTGGCTCCGGCCGAGGTGGACCCGTCTCCGGGTGGCCACCTGGCGAAGGGCGAAGGACCGGCCGACCTCGGCTTTGGTGGACCCCTCCTGGGTGGACACCTGGCGAGGTGGCAGGAGGTCGCCTGGCTCTGGCCGAGGTGGACCCGTCTTCGGGTGGCCACCTGGCGAAGGGCGAAGGACCGGCCGACCTCGGCTTAGGTGGACCCATCCTGGGTGGACACCTGGCGAGGTGGCAGGAGGTCGCCTGGCTCTGGCCGAGGTGGGCCCATCTCCGGGTGGCCACCTGGCGAAGGGCGAAGGACCGGCCGACCTCGGCTTTGGTGGACCCCTCCTAGGTGGACACCTGGCGAGGTGGCAGGAGGTCGCCTGGCTCTGGCCGAGGTGGACCCGTCTCTGGGTGGCCACCTGGCGAAGGGCGAAGGATCGGCCGACCTCGGCTTAGGTGGACCCCTCCGGGCCCGGGCGCCAATGAGGTGGTAGAGGAACTCCGAGCCGAGCTCGACCTCGGCGAGGGCGGTTTGCCTTAAACAGTCGTCGGGCGGTGTAGTCTTGCCGATCCTGGCTTTGAGGATGTGGTGCTGACTTGGCCGGGGAAACATACACGTGGCTCGCTCGTATTCGGTGATACCTGAGCCTGGCCACGTCACTGTCACGGCTGTAACAGTTGCCCCCCAGCCCGCCGTTCCGTCGGGGCATCGTAGAACGGAACGTCGGGATTAAATGCGGACATGACATGGGGAGGCGAAGATCTTGCATCATAATTGCCACGATCCTCGGCGCCGTGGCTCGATGCGGCTGAAGACCTATGGGGAGCCGTCACGCGTCGCCCACTTGTCCGTAATTAATGCGTCGCTTCGAGGCAGAGGCCGTTACTCTGCTATCGAGGCGTCGGTGTCGGGCATGCGCCCACATGGCGATCATCCAGTGGCCTGAGACGGAATGACGGGTACGGCCGCTGTCGGCTGAGTTTGAAAGGGAGGGGACTTTCCAGAACGAGGCCTTTTTCCTTGCTTCGTGGGCGGTTTGCTGCAGGCTAACAACTCCTGTTGCTCGCGCTCGTCTGGCATATTTTCGGTGAGTGCCTCCTTCTTCTCCTCTAGCCCCCCTCCTTCTTTCTCGTTTCTTTTCTGATCTTTTGTCCTTTCCCTTTCTATGGCGCGCCGTCGCCATGTCTCTTCCAATCCGGACGAGGCCGGTCCATCCCGGCCGAGGACTCCATCTTCTTCCTCCTCAGATGAGGAGACAATCCCGGAGGAGGTCCGCCGGCGTCTGCAACCCGGGGTATCACCATTGGTATCCCCAGGGGGATCCGGTCCCCTTCGGTTGCACCTGCCGTGCCCCTCCGTTCTCTTCCTGCTCTGCCTTCTCTTCCTGCTCTGCCTTCTCTTCCTGCTCCGCCTTCTCTTCCCGCCGGTCCCTCCGGTCATGCCTCCACCATGACCGAAGGTGATCTTTCTCTGCTCCGGGATGCTTACTGCATCCCGGAGTCCATCCGCTTGTTTGTTCCGCGGTCCGGGGAGCGCGTCACCATGAGTGGCCCCGGCCGCATTGCCTTCTACGAAGACTTCCTCCTTGGGGGTCTTCGGTTTCCTCTGCATCCTTTCTTTCTTTCCTTCCTCAGCCACTTCCGGCTTGTCCCGGCCCAGCTGGCTCCTAATGCCATCCGGGTCATCTTCTCCTTTATTGTTTTCTGTCACTTTCACGGGTTCGTTGCCCGTTTTTCTCTCTTCAGGGCCTTGTTCACCCTGAAGAAGTGCTCCACCGATGACGGCTGGTGGTACATTTTGCCCCGGCCCAGGTGTCTCCGGTTCGACCTCCCTTTCTCGGTCAAGGGCTGGAAGAGCCGATTTTTCTTCGCCTCGGTCGACGACGTCGACTGGGCCTGGAGTGAACCAGACCGGACCCCGAACCGAAATTCCCGGGTCGAGTCGGCGGACCAGGAGTCCTATGCCCAGCTCCTGAGCGACGTGGTCCCGGCGCTCGAGGTTCTGCTCTCTGAGCAGAATCTTTTTGAGGCCGGTATCAGTCCCATCCGTGAGACCGGTGAGATTCGGCCCCACTCTGACCTCTACCCCCCTTTCTCTTCATAATCGAGCCGGCTGACTTCCTATTTCTTTTGTTTTGCAGGGATGAAGTTTTCACTGGAGAATCTCTTGGAGGGGGCAGCCCAGCGGGATGTCGTGGAGGTGGACGAGCCCGCAGCGAAGAGGGCTCGCACGGAGATGAGCCGGGAGGTCGTGGCAGTGACCGTGCCCAGCCCGGTTGCTGTCATTTCCCCGCCCAGGCTACCTCAGGGCGGGGCTACTGATACCCCGGCCGCGCGACCTGGCGGCGCCGCCGCCGAGAGGACTCCACCGCCTGCTGCTCCGCCCATCACCGGGCCCGTCGTTGCTGCCAGCTCGACAGCGCCGCCTGTGGCAACCGCCGGCCCGTCGGTTGCGGCCTCGACTGAGGGGGCGGCCGCCGCAGGAGCCGGCCCGAAGGCTCCGGCGCCGGTGATCACCAACCGGGACTCTGTCATCCTCGACAAAGGGCTGGCGGAGAAGATCATGGAGTACGCCTCCACCGCCCGGGACCGCCGAGCTCGGGGCGGCCGGGATTACGCAGACGCGCTACTCGGGATCCTCCCGCAGCTCTTCACGGTAAGTCCGAGCTTCTTCCTTCTCCTTTTTCTTTCTTTCGAGACTTAACTTCCTTCATTCTGACCTGTGTTGCTTTTGTCGTTGCAGATCGGGAACGACGTTCTCCTACTGAGGAATTTCCTCGTAGGGAATGCCAAAAGGGACTCCGAGCGGGAGCTGAGACTCGGCAAGCTCGCGGTCGACGTCAAGGACTTGATGGAGAAGGGGGCCGAGCTGCGATCCGATAAACAAGCCCTCCAGTCCGACCTGGCGCGTTCCGAGGAGCGGAACAAGGAGTTGGAGGCCTCATTGTTGGAGGAGCGGACCTCCAACCAGCGCCGAACAGAGGAGGAGGCGGCGGAGAAGGCCCGCCTGCAGGCCCACTCCCAATGGCTGGAGCGCTAGCTGGAGGAGGCCGGGCGAGACGCGGCCGCGGTGAAGGACCGGAGCGCGTACGTCAACGGGCTCCTGGAGGCAGCCAAGCGGGAGGCGCAAGAGGCCGTCCCCAAATTCCGGGCTTCCGACGAGTACACGTCGGAGGTCCGGGAGGCCACCGTGGACTCCTTCCTGAAGGGGTTCCGGATGTGCCGGGAGAAGGTGGGGGCCTTCTTCCCCCAGCTGGATCTGAGCGGGGTTGTGATCGGTGGCAGGAGGCCAGGGGGCGAGAGCAGGGCCTCCGGCACGGCCGAAGCGACTCCTGTGGCACCGTCGACCAGCGATGCCTCGGCCCCGGAGCAGCCCCAGGAGCCGGCCGTTGTAGAAGTCGAAAACGCAGCACCCGCGCCTCCGGCAGAGGGCTCCGACCCCGCACCTCAGTGAACCCGGCGTCTTCTCCCTGATGTCTCCTTCTCTTTTTTGCTTCTGTTTGTTGTTTTTGTTTTGTGTTGTTTTTTTTTTTTTTTTTTTTGGGGGGGGGAGTCCCGGCCTGTCGGGACCCCCAGCTTGTACCGACTACTCACATCAATGGAAATCTAAGTTTTTCAAAACCTTGAGTTTTCTTTTTCATTTCATCTCACCTTTCTTTTCCTTTCTTTCTGAGATGTCGGTTTGGAACACTTGAAACAGTTGCAGGCCTGGTCCTCCCATTGCTCAAATCGAAAGATGGGGCCTGCTGAGTCGCGTCGCAGCAGAGCAAGCCTTAAGCGGGCCCGACTTTGGGTCGCCTTCATGCTTGCGCAGGCAACACGGTTTCTGCACCGCCTTCCAGGCCGAAGCCCAGGATCTCCGGACTGAGCTCGGTACCGTAGGCTTTCTCAAGCCTTGCGCGGCTTGCTGAGCTATGCTCCGGGCTTGCGTGGGCGACTGGGTTCGGCGCCACCTTCCAGGCCGAAGCCCAGGATCTCCGGACTGAGCTCGATGCCGCAGGCTTTCTCAAGCCTTGCGCGGCTTGCTGAGCTGTGCTCCGGGCTTGCATGGGCGAACTGGGTTCGGCGCCACCTTCCAGGCCGAAGCCCAGGACCTCCGGACTGAGCTCGATGCCGCAGGCTTTCTCAAGCCTTGCGCGGCTTGCTGAGCTGTTCTCCGGGCTTGCATGGGCGAACTGGGTTCGGCGCCACCTTCCAGGCCGAAGCCCAGGATCTCCGGACTGAGCTCGATGCCGCAGGCTTTCTCAAGCCTTGCGCGGCTTGCTGAGCTGTGCTCCAGGCTTGCGTGGGCGAACTGGGTTCGGCGACACCTTCCAGGCCGAAGCCCAGGGTCTCCGGACTGAGCTCGATGCCGCAGGCTTTCTCAAGCCTTGCGCGGCTTGCTGAGCTGTGCTCCGGGCTTGCGTGGGCGAACTGGATTCGGCGCCACCTTTCAGGTCGAAGCCCAGGGTCTCCGGACTGAGCTCGATGCCGCAGGCTTTCTCAAGCCTTGCGCGGCTTGCTGAGCTGTGCTCCGGGCTTGCGTGGGCGAACTGGATTCGGCGCCACCTTCCAGGCCGAAGCCCAGGGTCTCCGAACTGAGCTCGATGCCGTAGGCCTTCTTGTCGAAGTTAGAAGGGAGTGTTTGAAGTAGGGAAACTTTGTTACAGGAACTGGGAGCCTTACATCACTGATAGTACATCCTCAGGTTCGAGGAGTTCCACGTCCAGGGGAACCTGGCACCTCCCAATTCTTCCAAGTAATATGCTCCATGAGGGAGGGCTTCTGCCACCCGATATGGGCCTTCCCAGTTGGGTGATAGCTTGCCGCATTCCCATGGCTGGGAGGCTTCAGCGCGCCGGAGAACCAAGTCTCCGGGACGAAAAACCTTCGGCCACACTCGGGAGTTGTAATATCTGGCTACACGTTGCCGGTACGCCGCCATTCGGATTCGGGCCTTGTCCCTCGTTTCCTCGAGAAGGTCTAGGTTGAGCATCATCCTGGCTGGGTTTTCTGTCTCGTCGTATTGCTCCACGCGCAGCGTGGGTAGGCTGAGCTCGATCGGGATGACTGCCTCGGCTCCGAAGACGAGGTTGAACGGGGTTTCGTCGGTAGCCGTCCTTGGGGTGGTGTGGTATGCCTAAAGGATGCTGGGAAGCTCGTCGGCCCACCTGCCCTTGGCCTGGTCCAGCCGCGTGCGGAGGCCCTGAAGAATGGTCCTGTTCGTGACTTCGGCCTCCCCGTTGGTCTGAGGGTGCGCCACCGAGGTAAAGCGATGCCTGATGCCGAGGTCGCTGCAGAATTCTTCGAATTCCCGGCAGTCGAACTGGCGTCCGTTGTCGGTGACCACGGTGTGGGGGAGGCCGAAGCGGCAGATGATGGACTTCCAGAAGAACTTGGCGACGTTTGCTTCGGTGATCCTCGCCAAGGGTTCGGCCTCGACCCACTTTGGAAGTAGTCGATAGCCACTATCAAGAACTTCCGCTGGCCAGACGCCGGCGGGAATGGACCCAGGAGGTCCATCCCCCACTGGGCGAACGGCCAGGGGGCTGAGAGCTGAGAGATTGGGTTGGAGGGTTGCCGCTGCACCGTGGCATGACGCTGGCACCGGTCGCACTTCTTCACGAAGTCGGCGGCGTCTTCCTTCATTGTCTCCCAGAAGTAGCCCTGACGGAGGGCCTTGTACGCCAATGCCCTGCCCCCCAAGTGGTTCCCGCAGATGCCTTCGTGAATCTCCTGGAGCACAAGCCTGGCTTCTGTGGGTCCTACGCACTTGAGGAGGGGGTAGGAGTAGGATCTTCGATACAGCTGCCCGTCCATCAGGACGAACCGCACGGCCTTCTTCCTGATGAGCCGAGCCGCCTCTCGGTCCTCCGGCAGGGTGCCACTGGTGATGTACGCAGCGTACTTGTCCATCCAGCTGGGCTCCTGGCTGACCTGATGGACCTCCAAAGGTGCTTCGAGGCTTGGGACCTCAAGGCGCTCCACATGAGCGCGTCCCAGCATCGTGTCCGGCAAGGTCGCCAGCCGAGAGAGGGCATCCGCGCGGGCGTTCTCCCCGCGGGGGATATGGAAGATGTTGAAGCACCGGAACTTGGACGCGCCCGCCTTGACGAGCTCCAAGTACTTCGCCATTTGGGGGTCATGTGCGACGTACTCCCCGGATACCTGCCCCGCCATGAGCTGGGAGTCAGTGAAAGCTCTGAGGTTGGTCACGCCCAGCTCGCGGGAGACTCTCAGTCCGGCAAGAAGTGCCTCGTACTCCGCCTGGTTATTTGTTGCGGGGAATTGGAAATGGAGTGCGCACTCGGCGACGACCCCGTCGCCGTTGGCAAGGATGAGCCCAGCTCCGCTCCCGCCGGAGTTTGAGTCTCCGTCTACATGGAGGATCCAGGCGTCCTCTCTGGGCTCATCGGTGCCAACCTCCATTGGCTGGGCCGGGGGGCCGTCCTCGGGCTCCTTGCCCAAGCCTGCACATTCGACCAAGAAATCGGCCAGCACTTGCGCCTTCATGGCCGACCTTGGCCTGTATGTAATGTCGAACTCGCTGAGTTTCAGTGCCCACTTGGCCAATCGTCCCGAAGTATCGGGTCGGCTGAGCACCGCTTTCAGCGATTGATCCGTCAAGACGGCGATGGGGTGCGCTTGGAAATAGGGCCTGAGATGCTGGGCAGACACTATTAGTGCAAAAACAAGTTTCTCGGGCCGGGAATACCTGAGCTCCGCATCTCGGAGAAGTTTGCTGGTATAGTACACCGGCCGCTGGAGCCCCTGGTCGTCGGTTCGGACCAAGACAGAGCTGACGGCCTCCGGGGTAACCGCCAGGTAGAGGGTAAGCTCCTCTCCCTCCTCGGGCCTGGACAGTAAAGGTGGCGATGCGAGCGTCTTCTTCAGCTCCTCGAAGGCTTGCTGACACTCCTCGGTCCAAGCAAAGCCATTCATCTTCCTCAGCACCTTGAAGAAGGGACGGCAGTGGTCCGCCAACCTGGAAATAAAACGGCTAAGGGCCACGACTCGGCCGGTCAGTTGCTGCACTTGCTTCTTGGAGGCGGGCTGCTCCATGTCCAGGATGGCCTGGACCTTCTCCGGGTTGGCCTCGATTCCTCTTTGAGTCACCATAAACCCTAGGAACTTCTCGGCAGAGACGCCGAAGGCGCACTTCGCCGGGTTCAGCTTCATCTGATGGCGCCGGAGGTTGCCGAACGTCTCCGTCAAGTCAGCCACGTGGTCCGAATCGAGTTTGCTCATCACCAGCATGTCGTCCACGTACACCTGCATGTTGCGGCCTATCTGGTCTTTGAAGGTTTTATTGACCAGACGTTGGTACGTCGCCCCCGCGTTCTTGAGGCCGAAAGGCATCATCCTGTAGCAAAAAGTCCCGCGGTCAGTTATGAAGGCAGTGTGCTCTTCGTCCTCCGGGTTCATCCGGATCTGGTTGTATCCGGAGAAGGCGTCCATGAACGATAGGAGGCGATGCCCCGAGGTGGTGTCGACCAGCTGGTCGATCTTTGGAAGAGGGAAGCTGTCCTTTGGGCAAGCTCGGTTGAGATCGGTGTAGTCCACACAGATCCTCCACTTACCACTATTCTTCTTTACCATGACCACGTTTGCCAGCCAACTAGGGTATTGGACCTCTCGGACAAAACCGACGGCGAGGAGCTTCTCTACTTCCTCGTTGATCGCCTTCTGCCTCTCCATGGCGAAGCTTCTCTTCTTCTGGCGGACCGGGCGGCAACTTGGGTCCACGTTCAGTTTGTGCATGATAATCTCGGGCGGGATGCTCGGCATGTCGGCTGCTGACCAGGCGAACACGTCGGCGTTGGCGCGGAGGAACTCCAGCAGGCGGGTTCGCTCTTCCTCAGGGAGCTGGGCCCCGACTTGCACCGTCTTCAGGGGATCCGAACCGAGGGGAAAAGTCAGCAGGCGCTCTACGGGCCCTCCCCTGGGTTCCTTCTCTCTCAGGTCGAGGTCGTCAATATCATGGGCGAGCTCCGCGCCCCTGGCGCCTGGGACCGCCTGGAGGCAGAGCGGGACTGGCTGGATCGTCCCCTTCATCTCCCCGAGCCCGGAAGGCGTGGGGAACTGCACCAACAGCCTCCTCGTGGAGATGGTGGTGTCTAGTTGGTTGAGCCCGGGATGCCCGAGAATGGCGTTGTAAGGTGAAGGGAGCCTGACGACGGTGAATGTTATTAGGACGGTCGCCTGCCAGGGCGGGGATCCGGTAGTGACCGGGAGAGTGATCTCCCCCTCGACCCCCACGGAGTCCCCTGTAAAACCTACCAGGGGGGTGTGCACTGGCTTCAGCTGATCGGGGGACAAATTCATCTGAGAGAAAGCATCGTAAAAAAGTACGTCAGCCGAGCTTCCACTATCCACCATGATTCGATGTACAGGATGCTTCGCGATGGTCATCTCGACCACCACGGCATCGTTGTTTACATTATCATTAATTTCCCCTCCCTTGGGAGGGATTACATTCTCCGGGACTTCCCGGGCCCTCTTCATTGCTCGGCCGGACCCGCGTGAGATCATGCCCACGGGCTTCCCCGTTGGGCGGTTGTCGATCGCAGGGACAGGTGGTAGGGCCGCGAGCGGCTGCCCTTCAGAGGGGGCCTCGTTCTTGACGAACTTTCTGAGGTAACCCCTCTTGATTAGCTCCTCAATCTCCCGCTTCAGATGGCGACACTCCTCCGTGTCATGCCCGTGCTCGCGGTGGAACTGGCAATACTTCGATTTGTCTCGGACGGCTCTCGGGTTCTGAGGAGGAGGTCGGTGGAGGTAGCGCTCGCCCTCGATTTCCATGAGGATCTTCGTTCGAGGTGCGAGGAGGGGGGTGTACCTCCACTCGGGAGTGGCTTCGCCCCTCGGCCTTGGATTTGGGCGAGGGTCGGCAGACGGCCCGGGCCTCCGAGCTCCCGGGATGTCCCTCGGGAGCGGCTTCTTTGAAGTCTTCCCGTCCATTTCTCGACGGGTGCGGTCAGCCTCCTCCGCTCGGATGTACTTGTGGGCGCGGAGGAGGAGCTCGGAGTATGTCCTGGGCGGCTTCTTGTCCAGGGAATAGGTTAAGCGGGACGTCTTAAGCCCGCGCTTCAAAGCCAGCATGGCGATGGGCTCGTCCAAGCTGTAGATCTCCAGGGCTGCGGTCTTGAACCGGGTGATGTAGTCCCGGAGCAGCTCCTGGTCCTGCTGGCGGATGGAGAAGAGGCTGTCCACCTCTCTTGGCACCTTTCAACAAGCGTCGAAGTGCACCACGAACTTTCCTTCCAACTGATGGAAGGAGCAAATGGATCCGGGCTCGAGGCGGGTGAACCAGACTCGAGCGGCCTTCCGAAGGGTTGCCGGGAAGGCGATGCATAGAAGGGCGTCGGTGGCCCCCTGGACCCTCATGAGAGCCTTATAGCTCTCCAAATGATCGAGGGGGTCGGTGGTCCCGTCGTAGGGATCCACCTGCGGCATGCAGAACCGTTTCGGGATTGGTTCCGCCTGGATTTCTTCAGAGAAAGGGGGGCGGGAGTCGTAGCCCGCCGGGTCTGCCGACGAGTTCTGCAGGTCGGCGAATCGGCGGGCGAACTCCGCCAGCTTGCGCTCATGCTCCTCCAGGCGCCTCTCGGCCTGGCGCCTGATGGCTTCGTCGGTGGAGTCTTCCACCGAGGCTGCGGGTGAAGGGGGCGCCGATCGGTCCCGGCGCGAGGTCTGGCCTCGGCGTCGCTTGCTGCGATGCGCCGTTTCGGCCCCGTCGGCCGGGGATCGACTCTCGTGATCCTCCGAACTGGAATAGTTTCTCTTTGCGGGAGCTTGGTGGCTCCCCCAGGGGTTGGAGATGGCCCTCGGATGGGATGGCCTGCCCTGAATTGAGCATAGGCTCCCGCGCTGCCCCGCGGCTCGGGCCGCGGGGGTCCCTGGCTGCGGCTGGGTGGCCAGGGACCGTTGCTGATGCTGAAGCTGCCGGACCACTGAGGCCAAAGTCTGCAGCTGCTGGACAATGGCCGCAAGGGATCCGTCCACCGGTGTAGGCTGTTGTGGAAGAGGAGGGGGAGCCGGAAGCTCCCCTTCGGGGCTGTGGCCCCCTGGAGGGGAGTGGACTTCCCCCACACGGCTGGTGGACGCCTCGCGACCACGAGTGACCACCATTGCTGGAGAGCGTGATACCTGCAGAAAGCTGGTTCCCGCTAGGGGTTAGTGTCCTGCCTCCCCTACCTGGTGCGCCAATCTGTTGCCGCGCTCGCCGCCGCGCCCGTGCCACGGATCAACCGATCCTTCCTGACCGCCTGGCGAGGGAGCCTCCCTTCCCGCGGAGAACCTGCAACAAAGGGGTTAGAGGACCCTGGCCGGGGATCCCGGCGAGGGAGCTCCGACGGTCAAGTCAGTAGACGACGAGAAGGAACAGACTCTCCAGCCGGACCCTCGAAAGGATTCCAGACTTAGAGAGTTAACTGGTGAAGGAAACGCTCTGGGGACCAGAATCTCGGCTGGGCCTCTTTGCCGAGCTCACACTCAGTGTTCCCCTCTCAGGATCTCTGGTTTCTCTCTCGGAGCAAGGCCTTTCGCCGATGCTTCCTCCCTGTCCCCAGGCTAATTGGCTTACCTCGTCGTCCCCAGATTCCTTCCTCTTTATCTCCTTTCGTCGTGTGCTTGTCCTCTTTTCTCCTCGGAAACTCTCCTCCCCCGTCCTCTTCTCTTTTCCCTTTTCGGTGAAGGAGGCCAAGCGGCTTTCCGACCTCGTCCGCCGGGCCCAGCAGGGAAAAGGCAAAGACAGAAGAGAAAGAGGGGAGGGCGGCGCTGGCAGGGTGGCCGGTCAGGCCTCGGGCTTAGTGAGAGCGCTCTCTTCCCCAAGCGTGGGCGCCACCCATCTATGGGGCATGTCCCGTCAGGATCGGGTCCCTCGGCCGCGGGACCTGTCGGGCCGATGCAAGTGATGTTCCGCGTGCCGCCGCCCTCCGTACGGGACGCCGTCTGGGATTCGTACGGCCCGAGGGATGGCCTCGGGGCCCGTCTCTCTCTCCCCGGGGCCCTCTCCGTACGAGCGGTCTGACCTCGGCTGAGTTGGACCCGTCTCCGGGGGCCAACTGGCGAGGGGCGAGGGATCGGCCGACCTCGGCTTAGGTGGACCCCTCCTGGGTGGACACCTGGCGAGGTGGCAGGAGGTCGCCTGGCTTCGGCCGAGGTGGGCCCGTCTCCGGGTGGCCACCTGGCGAAGGGCAAAGGATCAGCCGACCTCGGCTTAGGTGGACCCCTCCTGGGTGGACACCTGGCGAGGTGGCAGGAGATCGCCTGGCTCCGGCCGAGGTGGACCCGTCTCCGGGTGGCCACCTGGCGAAGGGCGAAGGACCGGCCGACCTCGGCTTTGGTGGACCCCTCCTGGGTGGACACCTGGCGAGGTGACAGGAGGTCGCCTAGCTCTGGCCGAGGTGGACCCGTCTCCGGGTGGCCACCTGGCGAAGGGCGAAGGACCGGCCGACCTCGGCTTAGGTGGACCCCTCCTGGGTGGACACCTGGCGAGGTGGCAGGAGGACACCTGGCGAGGTGGCAGGAGGTCGCCTGGCTCTGGCCAAGGTGGACCCGTCTCTGGGTGGCCACCTAGCGAAGGGCAAAGGACCGGCCGACCTCGGCTTTGGTGGACCCCTCCTGGGTGGACACCTGGCGAGGTGGCAGGAGGTCGCCTGGCTCTGGCCGAGGTAGACCCGTCTCCGGGTGGCCACCTGGCGAAGGGCGAAGGATCGGCCGACCTCGGCTTAGGTGGACCCCTCCGGGCCCAGGCGCCAATGAGGTGGTAGAGGAACTCCGAGCCGAGCTCGACCTCGGCGAGGGCGGTTTGCCTTAGACAGTCGTCGGGCGGTGTAGTCTTGCTGATCCTGGCTTTGAGGATGTGGCGCTGACTTGGCCGGGGAAACATACACGTGGCTCGCTCGTATTCGGTGATACTTGAGCCTGGCCACGTCACTGTCACGGCTGTAACACTTACGAATGTCAGGAACATACAATACATCGTTCAGTAGAAGCTCTTTGCCAGATATCATCTTTTAAATAATGCGGCCAATTCCTTTTATCTTCGATATAACGGAGTTACCCATTAGCAGATTTCTACCTCTGATAGGAGTATATAATGATAATATACTCTTATCAGAGCAGATATGTCGAGTAGCTCCAGTGTCAACATACTACTCATTTGGTTTATCAACCATATTTGCTTCGAACATAACTGTTGACAACATCATTTCTGACACTCCATGGGATAGGGTATCTTCAGTAGTACTGACTTCCTTATTTTCTTTCCCCTTAAAATGACAGTCCTTGGATTGGTGGCCTATTTTATCACAAATGAAGCACTTGCCTTTGAATTTCTTAGGATTGTCCTTCTTCTATTTATAGCCTTCACCAGGAAACTTGTATTTCTTCTTGTTGACCTTTCTTTCCATAAGGTTGGCCTTAGTCTCAGCATGATGTCCTCCTGTCTTCTTATCATGGCTCTTATTATCTTTCTCAATCCTCAGGCGAACAATCAGATCTTCAAGTCCCATCTCCTTCTACTTATGCTTCAGGTAGTTCTTGAAGTCCTTCCAAAATGGGGATACCTTTTCAATTATAGCAGCTACCTAGAATGACTCACTCAAAGACATTCTTTCTGTATCTATCTCATGTAGTATGATCTGCAATTCTTAAACTTGCTCCATGACAGTCTTGTAATCTACCATCTTATAGTCAAGAAACCTGTCGACCATAAATTTTTTAAGATCTACATCCTTGGTCTTGTACTTCTTGTCCAAGGATGCCCATAGCTCTTTTGCTATGCTTATACTACTGTACACATTGTACAAAATATTCTCTAATCCATTTAGGATATAGTTCTTGTATAGGAAGTCTGAGTGCTTCCATGCATCCATAGCAGTGATAATTTGCTTGTCGTTCTCTCCTTCATTCAGGACTGGTGGATCTTCATTGAGAACTCTTACCAGAGTCAGAGTCGTCAGATAGAACATCATCTTCTGTTGCCATCTCTTAAAATCGGTGCCAGCAAACTTTTTTGGCTTCTCGGCTTGAACTGGTGCAACCATTGTTACCATCACTTGAAAAGCACTTCAGACACGGAAAAATTGTCTTAAGATTGTTGGAAGGTAATAATAAAATTTGTGGCTACGTAATTGAAAAAGATCGAGTCTAGAATTACACTCAATGTCATTAAGATAATTTTATCCAGCAATGGTGCTTACAGTGTATGACGATTGTCTTCCAGGATACAACGGTCTTCTGGTGAAAGCAACACTACAATTCACCAGAAATTTGAATCAAGAATGCTTTTCTCTCTTATATGCACTATAGCTATACTCTGTTATTTAGAGTATGCAAATGCCTAAGAGACTTACTATGCACTATAGCTATACTTTATTATTCAGAGTATGCAAATGCCTAAGAGACTTACTATGCACTATAGCTATACTTTATTATTCAGAGTATGCAAATGCCTAAGAGAATGAAAGAAAAATTGGGCAAAAATAAATGAGGAATGAGGACCTATTTATGGCCTTAAGATGCCTCTTAGAAACAACTCCTCCGATATGATCGGAGGGAGTTACTAATGGCTTTTCATAGTAAAATACGTCTTTTCTCAACCGTGATCTGAATATTACACGATCAATATGCTTCCTTAACCATGATCGGATAACATGATATGCTGATTCATACCGTGATCCTTAGATCACACAATCAGCATGCTTCTCAATATGCTATTTCATAATCGATGGCACCCGTGATCTCAGAAGAAATGTTGATCCGTGAACAGACGCGTGATTACGCTATCAACGCCTCCGACGCGTGATCAGTTGTTTTGTGATTCTGAAATCCCGTCATCCAAGTTAGCTCCTTGCTATAGAGAGCACTCTGGACGAGTCGGCTCGAACCCCTCGAGTCGACTCGGCCAAACCGCATGTTACCCATTCTGTGGGTTCGAGCGGGCTCGAACCTCTCGAGTCGGCTCGGCCAAACCGCATGTTACCCATCCTGTGGATCCGAGCTGACTCCCAGTAGAACCAAGTCGATTCTCTTCCCTGCAACCTTGCCGTGCCAATACGATCTTGGTTCAATCAATTTCGACCGTTTGATCTGGAAAAATTTAAAGGCTCCTCAAGCTCCTCGCGACGATGCACATGTGCAAAGTACAAAGTACGCATACAAAATATCCATTGCATCCTTGTCGCTCATCGTGCACGCGCACGGATGATGCGTATCATCCTCAAGCTCTTCACCTATGATGAGCCTAAATGCAAGAGCAAGAGAAAATATATTTTTTTAAAGAGTCTTAACTTTTTTCAAACTTTCCGGGACTAAAAGTTTCTATCCCAAAGGATAGTTTAGGAATAAAAATTTCTATTCACTTTTTCTAACAAAAGTTGCTGACGATGTTGGCATCAAAATAGTAGTTCAATTGGAAGGGGGGGATTAGCAGTGGAGTCATCAATGGTAGTGTTAGCATTGGAGTAGTAGTTCTTAAAGATGTTACAGCCATTAAAGAGGGAGCCATCCTAAGACAAGAAGTTGGCATGGTGGTAGGTAGAGTAAGAGAGGAGGGGAGTGTGTGTGTGTGTGTGTGTGTGTGTGTGTGTGGGGGGGGGGGGGGGGGGGGGGGGGGGGGGGGGGGGGGGGAGGGATGGGGAAGCGAAGAGGAGGTAGATGGGGAAGCCAAGGGAGGACGGTGGGTGGCAAAGGAGAGGGCGTCACGGGAGAACGGGGAGAGTTTGGGGATCAGGCAAAGCAATGCCTGGAGGGTTTCTCTTTGATTTTTTTTTTTTCCTTTTTAAGTATCGTATCTCCACGTGGTGAGATGCTGTAGACCAGGTCTACAACTGAGTTGGCAGACGGTCTAGGATATAATTTCTCCATATGTTGGTGATTGATTGTATTACAGAAGAGGTTGAGCCTGTGATGCATACCTACCGATACATAATCCTGAGATTGTGATTAATTTGCTATGCCTTGGGAAAAGAGAGTTCCATGGTTCAAATCAATCATTACCGGTGACTGATAGATCATAGAGTGGCAATGACATACCTATATATATTTTGGCATCCTCATCCCACCTGGTCGACTCTAAGAGGCAAGGAATTATCTGGGAGAATGGAGTCAATGATGTCCAAAGTATGGGAATGCACCAGTCGGTGGAGTGGCATGTAGGAGGTCGATAGGCCTGCATGTCCACGGGTTAGAATAGCGCTAATGGGGGCAGCATGGGTGGTGCCATGGTATGCTAGTGCTGCAGATAGGCCTTCTAGTCTAATGAAAACATTCCAGAGGTCAATTTTCTATTAGGGGTCGAAAGGATGAGCTAGAATTTAGAATCAGAGAGGGATATACGATTTCTTGAAGGTGATAGGGTTGAATCTTTTGCACCAAAGAAGGATTCAACTTCCTTTGCATGAATTTATATGAATGACACAGACCGATGTAGGGGTTTGGGTTTAGGTTGACGGTTCATGGCACTTGAGTAAATAAATTCATCATCCAACAAGCAGGTGATACTCCACGTTCTTTTGGCAACTCTTTCAGATTACTAGAAGTTATCACTTAGCTACCAGAGACTGACAATCATGTCCTTCGAAATGTCAGGTTCCCATTAATTTGAGTCTAACAGCTTTCATCAACCATCAGCTGTTGAAGTATTTTAGTCGATGCAATACTATCACTGGCATCATAAGGTCAGCAATAGAGCATGGTCGAGGGTTTTTTTAAAAAAAGAAAAGAAAAGAAAAGGCTTGGAATTGACCATACCCAAGCTTAGATCGATCAGAAATTGAATCCTTCTCACGTGACCCAAAAACCATGGAATACATTCCAAAAAATCAATAGAATTTCTGATTTAATAGCATCAAAGATCTATTTTTTTCACATTGATACTGCTGATCTGTCTATCGCTAGCGTCAATAGGAAAAGATCAGCAGAATCTCCGACAAAGTGAAAATGGAGCAAGAAACCAAGTCCCGAGACAGGCATCTCCAGTCAAACAAAGAAAAACCTGACCAGAGATGGAGCAAACCGACTAAAATTCAGGGCTCATAACCAGCACGAGCATGTCCCAGGTTTTGTTTCAGAATACAAAAGATTGATTGCCAGCCATCTATCAATAGAGAAATTAAAACATTTGTAGACAATAATATTAGTGCAGATAGAATTTCAAATTACCTTTATCCCATAGCCAAACCACGCAAGCGTTGACCCCATGTGTAGGGTTAAGCTTACCGCAAGTCAACTGTCTAAGCAGTACTATTGTAGTATGGCTGAATTAGATTATGGGGCTTTCAAGCAAAGGACCATTTGCAGTTTAAAACAATCTAATAGCGCATGAACACACAATATAAGAACCGAGATAAACCAGAAATAGAAGTTTCTGAAATGGAAGTGTTCAAGTATGTGCATGAAATCCACATGACTGATACAGCTTACGAGTCACTCTTCCATGGCATCCCCCTCAACAACCTCCACCTTTTTTGCCTTCAATGGAGTGATCTTGGTGGACAAGACTTCTGCATACATTCACACAGATATTAGAAAGCTACAACATAAAAAATAAAAATGAATAAACCAAGAAAGAAATCTAGGAAATCATTGGTGCAGGTAATTATGACAAATATCTGTACCTTTTTACCACATTGCCTCTGACTTTTTGCAAGATCCAGTAAAAGCATCACATTTTGAAAAAAAAATTATCAAAACCGGATGTAACTATTTTCGGTCAGACCTGTGTTGTTAATACAGGTACTGAAACTGTGGTCAATATGCGATCTTTAGATTGTTTAGCCGTAATCTTCAACTTTGTTTTAATACTTCTTCAACTTTGCTTTTCATACTTTGTTACTCATAGTTCACTTTTAAAAAAGCTTAGAACAACTAGAGGAAATTTAATCTTTACAAATTTCATGTGAACTTTTTTGCCAATATAAATCCAAAAAGCTTTCAAAGTTAGTTTATAAAAGAGTAATATGTTTTATTTTTATTTTTATTTTTGGAGAATGATACAAAATTTAAAAAGAATGTCTCCAAACCCTGTTATATTAATTAAACATTTTCAAATAACTCCAATAGTTGAACAATTAACCCAATTCTGAATACTTCAAGACTTGTTTGGTTCACAAGAGGAAGTAGCAATTCCTGGAAAGCGGAGAGAAAGTCTCTTGTTTGATTGGAGTTTTTAAAAAAAAGAATGAAAAAAGTCTTTTCACAAGAAAACATTTTCCACATTTCATGAAAAGTGAAAATCCATGGAAAAAATGAATTTTAAGACTTTCCAAGAAATAGAAATTGATGGTGCCTTTTTATTTTCAAAAATACCATTTTAAGATCAATGACTAAAATTTTGTAAAACACGAATGAATGGTTAGGATGAAATAGTGCATAGTGATATATACCGAGATCAAATAATATTTTAATATATTTATATTAATATAATATTTTATAATATTATGTTTTAATATTTTCATAGTGATATATGCCAAGATCATATATTTATACTAATATAATATTTTCATTAATATTAATATAGTACTTATATTAATATATTAATATTTATATTAACAAAATATTATATTTAATATTATATTGATATCTATATTAATAATTGTATTATGTTAAAATATTAGTAATATATTAAAATAATAAATTATTATGATCTAATGTTATATTATAATATATTTATATTATATTTATATTACTATAAATATAATATTACTATTTATACAAAGTTTAGGAGTAAAAATGTATGGGCTTACGTCTATCAAGAATATAATAGGTATTTTACACGGTCTTTCCAGGAGAGTGGATGCTCAACCAAATATAAGCCATACTTAAATAACCTAAGTTTCCATGATCAACCAAACATGTCAAAATTCTATTTCTAGAAAGTAACTTCCTTACTTTCTAAAAAGAAAAGTTTCCGCAGACCAAACAAGTCCTCAATGTTTCCATCATAATTCATGATGGTCATGAATAGTTGAAATTTTGTTATTTGTGATGGCTACCGTCTTCTTTTTGTAACTCCTCCCATGCTTGTTTGTGGATGTGCTTGCACATAAATAATCAACATTTACAGCCTAATAACTTCTTTAAAAACTGCATTGTTTTTCCAACTCTCAAAACCTTTGATCAGCTAGTCTTATTTTTCTTGAAAGATGCAGGTAAACCCCATGTATGTATATATATATATATAGACACACACACACACACACATATGGTACAGGTTAACCCAATGCATATATGGATAAGAAATTACCAGTATGCCCTTTGACAAAGGAATACCCTTTAGAACTGACATAGGTCCTTGGGTTGGGCAATCGATGATTTCTCAAGTATTCTGTGCGGCCCTAATTAACAAAAGGCAAGCAAATTAACAGAAAATATTAAGAATAGCCCCATTAGAGAAATATCTGATGCATCAACAATTTGGTAGGCGATTATAAAATGTGTACCTTTGTTATCACACAAACATCAACATTGCTCCCACTCCCCAAATCATTGAAAATGCCAGAGCATATTGCCTCACATACAAGGTTTATTCCCTCTTCTCTCTGCAAAAGAAATACCAAAACTCAAGATTAATATGAATAGGTGAAATGTTACCAAAGGAATCTTGTACATCAGAACAAAACTCAAACTCCTCACCTGATCTAATTTAACATCATAAATGAAATTTTTTTGAACAGATCTCTCTCATCTCAGGGAAGCATGTCAAAATACCCCAATGATTTGTCAAATATTTGTTGAAAATACATGTTAAAACTGATTTGGACTGCTGGAGCTTTTTATGAAGAAAATTCAATAATTACAAAGTGTAGTTTCATATAAAGTGCATGTTTGGCAGTGTGTTTCTACTTGTCAAAAGCGATTTTAAATCTGAAAACAAAATTTGGAGTGTTTGGTTATAACCTAAATGTAATTTTAAATTGTGTTAAAAATCCTTAAAATGTGGTTTATGTAAAGCTAACCTCCTCCCGCTTCCTATGGAAGTAAGATCACATGCTAAAAATCACATTTGCAGAAAGTTATTAGTTTTAAAAAAATAATGCGTTGCCCTCTCAATACCACTCACATGTCTCTCTTTTTTTCTTTTTTCTTTTTTTGTGTATTAGGACTCTTTCTTTCTTTAGATTAATTTCATATTCTCCTTGATTAATCTCTTCACATCTCAATCCACTCTCATTTTTCTCAACTTTTGGACATTTTTTTTATTTTAATATCCTCTCTTCTCCATCCACATCCCCTTTTGTTGTACTTTCTTGGACTCTTAATTTTTTTATATTAATTTCCTCTCATCTCTATCCATGTCCCCAATTAATCAGCTCGCATCTCCATCCATGTCCCCTTTTTTCCAACTTCCTTATGTATCATAACTCTTACTTTAATCTCCTCTTATCACCATCTACAAGACTCTTTCTTACTTAAATCTCCCCTTATCTCCATCCACGTCCCCTTGAACTCTTTCTTTCTTCAAATTAATCTCCTCCATCTCCAACCTCTTTTACGATTAATCTTCTCTTTCTCCACCACGTCCTTTTTTTTCCTGATTTTCTAACTATCTTGTATATCAAAATTCTTTCTTTCTTCATATTAATGTCCACTTATGTCTATTCTCACTATGAAGGCAATGATTGCTGTCTTCCTATTCTATGTTCTATTTTCGTACAATTCACCAATCCAAGAGCTCATGTGAATTAAAATTAAAAAAATATTAAAAAAGATGAGAAAATATAATATGAAAATTTATATCTAAACAAATTTAGGATTATTTTAAATATTTATTATTTTGTCATTCAAAAACAGCTTTTAAATTTATTAACCAAATATACAGCGAATTATTTCTACAGCTCAGAATAGTTTTAGGATATTGATAACCAAACAAAAAATTGCTTTTGTCCCAAAACAGCTTCTGACATTAAAACGCAACTTTTACCAAAAACTAATTTTTAGCCAACAGCTACCACATCCCCAAATAGACCCAAAGTTTCAAGAGAATCATATATTCATATTGTGCTTCTCATTTTCAACAATATTACATATTTTTACCCCTAGAAATCCCAACACTTTCAGCTTTTCTTGACATTAAACATTTCTTGTGATGCATTTTCAATGTTATACATGGAATAGTTTCCAAAGATGCAAAGATTTTCACAACACAGACACACAAAGCAAGCTACATATGTGTACATCTACAAACTTAATGGTTTAGATCACTCCAGAGATTCTCTACTACATTACAAATGAACTAATGTAATCATTTGAATTTCATCACATTGCTAGGAGTTTAGGCACTTCAGTAGGTAGCATCCTCAGAAAGCTCATGCAGGTCATCAGATTTTTCAAGAAGAATGCTTTCAAAACAAAAACATATCATGGATTCCTTACAGGTCTCTCCAAAGACTTGGCATAGATTTCCCACCACTAGACATATATGAATGTAGTCTACAAATATGTGAATAGAAAGAACAAAAATGCTAAATGCACAAGAATTCTAAATGAAACCTATTAATGTGAATTCGGTTTCCAATTCTAGACATTAACAGAAATAGAGAACCTGCTTACGACACTTCCACCAGCAATAAGACTAGCAATTTTCTAGTGCTGATCTACATGTTCTAATACCATGATTACTCTCAATTATGAGGGTGGAACATTACAAACTTGCCCTTGCAGTGTTCCTACTATACTGTAATCAGAAAGCTATCTGCATGAGTACGAAAATATCTCACAAAAAGCCTCAAATATGTCAAGGACAAGGCATGTTCACTTTACCATATGCATAACATAAACAACAGATCACAATTCAGTAGACTTAGTTAACTTACAGTCAGTCCCTCTCTGAATTTTGATTCAAATACAGCCATAGCAGCAAGAGATCCAGAACCCATGGTAGCAAAAGGGAGGGTATCAGTTGAACCATGAGGAAAGACCTGCATGATATTTGTCCATTGCATATAGCATTCAATGTCAAGAAGCAGATCAGAAATGCTTAGAGGACAGCAGACAACTTTGTACTCACCGTGTGTAAATGAGGTCCTGTAACATCAACACCACCAAGGACCAAGGCAGCACTAATATGCCCTTGATAACTGTCCAAAAACTCAACATTATACTCATTCACAAATTGTATCAAAGTTATCATATATACAAAGATAATTTTAGATAGTTTCTAAACTATCTAACCTGAAAAGATGTGACTTTAAAAGCGTAAGGGCAGTAATAACCCTTGATTCTCGTCCAGTTGCATAACGGTGCAGCTGCAGTTGAGAGCTGACCATATCTGAAGAAAACTCAATTCATAAGTTTAACTTCTATAAGAACTAGGTAGTTGTCCATTAACTCCAAATAATAGAATGAGAGATTCAAGTCAGTATAATGCAGTTTCAACATCCAAAAACAAACTCCTTGGAGGAAATTATAATTTCTATCATTTATACCAGTAACTGCCTCAGTATCAGCAGCAGTCCCTGCTCCACAGCAGTAAATATTTGGTGCCATGTAATGAATCTTTTCACAATTTTTGTCAGCTACGATAGGTCCTTCAGTTGCCCTAGTATCTGCTCCTAGAATAACACCATCCTGAAAATGATAATGATAGATGGTGAGATAAGCAAAAGTGCTAAATGAGTGAAGCCTAAAAGCCAAACATTATGATGTATATATCTGTTATTTGTACATGTGTTTAGGAAATCAAGAATCATGAATCAAATTTGTCTCCACCCTAAAGCAATCAAATAAAACAGATAGAAAATCTTAGGAGGTATAAAAGCTCTCAAACTGCCACCTAGCATGTCAAACACTTTATAGTGTCAGACTCGAGAGTCCAAATCAGAATTGTAATAATTTTCAACAAGTACAATATTAGCAGACGCATCCTAGGCAGGTTTCCCTTCTTATTTGCTTAAATATAAAACAAATAGCAAGTTACACTAAGCTTTAGATCTCTAGATGCCTACAACTAAAAAGGCGGCCTTATTTGCTAGATTGACATTCAACTTGGAAGCCAAAAGTAGAAGAATAGTGTCCTGAAAGCCAATCTTATTTTTTTATGTAACATGAACTTTTCTGTAAAATTCTTCTGACTTATGTATGATATTATATTAATAAAAAATATTTTGATTCATCATATGCTATGTCTTATACCTTTTTTATTTTAAGATTATGATGAACCCCATAGATTAGGACAATGAATTTAGAATTATGATGAAGTTCATAACAGTGAGATCTAAGATCTTATAAATCCTAATCTAAAATATTTCTAGTCATAGGATCATCGAGTCGGAGATCGATGTTTCTAGAAAGACTGGCACATCCTATATATACTCGATGGAGAGAATGATTGATCTCATGACCACTTATATAGAAACACTAATACAAGGATATGGAGGATTATCAGGATATGAGTTCACCAAAATGATCCGTCATGAGAACATCTTATAGAAGTATTACTTGTCAAAAAATGATTCTCTTAGTGGGAGTTGTGCAAGTGATCCTTAGACCTGAGATCACCATGGAATCTTATACACATGAATTCATATTTTGGTTCATACTCATTCATGACTTAGTCATGTACGGGATATTCATGGATATGGTGAATTGTGTATAAAGGTTATGAGTAGATCAACAAGAAATTGATCACTCCTAGTAAGAGTATTTATTCCATGTAATCTCATCAAATGATAACTTAAAAAGTCTTTGATCAAAACATAATAAAATTAGAAAAAGGTTTCTAATCTTTCATCAATACACTGATTCAAGATTCAAATAAATAGTGTTAGGGTTTGACAATTTTTCATATCCATCGCTTATTCGGGATAAAGGGAGATCAAATGATTGAATTGCATGGTAATTTGCAACTGAAGGATATTTTGATAATTTCAACCAAATTTTTCATCTTCTGAATAAGCATGATGCATTGCTAGACAGCAATCATGTCTTGTAGGTTTTCATGAATTAAATTGATTGAATTCATGAGTCAATTTGAAAAATAGTTCAAACTAGCAACTAGGGTTAACTCGATTTGACCTAATTCGATTAGTTGATTTCTAATCGAACTAAATCGATATGAGCCTAGACCTATAGCTGGTTAGATGTGAAGCCCAAAAGGTCACACACGCTAAAAAATTGATCAAGAAAATCAATTATATTTTTATTAGGATCATAGGATCCTAATCAACTAGCTAATTGATATGCTAGCATATATGTTAGCTAGCCTAAACTTCTAACCTTATTAGATTGGGTTTAAATGTTTGCTATTTGGGCTAACTAATTTGAGTGGGACTTAAATTGGATTGAGCCTTAAGTGGGGCAGCCGAATTAAATTTTATCTGGAATTTATAGCCCTTATCCATGCCTAAAACCAAGAGTCCCAAGGGCTTGGGACTCTTGGTGCCAATATTGGCATGCGCACAAAATGGACGTGCAGAAGGACCAAAAGTCATGCAAATTAATCATTTTTTCTAGATAGAGTCAAGTCCCTCCTCTCTTCATTCCATGCCCAATTGAATAAGGTTGATTGGTCAAAATATTTTTAAAATGGACAACAATTCAAGGTTGGCGTGAATAATTTTTGACGCATGAAATGATATGATGTTTGGAATAGACAAGAGCCCTTCTGTTACCTGATCAACTTTTTCTAGATAAGCCATATTTATTTATACACCTATTGAAAAGTGGACGAGGTCTTTAATCATTTAATTAAAGAACGACTCATCAGATTTTTCTCGAAGAGTTACGAACTAACGATAAGCAACTCTTGGTGCAATTTTTTATGAAATGCCATATGTTTACGGTGTTTCATTGCACCTTTCTATCATAAGACTCCTGCTTGAAGGATCTGATATGTTAAATATCAAATTAAGGATAGATGAAAGGGTGCTTTAAGAGCCCACTCTCTAACTATTTAAAGGCTTTGGTGATTGAAGTCAAATCATCCAAAGTTTGTCCTGATAACTCTCTTCCTTTTCTTATCAGAACAAATCTCTTATTTTAAGACATCCGTCAATTTAAGACAATGACCTAGGAAGAGAATTAGAAAGGACAATAGGATAGTAAGAGAGATTTTGAAAAGGTTTTGAAATACTTTTTTGAAGGGAAAAGATCCTAGAAGAGAGGAAAGGCTGTCGAAGGAAAAAAAACTACCGAGAGGAATTTCAAATCAAGCAAGCAAATAATAGAAGTGCTTCCTTGATCTAGTTCCTGTGTGGATCATCTCTGGAGGACATACATTTATGTCTAGTAAAATAAAGGATATTAACGTTACAAGTATTCTTCTATATCCTAATATATCGCCTTGTTAATTATCATAGTCAAGGAGTCCTGGATCTAGGATTTCGGTTGACTAGGATTCAAGGTTTAAAATTTTTGGAATCCAATCTTCCGCTACACTACTGTAACCCTTTAGTGATATCAAAGCTACCTCGATTCATTCAATTAATAATCAATTAAATGTTTGAATGATGATATGCTATCTAATTATATCTAGTATAATAGTTGTAGTATATGTTGGTTGATGTATGCCACTGATTAGGTATTTTACTTAAACATTAATCGATATAGAGATATATTTAGATTATTCAGTTATCATTATGAAATAAATTATCCTAACATAGGAGTAAATGTCTGCTATGTTGTAAGATTGTCCTAAAATGATAACATACTTGGCATATTATGTTGTAGTATAATATGCCTATTAAATAGTTTGTAGTATTAGGATATGTATGAGATCATGAAAGCCCTTTTTAAAATTATATTTAGTCGTAGTGTTATAAAATCATAATGCAAATCCATTTTGGGTTTAATTGATCAATTGGTGTCTAGGAAAGTGGTTCTAAAAAGGTAAAAAGAACGTGATTTTTAATTGGATTCGTTGCTTACCTGGTCAAATTTTTGATATCTAAGGCAAGCGCAAGGAGCCTCCCATCTCTCTCCCACTTACCCTGGCCAATTTGATTGATTTAGACCTTGAATTGAAAATGTTGATTTATTAAAACACTACTAAATGCCTTCATGCTAAGCCAACTTCATATCAAAAGTTATAGTAGATTTGTTGTGTAACACAAGGCCTACTCTAGGATTTGATGTGAAATTTATCTTGGTGCATCTAATGCTTTATAGCATGATTGATGGTATTGCTTTGTTTTATAACACAGACAACATTATTCAAACATGACTATATGGAAATGAAGGGTCTAACTAAACTAAGACATTATAGTTTATTATGTAACAGAAGGCCATGTCTTAGAAGTAGCTGTCATGTTGAGAGTTGCATGGGTTACAATTGGAAAAAGAGAATTTCCTATCCTTGAACTCATAAATGTCTGTTGTACAACACACGACATTTATGAGGAATTAGGATCTCAACCCCACTAAAAAAATCCTGTTAGGATTTCTCGCTTACCGTAGATGACTATGGTATTTGTAATAAAATAGTTGGAAACACAATTTAGATTGATAAGCCCTTATATAATTGTGTACATCATCTTAAGTGGTTTGCTTATACATTGTTCTTTATTTTTATGTAGATTAATATTATAGCTTCTACTTCATCACTGCGGGATATTTTAAATGCAACAAGTTGATTGGTCTCAATTACGTGGATTGGTTAAGGAACCTGAAAATTGTCTTAATTCAAGAGGTCTCCTACATCTTTGATTCTTTTGATCCAGATCCGATCAGTGATAATGCTATCAAGGAGAAAAGGGCCACATATAAAATGTGGCAGAATGATAGTTTAATTGTCAAGTGCATTATGTTGGCCTCTATGGATAATGAATTGCAGAGGTAATATGAAAAAATGGAACCTCAGCCCATACTGCTCAATCTTAAAGAGCTTTATGGAAAGCAAAGTAGGGGGGCCCAATACGAAATATCAAAACAGTTGTTCCGAGCATATGTGAGTGAGGGCTCATCCGTTCAAGCACATGTACTAAAGATAATTGACTTTATCACTCGATTAGGTTAATTTGGATTTGTTATGGATGGAGAGCTTAATCAGGGCTTGATCCTGCAATCACTTCCTGATTCCTCTCGGTTTGTCATGAACAATTATAAGGTTAATTAGGATTTGTTATGGATGGAGAGCTTAATCAGGGCTTGATCCTGCAATCACTTCTTGATTCCTCTCGGTTTGTCATGAACAATTATATGAACAAACTAAACATTTCATTACTAGAGTTACTTAACATGCTTAAGACAGCTAAAAGCCATTTTAAAGAAGATAAGGCTCATCTTCTTTTAATTGATGGAAAGAAGAAAATAATATTGAAGGATTCAAAGAGAAAGTGAAACCCTAAGAAATACATTCAGAAGAGGAAGAAGGCAAAGAAGTCCTCTGCTGATAGAACCTACTTTCACTGCAACAAGGACATTGGAAGAAAAACTGCAAGTCATATCTCGCTAGTTTGAAGCCTGATGCTGGTGGAGCATCAAAAGGTTTGTGCATGATACGAACTAACTTGTCATTGAGTATTTCAACTTCTGATTCATAGATATTGGATATCGCAAATGGATCTCATATATGCAAGTCTTTGCAGGGACTTCAAAGAATTAGAAGCTTGAAGAAGAGTGACTTCAAGCTTTATGGTGCAAGTGGTGAAGCCATTCAAGTGAAAGTTGTGGGCACCTATCTATTGTTATTGCCTTCGAGCAAAATTTAAGAATTGAAATACTGTTACTATGTTTCAAATATTATTAGAAATATTATTTTTGTACCCTTATTATTACAACAAGATTTTGAAATTAATATAAAGAGCAGTGGATGCTCTATTTTTCATTCTAATAATTTCTTTGGAAGTAGTTTATTTATTAATGATCTTTTAGTTCTTCTACTCAATGAAGTTTTACTTGTTGAAAACAAGAAAAAATAAAATATTAATCACTTTTCTCTAGCATTGCCGATTAAACCATATTAGTGAGTTTAGGATAAACAAGTTATACAAAGATAAATTTTTAATCCTTATAATTATCAATCATTAAGAACTTATAAGTTCTGTCTCATAAATAAAATGACCAATTCTCTATTCATTGATCACGGAGATAAGGCAACTGAGTTATTAGAGCTAATACATACAGATGGATATGAACCAATGTCAACTCAAGCCAAAGGTGGATACTCTTATTTCATCACCTTTACCGATGATTTATCTAGATTTGAATATATGTATCTTATGAAACATAAATCTAAAGTCTTTGACAAATTTAAAGAGTATCAAAGTATAGTTAAGAAACAAACTAGAAAAAGTATTAAAATTTTTCAGTTAGACCAGGGAGGAGAATGCTTATCTAATAAATTTCGTGATCATCATAAGGACAAAGATATTCTCTCAAAATGAACACCTCCATATACACCACAATTAAATGTAGCAGAAAGGAGGAATCACATCTTGTTGGACATGGTAAAGTCTATGATGAGCTTCACTGATCTTCCTGTATCCTTCTAGGATTATGCTCTAGAGACTATTGCCTATATACTAAACAGGATACTATCAAAATCAGTACCTAGCACTCCATACAAATTATGGAAAGGCAAAAGGCTAAGTTTTAAATATCTTAAGACTTGGACATAGCCCTGCTTATGATAGAAATATGTTTGGACATAAGCTAAGTGCTATGACTGATAAATGTAGGTTTATAGGTTATCCCCGAAAGCGTATTAGATATCTCTTTTATCATCCTACTGAATAAAAGATTTTTAACAGCAGACATGCCACTTTCTTGAAAAATGAATTTATCTAAGGAGGCAATGGGAAGATACTTTAGTAAAGTTCAAGACCAACAATCTATTCCTATAGACAATCAACCTTAAATTCCTCAACCACAAAAACCTATTAATCAGGTACCACCACAACACATACCTCCTCTCCGTAGGTCAGAAAGAGTGCAGGATGCACCCCTCAGATATGGCTTTGTCATTAAAAATGACAATAAAGCCAGCAACATTCAAGATGATGATCCTATGACCTATACGGAAGCTATCAAAGTAAATACTATCAAATGGCTTGATGCCATGAAATCTAAAATGGACTCTATGTATTCTAACTAGGTTTGGATCTTGATAAACCTACATAGGCTAGTGGTAAAAGATTTCAGACAAAGATATAGAATTGACTATAATGAAATATTTTCACCAGTTGTTATGCTCAAGTCCATTAAGATTTTACTTGCTAAAGTTGCATACTACGATTATGAAATCTGGTAAATAGATGTAAAGACTGCTTTCCTTAATGATATCTTAAAAAAAAAATCTATATGTCACAGACATAAGGGTTTGTCATGAAAAACTGAACCAAGTATCGAGAAATTGGAACATTTGCTTTAATGAAACAATCAAGAAAATTGGTTTCATAAAAAATATGGATGAACCATGTGTGCAAGGTTTCCCGAACCGTGCCGAACCGGCCGGTTCGGGGCGTACCGAACCGGACCGCCAGCCGGCCGGCACAGTTCGGCTTCAAAAAATGGCACACCTACCTACAAAACCAAAAAAAAAAAAAAAAGGTATCGCACCGAACCGGGCCCGAACCGGAGCCGAACCGACCGAAACGAGCCCAAACCGGCCGGTTCGGCGCGGTACCATGGGAGGGGGCATGTGGGGCAGTTTCTTTTTGTTTTTGTCACATGGCACTGTAGCCATGTGACTTCACAGAAAGGGGGGATTAGCTTAGGTTTTAAGATGAGAAATGTCACAAAGAGCTCGAAGAGCTCTCCATGTTCTCTGCAGCAGCGCACGGAGGAAGGAAAACCAAAAAAAAAATTCGCTCGGTCAATTTCAACCCAATTCAACCTGCAAAAATCAAAGGGAAAGCTAGAATCAAGATCTGTATACCTTTCTTTTGCCGTATTTTCGTGTTTCATAGCTTTAAATTTTGTTAAAATCCGTGCAAATTAAAAAATTAAGAAAAAATGCTATCAAAATTTATTCGTTGGCAATGATTTTAGAGTATGTGGTAGATCTAGGATAGATCTACACAATGATACTAAAATATTAATTTTTTGTTAAGTATATAATTTTTTAAATTAAAAATTAATTTCGGATTAATAAATTAATTAAAAAATAATAATTAGAAAAAAAAAACTGTAATTATAAATTATTAATCTAGGGCTTGTAAGCTACTTTTACTATAAATTTCATGTCGATTTATTCAAGTTTTGTGCATCTCATGAATAGTGCCCATAGGTCTTAAATTGAAAAAAAAATTGACTTTTAATGCATTTCTAGGATCTTAAAAAATATATGTAGCATGTATGATGGAATCCTATATGAATCTAAAATTTAATTTTTTTTTTATTTTTCTTTATTTTTTTGAATTTTTTAAATAAAAAAATAAAAAAATTAAATTTTAAAAATTAGGTTAATAAACTGTTGATTAATAAAGATTATTATTGACCTTATATGTAATTTAAATATTCAGGTATGGATCCATCAAGGAGGAAGAAGGATCCGGAGCGGGACATTGGCTGGTTACATGAAGAGATGCTCTCGGGTTGGCATCACTGGAGGTGTAAATGGTGCAATACCGAATTCAAAGATGGGGATAACAAAGTTGAAGCAGCACTTGGCTGGCGGCTATCCCGATATATCTGCATGCCGACAGTGTCCACAGGAGGTCCGTCAATTGATGAAGAAACACTTTGCTGAGTTTAAAGCTGGAAAGGAAAGAGCAGCAAAAAAGAAGGTAAAGGTGGACCGCAGAGCCGTAGAACCACCTTCTTATCACTCCAGGAAGTCAGAGGAAGCATCTGTTCCTTCTGATGAGGAGGCACAGATGGAGGCTGCTATTCAGGCAAGCTTGTATGAACAGAGGTAGCAGGAGGAGGCAGCCAGGCAGAGACAACGATTCGGGCCATCAGCTTTTGAGTCAGGATCGGGATCCGCTTCTGCTAGTGCTCCAGGAGAGTCTGAGATAGTTTAGGACCTCCTCAGTCAGAGAGCCCGTCAAGAGAGGCACCGGCCGTATAGCATCCATGTTGGGAGCATTTGGCAGTAGGAGGAAGTCTTCCAGGCCCAGGGACATTCCAGAGGGAGCCACTATCCATGATGTTGATCCACATGCATTTTTCAGTAGAGATTCCAAGCAGTAAAAGATTGACACAATGCTGAAAAAGGATAAGAAGAAGGATATGTGGCGGGCCATCTCCTCCTGGTTTCATTTCAGTCATATCCCAGCCCATGCAGCAGACAATCCTTATTATCGCTCTACTATTTCATCTATACAGGCTGCTGGTACAGGTGTAGATCCTCCAGCATCGAGGAATATCTATGATCATCTTCTGGACAGTAATAAGGAGGAGCTAGAAGGATGGATATCCTCATATCAGAGCAAGTGGCCTGTGTATGGATTGACGGTGATGTGTGATGGTTGGACTGGTCCTACTAGACGGAGCATCATCAATTTTTTGACTTATTGTGATAGGAAGACATTTTTTCAGAAGTCTATTGATGCTTCGGATCAGGTACACGACGCCAGTTATATCCTCAGATTGATGGAGGAGGTGATTGATCAGGTGGGAGAGCATAATATCGTGCAGGTAATCGCTGATAATGGACTACAGTACAGGGCCACAGGGCAGATCTTAATGGAGCGGCGACCGCATATTTTCTGGACCCCTTGTACTGCACATTGTATAGACCTCATGTTGATGGATATTGATAAAATTCGCAAGGTACAGAAGATTGTTGAGATAGCACAGTCTATCACCAGATTTATATATAACCATACATGGATCTTATTATTGATGAGGAGCTTTACAGAAGAAAAATATGGAGACCAAGGGTCACACGGTTTGCAACTAATTACATTGCACTTGATAGTCTTCTTAACAAAAAAGCAGAGCTGCGTCAGATGTTTGTCAATCAAGACTGGCAGGAGAGCAGATATGCCAGGACAAATACTGAGAGAAGTAATGTGGAGAATTTAGTGACGAGACAGACATTCTGGCAGCGGGCTGAGAGGGTAGTGGAGGCTATCAAGCTTCTATATGAGATACTTCGTGCCATGGACTCTGAGAGGTATGTTCAGATGGGCTTCTTATATTTCATGATGCAAAGAGCAAAGGAAAAGATCCAGGAGGCAGATCCATCATATGCACATGAGTATATCCGGATCATTGATGGACGGTGGAGTTATCAAATGAGTTCGGATTTGCATCTAGCAGGTACGTAGTATTTTATGAAGTCCCTAAAAATTAAGTTTCAATTAGATTCATACAAGTACGCTTAACTGATTCTTAAAATATGTATAGCTTACTATCTAAATCCGAGATTTCAGTACACCGTACCGGACATTGCCATGGACGAGGATCTTATGTCTGCTCTGCGCAATGTTATATATAAGATGGAGCCCGATCCAGATATCGCTGCAAGTAAGTTCGGTTGAAATTATTGAATGATTTTTAATAGCATTAATTTCAACAAGCTAACAAATTTTTTTCTAACAGACGAAATTTTTTAGGGATGGCACAGATTTATTTGGATCCACTGTAGCGGTCAGAAGTAAATCAAAGATGAATCCTGGTAGGTACTACTAAGGAATAAGTCTAAAATATTATATCAGGATTAAATTTTTTATTTTGCCAAATCTAAAATTCTAAATGATGTAATGTCTTTTGCAGCTGAATGGTGGATGCATTTTAGTGAATCTGCTAATTCTTGCAGTGAAGATCCTCTCCCAGACGGTGTCCTCCAGTGGATGTGAGCGCAACTGGTCTACATTTGGTATATCCACTCCAAACAGAGGAACTGTCTGAAACAGAAACGCCTCAACAACCTTGTGTATGTACACTATAATTTAAGGTTGAGGCTAAAATGTATTCAGAAAGTAGAATTGAAATATTCTGATCCCACTGCAAGTTCATATATTGATGATGACGAAGATCCAATGATTGAATGGGTCATGGGTCAGCAGTAGCAGCAGCCAGAGCTTGATGAGCGAGGATCGCCTCCTCGACCAGCCAGTTTTGTAGCTAGTGAGGCTGGGGTGGATGCTGGACAATGGGCAACAAGTCATATTCCTTGCAGGGCTCTAGCAGATACAGCACATCATCCGTCCCCACCATCTAGTAGACCTGGAGACAGAGAAAAAAGAAAGGCAGTTGCACCTCCATCGGAGCACTCAGTCCATTCAGATTCAGATACCAGAGATAGTGATGATAGTACTTCAGATAATGGAGGATCTAGTGATCAGGGAGGGGCAGGAGGATAGGAATCGCAGCCTCCTAGTCCTATTCGATTCACTAGGGAGTCGCAGTTTTACCATGCCACGCAGGATACAGATCATGGAGCACCATTTGATAGATCTCGTGGTGATACGATTCCATATAGGCGACGGGCTCCGCGTGGTCGTTCGGGACATGATACAGCTGCAGATCTTGCACGTGGAGTAGGATCCTTGGATGTATCTGGATCATCCTCATATTCAGGATCTTCTTATCCGCAGCTACCGATAGTTTATGGTCCATATGATCCATATGGTGTATCCGAGACGTCAGCATCCAGTGGTTATTATCCCAGAGCATCTTATGCATCTGATTTTATTGTTGGTATATTTGGATTCCCCCCTGCACCTGCACTGCCATATCATCAGTCTCTGGACAGCTCTCAGAGTTGGGACATCAGAGATGATCTGCGATTAGTTATGACCCGTCACGCATACCTCCTGGGATGAGCTTAGAGGAGTATCATGCTACCTGGCAGGAGGGACATGCCGACTTTCCTACGGAGTACATACATGATCCCTATATTTATGGACATCGTCACTCTACCCGATTCTAGACATTGGTATGTAATTATATGTTTATGACATATTTTACTTTCATTAATTGTTGATAATCTTAGTTTAATTATCATTTTTTTTTATTTCAATTGAAAATAGTCCTAAATATTAGTATTTAGTCCTAAACCCTAAAGCGGTATGCCATCCCAAACCCTAAATCCTAAACCGGCCTAAACCCTTAAAAAATAAACCCTAAACCCTTAAAAATTAAAATAAATACTTTAACTTACAAAAAAACAAAAAAAACAAAAAAAAAAATTTGGACATACCAGTTTGGACCGGTATGCCCCGCCGTACCGTGTGTCGGCACGGTACAATTCGGTACCGGCTGGCCACCGGTACGGCACCCGGTACTGGTACCGAGAACCTTGTATGTGTGTATAAGAAGACAAGTGGGAATGCCATTATCTTCTTAATATTGTATGTTAATGACATACTTATTATTAGAAATGATATTCCAATATTACAATCGGTCAAAGCTTGGCTATCTAAAAAGTTTTCCATGAAGGATTTGAAAGAATAATCCTATTTACTAGGTATAAAGATCTATAAAAATAGTTCTAAGAGGATGCTCAGCTTATTCCAATCCAAATACATTAACTTAGTATTGAAAAGATTCAATTAGGAAAAAAGTAAAAGGGTTACTTATCCATGAGTCAAGGCATACATCTTTTGAAGAAGATGTCTCCTAAGGTGCCTGAAAAGAGACAAAGAATGAGTAAGATTTTTTATGCTCGGCTATAGGATCAATCATATATGCCATGTTATGTACCAACCCTAAAGTTGCTTATGCCTTAGACATAGCGAGCAGATTTTAGGCTGATCCAGAAGAGGATCATTGAAAAGCTATGAAAAATATTCTTAAGTACTTTAAAAGGACTAAAGATATTTTTTTAATTTATAAAGGATCATATTTAAAACTAGAAAGCTATACCGACTCTAATTTTCAATCAGATCTACATGATAGTAAATCCATATCAGGATATATCTTTACTCTATATGAAGGTGTAGTGAGTTGGAAAAGTACCAAGCAGCAAACTGTAGCTAACTCAGTTACTAAGACAGAATACATAGTTGCTAATGAAGCTGTTAAGGAAGCTATTTGGATGAAGTTCACTTGGAATTGGATGTAGTTCCAGCGATACAACCGGTACCACTTTATTATGATAACACTAGAGCTGTTGCACAAGCTAAGGAATCGAGGTCTCATAAAAAATCCAAGCACATCCTAAGATGCTTCTATCTCGTTCGTGAAATCATTGAAAGACAAGACATAGTATAGGAATAGATACAAAGAACAACATAACAAATCTATTCACGAAGGCCCTTCCTCAATAGCAATTTGATCGCCATTTAGATTGTATGAAAATTAAATATAAGGGCAATTAGCTTTAATGAAAGTGGGAGATTGAAAGAATAGTATTCCTGAAAGCCAATCATATTTCTTATATAAAAGGGATTTTTCTGTAAAATTCTTCCGACTCATGTATGATATTATATTAATAAAAGGTATTTTGATTCATCATATGCTGTATCTTATATCTTTTTGTTTTAAGATTATGATGAATCCCATAGATTAAGGCAATGAATTTAGGATTATGATGAAATTCATAACGATCTAAGATCTTATAAACTCTAATCTAGAATATTTCTAGTCATATGATCATCGAGTCGGGGATCAATATTTCTGAAAAGACTGGTACATCCTATGTATGCTTAATGAAGAGAGTGATTGGTCTCATGATTACTTGTATAGGAATATTAATACAAGATGTGGATGCTCATCAGGATATAAGTTCACTGAAATGATCCATCATGAAAATATCTTATGGAAGTCTTACTTGTCAAAAGATGATTTCTTTAGTGAGAGTTGTGCAAGTGATCCTTAGACCTGAGATCACCATAAAATCTTATATGCATAAATCCATATTTTGGTTCATACTCATTCATGACTTAGTCATATATAGGATGTTCGTGGATGTGGTGAATTGTGTATGAAAGTTAATAATAGATCAACAAGAAATCGATCACTTCTAGTAAGAGAAGTATTTATCCCATGTAATCCTATCAAATGATAATTTAGAAAGTCTTTGATCAATAGAAGATGAAATTAGAAAAATATTTCTAATCTTTCATCAGTCGAGTTTTTATTAGTGATTCGAGATTTGAACGAATAAAGTATTAGAGTTTGATAATTTTTTATACTCATCGCTTATTCGAGATAAAAGAAGATCGAATGATTGAATTGCCCAGTAACTTGCCATTGAAAGGTATTTTAGTAATTTTTACCAAATTTCTTATCTTCTGGATAGGCATGACACGTTGCTAGACGTCAATCATGTCTTGTAGATTTTCATGAATTAAATTGATTAAATTCATGAATCAATTTAAAAAATGGTTCAAATTGGCAACTAGGATTAGCTCAATTTGACATAATTTGATTAGTTAATTTCTAATCGAACTAAATCGACATGAATCTAGACCTACTACTGGTTAGATGTGGAGTCCAAAGGATTACACACATTAAGAAATTGATCAAGAAAGTCAATTATATTTTTATTAAGATCATAGGATCTTAATTGGCTAGCTAATTGACATACTAGTATATGTTGGCTAGCCTAAACTTCTAGCCTCATTGGATTAGGTTTAAATGCTAGCTATTTGAGCTAACTAATTTGAGTGGGACTTAGATTAGATTGAGCCCTAAGTGGGACAGCTAAATTGAATTTTATCCAGAATTTATAGTCCTTATCCATGCCTAGAACCAAGAGTCCCAAGGGCTTGGAACTCTTGGCGCCAATATTGGCATGCACACAAAATGGGCATGCAGAAGGACCAAGAGTTCTTTTGCGAATTAATCAATTTTTCTTGCTAGAATCCAGCCCCTCCTCTCTTCATTCCATGCCCAATTGGATAAGGTTGACTGGTCAAAATATTTTAAAAGTGGACGATAATTCAAAGTTGGCGTGAATAATTTTTGGCGCATGAAATAATATGGCATTTGGAATGGACAAGAGTCCTGTTACCTAATCACCTTTTTTCAGATATGCTACATTCATTTATATGCCAATTGAAAAGTGGACCAAGTCTGTAATCATTTAATTAAAGATCCACTTATCAGATTTTTTTCGAAAAGTTACGATAAGCAACTCTTGGCATAAAGTTTTTATGAAACACAATATGTTTATAATATTTCAACGCACCTTTCTGCTATAAAACATTTTTTGCTTGAAGGATCTTATCTAACATGTTAAATATCATATTAAAGGCAGATGAAAGGGTGCTTTTAAGCGCCTCCTCTCTAACTATTTAAAAGCTTCGATGATTGAAATCAGATCATCCGAAGTTTGTCCTGATAACTCTCTTCATTTTCTTGTTAGGACAAGTCTCTTATTTTAAAACAAGTCCGCCAATTTGAGACAAAGGCTTAGGAAGAGAATTAGAAAGGACAATAAGATAATAAAAGAGATTTCGGAGAGGTTTTGAAGTGCTCTTTGAAAGGAAAAAGATATCTAAAGTGAGGAAAGACTGCCAAAGAAAGAAAGGCGGCTGGGAAGAGTATCTAATCAAGCAAGCAAGAAATATGAGTGCTTCCTTGATCTAGTTCTTGTGTGGATCACCTCTAAAGGGCTTACACTTATGTGCCTAGTGAAATAAAGGACATTAGCATCACAAGTATTTTTCTATATCCTAATATATTGCCTTGTTGATTGTCATAGTCAAGGAAGCCTGGGTCTAAGATTTCGGTTGACTAAGATTTCAAGGTTTAAAATTTTTGAAATCCAATCTTTCACCATGCTACCGTAATCTTTCAAAAAGAACATCACCATAATAAGCAGTGGTCCAACTGCATCTTCCCACATATGAACGCTCTCAATTTGCATAAATCACCATACACGGTGCTATTGTTTGATAATATACGGATAACCATACTTTTCCAGGCATCCAACTTCTCCATGAATATACCTCTTCTCTAAGATTTGACCTCATTCTAAGCATCCAATAATCCAAGGGATCAAAATACCGTGATCCATCATTTTGGTAAAGAAATAATCATAGATCAGAAAAGGCAAAACCTATCTTAGTAATCTATCAATGCACAAAATCACCTGGCAATTCAAAATAACAACTTCTTGCACATTTAGAACACCTCCAACACAAGCAATTGCAAATGCGCTCTTCAATAATGTCAAGGTTTCCTTGCACTACTCCAAATCTTGCTGAACGTGCAACTACGAAGCTGATTTTCATACATAATCTCCTTCCCTGGTTATATCAGCTCACAAAAATCTTGCAAAAGCCTCTATTTAGTAGAGCCTCGAATGACGATAGCAAATACATTTTTAGATTATCTAATCATGATGCAAATTATATACTTTAGATAGCATTCTGAATGCCAACTATCTCAATTTTCTCACTGAGGCCTTACCCAAAATGCACTCACTATTTTTTGTTACTATTGAAGAATCCCATCATATCCCAAGACGTCTCACTGCTATAATCTATATTAGATACCAGCATACATGCATTCCCGCTTGGGTTTAGTCAAAGATACCAGCATACATGCATTCCCGCTTGGGTTTAGTCAAAGTATAAAGTTTTTTACCAGCAAAGTTCTCACCAGTAACATCAGAATATATTCTTGCAATCTACCTTTTAATGTCATTAAGGATCACTTGAACAAATTGAACCCACTCTCAGAGTTCCTAACATGATCTAAATCTCCCTATCCCCAGGAGATCCACTTTTTCTTATAACTTGACAGCCCTGGATCATGTCAAATAACCAAAAAAGGGATACACTAAATTGTTGTGCTTGATCCACAACTAACTCTTATTTGTGAGTTACACTAGTTGCTATGATAGAATGTAATGTAGAGCAAGAAAAATGTCAAAACAAAGAATTCTTTGTACAAGTAGCATAGGAAGATAAAGAAAAAAACACATTCCTTTTAAGCTCTTATACCAGATAGAAAAACAAGTATATTACTATCAAATGGGATAAACAAAGTTGGTGCTAACCATGATTTGAGATACAGATACCAATATGGTATTCTACATAACATTTTGATGCTTGAAAAATAGAAACAAAACAAAGTTAGAAGCACGTTTTTGCTAAATATTTTATATTCTTTACGATCACATTGAATTAATTCTTTCAAAGAAACCAGAAGAAGTCTCCATTAAGTAGCTGCAGCACCCCCCCTACTCATGTTTGCAAATCAATCACCCAACGAAAGCATGCCAGGCTAGTACATGTGTCTGGTTGTCTTAACCTTGAATTATACACACTACAATGGACCAAACTTTCAGACAAACAACAACTTCATGTACCTGAAAGACCAAGCCAACAATGGTGGTTCCAGTCTTCCTGAAAGATGGCATCTGGAGCCCTTTCTTCAACAGCATATCATTTCTGCAGCATAAATCGAAGCTGAACCCACCTTTTGGTGGTAAATCTGCTGCAGCTCTTGCCATCTAAACATTTTTAAAACAAGAAATAATAAAATCAAAATACTAACTTATACAAAAACTGCATGATAGATCATACTTTTTTTTTCATCGGAAAGAACAGCGTATATATATAAAATTCTAAGCTTCTATAATGTATGGGAACAAGATCCGGTACTGATATCTATTTCAGGAAAAAAAATTGAACATTTTAGTTTCAACAAAAGTAACTTGGGCCGTCCTTAAGACCTATTCTCCAAAATTTGGAAGACAATCTGCGAGATATTTCAAGACTAAGAAGCCCATGCTATAAAAAAGCACAAGTCGATTACTAATGAGCACCTATCTGGGAGATGCCCTCAACAATATGCACGTCAATATTCAAATTCAGTACAAGATGGTTTTCGTTCCTCCAAAAACCAACTTCCAGTCCATTAACTAAGAATAAGTTTTAATCACTTCTCTGCTACGATCTCTTTCACAGCACACTAGCAAACCGTCAAAAACATGACTCTTTACGGAAAATATATCAAGGGGGAAATAAATCTCTTCTCGGCAAAAGAAAAAAAAAATCTCTCATTTTTTGCATCGTAAGACAAAGCAGATTGATTTGCTTACCGATCTGCTCGAGAGCGTGCAAGAGATGGGCAAGGTCTTGGAGGACGTTGGAAGACGGAAGAATCGGACTCGCGGGGAGCGAGAAGAGAGAACGAAAAAGAGAGAGAAGGGGCCTTTCTTGGAGCCGAAGAGAGGAGGGAGGAAGTGACGGATTTCTGTGATCGGTTCTCAAAGACTAAAAAGGAGAGAAGAAGGCTTTAAAATACGAACTTTTTTTATTATTTATTTATTATTATTATTATTATTTATTTTATTTTTTTGGTGCGAACCGGACTAGCTGCATAACGGAGCACAGATTGGGTCAGGTCAAGCTTGGTTTGAGATCAGTTTCCAGCTTGGACTTGATGGCTTGACTAGCTTAAAACTATGTTGAAGCCGAACTTAATTCTAAGCCAAGCCTATTACTAGCTTTGTGAAGCAACTTGATGACGATGAATTATGGCATGTTTTAAACTCCATTTCAAGTTTTATTTATGTTCCCATCTAGATCGTCATGGTCTGAAGCTCAAGCGAGATCTAGTCGGAGTTGAGCTCTCACTGAAGGGCTGAGTTCTTTATCCCGAAGCTCTTGTACTTGGTTGGTCCTGAAAAAAAGATGAGGTTGGTCCTGAAAAAAAGATGAGACCCGGACTGGGAATCCCGATGGGGACACTCCGATGGTCAAATCAGTATAACGATCAAGAAAAACAGAACCTCTTTAGAAGGGCTTAGAAATGCCTCCACATCCAAAAAGTTCGAAAGATAGAAGAGTTACAATCATGGATGACTAGGGGAGTTCTCTGGTGCTCGTCCTGCCCTCACCTTAGCCCACCTTTTCTTATCTTTACTGGAGATGCCCCTTACTTTCTTATAGTAGTTGATTCTATATTGCGGGGTTTAAAACCCCCTCTTTCTCTTTCGTGCCTCTCTAGGGGTGCCTCGTCTCGAAGGACTGCCTTATCCCAGGGCCGCATGGGATAAGGTCCGAAGTTCTCAGAGGGAGGCTCTGCAACGGGTGCAAGCGGTATACTACAGAGTCTGCGCCCTTAGTGGGACGACCCACTGCGACAAGTGCGAATAATGTGCCACGGGGTCTGGCGCCCCAATAAGGCACTCCTTTAGAGGGTGCAAGCGATGTACTATCGGGCCTGAAAGCCTGGAGGAGCACTATCTTGGCGAGGGATGCAAGCGGGGTGCTACAAGGTCTGAACCCTTAGTGGAGTACCCCCTGTAAGAGGTGCAGGCAGCATGCCACAGAATTTGGAGCTCCGGTGGAGCGCTCTCCTATAGAAAGTGTAGGCGGTGTGCTAGGAGTCTGAAGCTTCGGTGGGCACTCTCTTATGGAAGCTGCAGGCGGCATGCTACAGGATCTGGAGCTCTAGCAGAGCTTCTCCATTGCAAAAGGTTCGACTCCCTAAGAACCGCAGTGGGTTCGGTGGAGATGGCAACGTCGCCTGCTAGGGTCACCATCCAGGCCACCCTTGTGCTGCTCTATGAGGGGGCACACCCCTTCCTCCGCTGGTCCTGCCATCGTGGTTATGAGGGCTCCTGTTACCTTCAGCATTTGGCACAACCAGGGGTTATACTAGACCAAGGTCCTCCTCGACTGGGAGCTTACCTCGGACGAGAGCTCGACCTCGGTCGGGAGCTCACCACGGACGGGGGCTTAACCTTGGCTAGGAGCTCACCTCGGATGGGTGCTCGATCTTAGCCTGGAGCTCATCTTGGATGAGAGCTCAACCTCCTGGCTTCAGACGAGAGCTTGACCTCGGCCAGGAGCTCACCACGGATGGGAGCTTGACCTTGGTTGGGAGCTCACCTCGAACGAGTGCTCGACCTCGACTAGGAGCTCACCTTAGACAGGAGCTCAACCCTGGCAGGGAGCTCGATAGATGGAGCTCATCTAGTGGCTCTGCCCACCACCTCAACCTCTAGCTGCATCTCACACGAGCACCACGTCAGCTGTTCGCCACATTAGATGCCCCCACTCTTAAGTCCGGAGTGCGAGGCACCCCCTCGAGCTTGGGACAAAGAGAGTAATGATATCGCTGATGTGGAAGGACATCGTGCCTGCACCATTTAATGCCTTGATCGCCAGCGGTTCGCAAATCGCACCTTGTGCTAGCTGAGAGGTGCCATATCAGCAAGGATAGTGGCTCGTAATGATGATTACACTCTGCCCAATGCGGTTGTGTGCAAACTGAAGCATCCTGCGCAGTGGAAATTGACATGTGGATGAGATCCATTGGCTGAGGGAGGGGAAAGATGCAAGCTCCGTCCGATGCAACGTGATAGGGCTTTGCTATCTTTTCCAAGAGGCTGTTCCCCTCTATTGCACCCTTTCAAAAATCTTCAAGAGAGGAAGGACAGAGAGGAAAGAGCGAGAGCCCCATACCCATTTTGATAATCTCAACCCAAGGTCTCCCGTAGGTCAGTCCTCTTTCTCCACCTTCTCTCCCTCCACTCTATGTCGAGGGTGTTCCTCTAGGGTTTGGGTCCTCTTTTCTTTCCTCTGTCCCTTCTTTTCTATGTTCATGCGTTCTCCCGGGGGCAGGCACCACCATCCGAACTACTCAAGTATGACGAAGCTCTCCCGATTGGGGCCTCCTTCCTTAGGTAGCGAGGAGAAGGACATCTCCTTTAGAGTCCCTTGGGGTCCTTGCTAGATGGTGGACCCTGGTGTTTCCTCTTTACCTCCTCCTCCTCCTTCTTCTTCTAGCCAGGACCAGATGGGTCCATCTAGGATTGCTTTGACGATGACTAGGTTAGATGCCCTCCATCTCTAGAGCATCTACAGGATCCCGGGCTCCATCCGATTCACGACTCTAGGGTCGGAGGAACGGGTCACATCCAGCGACCCGGGTCAGATCGCCCTGTATGAGGATTTCTTCTTCGCTAGGCTCTGGCTCCCTCTTTATCCCTTCTTTCTATCTTTTCTTGACTATTATATATTAGTTCCTACCCAGCTCATCCCAAACTCTTTTAGGGTTATTTCCTCCTTCATTGTGTTGTGCCACTTCCATACCATTGTCGCCCGCTTCTCTCTTTTTAGGGCTATTTTTATCTTGAAATGCCATCCCACTAATAGTGGGTGGTGGTTCATGGTCCCCTATCCAAGGGCTCTCAAGTTTGACCTGCCCACTTCCATCAAGGGATGGAAGAGCAAGTTCTTCTTTACCTCGATCGAGGGGGTTAACTAGGCTTAGAACAACCCCGACCAATCCCCAAACCAGAATGTCTCGATGGAGCCCGCCGACCAGGAGGTGTACGACCAGTTCATCACCTCAAAGGTCCCTCATGGGCAGGACCTCCTGTCTGAACAAAATCTGTTCGATGCCGGGATCAGCCCCATCCACTCCTTAGGTAAGGCCTTAAACCCGGGTACTTTAACGGCATGCAGTGGCTAACGAAGCTTCTTTTTTGACTGCATGTTGCCTAGCTAAAGCAATCCAAGAGAAGGGATGAATTTGGTTTCTAAAAACTTTTGCAAGAATTAAAGCAAGTACTAGTGTGTTTCCAAAGTGTTTGTGTGCTCAATAATAATATGTAGTAGAAGTAGTAAAGTAAATGCACAAAGAGTAATAAGTAATCACAAACACAAATTTATAGTGGTTCGATGTATTCCAAAATATCTACATCCACTCTCCACGCTTTTCTTGGATATTTCACTATAATCCAACCTTGATTACAGTAGATTAGTTTTCCGGGCTCACTAATCAAAATCCCTTGGTTTTCACAAGGCTAACCAAAAACTTAGTTGATTTTCACACAAGCCTTACCAACAACCTAGTTAATTTTCAACACAAGGCTTACCAACAACCTAAGTTGGTTTTCACTCAAGGCTCACTAACAAACCTCAATGCTAGTTTCAATTCCCTTGAAACTAGCAATAATAAAAACTCAAGTACAAATATGACAATACAAATAGCTTTCGAAATAAAAGCAAATATCTCGATGAAGCTCTTGAATGTTGTTGAAAAGCTTGTCTCCAAGTTGTTGAAGCCTTAATCAATGCTTGAGAATATGGACTTAAATGCTCTCTTTGAAATTTGAATGCTTGAAGGCTCAACTTCACTCAAAAGTAATGAATACTTAATGAATGCTCAATAGTTGCATAATAATTTTTCAATGAATGCTTCCCCCTTGTGTTTGGTGGACTATAAATACATTTCGAAGCCTTAAATAACCGTTTATAGCTGTTGGAAAGGAGAAAATAGCCGTTATATATAAATTAGAAAAGTTATACGCTTCAAAAAACTAGCCATTACTATTCATTCAGACCTGCAAGTGTCAACACTTCAGGTTATGAGTCGACACTTGAATCAAAAAAGTTTTTTGAAGCTCTCTAGAATGCACCAGTGCATCGACACTTCTTCTAGTGAGTTGATACTTGAGTCGGCACTTCATATTCATGAGTTGACACTTGGACAAAATCCATAAATTAGCATGTTATATCTTCATTTTGGTCTTAGGCCTTAAGTCGACACTTAGCTGACCATGAGTTGGCACATGAGTTGACACTTGGTTCTCATGAGTCGATACTTGAGCATGCCGGCTGAAACTTTTTCTACATATCAGCTCAAGCTTCTATGAGTCGACACTTCAATTTCATGAGTCAACACTTAGCTAAAACTTTACTAAAACTTTGCCAAATTCAAAATTTGAGTCCTTCAAAGTCATTCTTATGTGCCAAGGTTCATATAACTTGAAAATCCATTGTTTAATTGACTTCTTCAATTGTTTGACAAGCATTTTGAACTCTTCAACATATTATAACTTTGATGAATACCTTATTCTGATAAACATACTTTAACACACACAATTAGTACTCAAATATACTTAAGTATTTTGTTATCATCAAAACCAAGTCAGGAGTCAACACTACAGATATGAGCTTCTTGATGGACCAAATTAGATAAATGTCCCGCAAATGGCCTGCATCCATGAGGCCCAAGGAGGAACTACTGAAGTGGCCTCGCAGGAAGCCAGAGCAAAGGCCTGTAGGAGGCCTCCTCCAGGCCTGATGAAAGGAGTGCTTGCGATGCCCTGGCACTGACCATGGAGGTAGTCGGGGCTGCAACCTATGGGCCTAGTGGGAGCACCGCGACCAGGGAGGGGATGCCTTTGGCCTCTCCAGCAACTCCCGAAATAATTAAGATCCTGCCATCCCCAGAGGTGGAGGAGACGACAGTCATCGTCACGGCGGGAGATGGGTCTATTGATGTGGGACAAAACTAGTTGACTAGTTTCCATAATTGCTTCCTTTGAGTCTATAAAAAATTAAAAATCATGAAAAAATTTAATCTCTATTTTTCTTGGTTAATTAGGATAATAATCAGTAGATTAAGTTTTCATAATTGTCCCGCATCAGTTTTGGTATTAGAGCGAAGGTTAAACTAGGGTTTAACTTCTAGTTCTGAAATTTTTGCATACTTAGAACTAGGCTGAAATTAAAACTGCATAAAACCTATCTAAAAAAATTAGAAATAATTTTTTTTAATCCTCTGTTAATCCTCTATTAATCTCAAAAAAATTAGATAATTTTTTTTATTTGCTATTTTTTGGTGGAAAGAAATCACGCCTCCTGAGCGGGTATACGCAAGTGTACTGTCACGACCCATGAGAGTAATGAGCTACGGCCGGACGTAATATCCCGAGATTAGATCAGATCTGAAATTTAATTTTGAGATAAAAAAAATTAATTTCTATTTTTTTGCTATTTTTAATTATTTTATTTCTTCATTGCATATTAGGGTTTTATCTTGTATGTGCATCATCAAGTAACTAATCTTAAGGGCACTTAAGCATCTCAAATCAGGGCAGGATCTCATCACCTGTCTTGGGCCCACAACAACCTTCTTTGTATCTGAGTCTAACCTAATTAAAATCAATTAGGCTTAATTTGCTCTGGTGAGCTAGGGACACCAACAGGTCAGGTTCCAAGTATTGTGTGAAAGCTGGTGCACACAATCCTTTGATTATCACTTGAATTTGGTGTCTAAGGCTAGAGATCTAGAGGCAAACATCCTAAGTAGTTTCATGGTTTTTAATTAGGACCCTACGAGAGCAGGGGGAGCCTCCCACGACCCCACCTCTTACCTAGGCAGTGGACAAGGTAATTGCTGAATTGGTTGTAAATTGAGCTGATCCATTCTACTTGAGCTCTAGGTCTAGAATACACTAGTTCGGATTTTTGTGTGTTTGCATTGTATGGCTACTAGATTAAGAGCGCAATACCAGTAGTTCAAACCCAAACCTAACCTAGTTTGACCATGGAGTCCAGCTTTGAGACCTTTCTTAGGACCATGAATGATCAGTTTGCCATGATGAATAATAAGTTTGACCGATTAGATGACCGATTAGGTAACCTAGAGAAAACTAGTAAGACTCGTCCTAAACCTAAACTTGAGACACCTTTCTCCACACCTCCCAACCCTAGGAGAGCCCCACACTATGACCCAATCTGGGAACCTAATCCTAGGAGACCTCCACACCACGACCCAACCTAGGAATCTAACTATAGGAGACCCGACTATGATTTTATAAACCAGGATGAGAGAACCACTAGGAATTTTAGGGTTGAAGCACCTAAATTTGGTGGTGATCCTGAGTTTGAAAATTATCTTAATTGGGAAGAAAGTATGGATCTGTATTTTGAGAAGGATCAAATGACTGAGGAAGGAAAGTTTAAGATTGCTAAACACAAATTAGTATGCCAGGCTAGAATTTATTGGGATGATGTTGAAAGAATAATCAGACGAAGAAAAGACATATCCATAACTACCTGGAGTGACATGAAACTTAAATTTAGGAAAAAGTACATACCCACATCATCCAGACTCCAGAGTCCAGTAATCAAGGCAACCCATGAAGCAATCTTGGCCTTTCATCATGACACTTCACCAATCCTCCACCTTGGTGCCAACTTTGGATGAGAGGCCCATAAATTCGTCCACCTTGGAGAGAGTCCTAGATTAGTCCAAGAACAAGAGTCCAAGACGCCCAGAGCAAGGATTTTAGGAGTTATTGCCTAAGGAAAATAAATACTAGTCTTTGTAACCCTTACATCTCTAATTGTTGATCTATAAATACTCCATCAACCTCCCATGTATAATGAATGATTATTGATGAAATACAACGACATTCTATCAAATTTTTCCTTTGCTGTGTGCATCGCGGGGTGTGAGGCCCTTTCCTTTGTTCCTTGGAACATCATGGGATGTGAAGCCCTAGTTATCCTACCTATCCATAAATCAAGAAAACCCTATCTGACTTCTTCCTTTCCTTTTTCCTTTTATTCTTCCATCTTTTCTTTACTTTGCTTGAATCTAACTAAAAACTTCCTTTGTTAAGTGTTTGCAGGTGATCTGGAATCAAAGTCAGGTATTCTTGCCTCGGAACCAGCATCGCGAGAGATCAGAGCCTGAGGATCAAGATCTTGAAGCCCTGCCGTAGAATCTTGAGAGTCCAGTCAAATCTGCTTCAGAGAGATGGTTCTTCGTTGGTAATACTTAAAACCTCTTCCCTTCTCTTTGATCTCTGAATAGTTGAAAGTGGACCCTAGTTTACGGTGGTTTCTTAGCCACCAAATCCTGATTTTTAGTTGCTTTGTTAGATCTACTTATGCGGGTATAAACTAGTTGACTAGTTTCCATAATTACTTCCTTTGAGTATATAAAAGACTGAAAATCATAAAAAAATTTAATCTTTGTTTTTCTCTGTTAATTAGGCTAATAATCAGTATATTAAGTTTCCATAATTGTCTCGCATTAGTTTGTCGACCCCGTCGGCATCCATCAAAGTGGTAAAAGCTCGACTGGCATTACCCGGGCCCTCGCCATCCACTGCACCAGGCCCCTCATCATCAGTGACATCGGGGCCTTCTACTTCTACAACACCGAGCCCCAGGATAACCAGGGTGTCCACCTTGGTGCTGCCGGATGCCGTGACCACCCTTGACCCGGGACTTGCCGAGAGGATGCTGGAGTTCATCATCCAGTCTTGGGATCACCGGGAAAGGGCTTGCTGGACACCGGGGGCCGTCATTTCTGGGCTCTTCTCCCAGTTCCTCATGGTAAGACTTCTTTTCTCTTTCTTCTTTCCCTTTCCTTGACATGAGGCTGACCTCCTTCTCTCTATCTTCCATCGTAGATGGTTTAGGATGCCTTCCCGGTCTGAGATGCCTGCCTGGCCCTACTTTGGTGGGATGCAGATTTTCATGGTAGGGTAGAGTCCACGGAGGCGAAGGCAAAAGTCCTGGTGAACTAGGTGATGGACCTGGAGGGCGAGGTAAAGAGGCTGGAGGTCGAATTGGCCAGCTCCAGGGACACGATGGTGGACCTGGAGATGCGAACGGAGGACTTCGAGGAGGACCTGGCAAGGAAAGAGGAACAGGTCACCCGCCTAACAAAGGAGGTTGCCCGTTCCACCTTCGAGATGGTTTGCCTGCAGGGGTAGCTGCAGACCCTGTAGGTGCGCCTTGATGCGATGGAGGCATAGGCCATGTCGGTTGAAGAGAAGGCCGCTACCGCAATGGCAGTGATGGAGGCTGCATCGAAGGAGGCGGCCGAGACTATCTCACAGTATAAGGCCTTAGAGACCTTCGTGGAGGAGGTGCGGGAGGCCATCTAGGATGCATTCCTCAAAGGCTTCAAGGAATACAAGAAGAAAATGACCCAACTCTTCCACCTCCCAAACTTGGACGATATCATCCCCAATGACTCCCGGGATGCCGGGGGTGAGGAGGCCCCTCCTATAGAATCAACATAGCAGCAAACACCATGCCAGGGGCTGATCCACCTTCTTCGCAGGGGCCCCAGGAAGTTACTACAGAGTCCTGGAGGCCCAGCAAGGCTCCCACTTCAACCCCCGATCAATAGATTGCTCCTCCCCTTTTTTTTCTCTCCATTTTGTACTCAGAACATTTTGATGAACTCCTCGGCCTGTTGGGGTTTTTTTTTGTAAAAGTTTTACTCATCAATGAAGTCCATGTTTACCTTGCTTCATGTTGCCCTTCTTCTCTCTTCATTTTGTTTTTTACTGCTTGGCCCTGCAAGGGTATGAGTTTCTTGCAGCCGACAAATGTAGGCCCTCTAGAGTCCCCAGTTTTTCTCACCGAACTTGGAGTCAAGCAGATGAGTCGGGGCTTAGAAAGTTCCTGACTTTATTTGCTAGACTTGGAGTCAGGCGAATGAGTGCAGGGCTTCAGAAGTTCCTAGATTTCTTTGCTAGACTTGGAGTCAGGTGGATGAATGTGGGGCTTTGGAAGTTCTCAACTTTCTTTGCTAGACTTGGAGTCAGGCGGATGAGTGCGGGGCTTTGAAAGTTCTCGGCTTTCTTCGCCAGACTTAGAGTTAGGTGGATGAGTGCAGGGCATTAAAAGTTTCCAGCTTTCTTTGCCAGACTTGGAGTCAAGCGATGAGTGCCTTTCAAAAAGGAGAGGTCAAGTTATACTGAAAAGGAGTCTCTCTTCATTCCTAACTAGAAATTATATATTATTGGTAGTACATCCTTAGATTTCTGGCATTCCATATTCAGGGGAGTTGGGCTCCATTGAGTCCGGCGAGCCAGTAGGCTCCCAGTGGTAGGGCCTCGACCACTTTGTAAGGACCTTCCCAATTCGGGGATAACGTATCGCATTCTCCAAGTTGGGAAACTTTTGCCTCCCACAGAACAAAGTCACCCAGGCGAAAGGCTTTCGGCTTTATGCGGGAGTTGTAGTATCAGGCCACTCGCTGCCGGTACACTGCCATGCGGAGCTAAGCCTTGTCCCTTGTCTCTTCAAGTAGATCTAGGTTGAGGAGGAGGCATGTCGGGTTCTTGATCTCGTCATACTGCTCGACCTGTAGCATGGGCAGGCCCACTTCTACCAGGATCATAACTTCAAAGCCAAAAACAAGGTTAAAGGGCATCTTGCCCGTCGCTGTCCGAGGTGTATGATAGGCCCACAGCACATTAGGAATGTTGCCCAGGTGGCTTTCCCAAGAGGGGGATGAATTGAGAATTTAAAAAATTAATTAGATATGTGCTCTTTTTAAATCTACTTTAATGGTAGGTGCTGTGTTTCAAATAATTAAGAGTGGAAGCAAATACAAACAGAAAAAACACAATGCAAACACAGTAAATTTATAGTAGCTCGAAGCACCCTCGCTCCTACGTCCACTACCCAAGATACCACTTGGGATTTTCACTATATTCACTATCAGAATACAGTCGAATTGTTTTACCAGGCTCACAATCCAAAACCCAACTTGGTTTTTCAACCGGGCTCATCAAAAATCCAACACTTGGTTTTCAACAAGATCACCAAGAACCCAACACTTAGTTTTGACCAGGATCACCAAGAACCTAACCTTGGTTTTGACCGGGCTCACCAAAAACCCTTACACTATTAGTTTTAAAATGAGATCACTAACAACCCAACTTGGTTTTTAAACCAGGCTCACCAATAACCCACAAATTCACAAAGAGTTAAAGAAAGAAAGCAACTAATGACAAATCCAAGTTGTCTGATGGTTGCAGTTGTAGCTCAAGAGAAGCCTTCTTAAATGGGCTTTAATGCACTTCAATGGCTTCCTCTTCTTCTTCAATAAGTGCTTCAAGCTTCTGGTAGGAGTTGGTGAAGACTTGAAGGCAGACTTGAATATTCTTTTAGTGCTCTCTTACTCACAAGCTCTTTTAATGTTCAATTAAGCGTTAGCTTCTTCAAAGGTTATCCAAATCCCTTATTTATAGAGTCTTGTACTCTTCTTGGATGGATATAGTTGTTGTAGACCATTGGAACTTGACATTTGACCGTTGGAGCACTTTTTAAATTCAAAAATAAAGTTTTGGAATTAGCCGTTACTTGCCTGGAATCGACGTTCGAGTCAGCTCGGATGCCTCGAGTCGGCTCGATTTCTCAGAGAATTGATTCTTCACTCTGATTGAGTCGGCTCGCCATAATTGAGTCGGCTTGGATCCTCAGTGTCAATGATTCCTCACTTTGGTTGAGTCGGCTCATCTCAATCGAGTCGGCTCGGATTCCTTTGAGTCAGCTCTCCTGGTTGTTCTCTCAGAACTGATTTTTCTGGACTCTGGAGGAGTCAGCTTAAAGTATCGAAGGGTCGACTCGAATGCCTGACTGAATGATTGAGTCAGCTCGAACTTCCTTCGGTCGGCTTGCCTGTATGATTCAAGAAATGATGCACTGGACGAGTCAACTCAGGTTCCCACAAGTTGGCTCAGATCTCTGCATGCCAGAATCCTTCAACTGTGCAAAGGATTAGAGTCAGCTTTCTTCATGCGAGTCGGCTCGAGTGAATCTTCAATAAAAACTTTAACTCCTCTCCAGAATTCTTCCAGCAACTCTTCAACACTTAAAACTCTTCCCAACTTAACTGATAACAAATTCTAAAGAAATTTAAGCTTGAAAAACACAAAGAAGTAACCCTTTTTCATGAAAATTACATCAATCTTTCTTTGGGTTCTTCTTTACATGAAACATTTACAACACAACATAAAATAAATAACAAGATTGTAGGAGTTGCAATTGGGCATTAAAATCATCCTACAAAAACTTGTAATTTACTTAAAGAGTTGTTAGTAAGACAAATGCATGCTCCAATATTTTGTTATCATCAAAATCACTCAAGGGGTCAACAATCTTTCTCTTTTTGATGATGACAAAACATCAGGCATGGAAAAACTTTACAATTACATGTATAAATATACTTGGAAGTAAATATTAACATGTATGAACTGTATGCTAAGAATGTATTTGAAATCAATGTATCAGAGCTTGCATATAGACAATGTATCAGAGCTTTTGAAATAAGATCAATATATATCATGAAAGCTGTTTTTGCCAAAAATATATCAAAGTTTTAGGTTGACAAAAGATACAAATATTGAGATATCAACAAATGCTTATAGCAAGATTTAATCAGAGCTGCACATATTTGAGAGCAATTGTAAATAAATTTAAGCCATTCAACAAATTTTTCTTCCCCTTATTGTATGTTCTAAAAATTTTGAAACAACATGATTTTCAATAAAAACATTCTTTTTCATTTGTTTCTTCTACTAATTTTCCATGCATTCAATATCAATACCATTCTCCCCCTTTTTGTCAATAATCAAAAAGGTATTCAATTGAAATCATTCTCCCCCTTTATCAAGTACACAAATCTTGATTTTTGAAATAAAATAAAAAGATTGACAAGATTGTTTGAGATAATCTCACTTTCTCAAAGAAATTTTGATATTCTAAATTAAATTCATCTTGAGTTGCATACACATATTACATTAACAATACCATTCATTCCACAAATCACATTGCAAACATAAGAAACATATAATTTCATTGCATTCAAGGATATTCAATACATGTTACAAAAGTTTGAAAGTAAAAAATACAAACATTAGTTTAGTCACTATCATTAGGCTCTTCTATAATAGGTTCTACCTTAATGTTTTCAGATCTACCTAGCCAAGATTTAGGTATATTAGAAGGTCCTCTAGTGCTAGTGGATGTTTCAGGTGGTGGTCTGGAAGAGATAGGTTCTGGGTCAAATATACCAGGTGGAAAAAAGGTGGTGGCTGAGTAGACTAAGGTGGAGGCTATCTAAAGTATGGTGCAAGCTGTCTAGGATAAGGTGCAGGCTGACTAGCTGAAGGTCTGGACTGTGCCCCAAAAGCTCTGATAGAAGAGTCCAAGGAGGATAAGAAGACCTAAATAGTACTGAGCTCGGTCTGTATCTTCTTCATTCCTTCCCGGAGAGCAATGAGCTACTAGCCTGAGCTTTAGTAAAAGCCTCTGCTGAACCTCTCATTCTTCCAAATTTTGCTCTGAGAATTCCCACTCCTTTTGTATAATCATCTTCCATCTTCTTTGTTGCTTCCAGTGAACCCATTTTATAGCTTATTTCTCTCAATTCAGTTCTGAACTCATCTATGCTGTGAGCTACAGTCTGTCTAATGTCATCTGAAACTGATCAGAAAGAGTCAAAAAGTGCCTGAATATCATTCTGTGGTTGTGGTCCAATAGACTCAACAATGTCTACCCTGGAGTGTAGCTAACTAATCTCACCATAAATCTCCTCAAGTTTGGTGTCGACTATTTGGTGAAGCTCGCCAAACATCGAACCAGTGGAGCTGGTCAGAGTTTGAGAAAGCTGCCTCATCTACTGGGCAAAAAATGCATGAGACATTGAAGGTGCAGAAGTATAGCAGATGGTCTCAGAGTATCAGTATGTGGACCAGGAGCAGATGCATCAGTCACTGCAAGTGCTGGCACAGGAGGTACATGTACTGAAGCAGGTGGAGAAGCTAGTGTTGGTGCTGGTGGAGATCCTGGGAAAGTCCTGGGACTCCTCTCTCTATGCTTTAACTCCTCAGCAGCAGTAACAGTAAGCTCAGCAGCAAAAGTGGTAGCAGTCTCCTCAAGTGTAGAAGGCTCAGTAGCAGTCCCAATCTTCTCAGGTAGCTGCTCCTCATCATCATCATCTGAAGATCCTCTAGCCCTCTGATCTGAACCTTTCTTCAACCAAGCCCCTTCAACCTGATGATAACCCATACATTGAAGTGATTTGGCTGATTAGGTATTAGTGTGGTGTAACAACCTGCTATCCTCTCCATCAAGCACAACACCAAAGTGTTTGAATATAAGTGTGAAGGCCATACCATAGGGTAAGCATGCCTTGGCCTTCCTGACCGCATCTCTCATCTGGGTTAGCATAATGTATGGAAGATTGAGGGCCTCCCCCCCAATCATATATCTCATGAAAACCAAATCTCTCTCGCTGACCCAGTCAAATCTACCAGTGCAAGGAAAAAATATTCTGCTGACAATGTTATGAAGTAGCCTCATCTCTAGGAAAAGGACATTAGCCTTTACATTAGCAATTTCATCTACACTGTTGCTTTCTAAGATCATTCTCAAAGTCCTTTGTCTTTCCCTCATAACCAGATGGTAGCTTCCATTACTTGGCATTTGGAGAAGTTGGCTCAGACATTCCTCATTCAAAATCACTCTAACCCCTTTCACAGTTGAAGTAACACCATTTTCCTCTAGGGTTAGGTTTTCATAGAAAGATCTGACTAGGCTAGGATATGTAGGCAAATCCAAAGTGCAGAAAAATTCCTAGCCCTAAGACTCAATCTAATTACCAATCGGAAACCTTGGTTCTCTAAAAATGTGAAGTTGATTTTCCTACTAGTAGTCACCGGTCGGTTCCCCACCAGAATGATTGGTCGAGGCTGTACGGGGGATGGATTCCGATCTTCCTCATTAACTTCTTACTCTTCCACTTCATCTGTCCAAGTTGGCTCTTCTTGCCATCTCTTGGTTCTTCTTTCTCTTTCCATAGTGGGCTCGGCTCGTCGAGATCTCTTGGCAACAGCTTTCTTCAGAGCCATTAGCACTAATTAGGTTAGGGTAGGATGGATTTTGGGAGAATGTAGGATAGGAGTTCTAAAATCTAAGCTTGGAGAGACTAAGCAATAGCTCAACTAGGGTTTAGGTGAACTTAAGGCTCTAAGAAGTGTTCTGCGATTTTTATATAAAAATGCTTAACCCGCAATTCGAGTCGGCTCGACTTGAGCATTGTAACTTAAGTCGACTCGAACCAAAACTTCATAAAATATTCCAAACAATTAAAAAATGGTTTCAAATGAAAGGTACACACTAAGAGAACTGGTCATTATCCTTAATTTGATGTTGGAGGCTTTCTAGATAATGTTTTCTTAGTTTTGAAGAATTAGGTCAAGTTTTCTAAAATGGGTCACATAGACCTAATTCACCTCTAATCAGTTAAAATCTATCTAAATTAAGAGGTTTAGTGAAAATATCAGCAAGTTGATTTTCAGTAAGAATAAATTCAAGCACAATATCATCATTCAAAACATGATCCCTAATAAAATGATGTCTAATATCTATGTGCTTTGTTCTAGAATGCTAAATTAGATTTTTAGTCAAGTCAATAGCACTTGTGTTATCACATTTGATAGGAATTTTGAATTGTGTAACACCAAAGTCTTCTAGTTGCTGTTTAATCCAAAGTACTTGTGCACAACAACTCCGAGCAGCTACATACTCTATCTCAGCAGTAGATAGTGCTAAAGAGTTTTGTTTCTTGCAGTGCCATGAGATTAAATTCAACCATAAAAATTGGCATGTACCACTAGTACTCTTTCTATCAATTTTACAACTAGCATAATCAGCATCAAAAAATCCAATTAAATTTAATGAATATTGCTTTGAATACCATAAACCTAAATTACTTGTTCATCTTAAATATTTTATGATCTTTTTTACAGCAAACATATGTGATTCTTTTGGATTAGATTGAAATCTAGCATAAACACATATGCTAAATAAGATATCAGGTCTACTTGTTGTTAAATATAATAAAGATCCAATCATACCTCTATATAGCTTTTGATCAATGTTGTTACCATCTTCATCTTTGTCCAATCTACAGGTAAGGCTCATGGGTGTGCTCATTTGTTTGCTTGACTCCATACCAAACTTTTGGATGATTCCTTTGATGTATTTGGCTTGGTTTATGAGGATCCCTTCCTTTGTTTGTTTTACTTGAAGTCTAAGAAAGTAATTTAGTTCACCCATAAGGCTCATTTCAAACTCACCCTGCATCAACTCAGCAAATTCTCTAGAAAGAGTTTCATTAGTTGCACCAAATATAATATCATCAACATAAATTTGTACAACTAACATATCATTATTTTTCTTTTTGATAAACAAAGTTTTATCTACATTTTCTCTTGCAAGATCATTTTCAAGTAAGAATTTGCTTAATCTATCATACCAGACTCTAGGTGCTTGTTTAAGTCCATACAATGCTTTATTGAGTTTAAAAACATGATTTGAAAAAGCATGACTTTCAAAACCTGATGGCTATTCTATAAAAACTTGTTCTAATATAAAATCATTTAAAAATTCACTCTTTACATCCATTTAAAAAAATTGAAATTCATGTAGCAAGCAAATGCAAGTAGTAATCTTATGGCCTCTATCTTGCTACAGGTACATAAGTTTCATCAAAGTCTATTCCTTCCTCTTGGTTGTACCTTTTGGCTACTAATCTAGTTTTTTTTCTAACTATATTATCTTGTTCATCTAGTTTATTTCTATAGACCCATTTGGTTCCTATAATAGGATGGTCTGATGGTCTATCAACTAAAGTCTACATATTATTTCTATCAAACAGGTTTAGTTCTTCATGCATGGCCATCATCCATTTTGGGTCATTTTCAACTTCTTCTAAACTAGGTAGCTCTATTTGTGATACAAATGCTAGGTAATAATGTGCATCTCTATATGATGACCTAGTCCTAACATATTGAGAGGGATAACCAATAATTAAGTCTCTTGGATGAGAAGTTACATACCTCCATTCTCTTGGTAGATAAGCAGGGTCTTTACTTACCATTTTTTCTCCTTCTTGAATTGGTTTCTCTTGAATGCTCATATCTTTTATTTTCTTTTGAAGAGGTTCAAGTATCGACTCAACACCTGAGAACAAGAAAAATATAGAACGGTGTCAAACCAGAATTTTTTCCTTGAGCTGACCTAAGTGTCGACTCAAGAGGTCGACTCATGGGGAAGTATCAACTCAGGAGGTTGACTCATGAAGAAAACTCAAGTATCGATACTTGGTGTAACGACTAGTTTTTCAAAAGTATAAAATTGACTCCAACTTGCTTCAAACGGCTAGTTTTTCATCCCCAACGGTCATAAAAGGTCATCTATGGGTTGGAGAGCTATATAAATACAAAAAATAAAATGAAAAATTAATCCTTTGGTGAGATTATTGAATATCCTTTAAGGATTCAAGAGTTAAGTTATTCAAGCCTTCAAGCTTCCAAAGATAAGAGAGTGCATCCAAGTTCACATCATCAATCTATAAATCTACAATCAAAGGCTTCAACAACTTGAAGACAAGATCTTCATCAATATTCAAAGAGCTTCAAAGAGATATTTGCTTTGTTTAAGAAAGCTTTTATTATGTTCTTTTCATATTGTACCTACTTTGTTTATTAAGATTTTTGGTGAGCCTTAGAAAATCAAAGAGATTTTTGGTGAGCCTTGAAAAACCAAAGAGGTTGTTGGTTAGCCTTTGTGTAAAACCAACATAGATTGTTGGTGATCCCATAAAACCAACATAGATTGTTGGTGAGCCCGTAAAACCATCGAAAGTTGTTGGTTAGCCTAAGTTATAAAATCAACAAGGGGTTTTGACTTGTGAGCCCGGAAAAATAACTTGGATTTTGATTAGTGAGCCCGGAAAACTAATCGACTATAATCTTAGTGATTATGTAGAATTTTCAAGAGAAACTTGGAAAGTGGATGTAGGTACCGTGGAGTGCACCGAACCACTATATATTCTTGTATTTGTGATTACTCTTATTTATTGCTTATTTACTCTTGCATTTACTTTGTTAATTTCATTGCATATTTTCATTAAGCGTACAAACACTTTGACAAAATACAAGCACTTAATTGCAATTAGCACATACTTGTTGAAATAGTTTAAAAAATTTTATAAAATCTAATTCACCCCCCCTCTTGGGTTGCTTCTTCACTGGCAACAATTGGTATCAGAGCCCAGTACTCTGTTTGAAAATCTAATGATTTTGAGTAAAAGATCATGACAACCCTTGTAGGTATTAGTGTTAGACCACCATTTTTCAATGGCACTAATTACACATATTGAAAAACATGCATGCGCATTTATATTCAATCTATAGATTATTATCTTTGAAAAATGATTGTTAATGGTCCACATATTCTTTCAATATTGGTTAATGACGTTTCCATTCCAAAACTCGAAGAGGATTGGCGATGCGGGCCAGGATTCTACATGATGCATGATGATATGAAAGAGAGGAACATAAAGATAAAAATCAGATTAAAGGAGCAATGATTTTTGATGTTATTTAGGTTTAGTTCCTGAAAATAGCTAAGACTAGGTTAAGGTTTCATGCAAAAGTTAGAATTCCTATCCACATGCTAGAACTATCAACGAAATAAAGCAAGTAAAGGATCCTAGGTCTAAAAGGCCTATTAGGAGCATGTTCACCTTCAAGAAATCAGACAAAAAGAGATAAAAATTAGGTTTAACATACCAGGCAATGATTTCTAATTGCTATGGAAGAGATCGCTCTGCTCAGATCGGTGCCTAGATGATCCTGTCACTTTTCCACAAATCCGTCGGCTTTTTATCAGCTTCGTTCGAGAGCAAAGAAGAATTCATCCGAGGAACATAGCACTGGAGGGATCCTACAAATGTCAAAGGTTAGAGGCAAGCAAGAAGAAAAAAATAAGAAATTGGAGATCGAGTTGAAGGATGATTGGAAGATGGAGTTACAGGGGTTGGCGACCTTGGAGAAAGCTTTGGATGTTTGCATCTTGGAGAGGGCTGATGGTGGGCATCTTAGGGCTCTTACTTGGATGGACAATGACTAGGGTTTAGTAAGAAGAAAAAAGAACATGTCTCATACACACATTCAAAGAACACAAATTGTTACAAGAAAAATTCACCATAATTTTAATTCATGAAAAGATATTATTTTACAAGAGGGGGAGGGGTGGGGTATTTATAGATTCACTCAGGGCTCTTTTTCTGTCAAAATTGGATTACAAGTTTGTATGGAACAAGGAGTATAAGGTTTAACTAGAATTAGGAGTACAAGTTTGATTGAAATTAGGAGGCCTAAATTCTAGTAGGACTTGTCATTGGACTCCTTATAGAACTTGGAAGCTTTGACTTTTCTCCATGGACTTGGGCTGGGATGAAATCCTCTTGGGTTGCTTTGACTATTCCACTCCCTGGTGGGCTTGGATGAAATCTTCTTTGACTGGGTCAAAGCCTAGGCATCTTGGACTGGGTCAAAGGCTTGGGCGCCAATTGCAGTGGGCCTGGAAGGGGAGGGTGCCATGGGCTTGAGGGCTTAGACCTGGGCTTGGGGTAGATGGGGTGCCTCTCATGAAAGGGGCTTGGGCTAGGGTGCCATATTTAGTGGGTCAGGGCAGGGCGCCAAGGCCTGGATGCTGATATTGGGTAGGGCACTAATCTGGGAGGGTGCTCCACCTGGGCTTGGCGGCATGAAGGCCCATCTCCTGGGCGGCATAGCTAGGAGGGGCCTGGCAAAGGTCCAGGTACTTGAACTTGGTTCTGGTGGAGTGGCCTGGTAAATGTTCTAGTCTGGTAATCCTCCTCTTGTACAAAACATGACTAGAAGCAAACTTACAGGACTCAAACATTCTTAAGGACTCATGAGGTTGAGACAACTCAACTGGATTTCTGGCCTCAACTTATTACAGGACTCAATTGTTAGACTAATTTTATTACAGGACTCAAAATTAAATTCCATTATAGGACTCAAAATTGACCAACACATGACTTAGAGAACAAAATGAAGCTTGAAGTCTATGTCTGATCTGATGTCCCCATCAATTCTCCCAGGGTGGGAGGAACTCGAACCTATCGAGTAAGAAGGTCGATCTAGCTCAAGTACTACTCTGATGGATCTGGGTTGGGCATTATGGATCCTCTCGAGTGATCTACAAATTCTCAAATCTTGGTCAACCTTGTCAATGAACCAAGTGACATGGTAGCCTTTGATTCGGGTACTAATGGCTGGGTCGTCTAGGATACACTAAATCGTTCCTCTCACAGGCTAATTTGTTATGGACACTCAGGATTGGATTCGCTCTCAAAGAAAAGGGTTAGGCTCAAAACTTACTGGGTATCATTGCTGGCTCCCTATACTCTACTAAGTCTGAGATATTGAAGGTTGAGCTTAGGTAGTAATTTAGGCACTAGGTCCAACTTTCTTTATCACTTTAATGGATTCAGCTCATGGGTATGTAGCCTAATCATCACAAGATTTTTCTAGCAAACTCTTAGACTTTTTTCGGGAATTAACATATTTAATGGGGAGGACCACTTCACTTGGCTCTAGCCTTTTTCCCCTCCCCCTATCAAGCTCATTGCCATGCAAGGGTGGTCGGCCAAGGTGGAAGTCAATGGGAGTTGAAGTGGGGAATTCAAATCCCTTGCTTCAAGCCCTCCAATCAAGTCTTCTTCCCAAATTGCTTCAACCTCTTTGGAAGGGAGAGACAAGATCCTTGGGCGCCTCCACCTAACACTCCCCATGTCAAGCCTTATACCAAAGAAAGGGTGTGCAACAAAGGAAGGAAGAAGAACATAAGCCATGCTACAAGCCCCTCTTCATGTCTTTTTCTAAAACAATGAAGATTCTTTCCAACTTCAAGGTGCCATGATCCCTCCTCCTAGCCTTGCTTCATTTCATGCCCATTCAAGCAAAAGAAGAAGAAATTTTGTATTCTTGCATTTGAATTTCAAAATGGGCCTTGGGTGCCTATTTAAAGGACCCAATCCATTCATTGTAAAGCTATTGAATGATTGAATGATTAATGAAAAATTTTGAGTTTTCCATCCTCCAACCATTGTCTCTTAGGCTAGGTTTGAGTGAAGTTGCCTTCGTCCCCAAGGACGTCGAGTGGTGTGAGGCCACCTGTCCGTCGCCCCAGGGCATCGCGAATCCTTCGTCCTCTAGGACGTCGCGTGGTGTGAGGCCACATTCCTTCGTCCTCTGGAATGTCGCGGGGTGTGAGGCCCCAAGTTATCTCCAACTTCAACTTCAGAATCCAGCCGGACACTGGGCTCGAAGCCCCTTCCCAACTCCATCTCAGTTCTTTTCCATGCATCTCCACATCTCGTTGATCCTTCTTTTGTTTGCCTACAGGTCCTCCCTAGCATCTCGGGCATCGGAGACAGTCAGCTTTGCCATCGCGACCTCCTGACCCAAAGCCAGTGCTTCCACGGGTTCAATTGCTCGGACATCCAGGCCGCATCCACCGAGTTGAGCGATCTCTACACCCGGCATTTCAAAAGTGTGAGGTTTGCTTTCTCTCTACCCCAAGTAGGTATTGTATGTCGAGCTAGTCCTACCAGGGTTTTTTAATCCCGGGGTCCTGTTCTCGTTTTCATATTTAGGGCTTTGAACTGCTAGCGTAAGCTTACATTACTCTTCTTTCATATTTCTTGCCTTTGCTTGTGATCGGGAATCGAAACCCTAAAAAAATATCTAAAACTCATCAAACATAAAAAAAAAAAGAAATTCCTTGCATCATAAGCATCCATCCCAGCATCCCTAGCCCTAACCCCCTTGTCCCGCACTAATCTTGGTATCAGAGCAAGGCTAGGACTAGTGCATTTTGTTTCATTTTCTGCATTCTGGTCAGCCCATATATGGTCTGATCTTTGGATTGTTTCTCCTTGTAGAAACCTCCAAATTTCATGATTTCTATTCTATTGGATAGCATTTAATTCAAAGTATTTTTTTTCTATTTTTTTAGATTTTATTTCAGTTTGTAAAATTTCTACAAGCCGAAATAATACCTGAGAAAATCTCAGGTCTGAAATTTTAGCAAGCATCTCATTTCTTACTCATTCATCCATCTAGTTTATTTCTTGCATTTAGGGGCATATTTTAATTCCTGCATTTTGTTTAGCATTCACACATTTGAAAGACATAAAAAAACAAGAAAAAAATTAAGTCATTTCATTAGTCATTATTGTGCTTCATTTTACATAACTTATCTTAAGGGCGTCAAATTAACATAGGGTCAGGATTTCATTACCTGTCCCTAGCCCAAAAACCACCACTTGGCATATCGAACCCTAGCCATTAACTAAAATCAATTAGATGTTTAATCTGCTCTAGTGAGCTAGGGACACCCACGAAGTCGGGTTGACTCAAGTGCCGAGCCAAGCTAGATTGCTTGTTGGTGTGTGCTTGAGTAGCTGGTGTCTAGGCAAGTGGTTCAGGGACTAGAACCCGAAGGGAAGTGGGTTGGTTCGCTTACCTGGCCAATTTCTAATTTGTGTCTAGACAAGAAAAGAGGAACCTCTACTAACCTTACACTTACCTGGCCAGGTGCCAAGTTACTGCTTTCAGGTTCATCTTCTTGACTTTACATTTGGAGAGATCTCCTAGGTCTAGCAAACCGTAGGATCGTTTTGTTACATGTGCACTTGATCAGGAACCTCTTTTCACCCACCTACTCCACCCTCTACCGAAACCATGGAACAACCGCGAGCTGACATTGGAGCCCTAACTCAATCCATGACCCAATCCATGAACCAGTTGAATAATAGATGTGATCAAATAGAGGCCAGACTAGGACCCATAGAGGAAGCCGCTAGGCTCCGTGATCGTTTCCAGAGAGCTCCCGCCTATAGAAGACCTGAGCCCTTTAGGAACCAGAGCCATATGCTTGGATCCACCCAAGGTTACAGCCAGGCTTACCCAAGTCGACCAAGCCCGAACCGATCTGACCCCAGTCGACCAAGCCTAGCCCGACCCAGTCCTAGTCTTCCCAGTCTGAATCAATCCCAATATAGTAGAGAGGACAAGGGTGAGGATATTGAAGTCTAGAGGAGACCCGATCCCCAAGGTAACAGCTATAGGTGCCATAAACCTGAGCATTTTTCTAGTCAGTGCACCGCCCCTGCCCTACTTATGGATGAACCGACTGAAACTAAACTCGAACCCATTGTTGAACCTGAGAAAGACTTGAAGGTTGAACCCATTGAAAATCTAGGGAAAGAAACTCCTGAGCCCATTAAAGAATTGAAAGAAAGCATCTATGAGTCAAGTTTAGTAGAAGATGGGCCCGAGGGTGAAATCATTGAGGAATCCAAGGAAAATGATCCTGAACCCACTACAAAATTTGAAAAGGAAATGACCGAGCCAGGATCACATCTAGTAAATAAACATGGAGATTCACCAGTCTTTTCGACAGGAGTTCAGGAACCAACCCTTAATGAACCGATCCAAAGAGAACATCCTCAAGAGATGATTGAAGATCGGAAAGAAATTGAGGATGAAGTTCTCGATGAGTTACCTGATCAACTTCCACCCCTGGGAGACATCCATCATACTATAGACATGGTCCTAGGATTCTCTTTAACAGACCTTCCTCACTATGGGATTGACCCTAGCGAGCCCCAAGATCTACCGTAACAAGTGGACCATATGACACCTATAGAACGATGCCCAAATTTTAAGGTCATCCTGAAAAACCCAGGTCTGTTTTATGTTTTCCATAAGCCACCCCAAGACTCTGATTCCTATTTCCTACCCTTCCCTGAACCCTCTCACATTTCTAGAGCCATGGGGTTACTTTTTATTGAGATTACCAGAATGCGTGACTCCTTAGAGCCTATCCCTTTTGCCCTCTACTTCTGGTATACTTTATGACATTTGCTAGGGATCCTTAATAATTTTTCTTGTACATACTAGACTAGGGTCAAACCTAGAGAGTCAAAAGTCTATTAGGTTTAGACCTTAGGAGTCTAATAAAATTTTTTTTCTCAATAAGATTGCATAGTTGAGTCTGCATTTTGCATCATGTTAGGATTATGCATTAAATACAATTTTAAAATAATTTGGCTAATTCCCGAAAGCGAGTCAAAGAGTTTGAAATAAGGGATTTTGTAATGATTAGGCTTCGGCCTGAATGGTTTCCACCGGGAACCATTAAGAAACTTCATGCTCGTGGGGCGGGTCCCTTTAAAGTGATTAGGAGAATGGGCCATAACGCCTATGTGCTAGAATTACCTCCGGATTATGGAATTAGCTTTACATTCAATATCTCTAACTTAGTCGAGTATAGGAAACCCGCAAACATACCCAGTGAGCCGTTTGAGCCTGACCTCCCTTTTGAGAGTGAACCTGAACCTGAGTGTCCACCTCCAAATATACCTGAGCGAGGAGAGCGGATCGAGCATGTCCTGGATGACCAAGCCATCACTACCCGAGGCTAGGGCTATCAATGTTACTTGGTCCGATTGCAAGGCCGACCTGAATCTGATGACTCGTGGTTCACACGGGAGGACTCGCAGCGCATCGACCCCGACATCTTGGAGAGGTACCAAAGCCAAACTAACCCTTACTCGACAGGGTCGAGTTCCTCCCACCCCGGGAGAATTGGTGTGGGCACCAGGATCTGACAGAGGCTCCTCAACCCTCTGTGGATCTCATATTAGGGTTCCACTTCTTTGTGTCTTGTAATAAGGCTTCAAGCCTCAAATTTATAATTATTTTTTTCTTTGAATTGAGTCTGTACCTTGATCAATTAGGTCAAATTGAGTCCTGTACTAAGTCGAGTCATAAATCGAGTCCAGTCTGAGTCTCTTAGAAGTATGGGTCAATTGCAAGAGTGGGTCTTAAAATTTAGTCTCCTTGGATGCAAGTAAGAAAAGAAGCCAAGTCAGCTCAGGGCCCACCTGTGCATCCTACATGGCGCCATGACATCTTGCCATGTGGGCAGCACACTTGGCATGCAAGGATGCCCAATGGGGAGGACCACTTCACTTGGCTCTAGCCATTTTCCCCTCCCCCTATCAAGCTCATTGCCATGCAAGGGTGGTCGGCCAAGGTGGAAGTCAATGGGAGTTGAAGTGGGGAATTCAAATCCCTTGCTTCAAGCCCTCCAATCAAGTCTTCTTCCCAAATTGCTTCAACCTCTTTGGAAGGGAGAGACAAGATCCTCGGGCGCCTCCACCTAACACTCCCCATGTCAAGCCTTATACCAAAGAAAGGGTGTGCAACAAAGGAAGGAAGAAGAACATAAGCCATACTACAAGCCCCTCTTCATGTCTTTTTCCAAAACAATGAAGATTCTTTCCAACTTCAAGGTGCCATGATCCCTCCTCCTAGCCTTGCTTCATGCCATGCCCATTCAAGCAAAAGAAGAAGAAATTTTGTATTCTTGCATTTGAATTTCAAAATGGGCCATGGGTGCCTATTTAAAGGACCCAATCTATCCATTGTAAAGCTATTGAATGATTGAATGATTAATGAAAAAAGTTTAAGTATTCCATCCTCAAACCATTGTCTCTTAGGCTAGGTTTGAGTGAAGTTGCCTTCGTCCCCAGGGACGTTGAGTGGTGTGAGGCCACCTGTCCGTCGCCCCAGGGCATCGCGAATCCTTCATCCTCCAAGACGTCGCGTGGTGTGAGGCCACATTCTTTCGTCCTCCAGGATATCGCGGGGTGTGAGGCCCCAAGTTATCTCCAACTTCAACTTCGGAATCCAGCCGGACACCGGGCTTGAAGCCCCTTCCCAACTCCATCTCAGTTCCTTTCCGTGCATCTCCACATCTTGCTGATCCTTCTTTTGTTTCCTACAGGTCCTCCCTAGCATCTCGAGCATCGGAGACAGTCAGCTTTGCCATCGTGACCTCCCGACCCAAAGCCAGTGCTTCCACGGGTTCAACTGCTCGGGCATCCAGGCCGCATCCACCGAGTTGAGCGATCTCTGCACCGGGCACTTCAGAAGTGTGAGGTTTGCTTTCTCTCTACCCTAAGTAGGTATTGTATGTCGAGCTAGTCCTACCGGGGTTTCTTAATCCTGGGGTCCTGTTCTCGTTTTCACTTTTAGGGCTTTGAACTGCTAGCGTAAGCTTACATTACTCTTCTATCATATTTCTTGCCTTTGCTTATGATCAGGAATCGAAACCCTAAAAAAATATCTAAAACTCATCAAACATAAAAAAAAAAAGAAAATTTCTTATATCATAAGCATCCATCCCAGCATCCCTAGCCTTAACCCCCTTGTCCCACACCAATTTTTTTATAAAAACATTTCTTACATTAATCTTATGATTAATTCCTCATGCAGATCTCTAATCGTGTAGTGCAAAAACTCAGAACACCTAATGACAAGCAGGCAAACACCTAATGTCAATGCCTAATGCAGGCAAACAAATGACTAAACCCTAAACTACAACTGTGGATTTAACCCTTTGTCAGGTGGGTGACATGCAGATGAGAATGGTGCATGCACTCCTACTAAATGCCATGAAGTATACAAAAAATAAGATGCAAACTTAACATGCACAATGAATGTATGCAGTATGCTTACTTCTACAAAATGCAATTGAATAGTCCTAGAAATGCTTGAAGTTTCTAAATAAGGCAGGAAATAAGAGGTGGGTTTAGGGTTAGTCTGGTCAAGTAGAAAGTAAGAAGAAGGTTCCGGGTTGATCAGGTAGAATAGGATATAAGAAGGGATTTCAAGGATGAGTCCTAGACTGATGAGGTTGACCTTATGGGATTGAGGTATATCTAAAGGATCTGCATAATGGAAGAACGGGTCACTAATCTCAGGAAAGAGATCTTCAATAAGAACTACAGGAGGGGATTCATCTTGAGGGTACTGATAAGCCAAATCCTCAATAAAGTCTTTTGGTTCATGAAATTTAGGACTGGGTTCTATAATTGGACTTTCTTCTAGTGGCTCCTCAGGTAAGATTCTAACAGTAGTATCTGGGTTCTCTTCCTCTAACTGGTCTTCCACTACAGGTTCAGTTTGGGTATGGTTAGGGTCAGCTAACTTTGGTTTGGCTTTGTCTGTGTATCTACTGGGTCAATTAATTCTAGGTCTTTCATAGGTATCTCTTCTTCCTTTTTCTCATACTCATCCATTAAGCTCATATCAGCTTCATATATCTCCTCTTCAAGGTCATTCTGGTGAACCAATGGAGTGGTAGGAGGGCATTGGCTAAAGAAAAATTAACTAGTGGCTAGGGTAGGAATGGGTTGACTAAGAGGAAGTGAACTAATACTAGGCTCATATCTAAGGATACTAATCCTATGAGGTTCAGGTTGACTAGGGTTGACTTGGCTCGGGTTGGATTGGCTCGGGCTGGATTGGCTCGGACATACTTGACTAGGTGCTAGGGTCTGGTTAGGGGTAATGGGACTGGGCTGGTCTAAAGGAAGTCGGCTAGGTCTGTGCTTTGGTTCAGGAGGGTTACTCTTATTGGACTTAGATTGACTGATCATGAGTTCCCTCTAATTTGACTCGAATTTCCTAGCTATGTAATAGGCTTCCTCTAGATCCTGAATTTGCCGTTGAAATAGATCCCACTAGATGTCCCTACGTAGGCTAGCTCGAAACCTCAATATAGTAATAGGCTTCCTCTAGATCCTGAATTTGCCGTTGAAATAGTTCCCACTAGATGTCCCTACGTAGGCTAGCTCGAAACCTCAATATAATCTTAGATTCAGGTTCAACTGTGTTACATTTCCTAATAAACTCATTAAATTGGTCAATGTATTCAAACATAGTTTTATTACCCTGTCTCAATTCGTACCATTGTTCTAAAAGTTTATGCTCATAGGACAAGGGTTCAGCTCTATGGGTCTTGGGTTTACTGGGCTTTTAGAATGTGGGTGCATAGGAGCTAGGTTCATGGGATCTGGGTAAGTACTTTTCTCTAAGTTCAAGTTTCATGTCGCTCCAGGTAGTTATGGGCATTTCTCCTTTTAGTCTAGACATTTTCTCAAACATATCCGAATCTACCATAGCCTGGCGAACTAACTTACGTTTAGCAAATTCAAACTGACATCTCCCATACATTTTCTCCTACTCAAAATACTGATGTTGCCTTCCCAAGCAAGATAATCCTCAAAATCAAGATCACCACCAAAGTTAGGTGTATATATCCCAATGTACTTAATGGCTCTCTCATTCGGGTCCATGAAATCATAATTGGGTCTTCTATGATTGGACTTATGGTATGGGTTAGAGTATCGGGTTCTCCTAGGGTTGGGCTCCAAGTATGGGTCATGGTATGGGGTTCTCCTATGGTTGGGCTTCCAATATGGGTCAGAGTGTTGGGCTCTCCTAGGTTGGACTCCCAATATGGGTTAGAGTATTGGGCTCTCCTAGGGTTGGGCTCCATGATCACACTAGGTTGGGTTGGGTTGAGGCTATTGGTATTGGGCCTCTAATCTAACAGTCATGCAATCAAACACACAAGCGTTCTGATGCAACCAAGCACACATGGGTTAATCGTACTAGGGTTTGCTAGACCTAGAGCCAAAACCTAATGAGTTAACTCAACTTACACTTAATAGAGCACCTAATCCTTCCACTGGCCAGGTAAGAGGTGGGGTGGTGGGAGGCTCCCCCTACCTGTGACAGTGTCCTAATTAAAGAACCACCAGTCCACTTAGGGCATTTGCCACTGGACCTCTAGCATTAGATACCAGCTTTCAGTAATAGGTGATGGGTTGGGTGCACTAGTTCCCTCACTAGACTCGGACCTGACCTATTGGTGTCCCTAAATTAGGTTTCTACTTAGTTTTAATTAAGGCTTGGGTTCCTATGAGGATGGTTTTTTGGGCCTGGACAGGTAATGAAATCCTACTCTGATATAAGATAGTAAGAGTGCCCTTAAGATGAGTTTAATGATATGATGCACAATCGATGAACCCTAATGTAATCTAGCAACAAAATAGAAAATAATCTTTTTTTTTAATTTTTTTATGAGGTGGCAACTTAAATCTGAGTTGGTTAAGTTATCAAACAAAATTGGCTTGGGTTGGAAGGGGTTTGGTAGTTGATTAGGTTGGATTAAGTCAAGTATGCAGAATTAGCAAAAATTAATTTTTTTGTTTGGTATTTTATTCATAGGTTAGCATGGATTTCAATGCAGAAAAATTCTAAAAAAATTATAGAACATATATTGATGTGTGAGGATGCTTCTTACCAAATTTCTTGCAAAACAAAAATGGTATGTTAATGAAAAACCTAGGGTTTCTAACTGGGTGCAGGAAAAGACAGATTTCCGGTTAGGGTTTCTAAGATGCCATTTTTTTTTTATAATTTTAGGTTCTATATAATCTTAGAAAAATATTAGTAAAGTAGAGGACTCAACAGAAATGATGTGATGCGAATTTCAGAGAAAAATAAAGTACCTAAGATGGTGAATTAGACCGAAACTCTGACCCCTAATGTAGATGATAGGATGTAGATTTTTGTTAGGGTTTTATTTTTACTATTTTTTGTTTATTTTTGAATCTTAAGAATTCCAAAAAATTAACATAAAAACAGAGGACAAAATAGAGGATATTCACCATGAAAATCAGAAAAAAAATCAAAAAATTTGATGGGAAAACAGTCCTATATTTTGAGGGGTTTGCATAATTCAAGATGCAGAAATCTAAACTAAGATGCAAGAACATGCACTAATACTAAACTTTGATACCAAAATTGATGCGAGACAGGATTCTAACATGATGCATGATGACATGAAAGAGAGGAATATAAAAAAAAAATTAGATTAAAGGAGCAATGATTTTTGATGTTATTTAGGTTTAGTTCCCGAAAATAGCTAATACTAGGTTAGGGTTTTATGCAACAGTTAAAATTCCTATCCACATGCTAGAACTATCAATGAAATAAAGCAAGTAAAGGATCTTAGGTCTAAGAAAGCCTATTAGGAGCATGTTCACCTTCAAGAAATCAAACAAAAAGAGATGGGATTAGGTTTAACATACCAGGCAATGATTTCTAGTTGCTGTGGAAGAGATCGCTCCACTCAGATCAGTGCTTGGATGATCTGGTCACTTTTCCATGAATCCATCAAGTTTTTATCAGCTTCATTCGAGGGTAAAGAAGAATTCATCTGAGGAACATAGCACTGGAGAGATCCTGCAAACGTCAAAGGTTAGAGGCAAGCAAGAAGGAAAAAATAAGAAACTGGAGATCGAGTTGAAGGATGATTGGAAGATGGAGTTGCAGGGGTTGGTGGCCTTGGAGGAAGCTTTGGGCATCTGGATCTTGGAGAGGGCTGATGTTGGGTGTCTTAGGGCTCTTGCTTGGATGGACAATGGCTAGGGTTTAGTAAGAAGAAAAAAGAACAAGTCTCACACATACTTTCAAAGAATACAAATTGTCACATGAAAAATTCACCAGAGTTTTAATTTATGAAAAGAGATTATTTTACAAGAAGGGAAGGGGTGGGATATTTATAGATTCACCCAGGGCCCTTTCTCTGTCAAAATTGGATTACAAGTTTTTATGGGACAAGGAGTACAAGATTTAACTAGAATTAGGAGTACAAAGTTTGATTGAAATTAGGAGGCCTAAATTCTAGTAGGACTTGATCATTGGACTCCTTATAGAACTTGGAAGCTTTGACTTTTCTTCATGGGCTTGGGCTGGGATGAAATCCTCTTGGGCTGCTTTGACTTTTCCTTTCCTTGGTGGGCTTGAACGAAATCTTCTTTGATTGGGTCAAAGCTTGGGCATCTTAGACTGGGTCAAAGGCTTGGGCACTAATTGCAGTGGGCCTGGAAGGGGAGGGTGCCATGGGCTTGAGGGCTTGGACCTGGGCTTGGGCTAGATGGGGTGCCTCTCATGAAAGGGGCTTGGGCTGGGGCACCATATTTAGTGGGCCAGGGCAGGGCGCCAAGGCCTGGATGCTGATATTGGGTAGGGCGCCAATCTGGGAGGGTGCTCCACCTAGGCTTGGCGGCATGAAGGCCCACCTCCTGGGCGGCATAGCTAGGAGGGCCCTGACAAAGTTCCAGTACTTGAACTCAGTTGTGGTGGAGTGGCCTGGTAAATATTCTGGTATGGTAATCCTCCTCTTGTACAAAACATGACTAGAAGCAAACTTACAGGACTCAGATACACTTAAGGACTCATGTGGTTGAGACAACTCAATTGGACTTCTCACCTCAATTTATTACAGGACTCAATTGTTGGACTACCTTTATTACTAGACTCAAAATTGAATTCCATTACATGACTCAAAATTGACCAACACATGACTTAGAGAACAAAATGAAGTTTGAAGTCTATGTCTGATCTGATGTCCCCATCAATTAGGATGAAAATGATATTAAGCAATCTGAACTTAATGCCAAAGTAATGAACTCGCTTTATTGCGCATTGGACCCTAATGAATTCAATAGGATCTCCACATGCGAAATAGCGAAGGAAATATGGGATACACTTGAGATTACTTATGAGGGTACTCTTCAAGTAAAGAATACTAAAATTAATTTACGTGTACATTCTTTTAAAATGTTTAAAATGCTATACTATGAATCTATATATGATATGTATACTAGATTTATGATTATTGTTAATGAATTGAAAAGTCTTGGCAAAGTCTATACTAATATTGATTTGGTTAATAAAATTCTTATATCTTTGCCAATATCATGGGATCCAAAGGTAACGGCTATCCAAGAAGCCAAAAATATTGATACCCTACTTTTGGAGGGGCTTATTGGTTCACTCAGGATCCATGAGTTGAATTTATGATACAAAGAAGTGGTTGCTGATCAAGATAAGAAAAAGATAATATCCCTCAAGGCCAAAAAGAAATTTAAGGCAATGATGGCAACTTGGAGCGATAGTGAAGATTCTAGTTTGGAGGAAGAACAAGAAGTTGCAAATCTTTGCTTCATGGCAAATGAGGAAGAGGTATGTGCTGAAAATGAATATGATTTTATCTTTGATGAATTACATGATGCATTTAATGATCTTGTGCATGAATACAAAGTATTAAAAATTGAGCACAAGAAATTAAAAAGGCATGTTGACTCTTTTTCTCTTGAGAACACCAATCTTGCCAATAAAAATTATGATTTAAATGTAAAGATTGATGTTTTACAAATTGATAAGAATAATCTTTCTAAAGAAAAAGAATTTTTAGAAAAATTAAATTTTGATTTGAAAGAGTTATGCAATAAGTTTTCAAATGAGAAAAATATTTTATTAAATGAAATAGAAATTCTATGAAGATCCAAGAATTTTGTATCAAATGATGAGCTTTTAAAAAAAAACAAAAATCTTGAGTGGAAAAACAGGAATTTCTTTGTTGATCCATCTTCCAATCTGACTTGTTTTAAATGTTATAAAATTGGGTATAATGCATATCCTTGTAAATTAAGAAAAACTTGGGTTCCAAAAGGAACCATATTTACTAACCCTAAAGGATCCAAGAAAGTTTGGGTACCAAAATTGTCCACCTAGTTTATTTTATAGGAGTATCTTGCAGTCCATATGAAGAAAGGAAGTTTTTGAAAAGTGGCTATACAAGATAATATAAAGAGTGGACAAGCTATATTTTGGACTAAATGGTAAAGGAAGGATTATACATATTGGTAAATTCTAAATATTTCCTTCCAAAATTGAAAATGTAGTTAAATATTAGTTACAAATATTGCATCAATTACTTTAAAAATTATTTTAAATGTTTAATTAGAATCAAGTTTAGATTAATAGTCATTTATTGTGATCATGAACTTTTTGATGTTGATGGATTTCATGCTCTCATGATTAAACTTGTGATTATCAGACTTTCACTTGATTTTGATTAATATAGTTTTAAACTATTTCAAGTGAAATATTATGATTTATGTATTTTCATTTTTGGCATCTATGTTTAAGTTAGAAATAATTTGGATCAAGACTAGAACTGGTAGTTAAGGATTACATTTAAGAAGAAGGTATGCATATTGATAAATCCTCAATCTGGTAGCTATACTTAATATCATATTACTTCTAGTATTTGTATGGATATCAAATCATTTCAAATGGATTTTAAATCATGCTAAAAGTTTTTAAATGATCAATCTCTTATTTTTTGAAGATAATGTTTATCTTGAAAATTCAAATCTTTGATTTCAAACTTAGTATATATGTTTATATTTCAAATTATCTAAAATTATGATGCTTATGCTTTCATGTTTTATTCCTCAATGAATGCATATTTTTAAGGGAGAATAATATTTAGAGAGAGCATCCAAAGAGTTATTGTCATATATGATGCTTTTAATATTTTCTTTGATATCATGCTTTACCTATATTGCTCTGATACTCCTTCTCCTTGATATCAAATCTTTTTTTTTGAGGAAAGTTACATTTAATTGGTATCAAGATTTATTTCATTAATAATCTTAAAAAAAAGGGAAGAGCTCCTAGTAACTACTTCGGATTGGGTTAGTCACCATGGCTATCCGGTCATAGGAGCTAAGTAGGGTTTAAAGACCCTCTCTTCCCATTCAATGGGATCTCTTATGACATGTTGAGGTGCCACTGTGGCCTTATTCCATAAGCAAGTGAGGTGAATGGATTGTTGTTTTAATCATACCTTGGTTATGCATATTAGAGCTAATATACATTGAATTAATTTTTTTTCATGAGCATCTTATTTTGTGGTGTCATGTTGAATTAGTATCATATTTAATCGGTCCATGATTAATTGATTTCATGTATTGATTTTGATGATCTACTTGCTATTCTTTCCACCTTCATTCACATTTTGCATTGTCTTTCACCCTTTTTCATGATGACAAAAAGAGGGAGAAATATATTAAGTATGAAAAGGAAAAAGATAAGATAAACATGAAAAATTATAAGAGAAATAAAAGAAAGGGAAAAAGGGGAAGAAGAAAGCAAAATGTTATAATCTTAAGGTAAGAATTAGCAAGGGAAAGAATGTTTAAAAATTTTGAATGATTTTTGAAAATATTTTTGAAATTATATTTTGAGGGAGAGCAAGTTGGGGATAAAAAACTAGCCGTTTAAAGTAAGTTGGAGTTAATTCTGCATTTCTGAAAAACTAGCCATTACACCAAGTGTCAACACTTGAATTTCCTGAGTTTTTTTTATGAGTTGACCTCTTGAGTTGACACTTCACCATGAGTCGACCTCGTGAGTCGATACTTAGGTCAGCTCAAGGCAAAAATTTTGGTTTGATACCGTTTTGTATTTTTCTTGTTCTCAGGCCTTGAGTCGATACTTGAACTTTTTCATTAGTCGACACTTGCTTGTGCCAGTACTGAAACTTGCTGAAACTTCTTCAAAATTGATTTTTAGCCTCTTCAAGTTCTTCCATATCAATTCCAAAGTCCATATACTTGATTTTCCATTAATTTAAGGAATTTCTTCAACTAAAAATATGAATTTCTTCATTCAACATGGATGAGTACCAATATCTGATAAACATACTTAGAAATATAATTAGTACTCATATATACTTAAATATTTTGTCAATCATCAAAATCAAGACTAGGGTCAACAGTTACATACATACCTTCATTCTCTTGGTAGATCAGCATAGTCTTTACGTACCATTTCTTCTCCTTCCCGAGTTGGTCTCTCTTGAATGCTCATATCTTCCATTTCATTCTGAAGTGTACCTGCATCATTATCTATGCACTTTTCTTTCTTAGAAGGTGAGGGGATAGTTTCATCAAATATAACATGTAGTGATTCTTCCACAATCAATGTTCTTTTATTAAATACTCCATATGCTTTGCTATGTATTGAATAACCAAGAAAAATTGATTTATCAGATTTAGTATCAAATTTTTCTAGATTATCCTTTCCATTATTCAGCACAAAGCATTTACAACAAAAAACATGAAAATAATTAATATTTGGTTTCTTTTCATTCTAAAGCTCATAAGGGGTTTCCTTTAAAATTGGAGGAATCAAAACACGGTTCAAAATATAACAAGCAGTGTTCATCGTTTCTATCCAAAAGTATCTTGAAAGATTGCCTTCACATAACATTATTCTGGCCATCTCTTCCAAAGTCCTATTTTTTATCTCTACAACACCATTTCGTTATGGTGTTCTAGGAGTGAAGAAGTTATGATCACTGCCATTTTCTGTGCAATAATCATCAAAAAATTGATTTTCAAATTCCGTGCCATGATCACTCCTAATAGAAACAATTGAAAGGTTTTTTTGGTTTGAAACTCTTTTATGAAATTTTCGAACAACTTTAAAAGTTTTATCTTTATGTGCAATAAACAAGACCCAAGTAAATCTTGAAAAATCATCTACTATCACAAGAGTATATTTCATACCACCTAAGCTTGTAGTCCTAGTTGGTCCAAATAAGTCCATGTGAAGTAGCTTAAGGGGTCTATAAGTTGAAACCATATTTTTGGATTTAAAACTCTCCTTAGTTTGTTTACCCAATTTGCAAGCATCGCAAACATGTTCAAAATCTACTTTAAATTTAGGTAAACCTCTAATAAGATTTTTGGAAATCAATTTGGCAATAATATGCATGCTAGCATGACCTAATCATATATGCCAAAGTAAGACACATTGGTCTTAGCATTCATTGCTACTAGACTGGAATTACTAGACATGGCTAGATCATTAAGATCTACTACATAAATATTTCCAAGTCTATGTCCAATGAATTTGTTGCTAGAATCAAGAGAGTTTGTTATAATACACATAGATAATTCAAAGACAATCTTGAAGCTTTTATCACACAATTGACTAATACTTAACAAATTATGCTTCAATTTGTCTACTAGTAATATATTTTCAATAAAAGTAGAGGGGGTTAATTTGATCTTACTAATACCGATTATTTTTCCTTGCCGTTATCTCCAAAGGTTACCAAACATCCTTCTTTCATCTCTAGGGTGATGAATTGATCCTTGTCACCTATCATATATCTTGAATAGCCATTATCAAGATACCATCTTTTTTTCATATTTTGGGCTGCAAGACATTCCTGTAAAATAATCAACAAGTGCTTTTAGGTACCTAAGCTACCTTGGGTCCTTGCAGGTTAGCAGAGATGGTTCCTTTGGGAACCCAAATCTTTTTAATTTTATTCTTTCCATTTCTATTTTTTTTTAACAGATTGCATTGAAAAAATTTATATCCAACCCCATGACATGTATAATAAACAATTCTAGTATTTTGAAAAGATTTAAACTTTGAAGTTTTAGATATAGAAGCATGTGATGCAGATGTAGAAGCATGTGACACAAAAGTATTTTGAGAAATAGATTTTGGTACAAATGCTTTTGAAGATACAAATCTAGTAGCTGAAATTCCATTTGAATTCGAAGAATTATAACCGATTCCAACCTTGTTACTTGAAATTCTTTGCTCTTTTAAAATTAACTCAAGCTTATTTGAACTTAAGGTAAGCTTTTTCAACCAAAGGCTTGAGTTTTTACATTTTCTTTCTCAAATCAGAATTTTCATCAACTAAAGCTTTGTTTTTCTCAAGATATAGATTTTTCTCAATTTCCAAAGCTTTGTTGTTTTCAAAAAAGACAGTTAATTCCTTTTGCAATAATTTGTTCTTTTATGAAATCTCTTTTTTTTATTTTACTAAAGAATCATTAATATTCTTTAAAGTTCTAATTTTTGTACCAGCCTTTTTAAATTCAGAAAGCAAATCATAGAATGTAGAATTCAGTTCATCGAAAATAAATTCAGCTTGAGGTTCAGGGGACATTACCTCATCTTCGAGATCCATAAGACATAGATTGGCAATTTTTATGGTCTTTTCTTCTTCTGTTGAAGTTGACTTCTCACTGTTGCTCCAAGTTGCAATCATCGCTTTCTTTTTCTTCTTCTTCTTCTTCAATGTTTTCTTTAGTAAAGGACAATCGGGATGGATATGCCCTGGTTTCTTACACTCATAACATGTAGGCATTTGTTCCTTCTCTTTTTCTTTTTCCTTGTCCTTACTATATTCACCTCTCTTGTAAAACTTTCTGAAGTATCTTCCTTTCTTCTTTTCCATAAATCTTCTAAATCTTCTCATGACCATAGCAATATCTTCATCCTCTAAGTCATCTTCGGAGGAGGAGCATTCATTTTCTGATTCCTCATCTTGTTTCTTTGATTCTGATGCAGCTTTGAAGGCAATTATTTTCTTCTTTTTCTGATCATCTTCATTTCTTTGCTACATGGCCAATTCATGAGTGATGAGAGAACCCAATAGTTCATCCAGAGTTAGTATATTTAGATCTTTTGCTTCCTGGATGGTAGTTACTTTGGGATCCCATTTGTTCGGAAATGATCTTAGAATCTTCTGTACTAAATCAGCATTAGAATAAACCCTGCCAAGACTTTTCAAACCGTTAATAATATCTGTAAACCATGAAAACATGGCAGAGATAGTTTCGATTTGCTCCATCTTAAATAATTCATAGCTATGTTCTAGAAGATTATTTTCGGAGGTCTTCACTTGGGAAGTTCCTTCATGGGTCACTTCGAGTTTGTTCCAGATTTCTTTTATAGATGAGAAAATAGAAATTCAGTTAAACTCATTTGTGTCCAAAGCACAATATAGTAAGTTCATGGCTTTGGTGTTCAATTCTCCCATTTTCATGTCGTGTTCGTCCCAATCCTCTTTAGGTTTTTGGACAACCATGCCATCAATTTTAATCATGGATATTTATGGACCCTTAAGAATGACATTCAACAACTAAAAATCAACAGCTTGAATATAAATCTTCATTCTAACTTTCCAGTAAGAATAATTCATGCTAGTGAACAATGGAGGTCTATTAATAGATTGGCCTTTGGCCAAGGAAGTACTCATGGGATGAGCCATTAATCTTTACTCTAAATAAGTTCAGAGACAAAGCTCTGATACTAATTGTTGCCTAGGTGGCTTTCCCAAGAGGGGGTGAATTGAAAATTTAAAAAATTAAATAGATATATGCTCTTTTAAATCTACTTTAGTGGTAGGTGCTGTGTTTCAAATAATTAAGAGCGGAAGCAAATACAAATAGAAAAAGCACAATGCAAACATAACAAATTTATAGTGGTTCGGAGCACCCTCGCTCCTACTCCACTACCCAAGATACCACTTGAAATTTCTACTATATTCACTACCGGAATATAGTCAGATTGTTTTACCAGGCTCATAATCTAAAACCCAACTTGGTTTTTCAACCGAGCTCACCAAAAACCCAACACTTGGTTTTTAACAGGATCACCAAGAACCCAATACTTGGTTTTGAACAGGATCACCAAGAATCTAATCTTGGTTTTGACCGGGCTCACCAAACATCCTTACATTATTAGTTTTAAAATGGGATCACTAACAACCCAACTTGGTTTTTAAACCGGGTACACCAATAACCCATAAACTCATAAAGAGTTAAAGAAAGAAAACAACTAATGACAAACCCAAGTTATCTGATGGTTGCAGTTGCAGCTCAAGAGAAGCCTTCTTAAATAGGCTTTAACGCACTTCAGTGGCTTCCTCTTCTTCTTCAATAAGTGCTTCAAGCTTCTAATAGGAGTTGGTGAAGACTTGAAGGCAGACTTGAATGTTCTTTTAGTGATCTTTTGCTTACAAGCTCTTTTAATGTTCAATTAAGTATTAACTTCTTCAAAGGTTGTCCAAATCCCTCATTTATAGAGTCTTGTACTCTTCTTGGATGGATATAATCGTTATAGACTATTGGGACTTGACATTTGATCGTTGGAGCACTTTTTAAATTCAAAAATGAAATTATGGAACTAGCCATTACCTGCTTGGAATCGATGTTCGAGTTAGCTCGGATGCCTCGAGTCGGCTCGGATTCTTAGAGAATTGATTCGTCACTCTGGTCGAGTCGGCTCACCATAATTGAGTCGGCTCAGATCCTCAGTGTCAATGATTCCTCACTCTGGTTGAGTCGGCTCATCTCAGTCGGGTCGGCTCAGATTCTCAGGTCTTCAAAACTGTACTCTGGAGGAGTCGGCTTGGATTCCTTCGAGTCGACTCTCCTGGCTGTTCTCTCAGAACTAATTTTTCTGGACTCTGGAGGAGTTGGCTTGAACTACTGAAGGATCGACTCGGATGCCTGACTGAATGATTGAGTTGACTTGGACTTTCTTCGGGTTGGTTCGCCTATCTGATTCAAGAAATGATACACTGGACAAGTCGACTAGGGTTCCCACGAGTCGGCTCGCATCTCTACATGCCAGAATCCTTCAACCATGCCAAGGATGGTACGGACACCAGAGGCACCAGAATAAGACAAAGGCTTCTCAACCCTCTGTGGTTATCTGAGTAATATTTTGAGTAATTGAGTCCAATTTTGTAATAATGGCTTAGCCTACTTGAGTCTGTATTTTGGCCTCTGAGTCTTGTTTTGGGCCTTTCTACATTTGAGTCCTGTATTCAGAGTCACCCATACCAATAGGGTACTTGGGATAGTCTTGGGATATATCTAGTTCATTTGAGTCAAGTCAAGTTGAGTCAAGTTCTGTCAAGCTAAGTCATGAGTCTACTCATGTTGAGCCATTTTTCATTTTGAGTCCTGTAAGTTTCATTTTAAGTCCAGTCTAGAAGAAAACTCAAGACACTGATGGACCCCAGCTAGATTTTGACAACTTTAAGGAGTCCCAGTCATACTTGGATGTGCCACCTTGGATTGCATGAGAAGGACCTTGAGATCACCACCATTGAAGACTAGATGATAACAACATCAGCCCACTAGAAAGAAGGACAATAGGAGAAATCCTAAAGCCTGCCCAGCACTAAAATGGGCCGCCCGAAGCCCTGGCTCATCATGAAATTAGTGCCCCCTTATGGTCACCTTCCCTTTGTCGGCCACCCTTATGATCACCACCCTTTGGCCAACCATGATGAGGAGAGGGAGAGAGAGAATACCCGTATATTTGGGAGAGGACTCTTTTATGTATTTGTAAAGGAAAAGGATACCTAGGAATTCTCTTGTATGCCCTTACTTGGAGCTTAAATTTGTATGCCTATATAATGGCCCCCTCTTATGTATATTTAGAATCAATGATGAATGAAAGTTTTCTTGAGTTCTTCTAAAATTTATGTGTGAATTCTGTGTGATTTCTGTGTGAATTCTATGTGAAGGAAATCTGTGTGATCCCAACCCCTGCGCCCTACCTCCAAGCCCTCTAACCAGAAGCCCTAGCTGCCCCTCATCCTTCCCTTCCTTCCCTTCTTCTTTCAGCCTTCTAACCTCTTTCTTCATTGTTTTCTAACTCGTGATAGGTAATTTGCAGGTCCCTCAGACTTCATGAATCCAAGGATTCTATCTGACCAGATTTTGGGTCACCGGATTGAAAGACGCGGATCCGCAGGGTCATTAGCTTGATTTTTCAGGCCATATCCAAGAGTGACGAGCGAACTCTTCATGGATCCATCTTCAAATCTCTACCAGGTACACCCCCTAGACTTTTCTGGTAGCGGTTTTACAGAAGAGCTAGTCCTACCGAGGCTTCTCAGCCTTGGTGGTCCTGTTTCTTTACTTTAGAGTTTAGTTCTGCATGCCTATGCTTCTAAATTTTCCTAGAATTACTTAGTTTCTTATCTTGAAATTTGGGATACAAACTCCTAACTTAATTCCTAATAACAAAAAAATAATTGGCATGCATAATTAGTCCCGCATCTGTTTGGTATCAGAGCACTTTAGGGCTAATTTTCTACATCCCATCATCTACATTAGGGGTCTGAGTTTTGGTCTATTTCGATAACTTAGGTATTTTATTTTTCATTAAGATTTGAATGGAATGTTCTTTGTTTAGTCCTTATAATTTTTATTATTTTTAATTATTTTTACAAAAACAAAAAAATATAAAATTTGCATTCTAGAAATCCTAACATAAATTTTGAGTTTTTTGCACATAGTCTGAAACCATGGGTATTGCATCATCATCCAAATTTTAGTTTGCATGAAATTTGGCAGGGATCATCTTCACTTCTAATCCTCTATCCTAAAATTTTTTGGAATCTTTCTCTGCTCTGAAACTCATACAACCACTGCATCAAAACAAATTCTAATTTCAGTTTCTGTGATTTCTGCATACTTGACTTAACCTAACCTAATCAACTACCAAACCCCTCCCAACCCAAGCCAAATTTTATTTGATAACTTAATCAACTTAAATTTAATTTCCATCTCATAAAAAGACAATTTTTTTTTTTATTTTCTGATTATTATTAGATGGCATTAGGGCTCATCGATTGTCATCATCTCATCAAATCAATCTTAAGGGCAATTTCCCATCTTAGATCAAGGCAGGATTTCATCACCTATCCTAAGCTCAAAACAACCATCTTACATTTGTACTCAAGCCTTAATTAAAATCAATTAGCAACCTGGTGGGGACACCAGGATCAGACACAGATCACTGGATCCTATATGATTTACTGATTAGGGTTTTAATTCTAGAACCTTAGTCATGTGTCAAAGTTTTAAAAATTTTATAATCAATTAAGATTGAGTCCTGTAATAAGTTGAGGTTAGTTGATTTTTCTCAACCCTCAACCCTAGTCAGTATATTGAGTCCTGTACTTCAGTTATGAATCCAGTATGAGTTCAATTTTATACCGGAGAAGAGGATACCCTACTATGGAGTTCCACCATGCCTCATCCAGGAGCCAGAAGACCCCACTTCAGCCAATTGGACTTTGTATGCCAACCCAGGATCCAAGATTCCTACATGATGCCCAGAAGCCCTCCAGATATTTTTTGGATGCCTAGATTCCCTCCAGATGCTAGAGAATATTCCCAGAACAAGGTCTCACTTGATTCTAGAGATCCATCTGTGCCCCATCCCAAAGAAGATTCAAGGCCCAGGTCCATAAGAACTAAGATGCCATTTTATTCCAGGAATATTTCATCCAAGGCATCCCAGATATCAGGAGGCCCAAGCCCATGCACCCCAAGCCCATTTGGCCGGCCCATTGCTGCCCCCTTGAAGCCCACACACCAATCAAAGCAAGAGTAGGCATCCTCACTTGGTTGACCAAGTCCAAGGGTTGGTAGAAGACTAGGTCAAATCATGAAGGGAGAAGGAGAAGACTAGTCAAAGTCCTAACCTCTTAAGGCTTTCTTTCCTAACATATTAAGGATTCTTTTCCTAATGCCTTAAGGAGAGGTTATTCTTAACCTAAGTGTAACCCTAGTTAGGAGAGGGCATGGGAACTCTATAAATATCCCACCCCTCCTTCTCTTGTAATCAATCTACTATTATGAATTAAAACTCTGCTAAGTTGTTTTGAGACAGGTGTCTTGTGTTGGTTTCTTTGTGTTTGGTTCTTGTTCTCTTATATTGGCCAACCTCTATCCTTGCAATCCTCTATGCCCAAGCAGTAACTCAAACCTCTTGACATCAGCCATGCCTTTGAGAAGAAGCCCTGAAGCCATCCCTGAAAGTGGGAGTCTTCCTTCTCCAGGCCGCCAGCCCTACTAGCCCTAACCCTTCCTTCCTGGTTTCATCTTGTAATTTTTTCTTTGATTACCTGATTCATACCTAACCTTGACATTTTACAGATCCCTAAGGTGTTTCCCCTCCCTAAAGGAGGCTTTCTTTGCCTTCAGATTGGATCTAGATCGCTTTCAGATTCGGGAGCTAAAGGCTTGTTCTTCCAGGCGCCATCCAGAGGCTGAGAGATCTCTTCATCGAAGAAACTACAATCGCTGCCTAGTAAAAACCTCCCCCCTTCTTTGTTCTGATCTGATGACAGGTACGCTATCCTAAACCGGGATTTTCTCAACTCTCGGGTCCTGGCTTATTATTATTTTGCATAAGTTATCTTACATTAGTGCTAGTTTCTAGCATTACTAGTCTTTCTACTGATTCTTTCTTATTTTCGGATATTTAGCCACTGAATTAATATCTAAAAAATATAAAAAAATTAGATTTACTATTTTTCATCAGTCCTAGGTTCGTCCTGCATCACAACCTATTTTGCTTTAATGAGCTAGGGACACCAATAGGTTGGGTCTGAGTCGTGTGGGTAAACTAGTGCATTCAATTCTTCAACTATTACTGGAAACTGATGTCTAAGGCTAGAGGTCCAGAGGCAATCGCCCTACATGGACTAGTGGTTTTTAATTAGGACCCTGTCACAGGCAAGGGGAGCCTCCCACCACCCCACCTCTTACCTGGCCAGTGGAATGATTAGTTGCTTAGTTGAGTCGACCCATTCAACTTTGGCTCTAAGTCTAACAAGCTATAGTATGTGTTAGCTTTGTGTGCCTGACTGCATCATACACCTTGTTTGATTGATTGCATGACCACTAGGTCAGGAACCCAATATCATCAGTCTAGACCCCAATCCAGCTCAACCATGGAATCCAACCTTGAAACTCTCATAAAAGTCATGAATGACCAGATGGTTGCCTAATTGACCATCCAGATGAACCAAATGAATACCCAATCCCAAAATCAGTTAACCCAATTAACCACCCAGCTTAACCAATTGACCCATTCCAATACCCAATCTCAAAATCAATATGCCCAATTAACCACCCAAATGAATCAAATATTTGACCAATTGACCCAATCAAAAAACCAAGCAACCAATAGGATTGACCATTTAACCAATAGGCTTGACCAAGTAGAGGACCGATTAGGAACCCTTTAAAGAACCCAAGAGTCTAATTCTGAACCTGATCCTGATTCACCCCTTAGTCCACCCACCCCTGTTATCCCAGTCATTAGTCAATTTTTTCTTAGCCAACCCCCTCTTACCACCCCACTGGTTCACAAGAATGACAGTAAATTGGAAGTGTATGAAGCTGATGTGAGCTTAGTGGACGAGTATAAGGGAGAAGAGGATTTTCCTATAGAAGACCTAGAATTAGTTTACCCAGTAGATACCCAGGTAGAAGCCAACCTAGAATTAGTTGACCCTGACCATACCTCAACTAAAGCCAATCCAGAGTTAGCTGACCCTGACCACACCCAGACTGAACTTGTAGTGGAAGTACAATTGAAGGAAGAGGACCATGAAGAACCTAACCCTACTATTAGAATCTTACCCGAGGAGCCACTAGAAAAAAGCTTAGTTATAGAGCCCAGTCCTAAAATTCAAGAGCCTAAGGAATTTATTGAGGACATGATCTCTTTAATTCAGTACCCTCAAGATGAATCCCCTCCTATAGTTCCCATTGAAGACTTCTTTCCTGAAATTGTTGACCCATCCTTCCATAGCATGAACCTTTTCTTGACCATAGATATAACTCAATGTTCATACATTAAGGTCAGTCTCTTTAACCCAAAACCAATCCCTGAATCCCCTTCCTATTTCCTATCCTTCCCTGTGTCTTCTCATATTTCTAGAACCGTTAGATTGCATTTTGTAAAAGTAAGCATAATGCATACATTCATTGTGCATGTTATATTTGCATCTTACTTCTGATATAACCTATGACATTTGCTAGGAGTCCATTGTAAATTTTCATATGCATGCCAAGCTAGGGTCAAACCTAGAGAGTCTATAGTCTGTTAGGTTTAGGCCCAAAGAGTCTAATAAAGTTTCTCTCAATAGAAATGCATAGTTGAGTCTGCACTTTGTTAGGTATCAGTACGAGTCACGGGTACCTCATGTTAAAGATCTGCATTAAGCACTAATAATGAAACATATAAGAAAATGGCTAATTCCCGAAAGAGAGCTAAGAAATTTAATGTAGGAGATTCTATCATGGTTAGGCTTAGGCCTGAGTGGTTCCCACCAGGAACCATTAAGAAGCTTCATGCTCGTGGAGCTAGATCCTTTAGAGTGATAGAGAAGGTAGGACCCAATGCCTATGTGCTAGATCTGCCCTCGGATTTTGGCATTAGCTCTACCTTCAATATTGTGGACTTCGTTGAGTATAGGGAACCGGGAGCGATTCCTAGAGAGATTTTTTAGACCTACTCCATCCTTTGAGGGCGAACCTAACCCAGAGTGTTCACCTATAAATTGGCCTGAGAGAGAAAAATGGATCGAGCGTATCTTGGACGATCAAGCTATCATGACTCGGGACTATGGCTATCAACGCTACCTAGTCCGTTGGCAAGGTCGATAAGAATCTAATGATTCGTGGATTACTCGAGAGAACTTACAGTGCCTCGACCCAGACCTTCTTGAGAGATACCTGAGCTAGAGTGATCCTTACTCGACAGGATCGAGTTCCTCCCACCCTAGGAGAATTTGTGCATATACCAGAGGCACCAGAATAAGACAGAGGCTTCTCAACCCTCTGTGGTTATCTGAGTAATGTTTTGAGTAATTGAGTCCAATTTTGTAATAATGGCTTAGCCCACTTGAGTCTGTATTTTGGTCCTTGAGTCCTGTTTTGGACCTTTCTACATTTGAGTCCTGTATTCAGAGTCACCCATACGATTAGGGTTCTTAGGATCAGTCTTGGGATATGTCTAGTTCATTTGAGTCAAGTCAAGTTGAGTCAAGTTCTGTTGAGTTAAGTTATGAGTCTGCTCATGTTGAGCCATTTTTTATTTTGAGTCCTGTAAGTTTCATTTTGAGTCCAATCTAGAAGAAAACTCAAGACATTGATGGATCCCAGCCAGAGTTTGACAACTTCAAGGAGTCCCAGTTATACTTGGATGTGCCATCTTGGATTGCATGAGAAGAACCTTGAGATCACCACCATTGAAGACCATATAACAACAACATCAGCGCAACGGAAAGAAAGACAACAAGAGAAACCCTAAAGCCTACCCAACATTGAAATGGGCCGCCCGAAGCCCTGTCCCATCATGAAATTGGCACCCCCTTATGGTCACCTTCCCTTGGTCAGCCACCCTTATGATCACCACCCTTTGGCCGACCATGATGAGGAGAGGGACAGAGAGAATACCAGTATATTTGGGAGAGGACTCTTTTATGTATTTGTGAAGGAAAAGGATACCTAGGAATTCTTTTGTATGCCCTTATTTGGAGCCCAAGTTTGTATGCCTATATAAAGGCCCCCTCTCATGTATATTTAGAATAAATGATGAATGAAAGTTTTCTTGAGTTCTTCTAAAATTTCTGTGTGAATTCTATGATTTATGTGTGAATTCTGTGTGAAGGGAATCTGTGTGATCCCACCACCTGTGCCCTGTCTCCAAGACCTCCAACCAGAAGCCCTAACCACCCCTCATCCTTCCCTTCCTTCCCTTCTTCTTTTAGCATTATAACCTCTTTTTTCATTGTTTTCTACCCTGTGTAGGTGATTTGCAGGTCCCTCAGACTTCACGAATCCAAGGATTCCATCTGACCAGCTTTCAGGCCACTGGATTGAAAGCTGCAAATCTATAGGGTCATCAACTTGATTTTTCAGGCCGCATCCTAGAGCGACGAGCGAACTCTTCACAGATCCATCTTCAAATCTCTGCCAGGTACACCCTTTAGACTTCTCTGGTAGTGGTATTGCAGAAGAGCTAGTCCTACCAGGGCTTCTTAGCCTTGGCGGTCTTGTTTCTTCACTTTTAGGATTTAGTTATGCATACCTATGCTTCTAAATTTTCCTAGAATTACTTAGTTTCTTGGCTTGAAATTTGGGATACAAACTCCTAACTTAATTCCTAATAATAAAAAAATAATTGGCATACATAATTAGTCCTGTATCAAAGGATCAGAGTCGGCTCTCTTCATGCAAGTTGGCTCGAGAGAATCTTCAATAAAAACTTTAACTCCTCTCTAGAATTGTTCTAGCAACTCTTCAACACTTAAAACTCTTCCCAACTCAACTGATAACAAATTCTAAAGAAATTTAAGCTTAAAAAATACAAAGATGTAACCCTTTTTTATGAAAATTACATCATGAAACATTTACAATGCAACACAAAACAAATAACAAGGTTGTAGGAGTTGCAATTGGGCATTAAGATCATGCTACAAAAACTTGTAATTCACTTGAAGAGTATTAGTAAGACAAATGCATACTCCAATATTTTGTTTTCATCAAAATCACTCAAGGGATCAACAGGGAAGCTCTTCAACCCAACAACCCTTCGCCTCATCCAGCATGGTGCATAGTCCTTAAAGAATGGTCTAATTTGTTATCTCGACCTCTTCGTTAGTTTGCGGGTGAGCCATTGACGTGAAGTGATGGCAGATGTTCAAATCGGTGCAAAATTCTTTGAATGCTTGGTTATCGAACTATCGCCTGTTGTTAGTGATGATTGTGTGTAGAAGGCCGAAATAGCAGATGACTAACTTCCAGAGAAAAGATCTTGCCTTGCTTTCGGTGATCCGCACCAGAGCCTCGGCCTCGACCTATTTGGTGAAGTAGTCGATGGCCATAATTAAATACTTTTGTTGACTAGATGCCAGGAAAAATAATCTTAAGATGTCCATCCCTCATTGGGCAAATGGCCATGAGGAAGAGAACTATGATAGCGAAGAAGCCGGCTGATGCTGGATGTGAGCATACCTCTGGCAGCGATCACACCTTCTCACAAAGTTGGCCACATTTTCTTGCATGGTCTTCCAATAGTAACCTTGCCGGAGTGCCTTGTAAGCCAATGCCCTACCCCCCACGTGGTTCTCACAGATGCCTTCATGTATCTCCTGAAGGACATAGGTAGCCTCCGTGGGTCTTAAACACTTCCACAGGGGGTAGGAGTAGGACCTTCGATAGAGTTGTCTGTCTATTAGCACGAAGCGAGTGGCCTTTCATTTAAGGAGGCCAGCTTCCACATGATCCTCAGGTAAAGTGCCATCGATGATGTATCTGATGTAAAGATCTACCCAGCTTGCCTCAAGGGTGACCTGTTGGACCTCTCCTGAGACTTCGTGGCTGGGGGTCTCCAAATATTCGATGTAGGTGCACCCCGCAACAAGTCTGGTAGGGTCGCTAGCCTGGAGAGGGCATTAGCATGGGCATTCTCTCCATGGGGGATATGGAAGATCTCAAAGCATCAGAAACCTGATGCATACAAGCACACCCGATCTAGGTGCTTCACCATCATGGGGTTCTGAGCCTCAAATTCTTCGGAGACTTGTCCTACCACAAGCTACGAGTCCGTGAAGACCTTTAGGCTCATCATGCCCAGCTCGTGGGATACTCTAAGATCCACAAGGAGTGCCTCATATTCGACCTGATTTTTTGTTGCCTTGAAGAGAAAATGCAGTGCATATTCGACCACCACTCCATTTGAGTTGGCGAGGATGAGACCGGTCCCACTCCCTCCTACATTGGATGCTCCATCCTTGTGGAGGATCCATGCCTTCTCCTCTGTGGATGGGTTCCGTGCAAGTCCGGGGGAAGCCTCTTTCGGTTCTTCATCCATCTAGGCACACTCCACTAGGAAGTCAACCAGGACCTAGGCTTTCTGGGATGGCCTCGGGTGGTAGGAGATGTCAAATTTGCTGAGCTTTACCATCTTGTTGGCCAGATGTCCCGAAGTATCTGGGTGACTTAAGATAGCTCTTAGGGGCAAGTCGGTGAGGATCATAATTGGATGGGCTTGGAAGTAAGGCCTAAGGCATCGAGCAGACACTTTGAGTGCAAAAATAATTTTTTTGGAATGGGTGTACCTAATTCTGTGTCATGAAGCAATTTGCTGGTATAGTACACCGACCTTTGGACACCATCTCTATCGGTTTGGACCACACTGAGCTGACCACCCCAGGGGAGACTGCCAAGTAGAGGAGGAGCTCCTCTCCACTCTCCGACCAGGATAGTAGCAGGGGAAAGCGAGGAACTTCTTCAGCTCCTTGATCGCTTCCCGCCATTCCTCCGTCCATGCGAAATCATGTATCTTACGAAGCGCCTTGAAGAACGACAGGCAACACTCAGCAGAGCGTGAGATGAAATGGCTTAGAACGATGATGCGGATGGTCAAGCATTGTACCTCCTTCTTCAAAGTGGCATGCTTCATATTTGTGATCACCTGAATCTTCTCAGGGCTAGCTCAATCCTATGCTGGGTGACCATGAAGCCTAAGAACTTTTCTGCCGTAATACTGAACGTGTACTTCACTGGATTCAGTTTCATCCAATGGAGGCGAAGGTTATTAAAAGCCTCTGCCAAGTCAGTGATATGGCCTGAATCTCAGCCACTCATTACAAGCATGTCATCCTTGAAGACTTGCACATTTTGGCCTATCTAGTTTCTGAAGACCTTGCTGACTAGGCATTGGTATATCATCTCGGCGTTCTTCTGGCTGAATGGCATCATCTTAAAGCAGAATGTCCCTCGGTCCATCACGAATGCCGTATGCTCTTCATCCTCTAGGTGCATGTGGATTTGGTTGTACTTAGAAAACACATCCATGAATCTAAGCAAGCGGTGCCCTGAAGTGGCACCAACAACTGATCGATTTTGGATAGTGCGAAGCTATCCTTCGGGCATGCTCGATTAAGGTCAATGTAGTCCACACAGATCTTCCACTTTCCGTTGGCCTTCTTGACCATAACCATGTTGGCCAAGTAGCTGGGGTAGTGCACTTCTCAAATGAAGCCTATTATGAGAAGCTTTCCAACTTCTTCATCTATTACTTTCTGCCTTTCCGGGATGAAGCTTTTCTTCTTCTACCGGACCAGACGGTACTTGGGATCAACATTCAGCTTGTGTGTGATGATGTCGGGGGGAATTCCAAGCATGTCTGTCACCACCTAGGAGAAAACATCAGCATTCGCCCGTAAGAAACTGAGGAGGTGGGCCTCCTCTTCTGATAGGAGGGCTCCTACTTGCATTATCTCAAGGGATCGTCCCTAAAGGGGAACGATAGTAGGCGCTCAACCAGCCCACCTTTAGTCTCCTGCTCCCTTTGGTCCAGCTGGTCGACCGCGGTGCCTCCCTTGGTACCCCTAGCCCCGAGGATGGCCCGCAAGCAGTGCTGTATCAGCTGGCGGGTCCCCTTATTTCCCTGAATCCATATGAGATAAGGAACTAGACAAGGAGCCATCTGGTTGAGATGACTGCATCGAGCTGGTTGAGCCCTGGGTGGCCCAGAATCACATTGTAGGTCGAAGGGAGCTTAACAACTATAAAGGTTATCATGATGGTGCTCTACCGGGGTGATGTCCCGGTAGTGACGGGAGGGTAACTTCTTCTTCGATCTGCATGGAGTCTCCGTTAAAGCCCACCACGGGGTGAATATCGGCTTCAATAGATTGGGGGATAGATTCATTTTGGCAAAAGCATCATAAAAAAGGATATCGATCGAGCTTCCACTATCAACCATAATTTTCTTTATAGGATGCTTTGCTATCATCATTTTTATGATGACAGCATCATTATTCAAGTTCTCTACCCAGCTCTCTCCTCTCCCATAAAGGGGAGTACAACATCAGCTCTTTCCCTCGCCTGGACTCTCTTTAGCTCTCGCCTTGGCCCTAAGAGATCATTCCCACTGGCTTTTCCATGGGTTGGTTATCGATGGGAAGAGGTAGGGCCTTAGCACTCTGGGGCCCGGACGGAGCACTTCCACCCACGAGCTTTTCAAGGTAGCCTCTCCTGATCAGATCTTCAATCTTTCTCTTCAAGTGGCGGTACTCCTTAGTGTCGTGGCCATGGTCCTAGTGGAACTGGTAGTACCGATACTTTTCACGGCCATCAGATGGCTTTAGCATAGGAGGGCTCAGGATTTTGGATCTTGGGGCAAGGAGAGGGGTATTCTTCTCATCCCTAGTAGGAGTGTCCTTTAGCTTGGGACCTGGATGGAAATCTGAAATGGCCTTGGGTCCATGGGTCCCGCTCAGCTCCCCCTGGGCTTACTTCTTCAGGAGCCTTCCATCCAACTCCCTCCGGGTGTGATCGACCTCCTCTGCGTGAATGTACTTATGGGCCAGAGGAGGAGCTCAGAGTAGGTCTTCGGGGGCTTCTTGTCAAGGGAGTAGGTGAAGCAGGAGGTCCTAAGCCCTCTCTTTAGTGCCAACATGGAAACAGACTCATCTAGGTTGTAGATTTTCAAGGTGGCAACTTTAAAGCGGGACATGTAGTCCTAGAGGGACTCATGATCCTGCTATTAGATCGAGAAGAGGCTATTGGCCTCGTATGGTACCTTCCGGCATGCATTGAAGTGGGCCATGAACTTCTTCTCTAGCTGCTCAAAGGAGTCAGCGCTCCTTGGCTCAAGATGGGAATACCAAACTCGAGTGGCCTTTCGGAACGTAGCTAGGAAGGCAATGCAGAGGAGGGCATCGGTAGCCCCTTGAACCTGCATGAGAGCCTTGTAACTCTCAAAATGGCTCAGGGAATCAATGGTCCCATTATATGGGTCCACCTGCGGCATGTGGAACCGATTGGGAATCGGCTCCTCTTGAGTTCTACGGGAGAAAAAAGGATGGGCATCATAGCCCGTGGGCTCACTCAGGAAGCCTTGCATGTTGGCGAACTAGCAAGCAAGCTCAACCAACTTACGCTCTTGCTCCTCCAGATGCCTCTCAGCCCATCGCCGGATGGCCTCGTCAGTCAACCCCTCCACCGAGATCATCGGGGAAGAGGGAGGCGAAGATCGAAAGAGTTCGTTCTTCGGCCCTTTGCCATGCCGGTGCCTACGACGAGATACGGTGCCATGGTCTGAGGTCGGGGAATGACTCTCCCGGTTAGCCGATCCATCCCAGCATCATTTTTTGGCCATTCTCAGGCTCTCTCGCGGGTAGGATGCCGCCCGTGCATGCGACGGCCCTCCCCGGAAGGACCTAAGGCTGGTGCGGGGTCTAGTAGCTTGGGTTGCGGGGGTCCCCGATTGCTGCTGGGTCGAATCTACTTTCTTCTCCAAGCCATCCAACGCCAAGTTCAAGAAGGAGACATTGGAGCCGGCCAAACCATCTCAGACTTCCTTCCTTGCTCATAAATTATTCCATCCCTTCCTTATGCTTGCTTTCTTCTTCCTTAACTTTTGATCTTCATTGCAGGGTCCTTCAAAGTCTTTGAGTTGCGAACAGGGTTCCCCTTGATAATGAACCAACAAGCTGAAGCCCAAGCCCAGCATTCTGATCTCTGTTACCCAAGTTCTCCGGTCTAGAGCATCGGTAGTTTCAAGGTTTGAAATCATTAGAAGGTTGGAAAGCTCAACAAGGTAAGTCCTCAATCATTAGCCCCTATTGTCTAGATCTTCTTCCTTCTTAGTTTTAGGATTGTGTATAATCATGTAATAGTCCCTTTTCATGTAATCCTTAAGACTTATTATGATGAGTACAATGCTAGTGTAATTAGGTTTCATTGCTCTACATACACTAATCAAATCATTAATCATATGCTTGTCGCATCAAATTGGTATCATAGCATGGTTGCATTAGGGTAGAATAGTTTTCTTTAAATCCAAGCAAGATCTAAAATTCATGCCTCCTGAGCAGGTGTATTCCAGTACACTGTCACAACCCATGGGAATAATGAGTCTCTGGCCAGACGTGAATTTTTTAGATTGAAGTTTGGGTAAGCCATTGCACTTGTTTGATTAGGTTCTGTTTTTCTAAAAATTTGCATCTATTTACTGTAATCCGTCTGCAGCTCCAAAGGCAAGTCGCTAAGTTTTTATTGAAATATTTTTTTTCTTGTTCCTTTTTAAGTTAGTTATCACCATATTAAATTTCATCATCAGAAAAAGATTATAAAAAAAATGAAAACTTCTGCAGTTTGACACTGTCATTAGGATTCTGTTCTATCCTTTTTATTTATCTTCATTTGTAGGATCTTCTTAGAATATTATTGATTTTTGTTTTAAAATTCCTTTCATGTGAATTGAAACATATAAGTTAGGAATCCTCTGTGAGTTTTTTAGAATTTTTGGATATTTTTTTAATCATGTTTTCCATACCACTTTCAAACTGCAACACACTTCTGTAGCACCTTTGCATTTCATTCATCTCATGAGAAATCAAATTAAGGGCATCAATTTGACATAGGGTTAGGGTTTCATCACCTGTCCCTAGCCCAAAAATCACCAACCAGCATATCGATCCCAGCCCATTAATTAAAATTGAGTAGAACGTTAATTGTCCTAGTGGGTTAGGGACACCAACAAGTTGGGTTCAGGTTAGGGTCAAGTTAACTGTGTCAGCTATTTGGTATGTGCTTACTGGCTTGGTGTCTAGGATTGGTGCATCAGGGCTTATGATTTGGTCTGCCTACCTGGCCAATCTCAGATTGGTGTCTAAGGATTGGCAATCAGGGACCTTCACTCCCCACCACCTACCTGGCTAAGTCCCATAAGTACTACTAGCTAGTTGGTTCACTTAATTAGACCTTTAATTTGTGCTCTAGGTCTAGGAAACCTTAGCTCGAGCTTGAGTCTACTTGCATGCATGAAAACTAGATCAGGAGCCTCATATTCACTAGTCCAGACCCAGTCCAGTGTAGCCATGGACCCGAATCTTGAAACCATGCTGAGAGGCCTAAATGATCTAATGGCCCAATTGAACCAAATGTTGGCTAAACAATTTTCCTTAGACCAACCAACTCCTACTATCCCATTAGCTCATATGAATGATAGGAGTAAGAACCCTGAAGTACAAGTTGAGTTCATGAATACTCAAGACTTAGGGTATCCTCAAACTGAAGGGCTAGGGAAGGAAGACGGCAAATTTGAACCTAGTAAATATGTGTATGAGACTGACATAAGTTTAATAGATGAATATGAAGTGGAAGACTGTGAAGAGAACAACTTTAGTACCTTACCTGAGGAAACCTTTGGTAAAGAAAAGATTATTGAGCCTAGTCCTGATACATCAGAACAACCAAAATTTAGTGAGGACTTGGTTCCTGTAAGACAATACCCTCAGGAAGAACCCAATACTTTAGCTTCGACACAAGAACTCCTTCAGGTACCTGAGAAGAACCCAATCATTATTTTAGAAGACTTTCTTGATGACCTTCAACTACCTAGAAGCATCCCGCCTGTAGATCAAAATTCTAATCTTAAGGTCATCATGAGTAACCAAGATCTGTTTCAAGATTTCCCTAAATTACCCCAAGTCTCTTATTCCTATTTCCTGCCTTTCCCTGAGTCTTATCATAATTTTAGAGCCATTAAGTTTCATTTTGATGAGATTACTAGGATGCATGAGTTTTTAAAGCCTATTCCTTTTGCTACCTACTTTTGGAAAACCTTATGGCATTTGCTAGGAATCCATGGTAAATTCTCATGTGCATACCAGACCAGGGTCAAACCTAGAGAGTCATTAATCTGTTAGGTTTAGGTCCTAGAAAATCCAATAAAATTCCTCTCAATAAGGATGCCTAGTTCAGTCTGCATTTTGTAAGTGCTTGTGTAAATTTCTGAGTCTGCTGAGTCTTTCGCACAGCATGTCACAAATTTGCATAAAGAAATCAGTAATAAGATCAAACTGAGCAATGAGACTTACAAACATTTAGCTGATTCACATAAGAGGGCTAAAGAATTTTGTGAAAGGGATTATGCAATGATTAGGCTCAACCCTAAACGGTTCCCACCTGGAACCATAAAGAAGCTGCATGCCCGCGGAGCGGGCCCTCTTTCAAGATCTTAAAGAAAATAGGGCCTAATGCATATGTTTTGGAACTTCCACCTGATATGGGTATTAGTACAACCTTTAATGTTTCGACCTAGTAGAATACAAAGAACTACTACTAATACCTAGTGAGCCTTTTGGGCCAGAAACTTTCATTGAGAGTGAACATACTTTTGAGTGTCCACCACCAACCCTACCCGAGCGGAGAGAGAGGATTGAGAGAATCCTGGATGGCAAAACCATTACTACCAGGAATAAGGACTATCAGCGATACCTGGTTCAATGGCAAGGTCGACCTGAGTCAGACAACTCTTAGATTACTCGAGAGGACCTTCAAAGACTTAACCCAGACTTGTTCGAGCATTACCAAGGCAAAACTGAATCATACTCGACTGGGTAGAGTTCTGTCCACCCCGGGAGAATTGGTGTGGACACCAGAAGCAGAAAGAAACTTCACTCCAACAAGGTTAGCCTTATCCCAATTTGGATCGAAGATAATTTGGTTACCCTGAGTCCTGTAATTAATTTTGAGTTTTAATTCCTGATCAAGAGTGTTTTATTTTTTTTCGTCCTGTAATTACTTCTAATTTTCATTTACTATAAGTCCATTTCAAGTTTTAAAGTCTAGGTCAGTCAAGTCAGTTCAGTTGAGTCATGTCATGAAAGCCAACAACAAGACTCAAATTTTGGACCCCAGAATTTGACCACATGAGGAAGAGAAGACACACCAACCAAGCAAGAGAGAAGGACCATCAACTAGGACCCGCTTATGGCACCATATCAACAAAGATGCTACATCAGCAAGATTTAATCAAGTGACCCCACTTCGCACCACATGTCATCCTGAAATTCATATCCAAGTAGAAGGCCACCTCAACATGCCACGTCATTAGCCAAGGATGCCACCTCACCAGCCACCTCATCACCTTTGGGTGCCAACAAAGGAAATTCAAAAGAATCCAAAGGTGGCCAACCAAAGGAAAATTCAAATTCAAGGAGGTCGGCCACATCCCTCCCAAATCCTTTGTAACCAAACCCTCCACCAAATCCTCCAACCCCCCTTGTAATCCTCCTTAATCTATGGGTTTCAAATTTCAAATGAGTTGTAAAGCTTTTTTTTTAAGCCCTTGGACATCCTATTGAAAATCTATTGATGGAGATGAATGAAAAATGAAGTTGAAGTTGAAGTTGTAGTGTTATGTTATTTCTTTAAGTGATTGTTCCTAAGCCTTCCCCCCCCCACTCGAATCTACTTTCTTCTCCAAGCCATCCAACGCCAAGTTCAAGAAGGAGACATTGGAGCCGGCCAAACCATCTCAGACTTCCTTCCTTGCTCATAAATTATTCCATCCCTTCCTTATGCTTGCTTTCTTCTTCCTTAACTTTTTATCTTCATTGCAGGGTCCTTCGAAGTCTTTGAGTTGTGAACAGGGTTCCCCTTGACAATGAACCAACAAGCTGAAGCCCAAGCCCAGTGTTCTGATCTCTGTTACCCAAGTTCTCTGGTCCAGAGCATCGGTAGTTTCAAGGTTTGAAATCATTAGAAGGTTGGAAAGCTCAACAAGGTAAGTCCTCAATCATAAGCCCCTATTGTCTAGATCTTCTTCCTTCTTAGTTTTAGGATTGTGTCTAATCATGTAATAGTCCCTTTTCATGTAATCATTAAGACTTATTATGATGAGTACAATGCTAGTATAATTATATTTCATTGCTCTACATACACTAATCAAATCATTAATCATATGCTTGCCGCATCAAATTGGTATCAGAGCATGGTTGCATTAGGGTAGAATAGATTTCTTTAAATCCAAGCAAGATCTAAAATTCACGCCTCCTGAGCGGGTGTACTCCAGTACACTGTCATGACCCATGGGAATAATGAGCCCCTGGCTAGATGTGAATTTTTTAGATTGAAGTTTGGGTAAGCCATTGCACTTGTTTGATTAGGTTCTGTTTTTCTGAAAATTTGCATCTGTTTACTGTAATCCATCTGCAGCTCCAAAGGCAAGTCACTAAGTTTTTGTTAAAATACTTTTTTTCTTGTTCCTTTTTAAGTCAGTTATTACCATATTAAATTTCATCATCAGAAAAAAAATATAAAAAAAATAAAAATTTTTGCAGTTTGACACTATCATTAGGGTTCTGTTCTATCCTTTTTATTTATCTTCATTTGTAGGATCTGCTTAGAGTAGTACAGATTTTAGTTTTAAAATTCCTTTCATCTGAATTGAAATATATAAGTTAGAAATCCTCTGTGAATTTTTCAGAATTTTTGGATATTTTTTTCATCATGTTTTCCATACCACTTTCAAACTACAACACACTTCTACAGCACCTTTGCATTTCATTCATCTCATGAGAAATCAAATTAAGAGCATCAATTTGACATAGGGTCAGGGTTTCATCACCTGTCCCTAGCCCAAAAATCACCAACCAGCATATCGATCCCAGCCCATTAATTAAAATTGAGTAGAACGGTAATTGCCCTAGTGGGTTAGGGACACCAACAAGTTGGGTTCAGGTTAGGGTCAAGTTAACTGTGTCAGCTAATTGGTATGTGCTTACTGGCTTGGTGTCTAGGATTGGTGCATCAGGGCTTGTGATTTGGTCCGCCTACCTGGCCAATCTCAGATTGGTGTCTAAGGATTGGCAATCAGGGACCTTCACTCCCCACCACCTACCTGGCTAAGTCCCATAAGTACTACTAGCTAGTTGGTTCACTTAATTAGACCTCTAATTTGTGCTCTAGGTCTAGGAAACCTTAGCTCGAGCTTGAGTCTACTTGCATGCATGAAAACTAGATCAGGAGCCTCATATTCACTAGTCCAGACCCAGTCCAGTGTAGCCATGGACCCGAATCTTGAAACCATGCTAAGAGGCCTAAATGATCTAATGGCCCAATTGAACCAAATGCTGGCTAAACAATTTTCCTTAGACCAACCAACTCCTACTATCCCATTAGCTCATATGAATGATAGGAGTAAGAACCCTGAAGTACAAGTTGAGTTCATGAATACTCAAGACTTAGGGTATCCTCAAACTGAAGGGCTAGGGAAGGAAGAAGGAAAATTTGAACCTAGTAAATATGTGTATGAGACTGACATAAGTTTAATAGATGAATATGATGGGGAAGACTGTGAAGAGAACAACTTTAGTACCTTACCTGAGGAAACCTTTGGTAAAGAAAAGATTATTGAGCCTAATCTTGAAACATCAGAACGACTAAAATTTAGTGAGGACTTAGTTCCTGTATGACAGTGCCCTCGGGAAGAACCTAATACTTTAGCTTGGACACAAGAACTCCTTCAGGTACCTGAGAAGAACTCAATCATTATTTTAGAAGACTTTCCTGATGACCTTCAACTACCTAGAAGCATCTCGCCTGTAGATCAAAATTCTAATCTTAAGGTCATCATGAGTAACCAAGGTCTGTTTCAAGATTCCCCTAAATTATCCCAATTCTCGGATTCCTATTTCCTGCCTTTCCCTGAGTCTTATCATAATTTTAGAGCCATTAAGTTTCATTTTGATGAGATTACTAGGATGCATAAGTTTTTAAAGCCTATTCCTTTTGCTACCTACTTTTGGAAAACCTTATGGCATTTGCTAGAAACCCATGGTAAATTCTCATGTGCATACCAGACCAGGGTCAAACCTAGAGAGTCATTAATCTGTTAGGTTTAGGTCCTAGAAAATCCAATAAAATTCCTCTCAATAAGGATGCCTAGTTCAGTCTGCATTTTGTTAGTGCTTGTATAAATTTCTGAGTCTGCTGAATCTTTCGCACAGCAATGTTACAAATTTGCATAAAGAAATCAGTAATAAGATCAAATTGAGCAATGAGACTTACAAACATTTAGCTAATTCACATAAGAGGGCTAAAGAATTCTGTGAAGGATATTATGCAATGATTAGGCTCAACCCTGAATGGTTCCCACCTGGAACCATAAAGAAGCTGCATGCCCACGGAGCGGGCCCTTTCAAGATCTTAAAGAAAATAGGGCCTAATGCATATGTTTTGGAACTTCCATCTGATATGGGTATTAGTACAACCTTTAATGTTTCAAACCTAGTAGAATACAAAGAACTACTACTAATACCTAGCGAGCCTTTTGGGCCAGAAACTTTCATTGAGAGTGAACATATTTTCGAGTGTCCACCACCAACCCTACCTGAGCGGAGAGAGAGGATTGAGAGAATCCTGGATGGCAAGACCATTACTACTAGGAATAAGGACTATCAGCGATACCTGGTTCAATGGCATGGTCGACCTGAGTCAGACAACTCTTGGATTACTCGAGAGGACCTGTAAAGACTTAACCCAGACTTGTTCGAGCATTACCAAGGCAAAACTGAACCATACTCGACTGGGTCAAGTTCTGTCCACCCCGAGAGAATTGGTGTGGACACCAGAAGCAGAAAGAAACTTCACTCCAACAAGGTTAGCCTTATCCCAATTTGGATCGAAGATAATTAGGTTACCCTGTGTCCTGTAATTAATTTTGAGTTTTAATTCCTGATCAAGAGTGTTTTATTTTTTTTTAGTCCTGTAATTACTTCTAAATTTCATTTACTGTAAGTCCATTTCAAGTTTTAAAGTCTAGGTCAGTCAAGTCAGTTCAGTTAAGTCAAGTCATGAAAGCCAACAACAATACTCAAATTTTGGATCCCAGAATTTGACCATATGAGGAAGAGAAGACACACCAACCAAGAAAGAGAAAAGGACCATCAACTAGGACCCACTTATGGCACCATATCAACAAAGATGCCACATCAGCAAGATTTAATCAAGTGACCCCACTTCGTGCCACATGTCATCCTGAAATTCATATCCAAGTAGAAGGCCACCTCAACATGCCATGTCATCAGCCAAGGATGCCATCTCACCAGCCACCTCATCACCTTTGGGCGCCAACAAAGGAAATTCAAAAGAATCCAAAGGTGGCCGACCAAAGGAAAATTCAAATTCAAGGAGATCGGCCACATCCCTCCCAAATCCTTTGTAACCAAACCCTCCACCAAATCCTCCAACCCCCCTTGTAATCCTCCTTAATCTATGGGTTTCAAATTTCAAATGAGTTGTAAGGCTTTTTTTTTAAGCCCTTGGATGTCCTATTGAAAATCTATTGATGGAGATGAATGAAAAATGAAGTTGAAGTTGAAGTTGTAGTGTTATGTTATTTCTTTAAGTGATTGTTCCTAAGCCTTCACCCCCCACTCGAATCTACTTTCTTCTCCAAGCCATCCAACACCAAGTTCAAGAAGGAGACATTGGAGTCGGCCAAACCATCTCAGACTTCCTTCCTTGCTCATAAATTATTCCATCCCTTCCTTATGGTTGCTTTCTTCTTCCTTAACTTTTGATCTTCATTGCAGGGTCCTTCGAAGTCTTTGAGTTGTGAACAGGGTTCCCCTTGACAATGAACTAACAAGCTGAAGCCCAAGCCCAGCGTTATGATCTCTGTTATCCAAGTTCTCCAGTCCAGACCATCGGTAGTTTCAAAGTTTGAAATCATTAGAAGGTTGGAAAGCTCAACAAGGTAAGTCCTCAATCATTAGCCCCTATTGTCTAGATCTTCTTCCTTCTTAGTTTTAGGATTGTGTATAATCATGTAATAGTACCTTTTCATGTAATCCTTAAGACTTATTATGATGAGTACAATGCTAGTGTAATTAGGTTTCATTGCTCTACATACACTAATCAAATCATTAATCATATGCTTGCTGCATCACTGCCCCTACCTGGCATGCCAATCTGTTATCGCCTAGCCCTCCGATGATAGCTCAACTCTAACCAAACCCTGCTCGAACTTCAGGCCATGGCGATCTAGGCAGCAATAATTTCGATCTAAATTAATATTTAATTCATTCGATGAATAAAAAAAATTACTAATTAAAGGGTGTATTCAATCATTTATCATTTATAATACATGTAATATAAATATATTTGATTCTTACCGAGTTTGATCAAGGCAGAGTTAATTTTCAGCTCAGCCTTTCATTAATTTTGAGCCTATTTTGTTAGCTCTCTTGCCAAGATGATTATCTCAATGATCACACTTGACAGTCCTAATCTGGACAATGTAGGCTGAATCTGAATCTGTTTAACATGTTTTGTATCTAGGTTAGGTCCATCTACTTTTTGGGTATGGTCTAAATTTTGGCTGGTTTCATTTATATCTGAATTTTTATGAACAATATCCAATCATCACTGGTGAGTGGTGCAGTTGGTTGTGAGACTTTTTTCACAACCAACTAGCAGGAATTCGAGTCTTGGTTTAGACATATTTCGATGAGAAAGTTCGGGGATAAAATAAAAAATAGAAAAATAGTCCAAAAATAAAATCAAAAAAAGAGAAAAATTATTAAATCCGGGGGTAAAATAAAAAATAGAAAAATAGTCCAAAAATAAAATCAAAAAAAGAGAAAAATTATTAAAATAATCTTGGAGCCCCTGTTGGCTGGTGGTAGTGAAAAAGTTAGGGATATATATAATAAATCCCCTGTCGGCTGGTGGTAGTGAAAAAATCAAAAAAATTAATATGCGCCATGTGTCGAAAGACCGTCTGGGGGTGGCCACGCCCGGGGTCTAACTCCCCCCTTTTGGTTTATCAAAAAAAAAAAAAAAAACAATATCCAATCTCCTTTTTGGATTAAGAATTTAAAAATTGTTCACCGAGTGTTTAGATATCGTCAACTTTGCAAACATGGTTTGAATTGTTTTTTTTAAAGGAAAAAATAATTGTCTAGAGATTATTGCAGGCCCAAGTCCCAAGATGTGGATTCAGGTTCTCGGATCAACCACAGCCTATCCACGTTATCTTGTTTCTCAATTCATATAGTGCCAATCATTTTGTGAAGTGGTTACTTATGTGGCCGGGTCTAACTCCCCCTTTTGGTTTATCAAAAAAAAAAAAAAAAAAACAATATCCAATCTCCTTTTTGGATTAAGAATTTAAAAATTGTTCACCGAGTGTTTAGATATCGTCAACTTTGCAAACATGGTTTGAATTGTTTTTTTTAAAGGAAAAAATAATTGTCTAGAGATTATTGCAGGCCCAAGTCCCAAGATGTGGATTCAGGTTCTCGGATCAACCACAGCCTATCCATGTTATCTTGTTTCTCAATTCATATCGTGCCAATCATTTTGTGAAGTGGTTACTTGTGTGGCCGGGGTCTAACTCCCCCTTTTGGTTTATCAAAAAACAAAAAAAAAACAATATCCAATCTCCTTTTTGGATTAAGAATTTAAAAATTGTTCACCGAGTGTTTAGATATCGTCAACTTTGCAAACATGGTTTGAATTGTTTTTTTTAAAGGAAAAAATAATTGTCTAGAGATTATTGCAGGCCCAAGTCCCAAGATGTGGATTCAGGTTCTCGGATCAACCACAGCCTATCCACGTTATCTTGTTTATCAATTCATATCGTGCCAATCATTTTGTGAAGTGGTTACTTATGTTGCCGGGTCTAACTCCCCCCTTTTGGTTTATCAAAAAAAAAAAAAAAAAAACAATATCCAATCTCCTTTTTGGATTAAGAATTTAAAAATTGTTCACCGAGTGTTTAGATATCGTCAACTTTGCAAACATGGTTTGAATTATTTTTTTTAAAGGAAAAAATAATTGTCTAGAGATTATTGCAGGCCCAAGTCCCAAGATGTGGATTCAGGTTCTCGGATCAACCACAGCCTATCCACGTTATCTTGTTTCTCAATTCATATCGTGCCAATCATTTTGTGAAGTGGTTACTTGTGTGGCCGTCGTCTAACTCCCCCTTTTTGGTTTATCAAAAAAAAAAAAAAAACAATATCCAATCTCCTTTTTGGATTAAGAATTTAAAAATTGTTCACCGAGTGTTTAGATATTGTCAACTTTGCAAACATGGTTTGAATTGTTTTTTTTAAAGGAAAAAATAATTGTTTAGAGATTATTGCAGGCCCAAGTCCCAAGATATGGATTCAGGTTCTCGGATCAACCACAGCCTATCCACGTTATCTTGTTTCTCAATTCATATCGTGCCAATCATTTTGTGAAGTGGTTACTTGTGTGGCCAGGGTGATGACGGGTCCATCTGAAATTGGATCGGCATCATGTTCTTCCCTGGGAGCAATATATTTGTTAACTTTGTAATGTTTTACATATAAATAAGTTTTTAAATTTTATGAGATTGAGATATCCCTAATATTTTTATAGATCAGTATTGACCCCTTGAATGATTTTGATGATAACAAAATATTGGAGCATGCACACATATTACTAACTACTCTCAAGTGTTTTACAAACTTTGTAGGATGATTCTTATTGTTTATCAACTACTCTTACTTCATTTTGTTGAGTATGTTAAGTAATATTGTATGAGTGTGATGAAAAGAAGAATCCCTTGAAAAACCTTTGTAAAATCATGAAATGGGTTACTTCCATGAGTGTTGCGTTTAAATTTAATTTGAATTGGTTTGTATCAAAAGTTTGAGAGTGTTGGTGAGAGTGTTCTTGAGTCTATTTGTAAATTTCCTAAAGAAGTCACTCGAGTCGACCCAGCTAGAAGAAGAGCCGACTCTATCTCATGGCATGCACTAAGGATTCTGGCATGCAGCAATCCGAGTCGACTCGAGTAGAACCGAGCCGACTCATCCAGAGTCCATTCCTAATATTTTCTGAGAACAAGCCAGGCAAGTCGACCACAACAAGAAGAGCCGACTCTGCCAGAACAAATTTTGAAGACCTGAGAAAGCGAGCCAACCCGATCTGCAATGAACTGACTTCGCCAGAATAAAGATTTCTGATTCTGAGATGAAGAGTCGACCCAAGTAGAAGCGAGCCAACTTCTCGAGTTCAATAATTTCAATGATGGAAGTTCAAGCCGACCCAAACTATCATGAGCCCGACTCGTCCAGAGTAAAGTTTTTGCATCCTGAGACAAAGAGCCGACCCTACTGAAGAAATGACGACTCAACTACTAACTCAAAGGATTTGAGTCGACTCGAAGAATCCGAGCCGACTCGAGTGTCATTTCCAGATACACAACGGCTAGTTCCAGAATTCTTTTTTGAATGCAAAAAGGTGCTCCAACGGTCAAATATCACATCTCAACAGTCTACAATGACTAAAACAACCTTGGGATGATGGAAGACCATATATTTGAGGGATTTGAACTTCTTGGAAGTAAGAGTTAGAAAGTTCCTCAAAGATTTAAAGCTTTATTGAATATCGAACCTATCAACAAGGAAGTGAGCACAAGTGAGCATTCAAAGCATCTTCATTCTTCACCAACTCCCATCTGAAGATTGAAGCATTCATTGAAGAAAGAAAGGAAGCCTCTCAAGTGCATTAAAGAGAAGTTAAAAAAGGCTTCATCAGTGCTACATCGGCAACTATCCGACAAAGAGAGTTTGTCATTTATTGTTGCATTTACTTTCAATTCATTCTTGAAGGTTGGGTTATTGGTGAGCCCGGTTGAAAAACCAAATAGGTTCTTTGTAAGCCTTTGCTAAAAACCAAGTGTTGGGTTCTTGGTAATCTTGTTAAAACCAAGTTGGGTTTCTTTGGTGCTCTCATTTAAAACCAAAGGGTGTTGGGTTTCTTTGGTGATCCCGGTGATGTGGCGAGACCGCTGACATGGGTAGCTGGCAGGCGCCACATTAAAAGAGACCGCCACGACGGACGCCAAGGCAATACCTCAGCCCGGACCGCTTTGCTGAGATGAGCTGAGCTCCTACAAGGCAACGAGCCGAGCTCCATCCTCCGCCAGGTCATGCCCGCGAGCTCGAGATGCCTAGGCCGGAGCCGTTCTCTTCCCTTCAGAGCGAGACCCTCAGAGGTTAGAGTCCTGTGATCGAGGTCGAGCTCAGCGCTCACCCACCAATGTGGAGCCTCGCCGAGCGCGTGCCCTCTAGACCGGGTCTGTCCTCCGCCCTCCAGAGAGAGACCCTCGAAGGCTAGAGCCCTGTGGTCGAGATAGGGCTCAGCACTCACCCGCCAATATGGAGCCTCTCCGAGCGCGCACCTTCTAGACCGGGTCCGTCCTCCGCCCTCCAGTGCGAGACCCTCGGAGGCTAGAGCCCTGTGGTCGAGGTCGAGCTCAGCGCTTACCCACCAATGTGGAGCCTCTCCGAGTGCGCACCCTCTGGACCGGGTCCATCCTCCGCCCTCTAGACCGAGACCCTTGGAGGTTAGAGCCCTGTGGTCAAGGTCGAGCTCAGCACTCACCAACCAATGTGGAGCCTCTCCGAGCGTGCGCCCTCTGGACCGAGTCCGTCCTCTACCCTCCAGAGCGAGACCCTCGGAGGCTAGAGCCCTGTGGTTGAGGTCGAGCTCAGCACTCACCTGCCAATGTGGAGCCTCTCCAAGCATGCGCCCTCTGGACCAGGCCCGTACTCTCCATCAAGGTGACCGCACGAGCTCGGAGCATCTAGACTGGAGCAAGCCCTGCCATCCCGGGATACCAGTAAACTGCCCGAGGATCATAGAACGGCACCCCCCATGCCGCCATAACTACCTGTTCGACCGTACTTCCAGGAGGATGGGCCAGCCAGAAGGCACTAATCCCTAGGATGGTGACCCCCGGATCGAGGCTCTATCAAGCTTCCTGGAATGGAAAGACCGGAGAGGATATCAGAATGAATGGAAGCTTCCCTTACCACCTATCAGGAAAGGCATCTCGTCCATGGCATGGAACCCTACCGCACGCGCCTGCCAACCCAGTGAGGATCCCGAGGCAAGCGCCAAATGGCTAATGTTCAACTACAAAGAACAGTCGACACCCCCAAAAGGGGGGAGGTAACAAACAACAACAATCCACCACCAACACAAGCGCAAGCTCGACCAAGAGGGCGAAGCACCATTACCAACACCATAACTGAAGGAAAACGAGGGAAACAAGGAGAAGCGGAGGAACAGGGAACCCCTCTGTCCCCGCTATCATTCTCCCCCTGCTATGTTTTTGCCTTCACTCATATTTTTCACTCCTCCTAGTGCAGAGTCCATCAAGAGGGGCCCGACCAGGAGGATCTGTTTCCCTGAGTCGTCACTGACTTGATCATCAGAGTGCCCCTGCTGGAAACCCCGGCCCGGATCACTAACCCCTGTTTTGCAGGTCCAGGAGTAGAGGACCAACAGGTAACGAAGGGAGCGCACTCCGGCACCGGCAGCAGCTACGGGCCACGACGGTCTTGGAGGCAACAGATTGGCATGCCAGGTAGGGGCTGAACCTACGACCTCTTCATAAACAAGCCAGGCGGGAGGATGGTGACGACAAGGGCAAGAGAGGCTTCCACCAGCCATGTGGGGGACTCCCCCTCTCGAGGGAATCCACACCGCCAAGAAGTGGAGCCACCCGTTCCGGTCCAGCCACCTCCACAGAAAGCCCAGATGGCTGCACTTGCCCAGCAAATGCAAGTCCTTGCCACGGCAGTGCGCCAGCTTCAACACTAGCATCGATCCATGGCTACCCACTAGCAGCCAGGGACCCCGATGGCCCATGCCGCAGCTCCCTGCGACAGCCTGCGCTCCTTCCAAGGAAGGTCGTCGTAGCCGCGGGCCACCACCGATAACCAGGATAGCCATCAAGCTCCTACAATAAGACAACGAGCTGACTCTGCCGACGGAGAGAGCCGCTCGCCGAACCTCGAGCGGGAGGTGCCCAGACCTCACCGAGGCAAGAAAAGCAAGACCCCCCGCCATGGGTGCCATGCATCCATGTCACATTCTCCGTCTCCTTCGACGAAGGGGTCCACTGATGAAGTCATCAGGCACGTGACGGAGAGGTGCCTGGAGGAACATGAACGCAAGCTGGCGGAGTTCACCTGCCGGTTTGCCAGCATGTAGGGCTCCGCTAGTGAGCCAGCGGGCTACGATGCCCGTCCCCCATTCTTCCAAGAAATCCAAGCGGAGCTGATTCTGCACCAGTTCCGGATGCCACAGGTGGATCCTTATGATGGGACCACCGACCTCCTAGACCACCTGGAAAGCTACCAGACCCTCATGAGGGTCCAGGTGGCCACCGACACTCTCCTCTGCGTCACTTTTCCTGCTACTCTCCGGAAGGCGGCCCGGGTGTGGTTCAGCCATCTGGAGTCGGAGAGCATCAGCTCCTTCGTCCAGCTGGGGCAAAAGTTTGTAGCTCACTTCGATGCTTGCAGGAAGTTGCCACGAGAGATGGGCAGCCTCTTCTCCGTCCGGCAGTAGGACCGCGAGCCCCTGCGGGACTACGTGGCCCATTTCAAGGCCACCATATTGGAGATCTACAATCTTGAAGAGCCAGTCGCAATGCTGGCACTGAAGCGAGGGCTCAAGACATCCCGTCTGACCTACTCGCTGGATAAGAAACCCCCCAAGACCTACTCCGAGCTCCTGCTCAGGACCCAAAAGTACATCTGCATCGATGAGGCGGACTGTATGAGGTGGGAGCTTGACGAAGGACCCCCGAAGAAGTCGGCCCCCGCTGAAGCGTCCAGGACCCGGAAACCAGCACCCCAGGCTCCGAGCTCCCGGAGGGACCGACCAAGACTGAGAGGGACACCTATCCCCGAGAAGAGCTACACCCCTCTCCTCGTCCCGAGGACGAAAATTCTTATGGAGATTGAGGGCGAGGACTACCTGAGGTGCCCGCCTCCATTGAGGACCTCCACCGACCATGACAAGATGAAGTACTATCGCTTTCACCACGACCACGGACACGACATCGAGGAATGCCGCAACCTCAAGTGGGAGATTGAGAAACTCATCAAGAGAGGCTACCTTAAAAGGTTCGTGGGGGGCAAACCTCAAGTGGAGTCCCAGGCGCTCGTCGCTCTTCCGCCAGCTCCAACCATCGACAACCACCCCACCAAGAAGCCGGTGGGCATGATCTCTTAGGGAGCTGCCCGTGCATCCAAGAGGACCCGGGGGGCAGGGGACTCTAAGAATGTACTCTCCTTTATGAGGAAGGGAGAAGACGGGGGATAAAATGTAAATAATGATGCTGTGGTCGTCGAAATGACGATCACGAAGCACCCTGTAAAGCGCATCATGGTTGATAGTGGAAGCTCCATAGACATACATTTTTATGATGCCTTCTCCAGGATGAATCTCTTCCCCGATCAGCTTAGGCCCGTGCACACACCCCTTATTGGTTTCACGAGCGATTCCGTAAGGATAAAAGGAGAAATCACTCTCCCGATCACTACCGGAACCCCACCTCGGCAGAGCACCGTCATGATGACTTTCATGGTTGTAAGGCTTCCTTCCACCTACAACGTGATATTGGGCCGACCCGGGCTCAACCTGCTTGACGCCGTTGTCTCCACCAAGAGGCTACTTGTATAGTTCCCAACTCCCTATGGTGTCGGGAAGATGAGAGGAATGCCCCAGCCGGTGCAGCACTGTTTCCAAACCCTCCCTGGGGTCGTGGTCCCTCAAGATGACCCCAGCACGGACGACCTCGATCAAAGGACCCCACCGGTTGCTCTCCTTCATGGATGCATTTTCCGGGTACAATCAAATCTGCATGCATCCAGAAGACGAGGATCACACCGCCTTCGTCATCGACCAAGGGACGTACTACTACTGGATGATGTCTTTTGGCCTGAAGAATGCAGGGGCTACCTATCAGCGCCTGGTTAGTAGGGTCTTCAAAGACCAGATTGGTCACAACATGCAAGTGTATGTGGATGACATGCTCGTCATGAGCAGGCCAGGCTCGAGCCATGTAGCTGACCTCACCGAGTCCTTCCATAACCTGTGGTATTATCAGATGAAGTTGAACTCGACGAAGTGCACCTTCGGGATGGCTGCCGGAAAATTTCTCAGCTTCATGGTCACCCAGAGGGGCATCGAAGCGAACCCAGAGAAGGTGCAGGCCATCATCGACTTGGAACACCCGACCTCCAAGAAGTAGGTCCAGCGCCTGACGGGACGTGTCGCCACCCTCAGTAGATTCATCTCGCGGTCGACTGATCATTGCCTGCCATTTTTCAAGGTGTTGTGCAGGATGCATGACTTCACCTGAGCCGAGGAGTGCAGGACAGCCTGCACTCAACTGAAGAACTTCCTCGCCTCCCCTCCGTTGCTCTCCAGGTCGGAGGAGGGAGATGAGCTCATGCTGTACCTGGCGATTACATCGGGAGCTGTCAGCTTAGTTCTCATCTGCACAGACGAGGACAAATCTCAGAAGCCGATGTACTACACCAGCAAAATCCTCCGCGATGCGGAGATCAAGTATACTCGCTCCGAGAAACTCAATTTTGCACTAATAATGTCTGCTAAGCGTCTCAGGCCCTATTTCCAAGCACATACAATAGTGGTCATGATGGATCAGCCACTGAGGACTATCCTCACCTGACCTGAGACATCCGGGAGGTTGGCCAAGTGGTCCCTACTGCTCAACGAATTCGACATAGTGTACCGACCGAGGTCATCACAAAAGGCCCAAGTTCTAGCCGACTTCGTGGTTGAGTGCACCGGGTTCGCCAAGGAGCCAGAGTAGACAACAATGGACCCCGGGACAGGAGAAAAGCCCTGGATCCTCCACGTAGATGGAGCATCCAATTCTGGTTGGAGCGGAGCAGGCGTCATCCTAACCAACTATGATGGGGTCATGGCGGAATGCGCCCTCCGCTTCAAGTTCGCCGTAACCAACAACCAGGTGGAGTATGAGGCACTCCTCAGGGGCCTCAGGGTTTCCCATGAGCTGGGTGTGCAGGACTTGAAAGTCTTCACCGACTCCCAACTGGTCACCGGATAAGTTTCCGGAGAATATGAAGTGAGGGATGCCCAGATGATGAAGTACTTGGAGCAGGTCCGCGCGAACACGGCAGGCCTCTGACGCTTCAACATCTTCCACATTCCCCGAGGGGAGAATGCATGCGTGGATGCGCTGTCCAGGCTCGTGAAATTGCCGGACTCGTCTCTGGGATGTGCCTACATCGAGCACCTTGAAAGTCCCAGCTACGAGAGCCCGACGGAGGTGCATCAAGTCACCCCCGAGCTGAGCTGGATGGACAAGTATGTCCAGTACATCACTGACAGCACCCTGCCAGAAGACCGCATGGAAGCCACCCTCGTCGGAAAGAAAGCCCCCGGTTCGTCCTGATGGAGGGCCAACTCTACCGCCGATCTTACTCCTACCCACTCCTGAGATGCCTCAGGCTTGCCGAGATGACCTTTGTGCTCCAAGAGATACACGAAGGCCTCTGTGGGAACCACGTGGGAGGGAGAACACTGGCTTACAAAGCTCTTCGCCAGGGGTACTTTTAGGAGACCATGAGGGAGGACGCCGCCGACTTCGTCAAAAGATGCGACAAATGCTAGCGCCATGCCAACATACAACGTCAGCCGGCGGCACCGATCTCCCAGCTCTCAGCCCCTTGGCCCTTTATCCAGTGGGGAATCGACATCTTGGGACCGTTCCCCCCAGCATCAAGGCAGCGAAAGTTCCTGCTGGTGGTGATCGACAACTTCACCAAGTGGGTCGAGGCAGAGCCACTAGCTCGGATCGCAGAAGCCAATGTCCACCAGTCCTTCTAGAAGTCAATTATCTGCTGCTTCGAGCTCCCCCGTTGTATCATCACCGACAATGGGCGACAGTTCGACAACCATGAGTTCGAAGGATTCTGCATAGCGCACGGCATCCAACACCGGTTCACCTCGGTGGCCCACCCCCAAACGAACGGGGAAGCCGAGGTGACTAACCGGACCATCCTTCAAGGACTCCGGACCCGGCTAGACCAAGCTAAGGGCATGCGGGCAGAAGAACTCCCGAGCATCTTGTGGGCCTACCATACAACACCTAGGATGGCAACCAACGAAACGCTCTTCAGCCTCGTCTTTGGTGCCGAAGCGGTCGTCCCCGTTAAGCTCGGCGTGCCCACATTATGGGTGCAGCAGTACGATGAAGCATGAAATTCGATGCACCTCTTGCTCAACCTGGACCTTCTTGAAGAGGCAAGGGACAAAGCCCGCCTACGGATGGCGGCCTACCCGCAAAGAGTGGCCCGGTACTACAATGCCAGCATCCGGACAAAAGCTTTCAAGCCCGGAGACCTGGTGCTACGATGGGTGGAAGCGTCCCAGCCTAGGGAGTGCGACAAGCTCTCCTCGAACTGGGAGGGCTCCTACAAAGTAGCTGAAGCCCTCTCATAAGGGGCCTACTACCTCGAATATCTCAACGGCGTAAGGTTCCCCAGAACATGGAATGCCTGCAACTTGCAGAAATACTATCAATAATGTAAGGTTTCCCAGCAATGATAATAATAATAGTTTTTTCCTTGCACAAGTGTATATCTATCTTGCAGGAAAATTCCAACAACATCCCCAAGCCTAGCTCCATGAAGCTAATCCAAGACCGGAGCTTAGACCTCCGGCCAATAGATCATGGAGCCACGATGCTCTCAATCAACGACGTCCCCGAGCCCAGCTCCAGGACGCTGACCCAAGACCGAAGCTCAGATCTCCGGCCAAGAAGTCATTGTGCCAAGCCACTCTCAATCTCAAATGTCTCCGAGCCCAGCTTCGAGATGCTAAGAGATCATGGAGCCACGACGCTCTCAATTAACGACGTCCCCGAGCCCAGCTCCAGGATGCTGACCCAAGACCGAACCTCAGATCTCTGGCCAAGAAGTCATTGATCCAAGCCGCTCTCAATCTCAAACATCTCCGAGCCCAGCTCCGAGATGCCAATAGATCATGGAGCCACGACGCTCTCAATCAACGACGTCCCCGAGCCCAACTCCAGGATGCTGACCCAAGACCGGAGCTCAGATCTCCAGCCAAGAAGTCATTGAGCCAAGCCGCTCTCAATCTCAAATGTCTCCGAGCCCAGCTCCGAGATGCCAAGAGATCATGGAGCCATGATGCTCTCAATCAACGACGTCCCCGAGCCCAGCTCCAGGATGCTGATCCAAGACCGGAGCTCAGATCTCCGGCCAAGAAGTCACTGAGCCAAGCCGCTCTCAATCTCGAACATCTTCGAGCCAAGCTCCGAGATGCCAAGAGATCATGAGGCCACGTAGCTCCCATCAACGCCTCGATCCTAGCTCCAAGGTGCTAAAAACCTGAGCCAAGACCTCAGGCAACCCCTAGGCCCAAGCCTAGCTCCACATCCAGGAAGGCCTCGAGCCTAGCTCCAAGGCAATCAAGTCCTGCAACCCTCATCTCTGATCTCCCCACTCGAAAAGAAGACGAGAGGGGAAGGAAAGAAAGAAGACAAGAGGGGAGCACGGCAAACATCCTCTTCTCTGATCTCCTCGCTCCAAAAAAAAAGAGAAAAAAGAAAAAAAAATAAAAAGAAAAAGAAAAAAGAAAGAAAAGAAGAGAGGGGAAGGAAAGAAAGAGAACAAAAGAGGAACACGGCAAGCACCCTCATTTCTGATCTCCCCGCTCATCCAAAAGGATGAGAGGGGAAGGAAAGAAAGAGAACGAGAGGGAAATACAGCATCGAAGCTACCACTTCCCAAACTCAAGATCGGAGCTCAGACCTCTGGCCAAGAGAACTTCAAGCCACGCAGCTCTCAACCATCCACGTCCCCAAGCCCAGCTCTAGGATGCCAGCTCAAGACCGGAGCTCAGATCTCCAGTCAAGAGACCTTCGTGCCATGCAGCTCTCAATCATCTATGTCCCCGAGCCCAGCTCCAGGATGCCAGCTCAAGACCGGAGCTCCGATCTCCGGCCAAGAGACCTTCGAGCCACGCAGCTCTCAATCATCCACGTCCCCGAGCCCAGCTCCTGGATGCCAGCTCAAGATCGGAGCTCAGATCTCTGGCCAAGAGATCTTTGAGCCACTCAACTATCAATCATCCACGTCCCCGAGCCCAGCTCCAGGATGCTAACTCAAGACCGGAGATTAGATCTCTGGCCAAGAGACCTCCGAGCCCAGCAGCTTTCGAGTGCCATCAACTTGTGCCTAGGTTACTGGTGTCGAAGTCTAACAACTCAACCCCATGCAAGGTGAGGCCCCCTCTCTGATCTCCCCATACATCAAAAAGACAGAAAGAGGAGAAGGGGGTGTGAAAGAAAGGGAGAGCCATACAAGAAAAATGATTGCAAGAAAGTTTGCGCTTTATTGATTGAGTGTTAATTACAAGCATCCTGTGGGCCCCCGACATGCCGGGTGGCCCTGCTAAGTACAAAAAAAGAATGAGGCATAAAGAAAGAGAGAAGTGACTACTTGCTAGCTGGATCGCTAGACTGGGAGTCTCCATCAGTAGGGGCTTCTGGCCGCACGGCTTCGGGCTCAGGTGGCACGGCCTCCTCAACGCCCACCTCTTGGTTTGAAGTGCCAGGATAGTCAAGATGGCTGCGGCCTTCGACCGAGACGAACTCCTCAACCAAGCAGCACAGGTACATGAAACCCTTGAAGGAGTTTGACGCTGTTTGTTGGATCTCAGCGAGGAACTCCTCCGAGGCCCTGTACCTTTCAACCGCCTCCCCAGCTTCCCTCTTCGCTGCGGCCACCTCGTGCCTGGCATCCACAACAGATCTGGCAGCCTCCTCGGCTGCCCTCTGGGCCGTGGCCTACTTCTCCTCCTCCGTCGCCAGCCAGGCTTGGAGGGACTGGGTGATCCCCTTCTATCGGGCCGCCTCGGCATCAGACACGCCCAATCGCCGCTCAACATCAGCGAGGTCCTTGGACTTCTTCCTCGACTGCCCTAGCTCGCGATCGAGGCTCTCCTAGAGCTCCTTCGCTCGCCCCTCAGAATCGACGAGCAGCCTCTTGAGGTCCTTGACCCGCCGATCAAGCGCCCCCTTGGAGTCGGCCTTCTCCTTCAAGTCAGCCTTCAACGACACGATTTCAACAGCCTGTTGCTGCTCAGCTCACTCTCAGTTTTGACTGCAGCTTCTGATGAAGAGGACCTCGACACCCATCTACATCACATGGGAAGTCAAAAAAAAAGTGGGGGGAGAGAGAAAGAGGATGAGGTTGCCTACCGTGTAGAGATGGGGGAAGATGCTGTCGATCACAGCTCCAACCGGCAGCCCATCCATCTCCTTTCGGTCGCATGGCTAGATGGAGAAATCCATCATGCGAGTAGCCAAGGTACGGTTGTCGACCAAGGAGCTCTCCGGCCCCAGCTTGAATGGAAGGCGACACCTCGCCTCGTCTCTCCTGCTCTCCTGGGGAGTAGGTGCGCCCGTCCCTTCGGTAGTGGGACCCTCAGGAACTGATCGAGGATCCGGCACCATCATGGCCGGAGCCCCCATCATAGGAGGAGCCCTAACCCGAGTCTCTCCTTCTTCGGCCCCAGTCATCTTTGGACCCGGAGGGCGGGGCGGCGTGACGACAACAGCAGTATCAACCCGGATGGTCACCTCAAGCTCCAGAACAGGGACTCCAGCCTGCAGCCTCGTCCGTTCTTCGGCCTCCCTCCTCGGAGTGACCGGCACCACACGGGCAGATGCTGGTGCGCCCTCAATCCGGGCCCGCCTCGAAGGAGGCTCAGCAACCACCCTGGTGGGTAGCGTCTTCTTGAAGACTGGCAATGGCTCACCCTCCGGGAGGATCAACCCTGCACACAGGAGCCAAGAAGGTTAGCCTAAGATAAAGAAAAGAGAAAAGGCAGATGGGGAAAGAGCTGAACTCACCCGGCCTCATCGATGAGTCAACCTTGGTGTCGAGAAGGTTCTGCTCCGATAGCAGGACCTCTAGAGAAGGGACCTGGGCAGTACAAAGCTATTCATAATCATCCTGATCAGTTGTGTAAACCATGAAGATCCGATTGAGGGACCGATCTGGCTCGCTCTAGGCCCAATCAACCCCCTCAATGTCTGCAAAGAAAAATTTGCTCTTCCATCCCTTGATGGAAGAGGGGAGCTCAAATTTGATGCCCTTCGGGCAAGAAGACAGAGACCACCACCCATCCTCGGTTGGATGGCATTTCAGGATGAAAAATACCCTGAATAGGGAAAACCAGGCAACGAACCCGTGGACATGGCAGAGCACGATGAAGGAGAAGATGACCCTAATGGCATTCAGCACCAACTGGGCGGGGACCAGGCGATAGTTATTCAGAATAGACAAGAAGAAAGGATGAAAGGGAAATCGGAGACCCCTGGAGAAGGTCCCCTCATAGAAGGCAAGATGCCCCAGGCCACTGGAAGTGACCCACTTCCCGGGGTGAGGGACCATGAGTCGAACAGAAGATAAGATGCTATAGGTATCCCGGATGGCCCCTAGCTTCACGGTGGAAATCATCGAAGCGACCCCGCCCGGACCTGTTGATTGGACAGACTTAGGAGCTGATTCGAGTAGAAGGGGAGGACAGGTAGGCTGGGATGGAACGGCCCCGGCTCCCCAACGGATACAGGGGGCAGGAAGAGCTGGTCTCTTACTAATCCTAAACTGTGCCCCCTCTGATTCCTCGTCATAGGAGGAGAGCACTACCCTATGGGTGGAAGGATCAGGACAAGACATGCTGCAAAAATGACCTAAGAAGGAAGGAGCCTATCCCAGAAGAAAAAAAGGGAGAAGGACAAAGCCGATCTGGTCTCCTAGAGAAGAGAAGAACGGGTGCAGATCACGGAGAAGGAAGGGTCTGGGCACTGCGACAAGCATGAAGGATTTGAAAGATAGGAAATTTTGAGTAAGAATTTTTTCCTTTTCACTTCGAAAGGGTCCATCAAATCCATGCTATTATGACCCCCTCGCCAACGGATCTGTGTTACGTGCTACCCATCGACGAAAAAGGAGTCCCAGCCGCTCAGAATTCTGTACTAGCATTAACTACTCCTTGGACGTGGCCACGTGGCACCCCCGTACTGGCCGGCGGGGCCATCCCTCGAAGCACCGACGATTGCGGCCGTCATTGCACTGAGTTTTTGCCTTTCCACATCAGCACCACAGTTACTCCCTCCGCCCCGAGCGCCGTGCACTAATAAGCCTCGGGAGTGGGGGCAAATGATATGGTGAGACTACTGACGTGGGTAGCTAGCAGGCACCACATTAAAGAAGACCGCCATGACAGACGCCAAGGCAATACCTCAGCCCGGACTGCTTTGCCGAGCTGAGCTGAGCTCCTACAAGGCGACGAGCCGAGCTCCGTCCTCCGCCAGGTCATGCCCGCGAGCTCGGGATGCCTAGGTCGGAGCCATCCTTCACCCTCCAGAGCAAGACCCTTAGAGGTTAGAGCCCTATGGTCGAGGTCGAGCTCTGCGCTCACCCGCCAATGTGGAGCCTCCCCAAGCACGCGCCCTCTAGACCGGGTCCGTCCTCCACCCTCCAGAACGAGACCCTCGGAGGCTAGAGCCCTGTGGTCGAGGTTGAGCTCAGCACTCACCTGCCAATGTGGAGCCTCTTCGAGCGCGCGCCCTCTAGACCGGGTCCATCCTCCGCCCTCCAGAGCGAGACCCTCGGAGGCTAAAGCCCTGTGGTCGAGGTCGAGCTCAGCGCTCACCCGCCAATGTGGAGCCTCTCCGAGCATGTGCCCTCTGAACCGGGTCCGTCTCCGCCCTCCATAGCAAGACCCTCGGAGGTTAGAGCCCTGTGGTCAAGGTCAAGCTCAGCGCTCACCCGCCAATGTGGAGCCTCTCCGAGCGCGCGCCCTCTGGACTGGGTCCGTCCTCCGCCCTCCAGAGCGAGACCCTCGGAGGCTAGAGCCCTGTGGTCGAGGTCAAGCTCAGTGCTCACCCGCCAATGTGGAGCCTCTCCGAGCGCGCGCCCTCTGGACCGGGCCCACACTCTCCATCAAGGTGACCGCACGAGCTCGGAGCATCTAGACTGGAGCAAGCCTTGCCATCCCGGGACACCGGCGAGCCACCCGAGGACCACGGAATGGCCCCCCCCATGCCGCCATAACTACCTGTTCGGCCATACTTCCAGGGGTATGGGCCAGCCAGAAGGCACGAACCCCTAGTGCGGCGACCCTCGGATCGAGGCTCTGTCAACTTTTCCAGAATGGAGTGACTAGAGAGGATGTCAGAACGAATGGAAGCTTCCCCTACCACCTATCAGGAAAGGCATCTCGTCCATGGCACGGAACCCTATCGCACACGCCTGCCAACCCAGCGAGGATCCTGAGACAAGCACCAAATGGCTAATGTTCAACTACAAAGAACAGTCGACACCCCCAAAAGGGGGGAGGTAACAAACAACAACAATCCACCACCAACATAAGCGCAAGCTCAACCAAGAGGGCGAAGCGCCATCACCAACACCACAACTAAAAAAAAATGAGGGAAACAAGAAGAAGTGGAGGAACAGAAAACCCCTCTATCCCCGTTATCATTCTCCCCCTGCTACGTTTTTGCCTTCACTCACATCTTTCACTCCTTCTAGTACGGAGTCCATCAAGAGCGGCCCGACCAGGAGGATCTGTTCCCCTGGATCGTCACTGACTTGATCGTCGGAGTGCCCCCGCCGGAAATCCCGGGCCGGGTCACTAACCCCTGTTTCACTGGTCCAAGAGCAGATGACCGATAGGCAGCGAAGGGAGCGCACTCTGGCACTAGCAGTAGCTACGGGCCATGACGGTCTTGGTGGAAATACCCGGTAAAATCAAAGTGTAGAGGTTTTAGATTGTGAGCCTGTAAAACAATCCTACTGTATTCGGGTGTGAATATAGTGGAAATCCTAATTTGTATCTTGGATAGTAGACGTAGGAGCGGATTTGCTCCGAACCACTATAATCTTTGGTGTTTGTATTGCTGCCTTTGTCTTTCCATTTAACTTGTGCTTTACATTCATAACCATAGAACCTTTCACTAGGATAAGTTAAATTCTAAAAGCACATATCTGCAATAGTGATTTTTGAAACCCCAATTCACCCCCCTCTTGGGTAGCCACCTGGGCAACAACTAGTATCAGAGCAGTGTCTCTGAATACATTAGAGTAAAGATTGATGGCTCATCCAATGAGTACGTCCTTGGCCGAAAGCCAATCAACCAATAGACCTTCACTCTTCACTGGCACAAATTATGTATACTGGAAAGCCAGAATGAAAATTTATATTCAAGTAGTTGATTTTCAATTATGGAAGGTCATTCTGAAGGGTCCATATATCTCCATGGTTAAAATTGATGGAGTGGACGTTCCAAAACCTGAAGAGGATTGGGATGAACATGACATGAAAATGGGAGAGTTAAATGCCAAAGCAATGAATTTGCTATATTGTGCTTTGGATAGCAATGAGTTTAATCGAATTTCTATTTGCTCTTCTGCAAAGAAAATTTGGGATAAACTTGAGATGACCCATGAAGGAACTTCCCAAGTGAAGTCCTCAAAAATTAATCTTCTTGTGCATAGTTATGAACTATTTAAGATGGAACCTAATGAAACAATCTCTGCCATGTTTTCATGCTTCACTGATATTATTAATGGCTTAAAAAGTCTTGGCAGGGTATATTCCAATGCTGACCTTGTGCAGAAGATTTTAAGATCTCTTCCGGATAAATGGGATCCAAAAGTGACTTCCATCCAAGAAGCAAAAGATTTAAATACTTTACTGCTGGATGAACTGCTAGGATCTCTCATCACTCACGAACTGACTATGCAGCACAGAACTGAGGATGATCAAAAGAAGAAAAAATCTATTACCTTCAAAGCTGCTATGGATTCAAGAAAGGATGATGATGAATCGGAAGAAGAATGCTCCTCCACTGAAAGCGACATGGAAGATGAAAATATTGCCATGGTTGTTAGGAGATTCAAAAGATTCTTGGGAAGATGGAAAGGAAGAAACAATAGGAAATTCCATAAGAACAAAGAATACAGCAAAGAAAGGGACAAGGAAAAAGAAAAAGAAAAAGAAGTGTCGATCTGCTACGAATGCAAAAAACCAGGGCACATTCGACCAGATTGTCCTTTGCTGAAAAAGAGCTTCAAGAAAAAGAAAAAGAAAGCTATGGTAGTGATGTGGAGCGACAGCAAAGCATCCACATCTTCTGAAGAAGAAGAGACCACAAAATCTACGAACTTATGTCTAATGGGTCTTGAGAATGAGGTATCATCCCCTGAGCTTCAAACTGAATTTACTTATGATAAATTAAATTCTGCTTTTCATGATCTGCTTGTCGAATTCAAGAAAGCTGGGATTAAAATTAAATCCTTGAAGAAATAAAATGATTTTTTTCTAAAAGACAAAGATGAAATTTCAAAAAAGAGTAACATTTTACAAAAAGAACTAAATACTTTTTCTGATAATGTTATTGTTTTGAAAACTAAAAAGAATGTTTTAATTGAGACAAACAAAGTTTTAGTTGCCAAGAATAATGATTTAATAAAAGAGGTTGAAAAGCTTAAGCCTCTTGTAGAAAAACTTACTTTGAGTTCTAATAAGCTTGAGCTAATTCTGAATGAGCAAAGAGATTCAAAAAGCAAAGCTGGAATTGGATTTAATGTTTCAAATGCTAAAAGAATTTCAGCAACAAAATTTGTATCTTTAAAAGCTTCAGTTTCAAATATTAAATCTCAAAAAGCTTTTTCATCAAATTCTGTTTCAAAAGGCTTAAAGTACATTCATAAGAATTCTACTCAAAAATCTTTCAAACCAAACATATCCATTTTTGCATCTGCTAAAGCTTCAAAGCATGCATCATTCAAAAATGATAAAATTGTTTGCTATGCATGTCATAGATTTGGGCACAAATTTCATCAATGCAATTCTTTGAAAAATTCCAAAATTGGTGCATTGAAATATAGAATTGTTTGGATTCCAAAAGGAACCAATTTTGCTAACCCGAAAGGATCCAAGTTAGCTTGGGTGCCTAAAACCACTCCTTGATTGTTTTGCAGGATTATCTTGTAGCGCTGAATACTAAGAAATGATGGTATCTAGACAGCGGCTGTTCAAATTCATATGATCGGTGAAAAAGAGCAATTTATCACCCTACAAATGAAAGGAGGATCGATTACTTTCGATGATAATGGCAAGGAAAAAATAATCGGAATCAGTAAGATCAAGATAACCCCCTGTAATTTTATTGAAGATGTGTTACTAGTAGATAAATTGAAGCATAATTTATTAAGTATTAGTCAACTTTGTGAGAATGGCTTCAAGGTTATCTTTGAATCATCTATGTGTATAGTAACTAACTCTCTTGACTTTAGCAATAAATTCATTAGTCATAGACTTGGAAATATTTATTTGGTAGATCTAGATAATCTAGCCATGACTAGTAGTTCCAGTCTAGTAGCAATGAATGCTAAGACCAAGGAGTCTTGTTTACTGTGGCATATACGATTAGGTCATGCTAGCATGCATATAATTGCCAAATTAATTTTAAAGAATCTAGTTAGAGGTTTGCCATATTTTAAAGTTGATCTTGATTATGTATATGATGCTTGTCAATTAGGCAAATAAATTAGGGGGAGTTTTAAATCGAAAAATGTTATTTCAACTACTTGACCCCTTGAGATACTTCACATGGACTTATTTGGACCAACTAGGACCACAAGCCTAGGAGGTATGAAATATGGCATTGTGATTATAGATGACTTCTCTAGATTCACATGGATATTATTTATTACACATAAAGATGAAACCTTTGATGTATTTCAAAAATTTCACAAAAAGGTTTCAAACGAGAAAAATCTTTCTATTATTTCTACAAGAAGTGATCACATGACTGAATTTCAAAATCAATTTTTTGATGAATATTGCACTGAGCATGGCATTGATCATAACTTCTCTACTCCTAGAACACTATAACAAAATGGTGTTGTAGAGAGAAAGAATAGGACTTTGAAAGAAATGGCCCGAATCATGTTGTGTGAAGGCAATCTTTCAAGATATTTTTGGACAGAAGCAGTGAACACTGCTTGTTACATATTGAACTGTGTTTTGATATGCCCAATTTCAAAGAAAATCCCCTATGAGCTTTGGAATGGAAAAAAACCTAATATTAACTACTTTTATGTTTTTGGATGTAAATGCTTTGTGTTGAATAATGGTAAAGATAACCTAGAAAAATTTGATGCAAAATCTGACGAATCCATATTCCTTGGTTATTCACTGCACAGCAAAGCATATAGAGTATTTAATAAAAGGACTCTTGCTGTTAAAGAGTCAATTCATGTTATTTTTGATGAAGCTAATCCCTCACCATCTAGAAAAGATGAGTGTGTAGACAACGATGTAGGTACACTACAAAAGGAGATGGAAGATCTAAGCATACAAGACATGCCAACATAAGAAGGAAATGAAGTGGTAAGTAAGGATCATACTGATTTACCAAAGGAATGGAAGTATATAACTCATATCCTAAAGACTTAATTATTGGTGATCCTTCTCATGGTGTTAGGACTAGGTCTGCATATAGAGATGCACATGACTACCTAGCCTTTATTTTTCAAATTGAACCACATAGTTTAGAAGAAGCTGAAACTGATCCAAACTGGATGATGGCATGTATGAAGAATTGAACCAGTTTGAAAGGAATAATGTTTGGACTCTTGTTAGTAGACCTCTAGACCATCCCATTATAGGAACCAAATGGATCTATAGGAACAAATTAGATGAGAATGGTAAAGTTATGAGAAATAAAGCAAGGTTGGTAGCTAAAGGGTACAACCAAGAAGAGGGCATTGATTTTGATGAAACTTATGTACCTGTAGCAAGACTAAAAGCCATTAGATTACTTCTTGCATTTGCTTACTACATGAATTTCAAACTTTTCCAAATGGATATAAAAAGTGCTTTTCTAAATGGATTTATTTCTGAACAAGTTTTTGTAGAACAGCCACCAGGTTTTGATAATCATACTTTTCCAAATCATGTGTTTAAACTAAATAAAGCTTTATATGGTTTGAAACAAGCACCTGGGGTCTGGTATGATAGACTTAGCAAATTTTTGCTTGAAAATGATTTCAAAAGAGGAAATGTTGACAAAACTCTTTTCATTAAGAAAAAAGATAATGATATGTTAGTTGTACAAATTTATGTTGATGACATTATATTTGGTGCAACTAATAAAAATCTTTGTGGAGAATTTGCTGAGTTGATGCAGGACGAGTTTGAAATGAGCCTTATGGGTGAACTCAACTACTTCCTTGGACTACAAGTAAAACAAACAAAGGAAGGAATTTTTATAAACCAAGCCAATTATATCAACGAAATAATCAAAAAGTTTGGCATGGAGATAAGCAAAGAGGCTAGCACACCCATGAGCCCTACCTGCAGACTAGACAAAGATGATGATGGTTGTAACATCAATCAAAAGCTCTATCAAGGTATGATTGGATCGTTGTTATATCTTACTGCCAGTAGACCTGATATCTTGTATAGTGTATGTATGTATGCTCGTTTTCAATCAAATCCTAAGGAATCACATATGCTTGCTGTTAAAAGAATTATCAAATATCTAAGAGGTACAAGTAATTTAGGTCTTTGGTATTCTAAATAATCTTCTTTAAATTTAATTGGTTTTTTAGATGCTGACTATGCTGGTTGTAAAATTGATAGAAAGAGCACTAGTGGTACATGCCAATTTCTAGGATTGAGTTTAATCACATGTCACTGTAAGAAACAAAACTCCGTAGCATTATCCACTGCTGAGGCAGAGTATGTTGCTGCTGGTAGTTGTTGTGCTCAAGTGCTTTGGATTAAACAACAGCTAGAAGACTTTGGTGTTATACAATATAAAATTCCTATCAAATGTGATAATACAAGTACTATAAATTTAACTAAGAATCCTGTTCAGCATTCAAGAACTAAGCACATTGAAATTGGGCACTATTTTATAAGAGATCATGTATTGAATAATGATATTATACTTGAATTTGTGCCAACTGAAAATCAACTTGCTGATATTTTTACCAAACCTTTAAATTATGATAGATTTGCAATGATTAGATGTGACTAGGTTTGTGTGACCCTCTTTAGGAATCTCAACCTAAGTTCCTACAAAATTAAGGAAACATTATCTAAATAACCTCCACATCCCATTTTTTTTTGTAAAAAGTTTTGAGTAAAGGCTTCAATTCATTTTTGTGCTCCCTCTACTTGAGCCGACTCGAGTAGAAGACTTGTTATTGAGCTGACTTGGATGTCGGGTCAACTCTTCCTTAAGTCGAGCCGTAGGGTTATTTCTTTACAATTCATTCTTCGATCTTCATTGTTTCCCTCCGAAATATCTCTTCCGGAAAATCCTTCCCTTCCAAATCCTTTGGATCACTTTATTTTGTGGGAATGGCTCCAAGAAAGGCTGTTGGAAAGAGATCTCGTCAAGAAATTGAGCAAGCTTCGTAGGAGAGGTGCTCTAAATTCTAGGAAGAAAGCTCCTCACGGGTTCCGGCTCAATCAGTTGAAGAACCAAGCCTTCCCTCTCCTCGTCAGCAGATATCTTTGGCAATGCGACCCGTCACAACAGGTAGACAGATCCTATTTCAGTTTCTCAAGGAAATAGGGTTAATTGTTGGAGACTTAATTGAGAATCAGGGTTGGGATTTTATGTGCTCTTTGAATATTCTTACTTATCCCAATCTAGTTAGAATACTTTATGAGAATTTAAGATTTGGAGAGCATCACATTGAAGCAATTGTAAAAGAGAAAAGAATCATAATTTATGAAGAAAGTCTGGGTAGTATGTTAGAAATGCCTTTAGAAGGAATTGAACACTTAGTTCTAAAGGATAGAATAAGGCTAAACTATTTTGGAACAAGAAAATGTGAATAATATTGGTATTCTGAAAGCTAGCTCCCTATCTATGTAAATAAGACTTCACAGCTTTATTAGTCGAATTTTCCTACCTAGAATAGGACGGTTCGATTAGGTTAGTGAAAGAGATTTATGTTTTATGGAGCTGGTGATACATGGTGATAAGATTAACCTTCCTACAATAATGTTATCTCAAATGAAGGAAGCTATTAGAAAAGTGAAAGCTTGTCTGCCTTATGGAATGATTTTGGCACTATTCTTCCAAGCTGCACATGTGGACTTATCTGATGAAGACAGCAAACCTCTTCTACATACCGATACATACATAGCCAAAACATTACAAAGAATGGGTTATCTATTTTCTGATGGTATCTGAAAGAAGAAGTCTGATAATCCTGCTAATATTGAAGAACTTGAAGAAGAAGGTGAGATGAGGGCTGGTGAGGACATTACAATGCCTATTCCTCAGTCATGGCCTCAGCCAGACTCACCTGATCTGATAGGTTTTGATGTTCCTGTACATGATGCTTCGATATCTGACTTGACACCTACTGTACCTGCTTCTATTCAGATAGCTTCTGATATTCCTTTACCTAAAACTGCTGCTCCTGCACCTACTTTTGACACATCAGCTTTGCAGGACTTTATTTCATAACAAATGGGTACTCTAACTGACACACTCACTTGCACAATGACTAACATGTTTGGAGAGTTTTGCTAGTCAGTTAAGATAATACTATATCAGTTTGGAGGACAAATTAATGATCTGCGTAGCAGAGTGGATAGTCTTGAATCCTCCAAAGGTGCAACCAGTGCAACTCAGCCAGACATTCAACCCATACTTGATTTGATTTCATCCAGTTCTGAATCTATTAAAAGCTCTGTTAATACTGCACTTGAAGCATTCAGGACTGAAATAGATAATCTAAGATTTAAAGTGGGTTCAATGGAAGAAGGTAGAAGAATGGAAGAAGATTATACCAAAGGGATTGGAATATTGAGAGCTGAATTTGGAAAATTGAGAGGATCTGCAGAGGCATTTGCAAATGTGCAGGCATCTGAATTAGTCCAACTGCACAAAGAACTGAAGAAATTGGAAGAAGAAGTGGACACTATACAATTCAAGATAGATCAGCTATCAAGCCGAGTCATTGCCGCATTTGCAGTTCCTCAATCTAGACCTAAGCCTCAGCCTTCAACCTTTGCTGGTCAGTCTGCCCATCCCAGACAGCCAGCTCCACACCTTAGGCCTCAGGGATCCCATTATGCTCCTTCACCATCCGATGTTCTAGATCCAGACCCCATTGCTTCTATGCGTCCTGGCATCCAAATTCCGAGTTGATCTACCACCACTAGAGTAGATTTAGATAGTGATTAAATGTACTATCTTTCATATTTTGCACCTTGTATTGAAAATCTCCAATTAAAATGAAAACTTTTTTGGTATTTACAAGACTTCTCATGAATTATTCTTTATGTTTATGCAATGTCTAAATTTTAAGAAGAATATCAAAATGAAATTGAGAAAGTAAAATTATCTCAAACAAATTTTAAATACTTTCTCATTTTGTTTCAAAATCTGAGCTTCATTATAAATTCTTTTTTGATTGTTTGACCAAAAGGGAGAGAAGTTTATGAAGATGTTCTTGCATGAAAAGGATAAAACCTCATGCTTCTATTTTTCTTATGCTCTGATACATGAAACATAATATGCTTCATTGATATGTTTAGAAAACTGAACATTAATCTTTCAAAATATGATCTAATTTATGAAAGATATGCTCTAATTCTTGAAAATTTTCTTAGCACATATGTTTTGATACATAAAGTTCTTGTTAAGCACTGATACATAAAGTTTTCTTAGAAACTTTGATATATGAGCTCTGAACAATGAAATTTTCATGAAATGCTGGAGAAAAACATTGTCTTGCATGGAAAGTTTGTTAAAATATGGAGTATCTTATTAAGGGGGAGATTACCTCTCATTGCTTTAATTCTCCTTCCATGGTTTGACATTAATGAAAGTTGAGCATATCATAAAAATGTATTGTTCAAAATTAGAGTCAATTCTTTCTACTTGTTTATACATTCTTGCAAATACAATTATACAAGTAAATGTAAAGTTTTATCTTACTTTTTTAAGCCGGTATTTTGTTATTGTTGCCTCCAAGATCGTCGTGGCCCATAGCTGCTGCCGCCGGAGTGCGCTCCCTTCGCCGTCTGGCGGTCCTCTGCTCCTAGACCTGCGAAATAGGAGTTAGTGACCCGGGCCGGGATTTCCGGTGGGGGCACTCCGACGGTCAAGTCAGTGACGATCCAGGAGAACAGATCCTCCTGGTCGCGTCCCTCTTGATGGACTCCGCTCTAGGAGGAGTAAAAGATGTGTGTGAAGGTGAAAACGTAGCAGGGGGAGAATGATAGTGGGGACAGAGGGGTTCCCTGTTCCTCCGCCTCTCCTTATTTCCCTCGTTTTTCCTCAACTGTGGTGGAGGCAGCGCTTCACCCTCTTAGTCGAGCTTGCGCTTGTGTTGTTGGTGGGTTATGGTTACTGTTACCGTTACTGTTGTTGTTACATCCCCCTTTCGAGAATGCAGATCGTTCTTTGTAGTTGAAAGTGGTTGTCAGATGCTTGCCTCGGGATCTTCGCTGGGTTGGCAGGCCCGTGTGGCAGGATTCCGTGTCGTGGACGGGACGTCTTTCCTGACAGGTGGTGGGGGAAGCTTTCCTCCATTCTAACATCCTCTCCGGTCGCCCCATTCCGGGAAGCTTGGCAGAGCCTCGATCCGGGGGTCACCGCCCTAGGGGTTCGTGCTCTCTGGCTGACCCATCCCCCTGGGAGTATGGGTGGATAGGTAGTTATGGCGGTATGGGGGGCACCGTTCCGTAGTCCTCGGGCAGCTCGTCAGCATCCCGGGATGGCAAGGCTTGCTCCGATCTCGATGCTCCGAGCTCGTGCGGTCACCATGGTGGAGGAGGGAAGAGAGCGGGCTCAGTCCAGAGGGCGCGTGCTCGGAGAGCCTCCACGTTGGCAGGTGAGCGCTGAGCTCGACTCCGACCACAGGACTTTAACCTTCGAAGGTCTCGCTCTGGAGGGCGGAAGGCGGACCCGGTCCAGAGGGCGCGCGCTCGGAGAGGCTCCACGTTGACGGGTGAGCACTAAGCTCGACTCTGACTACAGGGCTCTAACCTCCGAGGGTCTCGCTTTGGAGGGCAGAGGGCGGACCCGGTCCAGAGGGCGCGCGCTCGGAGAGGCTCCATGTTGGTGGGTGAGCGCTGAGCTCGACTCCGACCACAGGGCTCTAACCTCTGAGGGTCTCGCTCTGGAGGGCGAAAAGCGGACCCGGTTCAGAGGGTGTGCGCTCGAAGAAGCTCCATGTTGGTGGGTGAGCACCGAGCTCGACTCTGACCACAGGGCTCTAACCTCCGAGGGTCTCGCTCTGGAGGGCAAAGGGTGGACCTGGTCTAGAGGGCGCGCACTTGGAGAGGCTCCACGTTGGCAGGTGAGCGCTAAGCTCGACTCCGACTACATGGCTCTAACCTCTGAAGGTCTCGCTCTGGAGGGTGGAAAGCAGATCCGGTCCAGAGGGCGCGCACTCGGAGAGGCTCCACGTTGACGGGTGAGCGTTGAGCTTGACTCCGACCATAGGGCTCTAACCTTCGAGGGTCTCGCTCTGGAGAGTAGAGGGCGGACCCGGTCCAAAGGGCGCGCACTCGGAGAGGCTCCATGTTGGCGGGTGAGCACTGAGCTCGACTCCGACCACAGGGCTCTAACCTCTGAGGGTCTCACTCTGGAGGGCAGAGGGTGGACCCGGTCCAGAGGGCGCACGCTTGGAGAGGCTCCACGTTGGCGGGTGAGCGCTGAGCTCGACTCCGACCACAAGGCCTTAACCTCCGAGGGTCTTGCTCTGGAGGGCGGAAGGCGGCTCCGGCCTAGGCATTCCGAGCTCGCGGGCCCGACCTGGCGGAGGACAGAGCTCGGCTCGTCGTCTTGAGGGAGCTCAGCTTAGCTCGGCAGGGCGGTCCAGGCTAAGGTGTTGCCTTGGCATCTGATGCGACGGTCTCCTTTAACATGGTGCCTGTCAGCTACTCTCGTCAACGACCTCGCCACATCATTTGCCCCCCACTCCCGACGCTCATTAGTGCACGGTGCTCAGGCCGAAGGAAGTAATTGTGGTGCTGACGTGGAAAGGCGAAGATCCGGCGCAATGATGGTCATGGTTGCTAGCGCTTCGAGAGATGGCCCTGCGGACCAATGCAGGGATGCCATGTGGCCACGTCTGAGGAGTAGTTAATGCTGGCGCAGAATTCAGAGAGGCCGGGATGCCTTTTTCACCGATGGGTATCATGTGGCGCGGATCCGTTGGCGAGGGGGTCATGATAGCGCTGATTTGATGGGCCCTTTCGAAGTAGAAAGAAAGATTTTTACTCAAAACTCCCATTCTTTCAAATCCTTCATGCTTGTTGCAGTACCTGGACCCTTCCTTTTCCATGATCTACTTCCGCTCTTCTCTTCTCTAGGGGACTAGATCAGCCCGGTCCTTCTTCTTCCTTTCCCTTTGGGGTAGGCTTCTTCTCTCGAGTTTCTCCTTAGGTCATTTCTGCAGGATGTCTCGTCCCGATCCTTCTGTTCAAGGGGTAGTGCTTTCCTCCTCCGATGTGGAGTCGGAGGGTACACAGTTTAGGATTAGCAGGAGATCGGCTCTTCTCGTCCACCCCGTGTCCATTAGAGAGCCAGGGGTTGTTCCTTCTCATTCCACCTGTCTTCCTCTCCTACTCGAGCCATCTTCTGAATCTGTCTGGTCAACAGGTCCGGGTGGGGTTGCCTCGATGATTTCCATCACGGAGTTGGGGGCCATCCGAGATGCCTATGGCATCCCATCTTCTATCTGGCTCATGATCCCCTGCTCGGGGGAGCGGGTCACTTCCAGTGGTCCGAGCCATCTCGCCTTTTATGAGGAGACCTTCTCTGGGGGTCTCCGGTTTTCTTTTCATCCCTTCTTATTATCTGTCTTGGACAACTACCGCTTAGTCCCGGTGCAGTTGGTGCCGAACGCCATTAGAGTCATCTTCTCCTTCATTGTACTTTGTCATGTCCATGGGTTCGTCGTCCAATTTTTCCTGTTCAGGGTATTTTTTACCCTGAAACGCTACCCGACTAATGACGGGTGGTGGTCCTTGTCCTCTCTCCCGAAGGGCATAAAGTTTGAGCTCCCCTCTTCCATTAAAGGGTAGAAGAGAAAATTTTTCTTCGCGACCGTCGAGGGGGTCGACTGGGCCTGGAGCGAGCCGGATTGATCCCCCAATCGAATCTCCGTGGTTGACGCAGCTGATCAGGATGACTATGAGCAGCTCCGCACCGCCCAGATCCCTTCTCTAGAGGTCCTGCTGTCAGAGCAGAACCTTTTTGATGCCAGGGTCGACCCGTCAATGGGGCCGGGTGAGTACAGTTCTTTCCTCCATATATGTTTTTCTCTCTTTTCTTCATCTTGGGCTAACCTTCTTGGCCCCAGGGTATAGGGACAATCTTCTCGAAGGGCGAACCGTTGTCAATCTCTAAGAAGAGGCCGGCCACCGGGATGGCCGCTGAGCCTCCTCCGAGGCTTGCCCGAATTGAGCATGCACCGGTGTCTGCCCCCGCTGTGCCAGTTGCCCCGTGGAGGGAGCTCAAGGGGGCTCCTGGGTCATCCACGATGCCAGGTTCAAGTCAGCAGGTGGTTCAGGAAGCCGAAGGACGGACGAGGCCACAAACCGAAGTCCTTGTTCTGGAACCTGAGGCGACCATCCGGGTTGATGCTGCTATCGCTGCCATGCTGCCCCGCTCTCCGGGCCCGAGGATGATTGAGGCTAAGGGAGGAGAGGCCCGTGCTAGAGCTCCTCCTGCTACGGGGGCTTCGATCGTGACAATGCTGGGTCCTCGACCAGTTCCTGGGGGCCCCACCTCAGGAGGGATGCGCGCACCTGCTCCCCGAGAGAGCAGGAGAGACAAGGCGAGGCACCGCCTTCCGTTTAAGCTGGGGCCGGAGAGCTCCTTGGCTGACAACCGCGCCACAGCTGCTCGCATGATGGATTTCTCCATCTAGCCACGTGACCAGGAGGAGATGGCCGGGCTGCGGTTTGGGGATGTGATTGACAGCATCTTTTCCTAGCTCTACACGGTAAGTAACTTTATCCTTCTTCTTCTTTTCTTCTTCATTTTTTTTTTTAATCTTTTCATATGGTGCAGATCGGTGTCGAGGCCCTTTTTATCAGGAGCAGCTGCCAGAACTGGGAGCGAGCTGAGTAGCAACAGGTGGCCGAGATCGCGTCACTGAAGGCCGACCTGAAGGGGAGGGCCGACTCCAAAGGGGCACTTGACCGGCGGGTCAAGGACCTCGAAAGGCAGCTCGTCGACTCTAAGGGACGAGCGAAGGAGCTCCAGGAGAGCCTTGACCACGAGTAGGGGCAGTCAAGGAGGAAGGCCGAGGAGCTTGCTAAAGTCGAGCAGAGGTTGGGCGTGTTTAACGCCGAGGCGGCCCGGTAGAAGGGGATTGCCCAGTCCCTCCAGGCCCGGCTAGCGGCTGAAAAGGAGAAGTCAGCTGCGGCCCAAAGGGCGGCCGAGGAGGCGGCCAGGTCAGCCGGGGATGCCAAGCGTGAGGCGGCCGCGGTGAAGAAGGAAGCCGAGGAGGTGGTCGCGAGGTACAGGTCCTCGGAGGAGTTTCTCACCGAGATCCAACAGACGGCGTCAGACTCCTTCTTCAAGGGCTTCATGTACCTGCGCCACCTGGTCGAGGGATTCGTCTCGGTCGAGGGTCGCAGCAGCCTCGACTATCCCGGCACTTCAGACCAAGAGGTGGGTGCTGAGGAGGCCATTGCTCCCGAGTCTTCTATGCCAGCCGAGGTCGGGGCCATGCCACCTGAACCCGGAGCCGTGCAGCCGGAAGCCCCTGCTGATGGAGACTCCCAGCCTGGCGGTCTGGCTGGAGAGTAGTTACTTTTACCTCCTTTGTACCTTGTTTCTTTTCTGTACTTGGCAGGGCCACCTAGCATGTCGAGGGCCCGCAGGATGCTTGTAATTGATACTTAATCAATAAAGCATAAACTTTCTCGCAACCAGTTTCTTGGTCTAGCTCTTCTTTTCTTTCTCTCTTTCTTTCACTCCCCTCCTTTTTTTTTCTTTTTGATGAGTGGGGAGATCAGAGAGGAGGGGCCTCACCTTGCCTGGGGTTGAGTTGTTAGACTTCAATGCCGGTAAGTTGGGCGCAAGTTGATGGCACTTGAGAGCTGCTGGGCTCGAAGTTTCCTTGGCCAGAGATCTGAGCTCCGGTCTTGGGCTAGCATCCTAGAGCTGGGCTCGGGGATGTTGGTGACTTAGAGCTGCGTGGCTCGAAGTTCCCTTGACTGGAGATCTGAGCTCTGGTCTTGGGCTGGCATCCTGGAGCTGGGCTCGGGGATGTTGGTAACTGAGAGCTGCATGGGGCTCGAAGTTCCCTTGGCCGGAGATCTGAGCTCTAGTCTTGGACTGGCATCCTAGAGCTGGGCTCAGGTACGTTGGTGACTGAGAGCTGCGTGGCTCGAAGTTCCCTTGGCTGGAGATCTGAGCTCCGGTCTTGGGCTTGAGGAGTGGTAGCTTTGTTGCTGTGCTTCCCTCTCGTTCTCATTCTTTCCTTCCCCTCTATCTTTTTGATGAGCGGGGAGATCAGAGAAGAGGGTTCTTGCCATGTTTCCCTCTCGTTCTCTTTCTTTCCTTCCCCTCTCTTTTCTTTCTTTCTTTTTTTTTTTTTAGAGGGGGGTGGGGAGATCAGAGAAGAGGGTGCTTGCCGTGTTCCCCCTCTCGTTCTCTTTCTTTCCTTTCCCTCTTGTCTTCTTTTTGAGTGGGGAGATCAGAGAAGAGGGTTACATGACTTGATTGCCTTGGAGCTAGGCTCGAGGCCTTCCTGGCCGGAGAGCTTGGCCCCGGTCCAGGGATTGCCTGAGGGCTTGGCTCAGGTCTTTGGCGCCTTGGAGCTAAGCTCGAGGCGTTGATGGGAGCTGCTTGGCCCCAAGATCTCTTGGCATCTCGGAGCTGGGCTCGGAGGTGTTTGAGATTGAGAGCAGCTTGGCTCGAAATTTCCTTGACATCCTGGAGCTAGGCTCGAGGATGCTTGACATTTGAGAGCTACGTGGCTCGAAGGTCCCTTGGTCGGAGGTCTGAGTTCCGGTCTTGGGTCGGCATCCTGGAGCTGGGCTTGAGGACATTGTTGATTAAGAGTAGCATGGCTCAAAGTTTCCTTGACGTCCTGGAGCTAGGCTCGAGGATGCTTGAGATTTGAGAGCTGCGTGGCTCGAAGGTCCCTTGGCCAGAGGTCTGAGCTCCGATCTTGGATCGGCATCATGGAACTGGGCTCAAGGATGTTGTTAATCAAGAGCAGCATGGCTCGAAGTTCTCTTGACATCTTGGAGCTAGGCTCGGGGATGCTGTTGGAATTTTCCTGCAAGACAATTAGACACTTGCGCAAGGAAAAAACCATTGTCATTATTATTATGGCTGGGAAACCTTACACTATTGATAGTATTTCTGTAAGTTGCAGGCATTCCACGTTCTGGGGAATCTGGCGCCACCGAGATCTTCAAGGTAGTAGGCCCCTTGTGAGAGGGCCTTAGCCACTTTGTAAGGGCCTTCCCGGTTCGGTGAAAGCTTGCCACACTCTCTGGGCTTAGACGCCTCCGCCCGCCGTAGCACCAAGTCTCCGGGCTTGAAAGCTTTTGGCCTGACGCAGGCATTGTAGTGCTGGGCTACTCATTGCCGGTAGGCCGCCATCCATAGCCGGGCTTTGTCCCTTGCCTCTTCAAGAAGGTCCAGGTTAAGCAGGAGGTGCGTCGAGTTCCGCGCCTTGTCGTACTGCTGCACCCGCAACGTGGGCACACCAAGCTCGACTGGGATGACTGCTTCGGCACCGAAAACAAGGCTGAAGGGCATCTCGTTGGTCGCCATCCTGGATGTTGTGTGGTAAGCCCATAGGATGCTCGGGAGTTCTTCTGCCCACCTGCCCTTAGCCTGGTCCAGCCGGTTCTGAGTCCTTGAAGGATGGTCTGGTTGGTCACCTCCGCCTCTCCATTCGTTTGAGGGTGAGCCACTGAGGTGAATCGATGCTGGATGCCGTGCTCGACGCAGAATCTTTCGAACTCACGATTGTCAAATTATCACCCGTTGTCGGTGATGATATAGTGGGGAAGCCCGAAACGACAAATAATCGACTTCCAAAAGAATTGGCGGACATTGGCTTCCACGATCTGAGCTAGCGGCTCTGCTTCGACCCACTTGGTGAAGTAGTCGATCGCCACCAGTAGAAACTTTCGCTGCCCTGGTGCTAGGGGAAACAGTCCCAAGATGTCCATTCCCCACTGGGTAAAGGCCAAGGGGCTGAGAGTTGGGAGATCGGTGCCACCGACTGGCACTGTATATTTTCATGGCGCTGGCACTTGTTACACCTTTTTACGAAGTCGGTGGCATCCTCCCTCATGGTCTCCCAAAAGTATCCTTGGCGGAGAGCTTTATAAGCCAGTGTTCTCCCTCCCATGTGGTTCCCGCAAAGGCCCTCATATATCTCTTGGAGCATGAAGGTTGCCTCGGCGGGCCTGAGGCATCTCAGGAGTGGGTAGAGTAAGATTGGCAGTAGAGCTAGCCCTCCATTAGGACGAAACGGGAGGCCTTCTTGACGAGGGCAGCTTCCGTGCGGTCTTCGGGCAAGGTGCCATCGGTGATGTACCGGACGTACTTGTCCATCCAGCTCAGCTCGGGGGTGACTTGATGTACCTCTGCTGAGCTCTCGTAGCTGGGACTTTTGATGTATTTGATGTAGGCGCGTCCTAGCGACGAGTCCGGCAAGGTCGCGAGCCTGGACAACGCATCCACGCGCGCATTCTTCCCTCGGTGGATGTGGAAAATGCTGAAGCATCGGAGGCCTGCCATGCTCACGTGAACCTACTCCAGGTACTTCATCATCTGGGCATCTCTCGCTTCATATTCTCCGGAGACTTGTCCGGCAACCAGTTGGGAGTCGGTGAAGACTTTCATGATGGGGGACTAATATGCATGAAATTCTTTTTGTATGTTTTATGTGTGGGGTTAGGTGATTAATTCCCAAATTTCAGATCAAAATTAGTTGTAGGGAATTTTGTATGAATTTTTGAAGCCAAGCATGCAGATTAGAACCTAGAAAAGTACTAAAGAAGGATCGCTGGGGCTGAGAAGCCTCGGTTAGGGCAAGTTCTCCTACAATAATAAGACTGGAGGTAGAGGGGGTGTACCTGACAACGTCTGAAGTACCCGGTGAAGATCACAGTGAAGAGATCTCTCATTCCTCAATGGATGTGGCCTGGAAAATCGAGCCAAAGACCCGCGGATACCCGGCTTTCTGCTCGGTGGTCCGATTGAGGCGTGGCTGGAGTCATTGGATTCGTAGGAACTCGGGGACCTGCAAACAACCTGTCAGGGGTTAGAAAACTCACAAAAAAACAAGAAAACAAAGGAAAAACAGCATGGGAAGGCTTCTTTTGGAGTGGGTGTCCAGGGATCTGGAGGGTTTGTTGGCAGTAGGAAGATGATTGCAAACACCGGGAAGAAGAACTCTCACAAACCCCTTTATGCACACAGCAGGGTATCACACAACTCAATAGAAGAACTCAAGGTTTTAATTCATATAAAAAAGTGAGTTTCATACAAGAGGCTAGGGTCCCTTAAATAGACCCTTAACCTTGGGCTCCAAGTAAGGGCACTTTAGACTTTACATAGGACTCCTTTTCCTTTTCAAACTCTAATTGGAATACAAGGTAAATAGGTAGAAAACTTCAACTCAAACACTCTCCTCTTGTCCTTCTCTTGGTCGGCCAAGGTGGTGACCATAAGTGGCCGACTAAGAGGGGAGGTGACCCTAGGGAGGGGCACCCTAAATTCTACCTGGGCCTAGGCTGGCCCAAATTCCTTCTAGCTGGTCCAGGGTTTCAAATTTGTTCCTGATTTTGTCTTCTCTTGCTGGACTCTTCAAGTCTTCAAGCTGGGTTGGACTTGGGCTTAACTTTTATGTCTTCAATTAGGTTGAACTTGGTCTTCACTTGTATGATGTGGTCTTGAGTCTTCAATCTGATTGGACAGGACTCAAAAATTGAAATTAGCTCAACATGAGCTGACTAGTACTGAACTGAACTAGCTCAACAAGAGCTGGACTAATTACAGGACTCAAATGTAGCTGGACTAAGCTTTATTATAGGGGACTCAAATATTAACTAAGTGATCTACAAAGGGTTGAGAAGCCTCTGCCTTATTCTGGTGCCTTTGGTGTCCCCACCATTTCAAGTCCTGCACACCCAGCTCGTGGGAGACTCTCAGGTCCACGAGCAGTGCCTCGTATTCCGCCTGATTATTGGTAGCAGCGAACTTGAAGCGGAGGGCGCATTCTGCCACAACCTCATCACTGTTAGTTAGGATGAAGCCCGCTCCGCTCCCGCTGGAATTGATGCTCCATCTACATGGAGGATCCAGGGCTCTTCTCCTGGCCAGGGCTCCGTTGCTATCTTCTCTGGCTCCTCGGTGAACCCGGTGCACTCGACCATGAAGTCGGCTAGGACTTGGGCCTTTTGTGAAGACCTCGGTTGGTACGCTATGTTGAATTTGCTAAGCAGTAGCGACCACTTGGCCAACCTCCTAGAGGTCTCAGGTCGGCTGAGTATGGTCCTCAGTGGCTGGTCCATCACGACCACTATTGGGTATGCTTGGAAGTAGAGCCTGAGGTGCTTAGCAGACATTATTAGTGCAAAAATGAGTTTCTCGGAGCGAGAATACCTGATCTCCGCATCGCGGAGGACTTTGCTGGTGTAGTACCCCGGCTTTTGAGATTTGTCCTCGTCTGTGCGGACGAGAACCGAGTTGATAGCTCCCGGTGTAACTGCCAGGTATAGTAAAAGCTCCTCTCCCTCCTCTAGCCTAGAGAGCAATGGGGGGGAGGCGAGGAAGTTCTTCAACTCCTCGAAGGCTGTCCTGCACTCCTTGGTCCAGTTGAAGTCGTGCATCTTGCGCAGTGCCTTGAAAAATGGCAGGCAACAATCAGCCGACCTCGAGATGAATCTACTGAGGGCGGTGACACACCCCGTTAGCCACTGGACCTGCTTCTTGGAGGTCGGGTGTTCCATGTCAACGATGGCTTGCACCTTCTCCAGGTTTGCCTCGATGCCCCTCTAGGTGACCATGAAGTCGAGGAACTTTCCTGCCGCCACCCCGAAGGCGGACTTCGCCGGGTCAGCTTCATATGATGTCGCCACAAGTTGTGGAAGGACCCAGTGAGGTCAACTACATGGCTCGAGCCCAGCCTGCTCATGACGAGCATATCATCCACATACACTTACATGTTGCAACCGATTTGATCCTTGAAGACCTTACTGACCAGGCACTGATAGGTGGCCCATGCATTCTTCAGACCAAAAGGCATCATCTTGTAGTAGTCGGTGATGAAGGCGGTGTGCTCCTCGTCTTCTGGATGCATGCAGATCTGATTGTACCTGGAGAACGCATCCATGAAGGAGAGAAGCCGGTGGCCAGAGGTAGCGTCCACCAGCTGGTCGATCTTCGGGAGAGGGAAACTGTCCTTCGGGCAAGCTTTATTGAGGTCGGTGTAGTCGACATAGATCCTCCATTTGCCATTATTCTTCCTGACCATCACCATATTTGCCAGCCAGCTCGGGTACTGGATCTCTCAAACAAAATCGACAGCCAGGAGTTTATCAACTTCCTCCTTGATAGCTGCCTATCTCTCCAGGACAAAACTTCTCTTCTTCTGCCGAACTGGTTTGTGCTTTGAGTCAACACTCAATTTGTGAGTAATGATGTCAGGAGGGATACCTGGCATGTCCGCCGCCGTCCAGGCGAACACATCTGCATTCGCCCATAGGAATTCCAGCAGTTGGGCCCTCTCCTCCTCGAGTAGCTGGGCTCCGATCTGCACTATCTTCGTGGGGTTGTCTCCAAGTGGATAAGAGAGTAGGTGCTCGATCGAGCCTCCCCTGGGGTCTTGGGCCCTTTGGTCGAGGTTATCCATGCTAGGGTCATCCCGGGGGACCTTGGCCCCAGGGAGGGTCTGGAAACAATGCTGCACCGGCTGGGGTGCTCCCCTCATCTCCCCGACACCATAGGGAGTTGTGAACTGTACAAGTAGCCTCTTGGTGGAGACAACGGTGTTGAGCAAATTAAGCCCGGGCCAGCCCAATATCACGTTGTAAGCGGAAGGGAGCCTTACAACCGTGAAAGTCATCATGACGGTGCTCTGCCGAGGTGGGGTTTCGGCAGTGACCGGGAGAGTAATTTCTCCCTCTACCCTTATGGAATCACCCGTGAAACCAACAAGGGGTGTGTGCACAGGCTTAAGTTGATCAGGGGAGAGATTCATCCTAGAGAAGGCATCATAAAAAAGCACGTTTGTGGAGCTTCCACTATCAACCATGATGCGCTTTACAGGGTGCTTTGCGATTGTCATCTTGATGACCACGGTATCATTATTTACATTTTTTCTCCCATCTTCCCCTTCCCTCATAAAGGGGAGTATATTCTCAAAGTCCCCTGCCCCCCGGGTCCTCTTAGACGCGCACGCAGCTTCCCAGGAGATCATGCCCACCGGCTTCTTGGTAGGGCGGTTGTCGATGGTTAGAGCTGGCGGGAGAGTGACGAGCGCCTGGGACTCCACTTGAGGTCTGCCCCCCATGAACTTTTTGAGGTAGCCTCTTTTGATGAGTTCCTCAATCTTTCACTTGAGGTTGCGGCATTCCTCGGTGTCGTGGCCGTGGTCGCGGTGAAAGCGACAGTACTTTGTCTTGTCACGGTCGGTGGAGGTCCTCAACGGAGGCGGGCGTCTCAGGTAGTCCTCACCTTCAATCTCCATGAGGATTTTTGTCCTCAGGGCGAGGAGAGGGGTGTAGCCTTCCTTAGGAACGGAAGTCCCTCTCAGTCTCGGTCAGTCCCTTCGGGAGCTCGGAGCCTGAGGTGCTGGTTTCCGGGTTCCGGACACCTCAGCGGGGGCCGACTTCTTCAGGGATCCTCTGTCGAGCTCCCGCCTCGTACGGTCCACCTCCTCGGTGCGGATGTACTTTTGTACCCAGAGAAGGAGCTCGGAGTAGGTCTTGTGGGGCTTCTTATCCAGCGAGTAGGTCAGGTGGGAGGTCATGAGTCATCGCTTTAGTGCCAGCATGGCGACTGGCTCTTCAAGATTATAGATCTCCAACGCGGCGGCCTTGAAGTGGGCCACGTAGTCCCACAAGGGCTTGCGGTCCTGCTACCGGATGGAGAAGAGGCTGTCTGCCTCTTGTGGCAACTTCCTGCAAGCGTCGAAGTGAGCCACGAACTTCTACCCTAGCTGGGCGAAGGAGCTGATGCTCTCCGGCTCCAAGCGGGTGAACCACACCCGGGATGCTTTCCGGAGAGTGGCAAGAAAAGTGACGGAAAGAAGAGCGTCGATGGCCTACTGGACCCTCATGAGGGTCCGGTAGCTTTCCAGGTGGTCCAGGGGGTCGGTGGTCCCATCATAAGGATCCACCTACGACATCCGGAACCGGTGCGGAATCGGCTCCGCTTGGATTTCTTGGAAGAATGGGGGATGGGCGTCGTAGCCCGCTGGCTCACTGGCGGAGCCCTGCATGCTGGCAAACCGGTGGGCAAACTCCATCAGCTTGCGCTCATGTTCCTCCAGGCACCTTTCCGTCGCACGCCTGACAGCTTCATCAGTGGACCCCTCCGCCAAGGGAGACGGAGAAGGTGACGTGGGTGCATGGAACCCATGGCGGGGGGTCTTGCTTTTCTTGCTTCGGTGAGGTCTGGGCACCTCCCGCCCGAGGTTTGGTGAGCGGCTCTCCCTGTCGGTAGAGCCGGCTCGTTGTCTTTTCGTCGGAGCTTGAAGGCTGCCCCGGTTGTCGGTGGTGGCCCGCGATTGCGACAGCCTTCCTTGGAAGGAGTGTAGGCTATCACGGAGAGCTGCAGTGTGGGCCGCTGGAGTCCCTGGCTGCTGGTGGGTAGCCACGGACTGGTGCTGGTGCTGAAGCTAGCGCACTGCCATGGCGAGGACTTGCATCTGTTGGGCAAGTGCAGCCAGTGGAGCTTCCGGTGGAGGTGGCTGGACCGAAATGGATGGCTTCGCTTCTTGGCGGTGGGGGTTCCCCCGGGAGGGGGAGTCCCCCGCACAACTGGTGAAAGCCTCCCATGCCCTTGTTGTCACCATCCTCCCGCCTGGCTCGCTCGTGAAGAGATGGAGGGTTCGACTTGGATCAAAGATCGTTCACAATGTCACTGCCCCCCTACCTGGAGCGCCAATCTGTTGCCGCCAAGATTGCCATGGCCCATAGCTGCTACCGACGTCGGAGTGCGCTCCCTTCGTCGCCTGGCGGTCCTCTGCTCCTGGACCTGCGAAATAGGGGTTAGTGACCCGGGCCGGGATTTCCGACGGGGGCACTCCGACGGTCAAGTCAGTGACAATCCAGGAGAACAGATCCTCCTGGTCGGGCCCCTTTTGATGGACTCCGCTCTAGGAGGAGTAAAAGATGTGTGTGAAGGCAAAAACGTAGTAGGGGGAGAATGATAGCGGGGACAGAGGGGTTCTCTGTTCCTCCGCCTCTCCTTGTTTTTCTCGTTTTCCCTTAACTGTGGTGGAGGTGGTGCTTCGCCCTCTTGGTCGAGCTTACGCTTGTGTTGTTGGTGGGTTGTGGTTACCGTTACAGTTACTGTTGTTGTTACCTCCCCCTTTCGGGGTGCTGATCGTTCTTTATAGTTGAAAGTGGCCGTTAGACGCTTGCCTCGGGATCTTCGCTGGGTTGGCAGGCGCGTGCGGCAGGATTCTGTATCGTGGACGGGACTTCTTTCCTGACAGGTGGTGGGGAAGCTTCCATCCGTTTTGACATCCTCTCCGATTGTCCCATTCCGGGAAGCTTGGCAGAGCCTCGATCCGGGGGTCACCACCCTAGGGGTTCGTGCTCTCTGGCTGACCCATCCTCCTGGGAGTACGGGTGGATAGGTAGTTATGGCGGTATGGGGGGCACCATATCATAGTCCTTGGATGGCTTGCTGGCATCCGGAGATGGCAGGGCTCGCTCCGGTCTGGATGCTCCGAGCTCATGCGGTCACCTTGGTGGAGGAGGGAAGAGTGCGGGTCCGGTCCAGAGGGCGCGCACTCGGAGAGGCTCCACGTTAGCAGGTGAGCGCTGAGCTCGACTCCGACCACATGGCTCTAACCTCCGAGGGTCTCGCTCTGGAGGGCAGAAGGCGGACCCTGTCCAGAGGGTGCGCACTCGAAGAGGCTCCACGTTGGCGGGTGAGCGCTGAGCTCGACTCTGACCACAGGGCTCTAACCTCCGAGGATCTCGCTTTGGAGGGCAAAGGGCGGACCCGGTCCAGAGGGTGCGCGCTCGGAGAGGCTCCACGTTGGTGGGTGAGCACTGAGCTCGACTCTAACCACAGGGCTCTAACCTCCGAGGGTCTCGCTCTAGAGGGCGGAAAGCTGACCCGGTCCAGAGGGCGTGCGCTCGGAGAGGCTCCACGTTGGCGGGTGAACGCTGAGCTCGACTCCAACCACAGGGCTCTAACCTCCGAGGGTCTCGCTCTGGAGGGCAGAGGGCAGACCCAGTCCAGAGGGCGCGCGCTTGGAGAGGCTCCACGTTGGCGGGTGAGCGCTGAGCTCGACTCCGACCACAGGACTCTAACCTCCAAGGGTCTCGCTCTGGAGGGCGGAAAGCGGACCCGGTCCAGAGGGCGCACGCTCGGAGAGGCTCCACGTTGGCGGGTGAGCGCTGAGCTCGACTCCGACCACAGGGCTCTAACCTCCTAGGGTCTCGCTCTGGAGGGCAGAGGGCAGAGGGCGGACCCGGTCCAAAGGGCGTGTGCTCGGAGAGGCTCCATGTTGGCGAGTGAGCGCTGAGCTCGACTCCGACCACATGACTCTAACCTCCGAGGGTTTCGCTCTGGAGGGCAGAGGGCAGATCCGGTCCAGAGGGCGCACACTCGGAGAGGCTCCACATTGGCGGGTGAGCGCTGAGCTTGACTCCGACCACAGGGCTCTAACCTCCGAGGGTCTCGTTCTGGAGGGCGGAAGGCGGCTCCGGCCTAGGCGTCCCGAGCTCGCGGGCCCAACCTGACGGAGGATGGAGCTCGGCTCGTCATCTTGAGGGAGCTCAGCTCAGCTCGGTAGGGCGGTCCGGGTTGAGGTGTTGCCTTAGCGTCTGACACGATGGTCTCCTTTAACATGGCGCCTGTCAGCTACCCATGTCAGCGACCTCGCCACATCAGTTATTATCAAAAAGGGGGAGATTGTTGACCCATTGAGTGATTTTGATGATAACAAAATATTGGAGCATGCACACATATTACTAACTACTCTCAAGTGTTTTACAAACTTTGTAGGATGATTCTTATTGTTTATCAACAACTCTTGCTTCATTTTGTTGAGTATGTTAAGTAATATTGTATGAGTGTGATGAAAAGAAGAACCCCTTGAAAAATCTTTGTAAAATCATGAAAATGGGTTACTTCTATGAGTGTTGTGCTTTAAATTTAATTTGAGTTGGTTTATATCAAAAGTTTGAGAGTGTTGGTGAGAGTGTTCTTGAGTCTATTTGTAAATCTTCTAAAGAAGTCACTCGAGCCGACCCAGCTAGAAGAAGAGCCGACTCTATCTTATGGCATGCACTGAGGATTCTGGTATGCAGCAATTCGAGCCAACTCGAGTAGAACCAAGCCGACTAGTCCAGAGTCCATTCCTAATATTTTCTGAGAACAAGCCAGGCGAGTTGACCCCAACAAGAAGAGCTGACTCTGCCAGAACAAATTTTGAAGACCTGAGAAAGCGATCCGATCCGATCTGCAACGAGCCGACTCCTACAGAATAAAGATTTCTGAATCTGAGATGAAGAGTCGACCCAAGTAGAAGCGAGTCAACTCCTCGAGTTCAATAATTTCAACGATGGAAGTTCGAGCCGACCCGAACTGTCATGAGCCAACTCGTCTAGAATGAAGTTTTTGCATCCTGAGACAAGGAGCCGACCCTGCTGAAGAAATGGCAACTCGACCTACTGACTCGAAAGATTCGAGCTGACTCGAAGGATCCGAGCTGACTCGAGTGTCATTTCCAGGTATACAACGACTAGTTCCAGAATTCTTTTTTGAATGTAAAAAGGTGCTCCAACGGTCAAATGTCACATTTCAACGGTCTACAACGACTACAACTGCCTTGGGATGATGGAAGACCATATATTCGAGGGATTTGAACTTCTTGAAAGTAAGAGTTAGAAAGTTCCTCAAAGATTTAATGCTTTATTGAATATCCAACCTATCAACAAGGAAGTGAGCACAAGTGAGCATTCAAAGCATCTTCATTCTTCACCAACTCCTATATGAAGATTAAAGCATTCATTGAAAAAAGAAAGGAAACCTCTCAAGTGCATTAAAGAGAAGTTAAAGAAGGCTTCATCAGTGCTACATCAACAACTAAAGAGAGTTTGTCATTTATTATTGCATTTACTTTCAATTCATTTTTGAATTGTTGGGTTATTGGTGAGCCCGGTTGAAAAACCAAATAGGTTCTTGGTGAGCCTTTGCTAAAAGCCAAGTGTTGGATTCTTGGTGATCCTTTTAAAACCAAGTTGGGTTTCTTTGGTGCTCCCGTTTAAAACCAAAAGGTGTTGGGTTTCTTTGGTGATCCCGGTAAAATCAAAGTGTAGAGGTTTTGGATTGTGAACCTGTAAAACAATCATACTGTATTCGGGTGTGAATATAGTATAAATCCTAAGTGGCATCTTGGATAGTGGACGTAGGAGCGGGTTTGCTCCGAACCACTATAATCTTTGGTATTTATATTACTATCTTTGTCTTTCCATTTAACTTGTGCTTTACATTCATAACCACGGCATCTTTTACTATGATAAGTTAATTTCTAAAAGCACAGCATCTTTTACTATGATAAGTTAATTTCTAAAAGCATATATATGCACATATCTGCCGTAATAATTTTTGAAATTCTAATTCACCCCCCTCTTGGGTAGCTACCTGGGCAACAAACAGGATATCCATCCCGGCAATGATCCTAATCATGCATTTTAATCACTCCATCTTGTTGTCTTTTTGTAAGCATGAATTTCGAAGTCCTGATTCTGTTTTTTTATAGGAATGAAAATTGACGACCATCCCATTCTATCCCAGTAGGATGTAAAATCTTAGAAGAAAAATATATTTTTAATGCACTTTGATATAAACATAAAATTTCTTGCTCAACTCGCAAGCTTTTGGCTGTGGTTCATGTACATAAGTAGACCATCTTCATCAAAGATTGAGCTAAAATTCATGATCAATTAAATCAAAGAGAGATAATCCAGCGCCATTTCCAGCCGAACAAGGTGAATAAAAATGTGGATGGACAATGGCTGCCCACCATTTTAAAGCAGGGACAATGTCTACGGCAACCGTTTGCCTTTTGTTTTAAAAATCACGGTTAAAAATGTGGATGGACAATGGCTGCCCACCATTTTAAAGCAGGGACAATGTCTACGGCAACCGTTTGCCTTTTGTTTTAAAAATCACGGTTAACAACGTTTAACCACCATGGCTTTTAGTAAATGCTAGAGACAATCCTTCATGCAATTCTAATGAGTAGAGAACTTGGATCCCTATGACTTAAATAGTAGTAAATGCCAACGAAGGCACATGATGCAATCACCCATAGTTTTCTTAAGCATTCTTTTATTTTAGACATAGAGCTCTAGTTATATCATATGGGTATCCAATAATTTGCACAGTAAGTCTTGGTTTGAATTCAGATATATAAATTGCATATCTAGAAAAAAAAGGAAATTCTACTTTGTGTTTTAAATACATATAATTTATTCTGGAGACAAAATCACTCGTTAAAATTTTAACGGAATACTTTACAAGTTCACAAGGCTGGCATGTAACAATAGGTAAAGAATAATTTGCCTTAGAAAAATGCATCTATTAAAGCCCTCAATTTTCAAATTTCAACATACACCGTGTGTGCAAATCAACATATAAATCTTCAGATTTCCCCACATCATATAGCCCAATCTTCTTTTGCCAAACCTATAAACATGTTGGACAAGGTTCAAAATAAAAAAATACCAAAAGATTTGCAAACAATCATCTACCCTAATGATCTAACTATCACCTTCTGCTAGTATTACTCGCCCCAGTTCCTTGCTATAAGACCCCACAAACTATTTCTGGTTTAGCCTAGTCACCAAATTAAGGAAACTAGTTTAGTAAAATTCACACTCAATTTGTTATTTTTTTTTACTTTTTTTGAAAGAAATATTCACACTCACCTTTAATAAGGCTATCCGTGTGGTATGACTCCAAAGCCACCTGTAAGCAAATTCAGCTGCCACCGTGCAAAGCTCCATTTTTTTCAAGCTCACCATTGACTAATTCATTACCATGAACAAAAAGAAAGACAGCATCCATGTTATTAGGGTAATTTCTATTCAAAAATTCATTTGCATTCAGTGAACAAAGTAACAACAATAGTACAGCAAGACTTTATTCTGATTTTCGGCTCCAAACTCTCCTACGGAAACCTGGCATGAAACTTTTCAAAGATGCCAAGGTCTTAGCAGTTATTTTTAAAAATTTTTAAATACGACAGATGCTTCCTACATAATAAATATGAATATAATTTAAAAGATCAGAAAAAAAGATGTATTTGAAAGGCAACGGCAACAGAAAAAAACCGTTCCAAAAGGATCAACCAAAATTATGTACAACAAAGGAGACGATCCAATCAACAACATTGTTTGCCTCGTAGTAGATATGCCTAGTATCATATACAGCACACCCTTGAAGCAAATAACGAATGCCACATACTAAGAAATGAGTAACCACAGATAGGACGCTCTTGTAACCAGGCTACAATCATAACAGAATCCCCCTCGACAATCAGCCGGCAGGCTCGAAAAATCAATCTAGCAAAACTGATTCCCTTCCATGCCGCCCTTAGCTCAGCCCCAGCCAACGAGATCTCCACCAACCAAACACCGTCAGCAGCAATAAACCGGGAGTCAGGGCCATAGATAGCAAACCTTGCTTCATCTCTCCCATCCATCACATTGCCATCAAAGCACATCAACATTTTTATTCACCTTGCTTTCCTGTGATCACCCGGGATACTAAATGCCAAGGATGGTTTACTTCCTTGCTCAAGGAAGCATCCATTTTGTTTCATCTAACCATCCTGTGATAGAACTCGGCCATATCTTGCAAATCTCAGTGACAGGTTTACAGCTTGTCCAAGCTCAATATATAAGTAAACATCTACTTCATGCATAAGTGTATCTTCCTCCAGGAACTTAATCAAATTGATGCAGTTGAATCCCTACCAAAATTACACCACATCACCACAAATCAATAGAGAGGACCTGATGACCAATAAACACTTGCCAACAGACAAGCCATTTGCTGCAAGAAACATCAGGACTTGCGCCGAGATCCATTAAACACCCTGCGAACAAAGGACAAAATAGGAATAAGGGGGTTATGTTAACAGCAAGCCAACTTTCATAACACCACCACCATGCAGCTCATCAGACCTAAAGTTAACTGAGACCGGCTTAGCTGCCCTAGAGGTACCTTCCACTGCAGGATAGCACAGGTGTCTAATTAGTATAATGCAGGCCCCACCAAAAGCGATATGCCTGCATGTATTTCATCCACCTGAAACAAAACTTGTCAGGCATTGAGGTCCACCTTAATCCTGAAAGCCAGTCAGAGCTGCCTGAGTTCAATGTTTGACCAAATACTAGTAGCTCACTATCCAAATCTACACAACATTGAGCAGACTATTCTAAACATCTAGTAGACACCACCTGAAAGTGAAAAATGTCAAGCATGAATCATGAAGCCACATCAGAGCTGCTTGTGTTCCAAGTTCAACCAAATAATAGTAGTTGAGAATCCAAACTTGAGCTACACACCATGGCAGCACCCCATTTAAACACATAGTAGGCTTTTCCAATTTTCAGTAATTAACTACCAACAAGGAAAAGAAATTTGAGAAAAGGTGCATAACTTTCTAAGCCTAGCCTACAGGTCAATCATCCTTGTGAAGTAAGTTCCCTTGCTCGCCAAAGTGCAACTAGCCTTTTCTGATTTCTCCTTGTCAGACACCAGTGCATTTTTTAACATCCATCATGCTTAACAGCTCACCCAAGCTGTCCAAGCAAACAAAGTACAATTTGGCAATTTCCAAATAAATCAGAAAGCTTGCGTGAACTCTAATTCATCAATTCACATGTAGATTGTATGAACCTGATTCCATCATTTACACTTACCTAGCCCCACCTAATTCTCTTCAGAAAAATTTGAATATTACTTACCCAAGTTATCAAAATTTGAATATAATTTACCCAAGTTATCACATGACTGATTTATAAACACATCAAACCAGCTCTATTAAAGTATTGCTTCTTTCTTGCCTTTTGAGTGCCCATATCTCCCCAAGCCAATGGATCACTTTGCTCAACAACAAACTATCTTATCTTTCAAAACCACTCCATCAATCACAGCAAAGGAACCTACCTTGTCCAACAAGATCACAGCTTCCAGCTTCACTTGGATAATCACCAGAATGCAACCTGCTCTAAACAGTCCTACAAAGAGTCTCTAAATCTCAACCACAAAGGACAAGGAGCCAAAAAAACACATCATCTTGTACCAACATTTCCAATGCAAACACCTGAAGCTTCAGAGCAAGGGGTTCCTGTTATATGATCTGCCTATATGCCAGCCATTGGATACTATATCAAGCATTCTGCACCTTTGGGAAACGGAACATCAAGGTGTCTGCACCAGCAGCAGACCGCTAGAGAAGCTGATCAAGATATGTGTGCAGAAAACGAATACCGAGGGAGTGAATCATGCATTTCTAGAACATGCACGAATGTAAGGAATTGAACTTGATGTCTCCATATACCATGCTGTGCAGTTTGTATATAGTTGCCTGGGTCAAAGAGCATCTGGATATGCCATTTTGGAAGAGATGCATATAAAGAATGACTGCTTACCTGATCAAATTACATACCATATCCAGACCCAAGGATTTTATATGGAAGAGAAGTATGATGAGGTTGAGAGGGTTTTGAAACCAATGACAAAGAACGGCTGCCCACCAACTTCATTCATATATAATTTTAGGATTAAAAGACAGCAGATTGAAGAAATGAATGGAAGCAAGGTATCTGATGGTTAAGATGAGTCAAAAAGTAGGAAGCCCAGCAGTGACTTCTGTCTCCAACTGATTTATGTTCTGCAAGGTGGGAAACTTCAAGGAGGCTAAGTAGGTCTCCAATGAGATTGCCAAGAAGCAGAAGGTTCTAAAAATTATATTTCAATGTACTCCAGTGACCAGCCAATGGAGAGCAACAGACATCAATGGAGCAAAGCATGGCAAAAGATTTGGCATCCCAAAGATTACAAACATTAAAGGATGTTGCAAAATTCTGAAGGTTGAATAGTGCCAACACAAAGTAGAAGTTCCCAAAGATAGTGTCTACAACTTTATTGGCTTTCCCTCTAATTTATATATTTTATCTCCAGCAATGAAATTTTAAGAAAAATTAAGGACAATATGCAAATGCATAGAAGCAGATGGTTAAATTGAACTGATAACACAAGAAGATGTTGCTCCTGTTGTAGTTGTGATACAGATGTTTCATTCTGCAATAACAAAAAAATAAAAATAAAAGAAAAAACCTTGGCAGTTAGCGTGCATTCAAATACTTGCAATTGCATATACAGGAGAAAAAAAAAAGGCATTCCACTAAGTGTTCAAGTAAATGCAATTTATTCATGTTGCAATTGTTAGCAAATTTTTAATATGATATCTTCTTTCAAGGAAGAAGGCCCCCAGTCAAAGCCTTTCTAGATTTTAATACAATATTTTTAATTGATGTGGTGCAAAATGTTTACACGGCTGGCACACATTACGTAAGGAAAAAATTGCCTTCAAAGGGAGCATCCATCAAGCCCTCAATTTCTAGTTTTGCACATTCATTAAGCATGCAAGTCAAATATAAATTTTCAGATTCCATGTACCAATTCTTCTTTTCCTTCTTTTTTTCCTTTTTTGTGGGAACTAGACGGAAATCAAAAGGAAGCCCAACTGAAAATCAAGGAAGTGCAAGACTCAAATCCAAGCCACTGGTAACAACTCTCAATGACTTCAGTACACCAGTTGGCACCCTCCTAATTTTATTCCCAGGGGAATCCTCCTAATGCTATGAGCGTATTAAACATATCTCCGCATTGAACATGCTCAAAGATAATGTTTGCAAATTATCATCTAGCATAACAAGCAAGCTACCACCTTGTAACAATGTTTCACTCAATCTCTTGCTCTATGGCCCCACTAACTATTTCTTATTTAATATAGTGACCATATAGGAAACATGATATCAAGGTTCGCTATACCATTACTAGAGGGCACACCATCGTGCCATTATAGAGCGTATCGAAAATATGGAGAGGGAGAGGGAGAAAAGGAGAGAGGAAGTATTGAAAGAGGGGGAGGGGAGGGAGAGGGAGGGCCGAGGGTTAAACTTTAACCCTAACCCTAATGGAGTAAGAGAGAGAGAGAGGGATGCCTAACCCTAATGGAGTGAGAGAGAGGGGGGGATCAAAGGAGAGTGGGTGGGAGGAAGGCAGAGGGCCAAGGAAAATCCTAACCCTAACCCACAGAGAGAGGAGGATGCTTCCTAGTAATGCTTACCAAGCTGACAAGGTGAGCCATCCTGGTTTCCCATCGATTCAGTTTGGTACACCCTAAATTGGATGGTTTGGGATCATATGGCCAACCATGCATGTAATATTACTCCACAATTTCACACTCAATTTCATTTAGGCTATTCATATAGTATGATTCAAAGTGTCTTATAAACAAATACAACCGTGGTCACAAAATCCACTCTTTTTATGATCCCATTGGCTAAACAAAGAGAGAGGGAGATGCTTGGAGGTGATGCTTACCAAGCCAGCAAGGTGAACCATCCTAATTTCCCATCAATTCAATTTGGTACACCTTGAATCAGATGGTTTAGGATGGTATAACCAACCATGCATGGAATAACACTCCACGATTTCACACTCAATTTTAGATAGGCTATTCATGCGGTATGATTTTATGTCTCCTATTAACAAATACAGTTGTAGGAACAAAATCCACTCCTTTCAAGCTCCCGTTGACTAATCACAATTGTAAACTATAAAAATTAAGATCAATAGCTAAATTATTCTCTTTTTACTTGAAAATTTATTGCATTCAATGAACAAAATAATAATGAAAGTATAAAAGACTTCATTCTAAATTTACTCTAAACTCTTCCAAGTAAGAAGGTATGAAACTTTATGCTGCAAAATAAGGTTTGCCGCCTCGATACCTGACCCTGTAATGGTGCCAACCTGTTACTGGGTCAATATGGAGCCAGTTCAACATGCCAAGTGTTGATACGCTGCCCCCCAACCCCCCATGCACGCGCGCGTACCACATACGAATACCAAACTGATATTATGTGGTACACCTTGTATTGCCCTATTTGGTATGGTATGTCCTATATCATCTGGTTTGGTATGGTACACCCTGTATTGCCCAATTTGGTATGGCACGTTCTATATTGCCCGGTTCAGTACGGTATGGCAAAACTTGCTGCAAAGTCTTGGCAATTCCTCATAAATCCACTAGGCTTTGGTTTCCTATCAAGTATCTTTGTTGTTTGATCAAAATATTCTACACTAGAACAACCATCTTAAAATAGGACTCGACCATGTTTTATAAATCTGACAGAAATACAGTTTCTCCATGTTCAACATAAAAAGTAAATGTCTCAACTACTTATTTAGAAATGTTATAAAACCATGTAGTTGAGCTCCTACCAAAATCACACCACAAAACAATAGAGAGGGCCTGATGATAAATAAACACTTGCCAACAGATAGAAGCCAATTGTTTCTAGAAACATCAGGCTTTTGCCAAGATGCAATGAATGCCCTTCAAGCAAACAAATTTGGATCAATAAGAGCAAATAAGGACATAAATGGCAGAATGAATAAGAGAGGATCCTTCTAGAGTGGCTATAAACAACTAATATTACACTAGGAAACAGGTAGAGTGTTAACAGTGAGCCTGCCTTCACAACTTCATTACCATGCGGTTGATCTGACCTAAAAATAACTGAGATCATGTCAGCTGCTTGAGGGGTACCTTCCATTGCAAGTGGTCCACGTATCTCATTAGTATACACAATTTTATGCTGGCATGGACAAAGAAGTGTTACCTAAATGTATTTCAATGCAGGCTTCACTGATAATGACAACTGTCAGTAATTGAGATGCCCTATAATCATGAATGACACTTTGGAGCAGATTCAGTCCAATGTTTAACCAAATACTGCTAGTTCTTGGTCCAAATGTAAGCTACATACATGGTAGCAATCCTTTTTAAACATATGGCAGCCTTTTTTCTTTTCTTTTTTCTTCTCAAATAGCTTTTTATGCATGATGTTTAGAAAAGGAGGTGCATATTTTTCTGATGCTAGATTAACCATCAATCATCCATCATATGGAGGAAACTCTCTTCCCTAGTCCTAGTGTGAATGGCCCTTTTTCCTTAATGAAAAAGGCCTTTACTTGTTTTAGTAACTGTCATGCTTAACAGCTCACCTGAGCTATTCCTGCAAACTTTTGCACATCCAAGTCCAATTTGACAATTTCCAAATGAATCATATATAGCTTGCAAGAACTTGATTCCATCAGCTTCACATATCTTTCTTCACATAATTCTCTTCGGAAAAATTTGAATATAAATACCCAACTATCATATCAATTGGTTTACAAAACCACCAACTCGCCAGTGATACTGCCGCCTTGCTTCCATATCTCTTACCTCCTGAGTGCCTGTGTCTCCCTAAGCCAATGAATCTCTTGCTCATACTTTCCAAAGTCATTCCTCCAACAAACACAGCACTCAGCCCAACCTCGTCAAACAAGGTCATGGCCCTCAACTTCACTCAAACAATTGCCAAATTGTTACCTCCTCGGTCCAGTCCAAAAAAAACAGTGTCTAAATCTCAATCATGGTGCATAAGGAGCCAAAACACACATCACACTGTGCCCAACTGTCCATAATTGAATACCTGACATCCTTCATGGAGCACTGGACTAAGAGGCTATTTTGTTACATGATCCAACTATATGGCAGCCACAGGATGCCAGATCAAGCATTCCGCACCTCTGAGAGATTGAAGGTCATGGTATCCACACCACCGCCATACCACTAGAGGAGCTGATTCGGGCATATATATAGAATAAGAACATTGAGAGAGTGAATCATGCATTTCATGAACTCTCACAAATGCATGGAATTGAGCTTGATGCCAGCAAATACCATGCTGTGTTAGTTGCATATGGAAACCTTGGCATGACAGCTTTTGGATACACTATTATTCTGGAAGAGATGTGTACCAAGGAGGGCTGCTTGCCTGCTGAATACCCATATAACATCCTGATCCATGGATTTTATAAAGACAAGAAGTATAATAGAGTTGAGAAAGTTATGAGGCTAATGGAAAAGAATGGCTGCCCACCAACTGAGTCCTATACAATCAGATTAAAAGGCTGTGCAAAATGAAAAATATGGATGGATGCAGGAGCTGTGATGGTTGAGATGGTTGAAAGGCATGAAGCCTGATAGTAATCTATGTGCCCACTTGATTCATGGGATCCACGAGGCCAGAAACTTTGAGAGGCTAAGAAGGTTATAAATGAGATTGGCAAAAAGAAAGTTCTAAAAGTGTTGCCCAGAGATGATGTAACCCAAGAGGGGAGGGGTGAATTGGGTTTTATAAAACTTTCAAACTATTTGCAATAAACTAAAGCAAGTATGTGCTCGATCAATTCAATGCTTGTGTTTTGGCAAAGTATTTGTGTGTTTCAAAATAATATGCAACAGAATTAATAAAGTAAATGCACAAGAGTAAATAAGCACTAAAGAAGCAAGCACAAACACAACAATATATAGTGGTTCGAAGCACTCCAAGGCACCTACATCCACTCCCCAAGATCCTCTTGGGAATTCACTATAATCTCAACCGATTACAGCTGATTAGTTTTCCGGGCTCACTAATTAAAACCCAAATTGTTTTCACAAGGCCAACAAATCAAAACCTCACTTGGTTTTACGGGCTAACCAAGAACCTAAATGGTTTTAAGGCTCACCACCAACCTCCTTTGATTTTCCGGGCTAACCAAGAACCTAAGTGGTTTTGCGGGCTAACCACCAACCTAATTGGTTTTCCAAGGCTTACCAATAACCTCACTTGGTTTTACAAAAGGCTAACCAAGAACCCTTACAAAATATATGAGTTTGAAATAAAGAAACAATGAAAGCTTTCTAAAATAAAGCAAATATCTCTTTGAAGCTCTTGGATGATGTTGAAGAAGCTTTGTTTTCAATTTGTTGAAGCCTTTGAATGAAGCTTGATGTTGTGGACTTGGAAGCTCTCTTTGAAATTGGATGCTTAAAAGCTCAACTCTTTCAAAATATGAATCCTTAAGGTGTATGGAACTTTTCTTCTCAAAGGATTACCTCTCCATTTGATTTGTGTTGATTATATAGTTCTCCAAACCTTAAATGACCGTTAGAGACCGTTGGAGAGGAAAAACTAGCCGTTACAAATATTTAGGGAAAGTTCTATTCTTCAGAAAACTAGCCGTTACTGTTGTCAGAACTCCATGTGTCGACACTTCCTCTTCATGTGTCGACACATTAGGTTGACACATGTTCTTCTTGAATCGACACATGACCAAACCTTGAAATTATCTTGTTCTGTCTTCTGTTTGGTCTCAGGCCTTGAGTCGACACTTCATTGTTCATGTGTCGACACTTCAGCGTATCGGAAAAAAAATTTTTGTGTATCAGTCCATGTGTCGACACATTGAGTCATGTGTCGACACATCACTGAGATTTTCTTCAAAACTTCTGAACTTGTGCTGAATCAAGTTTGTATTGAATTCATATGTCCATTCAAGCATTCTTCAACCATCGAAGTCTTTTTTTAGCAGATTTTTCATCTAAATTTGGACTTCTTCAACTGAATAACAATCTTTTCAATCTTTCAACATTTAATGAGTACCTGAAACTACTAAATACTTTTAACATGCATTAGTACTCATATATACTTAAATATTTTGTCAATCATCAAAATCAAGACCAGAGTCAACAATCTCCCCCTTTTTGATGATGACAAAACCTTTAAGTATAAAAATAGGGTAAGCTTAAAAAGATTAACAATAGTATAAACATGTAAGCTCAAAATCAATAAGTATCAAGCTCCCCCTCAAAATATGATTTCAAAATATTTTTCAAAATATGCAAAATTTTCAATTTTCTCCCCCTTACTAATTCTTCCATTAAGATTATAACATTTTGCTTTCTTCTTCCCTTTTTTTGTACTTTCTTTCATTTCTCATATAATATATCATGTTTATCATATCTTTCTACTTTTCATACTTAACATATTTCTCCCCCTTTTTGTTATCATGAAAAAGGATGAAAGGCAATATAAAATGGGAATGAAGATGGAAAGAATAGTAAGTAGATCATCAAAATCAATACATGAAATTAATTAATCATGATACCACTTGAAATTGTTATAGATTGAACATGATATAGCACAAAATGATATGCACATACAAGAAATAATTTAATGTATATTATCCATTCACCTTACTTGTTTATGGGATAAGGTCACAGCGGCACCCCAACACGTCATAAGAGACCCTAGTGAATAGGAAGAGAGGGTCTTTAAATCCTACTTATCTCCTATGATCGGACGATCATGGTGACTAACTCAATCCGAAGCAGTTACTAGGATTAGATATAAATTTTGATACCAATTGAATGTAACTCCCCTCAAGGAAAATAGATTTGAAAACAAGGAGTATTAGAGTAATATAAATAAAGCATGCTATCAAGAAAATATTTAAAGCATGATAACAAATCTTTAGATGCTCCCCCTAAATGTTATTCCCCCTTAAAAATATGCATTTATTGAAGGAATAAAGTATGAAAGCACAAGCATCATAATTTCAGACAATTTTTGAGATATGAACATAGATTCCAAGTCTGAAATCAAAGATTTAAGTTTTTCAAGATATTCATGATTTTCAAAATACAAAGCATTGATCATTTAAAAACTTTTAGCATGATTTCAAATTCATTTAAAATGATTTGATATCCATACAAATGCTAGAAGTAATATGATATTAAGTCTAGCTACTAGAGCAAAGGTTTAACAATATACATACCTTCTTTTTAAAAGTAATCCTTAGCTACTAGTTCTATACTTGATCCAAATCATTTCTAGATTATACATAGATGCCAAAAATGAAAATATATAAATCATAGCATTTCACTTTAAATAATTTAGAAACTATATTAATCAAAATCAAGTGAAGATCTAATAATCACAAGTTTGACCACGAGAGCTTGAAATCCATCAACATCAAAATGGTCATGATCACAACAAATGATTATTAGTCTAGGCTTGATTCTAATCAATCACTTAAAATATTTTTCAAAGCAATATGCATCTTTAAAAGTATTTTTCATGAAATACATTAATCAAAATCAAGTGAAGGTCTCACAATCATAAATTTAATCATGATAGCATGAAATTCATCAACATCAAAAAGTTCATGATCATAACTAATGATTATAAGTCTAAACTTAATTCTAATTAATCATTTAAAATAATTTTTCAAAGTAATTAATGTAATAATTATAACAGAAAAATTTAACTACATTTTCAATTATGGAAGGAGATGTTTAGAATTTACCAATATACATAATCATTTCTTTTACCATTTAATCCAAAATGTAGCTTGTTCACATCTTCAAATTGTCTTGTACAGCCATTTATCAAAAATTTCCTTTCTTCAAGTTGGGCTGCAAGACATTCCTGCAAAACAAACTAAATGGACATTTTTGGTACCCAAACTTTCTTGGATCCTTTATGATTAGTAACTATGGTTCCTTTTGGAACCCAAACTTTTCTTGATCTTAAAGAATAAGCATTAAACTCAAATTTATCACAATCAAAGCATGCAACATTGGAAGAAGGAATAAGCAAATTTTTTAAAAATTTTTGCTTATTTTCTTCAATCAAGATATTTTTCTCATTCAAAACTTTATCACATAAATCTTTCAAAATAATATTTTCTTTTTTAAAAATTCTTTTTTTTAGAAAAATTATTCTTTTCATTTTTCAAAATATCAATCTTTGCATTTAAATCATCATTTTTATTGGCAAGATTGATGTTATCAAGAGAAAATGAATCTACATGCCTATTTAATTTCTTGTGCTCAATTTTTAGCAATTTGTATTCATGCACAAGATCATTGAATGCATCATGTAGTTCATCAAAGGTAAAATCATAATCATTTCCAGAACATACCTTTTTCTCATTTACCATGAAGCAAAGATTGGCTAATTTTTGAATTTGTTCTTTTTCTGAACTAGAGTCTTCACTTTCGCTCCATGTAGCCATCATTGCCTTCTTTGTATATTTCTTTTTGGCCCTTTTTTTCATGAATTTTTGATATTTATGAACCAAAAATTCCATCTCATCTTCATCTTCACTGTCTTCTGACTCCTCACTTGAAGACTCATCTTGTGTAGTGAATTTAAAAGCGATTATTTTCTTCTTTACATCAGCATCCACTTCCTTTTACCATAAGTTCAACTCATAGGTCATGAGTGAACCGATGAGCTCCTCCAAAGGTAAGGTTTTTACATCTTTAGCTTCTTGGATCGCCGTCACCTTAAGATCTCATGATTTTGGTAAGGATCTAAGAATTTTGTTCACCAAATCAGCATTAGTATAGATTTTGCCAAGACTTTTCAATTCATTAATAATAGTCATAAATCTAGTAAACATGTCAGAAATATATTCATAATGCATCATTTCAAAAATTTCAAAAGAATGTACAAGAAAATTAATTTTAGTATTCTTCACTTGAAGAGAACCCTCATGAGTAACTTCAAGTGTGTCCCATATTTTCTTCGCCGATGTGCATGTTGAGATTCTATTAAATTCATTTAAGTCCAATGCACAATAAAATAAGTTCATTGCTTTAGCATTGATTTCAGTTTGTTTAATGTCATATTCATTCCAATCCTCTTCGAGCTTTGGAATGGAAATGCCATTAACCAAAACGGAAAGATTATGAGGACCATTAACAATAATTTTCCAAAAATGATAACTAATAGATTGAATATGGATGCGCATGCGAGTTTTCCAAAATGTGTAATTTGTGCTATTGAAAAACGGTGGTCTAACACTAATACCTACAATGGTTGTCATGAACTTTAGCTCAAAATCGTTAGATTTTCAAACTGAGCACCGAGCTCTGATACCAATTGTTGCCCTGAGATGATGCAACCCAAGAGGGGAGGTGAATTGTGTTTTATAAAACTTTCAAACTATTTGCAATAAACTAAAGCAAGTATGTGCTCGATCAATTCAATGCTTATGTTTTGGCAAAGTATTTGTGTGCTTCAAAATAATATGCAACGGAATTAATAAAGTAAATGCACAAGAATAAATAAGCACTAAAAAAGCAAGCACAAACACAATAATATATAATGATTCAGTGCACTCCAAGGGACCTACATCCACTCCCCAAGATCCTCTTGGGAATTCACTATAATCTCAACCGATTACAGCTGATTAGTTTTCTGGGCTCACTAATCAAAACCCAAATTGTTTTCACAATGCCAACAAGTCAAAATCTCACTTGGTTTTACGGGCTAACCAAGAACCTAAATGGTTTTAAGGCTCACCACCAACCTCCTTTGATTTTCCGGGCTAACCAAGAACCTAAGTGGTTTTGCGGGCTAACCACCAACCTAATTGGTTTTCCAAGGCTTACCAATAACCTCACTTGGTTTTACAAAAGGCTAACCAAGAACCCTTACAAAACATATGAGTTTGAAATAAAGAAACAATGAAAGCTTTCTAAAATAAAGCAAATATCTCTTTGAAGCTCTTGGATGATGTTGAAGAAGCTTTGTTTTCAATTTGTTAAAGCCTTTGAATGAAGCTTGATGTCGTGGACTTGGAAGATCTCTTTGAAATTGGATGCTTGAAGGCTCAACTTTTTTAAAATATGAATCATTAAAGTGTATGGAACTTTTTTTCTCAAAGGATTACCTTTCCATTTGATTTGTGTTGATTATATAGCTCTCCAAACCTTAAATGACCGTTAGAGACCGTAGGAGAGGAAAAACTAGTCGTTACAAATATTTTGGAAAAGTTCTGTTCTTCAGAAAACTAGCCGTTACTGTTGTCAGAACTCCATGTGTCAACACTTCCTTTTCATGTATCGACACATTAGGTCGACACATGTTCTTCTTGAGTCGACACATGACCAAACCTTGAAATTATCTCGTTCTGTCTTCTGTTTGATCTCAGGCCTTGAGTCGACACTTCACTGTTCATGTGTCGACACTTCAGCATGCCGGAAAAAATTTTTCTGTGTATCAATCCATGTATCGACATATTGAGTCGACACATTAAGTCATGTGTCGACACATTGAGTCGACACATCACTAAGATTTTCTTCAAAACTTCTGAACTTGTGCTGAATCAAGTTTGTATTGAATTCATATGTCCATTCAAGCAATCTTCAACTATCAAAGTCTTCTTTGAGCAATTTTTTCATCTAAATTTGGATTTCTTCAACTGAATAACAATCCTTTCAATCTTTCAACATTTAATGAGTACCTGAAACTACTAAACACTTTTAACATGCATTAATACTCATATATACTTAAATATTTTGTCAATCATCAAAATCAAGACCAGAGTCAACAAAAAGGTATATTCAACTATAAGTTGATGAAACATCTCCTAAATACACATCAACATGAAGAAAATGGTGAATGATTTGGCAACTTAAAGATTACAAACAATAAAGAACTTACAAAAGTACTCTGATCTGCAATCCAATGGTGCCAACACAATAGTGAAATCCATGAAAAATAGTTATATCTGTATCTTTGGAAATAAAGATCAAAGAAGACTTTAGCTACTATGTCATTATTTAGAATCAGAAGGTTAAAATTGAACTGATAACAAAAAACAATGTTTTGTTTATTACCGTCATAATATTGATGTTTTATTTCTGCTTTTTTTTTTTGAGGGTGGGGATTGATTTTTGATGAGCCATCTTGCATTGCACAGCTTAAAGGACAGCAAAAATAAAGGTTCATCATAAAATCTAAAGTACAAGCTCCTGGAAAAAAAAATAGTTTCTGGTTTCCTGAATGGCTTCCCTGACCAGTCCAAGCTTAAGCTGGAATTGTGAAAGAAGCCAGTTGGTGGAGACATTACAAAACTCAAATAGTTAGGAGGGATGGCTTTCCTTTTGATATGGTGATATTGGAATTAGTAGAACTAGTATCAAATTTTACCTTATGCCCAATGTATTGCATCTAACCATTCTTTCTGCTCCCAGAATATCGTTACCTCAAGGCACATGCAGAGTTTTTAAAGTCCTCACTTCTATTAAACTAATCATCATTAATTGATGATGTAACTCAGTCAAAAAAAATATTATTCTTTTTTATGTTCGAGAAGTGCTCATTCCCTCCTTTTCACAATAGTAGAAGATACAGCAGCCTTCTAATAAAAGGTATTATGGCCAATCAAAATCATCAAATAAACAATAACATTACTGAAAATGTAGTTGTAAGAGGAAGAAGAGGTAGGTGGATTTTTTTGGGTGAGGAGTTGCTCTTTTTTTTCTTTTCTTTTTTTTTTTTGGGCTTGGTGGTCTTTTATCAATGATAACCATGGACACTTTTGTTGGCAATGGATCAAGCAAAACCAGCAATAGTTAATTTGTGCTGTTCAAAGCCTGTTCTTTAGTCTATTTCTAACATCAAGGTTATTCTCATAAACAAAAGTTGAAATTATCATAATCATGGCATTAAATTTTAAATGGCCCTAGTCGGCTAATCCTTTTCTTTCCTCATCAATCAAATGTTTCAAGTCTTCATTAGCATCAAATTTTAATCATTCCATCTAGCGAAACCATGCTGGTTTAAAAAGGATCTATGCTTCATCAAAACTTAATCATTTAGTGTCAATGAGCATATTTGCAGCTGAGAACTCTTAATCAGTCATCGACTTGCATTGATTTCATTAAGAAAAAAACATTTACTGAAGTTAGTGGTGATATTATCATTAAGTATCAATGTAATTAGATCCACAACCTGCCATAATGGCAAATTGTTCATGTGAAATAAAATGTTTGATAAGGAATATTTTCTGGAAGACTAAGAGGCTCAGAGCCAAATGATCATACACCTGCTTCAGCCTCTTTAAGACATTATATTGCATTACAACTGGATCCACGAGGCATCCAATTTTTGAATGAGTCCTTGGAGTTTACCCAAAATATAAGCCCACTAATGGATAGCATCAGATATTACTCGATAGTTGATCCATGTTAGCTTACTTTTTGCCTTTTACTTTGATTTATTATATTGGCATTTCAATACATACATTTATTGTTTATTACTCTATAAGACACTAATGTACCAAATTAGGTTACACTAGTCGTACTTATAGGTAACACAATTGTTATTTGAACAGATTCTTTATATTGTTTGAAATTGGAAGGCCCATATATGGTTGATCAGCTTTATGTTAATGGAAAGTTAAACTAATTGCAACTAAGCTCAACAAATGAAGGTCAAGAAAAAGTTAATTTCTACTCTCATTCTTGTTATTTTATCAATAATCTATAATGTATGATTTCCATCACCCTTTTTTTATCATATAAAGAAAAGATCATTAACAAACAGGGGGATAACAAGATAAATTTTAAAACATCACCTTCTGTAAAGATGGATCATCACATTACACTTTACCACAGCAACACATGCACATTCACGGAGAGTGCTAGAAGTAGGACAGAAAGCAACAAGCATAGACAAATTAATTGTACCTAACACTCACAAAATGGTTAGCAAGATCAACTGCAAAAGGACAAGGGACCATATATGCCTCCTTTCACCTATGACATGAAGCTGTTAAGCTAATAAAATTGTATTCTACATCTCTGGACGTAGAAAAAGAATCAACATTTTAATTACCATGATACTTCATCACCAACATTCTTCCCCATAATCCGGAGGGTTTTTACATCATAAATGAAAAGCACTTAGAAATCTTCAGCACAGCCTGTTGATATTTTAAAGATTCATAAAGAGAGAAGCAAAAAACTTGGGAACATTCACTTTCATGCAATAAGCACTTGCAAAATTAAAGCCATGCACGTATAGCTAAATCTTGCTAAACGTAATTTTGGTCCATCCACAATTTCAACCTATGCCAGCCGACAAAGAATACCTTATCATTCCCTTCAGACTTACTAAGGCAATCCTTCTTCCACTTCCTTCCATATATCGGCATTCCCTGAGAACTTCTCCTTCATCTTCTCAATGAGCTCCCGTGCCTCCTCAACATTCGACCCACTCACAAGCCCGTTCACAAGCATCTTCATGGTTGAAAAACACGGAACCCAATTCCTTGCGATGGTCTCCTTGGTCACTCCCAGCGCCGCCTCAAAGTCCCCACCTTGGCAGAGGTAATAAATCAAAGTAAAGTAGCAACTACTATCCGCGACACACCCTCTTCTACCCATCTCGTCATAGAGTTTCTTTGCCTCTTCCAAATCCCCCTCCTTACAGAACCCGAATATCAGATGGTTGTAAGTAACCCCATTTGGCTTCATGCCTTTTGCCACCATCTCCTTAAACAATGCCTTCGCCTCACCAGGCTTCTTACGCTTGCACAAGCTCTGTATACTTACATTGTATGCACTGAGTCCGGGATGGCAGTAATGCTTCTTCATCAGCTCCAAAACCTTCCGCACATCATCGAACCGCTCCTCCCGGTAAAATCCGGAGAGCGCCGTGCAAAAAGTTGTCATATTAGGCTTAATTCCGACGCGGATCATTTCGTCCAGCACCGAAAAGAACGACCTTGATGTGCCCGACTTGCAGAAAGCCTTGATGACGGTGTTGTACGTGTCGAGATTCGGGGTGATACCATAAGAAGTAGGGATATCTCGGAAGATCCGGCCGACCTCGTCGTGCTTCTTTGCGAGGATGCAGGCGAAGAGGAGGGCGTTAAAGGATCGGATGGAGGGAGCATCGGAGGCCTTGAAGGTGAGAACGGCGTCGTCGAGCATGCCAGCCTCGCCGAAGAGAACGATGGCGTGGGAGCGGAGGCGGTCGGAGGAGATGTCGGGGCGGGGGGAGAGGAAGCCGTCGAGGTAGGAGCGGAGGGCGGCGAAGGAGCCAGAGGCGGCGAGCTTGGAGGCGGCGATGGAGAGGGCGGTTCGGTCGAGGTGGGAGGCAGGGGTCAGGTCGGCGGCCCGGCAGATCTCGACGATGCGGGCGGGGTTCTTCTCGGCCTTGAGGAGGGAGAGGGCGGCGCGGGACTTCTGCTTGCTGGTGAGGACGGCGGTGGGGTCGCCGGGGCTCAGGATCGCGGCGGCAGAGGACAGATGGCGGAAGAGGTGGTGGGGGATGGGGATGGGGATGGGGAAGGGGAAGGGGAGAGGGAGAGGGCGGTGGCGGAGGCGGGCGAGCGTAGCCATGGGGTTTTGGATGAGTTAGGCTGTGTTTGGATAGCCCGGCCTTGGATGGTGGGATCCAGAGGGGGAAGGTAAGAGAAAGGAAGTTTTTTTTTTTATATTAATTTCACCGTGGTCCATCACTGTTCTATAAGTACTTGTCTGTATTCAAAAATTTTTTATCACTGAATTAAAAATCCGGGTAGTTCGGCACCAAAATACAGGAAGTTGCTTGCAAGCTACCGTGATGACCTCAGGTCGGAGGGACACATATACCCATATCCAATCGTGAGTTTCCTTTTGACAGAAAGGGGCTGCATGGAGTCACCTTCAATGAGATATCACATATCCCACTTGTAGATCACAACAATGTCACCACACTCATTTGGTCTAGAGGACAACCAAACAATGTGAACTACAACAACCTATACTTGATATATTGCCGTCCAGTACAATATATCCTTTGGTTGTGAACAGGGTTTAAGGACCACTCGATACATCCTCTTTGTATCGAAGTCAGTGTAGTCCTAAGGACTTCATCACATGGAAAGAGCTCATTTCAGGAAAACACAATATGTGATGAGCTGCCAAAAAATATTATTTTATTAATTCATAAAATGAATACACAATACTGAGCCCAACCGCCTACAACCCAGATGATTGGTTTTGGGACACAATTTCCAACAACTCCCACTTATACTAAATCCAATCAGAAGAGTATCTAATACACATTTCTCATTTACAATAGTCGAACTCTTTTATTCCGAGGGCTTTAGTGAAGGGGTCGGCCAGATTTTCTTTTCAATCGATCTTCAGAAGATTGATGTCGCATCGTTCCACGATCTCTCGTACGAGGTGATAGCGCCACAGAATATGTTTGGTGCAGTGATGTGCTTTAAGCTCCTTAGCTTGAACAATGGCTCCAGTGCTGTCACAGTACACCGGAACAGGACCATCTAGGGAAGGTGCCACCCCTAGCTCTCCAAGGAACTTCCGCAACTATACAGCTTCCTTTGCTGCATCTGATGCTGCAATATATTCTGATTCGCATATCAAGTCTGCAACAGTTGCCTGCTTGGAACTTTTCCAGCAGATCGCTCCTCCGTTCAGGGTAAATACAAACCCTGACACACTCTTGCTATCATCTCTATCTGACTGGAAACTGGAGTCAGAGTACCCTACAAGTTTCAAGTCAGGTTCTCCATAAATCAGCCATTGATCTTTAGTATTTCTAAAATACTTAAGGATGGACTTAATCACCTTCCAATACGCCTCACCTGGGTCAGACTGGTATCTACTCACTACTCCTAGTGAGTATGCCATGTCTGGTCTAGTACAAGTCATAGCATACATGATAGAGCCTACTACAGATGCATAAGGTACTCTACTCATGCACTCTCTTTCTTCAGGAGTTGTCGCACAATCCTTCTTGGAAAGAGTAATTCCAGAACCTATCGGGAGATAGCCTTTCTTGGAATTTTCCATGCTGAACCGTTTCAGCACGGTGTCAATGTACGTAGACTGGGACAGTCTCAAAAGCTTCTTAGATCTATCTCTATAGATTTTCATACCTAGTATGTAAGAAGTTTTACCCAAGTCCTTCATAGAGAACTGAAATGATAACCGTATCTTTATTCCTTGTAATGCTGCGACATCATTCCCGATTAAGAGAATGTCGTCAACATATAGTACTAGGAATACAATCACAAAACCATTAACCCATTTATAGATGCACGGTTCTTCTCCGTTCCTAACGAAGCCATACGATTTGATACACCTATCAAACCGTAAGTTCCAACTTCGAGACGCTTGCTTGAGTCCATAGATGGACCTCTGCAATTTGCATACTTTTGATTCATCTGTGGATGTGAACCCTTCAGGCTGTATCATATACACCTCCTCTTCCAGCTCCCCATTTAGGAAAGCGGTTCGGACATCCATCTGCCAGATCTCGTAATCAAAATATGCTGCCAAAGCAAGCATGATCCGAATGGACTTGAGCATTGCCACAGGGGAGAAAGTCTCGTCATAATCGATACCATATCGCTGACGATACCCCTTGGCAACCAGATGGGCTTTATAGGTCTCTACCTTCCCATCTGCGCCCCTTTTCCGTTTGAAGATCCATTTACACTCGATGGGTTTTATTCCTTTAGGCGGATCAACCAATGTCCAAACATTATTGATTTCCATGGACTCCATTTCGGATCGCATGGCTCCAAGCCATGCCTCAGAGTCAGATCTCTGAAGAGCATCCATATAGGTGATCGGATCCTCATTGTTCTCATCGAGCTCAATGGGATCACCGTCCCGGACCAAGAAACCGTAGTATCTGTCCGGCTGACGCGGTATTCTACCGGACCTCCTAATGGGTTCTGGGTGTGATTCAATCACAGCCGGTTCTACGATATCCTTAGAGTGTGCAGGTTCTTCTATTGGCTGAACTTCATCAAGTTCAATCTTAGAGGCTATAGTTCCTTCTCCAAGGAACTCCTTTTCTAAAAAGATAGTTCTAAGAGCAACGAACACCTTTTGTTCATTCTCCAAATAGAAGAAATACCCTTTGGTTTCCTTAGGATAACCAATGAATAAACATCGATCAGACCTAGGACCAAGTTTGTCTGAGTCTAAATGCTTTACGTAAGTCGGACAACCCCAGACCCGAAGGTGTGAGATTGAGGGTTTACGTCCAGTCCACATCTCATACAGAGTGGAGACAACAGACTTAATTGGAACGTCATTTAATAAGTAACAGGCTGTCTGAAGCGCATATCCCCAAAAGGATAGCGGTAGAGTTGCAAAACCCATCATGGATCGAACCATGTCCAACAAGGTTCGATTCCTCCTTTCAGACACACCATTCAACTGTGGTGTTCCTGGAGGAGTCAACTGAGAGAGAATTCCATTCTCCTCAAGATATGTCAAAAATTCACCAGATAAGTATTCACTACCTCGATCAGATCGAAGAGTTTTAATACTTTTTCCAGTTTGTTTTTCTACTTCATTACGGTATCGTTTGAAATGATTCATTACGGTATCGTTTGAACATTTCAAACGACTCAGACTTATGTCTCATTAGAAAGACATAACCGAACCTCGAAAAGTCGTCTGTAAAAGTAATGAAATATTTGTATCCTCCTCTGGCACTAACTGTCATTGGTCCACATACATCAGTATGTATTAAACTTAGAAGTTCCGTAGCTTGTTCACCTTTTCTAGTAAAAGGTGATTTGGTCATTTTACCAAGTAAACAGGATTCACAAGTGGGCAGTGATTCAGAATCATTGACCTCGAGGAGTCCATCTCCTCGCATCTTGTTTATCCTATTTTGGTTAATATGACCTAGCCTATAGTGCCAAAGATATAAATCGTTGACATTATCTAACCTTGGGCATTTGCTAGAAGTATACATCATATTAACAGGCATTGATAGTACATATATGCCATTATTTAATCTAGCTTTCATTATCAGAGAGTTATTTAAAATAACATTGCAAAAATCTTCCTTTATTGAAAGTTCAAAACCACAATTGGCCAAAAGGCCTACAGAGATTATGCACATAATGAAACTAGGACAATAGTGACAGTCGACTAGTTCAACAGTACAAGACTCAAAGACAAGACGCAGGACTCCAACCGCCAGTACTGGAACACGATTTCCATTCCCGATGCTCAGAAACTGTTCTCCATCTTCAAATCTTCTGCTAACTTGAAGTCCCTGTAACGAATTACAAACATGAATTGGACTACCAGTATCCAATACCCAGTTAGCAGTATCAACAATTGAGTAATTACAAGGTTTTATCATATAAATACCTTGTTCAGCAGACTTCTGCTTCCTCGGCCTGTTAGGATCAAGGGACGCAATATAAAGAGGACAGTTCCTCTTCCAGTGTCCCTTCTTCTTGCAGTAGAAGCACTCTGCAGAAGACTGATCAGCCTTATACTTCCTGGTCTGACTAGGGCCAAGAGCATTCTGCACCTTCTTTCCCTTCTTATTCATTTTCTTCTTCCCTTTCTTAAAGGGACGACAACCTCTACTTCCTCCCACTAAATTCACCACCCCCTTATTCAGTTGGTGGTTTTTCTTGAAAGTCTGCAGCAACCCCAAAAGACCATGGTAGTTTACTGCAAGCTTGTTCATTCTGTAATAATGATCGAGAAAATCAAGATAGGAGGATGGAAGAGAATTCAGGATCGCATCCTTGCCGAGCTGCTCGTGCAAGGGGCATCCGAGTTTGCCCAACTTTTCAATCAACTCGATCATGTACAATACATGATCAGTGACTGAACCAACATTCGACATCTTGGAATTGTAGATGGCACAAGACACTTTGTACCGTTCTACATCATCCGGGGTGCCGAAGGATTCCTTCAACTTTTGAAGGATTTCATCAGGTTGGGCCTCCTCGAATTTGCGACTGAACTCATCGTTCATCGCCGCTAACATAATGCATCGGACAGTAGTCCGATCAGAGACCCACTTCAAATAAGCGTCTCTGACCGCACTCCGTGCATTAGCGGGAGGGATTTCAGGTGCCGGATCCGCAATTACATAGAGGATCCGTTCATGCTCCAGAACGATTCTCAATCTTCGATACCAACTATCGAAGTTGTGACCCTTTAACTTCTCGTTATCGAGAAGTGACCGGAGCGATAAGTTAGAAGACATCTGAAAAGAAAACAAGACCACATTAGTGAATGAATTAATTTTAACCAAAAGACTTGGACTTTAGTCTAAAGGTTTCTCTCACTAATTTTTAAAGATTGGTAGCCTCTAACTCCAATCCATGAAAACACCTTTTCAAGTGGGTACTGAAATCCAATAGGCCTCGCATGAGCCCGACTTTGGCCAGCCCACCCATACGAGCCTAAAGGTAGGTTCGTAAACCAATTGCTTCCCTAAATAATTTTCAGTATTTTATTTTGCCCTAGATAACACCCCAATCGGCCTTGGGGCCTCCTATTGCGGGTCTCTAGTTAGGTCTAACCATTAAAATGACAAATCCAATGCTTTCAGCTAACTAAAAACCAAGCTTGACTTTGGCCGGCCCACCTGGTCCCGTTAAGGAGGTTGCACTGAACCATCATCGATCAGATAGAAATTCCAGTCACCAGATGTACACTCATTCTTTGGAACTACCGATGCACACCAAGCTAGTGGACACATTTCTAATTGACTTAATGGGAGGCTAAGACATTATCAACACCTTGACTTAGTCTTTTTAAGGACCTAATAATTTTAGAGGATTTTTAGTTGTGACAGAGGAAAAAGACAAGGACATGGATCATCCTCTCACTGAATCAATCAGATTTCAGGAGGGTTGATTTGAATCAACAAACGATCCATGGGCACCTATAGATCAGTCAGACCGATCAACCTGGGTGACATGGGTTAACTCGAGTCATTGAGCTTTTCCAATCAATTCTGGTCGACTCGACTAGCCAGGTATGTGAGATCATGGGTAAGTATCCGCCATTAACCATCTTTCCTATACACCAACCAGGTTGGCCAGGAAAGAGGTAGCCTCATACAACCATGATCACAATGCCAAACCTACCTCGACACCAGTCAGTTTACCAGACTCGATCAGACTAGCCTAAAGACCCGGGCATCCTCTGAGCCACTAATTGGATCCATTTTAGATGAACGGATCAATTATTCTAACTATTAGATAGTTCTAAAGAAGGACCTTAATCAACTTTTGATTAATCTTCTTTTATCCGGTTCAACTAAACCTAGGTCTAACCTAGTTAAGGACCCAATTAGATAACTAACCCAATTAACCCAAAATGGCTTATGCGAGTGTTTTAGATTTCATAAACCTAAAAGATTTTAATAAGCCAAAGATTTAATTAAAATAATTTTTAATTAAGTCGCAATGTAAAACATTTTTACATAACCAAAAATCATGCATCATATCTAGATTATTCTTTTATAAACATAACATTGCCCAATAAGTATTTGAATTAAAATAATTTTAATTCCAAGATTTCCTTAAAGGATCCTTCTGAAGATGCCAACACAGATGAACCGTATCGTGTCAAAGACACACGGTCATGGTGAAGGTCTCAACTAGGTTCCTAAAAGTATTCTCAAATCATACCTTATGATTTACAATACAAAAGATTAAACATTTTAATCAACTATACATGCAATCAATAAATGCTACAACTGAACCTGGCTCTGATACCACTGAAAAGAAAACTGCGCAGGTATTGCACCTGCCTACACTAAGCATGCAACAGCAGGGAGCAGGTATGTATTTTAAAACTATTTTAAAATAACAGCGGAAGCGACCTACTCCATACAGGTCTAACATATTCCGGATGCGTGTATAAGCAAAACTAGGCATGAACAAGGGCATGTAATATTTATAAACAATTATACAAACCTAGATCTAGGCATGCATGAAAAATAAAATTAAAAACTTTACCTTATTCCTGCCTGGAATAACCTTGGTATAATGCTGGAATAGCAGGGATAATAGGAATAACTTTATTCCTGTTGTCTTCTTCCAGCAGCCTCTTGAACGTGGTTTTTTTTTTTTCTTTTCAATAGCAGCAAGAGCCAAACCAAAGCAGCAAAAATGATCTCTTCTCGTTCAACAATGGCAAGGGAACAAATTTATTGGTCTTACTTCAAAAAAGAGGTAAACATCCAATGTTTGGAGCCCTTCCTTTCAACCAAAAATTGCACCAAAAATTCTGCAACCTGAAAACCTGCAACTCAAAACAGAGCACAAAATAACAGCAGCAAGGAGGTTGATCCAGCTCCCAAGTGCTCAAACGAAGACTCTCTAGAGGGGGAACACGCTAGGGGCTTGCTCTGATCCATCTCTCGGGCGATGCTAGTCGCCGGAAGACTTGAAACGGTGGGAGGGAAGAAGGAAGGAAACAGAATTCTAAAATCTGAAAATGTTTTCACCAAAACAGAGCTTCCTTCTTCCACCAATTGAGCACCAATAATATCAGGGATTAAAAAGATATTTTCTCTCCCTATCACTCACCAAAACCCAGCCCTCTAAATCACCGGTGGAATGGAAAAGAAATTCTCCAAGGAAGAAGACTTCTCACGGTTTTGTTTCAGCCTCTCACACACGGTCACCTCTCATCCTAAGAACCAGGGGACAACAGGGATTTATAAATTGCAGCAAGGGAAGAGAGAAATGGAGAGGCTGGGAGGCCAATCGACGCCGGCTGCCATTCCACCAATTAAACAGCCATAAAAAACTATAAAACAAGCTGTTTGGGAGGAGGAAAAGACGCCCAACAGGTGAAAACTTTCAGCCAAATTTGATGCTAGGAATTCCATTCCTAGCGAATCACCGTGTAAATGGTCACAGGAAGGAAAAAACCACCGGTTCAAATAAAATTTAGGTTCAATCCCATTAAACCCTATGGTTCAAACTAATTGAACCGGTTCAAGCCCAATTAAATTGGGTTCAATTGGTTCACAACCAATTGGAGACCGAAATGAACTCTGAATCAGTTCAAAACTGATTCAGAAAAATCCTGGCGCAGTGCTGGTCAACCCAGAATAATTTTCGGTTGACGCAGACAAGGGCAAGATGGGAAAAAGAGTGCTCAAAAAAATACCGTGACCATTAAAACCGAGACGATTCCCAATCGTAATCGGTATCCGGATCAGAGAGTTATCCTCTGTGGCGTGTGACCTCATAGGTTCGAACCTAAACGGTAGTACTAGAACAATTCTAGTGCCAGCACAGGAAACCATCTAGCAATGGGTCCCGGCATCCGGATAGGTCGAAGATGCGGGAGCAAACTATCGAACCTCTGGCATATGGTTACCGTATAATTCATCCCTTTGACCTTTAATGCTCAGGATGACTGTGATTGGGCTGCCAACCCAGACAGAGTCAGTCCACTACGTGTCTCAACCTCGCAAGCCCAGTGACTCTTCACTAGGGCTACCCCGGCGAGGATTTGCTAAATTGAGATACAGCGAGACATTCAATCCAAACTGTTTGGACAGGTCAATTCCATCTTGGTCCATCACTGCTCCACAAGTACTTGCCTGTACCCAAAAACCTTCCATCACCGGATTAAAAATCCGGATAGTCCGGCACCAAAATACAGGGAGTTGCTTGCAAGCTACCGTGATGACCTCAGGTCGGAGGGAGATATATACCCATATCCAATCATGAGTTTCCTTTTGACAGAAAGGGGCTGCACGGAGTCACGTTCAATGAGATATCACATATCCCACTTGTAGATCACATCAGTGTCACCACACTCATTTGGTCTAGAGGACAACCAAACAATGTGAACTACAACAACCTATACTTGATATATTGCCGTCCAGTACAATATATCCTTTGGTTGTGAACAGGGTTTAAGGACCACTCGATACATTCTCTCTGTATCGAAGTCAGTGTAGTCCTAAGGACTTCATCACATGGAAAGATCTCATTTCAGGGAAATACAATATGTGATGAGCTGCCAAAAAATATTATTTTATTAATTCATAAAATGAATACACAATACTGAGCCCAACCGCCTACAACCCAGGCGATTGGCTTTGGGACACAATTTCCAACATCCCCATCCCTTACGGTGTCAGGGAAATGAGGGGGGCACCTCGGCCGGTATAATATTGTCTCCAGACTATCCCTGGGGCTAAAGTCCCCGAGGATAACCCCAGCACGGATGATCTCGATCAAAGGACATAGGATCTAGGGGTGGCCCGTCGAGCACCTGCTGTCTTATCTGCTCGGAGCCGACTAGGCGAAGACGGTGCAGATTGGAGCCCAGCTGCAAGACGAAGAGAGGGCCCACCTGTTGGAGTTCTTACGGGCGAATGCAGATGTGTTCGCCTGGACGGTGGCAGACATGCCAGGTATTCCCCCTGACATCATCACCCATAGGCTGAGTATTGATCCAAAGCACCAGTCAGTTTGATAGAAGAAGAGAAGCTTCGCCCCGGAGTGGCAGGCGATAATCAATGAGGAAGTGGACAAACTCCTCATGGCCGGCTTCATTCGGGAGGTACAGTACCCAAGCTGGCTGGCAAATATTGTGATGGTGAAGAAGAGTAATGGCATACGGAGGATCTGTGTAGACTACATCGACCTTAACAAGGCATGTCCAAAGGACAGCTTCCCTTTACTGAAGATTGACCTGTTGGTGGATGCCACCTCGGGGCACCGGCTACTCTCCTTCATGGATGCATTCTCCGGATACAATCAAATCTGGATGCACCTGGAGGACAAGGAGCACACCGCCTTCATCATCGACCGAGGGATGTACTGCTACAGGATGATGCCCTTCGGCCTGAAGAATGCTGGGGCCACATACCAACGTCTGGTCAACAGGGTCTTCAAAGACCAAATTGGCCAGAATATGCAGGTGTACATGGATGACATGCTTGTCATGGGCAAGCCAAGCTCGAACCACGTTGCCGACCTAGCCGAAGCCTTTCAAAACCTCCAAAAATACCAGATGAAGCTGAACCCAGCAAAGTGCACTTTTGAAATGGTGGCAGGAAAATTCCTTGGCTTCATGGTCACCCAGAGGGACATTGAAGCAAACCCGGAGAAGGTCCAGGTGATCATCAACATGGAGCACCCGACATCCAAGAAGCAGGTCCAGCACTTGATAGGCCGGATTGTAGCTTTGAGTCGGTTCATCTTGAGATCGGCTGACCACTGCCTTCCCTTTTTCAAGGCGCTGTGCAAGATGCACGACTTCACCTGGACAAAGGAGTGCAGGATGGCCTTCGAAGAATTGAAGAGTTCCTAGCATCTCCACTACTGCTCTTAAGACTGGAGGAAGGAGAGGAGCTCCTACTCTACCTGGCGGTCACACCTGGGGCCATTAGCTCAGTCATCATTTGCACAGACGAGGATGGATCCTAGAAGCCGGTATACTATACCAGCAAAATCCTCCATGACATGGAGATCAGGTATACTCGCTCCGAGAAACTCATTTTTGCTCTAATAATATTTGCTAAGCACCTCAAGCCATACTTCCAAGCACATCCCATTGTGGTCATGACGGATTAGCCACTGAGGACTATACTTAGCCACCCCAAAACTTCCGAGCAGCTAGCTAGGTGGTCCCAGACGCTGAGCGAGTTTGACATCGCATATCGGCTAAGGTTGTCACAGAAGGCCCAGGTCCTAACCGACTTCCTAGTCGAGTGCACGGGACTCATCGAGGAGCTAGAGCAGACAACCCTAGGTTGAGCCCGGAGCAGAGGAGGAGCCCTGGATCCTCCATGTCGATGGTGCGTCCAACGCCGGCAGGAGCGAAGCATGCCTCATCCTCGCCAACAGCGATGGGATCGTGGCAGAATGTGCTCTTCGCTTCAAATTCATCATGACAAACAACCAGACGGAATACGAGGCACTCCTTGCAGGCCTAAGGGTCTCCCATGAGCTGGGCATGCAAAACTTAAAAGTCTTTACCGACTCCCAATTGGTGGCCGGACAAGTCTCCGGAGAATATGAAGCTAGAGATCCCCAGATGATGAAGTACTTGGAGCAAGTCCGCTCAAGCACGGCAGGTTTTCGACACTTCAACATCTCCCATATCCTCCACGGAGAGAATGCTCGCACGGATACACTATCGAGACTCACGAGTTTACCATACTCGTCACTAGGGCATGCCCACATCGAGTACCTCGAGAATCCAAGCTACGAAGCCCCAAAGAAGGTGTAGCAAGTCATCCCAGAGCCGAGTTGGATGGACAGGTATATCAGATACATCATTGATGGCACCTTACCAGAGGACCGCATGGAAGCCGACCTCATCAAGAAGAAAGCCTCTCGGTTTGTCCTGATGGAAGGGCAGCTTTATCGCCGATTCTACTCCTACCCACTCTTGAAGTGCCTGAGGCCCACAGAGGCAGCCTTCGTACTCCAAGAGATACATGAAGGCCTTTGCGAGAACCATGTGGGAGGAAAGACACTGGCGTACAAAGCTCTCTGCCAGGGGTATTTCTGGGAGACCACGAGGGATGATGCCGCTGACTTTGTGAAGAAGTGCGACAGATGCCAGCGCCACGCTCACATACAGCATCAACCGGTGACGCCGCTCTCCCAGCTCTCTGCCCCTTGGCCTTTGCCTAGTGGGGAATGGACATCTTAGGGCCATTTTCCCCTACACTGGGGTAGTAGAGATTTTTGCTGGTGGCTATTGACTACTTCACCAAGTGGGTGGAAGCAGAGCCACTAGCACGGATCAAGGAAGCCAAGGTCCGCCAGTTCTTCTGGAAATCAATCATCTGCTACTTCGAACTCCCCCACTGCATCATCACCGACAACGAGCGGCAGTTCGATAATCGGAAGTTCGAAGGGTTTTATGCCGAGCATAGCATCCAACACCGCTTCACCTCGGTAGCTCACCCTCAGACAAACGGGGAAGCCGAGGTGACCAGTCGGACCATCCTTCAAGGACTCAGGACTAGGCTGGACCAGGCCAACGGTAGGTGGGCAGAGGAACTCCCAAGTGTTCTATGGACCTACCACACAACGCCCAGAATGATGACGGGGAAATGCCTTTCAACCTTGTCTTCGGTGTTGAGGCCGTCGTTCCAGTTGAGCTCGGTGTGCCCACACTGCGGGTACAGCAGTATGACGAAGCAAAGAATTCAGCGTGCCTCCTACTCAACCTGGACCTCCTTGAAGAAACTAGGGACAAAGCTCGGCTCCGAATGGCAGCATACCGGCAATGAGTGGCCCAGTACTACAACATATAGGTAAGGCCAAAGGTCTTCGACCTGGCGACCTGGTGCTATGCCGAGCCGAAGCGTCTCAACCCCAGGAGTGCGGCAAGCTTTCACCGAACTGGGAGGGCCCCTACAAGGTGGTCGAAGCTCTTCCAAATGGAGCCTACTATCTCGAGGATCTGGACGGTGCCAGATTCCCACGAACATGGAATGCCTGCAACCTGAGAATATACTATCAGTAGTGTAAGGCTTCCTCCTAATAATAATAAAGATTTTTTTTGCATAAATCATTCTCTGCCTTGCAGGGATATCGCTGCCCGGTCCAAGGTTTGGCATGCTCAAGCCTAGAGCCCAGCTCTCCGGCACCAGTAATGGATATCGCTGCCCGGCCCAAGGTCCGGCACTCTAACCCGGAGCCTAGCTCTCTGGCACTCAAGCCCGGATATCACGACTCTCCGACACTGAAGCCCAGAGCCTAGTTCTCCAGCACCAAAGCCCGAAGCCCAGCTCTCCGGCATTCAAGCACGGAGCCCAGCTCCCCGGTACTCAAGCCCGGAGTCTAGCTCTCCAGCACTCAAGCCCAGAGCCCAGCTCTCCGGCATCAGTAATGTAAGGTCTCTCCTCACTAATAATAAAGATCATCCTTATGCAAATCCATTTTGCCTTGTAGGGGAATCATCACCCAGCCCTAGGTCTAGCAAGTGAAAGCTCGGATCCTATGACTATTCGGCACCAAAGATCGGACCCTGTTCCATCACCAGGAGCCTAGCTTCCTGGCACTCAAAGCTCGGATCTCATGCCCTTCTGGCACCAAAGACCGGACCTTGCTCCGGTACTAGGAGCCTAGCTTCCTGGCACTCAATGCCCGGATCTCATGCTCCTCTGGCACCAAAAACTAGATCTTGTTCTGGCACTAGGAGCCTAGCTTCCTGGCACTCAAAGCCCGGATCTCATGCCCCTCCAGTACCAAAGACCAGACCCTGCTCTGGCACTAGGAGCCTAGCTTTCTGGCACTCAAAGCTCGGATCTCATGCCCCTCCGGTACCAAAGACCGGACCTTGCTCCAGCACCAGGAGCCTAGCTTCCTGGCACTCAAAGCCCGGATCTCACACCCCTCCGGCACCAAAGATCGGACCCTACTCTGACACCAGAGACTGGATCCCGCTCCGACACCAGGATCCAAGCTTCCTGATGTCGAGCAGAGTGGAGGGATCTTCACAGTCACTTCACCCCTAAGCTGGGCATGACCAAGTAGGTCAAGAACTCCTCCCTCAACTTTTCACTTATCCAGGGATCCGTGGGAAGGGTCACACGAGCACTTGGTATTTCAGGGTCGTGTGCCCGCATAGGTACATGCATCCAGATGATCGAGAAGTGAAAAGGAGATACTTGCAATACAAAGATACAAACAAAGAGAAGAACAGACAAGTCGAGTTGGGCAAAAAATATTTTCGTTACTACTTGGCAAAATGATACATTGATCCTGGGCCCCGACATGCTGGGCGGTCCAGGTCAAAAACAAAGAAGAAAGTGGTTATAGCTACTATGGACCCCTACTCTACTCGATCGATGCCTTCCTTGGATGGTGCCCAGGCGAGGTCTCACCCTCTCTAGCCTCCGGGGTCGGGGCCTCTCCTTCAGCCGCCACCACTGGCGGGGTCAGTTCAGCCATGGCTGAACACTCCTCTACCTCCACTGGTGCGGGAGTCGAAGACGTCCTTCCCATGGTGCCCGGAAGGTGGAGGTCGGCCATCTGCTTGTCCGAGAGAAGGCCGTGCAGCAGGGACCAGCAGTACGCGAACCCCTTGAAGAAGAAGTCCGTCTCGGCCACCTCCTCGGCCACCTCCTTCCTGGCAGCCTCTGCCCGGTGGATTGCCTTGACCACCTCCTTTTCGGCAGCCTCAGCCCGGCGGACCACCTCGGCTGCCTCCTTCTTCGCAGCCTCTGTTGAGCTGACTGCCGCGGAGACCTTCCCCTTTGCTCTGGCGATGTTTTGCTCAGCAGCTACGGCTTTCTTCTTAGCGAAGGAGGCCCGCTCCTTCGCCGCCTCCAACTCAGCTCCAAGCTTATTCAGCCTGGACACCTTGGCTTTGAGCTTCTCCTTAAGCTCCTTTGAAAGCTGCTCGGTGCTCGCAACCTCGCCCCGGAGCCCTTTGATCCTCATATTAGCCTCCCAGACCTTGTCATTCATCCGCCTCAGCTCAGTCTTCGAGGAGTCGAGCTCTGCCTCTCGCTCCTTGTCCCTCCTGGCCCAAGTATGGTAGAAGTCCCTAATGAGCAAAAGCTCCGCGCCGAGCTACATCAAAGAAGGTGTCAGTCATGAAGACGAGGAAAAGAAAAGAGGGCGAGGCGAGGAAAGGAAATACTTATGGAGAAAAGCTGGGAGAAGGTAGCACTGACGGCATTGCCCAGAAGCTTCCCAACCTTCTCCGGCCGGTCGCATGACTGGACAGCAAAGTCCATCATGCGCTCGGCAAGGGCTGGGTCCCAGACCAAGGAGACATTGGGTGCCAGCCTGAAGGGCACCTGATGGTAATCCCTATCCTTCTTGCTTACTGCCGATGCAAGGTCACCCACCCCATTGGTAGAAGTAGCTTCAGGTGCAGGCTAGAGGCTCGGTGCCACTTCGAGCGACACCGCCGGCATTGGCTTCATTCTCTCCGGCACTCTGCCCTCCTCGACCACGATAATTTTTGGAGAGGGAGGTGCCATCGCAGTAGCAGCGACAGCGGATCTGGCCCAGGTGACCACTTCAGTTTCTAGGGTCGGGAGTAGATTGCGCTGCCTTGGAGGCTCGGGGACAGGCTCGGCGACCCTCCTGCTCAGCTCGGGAGCAGGCTCGGTAGGTACGGCCCTCGCACCATCATCTACTCGAGCCCTCTTCGAAAGGGCTCACTGACCCCCTCCACTTGGCCCCTCTCCTCGGAAAACGAGAGGAGCTCGTTTAGGGAGAATTTTATTCCTGCACTAAGAAAAAAGACATCAGTTCTGAGTTAAAAAAAAAATGGAAGGAAATGAGTTCGAGCCGAACTCACCCAACGCTTGTATTGGGCTGACCTCGGCCTTGAAGAGATTATGCTCTGACAGCAGGACCTCGAGTGAAGGGATCTGAGCAGAGCAGAGCTGGTCATATACCTCCCACTCGGCTGCCTCGACCATAGAATTTCGGTTAGGGGACTAATCTGGGTCACTCCAAACCCAGTCGATCCCCTCAACCAAGGCAAATAAGTATCTACTCTTCCACCCTTTGATGGAAGAGGAGAGCTCGAACCTAATGCCCTTTGGGCGGGAAGAAAGAGACCACTACCCCTCCTTGGTGGGGTAGCATTTCAGGATAAAAAAGATCCTGAATAAGGAAAAATGGGCAACTATCCCATGAAAGTGACATAAAACAATGAAACAGAAAATTGTCTTAATGGCGTTTGGGACAAGTTGAGCAGGAACAAGGCAGTAGTTGATCAAAACAGAAAGAAAAAATAGATGGAATGAAAATCGGAGGCCCCCTACGAGAGTTTCCTCGCAGAGGGCAATATGGCATGGTAGTTGGTCAAAACAGAAAGAAAAAATGGATGGAATGGGAATCGGAGGCCCCCCATGAGAGTTTTCTCGTAGAGGGTGATCTGGCATGGACCACTAGAGGTGACCCACTCCCCCAGTTGAGGGACCGAGAGCCGGATGGATTTCGGGACACCATAGGTCTCCTGGATGGTCGTGAGCTCCGCGGCAGTGATCACCGAAGCAATCCCGCCAGGACCTATCGACAGGGGAGGTTCAAGAACAGGTCCAGGTAGAAGGAGGGGATAAGGTGGAGGAGAAGATGCAGGTTCCCTAATCACTATCCCTCTAGGCGTGGGTCTTCTACTAAGCTCGAAGCGCGCCAAGTCCTCATCCTCATCAGAAGAGGAAGGTAGCCTAGGCCTAGAAGGCCTGGCCTCACCCTAGTTGGTTGTGGGGCAGAAGTTCGGGCCGAAGCGGAACATTGAGAAGAAGATGAAGGAAAAAGATAGAGAGAAAGAAGGAGACAGGAGGAGGCACACAGGAGTCCAGGGAAGAACCTAGCCCTAGAAGAAAGTCTCTACTCGATCGAGATGGGGAGGAAGGAGACTAACCTGCTGAACCTGGGAAGACAAAGATAATCGAGGGAGCGAAGGAAAAACTTTGGTATGATGGCGGGCATGCAGGATTTGAAAGAAGATATATTTTGGGAAAGATTGCCTTTCTTTTCAAAGTGACTGGTGCCCAACCATACTGTTGCAGCTTCTCCATCGATGGATCTGTGCCATGTGTCATCAATCGGCAAGGCTGGCATTTTGTTTCAACTGTGATCGTTCTGAATTCTATGCCCACAATAACTACTCCTCGGACGTGTCCATGTGGATCCCTCAGATAGGCTGGAGAAACCGCTTCATGAAACACCGACAATCATAGCCATCATTGCACCGGATTCTCACCTTTCCATGTCAGCATTGCATTTACTCCCTTCGCCCCGAATGCCCCGCGCCAACGGGACTCGGGAGTAGGGGGCAAATGATATGGCAGAACGCTGACATGTAATCCCTGTCAGATGCCATGTTAGAGAAAGCTGCCATGATGGACACTCCTCAGACTCCTCTGTCGGGCCGAGCTCCTTCAGAATGTCGGGGTGGCCTGTCGAAGCTAAGTTCTGTCCTCCGCCAGGTCGGCTCCCGCAAGATCGGGATGCCTTGGCTGGAGCTGAGCGATCTCCTCTTCCAGATTGAGGCCCTCTGAGGTCGAGCTTCCTGGTCCAGAGTTGAGCTTTGCCCTCCTCCGCCAGGTCGAGCCCCTCTGAGGTCGAGCCCTCTAGGCTGGAGTCACACCCTGCCCTCCTCTGCCAGGTCAAGCCCCCTCGAAGTCGAGCCCCTTAGTCCGGAGTCAAGCCTAGCCCTTCTCCGCCAGGTGGAACCCCTTCGAGGTTGAGCCCCTCGGAGTCGAGCCCTGCCCTCCTCCGCCAGGTCAAGCCCCCTCAAAGTCAAGCCCCTTGGTCCAGAGTTGAGCCCAGCCCTCCTCCGCTAGGTGGAGCCCCTTCGAAGTCGAGCCCCTTGGAGCCAAGCCCTGCCCTCCTCCACCAGGTCGAGGCCCCTCGAAGTCGGGCCCCGTGGATCGGAGTCGAGCTCCACCTCTCCATTTTGGCCTCCACCTCAAGCGAAGACATCAATAATAAAAGGGGCAACGCTGTCCTTCTTGGACACCGACGAGCCACCCGAGGACTGCAAGGAAGCACCCACCAGGCCATGATGATCGCCCCCAGCTGCCACTTATACCAAAAAAGGAGGAAGCTCCCTGATCAAGGCGCCGCGCTCTCCACCGACCATCTGCACCATCCAAAAGAGGAAGTCAACCAGGAGATTTGAATCCCGGGAGTGGCTACTCCCCGATCAAGGCCCTGCCAAGTTTCCTGGAATGGAGCGACCAGAAGGAATGTCAGAGTGCATGGTAGGTTCCCTTATCTTGAACCAGGAAAGACATCCCATCGATGGCATAAAATACCACCGCATGCATCTGCTGACACGGGAGAGATCTCGAGATAGGCGTTCAGCAACCACTTGGACTAAAAAGAGCTATCGATAGCCCCAACAGGGGGAAAGTAAGCAAGAAAACACTCAAGTAAGTAAGAGGAAAGGGGCCACACAGGAGAACCACCAAGGAGACTGAGAATTCAAGGCTATTGGAGATCTGCGAGAAGGGTCACTCGGACACAGCCATCCAGCTCCAGTTCACCTCGGCCACTACTTTTCCTGACTCACTTGCACCCTTCTCACACATTATTCATTCCTCCTAGCATGGAGTCCATCTCAGGGGCTCGACCAGGAGGATCTGTTCTCCTGGATCGCATCGACTTGGCTATAGGAGTGCCCCCACCGGAATCCTCGGCCCGGGTCTCTAACTCTATTTTGTAGGTCCCGAAGAGCAGGCTGGTCTTGAAGAGATGAGGGATGATCCGATGCCGATAGCAGCTACGGGCCACGGCAATCTTGGCGGCAACAGGTCTAATTTTTCTAATTACTTTGTATGGTCCACTACTACGGGTATGTAACTTTTTCATGGTTCTAAATGAAAACCATTCAGGTCGTAGCCTAATCATGACAAAGTCTCTTTCATTGAATTCTTTGAGTCTTTTTCTTGGGTCAGTTATATGATGCTTATGCAATTCTTTAATGTGTTGTGCATATGACTCTGCAAATATCTAATAGACTCACTATGCATTACTAGTGAAGAAAATTTATTTATTTATTTATTTATTTTATCTTTTAAGTCCTCAATTTCAATTCTGTGCTTGACCCTTGGTCGGTGGGTGACATGCAGATAAAAACTTAACATGAACTCCTAATAGATGCCATAAAGTTCTCCAGAAATAAGTGGCAAATCTAACAGGGTCAAAGGATTGATGAAACATGCTAACCTCAACAAAGTGTAACCTAATAGTTCTAGAAACATTGGAAACATCAGGAAAGGGTAGGAAATAAGAAGTGGATTCGGGGGTGACTTGGTAGGGTAGGAAATAAGAAAAGGATTCGAGGATTTATCCTAGACTAATGGGGTTGACCTTAAGGTTTGGACACTGGACTACATGAACAGGTAAATAAAGGTCAGCCTTTTGGAAGGATGAGTCAGTGATTTCAGGAAAAAGATCTTCAATTGGGATCACGGGGGTGAAGTCTTCTTATGGGTATTGGACTAAATAAGCCAAGTTCTCATCAATTTCCTCTTGTTCTTGGATTTTAGGACTAGGCTCTATGACTTGAGTCTCTTCTAGTGTTTCCTCAGGTAAGGTCCTAATAATAGGGTTAGACTCCTTATGGGTCTCTTTTTCTAAAGATCCTATCAGTATAGTTTCAGTCAGGGTACGGTCATGGTCAACTAACTCCGGACTGGCTTCAGTCTGGGTGCCTACCAGGTCTGCTAATTCTGGGTCAGCCATAGTATATCCTCTTCTTCATACTCATCCACTAAGTTCATCTCAGTTTCATACACTTTCACTTCAATGTCATCCTTGTGAACCAATGGGATAGTAGGAGTGGGTCGACTAAGGAAAAATTGATGAGTGTCTGGGATAGCAGGGGTGGGTTGACTAAGGAGAACTTGACTAAGACTTAGCTTGCACTCAGGGATGCTAATCCTATGGGGTTCCGATTCACTAAGGGAAACCTGACTGGTACTAGGCTGATACCTTGAGGTTATGGGTTCCTTGGGCTCATAGGACATGGACTCAAAGGATCTGAGTTCATAGGATTTGGGATGGTAGGGTGCAGGAAGGTACTTCTCCCTAAGTTTGCTCTTCATGGCTCTCCAGGTAGCTATAGGGATTTTTTTATCTATTTCTAGTCATTCTTTCAACCTTATCCCAATAGATTCTAGCCTGGCGAACTAATTTAAGCCTAGCAAACTTAAACTTTCTTTCCTCAGACATTAGATCCCTCTCAAAATATTGATACATATCTTATTTCCAATCAATATAATCCTCAAGATCAAGATCACCACCAAATTTAGGTGCTTCTATCCTAAAGTTCCTAATGGCTCTCTCATCCTAGTCTATGAAATTATAATTGGGTCTCTTTGAACTAAGATCCTAGATTGGGTCAAGGCGAGGGGCTATTCTGGGGTTGGGTTCTAGGAATGGGTCAGGGTGTGGGGTCTCAGGTTTAGGCTTAGTACGGCTCACAAGGGTTCTCTCTAGGATTCCTCTACGGTCTCTTATCTAGTCAAACCTAGTACTGAGTTCCCTAACTTCCTCCATTATGGATCTCAACAAAGTCTCAATATTAGGATCCATGGTAGGATTGGGTTGGGTTTAAGTATGCTGATAGGGTGTTCCAGATCTAGTAGACATGCAATGCACACACAAAACTTGAACTAGGGTCTTCTAGACCTAGAGCTCAAGTAGAATGGGTCAGCTCAATTTACAACCAATTCAGCAATTATCCTGTCCACTGGCTAGGTAAGAGGTGGGGTTATGGGAGGCTCCCCTTGCTTTCACAGGATCCTAATTAAAAATCATGAGTCTGCTTAAGGCATTTGTCTCTGGACCTCTAGCCTTAGACACCAGATTCAAGAGATAATCAAAGGATTGGATGCACTAGCTTTCACACAATACTTGGAACCTGACCTTGTTGGTGTTCCTAAACTGCTTTAGGTTTCTAATTGATTTTAATTAGGATTATGTTCGATGCAAAAGGTGGTTGTTGTGGGCTTAGGATAGGTGATGAAATCCTACCCTGATCTGAGATAATCAAGTGCCCTTAAGATTAGGTTAAGTATAATGTAATCACACGATATGAAACCGTAATATGCAATGAAGCTAAAATAATTAAAAATAGCAAAAAATAATAAAATATTTTTTTTAAAATTAAATCTCAGATTTGAATAATTTTAGATTTTTGATCTCGGGATATAATGTCCGGCCGTAGCTCATTACTCCCATGGGTCGTGATAGTATATTTGCGTAGACCCGCTCAGGAGACATGATTTCCTTCCACCAGAAAAATTATGCAATAATTTTTTTTTTTCTAATTCTTTTCTAAGATTGGTAGTAGATTAACAAAGGATTAACAGCAAATCAATTAATAATTTTTTTGTATTTTTTTAGGATGGTTTTTATGCAATTTATTTTTAGCCTAAACCTAGATGTGCAAAAATTTTAGAACTAGTAGTTAAACCCTAGTTTAAACTTGCTCTGATACCAAAGATGATGCGGGACAATATGCAAAAACTAATTTACTGATAATAAATCTAATTAACTAAAATTAACAGAGATTAATTTTTTGGATTTTTCAGAATAAAGACTCAAAGTAATTAAAACAAATAAGACTAGTCAACTAGTTATATGCCAGCAATATCGAACTAACAAACCTAGTTAGGAAAGGAGGATCTGGTGATTAAGAAATCACCTTAAACTAGGGTTCTACTTCTCAAAGGATCAGAAAATAAAGAGTAGAGAAGGCTTTTATTTTTACCAACGAAGATTGAAACTCTCTTGTTGTAGATCCGATTGGGCTCTATAGGATCTTACGGCAGGACTTTTAGATTTTGATTTTTGGGCTCCAATCTTCAGCTCTACTGGTTCCAAGGCAAAGATAACCGTCACTTCGATATCGATCACTTGCAATCAGTCAAACACTCAAAAGTATACATTGAAGGAAGAAGGGATTTCAATAAAATAAAGGAAAGGAAAGGGGAGGAAGAAGCTTGTAGGCAGCTAGGGTTTCTGATGGTGGGATAGATATAGGGCCTCACACCCCGCGATGCTCCGAAGAACAAAGGAATAGGGCATCACACCCCGCGATGCTTGACACAGCAAAGGATTGGCAGAATGACATCTTTATTTGATGAATAATGGAATGAATAATACAAAGGGGGTTGATGGAATATTTATAGACCACCAACTAGAATTGCATGGGTTATAATGTCTTGACTTGGCTTCCCTTGGGCTTCAATGACTAATGAATTTCTTCTTGGGCATCTTGGACTCCTGTCTTTGAGCTCTCCTTGGCTTCAACCATAATGGGCACCAACATTGGATCAGGTTCATTAAAGTGGGCGACAACATTGGCATTTCATTCCATTTGGACGACAAGAAGGATGTGAAATGAGGAGTCCTTCTCTTTTACTTCTCTTAAATTGGTGACAAAATTTTGTTGGGGCGTCGAATGAAGGAAAAAAAACTCATGACCTCTTCTTCACTTTGAATTGGATGACAAATGTAGATAAATATGGCATCCTATCTCCTCCTTGGCATCTAGTTTCTTTGGACTCTTTCTTGCTTTTCAAATTTGAAAGGTAGATAAGAAAGAGGATAGAGATGAACTCTATCTCTTATTGGATTGGATTGGATGAAGACTTCCTTGAAACTCTTCTTGATGGGTGTCCCTTTGAGATACACTTCTTGGGCAATGAGAAATGAAAAGAAATGTGGCTCTCTTTCTCTTGACCTACTCCTTAAGATTGGCGCTAAAAACAACTCCCTTGTGCCCGACCAAAAATAAGTGACATGGCATGTGATGATGTCCAAAATGAGGTGGCAAGTGATGTCCAAAATATAAGTGATATATCATGTAATGATGTCCCAGATGATGTGGCAAGTGATGTCCAAAACTTGATGAGCTGGCACCAAGAGGTGGTTGTCATGTGGCGCCAAGAATGGGTTGACTTGGGTTGGCACATGGTATCACATGGGGTCTTTAATTGGGTCCCCTCTTGTATTACAGGACGCAACAAATAATTATAAGACTCAACCAACTAAATAACTAATAGCCCAACTTAATCAAATTGATCAAAAGGCATAACCAATTCATAATTGAACCATACCATAGGCTTGCAAATACAAAACCTAATTAAAGTTGGTAAAAAGGGCTAAATAATACTGGACCATTATAACAGAATTTATGATCCAATTGAAATTGAAATTTTTTTACAGACTCAATTTTGGGTCCACGGGTTTTTATAGATGACTTAATTTTGGGATTTAGGGCTAAACCCAACTAAGCTAAAATAATAGAATTTAAGATAACTATTTACAAGTGATCTTGGGTTTGGGCTTAGAGCTTTATTCACAGGTGATCCACAAGGTTGTGGGTTTGAGCTGTCGTTTTCTTCTGGCCCTGGTGTCCACACCATGTGACCATTCTACCTTCTTTTATTTCAAGGATGATGAATTGTTCCTTGTTACCTGTCATATGTCTTGAGTAGCCACTATCCAAATACCATCTCTTTTTATGATTTTGGACTGCAAGACATCCCTGCAAAATAAATCAACTAGATTTTTTAGATATCCAAGTTTTCTTTGATCCTTGAAGGTTAGTTGCCTTGATTCCTTTAGGAACCCATTTTTTCTTTGTTTTGTTCTTCCTTTTTAATAGATTACATGCATATGCTTTATGTCCTAATCCATTACAATAAAAGCATACAATTTTTAATTTTTGTGATGAGGAAGATGCAATGAACTTAGGTGCAAAAAATCTATTTTTTAAATCTTCTTTGTATCCAATTCCAGCTCTATTGAAGGTTTCTTTTTGACTTTTCAAAAGCATTTCCAATTTGCCAAAACTTAATGTTAATTTGTCAAATAGTGGTTTTAATCTATTCATCTCTTTTTGCATATCTTGTTTCTCTTTTTGCAAAATATGATTCTTTTATAAATATTCTTCATTTTCCTTTTACAAAGCTTTACATTTTTCTGAAAGCTCATTCAAATCTTTTTGCAAAACATTATTCTTTAATGAAACTTCACTCTTTTCTTTCAGCAAAACATCATTATCATGTTTTAGAGATTTTGTTTTTAAACCTACCTTCTTATATTCATTTAAAAGGCCATGAAATACATCATATAAGTTATCATAAGTGAAATCAAGAGTAGGTTTGGGAGATACCTCATCCTCTAATCCCATCAAGCAAATATTTGCTGGTTTTGATTGATCTTCTTTACTTGAGGATGATTCCTCGTTGTCAGACCATGTTGTCACCATAGCTTTCTTTTTCTTCTTTTTGTAGCCCTTCTTTAGAGTAGGACATTCAGATTGGTAATGTCCGTGCTTCTTACACTCGTAGCATATGGGGTGTTGCTCTTTATCATTTTCTTTTTCCTTATTTTGTTTACTCTTATATATGAATCTCTTCCTATACCTTCCATTTGAAAGGGATATGCCCTACAAGCCAATCTATGTTGTATCTCCCAAACCATTGTAATTGACAATTTTCTAAATAAAGGCATTATTTTTCATCATACGCTGTGTTTATATTATATGATGAATCCCATAGATTAGGGCTATGATTTTAGGGTTATGATGAGATCATACCAGTGAGACCTAAAATCTTAAAACCTTAATCTAAAAGTATTCCTAGTCAAAGGAACCCTGAGTAGGGGATCAGGGTTTTTCCGGTAAGACTAGCATATCTCATGTATACTGGAAAGGATGACTGCTCTCACAGTCACTTATGTATGACACTAATACTGAGATGTGGGTGCTTATTGGAGAATGAGTTCACTGATATGATCCAACTTGAGAACATCTAATGGAGTCTTAGCTACATGCCAATAGAAGGTTCTCATAGTAGGAGTGGTACAAGTAATCTTTTGACCTGAGACTGCCATAAGTACCTTATGTATATGAACCCATTCTTTGGTTCAATCCTAATCATGACACTGAGTCATGCACAGGATTGATATTGGGAATGGTGAATTGGATATGAAGGTAATGAGTAGGTCAACAAGGAATCGATCACTCTTAGTAAGAGGAGATTGCATCCAGCTAGTTAACAATCGGATGATGATTCAGGGAATCTTTGATCAAAGTAAAGATATTAGAGATGGTTTCTAATATCAGGATAATTGAATCATCGATATATGATTGAGCTAGAAATAAATATAATATTGGATTTGACAAATATCCATATCCATAATTATATTTTTGGGTGCAAGCTGATCGAAAGATTTAATTATACGGTAACTCTCTACTGAAGGGTAATTTTGGTATTTCACCAGAATTTCCATATCTTCCGGGTAGACATGACACGTTGCTAGACGTCAATCTTGTCTTGTGGGTTGATCAAATTCAAAGATCATTTATTAGGAAGAGTCCTAATTAATCGAATCGGGTAAGCCCGGTTTGACCTAAATCGATTAGAAAGAGTTCTAATCAAATTAGGTCAACTTGTATTCAAACCCACTGCTGGCTAGATGTGGAACCCAATGGGTCACACACTTAAGAGGATTGATTAAGAGTTTAATTTGGAATTAAATCATCTTTGCAGGATAACACTCTAGCAGGTGTTGCAAACCCTAGCTTCTATTCTAATTGGATTCGAATTAGGGTTCCGGATTGATTCAAATTGGGTTCTAATTGGACCTAATTAGACCCTAATTGAGTTAATTGGGATTATGGCTAACCCTATTGGCTAGCCATGTAACTTGGCTATCCTCCCCACCCGCCCCCCATGCAATTTCATGCCAAATGCCAAGAGTCCATGCGCACATGGACTCTTGGCGCGCCATTTGGAAGAGTCCATGGTGCATGGACTCTTGGCACGCCCCACTTAATTCTCCGATGAATTAAGATGGGGCGGCCTCTTTTCTTAATAATCAGTGCACCATCTCTCCTCCCTTGGATGGGAATCCAATGGCTGATGGGATTTTAAGAAAGATGGAATGCGCTAACTCTTCCCGGGCGCGCGAAATAACATCTCTTCGGAGATGAAAAGTCGCGACCCCTTTCCTTTTAAAACACCACGGTTTTTCCTTTAAGAAAAGCCATGGGATTTAATCTGGAAGGCCGTGAGATGGGAGGATGGGGCATGAGAAATAGGGAAGGGGCGTGAGACAAAGTGGAATGATGTTTACGGAGAGTTGTGTTCTTTCGAGAAGACATCTCTCTGTAATCTATTTAAATAACAGAGGTCTCGGGTGTTTGATGCATGAACAACAGAGTTTTTTTTTATTGTCTTTTCTTTCTAGGAAACTGATTCCTCCTTAGCTTGTTTAGGACACAGAGAGTTTCCCTCTTACAGAATTCTCTTCTCTGTTGAAACTCAAGTCCAAAACAAGAGATAGGAAGAATCTCTTGATCGGTAAAAGAAAAGAACTCCTACTCTGTTTCTATTTCCTTTACTTTAAGACATTAGTGTCTTAAAATCCTTCTCCTTCTTCAAGACAAGAGTTTTATTCTTAGGACAAGGTCTTAAGAAAGGGAGAGGAAGAAGAAAGAAAGGAAGTAAGGAGCCCCTACCTTGAAGTTTTAAAGCCATAGTCCTCTTGAGTTCTAGGATAAGAATTCAAGTGAAGGAATTTCAAAGAAGCTTGCATCTTGATCAATCATCTTGTGGATCACCATTGGAGGGTGGACATTTGGATGCCTGGTGGATTCAATCAGCCCCTTCAACATCAAACTTTATTGGAATTAGCGATTACAGGTTGGTACCCTAATTCTAACAATATAAGTTTGTATGTTCATTATATGTTTTAATCCTGAATAAGGAGATCTTGGTTAAGGGATTATGGTGCCAATTTTATTTTTTTTTAAATTACACTTCCGCTGCGGTGCACCGGATCCCCAACAGTGGTATCAGAGCCATCCTTATTACAGTTAAAACATATGAAAATTATTTATATGTGTTTTTGTTGTAGTATCGCAATTAGGATTTTAAACCCTTGAATGCTGATACACTTAGCATATTTATGGGATGCATATATGATAATCAATGTTTTGATGTACGCCACTAGTTAGGATTTTTCACTCAAACCCTAATTATTATAGAGATATGATTAGTTTTGAAGTCATCATACTGAAATAAGGTTGCCCTGGCATAATGGTGGATCCATTATATGGTAAATGGTTGTCCTAGTATGATGACACACTTAGCACATATATGTTTATCAGAGTGATATGATTGTGATATGTTCTATAAGAATGTGCTGGCAATTTTATAAAGCCCTCTTCTTAAAATTATATTAAGTCATAGTATATTTAACTAATAAGCATCACTAGTCATGATGAACAATTGATTATTCGGTGTCTAGAAAGGTGGTTCTGGGAAGGTAAAGAGAATTGTGGTTTTTAATTGGTTCCGTTTTCTGACCTGGCCAATTTTTATTGGTGTCTAGGAAAGCAACGGGGGGACTCCCACATCTCTTCCACTTGCCTGGCCGATTTGATTATATTTAAATATTGACTAAAATGCTTAGTGTTAAAAATACTATATATTGGCCTTCCTTCATGCTGGATCATTATTGTGTTATGAACCACATTAGGTTTGTTGTGTTATCTGCAAGACCTAATATGGTGATTGACATAATATTGGTCTAGTGCATAGATATGCTTACAGTATATTCAGTATAATGCCTTGTTGTGTTATCTGCAAGGGCATTATATTTGAGTACTGACTGTATAGAAATGAAAGGGTCTTGACTTAACTAGAACATTATGGTTTGTTGTGTTTTCTGCAAGACTTATAATGTTCTAGAGGCCAAGTTATTTTTGAGAATTATATGAGATATAATTGGAAGAGTTTCCTACCTTTGAGCTTATAAAAGATTTGTTGTGTTATCTGTAAGATCTTTTATAAGTTATTAGGATCTCAATCTCACTAAGAAAAACCGATCAGGGTTCTTCTCGATTATCATAGTGAGGGCTATGATTTTTGATAAAATAGTGGGAGACATAATTAAATTGAAGACCTAATTTAATTATGTAAGTCATTTCATGGTTGTTTGCTTATATATTGTTCTTTATTAAATGTAGATAAATGGCATCTTCATTATCACTGCGAAGTATCTTAGATACCAACAAACTGACTGGTCCAAACTATGTGGACTGGTTGAGAAACTTAAAGATTGTACTGAGTTCAGAAAAACTTTCTTATATTTTTGATATCCCTAGTCTTAATCCACTAGGGGATGATGCCACACAGGAAGATATGGCCATATATAAAATGTGGCAGAATGACTCCCTCACTGTCAAGTGTATCATATTGGCCTCTATGACCAATGAGTTACAGAGGCAGCATGAAAGCATGGATACTTAATCCATAATGCTCAATTTAAAAGAGCTTTATGGAGAACAAAGCAGAACTGCTAGATATGAAATATCTAAGCAGTTATTCCGTGCTAGGATGACAGAGGGTACATCCATTCAGGATCATGTCCTGAAGGTAATTGACTTAATCACCAGATTGGGTCAATTAGGGTTTATTATGGATGGGGAGCTGAATCAGGATTTAATCCTGCAATCACTCCCGGAGTCATTTTCTCAGTTTGTCTTGAATTATCACATGAACAAACTGAACACTTCCTTGCCTGAGCTGTTAAATATGTTAAAAACAGCAGAGAGCCACGTTAAGAAAGAAAAGGCTCCACTTCTTCTTGTTGATAAGACCAATAAGAAGAAATCAGGGAAAAAGGGTTTTAGTAGGAGGCTAAACCCTAAAGGTGGCATCAATAAGAACAAGAAAGGAAAGAAAGCCTCAAAACAGTCAACCTGTTTCTTTTGCGGCAAAGCGGGACATTGGAAAAGGAATTGCAAGGCTTACCTTGCAACTATGAAGCCTGGTGCGGCAGATGCACCAAAAGGTATGTATGAGATACATACTATATTGACATTAAATTCGTCTATATCAAATACTTGGGTATTGGATACCGCTTGTGGTTACCATATATGCAAATCTTTGCAGGACCTCCACAAGCTTAAAGTATTGAAGGAAGGTGACTTCAATCTCTACGTGCTGGTGGTGATATCATCCAAGCAGAAGCTGTAGGGACCTATATTCTGAAGTTGCCTTGAGGGAAGATCTTGGAGTTAGAAAATTGTTACTATATGCCAAAGATTATTAGGAACATTATATCTATTCCTTTGTTATTAAAACAAGGATATGTAATGGATGTAACGAGCACTGGTTGCTCGATAATGTTATCTAATAAAATTATTTGTTCTGGCATATTTAGCAATGGGCTCTTAACTCTTTCTTCCAATGATAGTGTTTTTCATGTCAATAATAAAAGGAAAAGAAAAGACTTTAATGATACTTTACTTTGGCATCATCGACTTGGTCATGTTAATGAGTCTAGGAAAAGCAAGTTATACAAGGAAAAATTCTTTGATCCTTATGAGTATGAATCATTAGGAACTTGCGAATCATGTCTCATGGGTAAGATGACCAAGACTCCATTCACTGGACATGGAGAAAGGTCAACTGAGTTATTAGGACTTATACATACTGATGTATGTGGTCCAATGATAACTCAGGCCAGATGAGGATACTCATATTTTATCACTTTTACAGATGATTTATCTAGGTTTGGATATGTGTATCTTATGAAACATAAATCTGAAGCCTTTGATAAATTTAAGGAGTATCAAAGTATGGTCGAAAAACAAACCGAGAAAAGTATTAAAGTTCTTCGTTCTGATCGAGGAGGAGAATACTTATCCACGGAGTTTTTAGACTATCTTAAAGTTAATGGAATTCTTTCTGAATGGACCCCTCCTTATACACCACAGCTAAATGGTATAGCTGAAAGGAGGAATCATACCTTATTAGATATGGTACGATCCATGATGTGCTTCACAAATTTACCCATTTCCTTCTGGGGTCATGCCCTAGAAACTGCTATTTACATTCTGAACAAGGTACCTTCTAAATCCATTGTTAGTACTCCATATGAAATTTGGAGTGGAAAGAAACCATATCTTAAATATTTTAAGGTATGGGGATGTCCAGCATATGTTAAAAGAAATTTTGGACATAAGTTGGAACCTAGAGCGGATAAATATCTATTTGTAGGATATCCTAGAGAAGGTAGAGGATATCTATTCTACCATCCTACTGAACAAAAGATTTTTGTCAGCAGGCATGCCACTTTTCTAGAAAAGGAGTTCATTTTAGAAAAGGGCAATGGTAGAACTATTGAACTTGGAGAAGTACAAGAAACACAGATAGACAATTCTCAACTATTAGAACATATAGTTAGGACAGAACCAGAACACAAAACTCCTCCCCGTAGGTCTGATAGAGTGCCACGGGCACCTGAGAGGTATGGGTTTATTATTGAAAATAATGAAGCCCAAGTCATTCAAAATGATGAACCTCTGACCTATACGGAAGCTATCTTGAGTACTGATTCAGATAGATGGCAAGAAGCCATGGAATCTGAAATAGACTCTATGTATGTAAACTAAGCATGGTCTTTGGTTGATGCACCAGAGGGTGTTAATCCTATTGGGTGCAAATGGGTCTATAAGAAAAAGATTGGGGCTGATGGCCAAGTTGAAACCTATAAAGCCAGATTAGTGGCTAAAGGTTTTAGACAAAAACAGGGAATTGATTATGATGAAACATTCTCACCTGTTGCCATGCTCAAATCAATTCGGATTTTACTTGCTATAGCAGCATACCACGATTATGAGATCTGGCAGATGGATGTGAAGACTGCATTCCTCAATGGTTTCCTTGAGGAAGAAGTCTACATGTCACAGCTAGAAGGTTTTATTTCAAAGAATAAACCTAATCAAGTATGCAAGCTAAAGAAATCCATTTATGGATTAAAGCAAGCTTCGAGGAGTTGGAACATCCGCTTTGATGAAACTATTAAAAGGTTTAGTTTTATCAAAAATATGGATGAACCCTGTGTTTATAAGAAGACTAGTGGGAGTGCCATAATCTTCTTGGTTCTGTATGTTGATGACATACTCCTCATTGGGAATGATATCCCAATGTTGCAATCAGTCAAGGTTTGGCTATCAAACCAGTTTTCCATGAAAGATTTGGGAGAAGCATCCTATATACTAGGTATTAAGATCTAAAGAGATAGATCTAAGAGGATGCTAGGTTTATCCCAATCTAGGTACATTGACTTAGTGCTGAAAAGATTCAGCATGGATGGAAGTAAAAGAGGTTATCTTCCTATGAGTCAAGGCATACATCTTTCTAAAAGGATGTCTCCTAAGACACCTGAAGAAAGAAATAGAATGAATTCTATACCCTATGCTTCGGCAATAGGGTCCATTATGTATGCCATGTTATGTACTAGGCCTGACGTGGCATATGCTTTAGGCATTGTCAGTAGGTTTCAGGCTGATCCAGGAGAGGATCATTGGAAAGCAGTTAAAAATATTCTTAAGTACCTAAGAAGGACTAAGGATATTTTTCTGGTTTATGGTGGTTCTGATCTTAAACTAGAAGCTTATTCTGATTCTAGTTTTCAATCAGACTCTGATGATAGCAAATCCATTTCGGGATATGTTTTTACCCTAAATGATGGAGAGTGAGTTGGAAGAGTACCAAGCAGCAGACTGTAGCTGACTCAACCATAGAAGCAGAATACATAGCTGTTAGTGAAGCCACCAAGGAAGCAGTCTGGATGAAGAAGTTCATCACAGAGTTGGGTGTTGTTCCTGAAATTGAAAAGCCAGTGCCACTTTACTGTGACAACACTGGGGCTGTTGCTCAAGCTAAGGAACCAAGAGCTCATCATAAGTCCAAGCACATTCTGAGACGCTTCCATCTCGTCCGAGAAATAGTAGAGAGACAAGATGTCTACATAAATAGAGTTGATACAAAGAACAATGTAGCAGACCCGTTCACTAAGGCTCTACCACAGTGAGATTTTGATCGCCATCTTGAGTGTATGGGATTAAGATTTAAAGGCGATTGGCTTAAGTGCAAGTGGGAGATTGAAAGGGATATGCCCTACAAGCCAATCTATGTTGTATCTCCCTAACCATTGTAATTGACAATTTTCTAAATAAAAGCATTATTTTTCATCATACGCTGTATTTATATTATATGATGAACCCCATAGATTAGGGCCATGATTTTAGAGTTATGATGAGATCATACCAGTGAGATCTAAAATCTTAAAACCTTAATCTAAAAGTATTCCTAGTCAAAGGAACCCTGAGTAGGGGATCAGGATTTTTCCGGTAAGACTAGCCATCCCATGTATACTGGAAAGGGTGACTGCTCTCACAGTCACTTGTGTATGACACTAATACTAGGATGTGGGTGCTCATTGGAGAATGAGTTCACTGATATGATCCAACTTGAGAACATCTAATGGAGTCTTAGCTACATGCCAATAGAAGGTTCTCATAGTGGGAGTGGTACAAGTAATCTTTTGACCTGTGACTGCCATAAGTACCTTATGTACATGAACCCATTCTTTGGTTCAATCCTAATCATGACACCGAGTCATGCACAGGATTGATATTGGGAGAGGTCTCGGGTGTTTGATGCATGAACAACAGAGTTTTTTTTTTCATCATACGCTCTATTTAAACAACAGAGGTCTCGGGTGTTTGATGCATGAACAACAGAGTTTTTTTTTTATTATCTTTTCTTTCTAGGAAACTGATTCCTCCTTAGCTTGTTTAGGACACAGAGAGTTTCCCTCTTACAGAGTTCTCTTCTCTGTTGAAACTCAAGTCCAAAACAAGAGATAGGAAGAATCTCTTGATCGGTAAAAGAAAAGAACTCCTACTCTGTTTCTATTTCCTTTACTTTAAGACATTAGTGTCTTAAAATCCTTCTTCTCCTTCAAGACAAGAGTTTTATTCTTAGGACAAGGTCTTAAGAAAGGGAGAGGAAGAAGAAAGAAAAGAAGTAGGGAGCCCCTACCCTGAAGTTTTAAAGCCATAGTCCTCTTGAGTTCTAGGATAAGAATTCAAGTGAAGGAATTTCAAAGAAGCTTGCATCTTGATCAATCATCTTGTGGATCACCATTGGAGGGTGGACATTTGGACGCCTGGTGGATTCAATCAGCCCCTTCAACATCAAACTTTATTGGAATTAGCGATTACAAGTTGGTACCCTAATTCTAACAATATAAGTTTGTATGTTCATTATATGTTTTAATCCTGAATAAGGAGATCTTGGCTAAGGGATTATGGTGCCAATTTTATTTTTTTTGAAATTACACTTCCGCTGCAGTGCACCGGATCCCCAACACCTTTACCTTTGCCTATAAATCTTCTAAATTTTTGCATGACCAAAGCCATCTCGTCATCTTCGAGTTCTTCACCCGAGGAGGGAGTTTCTTCTTCTGCTTCTTCAAATTTCTTCTCCTCCAATACAGCTTTAAGTGCGATGGTCTTCTTCTTCTTTCCATCATCTTCAGTACAGCATTTCATTGCAAGTTTGTGTGTGATGAGGGATCCAAGAAGTTCATCCAATGGTAGATTGTCCAGGTCCTTTGCCTCTTAGATTGTAGTTACTTTAGGGTCCCATTTGTTCGGTAAGGATCACAAAATTTTTTGAACAAGATCTGCATTTGCATAAGTCCTACTAAGACTTTTCAAGTCATTAATAATGTCGGTAAACCTTGCAAACATTTGAGATATAAACTCATTGGGATCCATTTTGAACAGTTTATAACTATGCACTAACATATTAATTTTTGATATTTTAACTTGGTTAGTGCCTTCATGTGTTACTTACAGTTTATCCCAAATTTTCTTTGCTGAAGCACAAGTAAAAATTTGGTTAAACTCATTGGCATCTAAGGCACAATAGAGAAGGTTCATGGCTTTAGCATTAAGCTCACCCATTTTCATTTTATTGTCACCCCATTCCTCTTTTGGTTTTGGGATGTCAACTCCATTAACCTTCACGGTGGGTGTGTGTGATCCTTTTAGAATAATTTTCCATAGTTGAAAATCAATAGCTTGAATATAAATCGTCATTCTAGCTTTCCAATAACTATAATTTGTGCCGGTGAAAAGTGGAGGTCTATTACTTGATTGGCCTTTGACCAAGGATGTGCTCATGTGGTTTGCCATAGATCTTTTCTCTAAATGATTAGGTTATAGAGATAGTGCTCTGATGCCACTTGTTGCCCAATTGGCAAGCCCAAGAGTGGGGGTGAATTGGATGTTTTAAAAATTTTGAGCAAGTATGTGCAATTTAAACACAAAGTTGTGTAAGTGTTAGTAGTGTGCAATGCAATGTAGATGCAATGAAATAAATGAGTAGAGTAGAGAGACAAGAACATTTAAACACCACAAATTTATAATGGTTCGGAGCAACCCTCGGCTCCTATGTCCGCTACCCAAGGTGCACACTTGGGATTTCTACTATATTCCCTCAAGAATACAGCCGGTTTGTTTTACACCGGGCTTACAAACCAAAATCCAATATAACATTTATTTTCATAGGCTCACAAACAACTCAAACTTGGTTTTCAAGGCTTACCAAAAACCTTAAACAAGATCATAAGATGTAGCCCCTTGCTGCACTTGCTACAATACCCAATATAGAGTAATAAAATTACAACAAAAACAAACTCTAAGAAGCTGAGTTGTTGAAGTTAAAGTCTTGAATAAGGGCCTCTTCAATGCTTCTTCAATGCTCTTCAAGGCTCTCTAAGCTTTTTTAATGATTGACTCAAGAATTTGATTGGAAGTTATTGAAGACTTGAGTTCTTGCTTGAATGCTCTCCCTTTCTTCTACTTTTTCTTGCTTTGAATCCATCATTTATATCTTCTTGGAGTGTCCCTAGGTGGATTTAGCCATTGGAGTGCATTGGGAACTGAAATATGGCCATTGGAAACCATTTTGGATTCAAAAAAGCATTTCTGGAACTAGCTATTATATTTTGAAATACTGGGATTCGAGTCGGCTCGGATAACTCAAGTTGGCTCGGATGCTCAGACATTTAAAAACTAAACTCTGTCAAAGTTGGCTCTTCTCAGTTGAGTCGACTCGGTTGTTGGATCGATGCCCCTAACCATTCTTACAAAATGAATGTCCCTATTATAAGAGGCCGGTTTATCTCTCTTAAACCAGCAACGCAGCGACCGGGCACTCGAGTCGACCCCTCCGCCGACCCCCGCAAGAGCTACCCAGGGTACTAAACCTCGAGTCGGTTCACTGGAGATGAGCACCACAGCACGAACCAAGGGACGTTGACATGGCACCAGACCCGCCTTACCGGTGGCACCCACATCCCCATGGACCCAGACCCTACATCCGAACGAACCACGAGGGTGCGAGCTGGCCCAGCCAACAATCCCCCCCAGCGAAACGACTGAGAATTTTTCTCCCTGCGGAGACTCGAACCCAAGACCTCGACTTTGATACCAGTTGTTTGATCGATGCCCCTAATCATTCTTACAAAAGGAACATCCCTATTATAAGAGGCCGGTTTATCTCTCTTAAACCAGCAGCACAGCGACCGGGCACTCGAGTCGACCCCTCCGCTGACCCCCGCAAGAGCTACCTAGGGTACTAAACCTCGAGTCGGCTCACTAGAGACGAGCACCACAGCACCAACCAAGGGACGTTGACTAAAAAGTTAGGGTTTATGCTACATATGCTAGCATTTTACCTGGCTACCCTAATTGGTTCTTTTGGTCCAACCAACCAATCAAAACTTTAGTCTTGGTTATTTTTTGTGTGTGTGATCCTATGGATTTTACATCTAGCTAGCAGTAGGTCCAAGTATATATTCAACCAAATCGATTAGAATCCATCTAATTGATTTAGGTCAAAACCTATGCTAACCCAAGCTGTTCAATTAGAACTCTTTTTAATTGGCTTATGAATTAAACACTTTAATTCATAAAAATCTACAATACATGATTGATATCTAGCAATATATCATAGCTACCCGAAATTTATGAAATTTGATAGAAATATCAAAAATATTCTTTAATGGTAAGTTAGCATGCAATTCAATCATTCGATCATCCTTTATCCTGAATAAGCGATGTGTATGGAAATATATCAAATCCTAACACTTTATTCATATGAATTTTAATCCAACAATGAAGACTTGATCGATGAAAGATTAGAAACCATTTCTAATTCTATCATGCTTTGATCAAAGACTTCTTGAAGCATCATATGATGAGATTACATTGGATAAATTCTCCTCTTACTAGGAATGATTGATTCTTTGTTGACCTACTCATAACCTTATACACATTCCACTATATCCAAGAAAATCTCATACATGATTCAGTCATAAATGAGTATGAACTAAAATATGGATTCATGTGCACAAGGATCCATGGTGATCTAAGGTCTAAGGATCACTTGTACAACTCCCACTTAGAGAACTATTTTTTGACAAGTAAGTAAGACTCCATAAGATATTCTCATGGCAGATCAATTTAGTAAACTCATTTTCAAAATAAGCACCCATATCATTGTATCAGTATTTTTACATAAGTGATTATGAGACCAACCATTCTCTTCATCGAGTATACATAGGATGTGCTAATTTTATCAAAATCATCGATCCCTAACTCGATGATCCTACGATTAGAAATGTTTTAGACTAGGACTTTTGAAATTTTAGGTCTCACCATTATGAACCCATCATAACCCTAATATCACGGTCCTAATTTATAAAGTTTATCATAATCTTAAGATAAAAAGTATAAGATACATCATATAATGAAATATAAATACCTTTTTATTAATAAATATCATACATTAGTTGAAAAAAAATATAAATTTTTTTTTGCCATATATAAAATACGATTCGCTTACAAGACACTATCTTTTTGGATGTCATAAAGAGAATCGTTGCTGGAAAGATCTTACAAAAGGATGTAGTTTAGGGAAGAAGTTTATGGTTGTTTTCTCCAATGAATTTATGATAGAGAGTTACTTGTTAAAAGACAATGGAGAGCCATGTTATTCAAGTATAACAATATTTGTTTTGAAACTCAATCTTGTATTTGATTGTAAAGCTAAGCGTGAGATTTTGCATGTTAATTTGTAAGTTTGTATATTTGTTTTTGACTTTTTGATGGCTTTGAAGAAAATTACAATCAAAGTTCTAGGTTTCTCATACTGTAAGACCGCATCAGTTTCTCTAGGAATGGAGCTGCTGCAATGTAGGTGAGCACGTATCTAGATCAGTGGCTACCTAACTTTAGGTTGCTCATAGTTTAACTTTTGGTTGCTCATAGTTTAACTTTTGGTTGCTCATAGTTTTTGCCTACCCCCTGCTTGTCTCTAGGATGGGCTTCACCTAAAAGTGGGCGAGGAAGATTTCTTCAGTTTTATATGACTAAGCATTTTCTCATTCTCATTGCCTGTCCCCCCTCTAAAATTGAACATCAATAAAATAGTTAAAGCTACATATAGCATTTCATCTTTTAAAGTAACGTTACATTGGTGTACGTTATTTTTGATTCATTACTTGGTCTGTGTTATGCCTTACCGACTCACCACCAGACTGGACCGGCCCCTCTTTGTGGTCCGACCGGGCTGCTCTTCTAAAACTCCGACGGACACACCCCAATCGAAGTCCGATCCACCGGAATAGAGGTCCGAACGGCCCATTGGAGTGGAGGTCCGAACGGCCCACTGCTAGGATTCGGCTCATTGCTCTCCTTCGGAAGTCTGACCCATTGGAGTGGAGGTTCGAACAGCCCACTGCTAGGATTCGGCTCACTACTCTCCTTCAAAAGTCCGCCCATTAGAGTGGAGGTCCGAATGGCCCACTCCTGCGGCCCACTCCTGCTGAGGTCTGAATGGGCACTCCTCTTCAGACGACTGATTGACCCTCCCAATTGGGATCCGATCGACTCACTTCAGGATCCAGAGAATTCCAGAAACCTCTTTCTGTTACAATGGAATCCTGCCACATCAGCGGCACTGCTCCACTACTCCCACGATGCTGCCTAATCTGGGCACCATGTGGCCACTCTCTAGATTCTCTTAGGGGCATATCAATCTTTATCGGCCTCCCCCTAATGGATTTTGGACTGTTCCGTGCCTATATAAGGTACCTGGGGGACCCCGTTTTGAGCTAAGTACACTCTTCCCTCTCCACATGCTACTTCTCTGATTCTTCCATTCTATTGTCTTCAAGCTCTTGCTAACTTAAGCATTAGAGTGTCCCCTGCCAGAATACCATCTGTGCCTCGGGACTATGTTGCAGGTCAACAGGGAGAGGAGCGCTCCAGCACAGCTGACCCAGCTCGGTCCAGGATAAGTCGCAGCAATAGATTGGCGCTAGAGGAAGGGGGCACTCGCTCTTCTACTCTAAAAGGAGGAATCGACCAGTGAGATCTGGCAATGGCGAAGGGAAGAACCCAAAACACCTTCTAATGGCAATGGCGAAGGGAAGAACCCAAAACACCTCCATTAGAAGAGGTCATTTCCCATCCGGGTCCGAGGGACCTCTCAGGGAGAATGATGCCGCCACCACCGTTGCTGTTGCCGAGCCCAGTATCATTGTAGGACTATAGCAGTTTCAGATATTACTGAATCGCATAAACATGCTTACTATGGTGGTTCATCGTCTCCAGGAGGCGGTCGACAATCGACAGCAGCCACCCGCTGCATCCTGCACCAACCACCGACCGGTCACTGAGGCAGGCTAGCCTCAAGAAGTCCCTCTGCCTCTTCTTCACGTAATTTTGGAGCCCCGTAGGTCCTTGGGGGCTCGCACGGATGGCAAGAGGGCGAGGTCCGCCTCACCCTCCTATGCCGAATCTGTCCCTGACAGTGTTCATCCTCCTATCGAACTCCCAAGGGACTACACCAGCAAGATAACACATGGAGGAGCACATCGCAGAAATTGTGAATTAGTAGAAAGCCGAAGGAGGGCAACCATACGTCTCGCACTCACCTTTTTTTATTGAGATTTTGGCAGAGATGATTCCTCGCCACTTCAAGATTTCTTAGGTGGACCCATACGACGGTACCATCGACCCGCTGGACCATCTGGGCACCTACGAAGCCCACATGATGGTACAGGGCGCCTTCAATGCCCTCCACTATATCATCTTCCTGGCAACCCTGAAGAAGGCCGCTCGGATGTGGTTCAACGCCATCCAACCAGGTACGATCTACTCTTTCTCTCAACTTGAAAACCTTTTTCTCTCCTATTTCAGGACATGCAGTCCGACCCTGAGGAACACCGACTGCCTCTTCCTCGTGACGCAAAAGGAGTGAAAGACCCTCCGGGACTACATGGCCCGTTTCAACTCAACGGCCATGGAGGTCCTAGATTTGAATGCGGCAGTAGCTATGTCGGCCTTCAAAAGAGGGCTTCGCTCGTCCAGGCTCACTCTCCCTGGACAAGAGGTTCCCGATGAGCTACACTGAGCTGCTGGCCAGGGCACAGAAATATGTCCTGGCAGAAGAACAAGCGACGAGCCGGTGCTAGGTGAAGGGGAGGCCGGCCCCCAGGAAGCGGGGCGACAAGGCTCCCAAAGTTTGACCTCCCAACGATAGCAACCGGTCAGCCCAACACCGAAGTCCGAAGCCAAAGGACCTCCCCAGGAGGTTCGAGACCTATGCACCCTTCTCCCTTCCGAGGGAGAAAATCCTCCTGGAGATTGAGAACGAGACCTTTTTGCAAAGGCCTTGTCCGATGAGGGGCCCCCCTGCATCCAGAAATAGAGATAAATTCTGTCGATTCCATAAGGCCCATGGGCACAGCATTGAAGAGTGCCTACAGCTGAAAGACACCATTGAAGACCTCATCTGGAGGGGGTACCTACACAAGTACATCTGACCCCACCGGGTTTGGGCCGAAGCCTTAACTGCCAGAAACCCTCTGGAGGAGGTGGAGCTTCCCAACCAGCGACCGATTGGTGGGGATGTCGGCGTGCAGCATCGGCGATCCGACTGGAGGTATGAAGACAACCTAGACATTGTCAAGAGGTCGAGGGGTTCCAATGCAATCACCTTCTTCGACGAAGACCTCTTGGAGTCCCATGTCTTTGAAAATGATCCTGTAGTCGTGTTGACAGTGATTGCCAACTATGATGTAAAAAGGATACTTATATATAATGGAAGTTTCACTGAGGTATTACTGTATGATGCTTTTGTGAGAATGAACCTGTCTAGGTCAATGCTGCAAGAATCGCCCATCCTGCTGACAGGTTTCAGAGAAAATTATGTCAAAGTTGAGGGGAAAATAGTTCTACCTGTAATGATCAGGATGGAGCCTTTCTAAAATACTCTCTCCATCAACTTTGTGGTCATCTGTACGACCTCAGCATATAACGCCATTATGGGCCGACCAGCCCTCAACAAGTTTCGGGCCATTGTATCCACTTACCATTTGTTGGCGAAGTTTTTGACCAGGAGCGGGGTCGGAGTTATTAGGGAAGACCGTCGGATGGCTAGACAGTGCTTAACTATTCTAAACCAAAGTCGCAAGGCCATCCTACTCTAGAATAGCTTGACCCAAGGGCTGAAGTCGACAGCCGTGGTCAGCAAGATGAAAGGATCCTGTTTGTTTCCCTTCGGGAGGATGACCCTACCAAAGTCGTCCAAATCAGAAGCTCTCTCAGTGAGGACGTCAAGTCAAAGCTGATCAGCTTCCTGAGGAGTAACGCCGACGTCTTTGCTTGGTCGGTGTCGGACATGCCGGGTATACCATCGGATGTCATCACTCACCAGCTCAAGGTGGATCCGAACTACGGGCCTGTACGACAGAAAAAGAGGAGCTTCGCTGTCGAAAGGCAAAGGGCCATTGATGAAGAGGTGAAGAAGCTCTCCGATGCTGGTTTTATCAGGGAAGTCCATTACCCTGAATGGCTAGTGAATGTTGTGATGGTGAAAAAGGCTAACAGGAAGTGGAGGATCTGTGTGGACTACACCGACCTCAACAAGGCCTGTTCAAACGATAGCTTTCCCTTGTCGAAAATTGATCAACTGGTGGATGCTACGGCTGGCCATCAGCTTCTCAATTTTATTGATGCTTTCTCCGGTAACAACCAAATCAGGATGCACCCGGAGGATGAGGAGAAGACCGCTTTTGTCACCGATAAAGGTTTGTACTATTATAGGATGATGCCCTTCGGCTTTAAGAACGTCGGTGCCACTTTTCAAAGGCTAATCAACCGAGTCTTCAAAGGACAACTTGGGAGAAACATGGAGATGTATGTAGATGATATGATAGTCAAGAGCCTCCACAGGGCCGACCACATCAAGGACTTGCAAGAATCCTTTGACGCACTCAGGCACCATCGGATGAAGCTGAATCTGGCCAAGTGTACATTTGGGTTGACTTCTGGCAAGTTCCTCGGCTTCTTGGTCACACAGAGAGGAATTGAAGTCAACCTCGACAAGATTAGAGCTATCATTGAGATGGCACATCCGACCAACAAGAAGCAGGTGCAAGAGCTCACAGGTCGAATTGCCTCTCTCAGCCGTTTCATCTCTCGCTCGGCTGAGAAGTTCCTACCATTTTTCAAGACCCTACACCGATCGGATCATTTCATCTGGACCAACGAATGTCAGTCGACTTTTGAAGTCTTCAAAGAATATTTGAAGAACCCGCCATTGCTGGCCAAGCCGACAGAGGTGGAGCCTTTGTATTTCTACCTGTCAGTGTCGGACGAGGTGGTCAGCTCCGTCCTCGTGCGAGTGGGAGAAGACGGCCAGCAGAAGCCCGTCTATTACATTAGTAAAGTCCTCCATGATGCCAAAACAAGGTATCCTAAAATGTAGAAGCTGGTCTATTCCTTGGTCATAGCGGCCAAGCGGCTTCGACCGTACTTCCACGCATATCCGATTATGGTAATGATCGACCAACCTCTTAAGGCAATCCTTCGAAGTCCGAACACCTCCGGTCGGCTCATCAAGTGGGTCGTGAAACTAGGCAAGTTCGACATTTTTTTCCAATCTCGATCGGCATTAAAGGCCCAGGTGATTGCCGACTTCATTGCAGAATGCTCCTAGAAGCAAGGGGCATCCCCTCAAGCAACTGAAGTGCCTGAGGCCGATGCCATCGACGAAGCCGCTGAACCAGCTTGGACCCTCCACATGGACGGAGCGTCCAACCTTGCGGGCTGCGGTGCTGGCCTGATTTTAGCCGACCCCAGCAGAGAAAGCTTGGAATATGCACTCCATTTTTCATTTGAGGTGTCGAACAATCAGGCAGAGTATGAAGCCCTCTTCGCAGGATTGCGAATCACCAATGAACTGGGCATCAGCCGAATAAGGGCCTTCTCTGACTCCCAACTGATGGTCAATCAAGTGAAGGGCGAATTCAAAGCAAGGGATTCAACCTTGGCCAAGTACTTGAACAAGGTACAAAGCCTCATCTCTTGGCTTAAATTTTTCAAAATTCTCCATATACCTCGACTGCAAAACTTCCGGGCGGATGCTTTGTCATGATTGGCTATGGTAGCCACCAATACCTCTGATCGAGCTTTCGTGGAGCACCTGCAGTGCCCAAGTATTAATGAAGAGCCAGTTGAGGTCCACCAAGTTGAATAGGAAGCCTCGTGGATGGACCCAATTCTCTCATTCCTGATAAGGGGACTCTCCCGGAAGACCCGACCGAGGCCAAGCTTATGCGCTGGATGGCCTCTAAGTACGTCGTCTTTGACTGCGTCCTTTACAAGTGGTCATTCTCATAGCTGCTGCAAAGTGTTTGGGGTCGATTGATGTAGACTATGCCCTCAGGGAAGTCCATGAAGGCATCTACGGTGACCATCTCAGGAGAAGATCCCTAGCCTATAATGTAATCCGACAGGGATACTATTGCCCTACAATTCAAAAGGATGTGTCAGATTTTGTTTGAAGGTGCGACGCGTGTCAAATGTACTCCAATATTCAAAGAAGGCCTGCCAGCCAGCTGACTCCCCTCACTGCACCATGGCCATTAGTGTAATGGGGGATGGATATCCTGGGACCCTTCCCTCCGGCATCTGGCCAGTGCAAATTTCTTATTGTGGCCATTGATTACTTCACCAAGTGGGTGGTGGCCAAACCACTGGCACAGATCACTGAGGCCAAGGCGAAAAACTTTGTCCAGAACTACATCATCTTCCGATTCGGCATCCCACAAATAATCATGACCGATAATGAAATACAGTTTGACAACCTGAAATTCCAAGACTTTTGCCAGCAATATCACATCTCTCATCGGCTCACCTCAGTCGACCACCCACAGTCCAACGGAGAGGCCGAAGTCACCAATCGGACAATCCTACATGGACTAAAAACCCGACTGAATGAAGCCCGAGGTCTTTGGGTAGAAGAACTCCATTCACTACTTTGGACCTATCGGACGACCGCCCGAACGGCGACCAGGAAGACTCCATTCAACCTGACTTACGGGAGTGAAGTCGTCATCCCCGTTAAGATCTCTTTGCAATCCTTATGGATTGACCACTGTACCGAGCCAACTAACTCTGAGCAGCGGAGGGCTGACCTGGACCTGCTTGAAGAAACCAGACTCCGAACAAGCTTAAAGATGGCAACCTACCATCAGAAGATGACCAAATATTACAACTCACGGGTCAAGGTGCGAGCTTTCCGAGTCAGAGATCTGGTCCTGTGGAGGGTGGAGGTTTCAAGACCGACTGAACAGGGAAAACTCTTCTCAAATTGAGAAGGCCCTTATCGAGTCATTGAAGTAATCCAAGCCAGAACTTACTGACTCAAACATCTGGACGGACGATAGATAGCACGTCCGTGGAATGTAGACAACCTTTGCAAGTACTATCAGTAAAGTCTACAACTTCTACTACGAACCACTTCTGAAAGATCGACTCCGGTCAGCAAAGGCTCTAGGGCATCCCACTTCCGAAAGACCAACTCCGGTCGACAAAGGCTCTAGGAAAACCCACTTTTGAAAAATCAACTCCGGTCGGCAAAGGCTCTAGGGCAGGCCACTTCCGAACTCTGGTCGGTAAAGGCTCTAGGGAAGCCCACTTTCGAAAGACCGACTCCGATCGGCAAAGGCTCTAGGGCAGCCCACTTCTGAAAGACTGACTCCGGTGGGCAAAGGCTCTAGGTCAGCCTGATGTGGCAGGATCGCTGACATGGGAGAGCCGACAGGTGCCACATCAAAGGAAGCCACCGCATCGGATGCCACGTCAATTCTCTTGCTCGGACTCCTCTGCCGAGCAGAGCTGAGCTCCCTCGAGACAACGAGCCGAGCTCCGTCCTCCGCCAGGTTGATCCCGCGAGCACAGGATGCCTAGGCCGGAGCTGCACTTTGCCCTCCAAAACGAGACCCTTGGAGATCGAGTCCTGTGGTCGGAGTCGAGCTCAGCCCTCCTCCGCCACGTGGAGCCTCTCTAAGGCGAGCCCTCTGGACTGGGCCTGCACTCTGCCCTCTAGAGCGAGACCCTCGAAGATCGAGCCCTGTGGTCAGAGTCGAGCTCAGCCCTCCTCCGCCACGTGGAGCCTCTCCGAGGTCGAGCCCTCTGGACCGGGCCCGCACTTTGCCCTCTAGAGCGAGACCCTCGGAGATCGAGCCCTGTGGTCGGAGTCGAGCTTAGCCCTCCTTCGCCACGTGGAGCCTCTTCAAGGTTGAGCCCTCTGGACCGGGCCCGTACTCTGCCCTCCAGAGCGAGACCCTCGGAGATCGAGCCCTGTGGTCGGAGTCGAGCTCAGCCCTTCTTTGCCACATGGAGCCTCTCCAAGGCCGAGCCCTCTGGACCGGGCTCGCACTCTGCCCTCCTCCACCGAGGCGATCCCGCAAGCTCAGGGCGTCTAAGTCAGAGTGAGCCCTACCATTCCAGCTCAGCCCCAGCTCAGACATGAGTGCCGCCATCCCAGGACACCGGCAAGTCGCTCGAGGACTATACTGGGACACTTGCCATACTGCACTGACTGCCTGCAGCTGCCGGTTACACCAGAAAGGGGAGAAACCCACGGATTGAGGCGCCACGCTCCTCACCAACCGCCTGGACCATCTGAGAGAGGAAGTCAACCAGGAGATTCGAACCCCAGGGGCGATGGCCCACCGACCGAGGTACTGCCAGGTTTCTCAAAATGAGATGACCAAGGGGAATGTCAGAGCACATGACAGCTTCCCTTATCACGGATCGGAAAAGGCTCCTCGGGACACCGCCGCACGTGCCTGACAGCCCGGTGGAGATCCTAAGATGAATGCCCAATGGTAACTTAATTTACAAAACTTGGAGGTAACAACCACAATACAGGCAAGACACAAGCCATACCACTTGAACACAAGTGCAAGCTCCACCAAGAAGAGCACGGCACCACCAGCATCCTCGAGCAAGGTCGGGCAGAAGGGCTACATAGAGACTCCCTCTAATCAGGCCACACTTCCCTCGACGCACTTGCATCCCATTCTTACACTACTCACTCCTCCTAGTATGGAGTCCATCAAGAGGGGCTCAACCAGGAGGATCTATTCCCCTGGATCGTCACTGACTTGACCGTCAGAGTACCCCCACCGGAAATCCCGGCCCGGGTCACTAACCCCTATCTTGCAGGTCCTGGTCCACCGGGCGGCAAGATAGCGAAGGAAGCATGCTTCGATGCCAACAGCAGCTACGGGCCACGGCGATCTTGGCGGCGACAAAGCCCACTTCCGAAAGACCGACTCCGCTCGGCACTATCTTCGGGTTCGGACAAGTCGACGAATCAACACTTGGAAAGAAAAATCCCAAGTAAATTGGTCCGGCCTGAGCTACTGTCCGTCGCTTGCCTCAACCATCTTTGGGTTCGGACAAGCCGACGGATCAACACTTGGGAAGAAAAATCCTAAGTAAATTGGTCTGGCCAGAACTACTTTCCGTTGGAAAGTCCAACCATGCCATGCGATAAGCCGAAGGACCTACACTTAGAAAAATTTCTAATGTCTTGCATCGGGCTACTATTCGATCTCAATTACTTACGGTCCCACCCGGTCGACCACCAACACTTAGAAAAATTTTAGAAGAAAAAGCTTCGGTCAGATGGATCGAACCACATACACAGTCAGTAAGACATTGGAGGTATGACAAAAGAGACTATATTATATATGGGTTTACTTACAAAAAAAGGAGGTCGGACCTTTTCAACCAATTTAGGTCTGACCTACTGAAGTTACATCAATTATCTCCTCCGCCTTGGCTCCGTCCGGTGCAGTTGGGACTTCAGCTTCCACTTTGGTCCCCTCTGGTCGGCTGGAGTGCCCGTAGAGATATCTGGCGCATCCGCTTTGGCTTCGACTTGGACATCCAATCCAAGCTCCTCCATTCCGGCATCGACATGAGGTTCGGCCCCCCCCGGTCAGATGGGACTACATCTTTTTTCGGACCCTAGCTCTTTTGGCCACCCGGGCAGTTGCAGGAGGGAGAGGTCAATTTCCGGGAAGGCTGCACCGACTTTCTCCTGGCAATCTTCGTATTCGTAGTCATAGCTGAATGATCCGGCCTCGTTCATCTCAGCTTTGAAGCCTTCGGACGTCTAGTATTCCCTGATGGCCACTTTGGTCACTGCCTTCATTACTTCTTGGGACTTCTTCAGTAGCCCCTTGTACCTCTTAGCTTTGGCCCGGTGACCCCAGGAGTGCCTCTCGGACTTGCACAGGCATGCAGTCCCTTTGTCCACCTGACGGGCCAGGGATTTTATCCTCCACCTTTTGTTCTTTAGCTTGGCGGCTAGGACATCCCGCTGAGACAGCAAATCTATGACTTGATTCTTTTGGGCCTCTGCCTCAGCCTGAAGGGTAGAGTGCTCTTCTTCAGCCACATGTAAGACAGACAACTCCACCCTGGCGGCTGTCAGCGCCACTTCTGCAGCATCCCTAGCTGCTTCAGCTATCTCGACCTTCTTGGCTGAGTGCTCCTTCAGATCCATCAGCACACCCTGGCCGTTGTTCATCAGTAGCACATCCTAAAGCAACTGTAAGCGATAACACAGTCAGTATCCCATGAACTAAAGCTAAGAGATCGGATGCAGACAACTTACCCCCATCATATGGAGGAATGAACTCCTCGCGGCCTCATTCACCGACCATCGACCCGAATCACTCCAATCGATTCCCTCGATGGCCCTTATAAGTAGGTTCATGGTCTGCTCAGCTTCACGAATGGCGCGCTCCATCTTGCGCACGTCATCGCTGACATCGACAACTTGTCCCCCATCGGCCACCTCCTCTTCTGTTCCTACCTTCCCTTCGGCTGCCTGGGGATTTTCCTCCGCCAGCTCGAGGAGCGGGGAGACCGGAGCTATCTCCTCGGAGGACTGTTGCACTTTCCCTTCTATGGTTCGGGCGACCGACTGCTCGACCGAAGAAGAGCGCTCCACGTGTTTCCTGGCAAGTTTCTCCACCAGTGGCACATTGTCATCTCCATAATCAATGGAGATGACGGTGATGGCCTGTTCCTCCATCCGCTTCTTAATCGGCCTTTCGGATGTCGGCTCCTCTGCCTGCCATCTCTTAGGCTTCTGAGGTGCCAGCTCCGTGGCTCATATGGCCCTCCTCTGGGCTACCAGTGCTGCAACAATTGTTCGGTCGGGCTTCATTTTGCCACATGCAGGAAGGTAAAAGTAGAGTTAGCAAAGACAGCCAACAGAGGAAGATAGAATTAATTCAGTGTGAGTTTCTATCCTACCCAAGTGTCGGTGCAGGCTGACCCCGACCGAATGAAGACTATCCTCCTAGAGCAGATTGATCTCTTACAGATTCTGGGTCGTCCTCATCCAGCTTATTAAAGTCAGCCTCGTCGGCCCTCAGAATCTTCCTCCCGTCTACTGCTTTCGGCCTTGGCTTTCTCCATGCTGGATCGAAACCCCAGGGTTCTGAACTATCTACAAAGAAGTATCGGGACTTCCATCCGTGAATGGTCGTCAGAAGATACTAGGACGGAAGTCCCCCTAGTATCTTCTGACCAGCGCGGGGACTGAACATCCACCACTCCTGGCTACGGAAATCCTGCTTTAAGAGAAAGAAGTTGGAAAAGAGAGACACCCTAGCCTCGACTCCGGCCCTCCAACAAAGAACTAAGAAACTGCAGATCACCTGAATGCTGTTCGGGGTCAGCTGCGTTGGAGTAATCCTATAACTATTGAAAATCTGAGTAAAAAAGTTGTGAAGTGGGAGTCGGAGGCCGGCCTTTAGGTGGTCTTCATACAGTGGGAGGCCACCTAAGTTCAACAGGCCGTTCACCCTCCCCTCTTTACTGGGAACAGTGAGGTGCAAAGTGGTCGGTATGCCATAAATGATCCTAAGGTTCTCTACCCTATCTCTAGTCATAGTCATGGGAATGTCGTAGGGACCTGGCTCCCTAGGCCCGCGAGCGAAACTCCAACTAGCAGAGGCCATTCCAATGGAGGCTAAGAAGAAGGAAATGGAGACAGAACTAACTTGGTGGACGAACTCCCTAACGGAGGCTAGAGCGGTAGAAGAAGGAAGCTCTCTCTCCAAACCCAGGTGTAGCGAAAAACCCTCTCTAGGCGCTCATCCCTCCCTTTTATAAGTGCCAAGGGATGACTTCCCAACGCCTCTCAAGCACCGCGATCCAACGGCGGATGACACGATTCCCGTGTTTGACGGGAACCCGATGGGATGCACCGGATCGTGTCTGGTCGTGATCCGCATGGCCGTCGAAGCAACGACAGATGGATCACTCCGAACACTGCACCGATCACTCAGATCTTGCCACATGGCCCACATCGCATCAGGAGCTCGATGGGCGTGCGTTTCAGGACTAGCGGCCATTATGGCACCGTACCAGCAATAACTGCCGCTCCTGCCACCACCAATCCGGTGCTGACACTTGTCCAAGGGCGGAGATTTGGAGCAGAAGATGGCCGGTCGCAACATGCTGAATCAGATTCGCCATCATCTTAAGGACTGGTGCATTTATTGCCAAGTAATGCCCTCGTCTTTCGAGCCTGCAGACCCGCTTGAAGGCCAAGGGCAAGGGGGGCAACTATTATACCTTACCGGCTCACCACCCAACAGGACCGACCCCTCTTTGCAGTCCGACCGGGCCACTCTTTTAAAGCTCCAATGGAAACACCCCAGTCGAAGTCCGACCCACCAGAATAGAGGTCCGAACGGCTCATTGGAGTGGAGGTCCGAACGGCCCACTGCTAGGATCCAGCTCACTGCTCCTTCGAAAGTTCGACCTATTGGAGTGGAGGTCCGAACGGCCCGCTGCTGGGATCCGGCTCACTGCTCTGCTTCGGAAGTCCGACCCATTCGAGTAGAGGTCCGAACGGCCCACTCCTGCGGCCCACTTCTGCTGAGGTCTGAACGGGCACTCCTCTTCGAACGACCGACTAGCCCTCCCAATTGGAGTCCGACCGACTCACTTCAGGGCCCAGAGAATTTCAGAAACATCTTTATGTTACAACGAAATCCTGCCACATCAGCGGCACTGCTCCACTACTCCCACGATGCTACCCCATCCGGGTGCCACGTGGCCACTCTCCAGATTCTCTTAAGGGCAGATCGGTCTTTATCGACCTCCCACCTAATGAATTTTGGACTGTTCCGTGCCTATATAAGGTACTTGGGAGATCCCATTTTGAGCTAAGTACACTCTTCCCTCTCCACACGTTGCTTCTCTGATTCTTCCATTCTGTTGCCTTCAAGCTTTTGCTAACTTAAGCATCGGAGTGTCCCCCACCGGAACATCACCGGCACCTCGGGACTCTATTAAATGTCGACCAGGAGAGGAGTGCTCCAACACAGCCGACCGAGCCCGGTCCAGGAGAAGTCGCAGCAACAGTCTGAAAGAAATGCCTAGAATGGAGGCAAAGTCCTACTCCAATCCATGGTGATGGTGGTTGGAAAATTTTTAGTTCTTATTGAAGCTGGACATCATATTTCCTGACACACAGGCTAACTCATATCCGAACACGCTATCTAAGCTTGGACCATCCATATATGATGGCCATCATGTTTCTTTTTAGGAGCATCCACCCAAGACACTCTCTCGATAGGAGACAAATCTGATTCAAACCAAAGATTAGCCTTGTTGCTGCAGACACTCCCGGACTGGGTTCTCTCGACCTGGCTGGAGCGCGCCTTTCCCGGTTCCTATAAAGAAATCCCATAGACCGGTGGTGTTCCACCGGGGGACACTCCGATGGTTAAATCAGTGGGAGTCTTAGAACAACAGAATGGAGGAATCAAAAAAAGATCGCTCATGGAGAAGGAGAAGTGCTCTTACCGTTCAGAGTCCCCCATTTACCTTATATAAGCACGGAACATTACCAGAATTTGTTAGGGATTGGCTGGAAATGTTAGATTTGTCCCTAGAAGAATCAGGGTGGTGCCCAAGTGATACCAGGACGTGGCTGCTTCATAGGATCTGTTGTAATAGAATTCTACTACCAGCTGGCAAGGGCTTCTGGAGCCTTCTGACTAGTATGGGCCCAACTGGACTGAAGCAGGTCAGTCGGACTTCAAGTGGATTGGTAGGACCTCAAGTGGATCGGTCGGACCTTAAATCGGTCGGTCAGATCTTGGTCCGGTTTAGAAAAAAGCTGATTGGGTATAACAAGCCTTATGGATGGACCATCTAAAAAATTCATCAGTGGATTTGCTATTTAACACGGTCTCACCAAATGATGATCAGGTATCTGAATTCACATCCAATCTTGGACCCAACCGGACTCTTCTTGTTAAATATAAACCCGTGAATTGAGTTGTCTTGAGCCAGCTTTGGTTGCAATATGGGTTGGTTTACTTGAAGCCAAGTAGGCCAAACCCAATCTGAGCCAGATTAGACATCGTCATGTTTGGTGAATTCCTACGCGTAGCGAGAATAACTAGTGATGGTCAAGGTCGGAAGACTCGGAACGGATTGAGTTTCCGTATTATTCACGGTAACCGTTTCAGTCTTTTGGTAATTCCATTCGGTCCAGGAGTCGGAGTCCTCCTACGCGCTATAAATTTGAGCATAGAGCAAGCAAGTCTTTGATTCCCAAGTTCTCTTCACTCTTCACCCTTGACACCGCTTCTATTCAGAGCTCTTCAAGCTTCCGTTCTCCCACTAAATTCCAACTTCACAATGTATCGGATGAGGATACTTCATAGCTGCTTCTGCGGTGCCCATGCAAAGCTCGAAGAAGGAAACATTGCTCTCGATCATGGTGGTGCCACCAACTACGATGGCGAGTTCTTGGACGATCTCAAACTCTTGGCACTCGAATCATCCTATGACAGCACGGTGGTGGCGCTCAAGTTGGGCGAGCCGATCTTGAAACTCCGGCGACCCGGAGAGGCGGAGTGGAGCAACCACCGGTATACGAACGAGGACTGGTTCATCACTGACATGAGAGAAATAGAAGGGATGCTCTTCGCTCTAACCAGCCAGGGGACCGTGGCCAAGGTGGAGATCGAAACAGTCCAGTTTACGTTTCCTTGGAAGGTCGAAGTGCCGAGCGTAACTGTCACGGAGCTTGATGGGCAGCAGTACTACGAGCCGAGCACGAGGATGACTCATCACTTAGCCGATGTCGAGACGCCGGAGACCGCGGTCGTCGTGGAGATTTTTTCGATGGACAGAAGAGATATTGTGGAGATCAAGAGTGCCTGGTGATGTTGCATCAAGATTAACAACTATATGAAATACATATTGTCCTGAGAAGCTTGTTGAAGAAAGGAAGCGGAAGACATATGAATGCCGAGGAGATCAACTTTGAAATTTTGTTAATAAAAGAATTTGTCAATGGAGATTGTATTTTGCATCATTAGTTTGATTTGTTTTGTTTTTTTTTTATTTTTTATTTATGTAGATTCATGTCTAAGAAATTTGTGTAGAAAATATTTTTATTAATCTCTATGGATCATGGATAGAAGGTAGAAATACAAAATATTTAGATATGATATGTTTGATAACAAATCTAAAATTATTTATCATATCTATTGTCAGGATATGTTAAAAAGGTTTACCTGTATTCGTCATTAGTTCTAAATCTAGAAGTGGCGCTCGACAATCCTTTTCTCGAGCATCCTCTTTTGTAACAGGCCGCTTATCAATGGGGCAAGTCGTGATAACATAATTTCAGGCAGAATATAATATAATAATAATGAAAAGCGAGGAGGAGATCTAGTTTATTATTTAATAAGTAAACCATAACAGACTTCAAAACTTATACTATTACGTTTCAACCATACCAATCTATATAAGGTACTCCTAGCTCAAATAATGATTATACATTTATCAACATCGACCGTATAATCAACCTAATTTTAATAAATCATAAAATAATAATTAATATCATTTTAAATTAAAAAAAACTCAAACAATTCGCTATGTAGATAATGCTTCGTATATGCTAGTTTCTTTTTTTTAGTTTCTTTAAAAGAAAAAGGAAAAGAAATATCATCAACCTCCTTTGTTGTTTATTGCCAATAAAAGGATGTAAAGGACTTTTTTCGTTTCTTTTTTACTTTTTTTCCAGGATTGTCAGTTTGGTTCGAAGAATTTAATGAATGGTTATTGCATCCTTTCTTTAAAAGTGAGCAACTCTCGTTATAAGGTCTTATTTCTTAATTTACTTAGCTGGAAAAAATGCAAGAGGTCAAATATTATTTCTAATATTTTCATATAAGGGAAAGAAAAGAAGAATCTAAATCGGGAAATATATTCTCAAAAAAAATAATAAAAACCAGGAAATAAAGGTAAGAATAAAATCTTGAGATTCAGGCATTAATATGAAGAATCAAGAATATATAGGTAACTGTTGGAGAGCGTTTTGTTCTTGTGGAAAGGATTGGAGTTAACATGCTTGATTAATTTAAGATTCTAAACTGGTAATTGTACCTAGAAGGAATAACAAATAACTGGTTATTCGATTGGCCATGCAGATGAAGTTGTAGAATTCCTAGTTATCCAGTTGCTCAAGTATGGGGAACAAATCACATAAGATAAAAGTGTTTTTTGTAATCACTTATAGGAAATTATGTCTATCGATTCTTATGTTTCTAAATCAGTATCATTTACAGGAGTCCAAGAAACCGCTTAGGTCTGGCGTGCTCTTGTAACTCTCCATCCAAGTAATCACTTATGTTCTGACTCTTATAACTCTCTACCCCCAAATGTTTTCCCATTGCAAAGGGAACCTTCTAAACTAAGATTTAGGGTATAAAAATACGAGGTTAAAATGACCTTTGATTATTGAAATAACATAGACCAATTGGACTCCTTACGCCTGACTAATTGAAATAAGTGATGCCAATCAAGAATTATATGAGTCCATGTAAAAGCTAATTCCCAATTCAACAAAGCTCGGATCACCGAAAATTCATCGAACCTGGTCATGAATAATTCCAACTTTCAGGAGAAAAAAAAGGTAAGAGGGAAGAAAATGGTGCCGGGTGGGTTAAGGTTTAAGGTTCTCCACATAACACACACCACACACACACACAGCAGTGGCCGGTGGTCCTTGAGCTTATTCCATATTCATTATCAAGCTTGAATTCTCTTAAGCTTATACTGTATTGATGGTGGAATATTATCTTTAAAACTGCTAATATTTTGCAAGTAAAAAGAAAGGAAAACTTTATTAGTCAATTATGTTGCTGCCAAGTCTCCCGAACCGGATCTTCTTGGCTTGGCTGGAGCGCTCTTCTCCCGGATCCTGCAAAAAAGTCCCACGGGCCGATGGTGTTCCGGCGAGGAATATTCCGATGGCTAAGTTAGCGGGGGGCCTTAGAGCAACAGAATGGAGGAATCGAAAGGGAGATAGCTCATGGAGAAGGAAAAGTACCCTTACCATTCGAAGTCCCCCGTTTACCTTATATAGGTACGGAACACTACCAGATTCTATTAGGGGCTTGGCTGGAAATGTCCGATCTACCCCTAAGAGAATCAAGGTGGTGGCCAGGTGGCACCAGTATGTGGCCACATTGTGGGATCTGTTGTAACAGAATTCTGGTACCGGCTGGAAGGGGCTTTTGGAGCTTTCTGATCAGCATGGATCTGGTTGAAGCAGGTCAGTTGGACCTCGAACGGGTCGGTCGGACCCCTGGTGGAGTGGGTCAATCGAACCTCCACTGGAGTGGGTCTCTCAGACCTCTGCTGGAGTGGGTCGATCGGAGCTCCGCTAGAGTGGGTCTCTCAGACCTCTATTGGAGTGGGTCGATCGGACCTCTGCTGGAGTGGGTCGATCGGACCTCTACTAGAGTGGGTCGGTCGGACCTCTACTAGAGTGGGTCGCTCGGACCCCTAGTGGAGTGGGTCGATCGGACCTCTGCTGGAGTGGGTCGATTAGACCTCCGACAAGGTGGGTCGGTCGAACCTCTGCTGGAGTGGGTCGATCGGATCTCTGTTGGAGTGGGTCGCTCGGACCTTTGGCAAGGTGGGTCGGTCGGACCCCCGGTGGAGTGGGTCACTCGAACCTCTGGCAAGGTGGGTCGGTCAGACCCCCGGTGAATTGGTTGCTCGGACCTCTATTAGAGTGGGTCGCTCGGATCTCCGGTCCGGTTCAAAGAAAAGATGATTGGGTATTACAATTGCCCCCTTGCTCTAGGCCTTCGAAGGGACTTGCGGTCTTGAAGGACGAGAGCATTATTTCTTACATAATATGTCTGCCCTTGGGATGATTGCGGATCCGATCAGGCATATTGCATCTGATTGCATCCCACTCCAGAATCATGCGCTTGGGACAGGTGTTAGCCCCGCGTTGGAGGCGGGGGAAGGTAGTTAATGCAGATGGGGTGCTATGATGAGCGGCCAGCTTGATCCGCCCGACCGTCAGGCTTTGGATGTAACTAGTGCGACATGGCAGCATCCGGGCGGTTGGCGCCGTGTCTGGGATGAGCCTTCCGCCGCCGATCTGGTGACCACACGGATCGTGAACTGGACGTGTTTTCCTGCGTCGCATCGACTTCCATCACGTGGAGAGTCGCACCGTCTGATGGCTGGATCGTGGTGCTCGAGGGATGGTGGGAAGCTGTCCTTTCAGGGGCTATAAAAGGAGGCCTGAGAGCCCAGAGGGAGTTTTCTGCCGCATCTGCGCTCGAAGAGAGAGAAAGTGTTCCTTCTTCCTTCCGCCTCTGCCTCCCTAAAAACTTGTCTTTCAGGTCAGTCCTCCCTCCGCTTCTTTAACCTTCAGTAGAATGGCCTTGGGTAGCCGCAGTTCTAGCCATCGGGAGAGGGAGGCGGGCCCTAATGAGATTTGGTCTGAGATGACCCGGGAGAGGGTAGATGCCTTAGGGTTAGATACAATATCCCCTCTACTCTGTATCTCACAGTCCCAAATCAAGAAGGAAGGGTGACCGGACCATTGAACCCGGGAGCCCTTCCAATGTATGAGGACCATCTCAAGGCAGGGCTTAGGTTCCCCCTAGCATACTTCTTTATAGAGCTCTTCAATCATTATAGGGTCTCCCCTACATAATTGACCCTGAATAGTATTCGAATGATCTGTTATTTTATGGTTTTGCACTGTAGAGCCGGAACCGGACCTAGGGCTTCTCTTTTCGCCAACTTCTTTTTCCTGAAGAGGGATTTTAGAAGTTAGGAGTGGTGGATGTTTAGTCTCCATCCTGGGCGAAAGATAGTAGGGTGCCTTCCGTCGGCTATCCATGGATGGAAATCCATATTTTTCTACGTTGATAGCCTCCAACCTTGTGGTTTCGAAATGTTGTGGAGGGATCCGAGGCCGAAAGCCATCGATGAAAGGGCAGTGCTGATGGCCGACCAGGTCAACTTCAGCAAGATGGAAAAGAAGAAGAAGGTAAAAGCTCTGGTCCGTCAGCTAAGCGCGGAGGAGGAGCGGGCCGCTAAAGTCGAAAGGAATTCGCGAAGTCACTAGTCTATGGCAACAAAGTATATGGGCATGCTGAAGGAGTCCAAGGAGCAGGTGGCAGAGGCGGTCAGCAACACCGTAGCAGAATACATGGCCTTTGCTGGCTTTAAGGACAAGATGGAGGAAGCCGGGGCAGTCAGCTTTGACTATGGGTATGGGGAGTGCCTGAAGAAGGTGGCTGATGCCTTTCTGGAGTTGGATCTGTCCGCCTTGCAGTTGCTGAAGCTAACAGAAGAAGATGCGGAAGGAGGAGCGGGTGCGACTGACACTGGGGCCAATGCCCAAACTACGACTACCTAGGAGGGATAAGGGGCCCGTAGGATTCCGGAGCCGACACTTAGGTTGTTGCTGATGCGGAACCAGCGAATGCCCCGATCAGAACTTCGGGTGTGGTGCAAGAGGTCGAAGCCAAAGTCCCTCCTATGTATTCACAGGGCCAGACTTAGATTGTTTGTAAAAGTCTGCCCTGCTCTTTGTAAAAACTTTTGCCAAGAAATAAGAAATACTTCTTCTGAGATGTCTTTAGTGTTCCCTCTTTTGAATGTGGGGTGGTCGGATTGGTCCAAACCCTCTTCTTTTTTCTTGAAAATATTTTTAAGTGTTGGACAGTCGGCTCAATCCGAATTCAAATCCTTAGAAATCTTTCTAAGTATGGAAAGGTCGGCTTAATTTGGACCTTCAAGCTGATCGCTTATATGGTAGTTCCTCAAATGCTTAAGGATTCCAAGTAAAATTCTCTGAGTGAGGTCTGATTTCTTGAATGGACTACCATAGAATCTCTGCCGACCGGGATCGTACTATCAGATTGGACTACCCTAGAGCCTCTACCGACCGGGGTCAGACTTTTGGCTTGGGCTGCCATAGAGCCTCTATCGACTGGAGTCGAACTTTCAGATTGGGCTGCCCTAGAGCCTCTACCGACCGGAGTCGGACTTTCGAAGTGGGCTGCCTTAGAGCCTTTGCCAACGAAGTCGAACTTTTGGATTGGGCTACCTTAGAGCCTCTGCCGACCAGAGTCGGACGTTCGGAGCGGGCTGCCTTAGAGCCTTTGCCGACCAGGATCGAACTTTTAGATTGGGCTGCCTTAGAGCCTCTACTGACCGAGGTTGGACTTTTGAAGTGGGCTGCCTTAGAGCCTTTGCTGACCGGAGTTGGACTTTTGGGTTGGGCTACCCTAGAGCCTCTGCTGACCGGGGTCGAACTTTCGGATTGGGCTTCCTTAGAGCCTCTGCCGATTGGAGTCGGACTTTTTGAGTGGGCTACCTTAGAGCCTCTACCGACCGAAGTCGGACTTTTGGATTGGGCTGCCCTAGAGCCTTTGCCGATCGGGGTCGGACTTTCAGATTGGGCTGCCCTAGAGCCTCTATCGATCGGAGTCGGATTTTCAGAGTAGGCTGCCCTAGAGCCTTTGCTGACCGGGGTCGGACTTTCAGATTGGGCTGCCCTAGAGCCTCTACCGATCGGAGTCGGACTTTCAAAGTGGGCTACCTTAGAGCCTCTGTCGACCGGAGTCAGACTTTCGGATTGGGCTGCCCTAGAGCCTCTACCGATCAGAGTCAGACTTTCAAAGTGGGCTGCCTTAGAGCCCCTATCAATCGGAGTCAGACTTTCAGAGTGGGCTGCCCTAGAGCCTTTACCAACCGTGGTCGGACTTTCGGATTGGGCTACCCTAGAGCCTTTACCGACCAGGGTCGGACTTTTGGAGTGGGCTGCCTTAGAGCCTTTGCCGACCAGGGTCGGACTTTCGGTGGAATAAACTGTTACCTTCATTGATAATATTTATGAAGGTTATCTATATTCCAAGGATGTGCTACTTGACGTCCGTCCAGGTGCTCGATTCGGTAGGTTCCAGCTCGGATTACTTCAATTACCCTGTAGGGGCCTTCCCAGTTGGGGGAGAGTTTTTCTTGTTCGATCGGCCTGGATATTTCAGTCCTTCGCAGAACCAAGTCTCCGACCCTGAAGCTTTGAGCCTTGACTTGACTGTTGTAGTATTTGGCCATCCTTTGACGATATGTTGCCATCTTCAGACTGGCTTGGAGTCGGGTTTCCTCGAGCAAGTCGAGATCAATTCTTCTTTGCTCAGAGTTGGCTGGCTCGGCGAAATGGTCTATTCAAAAGGATTGTAGGGAGATTTCCACAAGTATGATTGCCTCGCTCCCGTAGGTCAGATTGAATGGAGTTTCTCCAGTTACCGTCCGGGAGGTAGTCCAATAGGCCCAGAGAACCGAATGAAGTTCTTCTGCCCAGAGCCACTTGGTGTCGTTCAGTCAAGTCTTTAACCCATGCAGGATTGTCCGATTGGTAATTTCGGCTTCTCCGTTGGATTGGGGGTGTTCGACTGAAGTTAGTTGATGGGAGATATGGTATTGCTGGCAGAACTTCCAAAATTTTGGCTTGTCAAACTGTCTTCCATTGTCGGTGATTATGGCCCATGGAATGCCGAACGGAAAGATAACGCAATTCCGGATAATGTTTTCTACTTTGGTTTCTGTGATTTGTGCCACGGGCTCGGCTTCCATCCATTTGGTGAAGTAGTCGATGACCACAATCTAGAACTTTTATTGTCCGGAGGCTGGCAGGAACGGCCCAAGGATGTCCATTCCCCATTGTGCGAATGGCCAAGGGATGGTCAGTGGAGTTAGCTGACTGGCCGGTCGTCTCTGGATGTTGGAATATCTTTGGCACGCGTCGCACTTTCTGATGAAGTCCGACGCATCCTTCTGGATGGTTGGCCAATAATAACCCTACCGAATGATCTTGTAGGCCAAGGATCTTCCTCCGAGGTGGTCGCTGTAGATGCCTTCATGCACCTCTTTGAGTGCATAGTCGGCGTCCGACGGCTCCAGGCACTTTGAGCAATAGTTGCATGAACGACCGTTTATACAGGGTTCCATCGAGGATGACGTACTTTGAGGCAGTCCAGTGTACATGCTTGGCTTTAGTCTTATCCTCTAGCAGGGTCCCTTCGATGAGGAATGCAAGGATGGGGTCCATCCAAGAGGCTTCTTGCTCCACTTGATGGATTCCGACCATCTCTTCAGCAATGCTTGGGCAATGCAGGTATTCTACAAAGGTTCGGTCGGATGAGTTGGTGACGGTAGTAGCTAGTCGTGACAAGGTGTCCGCTCGAGAGTTCTGCATTCGATGTATATGAAAAATCTCAAAAAATTTAAGTCGAGTCACGAGACTTTATACCTTGCCTAGGTATTTGGCTAGGGTCAGATCTCTCGCCTCGAATTCACCCTTCACTTGGTTGACCACCAGTTGGGAATCAAAGAAGGCCTTGATCCGACCGATGCCCAGCTCGTCGGCTATTCTTAGTCCTACAAGGAGGGCTTCATATTCCGCCTGGTTGTTTGATACCTGAAATACAAAATGCAAGGCATACTCCAGGCTCTGTCCATCAGGATTGGCCTGGATCAGGCCCGCTCCACATCCATCAAGGTTAGATTCCCCGTCCACATGGAGCGTCCAAGTTGGCTCTGCTTCTTCAGCAGTGTCTTCCTCAAGTGTGTCAGCTAATTGTGGAGGCACTTCCTGTCTCCAAGTACACTCCGCTATAAAGTCAGCGATCACCTGAGCCTTCATAGCTGACCTATTGGGAATTGTCCCAAAGCCAATCGCCTAGGTTGTAGGTGATTGTGCTTAGTATTGTAATTTGTATATGAATTAATAAAACTTTATTTTGGGAGCTCATCACATTATTCATTTTCTTGTAATGAACTCTATTTATGTGATGAAGTCCTTAGGACTGCACTGACTTCGATATAGAGAGGATATATCGAGTGGTCCTTTAAAAGGTTCATAACCAAAGGATACGTTGTACAGGACGGCAATGTATCAAGTGTAGGTTGTTGTGGTTCATATCGTTTGGTTGTCCTCTTGATCAAAGAAGTGTGGTGACACTGATGTGATCTGCAAGTGGGATGTGTGACATCTCATTGAACGTGACTCCATGGACTCCTTTTTTGCCAAAGGATTGCTCGCGATTGGATATAGGTATATGTGTCCATCCGACCTGAGATCACCATGGCAGCTTACAAGCAACTCCCTGTGCTTTGGTGCTGGACTACCCGAATTTCTAATCCGATGATGGAAGGATTTTGGATACAGGCAAGTACTTGTGGAGCAGTGGTGGATCAAGATGGAATTGACTTGTACAAGTTGTTTGGAATGAATATCTTGCAGTGTCTCAATTTAGCGAATCCTCGGTCGAGATAGTCCTAGTGAGGAGTCATTAGACTTGCAAGGTTGAGACATGTTGTGGATTGACTCGGTAAGGATTAGCAGTCTAACCCTAGGTCATCTTGAGCATTGGATGTCAAAGGGATGAATTATATGGTAACCATATGCTAGAGGTTTGATAGATTGCTCTCGCATCTTCGGCCTATCCGGATGCCGGGATCCATTACTAGATGGTATCTTGTGCTGGTACTGGAAGTGTTCCAGTGCTACCGTTTAGGTTCGAATCTATGAGGTCACATACCATAAAGGATTTCTTTCTGATCCGGGAGTCGATCAACGATTGGAAATCATTTCGGTATTAAGGTCAAATGAACTAATCGAGCACACATTGAATTTTTTTCTGGTCCATCTGGTCTGATTTGGATCGACCAGGATTAGTTTGGGTCAACCAGGAATTGTTCCAGTAGAATAGAACTGGACCCAGTTTTTTTTATTGATTAGGTTTGGTCGAACCAGGGTTTGTTTTTGAACCGATTTTTATTTAGCTTTGATGAACCGGTTTTTACTTGGTTTGTTTTCATGGTATTTTTCTCCGAGAAGTTTATAAACATCGATTTGTTGCAGCTTGGGTTCCCTACTTTCGTTTTTGCCGATCAGTTAATAGATGAGTATGAAGGTGAGGAGGAGGAACCTGAGTCTGAGAACCAGTTAGGAGTGGTTAGGTGCATCTTAACCCAAACCCCAGTTAAGAAAGATTGGCGTAGGACTAGCATCCTACAGGCTTTTGTTAAGGTAGGGGGTAAGGTTCTTAAGATCATTATAGACAGTGGGAGTTGTGTCAATGCCATCTCTGCCAACACAATTAAATCTTTAGGATTGACCACAGTTCCCCATCCTATCACGTACAAAGTTTCTTTGGTAGATTCCACCTCCATCCAGATTCAAGCTATGTGCCAAATCTTAATTAGATTGCAAACCTATGAGGAAAAGATTTGGTATGATGTCATCCCCATGGAAGTGAGTAGTATCATTCTAGGTCAACCTTGGCTTTTTGATCATGATGCAACCTTGTATGGTCAAACAAATGTTTGTGCTTTTAGCTACCATGGGAATAAGTTTGTTATCCACCCAGCTCCCCCTAGAGACCCAGTTAAGAGGGGTTCTATTAGCCTTAAGGACAAGAAACTTGGAGTTAACCTGATTAAGGCTAGGGAGTTAGAAAAGGAGATTGCTGAGGGTAACCCTATTTGGATCTTGACCTCCAAGGAAATACATGAGTCGACCCAAAAGGAACACCCTAAAAAAATTATTGAGGCTCTGAAAGAATTTGAGGCTGTCTTCCTTGAGGATTTACCTGATCAATTATCATCCCTTAGAAACATCCAACATGCAATAGACTTAGTTCCAGGAGCCACTTTACCAAATCTTCTTCACTATAGAATGAACCTGAGCATCAAGAATTACATAAACAAGTGGGAGAATTGCTTAGGAAAGATTTCATTAGGGAGAGCCTAAGTCATGTGCAGTCCCTGCTTTATTGACCCCTAAGAAAGATAGTACCTGGAGAATGTGTGTAGATAGTAGAGCTATCAACAAGATAACTGTGAAGTATAGGTTTTCCATCCTTCAATTGGATGATATGTTAGACATGATGGCCGGAGCCAAAGTTTTCTCAAAAAAAGACCTTAAGAGTGGCTATCATCAGGTTAGGATTAGACCTGAGGATGAGTGAAAAATTGCTTTCAAGACTAAGGATGGCCTGTTTGAGTGGGTTGTAATGCCTTTCGGACTTTCCAATGCACCAAGTATTTTTATGAGGATTATGACCTAGGTCCTGAAAGAGTTTACCGGAAAATTCGTTGTGGTAAAATACACTTTTCACATCCATTTGAAGTAATTTAAAGTTAATGTAGTAAGCAAATGCAAGTAAAACTCTAATAGCTTCTAGTTTTGGTACAGGTACATAAGTCTCATCAAAATCTATTTTTTCTCCTTGATTATATCCTTTTGGCAACTAATCTATCTTTATTTTTAATTACATTATCTTTTTCATATAATTTTTTTCTATATACCCATCCTATATCTATAACAGGATATTTAGAGGGTCTATCTACTAAGGTCCATATATTATTTCTTTTGAATTAATTAAGTTCTTCTTGCATAGCCATTATCCAATTTGGGTCATTTTTAGCATCTTCTATGCAATTAGGTTCTACTTGTGAGACAAAAGCAAGATAATCATGTGCACTCTAAGTGAAGATCTAGTTCTAACACCTTCAGATGGATTTCAAATAATTAATTTCTTGGGATGGTGATGTACATACCTCTATTCCTTAGGCAAATCACCATGCTCTTTACTTACATTTCATCTCCTTCTTCTACTTGTCTATCCTTTAAGCTCATGTCCTTCATTGCTTTGTCAACAGTACCTGCATCATTATCAATACACTCTTCTTTTCTAGAAGGTGAGGAGTTAGCTTCATCAAATATAACATGTATACACTTTTCTACCGTTAATATTCTTTTATTGAAAACTTTATATACTTTGCTAGAAGTTGAATAACCAAGAAATATTCCTTCATCAGATTTAGTATCAAAACTTTCAAGGTTATCTTTTCCATTATTCAATACAAAGCATTTACAACCAAAAACATGAAAGTAATTAACATTTGGCTTTCTATCTCTCCAAAGCTCATAGGGGGTTTTCTTTAAAATAGGTCTAATCAAAACACGGTTTAATATATAACATGCAGTATTCACAACTTCTGCCCAAAAGTATCTTGAAAGATTGCCTTCATACAACATGGTTTGGGCCATCTCTTCCAATGATCTATTTTTTCTTTCCACAACTTCATTTTGTTGTGGTGTTCTAGGGGCTGAAAAGTTATGATCAATGCCATGTTTAGTGCAAAATTCTTCAAATTGTTGATTTTCAAATTTAGTACTGTGATCACTTCTAATTGAAAAAATTGAAAAGTTTTTATGATTTCTAATTTGTCAATAAAACTTTTGAAATACATTAAATGCTTCATCTTTGTGTGTCAAAAACAAAATCTATGTGTATCTTAAAAAATCATCTACTATCACAAGTCTATACTTTTTACCTCCTAGGCTTTGTGCTCCTAGTTGGTCCAAATAGGTCCATATGAAATAGCTCTAATGGTCTTGAAGTTGAAACAATGTTTTTCGATTTAAAACTCTCCTTAGTTTGTTTACCGTATTGACAAGCATCACAAACATGATCAAGATCAACTTTAACTTTTGGTAAAACATTTACTAAGTTTTTAAAAAATAGCTTTGACAAAGTAAGCATGCTAGCATGACCTTATCTTCTATGCCAAAGTAGACTAGAATCCTTGGTTTTAGCATTCATTGCCACTATACTTGAATTACTCGACATGGCTAGATCATTCAAATCTACCACATAGATATTTTCAAGTCTGTGACATACAAATCTAATGCTAGAATCAAGTGTGTTAGTTACTATGCATATAGAAGATTCAAATACTACTTTGAAGCCTTTATCACATGACTGACTAACACTCAATAAGTTATGTTTCAATTTGTCAATTAGCAATACATTTTCAATAAAAGTGGTAGGGGTGATTTTAATATTACCAATACTAATGATCTTTCCCTTACCATTGTCACCAAATGTGATGATGTGGAACAATATGCAAAAACTAATTTACTGATAATGAAAATAATTAACTAAAATTAATAGAGATTAATTTTCTAGATTTTTCAGAATAAATACTCAAAGTAATTAAAACAAATAAGACTAGTCAACTAGTTATATGCCCGCAATATCCAACTAACAAACCTAGTTAGGAAAGGAGGATCTGGTGATTAAGAAATCACCTTAAACTAGGGTTCTACTTCTCAAAAGATCAGAAAATAAAGAGTAGAGAAGGTTTTTATTTTTACCAATGTAGATTGAAACTCTATTGTTGTAGATCCAATTAGACTCTCTAGGATCTTGCGGTAGGACTTCTAGATTTCGATTTTTGGGCTTCGATCTTCAGCTCTACTGGTCCAAGGCAAAGATTACCATCACTTTGATCTTGATCACCTGTAATCAGTCAAACACTCAAAAGTAAACATGGAAGGAAGAAGAATTTCAATGAAAAAAAGGAAAGGAAAGGGGAGGAAGAAGTTTGTAGGCGGCTAGGGTTTCTGATGGTGGGAAAGATATAGGGCCTCACACCCCGCAATGCTTCGAAGAACAAAAGAATAGGGCCTTACACCCTGCAATGCTTCGAAGAACAAAGGAATAGGGCCTCACACCTCGCGATGCTTGACACAACAAAGGGTTGGTAGAATGACTTCTTTATTTGATGAATAATAGAATAAATAATAGAATGAATAATACAAAGGGGGTTGATGGGGTATTTATAGACCACCAACTAGAATTGCATGGGTTATAAAGTCTTGACTTGGCTTCCCTTGGGCTTCAATGACTGATGAATTTCTTCTTGGGCATCTTGGACTCCTGTCTTTGAGCTCTCCTTGGCTTCATCCATAATGGGCACCAACATTGGATCCGGTTCATTAAAGTGGGCGACGACAACATTGGCATTTCATTCTATTTGGGCGACAAGAAGGATGTGAAATAAGGATTCCTTCCCTTTTACTCCTCTTAAATTGGTGACGAAATTTTGAAGGGGTGTCGAATGAAGGAAAAAAAACTCGTTACCTCTTCTTCACTTTGAATTAGGCGATAAATGTAGACAAATGTAGATAAATATGGCATCCTATTTCCTCCTTCTTGGCGTCTAGTTTTTTTGGACTCCTTGCTTTTCAAATTTGAAAGGTAGATAAGAGAGAGGATAGAGATGAACTCTATCTCTTATTGGATTAGATTGGATGAAGACTTCCTTGAAACTCTTCTTGATGGGCATCCTTTTGAGATACACTTCCTTGGCGATGAGAAATGAAAAGAAATGTGGCACTCTTTCTCTTGACCAACTCCTTAAGATTGGCGCTAAAAACATCTCCCTTGTGGCCGACCAAAAATAAGTGACATGGCATGTGATGATGTCCAAAATGAGGTGGCAAGTGATGTCCAAAACATAAGTGACATGTCATGTGATGACATCCCAGATGATGTGACAAGTGATGTCCAAAACTTGATGAGGTGGTGCCAAGAGGTGGTTGTCATGTAGCACCAAGAATGGGTTGACTTGGGTTGGCACATGGTGTCACATGGAGTCTTTAATCGGGTCCCCTCTTATATTACAAGACTCAACCAACAATTACAAGACTCAACTAACTAAATAACTAATAGCCCAACTTGATTAAATTGATCAAAAGGCATAATCAATTCATAATTGAACCATACTATACTTAATTAGGCTTGCAAATACAAAATCTAATTAAAGTTGGTAAAAAGGGCTATATAATACTGGGCTATTATAACAGAATTTATGATCTAATTGAAATTGAAATTTTTTTACAGACTCAATTTTGGATCCACGGGTTTTTACAGATGACTCAATTTTGGGGTTTAAGGTTAAACCCAACTAAGCTAAAATAACAGAATTTAAGATAACTATTTATAAGTGATCTATGATTTGGGCTCAGAGCTTCATTCACAGGTGATCCACAGGAATGTGGGTTCAACCTGTCATTTTCTTCTGGCCCTGGTGTCCGTACCAATTCTTCCCGGATAAGAGAAACTCGATTCTATTGAGTATGGGTCAACTTAGCTGTGATAGTGCTCTAGTAAGTATGGGTCAATTCTTTGCAAGTCATCTTTGGTGATCCAAGAATCGTTAGTCTCGGGTCATCCTTGCCAACGAATCAGATATCGCTAATAGTCTTTGCTCCGAGTAGCGATAATCTTGTCGTCCAAGATCTTCTCAATCCTATCTCTCCAGGCTGATAGTATGGCAGGTGGACACATATGGGTTGGCTCACTCTCAAGGATTGGATCAGTCCTAAAAGGCTCACTAGGAATCAACGTTGGCTCCCTATACTCTATAAGGTCTGAAATGTTAAAAGTAGAACTAATGCCTAGTTCAGGTGGTAACTCAAGCACGTAGACATTAGGTCCAATTTTTCTAATTACTTTGTATGGTCCACTACTACAGGCATATAACTTTCTTATGGTTCCAAATGGGAACCATTTAGGTCGTAGCCTAACTATGACAAAGTCTCTTTCATTGAATTCTTTGAGACTTTTTCTTGGGTCAGTTATATGATTCTTATGCAATTCTTTAATGTGTTGTGCATATGACTCTGCAAATGTCTAATAGACTCACTATGCATTACTAGTGAAGAAAATTTATTTATTTATTTATTTTATCTTTTAAGTTCTTAATTTCAATTCTGTGCTTGACCCTTGGTTGGTGGGTGACATGCAGATAAAAACTTAACATGAATTCCTAATAGATGCCATAAGGTTCTCCAGAAATAAGTGGCAAATCTAACAGGGTCAAAGGATTGATGAAACATGCTAACCTCAACAAAGTGTAACCTAATAGTTCTAGAAACATTGGAAACCTCAGAAAAGGGTAGGAAATAAGAAGTGGATTCGGAGGTGACTTGGTAGGATAGGAAATAAGAAAAGGGTTTGAGGATTTGTCCTAGACTAATAGGGTTGACCTTAAGGTTTGGACATTAGGTTACATGAACAGGTAAATAAAGGTTAGCCTTATGGAAGGATGAGTTAGTGATTTCAGGAAAAAGACCTTCAATTGGAACCATAGGGGTGAAGTCTTCCTGAGGGTACTGGACTAAATAAACCAAGTCCTTATCAATTTTCTCTTGTTCTTGGATTTTAGGACTAGGCTCTATGACTTGAGTCTCTTCTAGTGTTGCCTCGGGTAAGGTCCTAACAATAGGGTTAGACTCCTCATGGGTCTCTTTTTCTAAGGATCCTATCAGTATAGTTTCAGTCAGGGTATGGTCATGGTCAACTAACTCTAGGCTGGCTTTAGTTTGGGTGCCTACCGGGTCAACTAATTCTGAGTTAGCCATAGGTATCTCATCTTCTCCTTCATACTCATCCACTAAGTTCAACTCAGCTTCATACACTTTCACTTCAATGTCATACTTGTGAACCAATGGGATAGTAGGAGTGGGTCGACTAAGGAAAAATTAACGAGTGTCTGGGATAGCAGGGGTTGGTTGACTAAGGTGTACCTGACTAAGACTTAGCATGTACTTAGGGATGCTAATCCTATGGGATTCCAGTTGACTAAGGGAAACCTGACTGGTACTAGGATGATACCTAGAGGTTATGGGTTCCTTGGGCTCATAAGACATGGACTCAGAGGATCTGGGTTCATAGGATCTGGGATGGTAGGGTGCAGAAAGGTACTTCTCCCTAAGTTTGCTCTTCATGGCTCTCCAAGTAGCTATAAGAATTTTTTCTCTATTTCTAGTCATTCTTTTAACCTTATCCCAATATATTCTAGCCTGGCGAACTAACTTAAGCCTAGCAAACTTAAACTTTCTTTCTTCAGACATTAGATCCCTCTCAAAATATTGATCCATACCTTATTTCCAATCAATATAATCCTCAAGATCAAGATCACTACCAAATTTAGATGTTTTTACCCTAAAGTTCCTAGTGGCTCTAACATCCTAGTCTATGAAATCATAATTGGGTCTCTTTAAACTAAGATCCTAGATTGGGACATGGCGAGGGGCTATCCTAGGGTTGGGTTCTAGGAATGGGTCAGGGTGTGGGGTCTAAAGTTTAGGCTTAGTACGGATCACAGGAGGTCTCTCTAGGGTTCCTCTACGGTCTCCTATCCAGTCAAACCTAGTACTGAGTTGCCTAACTCCTCCGTTATGGATCTCAACAAAGTCTCAATATTAGGATCCATGGTAGGATTGGGTTGGGTTTAAGTATGCTGATAGGGTGTTCCTGATCTAGTAGACATGCAATGCATACACACAAAACTTGAACTAGGGTCTTCTAGACCTAGAGCTCAAGTCGAATGGGTCAGCTCAATTTACAACCAATTCAGCAATTATCCTGTCCACTGGCCAAGTAAGAGGTGGGGTCATGGGAGACTCTCCCTGCTTTCACAAGGTCCTAATTAAAAACCACGAGTCCGCTTAGGGCATTTGCCTTTGGACCTCTAGCCTTAGACACCAGATTCAAGATATAATCAAAGGATTGGATGCACTAACTTTCACACAATACTTGGAACCCAACCTTGTTGGTGTCCCTAAACTGCTTTAGGTTTCTAATTGATTTTAATTAGGATTAGGTTTGATGTAAAAGGTGGTTGTCCAGGATAGGTGATGAAATCCTACCCTGATCTGAGATAGTCAAGTGCCCTTAAGATTAGGTTAAATATGATGCAATCACACGATATGAAACCGTAATATGCAATGAAGCTAAAATAATTAAAAATAGTAGAAAATAATATTTTTTTAATTAAATTTTAGATCTGATTAATTTCAGAATTTTGATCTCGGGATATCACGTCCAGTCATAGTTCATTACTCCCATGGGTCATGACAGTATACTTGCATATACCCGCTTAGGAGGCGTGATTTCCTTCCACCAGAAAAACTATGCAATAATTTTTTTTTCTGATTTTTTTTCTGAGATTAGTAGTAGATTAACAGAGGATTAACAACAAATCAATTAATATTTTTTTTTATTTTTTTAGGATGGTTTTTATGCAATTTATTTTTGGTCTAAACCTAGATATGCAGAAATTTCAGAACTAGTAGTTAAACCCTAGTTTAAACATGCTCTGATACTGATAATTATATTATATATATATGAGTATTAAATTAATAATTAATTATCCTTATAATTGATATTTTTATATATCTTTTGGCTGGAAAGCAGGTCATCAATGTGTAGAGCTCGAATTTTGGAATCCAACGGTACAAACCGGATCCAAATCGGAGTTCATATGAGCCCACAATCAATTTTAGAAGAATTTAGCATGGTTTTCAAAGTAGAACAATTTTTGAAATTATGGCAGCCAGTTCACCGTGGACCAGTTGATTGGTCCACAAATTTTTCACCGGTCCATGGCTGCCATGGCTAGTGGTCCACGGAGCAGGACTGTGGACCACGAAGCTCCGTTTGCACCCAAACTCATCGGAGAACTTTCCCTGCCGCTGCCTAAGCCATTAGCGAACTCAATGCTAGCTGAAGAAGCTCCCAATGACCGAAAAACTCACTGGAAAAGGGCTGCTGCACCTTCTTCTCCTCCTCTTCACTGTTCAAACTATCCATCGCCACCGAGAAGCCCTCCTTTGCCATCGCCGCAATCGCCCGAGCCATCCCCTTTGCTTGGAGAACCCGTCGGAGCCGTCGATCATCGGTTCTACTCTCCAAAGGACCCCATCCACCGTGGAAAGCTGACAGTCTTCCTCACCATTCCATTTCACTGTTGATGGATCTTCTGCCCGAAGCTGCCCGATGCTCCTGGCCACATCCCGCCGCCACCTCCTAATCACCGTCACCAGCTGACTTCTCGTTGGTCTGGCACCATTGTCTCTTCATTGTTCACCTACAATGCCGAGCTAAGACCCATAGTTCACTGACCTTCCTCCTATTCTGCTCCAAAATGAGCATCCTCATGATGCCGGTCCAAGTTCAAGTGAACGGGCCTTCTTCCATTTACTTGGGATACCACGATAGAGGTGCTATCGGTTCCTCCTCATTGTTGCTTTGTCGGAAGATAATGATTTGAGTTTTAAAGCTTCACCAAATCATGGAGATATGATCGTGGAAGGAGAAACAAACTCAAAAAGGATATGTGGAGCTGTTACGAGGATCATGCAATGGGTACATGATCGGTGGAGCGGAATCAGGGATCAAGCGAGCAAGTGCGAGGCATAGAACCGACATTGTTGGGTAGATTAAGATAAGAAATCACCGCGGTTCCCATGCGGGCCTGACATGGTGCTTCCCATCTATAAAGCCCTCAACCATTCTCCACTCCGGGGATGCTTCCCATCTATAAAGCCCTCGACCATTCTCCACTCTAGGGATTATTTTGACTTCCATTCTGCACCCCACTCCACTCCGTCCTCTCCGTACCACTCCGCCTCTCCTTGTATTCCATTCCACTCCCATCCACTTGTCCAATCCAACTCCCGTATTCATCATCTGCAAAGCTGATGTCTAGCTCTCCTCATATTCCATTCCACTCCCATCCACTTGTCCAATCCAATTATCGTATTCATCATCTGCAAAGCTGATGTCCAGGCTCGAAGGCTAATCATACTTCTCGGGATTCCATTATAGTGCTTTGCACAGAGGGTTTAATTTTATTTTCTAATATTTTGTACTTACTTTCTATGAAATAAAAAGAGTTTTTTTTCAATATTTTTATGAGTCTTTATTTAATTTATTAGGCATAGTTCATTTTCTTGGGACAAGCTATAATCAATAGGTACAGTTTGTGCTTTTAAAATAAATTATCTCTAAAAAGATTTTTATAATTTGTATGTATCCGATTTTTGACTATCTATATTTCAAGAGAATGACCCATGATCGAACAGGTACAGGTCATGATTGCCAAGAATATATTATATCTGGATCGGAACTTATAAATCATTTACATAGAAGTGGAGTGCTAGCCCACCTAGTAAGTAACTAGTTGGAATTTTGAGATTCTTATTATTGTACTTATACTTTTTCATTATCTGTCTTAGTTAGTTAGTTGATTTTTACTTTTCTGTTAGTAAATATATTAGCATTGGTGTTGAAAAGTTCTTTTTTGGAATAACCCAAAGTCCTTATGAATTCATTCCTTACTCCCATTATTTTACTCTTAAGAGTAGTGGATTTAAGGTTTTAAATCGATGCGTAGCGACGCGCACGAGATTTTTGGCACCGTTGCTGGGGACTTTTGGCGATATTTTGAAAAAAAAATAAAAAAATTCAAAAATAAAAAAATTCAAATTTTAAAAATTTAAATTTGAATTTCAAAATTTTAAATTTCAAAATTCAAAATTTGAAAATTCAAAAAAATTAAAAATTAAAAATTAAAAATTAAAAAATTAAAAAAATAGTTATTAGTTTTTTTCAATCTTGAGTGCCCGACATAAGATTGCCTTGGCATAACTGGAAAGTTATATTGAATGGTTATCCTAGGGTACAAAATGGTTGAGTAAAAAAAAATTGTAAGCTTTCCATTTTTAGATTGACTTAGGTAAATTTACTTTTTTGCAAAATCCAAAAAAAAAAAAAAATACCCTAACATCTCATAATTTATTAGGGAATTACAAACTTGATCACCAAATTAAAAAAAAAGTTTTAGTTTAATTTTGTTAGTTTATAACTTTTATTTTGGATACCTTGTTGCATTTCATCATTCCATAATCAACTTAAGGGCATAATCCAATTAATCAGATAAGGTGGGGAGTTCAATACCCTTCCTTAGCCCACAAACTACCAGCCATCATTTGCATTGACCTAATCCTTAACTCTAAAATCAATAGGTGTCAACCTTAGGAATTTTGAGCTCAATAGGACAAGGGAACCCTAGAGTTGGACCAGGTTCAGGTCAGTTAATTATTTGGTGTCTAAGAAAAGTGGTTCAGGGACAAGAACCCAAAGGAAGGTGGTTCTTTAATTGGTTCCATTCGCTTACCTGGCCAATTTTAATTGGTGTCTAAGGCAAGCAACGGGGGGACCCCCACCAACCTTACACTTACCTGGCCAAGTCAGTTAGTTGATCTTGGGCTTGGAGTGCTTGAAGGTAACCTTGGATCAGTTAGGAGCTGTCTAGATCCAGGTTAACCTCAGGATAGTGATTTTGATTATTTCACTTGTTTGAAAAAAAAAGTTAATTAAAATAATTTCTTTTCTTTTCTCTAGTCTAGGACCTTCTTAGGAGTTTATATTTAGACCTTTTCTTTCCTTCCCCCTTCTCTTTTTAAAATAAAATAAAATAAAATACCCAATCATGTACCAATTTTTTGAGTCTAGGTATGACCAAATTTATCAAGATCGAACTTATATGGCTTATAGACCAGGAGAAAATTTAAATTTTGATGCTTACAACTCAGGCTGGGAGGCTCAATTAGATTTTTCGTGGCAATTATACCTAGTAGTTACCTCGATACCCCAAAGACCTTCGTTTGTATATGCTTCTTATTACAATCTACCCTATTCAGATTGTCAACCTTCTCCTATTCCTTATAGTCTATCTTTTCAAGAAAAGGTTTTACAAGCACTAGACTGGATTGGAAAAATTAGTCAGAACCCACCTCTTCCTCAGACTAACCCAAAAGTCGATAGATTTTTCTAATATCAACAACCAATCATACCTCAGTAGCAATCTATCGATGAGCTTAATATATATGATTCGATTGAGGTAGAGAAACCAAACTGGTGGGATGAACTACTTCCATCATCATCTTACTCATCGATGACTTCATTTGATGATATGATGGAATTAATTGAGGTTCCCCAGAAACCATAACAGAATAACACAGTAGGGGAAGCCATACCTCCTAGTTATCCCCAGAACTCATTAGATCACTATATGGCTCAGTGTGAGGTAGATGATTTTAATGAAGATGAAGATATCATAGGGAGGGATAACCCACTTTTCAAACCCACCCCACTTTTGACGGAACAAGTTGAGCCAACACCTAACCACCCAATAGCTCCTCCGTTAAAATCACCACTAGATTTAGAATTAACACCGCTTCCTGTCACACCTACTGATACCCTACCAGTGATCTCTAATCAGGAAGACCTAATAGTTGGTGTTCTAAGGATGCATAGACAAGCTGTTGGATGGGATGTTTATGAAATTAGGGATAATGATCTTAAAGAATTTATCACTGATTTTTCTATATTTGGCACTTCTTTCGAAGATCACTTCCAAAATCTATCTTTTATTCTGAAACGATGTATGGAGATAGACCTACAATTAACTTGGATAAAGTGCCATCAGGAAGGGATGATGTCAAGACACACCATACCCGAGAATGGGATTAGGGTAGACCTTTTTAGAGATGGAAAAGTTTTTAACCTTCCACCCCCACTCTCAGCCCAACACACACAATCCCTTCCTAATCTTCAACAAAATTGTTATAGAATTTTTCAATTTTGGTCTAGCATGCTTACCTCCTGTACTTTATGGATCAGGAAAAATCATCGTAGAGTACTCTACAAATATTTTTCTGCTATGTTGACAAGGCATCCTGATTGGGCCTGTCTTCTAAAAATTTTCTTGAGGGATGTACCTAAGTTCAATATTAGTAACACTCCCTCTTAGCATCTAGCTGAAGATGTTAAACTTAGCGCTCCTAGGAGGTAGCCCAGTTCGTGCCCCAGTTCATGCTTTTAGTTTTAACCTTGTGTTGTTTCTTTTTAGAATAAAGAGGAGTAATAAAAGAAGAATGCGAGGAACATGGCGACAAAAAGACATCCAATGTTCATACCTTACCAGGTGGTATCCTTCTGTGCCATTACATTACTAGTATCCTCTTCCATTGAGGACAATGAAAATCAAGTTGGGGGGGCTAATTAAATTAATCCTCGAGTAAAACTTTAATCGATTTTTGTATACAAGCTTTGTCTCGAATTGAAAAAAATCAAGCTTGCTAAATGAGGAGTGATTAACGGTATAGATAATTTTAGAGATACTGAGGGATGAATTATCAAGGAAATCCTATAAATGGTAGAGTGTAGATCAAAATATTTTTTTGAGTAATTCCAGACCCTTTTGCCTATTGATCTCGATAAAGAATCCTACTTATAATGGTACAGGTATCATAAAAAGTCTCCAAGTTTAATAATAAAGGTTTTTAGCATGTCTCACTGAGTAACTAGGTCCCTTCACCTAAGTAAGCGTTATGGTTCACATCAAAAGGTGGGGATGTAAAGAAATCTTTAGTAGTATCAGTCTTGTTGACTCCGTTGTTGATTTTGATAATAAGCAAAATGGTTAAGTATAAGTTGAGTACTAATGATTTCTTTGAAGTATGTTTTTGTTGAAAAATGTGCTCACAAATTTGAGGAAGCTTGTTTGTTTGAAGAAACCAAGTTTGGATGAAAAGAATTACTTAAAGAAGACTTGGAAAGTCAAAATTTGCTTGATTGGATATTTGAGTTAAGTAGAAATATGTTTCAGCTCAAGTTCAGCCTTTTTCTATGAAGTTTTTACTGAGGTGTCGACTCAAAGTGTCGACACATGACACCAAGTGTCGACACATGGAAGTGAAGTGTCGACTCAGGCTGGTATGTAAGAATATTTCAAATGGCACGGTTGAAGTATCAATACATGGACATGAAGTGTCGACTCAAAGTGTCGACACATGGATCAGCTCATCGCTTGAGATTTTCAAGCCACAGAACTTGCTGAAAATGAAGAACTGCTGAAGTGTCGACACATGGAAGAGAAGTGTTGACTCAAAGTGTCGACTCACCTGAGGAAGTATCGACACATCTAAGATTTCTAGAAGACCAAAATGAAGATATTTGAACTAACTGTCAACTTAAGAGGTTCAAGTATCGACATGAAGTGTCAACACAAAGCCTGAAGTGTCGACACATGAAGTTTTGGAAACATTAACGGCTAGTTTTTCAAACGCAAAACTCAACTCTTTTGCCCTCAAACGGCTAGTTTTTCAAGTCTAATGGCTAGAAACGGGATTTGAGACCTTGGAAAAGTATTTATATGCTCCAAATCAAATCAAATTGATAACTATTGAATATTATTGAAGAGAATAAGAAAAGAGCATTCAAGTGAGAGCTTTAACTCCTATTCATTGAAGATTCAACTACTTTCAAGCAAAAGCAAGCCTCCAAGCATTTAAGAGCCTTCAAGAGCATTGAAGATCATCCATTCTTAAGCATTCAATAGGCTTAAATAAGTTCAAAGCATCTCTACATCGAGCTTCAAAGAGATATCTACTTTTATTTAGAAAGCTTACTTTATTTCTTTACTTCAAATCTTTATTTGTTGTAAGGGTTCTTGGTTAGCCTATTATAAAATCAAGGGAGGTTATTGGTGAGCCTTTGAAAATCAATTAGGTTGGTGGTTAGCCTGTAAAACTACTTAGGTTCTTGGTTATCCCGGAAAACCAAGAAAGGTTAGTGGTGAGCCTTAAAACCATTTAGGTTCTTGGTTAGCCCGTAAAACCAAGTGAGGTTTTGACTTGTTGGCCTTGTAAAAATAAGTTGGATTTTTGATTAGTGAGCCCACAAAACTAATCAACTGTAATCGGTATGATTATAGTAAATTTCCAAGAAGATCTTGGGGAGTGGATGTAGGTGCTTTAGATAGCATCGAACCACTATATTTCTAGGTATTTGTAGTTGATTGATCTCTCTACTTGCTTTTCATTTATTGCTCTTTATTTTTGCTACACTTTTAATTTAAGAGCATTACAATTGAATTCATTGTACCTTGCTTATTTAATTGTTTAATTGGATTGCATTGCATTACATCAAGTAAATTAATTTTAATATTTTTAGAGACCCAATTCACCCCCCCTTCTTGGATTGCTTACTAGGCAACAAGTGGTATCATAGTCCTGTTCTCAGTGTATAGGCTTTACCGATTAAGATTGGATCATCTTCAGATGATGATGTTACGGATGAGGATTAGAGTACTTATGTATTTTTTAGATAGTTTACTTTTATGCATCTATGTATGTTTTATCTTTTGATTGTACAAACTCTGACTTGAAATGAAATATCATATTGTACTCAATATTTATGACCTTAAATGAATGAATGTTGTACTCAATGTGTGTGTTCTTCCTCATTTTTATGCCTTTTATGGAAATGAATGAAATGATTTACACTTTTTCTAATTCTTCATTGTCTTCACTTGTGAATGAATGAATGAATTTTACACTTCAATGATATATCTTGAATATTCAGCCTATTTATCCTTTTACTTTTTTAATGATAACAAAAAGGGGGAGTAGTATAGTAAGATTTAAGTATAAATGTAATATATTTTTGAGAGTAGTAAGTTTAAAGACAAATGGTTTATATTTATGATGTGCAAGGGGTAAACAAATTTTGAAAATTATTTTTGAAAACTTGAATTGAAAATGTTTACAAACTCCTTAAGAAAGGGGGAGCTATACTTTGTTTCCATTGAAAATCCTTTTTAAAGTGAATTTCATCTTGAAACCTCTCTTTAAATGTTTGGAAAGATATTTACAAACCATTTTATGGATCATCATTTCAGGGGGAGCTTTACTTATTACTGAATTTTCATGTAGAGTATCATGATACATGTGATTATGTTTCATATATATTCCAAAGATCTGATACTCTTATTCATTATAATTTGCTCTGATATATCTTATCGAAATTGAAAATTACTTTGATATAATTATTGCATTTAGTGCAATGCACCTTGTTGAATTCTTTCAAAATCTTATTATGTAATTTATGCTTATGGGTTTTGTTATCATCAAAAAGGGGAAGATTGTTGACTCTGTTGTTGATTTTGATGATAAGCAAAATGGTTAACTATAAGTTGAGTATTAATGATTTCTTTGAAGTGTATTTTTGTTGAAAAAGGTGCTCACAAATTTGAAGAAGCTTGTTTGTTTGAAGAAACCAAGTTTAGATGAAAAGAATTGTTCAAAGAAGACTTGGAAAGTCAAAACTTGCTTGATTGGATATTTGAGTTAAGTAGAAATGTATTTCAGCTCAAGTTCAGCCTTTTCTTTGAAGTTTTCACAAAGGTGTCGACTCAAAGTGTCGATACATGACACCAAGTGTCGACACATGAAAGTGAAGTGTCGACTCAGGCTGGTATGCAAGAATGTTTCAAATGGCATGGCTGAAGTGTCAACACATGGATCTGAAGTATCGACTCAAAGTGTGGATACATGGATCAGCTCATCGCCTGAGATTTTCAAGCCACAAAACTTGCTGAAAATGAAGAATTGCTGAAGTGTCGACACATGGAAGAGAAGTTCGACTCAAAGTGTCGACTCACCTGAGGAAGTGTCGACACATCTAAGATTTCCAGAAGAACAGAATGAAGATATTTGAACTAAGTATCGACTCAAGAAGTTCAAGTGTCGACAGGAAGTGTCGACTCAAAGCCTAAAGTGTCGACACATGGAGTTCTGGAAATAATAACAGCTAGTTTTTCAAATGCAGAACTCGACTCTTTTGCCCTCCAATGGCTAGTTTTTCAAGTCTAATGGCTAGAAATGGGATTTAAGGCCTTGGAAAAGTATTTATATGCTCCAAATCAAATCAAATTGACAACTATTGAATATTATTGAAGAGACTAAGAAAGGAGCATTCAAGTGAGAGCTTTAACTCCTATTCATTGAATATTCAACTATTTTCAAGCAAAAGCAAGCCTCCAAGCATTCAAGAGCATTGAAGATCATCCATTCTTAAGCATTCAAGAGGATTCAACAAGTTCAAAGCATCTCTACATTGAGCTTCAAAGAGATACCCGCTTTTGTTTAGAAAGCTTACTTTGTTTCTTTACTTCAAATTTTTATTTGTTGTAAGGGTTCTTGGTTAGCCTATTGTAAAACCAAGGGAGGTTATTGATGAGCCTTTGAAAACCAATTAGTTTGGTGGTTAGCCCGCAAAACCACTTAGATTCTTGGTTATCCCGGAAAACCAAGGGAGGTTGATGGTGAGCCTTAAAACCATTTAGGTTCTTGGTTAGCCCGTAAAACCAAGTGAGGTTTTGACTTGTTGGCCTTGTGAAAACAAGTTGGGTTTTTAATTAGTGAGCCTGCAAACCTAATCAACTGTAATCGAAGTGATTATAGTGAATTCCTAAGGGAATCTTAGGGAGTGGATGTAGGTGCATTGGATAGCACCGAACCACTATATTTCTTGGTGTTTGTGGTTGATTGATCTCTCTACTTGCTTTTCATTTATTGCTCTTTATTTTTACTACACTTTTAATTTAAGAGCATTACAATTGAATTCATTGTACCTTGCTTATTTAATTATTAAATTGCATTGCATCAATTGAATTCTCGCCGCCACCTCCTAGTCACCATCACCAGCTAACTTCTCGTTGGTCCGGCACCATTCTCTCTTCACTGTTCGCTTGCAATGCCGAGCTAAGACCCATAGTTCACCAACCTTCCTTCTCCTATTCTGCTCCAAAATGAGCACTTCTCCTATTTTGCTCCAAAATGAGCATCCTCACGATGCCAATCCAAGTTCGAGTGAACATGCCTTCTTCCATTTACTTGGGATATCATGATAGAGGTGCTGTCTGTTCCTCCTCATCGCTGCTTTGTTGGAAGATAATGATTTGAGTTTTAAAGCTTCACTAAATCACAGAGATATGATCGTGGAAGGAGAAACGAACTCAAGAAGGATATATGGAGCTGTTACGAGGATTATGCGATGGGTACACGATCGGTGGAGCAGAATCGGGGATCATGTGAGCAAGTACGAGGTGTAGAACCGAGATTGTTGGGCAAATTAAGATAAGAAATCATCGCGGTTCCCACGCAGGCCCGACACGGTGCTTCCTATTTATAAAGCCCTTGACCATTCTCCACTCCGGGGGTGCTTCCCATCTATAAAGCCCTCGACCATTCTTCACTTCGGGGATTATTCTAACTTCCATTCTGCACCCCACTCCGCTCCGTCCCATTCCTCATTATTCCAACTCCACTCTCCATACCACTTCGCCTCTTCTTGTATTCCATTCCACTCCCATCCACTTGTCCAATCCAATTCCTGTATTCATCATTTGCAAAGCTGAAGTCCAGCTCTCCTCATATTTCATTCCACTCCCATCCACTTGTCCAATCCAATTTCCATATTCATCATTTGCAAAGCTGATGTCCATGATCCAAGGCTAATCATACATTTTAGGATTCCACTGTAGTACTTGGCACAGGGGGTTTAGTTTTATTTTTTAATCTATTGTACTTACTTTCTATGAAATAAAAAGAGTTTCTTTTCCATATTTTTATGAGTCTTTATTTAATTTATTAGGCATAGTTTATTTTCTTGGAACAAGCTATAATCAATAGGTACAGTTTGTGTTCTTGGAATAAATTATCTCTAAAAAGATTTTTATAATTTATATGTATCCGATTTCTAACTAATCTATATTTCAGGAGAACGGACCGTGATCGAATAGGTATGGGTCATGATCACCAAGAATAGATTATATTTGGATTGGAATATACAGATCATTTACATAGAATTGGAGTGCTAGCCCACCTAGTAAATAACTAGTTGGAATTTCGAGATTCTTATCTTTTGCATTTATACTTTTACATTATCTATCTTAGTCAGTTAGTTGATTTATACTTTTGTGTTATTAGTAAATATTAGCATTGGTGTTGAAAAGTTCCTTTTTGGAATAACTCAAAGTCCCTGCGGATTCGACCCTTACTCCCATTATTCTACTCTTAAGAGTAGTGGATTTAAGGTTTTAAATCGGTGCGTAGCGACGCGCACCAGATACCAAAGATGATGCGGGACAATATGCAAAAACTAATTTACTATTAATAAAACTAATTAACTAAAATTAACAGAGATTAATTTTCTGGATTTTTCAGAATAAAGACTCAAAGTAATTAAAACAAATAAGACTAGTCAACTAGTTATATACCTGCAATATCGAACTAACAAATCTAGTTAGGAAAGGATGATCTGGTGATTAAGAAATTACCTTAAACTAGGGTTCTACTTCTCAAAGGATCAGAAAATAAAGAGCAGTGAAGGTTTTTATTTTTACCAACGAAGATTGAAACTCTCTTGTTGTAGATCCGATTGGACTCTCTAGGATCTTGCGGCAAGACTTCTAGATTTTGATTTTTGGACTCCGATCTTCAGCTCTACTGGTTCCAAGGCGAAGATAACCATCACTTCGATCTTGATCACTTACAATCAGTCAAACACTCAAAATTAAACATTGAAGGAAGAAGGAATTTCAATAGAAAAAAGGAAAGGAAAGGGGAGGAAGAAGCTTATAGGTGGCTAGGGTTTCTGATGGTGGGATAGATATAGGGCCTCACACCCCATGATGCTTCGAAGAACAAAAGAATAGGGCCTCACACCCCGTGATGCTTGAAACAACAAAGGATTGGCAGATTGACATCTTTATTTGATGAATAATAGAATGAATAATACAAAGAGGGTTGATGGGGTATTTATAGACCACCAACTAAAATTGCATGGGTTATAAAGTCTTGACCTGGCTTTCCTTGGGCTTCAATGACGATGAATTTCTTCTTGGCCATCTTGGACTCCTATCTTTGAGCTCTCCTTGGCTTCATCCATAATGGGCACCAACATTGGATCAGGTTCATTAAAGTGGGCGACAACATTGGCATTTCATTCCATTTGGGTGACAAGAAGGACATGAAATAAGGAGTCCTTCTCTTTTACTCCTCTTAAATTGGTGACAAAATTTTGAAGGGTCATTGAATGAAGGGAAAAAAACTCGTGACCTCTTCTTCACTTTGAATTAGGCGATAAATGTACATAAATGTAGATAAATATGGCATCTTATCTCCTCCTTCTTGGCGTCTAGTTTTTTTGGACTCCTTGCTTTTTAAATTTGAAAGGTAGATAAGAGATAGGATAGAGATGAACTCTATCTCTTACTAGATTGGATTGAATGAAGACTTCCTTGAAACTTTTCTTGATAGGCATCCTTTTGAGATACACTTCCTTGGCAATGAGAAATGAAAAGAAATGTGGCACTCTTTCTCTTGACCAACTCGTTAAGATTGGCACTAAAAACATCTCCCTTGTGGCCGACCAAAAATAAGTGACATGGCATGTGATGATGTCCAAAATGAGGTGGTAAGTGATGTCCAAAATATAAGTGATATGTCATGTGATGATGTCCCGGATGATGTGGCAAGTGATATCCAAAACTTGATGAGGTGGCGTCAAGAGGTGGTTGTCATGTGGCGCCAAGAATGGGTTGACTTGGGTTGGCACATGGTGTCACATGGAGTCTTTAATCGGGTCCCGTCTTGTATTACAGGACTCAACTAATAATTACAAGACTCAACCAACTAAATAACTAATAGCCCAACTTAATCAAATTGATCAAAAGGCATAACCAATTCATAATTGAACCATACCATACTTAATTAGGCTTGCAAGTACAAAATCCAATTAAAGTTGGTAAAAAGGGCTAAATAATACTGGACCATTCTAACAGAGTTTATGATCTAATTGAAATTGGTGTTTTTTTACAGACTCAATTTTGGGTCCACGAATTTTTACAGATGACTCAATTTTGGGGTTTAGGGCTAAACTCAACTAAACTAAAATAACAGAATTTAAGATAACTATTATAAGTGATTTGGGATTTGGGCTTAGGCCTTCATTCACAGGTGATCCACAGAGATGTGGGTTTGACCTGTCATTTTCTTCTGGCCCTGGTGTCCACACCATGTGACCATTCTACCTTCTTTTATTTTAAGGGTGATGAATTTTTCCTTGTCACCTGTCATATATTTTGAGCAGCCACTATCCAAATACCATCTTTTTTTATGATTTTGAAATGCAAGACATCCCTGCAATATAAATCAAGTAGATTTTTTAGGTACCCAAGTTTTCTTTGATCCTTGAAAGTTAGTTGCCTTGATTCCTTTAGGAACCCATATTTTCTTTGTTTTGTTCTTCCTTTTCAATAGATTACACTCATATGCTTTATGTCCTAATCCATTACAACTTAGGTGCCGAAAATCTATTTTTAAAATCTTCTTTGTATCCAATTCCAACTTTATTGAAGGTTTCTTTTAGACTTTTCAAAAGCATTTCCAATTTTTCAAAACTTAATGTTAATTTGTCAAATAGTGGTTTTAATCTATTCATCTCTTTTTGCATATCTTGTTTCTCTTTTTGCAAAATATGATTCTTTTCTAAATGTTCTTCATCTTCCTTTTGCAAAGCTTTATTTTTCTGAAAGCTCATTCAAATCTTTTTGCAAAACATTATTCTTTAATGAAACTTCACTCTTTTCTTTTAGCAAAACATCATTTTCATGTTTTAGAGATTTTAATTTTAAGCCTACCTTCTTATATTTAGTTAAAAGGTCATGAAATATAGCATATAATTTATCATAAGTGAAATCAAGAGTAGGTTTGGAAGAAATCTCATCCTCTAATCCCATCAAGCAAATATTTGCTGATTTTGATTGATCTTCTTCACTTGAGGATGATTCCTTGCTATCAGACCATGTTGCCACCATACCTTTCTTTTTCTTCTTTTTGTAGCCCTTCTTTATAGTAGGACATTCAGATTGGTAATGTCCGGGCATTTTACACTCGTAGCATATAGGGTGTTGCTCTTTATCCTTTTCTTTTTCCTTATTTTGTTCACCCTTAGATATGAATCTCTTCCTATACCTTCCTTTATCTTTGCCCATAAATCTTCTAAATTTTTGCATGACCAAAGCCATCTCGTCATCTCTGAGTTCTTCACTCGAGGAGGGAGTTTCTTCTTCTACTTCTTCAAATTTCTTCTCCTCCAATATAGCTTTAAGTGTGATGGTCTTCTCCTTCTTTCCATCATCTTCAATATGGAATTTCATTGCAAGTTCGTGTGTGATGAGGGATCCAAGAAGTTCATCCAATGGTAGATTATCCAGGTCCTTTGCCTTTTGGATTGTAGTTACTTTAGGATCCCATTTATTCGGCAATGATCGCAAAATTTCTTGAACAAGATCTACATTTGCATAAGTCCTGCCAAGACTTTTCAAATCATTAATAATGTTGGTAAACCTTGCAAACATTTGAGATATAGACTCATTGGGATCCATTTTGAATAGTTCATAACTATGCACTAACATATTAATTTTTGATATTTTAACTTGGTTAGTGCCTTCATGTGTTACTTACAGTTTATCCCAAATTTTTTTTGCTGAAGCACAAGTGAAAATTCGATTAAACTCACTGGCATCTAAGGTATAATAGAGAAGGTTCATGGCTTTAGCATTATGTTCACCCATTTTCATTTCATTATCATCCCATTCCTCTTCCAGTTTTGGGATGTCAACTCCATTAACCTTCACGGTGGGTGTGTGTGATCCTTTTAGAATAATTTTTCATAGTTGAAAATCAATAGCTTAAATATAAATTCTCATTCTAGCTTTCCAATAACTATAATTTGTTCCAGTAAAAAGTGGAGGTCTATTATTTGATTGGCCTTCGACCAAGGATGTGCTCATGTGGTTTGCCATAGATCTTTTCTTTAAATGATTGGGTTATAGAGACACTACTCTGATACCACTTGTTGCCCAGTTGGCAAGCCCAAGAGGGGGGTGAATTGGGTGTTTTAAAAATTTTGAGCAAGTATGTGCAATTTAAACACAAAGTTGTGTAAGTGTTAGTAGTGTGCAATGTAATGCAGAAGCAATGAAGTAAAAGAGTAGACTAGAGAGACAAGCACACTTAAATACCACAAATTTATAGTGGTTCGGAGCAACCCTCAGTTCCTATGTCTGTTATCCCAGGTGCACACTTGGAATTTCTACTATATTCCCTCAAGAATATAGCTGGTTTGTTTTACACCGGGCTTACAAACTAAAACCGAATATAATGTTTGTTTTCACAAGCTCACAAACAACTCAAACTTGATTTTCAAGGCTCACCAAAAATCTTGAACAAGATCACAAGATGTAGCCTCTTGCTGCACTTGCTACAACACCCAAAACAGTGTAATAAAATTACAACAAAAACAAACTCTAAGAAGCTGAGTCGTTGAAGTTAAAGCTCTTGAATGAGGGCTTCTTCAATGCTCTTCAAGGCTCTCTAAGCTTCTTTAATGATTGACTCAAGAATTTGATTGGAAGTTATTAAAGACTTGAGTTCTTGCTTGAATGCTCTTGGAAATATTCAATGCTCTCCTTTTCTTCTGCTTTTTCTTGCTTTGAATCCATCATTTATATCTTCTTGGAGTGTCCTTAGGTGGATTTAGCCATTGGAGTGCATTGGGAATTGAAATATGGCCGTTGGAAACCATTTTGGATTCAAAAAAGCATTTCTGGAACTAGCTGTTACATTTTGAAATATTGGGATTCAAGTTGGCTTGGATGCTCAAACATTTAAAAACTGAACTCTGTCAGAGTCGGCTCTTTTCAGTTGAGTTGGCTCGGTTGACTAGTTTCTCATAACTGAATTTTTTTCACTCTGGAGGAGTTGGCTTGAGTTCCCAGGCCTTCAGGTCGAGTTGACTCTAGCAGTTTTTAGTGTCAGCCTTCAATTCTGTGCCGTGCTATGCCATCCCATGTATCAGCTCGAACCAATAGAGCCTGCTCGAGTTGACACACTTCAAAAAGCTCCAAATTACCTTCAAACTTCTCCAAACCTTTTCTAAACTTATTTTAAACCTAATCTAATATGATTTTCTTGCAAAATACATTGAATTCCACTGTTTTGCCCTTTTTACATAAATATTGTAAAATATCAATCATTAGGACTTTCAAATGACAAGAGTGATACAATAAACTCATTTTTGATACATGAAGGTATGCCAATGGTCTTAAAGAGTACAATTATCAAACTCCCATTTGAAACTACCTACAAAAACTTTTAAAGTACTTGAAGATCATTAGTATCAAATACATACTCCAATATTTTGTTATCATCAAAATCATCTCAGGGATCAATAGATATTAATTCTTATCTCTTTTTCTGCAAAACTTTAATAAAAAATATCAATTCTTAATAAATATATATTAATTAATATTTATTTTAATGATTATATTGAGATAATTAATAGACTTATCATGCAACCACCTGAATCAGGATTTAGATGGCATAAAATTCAAAGTATGAAAAGGTCCCTTCTACCTTAAAGTAGGACTATTATCTTTGCATGCAAAAATGAGGGTGCATGAGCCTTCTCTTACATGCCATGACATACTTAAATAATTGGGCCATTCAAATAGAGGGCTTGGAGAGCTTCCACATAGATCTCAAAACCAAATCTTAAAGGACTTTTAAGATCTCTTGTCACCAAAATAATTAAGCCTTATCCATCCATAATGCTAGACATGATAGAGTCAAAGTCAACTTGGACTCTATAAATGGCAGCACAAATGGCTGAACAAAGTCCAATAAAATCCAATTAAATGTTGTCGAAGTAAGACCCTAACCCAATTTGATTAACAACACAAATGGGTTAATTAATTTAATAAGGTTTTGATCAAATCAAATTGATTAAAGAGTTAGGGTTTATGCTACATATGCTAGCATTTTACTTGGCTACCTTAATTGGTTCTTTTGGTCCAACCAACCAATCAAAACTTTATTCTTGATTTTTTTTTGTGTATGATCCTATGGATTTTATATCTAGCTAGCAGTAGGTCCAAGTATATATTCAACCTAATCGATTAGAATCCATCTAATTGATTTAGGTCTAAACCTATGCTAACCCAAGCTGTTCAATTAGAACTCTTTTTAATTGGCTTATGAATTAAATACTTTAATTCATAAAAATCTACAAGACATGATTGATATCTAGCAATGTATCATAGCTACCCGAAAGATTTGAAATTTGATAGAAATATCAAAAATATTCTTTAATGGTAAGTTAGCATGCAATTCAATCATTCGATCATCCTTTATCCTAAATAAGCGATGTGTATGGAAATATATCAAATCCTAACACTTTATTCATATGAATTTTAATCCAACAATGAAGACTTGATCGATGAAAGATTGGAAACTATTTTTAAATTTATCATGCTTTGATCAAAGACTTCTTGAAGCATCATATGATGAGATTACATTGGATAAATTCTTCTCTTACTAGGAATGATCGATTCTTTATTGACCTACTCATAACCTTATACACATTCCACCATATCCATGAAAATCTCATACATGATTCAGTCATAAATGAGTATGAATTAAAATATGGATTCATGTGCACAAGGTTCCATGGTGATCTTAAGTTTAAGGATCACTTGCACAACTCCCACTTAGAGAACTATTTTTTGACAAGTAAGATTCCATAAGATGTTCTCATGGCAGATCAATTTAGTAAACTCATTTTCAAAATGAGCACCCATATTCTTGTATTAGTATTTTTACATAAGTGATTATGAGAACAACCATTCTCTCCATCGAGTATACATAGGATGTGCTAATTTTACCAAAATCATCGATCCCTAACTCATAATCCTACGACTAGAAATGTTTTAGACTAGGACTTTTGAAATTTTAGGTCTCATCATTATGAATCAATCCATCATAACCCTAATATTACAGTCCTAATTTATGAAGTTTATCATAATCTTAAGATAAAAAAGTATAAGATACATCATATAATGAAATATAAATACCTTTTTATTAATAAATATCATACATTAGTTGAAAAAAATTATAGAATTTTTTTTGTCAAATATAAAATATGATTCGCTTACAAGACACTATTCTTTCGGATGTCATAAAGAGAATCGTTGCTGGAAAGATCTTACAAAAGGATGTAGTTTAGGGAAGAAGTATATGGTTGTTTTCTCCGATGAATTTATAATATAAAGTTACTTGTTAAATGACAATGGAGAGCCATGTTATTCAAGTATAACAATATTTGTTTTGAAACTCAATCTTGTATTTGGTTGTAAGGCTAAGCATGAGATTTTGCATGTTAATTTGTAAGTTTGTATATTTGTTTTGGCCTTTTAGATGGCTTTGAAGAAAATTACAATCAAAGTTCTAGGTTTTTCTTTCTGTAAGACCGCATCAGTTTCTCTGGGAATGGAGCTGCTGCAATGCAGGTGAGCACGTATATATCTAGTTCAGCGGCTACCTGACTTTTGGTTGCTCATAGTTTTTGCCTACCCCCTGCTTGTCTCTAGGATGGGCTTCACCTAAAATTGGGCGAGGAAGATTTCTTCAGTTTTATATGACTAAGCATTTTCTCGTTCTCATTGCCTGTCCCCCCTCCAAAATCGAACATCAATTAAATAGTTAAAGTTGTATATAGCATTTCATCTTTTAAAGTAACGTTACATTGGTGTACGTTATTTCTGATTCATTACTTGGTCTGAAAGAAATGCCTAGAATGGAGGCAAAGTCCTACTCCAATCCATGGTGATGGTGGTTGGAAAATTTTTAGTTCTTATTGAAGCTGGAAATCATATTTCCTGACACATAGGTTAACTCATATCGGAACACGCTATCTAAGCTTGGTCCATCCATATATGATGGCCATCATGTTTCTTTTTAGGAGCATCCACCCAAGACACTCTCTCGATAGGAGATAAATCTGATTCAAACCAAAGATTAGCCTTGTTGTTGCAGACACTCTCGGACTAGGTTCTCTCGGCCTGGCTGGAGCGCGCCTTTCCCGGTTCCTACAAAAAAGTCTCATAGACCAGTGGTGTTCCGTCGGGGGACACTCCGATGGTTAAATCAGTGGGAGTCTTAGAACAACAGAATAGAGGAATCAAAAAAAAATCGCTCATGGAGAAGGAGAAGTGCCCTTACCGTTCAGAGTCCCCCATTTACCTTATATAAGCGTGGAACATTACCAGAATTTGTTAGGGACTGGCTGGAAATGTCCGATCTGTCCCTAGGAGAATCAGGATGGTGGTCAGGTGATACCAGGACGTGGCTGCTTCATGGAATCTGTTGTAACAGAATTCTACTACCAGCTGGAAAGGGCTTCTAGAGCCTTCTGACTAGTATGGGCCCGACTGGATTGAAGCAGGTCAGTCGGACTTCAAGTGGATTGGTAAGACCTCAAGTGGATCGGTCGGACCTTAAACCGGTCGGTCGAATCTTGGTCCGGTTTAGAAAAAAGCTGATTGGGTATAACAAGCCTTATGGATGGACCATCTTAAAAATTCATCAGTGGATTTGCTATTTAACACGGTCTTACCAAATGATGATCAGGTATCTGAATTCACATCCAATCTTGGACCCAACCGGACTCTTCTTGTTAAATATAAACCCGTGAATTTAGTTGTCTTGAGCCAGCTTTGGTTGCAATATGGGTTGGTTTACTTGAAGCCAAGTAGGCCAAACCCAATCTGAGCCAGATTAGACATCGTCATGTTTGGTGAATCCCTACGCGTAGCGAGAATAACTAGTGATGGTCAAGGTCGGAAGACTCGGAACGGATTGAGTTTCCGTATTATTCACGGTAACCGTTTCAGTCTTTTGGTAATTTCATTCGGTCCAGGAGTCGGAGTCCTCCTACGCGCTATAAATTTGAGCATAGAGCAAGCAAGTCTTTGATTCCCAAGCTCTCTTCACTCTTCACCCTTGACACCGCTTCTATTCAGAGCTCTTCAAGCTTCCGTTCTCCCACTAAATTCCAACTTCACAATGTATCGGATGAGGATACTTCATAGCTGCTTCTGCGGTGCCCATGCAAAGCTCGAAGAAGGAAACATTGCTCTCGATCATGGTGGTGCCACCAACTACGATGGCGAATTCTTGGACGATCTCAAACTCTTGGCACTCGGATCATCCCATGACAGCACGGTGGTGGCGCTCAAGTTGGGCGAGCCGATCTTGAAACTCCGGCGACCCGGAGAGGCGGAGTGGAGCAACCACCGGTATACGAACGAGGACTGGTTCATCACTGACATGAGAGAAATAGAAGGGATGCTCTTCGCTCTAACCAGCCAGGGGACCGTGGCCAAGATGGAGATCGAAACAGTCCAGTTTACGTTTCCTTGGAAGGTCGAAGTGCCGAGCGTAACTGTCACGGAGCTTGATGGGCAGCAGTACTACGAGCCGAGCACGAGGATGACTCATCACTTTGCCGATGTCGAGACGCCGGAGACCGTGGTCGTCGTGGAGATTTCTTCGATGGACAGGAGAGATATTGTGGAGATCAAGAGTGCCTGGTGATGTTGCATCAAGATTAATAACTATCTGAAATACATATTGTCCTGAGAAGCTTCTTGAAGAAGGGAAGCGGAAGACATATGAATGCCGAGGAGATCAACTTTGAAATTTTGTTAATAAAAGAATTTGACAATGGAGATTGTATTTTGCATCATTAGTTTGATTTGTTTTGTTTTTTTTTTATTTTTTATTTCTGTAGATTCATGTTTAAAAAACTTGTGTAGAAAATATTTTCATTAATCCCTATGGATCATGGAGAGAAAATAGAAATACAAAATATTTAGATATGATATGTTTGATAACAAATCTAAAACTATTTATCATATCTATTGTCAGGATATGTTAAAAAGGGTTTACCTGTATTCGTCATTAGTTCTAAATCTAGAAGTGGCGCTCACATAAATATTGAAAACAATCCTTTTCTCGAGTATTCTCTTTTGTAACATAATTCATGCAGAATATGATATAATAATACTGAAAAGCGAAGAGGAAACCTAGTTTATTATTTAATAAGCAAACTATAACAGGCCTCAAAACTTATACTATTACGTCTCAACCATACCGATCTATATAAGGTACTCCTAGCTCAAATAATGATTATACATTTATCAACATCGATCGTATAATCAACCTAATTTTAATAAATCATAAAATAATAATTAATATCAATTTAAATTAAAAAAAACTCAAACAATTCGCTATGTAGATAATGCTTCGTATATGCTAGTTTCTTTTTTTAGTTTCTTTAAAAGAAAAAGGAAAAGAAATATCATCAACCTCCTTTGTTGTTTATTGCCAATAAAAGGATGTAAAGGACCTTTTTCGTTTCTTTTTTACTTTTTTTCCAGGATTGTCAGTTTGGTTCGAAGAATTTAATGAATGGTTATTGCATCCTTTCTTTAAAAGTGAGCAGCTCTCGTTATAAGGTCTTATTTCTTAATTTACTTGAGCTGGAAAAAGATGCAAGAGGTCAAATATTATTTCTAATATTTTCATATAAGGGAAAGAAGAGAAGAATCTAAATCGGGAAATATATTCTCAAAAAAAATAATAAAAACCAGGAAATAAAGGTAAGAATAAAATCTTGAGATTCAGGCATTAATATGAAGAATCAAGAATATATAGGTAACTGTTGGAGAGCGTTTTGTTCTTGTGGAAAAGATTGGAGTTAACATGCTTGATTAATTTAAGATTCTAAACTGGTAATTGTACCCAGAAAGAATAACAAATAACTGGTTATTCGGTTGGCCATGCAGATGAAGTTGTAGAATTCCTAGTTATCCAGTTGCTCAAGTATGGGGAACAAATCACATAAGATAAAAGTGATTTTTGTAATCACTTATAGGAAATTATGTCTATCGATTCTTATGTTTCTAAATCAGTATCATTTACAGGAGTCCAAGAAACCGCTTAGGTCTGGCGTGCTCTTGTAACTCTCCATCCAAGTAATCACTTATGTTCTGACTCTTATAACTCTCTACCCCCAAATGTTTTCCCATTGCAAAGGGAACCTTCTAAACTAAGATTTAGGGTATAAAAATAAGAGGTTAAAATGACCTTTGATTATTGAAATAACATAGACTAATTGGACTCCTTAGGTCTGACTAATTGAAATAAGTGATGCCAATCAAGAATTATATGAGTCCATGTAAAAGCTAATTCCCAATTCAACAAAGCTCGGATCAACGAAAATTCATTGAACCTGGTCATGGATAATTCCAACTTTCAGGAGAAAAAAAAGGTCAGAGGGAAGAAAATGGTGCCGTCCTGGGTGGGTTAAGGTTTAAGGTTCTCCACATAACACACACCACACACACACACAGCAGTGGCCGGTGGTCCTTGAGCTTATTCCATATTCATTTGCAAAGTTAAAGTTTCTTTTTTATCAATCTAAAAAAATAGATTCATGATATGTCACATAAAAATAAAATTAATTTAAGAGAATATATTATATTCCTTCAAAAAAAGAAAAGAATAGATTGTGTAGGGTTCTGTGTGGTGCTCCCAAGTCTTGGAGAGACTTAGGAGACAATGATAGGGATGCTAGAAGCGATCCCTGGAGCTTGGGGACGTGTCCCAAGCTATCCTGGAGGTATTCCAGGGTTTTCTGAGATTTTTCTCTAGGATCTCTTTTGAGTCATATTGGGTAAGGGGTTTGACCCAAGGATTATTAATTTTATGTTGGCTTTGAGAAGGGAGAGTTTTTTGAGAGATTGTAACATAACCCAATTGGGTTATAGAGTTGGGTCTAGGTTTATTAAATTGGTTAGGAGGTTAGTCAATTGGTTGGTTAGTTGGTTGGTTGTAACCAATTAGGAAGCCCAATCATGTGAGGTATCATAATCAATTTATTATTGGCCCAAGACAAGTCCAACCGCCCATATGATTGAATCCTAACAAGATTCAAGGGATAGTTGTAGTCCAACAAGAAGTCCAAGATCAGACGCCCAATCCAAGAAGGCTTCAATGTCCCCATGTACTATAAATATGAGAGGATGTGGTGTGCAGTTGGAGAGTCCAAAAGAGACCGACCCCTTTGGGGTCTTACGGTCATATGAAGACCGTGGAGAGATCAGCGTGAAGGCCTTGGTCCGTGGGGCTTGGCTCATGGTTCCAAGGTGGAGCATGGATGCTTGGCGCGCCCCTTATGGGTGTGGAGACCGTGGGAGACTCTTAGATTACAAGGAGGGCCACGGTGGAGGCTTCTTGGAGACCACACATGAGGGAGTCCGCGTGGGAGACATGGCCGTGGGAGGATAGAGAGTCCGCAGGTGGAGCTCTTTCTGGTGAGAGGAGGAATGGCCATGGTGATGGGCTGCAGAGAGGTGCACGTGAAGGAGATATCACGTGGAAGGCTTGTGATGGTGTTTCACAGAGTTTGGAAAATGGATCTATGTTGAGGTATTCTCCGTGCGTGGTGTATGTGGGTTCTTGAGGCGTGAGGCCTGCAAGAGAGAAGACGTGCGGGACAGCGAGAAGCTTCTAGGATTTCAGAAGGGGTGTTGTTAAGTGTTGTCTTGTTTGTTGTAACAAAATTCTTTTTCAAAGAAATAAAGCAATTCTCTTTTTCTCTTACATCTCTTTCATGGTAATTGTTCCCTTTCCATCATGACGGCATCAAGAAAGATCCGGGACATTCCGTGGAGCGGGTTTGTTCCAACAGATTGTGATAAACTTAATAAAAAAAGAGCATCAACTATTTGTTTTTGATGCAATCCATTTTTTGCTAAGGAAAAGGAAATCATCCAATTGCTTAAAAATGGACAAGATGCTAATGAAATAGAATGCAGAAAATAAAAACTAGGCTCCCAAATCCTGCCTGAGAAATTATGGCCAGTGGTACTTGCATCTTAAAGTGATCAGAACCAGCTTCCTTACGGGCTGCAGATTCCAAATCCTGCCAAGCTGTATGTCGAGAATGAAGTTACAAATCTATCCGGAATTCTCTTCTCAGACAAGAGATGTTCCTTCTTGATCCGATATTATTATTATTTTTTTTTTTGCAGATTCAGTGATTGAAGGAGCTACTAGCTAGCATTTCACCCACCACATAGATCATGGTTTAGACATGCTATCTGGGGCCTTCTGTGATAGTTCTTTTCCTAGCAAGTACTTACATGGAGCTGTAGTACTCAAAAGTAAATCAGAACCAGAAGATATGAGTCTCCATCTATTCCTTCAGGACTTTGTTAGCTGTAATTATCTGATGCTCAAAGCTAGATGAACAAATTTGTTCATATACTATCTTGATGCATTAATAGAATGAGATTACTGTTTTATTTAGAAAAAAAAAGGAATAAGACCTGTGGTAAAACAGACAGCCAGAATGCCAGAACGAACAGCAAAAGCACCACATTTTTTGTATCTATAAAAAACCAGGACTCTTCAAAAGAAGTAGAGCACCAGGAGGCTTCTCATCTGCTAATTAAAAGTAGTTCGGCAGCATTCCATCTGGAATTATGCACGACACAAGGAGCACGGTGGATAAAATATCAGAGAAATCCCAGCATTTCTCCTCGCGAAGGACTACCATCCAGTGGTAGCCTTTCCACTATCTAGCATTACCACTTTGTTGCTCTCTTGGTGTTGGTATGATGGTGTCTTCAATAATTTGCCAAGATGCAATGGGTCATCGTGCTCAGCAGATATATGTTCACAAGCTCGGAGATAATTTCCTTGCTTGCATGCTTTTGGACATCTGGAGAAGGCATAGATGTTTCAGCTTTACAAATAGAGCCTTGGCTACCTCCCATGCACATCTCCTTTGATGACTCCCTATTTTACGAAGTACTTAGTGACCTGAACATGTTCATTATTGTATAGTATCAACTGCTGTAGAAATATACCTTGGAAGCACTCGAGCACCTTTTGTGGAGTCAGGCTACTAAAATCCTCGATCCTTTTGAGATGAACAGCTAGCTAGCTACTTCTGTGGCCTCTTTGTGCAAGCACTCCATGATTTCTGTTATTTAGTCATCATTAACCATTTCAAGTGAGTATAAGCATCTACTTAGGCTTGAAATTAGGCCGGATCGATCCAGGTCACACACTGCACGATCCTCATCCTTTTTTTTCTTTCTAAATCTTAATCCGAGAATAGCTTGAGCTCAAGCCTGGAATTGGCTTGAAACCCATTTGGACTTGACTTGATGAAGCCCACTTTGACTTGACCTGATTGATCTGAAGTGAAATTTTTTGTATACCACATGCGGTGTAGGAAATCCAAGCTAGCCCGCACCGTCTCATCTCATTGGTCCACACGAATTCGAGCTAGTGCAACTGGACAGGATATAACCTATGTTAAATGCCATATCGATGGGACGGATTCAAAAATTCTCTTTACACTGCATCTGTATGTTTCTTTAAATGAGTATGTTGTCCAGCGAAGCAACCCAAGAGGAGGGAGGTGAATTGAATTTTTAAAACTTGCTGCAAGTATGTGCTAATTTAAAAACAATGAAGGTGCTAGTGTGATTTTAAGTGTATATGTGCTTGATAATAAAATGCAGCGGAAATAATGAAGTAAATGCAAGAAGAATAGAAGTAATCACAAACACACAATATTTTATAATGATTCGGTGCACACCAAAGCACCTACATCTACTCCCCAAGATATACTTGGGTATTTTACTATAATCTTTCCTTGATTACAGTAGATTAGTTTTCACGGGCTCACTAATCAAAATCCCTTGGTTTTCATAAGGCTAACAAAAAATCTAGTTGGTTTTCACAAGGCTCACTAACAATCTAAGTTGGTTTTCACAAGGCTCACCAACAATTCAAGCACTAGTTTCAATCCACTTGAAACTATGAAGGCTCAGGTAGGCAACTCAAGAGGGGGGGTGAATTGGATTTTATAAAACTTTGAACTATTTAATGATGAACTAAAGCAAGTATGTGTTAATTGCAAATTAAATGCTTATATTTTGGCAATGTATTTGTGTGTTTCAAAATAATATGCAACAGTGTAAACAAAGTAAATGCACAAAGAAACAATCACACAAACACAAGAAATTTATAATGGTTCGGTGCACTCCAAGGCACCTACATCCACTCCCCAAGATCCCCTTGGAAATTCTACTAAGATTGGTTTTGTAACCTGGGCTCACCAACAACTTTTACAACTTGTTTTGTCTTCGGGCTCATAAGTCAAACCCTAGTTGGTTTCAAGGTTCACCAACAACCACCCTTGGTTTTACAGGCTAACCAAGAACATAAACAACTTGTCTTCGGGCTCACAAGTTAAATCCTAGTTGGTTTCAAGGCTCACCAACAGCCACTTTGGTTTTCCAAGAACCAAAAATCTCTTTGATTTTCCAAGGCTCACCAAAAATCTTAAGTAAAACAATGTAAGAAGAAATATGAAAGAATACAATTAAAGTTTTCTAAAATAAAGCAAATATCTCTTTGAAGTCCTTTGAAAGTTGATGAAGATCTTGTCATCAAGTTGTTGAAGCCTTTGATTGATGCTAGAGGATGTGAACTTTGGATGCTCTCTTTGAAACTTGGAAGCTAGAAGGCTTGAACCACTCAACTCTTGAATCTTTGAAGAATATTCAAAAATCTCACCAAAGGATTGCATACCCATTTGATTTTTGATGTTTATATAGCCCTCCAAATCATAGATGACCGTTTATGACCATTTGAGATGAAAATATAGCCGTTTGAAAGCAAGTTGGAGAAGTTTTGCAGCCCAAAAAACTAGCCATTATAGTCCAAGTATCGACACTTCATTCTCAAGTATCGACACTTCACCTCCAGGTGTCGACACTTCATCTTCAAGTGTCGACACTTCATTCCCGTGAGTCGACACTTGAGGCAAAAAACCTCCAGATGGCATAGTTCTGTATTTTCAAAATTCTCAGGCCTTGAGTTGACACTTTATTTCTTCAAGTGTTGACACTTGATCATCAGGTGTCGACACTTCATTTTCAGGTGTCGACATTTCATTTGTACCAGGCTGAAACATGCTGAAACTTTTTCAAAATTAGACTTTAAGTCCTTCCCAGTCTTATGTTCCAAAGTCCTTATAACCTGATTTTCCATTAATTTAAGGACTTTTTCAACTGAAATACAAGCATTTCTTCATTCAACATGGATGAGTACTAAGATCTGATAAACATACTTAAAATATAATTAGTACTCATATATACTTAAACATTTTGTCAATCATCAAAATCAAGACCAGAGTCAACAAACTAGGAACAACAATAAATTCAAGTACAAAGTAAGAATGCAATAAGCTTTCAAAAATAAAGCAAATATCTCTTTGAAGTTCTTTGATTGTAGTTGAGAAGCTTGTCTCCAAGTTGTTGAAGCCTTAATCAATGCTTGAAGATTGGACTTCAATGCATCTTGAATGCTTGAAGGCTTAACTTCACTAAAAAATAATGAACTCTTAATGAATATTTGAATGATTTACAATTAATTACTTCTTCCTTGAGTTTGGTCCACTTTAAATACCTCTCCAAACCCTAAATGATTATTTATGACCTTGGAGAATAGCCATTAGATACAAAAAGGATCAATTCTGTGCTTCAAAAAACTAGTCGTTACTATTCATCCAGACCTGCAAGTATCGATATTTCAGGTCATGAGTCGACACATGAGTCGATACTAGTCAAAATTTTTTTTTGAAGCTCTCTGGAGTGTACTGGTTTGTCGACACTTCTTTTGGTGAGTTGACACTTGAGTCAACACTTCATCTTCATAAGTCGATACTTGAGCCATTCCTTGAAATCAACATATTTTGTCTTTATTTTGGTCTCAGACCTTGAGTCGACACTTGAGTCGATACATGAGTTGACACTTAATCTTCATGAGTCGACACTTTATGTATGCCAGCTGAAACTTCTTCTGTGTATCAGCTTAAGCTTTTATGAGTCGACACTTCACTTCCATGAGTTGACACTTGGCCAAAACTCTCCTGAAACTTGCTGAAACTTCTTCAAATTCAAAAATTGAGTCTTTCAAGATCATTCTTATGTGCCAAGGTCCATTTAACTTGAAATTCTATCAATACAAGTAACTTCTTTAACAAGATGACAAGCATTTGAACTTTCAATACATTACAACTTTGATGAGTACCTTGTTCTGATAAATACACTTTAACACAGTATTCAAATATACTTAAATATTTTGTTATTCATTAAAATCAAGACAAGAGTCAACAGAGTAGAATGTTATATTTGCCCTCATCTTTTTATAAAGAAAAGAGCGGCACCTAGAGCATTTCAATATTTTTGCTCCAAATAGAAAAAACCCTACTTTCTGAATTCCATTCTACCCCAAAGTCCCCTCTATTATTTTTCCTCTCCTTCAATCTTGGCGGTTTCCATGTTTCCATCTCGATAGTCAGTAGTGACCATCTCGGTAGAAAATATGAGTTGCCATTAGACTTTCCCATACCTTAGCAAACGACAAGGAGCGAGGGTTCCCAATTTTTTCCATTAATCAAGTCTAAGGGTTTCATGTTTAGACGCAGACGGCGAGCACAATGGCAACATAAGAAGGAAGCATAATTGCCGAAATATAGCACAATACTTATTCTTTACATAGTAGAGGGTGATTCCCCTTCAACGTTCGAAAGAGAAGAAATTGGAGAATCACAAGAAAAAAAGGAATTATATATTTTAATGTAATATTTTGAAATTCATGCTTAAAAAGAGATGTCATAACATTTTTTACAAAATTTATGACATCGATTCTAAAATTTATAATTTCATAGTACAAATTTATGATATCATGCACAGTTTCATGTTGGAAAGCTTTAGAATTCTTCGAGTAGTTATAGGATATTCTAAACTTATGATATTCTATGTCAAAATCTACTTTCTATGATTATTATACCCTTTTTCAAAATTGCGATACCTAATTCAAAATTATAATATCGCTCCACAAATTATAACACCTCTTCACAAAATTATGACATCCCTACATAGATTTAAGTCGTGATGTCTTTGATTAATTCTGAATGTCATAGTATGCCATAGATTTATGAAATTCTGTATTTTAAATACTCTCCATAAGATTATTACATCATAGTTCAAAATTATGACAGCCCTTCACAAAATTATGACATCCTTATATAGATTAAAGCCATGATGCCTTAGATTTATTTTGGATGTCATAGTGTACTCTAGACTTATGAAATCCTATATTTAAATATTCTCTATAAGTTTGTTATATCCTAGTTCAAAATTATGACACCACATCATAAAATTATGAGGCCCTTTCATAAAATTATGATATTACTGTATAGATTTAAGCCATGATGCTTTATATTTATTTTAGATATCATAATATATCCTAGATTTATGAAACATTATATTTTAAATAGTTTATGTTAGATTATTATATTCTAGTACAAAATTATAATATCACTTTACAAAATTAAGGCATTCCTTCACAAAATTATGATACCTTTGCATAGATTTAAGCAAAGATACCTTAGATTTATTTTAGATATTATAATGTATCTTAGATTTATGAAATCTTGCATGTTAAATATCATTTATAAGATTATGACATCTCAGTTCAAAATTATGATATCACTTTATAAAATTATGATGCCCTTTTATAAAATTATGACATACCTGCATAAATTTAACCCATGATTCCTTAGATTATTATGGATATCTAATGTACCCTGGACTTATAAAATCCTGTACTTTAAATATCTTATATTAAATTATTACATCTTAGTATAAAATTATGATACTACTTCATAAAATTATGATATCCTTTACAAAATTATGATACCCCCATATAGATTTGAGTCGAGATACTTTAGATTTATTTTAGATATTATAATGTATCCTAGACTTATAAAAGATTACTTTGTAAATACTATCTGTAAGATTATTATATCCTAGTACAAAATTATGCACCACTTCATAAAGTTATAATACCCCTTTACAAAATTATGATATATAATACCCCTTTACAAAATTATAATACTCTTGCAAAGATTTAAGCTAGGATACCTTAGATTTATTCTAGATGTTATAGTATATCCTAAACTTATGAAATACTACTTTTTAAATACTATTTGTAAGATCATTATACCCTAGTATAATAATATAGCACCACTTTATAAAATTTTGACATTCTTTTACAAAATTATGACATCCTTACATAGATTTAAGCTAGGATGCTTTAGATTTATTATAATGGTAAGATAATTTTCTTTTTACATGATGTGACATTCCTTCTTTTCTGTTATAGTTGATTTTGTAATTATTCCATAACTTGTAAGTATGAAGCTCTCAAAACTATTTAAAAATTCTTGCAAACTAGTAGTTTATATTTAGAATGTTTGGAAGATAGGTTTTTCAAGTAATCATGTTGATATAATTTAGAAAATCTCATTTGATGCCTTCATGAACATGCAATCATTCATAGTCTAAGGGATACTTATTATAGATATAATCAGATATCATAAAGAAGATAATGAGTTTACTTTTTATGATATAGTACTTATATTTAGTGTGGAGGAAGTGGCACGGTTCTCGGATCTTCCATGCCATGAGAAAACGATCTCCATCATAGGTTGAAATAAAAAAGGCAAGTTATTCCAAAGATTTGAAATAGAAATTAGATCTTTAATATAAGGATTTGAGAAATTGATTGCCCAACTTCGATCCTTGAAGATATAGGAGGACATTGAGGATATTGTAAGACCTTGGATTGCATATATGCTTGGAATGTTTTTGATATCAAAGTCAAATCAAACATGTCCAAGATATCTCATCCCTTACTTGGATAAGTTATCTCAGCTGGGAGCAATTGATTGGGCTTTTGCAATCAAGGACTGGACGCTTTTGGATCTCAAGAGATTACGTATTACTTGAGATCCGAGAAGCTAGTCCAAGCAAAGAGGTCTGACAAGGATAGGAGATAGCCTACCTTGTTTGGCTATTTGATTACTCTATTGATAAGGATAATTTATATATAGAAATGATCATAATTAATAAATTAGAATTCTTTCATAGTTTTAATGTAGAAAATACTAATGTGCATGTGTGGTTCCTTGAGCATACTATAATGAGAGCCCTATCTAACCCTAATAAACTACAAAGACTATTGAAGTATTATGATAACCACTCGAAGTGTTAGAACATTTGGGTTGATAACATGTAGCCCCATGAGTTGGTAAGATGATCCATGATGTTATAAATCTTCTGTATTTCATAAATGATCATTACAATTATTAATTTAATTTGATTTTTTCTTTGTTTGCAAGTGGAGGGTGCTATTATACTTATGCCACAATAGTAGTGGCTTATCTCTCCAGAAGGAGCATCCTCAATCTAAAAATAAGCTATACAACATGTGCACAAGTGAGTACTGAACTTGAGAAGGTTAAGAAAAGGCTTGTCATACTTAAGAAACTTCTAAATTTATTATTCAAATGGGAAAGCATTGCAAATAAAGAAGAGGATAAATGGGAGGAGGGGGGCGATGGAGAGGAGGTGGAAGTCATGTGGCAAGAATAATCGAGGATAGAGAAAAAGAGGAAGGACACCCCCGAATGGAGGATGATATGGAGGAAAAATAATTATCTTTGATCCCTTCAATCATTGAGAGGGTGAAAAGGCAACGTCGACTATCGAATGCCTCATATTTAAAATTGGATCATAGTTTTGAGATCGGCCATGCCATAAAAAAGTCCAAGATAGTGGTCACATCATAGGCCGAACAAGATAATAATCCTTTACAATTTGAAGATAATGAAAAATTCATTAATAATTTTTTGAAAGAAAGCATCAGCTCGTAAATCTTTTATATTTTTTTGTTATGTATGATAACATATCTTTCAAGATCTTATTTTATGATATCTTTTACACTTTTGTATTACAGAGAGGTTGTGTACATCAATGAACATGGAGGCAATATCACAAGGTCACATGTTCATGATCTTCTTGCTGATTAAATGATAGTTGATGATATAAGGATTTGAGTATATTTTTAATTTTTTGATATTCTTGTTGTATATTATAGTACCTACTTTTTTTTATGTTTTATATTATAGTTTTAGTATTGTATGACATTATATTATACTTTATTAATCACTTTGTTTTGATTTGACAGATTATTAATGCTGGGTAGGAGTTCCTAATAAAGACTAGAGAGCACCAGGAAAGGTACTATAAGTACTTTATTTCTCCTATTATGACTATCAGGATGTGTATGATCACTCCCTTACCATTTCATGAACTTGCTAACATGGCTAGGCATATGATTTTTGAAGGAGTTGGTGATGAAAAAAAAGAGTTTAGTTTTCTCTTCACCATCATTAACTCATATCATACCCACTGGCACCTAGTTGAAGTTGACATGGAAAAGAAGGTATTGATGTACCTAAATTTAATAAAGCACAATGCTAAGTACAAAGTTAGTGTCAAGAAGTGGTAAAAAATTATTGGTCTAATATTCCATATCTTCTGTGATTATAAAAAAATGATGAAGTGGGATATAGAGAAAAATGTTGAATGCCCTTCTCAGTTAACCGGTTTACTAGATTATGGCATGTGCTATTTAAAATACATAGATTTTCTTGCTTACAAGGATAAGCCAGACCATTGAAACTTTACACAAGATGATATTTGTCAATCCAAGTGACAACTTGGAGAAAGAATCTTGAAGGAGGGCCTCAATCAGAAAATAAATAAAGTTTTTAATATTAGTATATAAAAACTAAATATTTATTATGGCATTTTCTTTTTAGTTCATTAATTTTTATAATTATATCAGAAATTTGTAATTCAATAGATGTTACCCCTTCAACATTAATTAAAAGAATAAGTATGCATAATTTTTTCAAACTGAAATGCTGTAATTTTTATTTAATACAATTCATATAGTTTTTTGAATATAAGATGTTATATTCTGTGCTGGGATGTCATACATTTTTTAAGGAGTATCATAATATTATATAAGGATATCATAACACCATATATCATAGGATATTTTTTTGTAGAGATGTTATAATTTTGTAAAGAAATATTATAATTTTTATGAAGGGGTATCATAATTTTGTCAAAGAGGTATATTTAGGTCATTTTTGCTTTCGTGACATATTATGACATCTTGAGAGTCATAATATAGGCAAAGGATGATAGGAAGACCTAGAAGAAGAGACTAATAACTTCAGTTTAGCATTTTCTAAAGGGGAGTCATAATTTTTTTGAAGAGATATCATATTTTTTAAGAAGATGTATCATAATTATGTTTTCGCATATATTTATTATCTTTTTTATTCGTAGTATATTATGATGTTCTAAGATTCATAATTTGGGCCATAGATGATAAAAAGTATTGGTAGGAGGGGTTAATACCTTCAATTTTTTGTTTTAAACCGAGGTGTCATAATTTTTGTAAAGATATATCATACTTTTTAAGAAGGGATGTCATACATTTGTTTCCATATATATATTCATCATCTTTTTTTCTCTATGATATATTATGATATTCTGGAAATCATAATTTAGGCCATGGATCATAGGAAGTATTGGTAGGAGGGGTTAATTTCTTTAGTTTTTTGTTTTGAATTGGGATGTTATACTTTTTGTGAAGGGATGTCATAATTTTTAAGAAGGGATATCATAATTTTGTTTTCACATATATTCATCATCTTTTCTTCTCCATGCTATATTATAATATCCTGTGAGTCATAATTCAGGTCATGGATGATAGGAAGTATTGGTAGGAGGAGTTAATGCCTTCAATTTTTTATTTTGGGCAAGGATTCATAATTTTTATAAAAAGGTATCATAATTTTTAAGAAAGGATGTCATTATTCTATTTCTACATAAGTATACTAAACCTAATCATCTGGTTTATAGATGGTTAAATTATCTTATAAATGTATATGAATTATTAATAAAATAAATATTATTTTTAGTAGCTCAATACTATTTATCATCTTCTTGTGAACTTTAATGTGTTGAAGTCCTTGGAACTATATTGATTTGATTAAGGAGGATTAATTGAGGGATTCTTTAATCAGTTTGTGACTAAATAATACATCATTACCTAGGATGATAATGTTTATTAAGGATAGATCATTGCATATTATATAGGTTGGTTGTTCTCTTAACCAAGAAGTATGGAAATACTAGTATGGCATGCAGGTGAGTGTAGGAGTACATATCACAAAATAGTGACCAACTATATGGAGTACTCTACTACCAAGAATATCTCACAGAAATGGTATAGATATAAGTATCCCTCCGACCTAAGACTATCATGGTGACTTGGCAAGCAACTCACTGTACTTTGGTGCTAAACTACCTAAATTTGTAATCTAGTGACTGAAGGTTTCTTGGTGTAGTCAAATATTTGTTAGGTCAGTGTTGAGTCAAAAAGGGATTGACCACTTCAAGTTTCTAGAGTAAATGCTCAGTAGTGCTTCAATTTAGCATAACCTAGACCTGGATAATCTTATGAGGAGTCATAGGATTTAGCAAGTTGAGACACATATGAATGAACTGATTCAAAGTTAGTAGTTGACTTTGAATCATCCTGAGTATTAGGTCATAGGGATGAATTATACGATAACCATAGTTTAGATTCTTGAATGTTGCTTTACTATCATTTAACCTATCTAGAAGTCAGGCATTATTGCTAGATGGTTGCATTGATTAGTTCAAGAAATAGTTCCTAAACTATTAGCTTAGGATTCAAACCTATGAGGTCATACATAATAGAAGTTTTCGATTGATCATGATGGTTGGTCGATAATTGAGAATCGTTCAGTGACAAATTTATAAATATGATTAATAATTTATCTTATAAAAATATTATAAATAAATAAATTAATATTAATTAATTTTAGAAGAATTAATTAGTAGTTGGATTGCTAATAGGCTTAATTTTATTAAGTGAAAAGGATTTGGTTAAGTCTAATTGAATTTGGTTCAATTAGATTTTACCCAATTAAATTATTTATTAAAAAATTTTGATCTTGATTTGATTTGAATTTAGACTTGATTAATTTTTAATTAATTAAGTTTAAATTGGAGCCTAGTTATATTAGATTCAAGCTATTTAAATTGGTCAAACCAAATTAAATTGGGATTAGAATTAAGGTCGACCAAGTCAAACTAAGAAACCTTTTTTCTCCCTTATGCCACTTGTTACTCCATGCCAAAATGAATTTTTGCATGTTGATTCTCCATGCAAATTTATGATTATAACCCTCCCTCTTATCCATTTTGATTGGAGTTAAAGTGAGATAAATTTTAAAAGGAGTTTTGATGAGGATTAGAATCTATTTTGACCAAGTCAAAATCAAGAAACAATCCTAGCACCACCTAGTTGTTTTTCCATGAATTTCTTACTTTTTTCATATTGATTTCTCATGCCAAATTTGAGGTTCCATGTCCTCCCTCACTCTTTTTAGATTAGGATAGGTTGGTTTAATTTTATTGAGTTTGAAAGTAAAAATCAATAAGAGTTCTAATGAGATTAGAAGTCCTAGTCTAAATAAAACTCCTAATCCTATCTTAATATCTTATCCAATTCTCATCCTAATCCCAATGTCACTATTTTTATGAATTTTTCTTGATTTGTATGAAAATAAGATAAGGATTTTTGTAAGTTTTTAGTTCAGAAATACTATTAAAAAATAAGGAGTTGGGCATGAATTCTTGGATTGCATGAGAAGGTCTTTGGCACTAAGGGAAAAGAGAGAAAAAAAGGAAGAAAGAAAAAAATAGGAAAAAAATATTTTTAGGTTTTTTTTTCTTCCATAACGTGATCCTCCTTGTCCTCCATTTTATCATCTTCTTGGATGGCTTGAAAAAATTTGAAAAAGGTTTTCAGATTAGCCATTCACAGCTTTCACATGGAGCTAGCACTCTAGGGAAGATGATCTCTTGGGACTTCGTGTAGACTCTTTGTAGAGGCTAGACATCCTGTGCAACTATGAGGCAACATCTAGACTATCTACTATACTCCATCAGTAGCAGTGTTCATCGACCAGTGATGAGGTATGGGATCCGATCCTATATATGTTTATAGATTAGATCTATAGAATGCATCGATTGATTGATGCAAGATAATTTTATTTTCAGTATCTATGTTCTATTCATATCTTGTCTCAATCCTATAGAGTAGGCTTTTAGAATTATTCTAATGCTTGATTTTATGATTAATAGCATTTTAATCTAATATGCTTTTACTGGTTCTAAAAAAAACTCATGCATAAAATCTTGCCATAGTTTTCCAATAGTGGTATTAAAGCCCAAGGTTCTTGACATTATTTGATTGGATGTAGATCTGAATATTGATCTGAGTAACTGATTTAGATTAGATTTATCACTATGGCCATCTGGTCATAAGAGAGAAGTAGGATTTAAAGGCTCTCTTTTTCCATTCAATGAGATCTCCTATAACGTATAGGAATGCCGCTTGTGGTTATATCTTATAAATAAGTATGGTAAAATGATATTTTTATTAAAATTATTTTAATAATTTAGATCTAATTTTTAGTAGTTTAATCTTTATTATTTTTCTATTATGATTTGAAATTAAGTTATTTACATCATGTTTTATGTTTAGAATATAAATTACAAATTTAATTTCAATAATTATACTAAAGTATGTAGTCTAGATCAAAATTATTTTATTTGTGCATGATACATATGAAAATATTTAGATCTGATTTTGGAAAAATAAATTATGATTAATCACTAGAAATAAAAATTAATTAGATCTAGAATTATAAATTAAAGATCAAAAATTAATTTATAAAACTTGGATTTTTAGGTAAGATCGAATTAGGTTAAATTCCTTGATTAGACCTAGGATTAGAATTTGATTAATATGGATCTTAGAGAAGTTAATTTAAACTAATCAAAAGTTGAATAGGATTAGGTCAGAGTGACTCTAGATCAATTCTATAGAGATAGGTTAATCAAGTCTATGTCATCAAATGGACTTGATTCTAGCTCAGTGGTTAGACTCGAGTCCCTAAACTAGTTTAATCGAAATCGATGAACAATTAGTGTCTAAAGTAATTTAGCATTTCATCATAGTAATTAATTGGGGCTACCTCTTACCTGACCAACTATATTGGTGTATAAGGAAAGAGATTAATGGTGGAACCCTCTTATTGATCTCGATTATCTAGCCAATTTAGTCAATCAAATTTTGATTAGACAACTTATCGATTCAAGCAAACCCATGCTAATAAGGAAGATCAGTTTAACTGATCTAGATACCCTTGGACTAATATGATTTGACCCTCATCACTTGATGAAGTCAATGGGAAGATTGTTAATTGGTGCTTGTCTTCTTCTCTTTTTTCTATTCAAACCAATTAAACTTTTTAAAATTATTAGATCTCTCAAATGACAAAATTATAGAGATAATTGAATCATAGCATCCCATTAAGAGAGTGGTAATGAGTCCTATAGTTAAGATGATCATTGGAGGTGCAAAGTCTTGGTGCTCATCTGGCTATTAAAATTAATATTTATATTTTGATAACTTAGTTGCTTTTTTCTAAATGATGGTCATGTTGGCCGGCCAAAGTCAGGATTGGCCATCATTAGCTAGAAGCATCCAGTCTTATCATGTTAATGGTTGGACCTAATCAGGACTTCTAGTGGTAGCTTAAAGGCTTATTGATTAGTTCCTAGGATAAAGTTATTATCAGAAATCATTTAGAAAAATAATTGATTAAGAACCTACCTTGAAACACATATGGGTGAGCTGGCCAAAGTAAAGCTCATGTGCAGTCCATTAGATTTTGGTACCTACTAAGTAATCAGTACAATTTCTCAAATTGGAGGTAGAGGTTACTAATTTGATCAAAATAATAGAGAAATCTTTAGACTAAAGTCCAAGTAGTTAAGATTAAATGATTCGTATACTAATTAGGTCTTGTTCTCTTTTTAGATTAATATGGCGACCACTTTGTTACTTTGTTCATTATTAGACAATTAAAAACTAAGGGGACCCAATTTTGATAGTCGATATCGAAAGCTAAAAATAGTCCTGGAATATGAACGGATCTTGTACGTGCTGACAGATTCGACACCTGAGGAGCCTACTCAGAATGTTCATGGTGCGGCTTTAGACACTTACCATAAGTGGTATAGTGATCGAACCATGGTTCGTTGCATTATGTAGGCATTCATGAATGATGAGCTAAATCACAAATTTGAGGATGCTCAGCTGGAAGACATACTTCAAGTATTGAAAGAATCTTTCGACACTCCGATGATGTTGAAAGGTACAAAATATCTTGTACCATTTTAAACACTAGGATAAGGAAAGGGGCATCAATCACTGATCATGTATTATACATGATCGAATTGATTGAGTGCCTGAGCAAACTTGGGTTTCCCTTAAATGAATAGCTAGGGAAGGATGCTATCATCAATTCTTTATCAAAGTCCTACATTGATTTCCTTGATCATTACAGAATGACTAGGCTTGCAGTTTACTACCATGGTCTATTGGGATTATAACTGACCTATGAGAAGGATCATCAACTCCATAAGGGGTTAGTGAATGTAGTAGAAGATTCGACAGGGCATCATCCCTTTAAGAAAGGGAATAAAAAAAATAAGAAAAAGGTATAAAATGCTCTGGTGACTAAGCCAAGTCAGACCAAGAAGTTTAAGACTAACCAGACTTAAGATGAATACTTCTCTGTAAGAACTAGGGACACTAAAAGAGGAATTGTCCTCTATATATTGCCTCGCTAGACCCAGAAAAGCCAAGAAAGAAGAACTAGCAAGGTATTACTAAACAAGGTACTTATATGATAATACCTTGTAATTTTTTATTTGTGATACTACTACCTAGGTATTAGATACTGAAAGTCCTATTAATATTTATAATTCATTGTATAAACTTTAGGTCAGTAAAAGATTCAAAGATGGTAAGAAATTCCTGAATATTGAAGATGAAAGATCAATTCCAGTTCTAGCTATAAGAATAGTCAAGCTTGTTTTTGATACTTGTATCTTTGTTTTAGGTGATTATCATTATTATCCTAGATTTTGGTTGACTGTGATCTCTATAAACCTTTTGGCCAAAAATAGTTATCATTTATCAAGAAAAAGTAGTTATTATAATATCATTATGAATAGTATTACTATAATACATGGACAATTGAAGAATGATATTTATATATTATCACAGCCTGTAAATGTAATGTACACATCCAACAAGCATCCTAGGATAGAAAGTATGTTTGATGTCTATCTTTGACATTGTAGGCTAGGTCATATCAACAAGAATAGGATGAACATATTGTTTAAAGAGGGAATCCTAAAGGTCAATAATTTTGAATCATTATCGACCTGTGAATCTTGTCTTCTTGGAAAGATGACTAAGCCACCTTCTACTAGAAAGAGTGAAATAGTCACGGAGGTTCTGAGTAAATACATAGTGATGTATATGGACCCATGAATACTTCAGTAATAGGTGGATATCACTGCTTCATCACGTTTATTGATGACTTTTCGAGATATGGATATTTCTACTTAATGAGATATAAGTTTGAATCATTTGAAATGTTCAAATAATTTTTTAATAAAGTAGAGAAATAAACTGGCAAGTATATTAAAACCCTTGGATTTGTTCGAGGAGGTGAATATCTTACCAGTGAGTTTATGATATATTTAGAAGAGGATGTGATTCTTTCATAATTGACACCTCTCGAGATACCTTACTATAATGGAGTGTCTAAAAGGAGGAATTGAATCATGTTAAATATGGTCCGGTCCATGATAGGGTTTGCTAGTCAACCTATTTCCTTCTGAGGATATGCATTAGAGTTGGCTTGTTATATTCTAAATGGAGTTCCTAGCAAGTCCATAAACAAAATACCATATAAAATATGGATAGGGTGTAAACCGGTACTCTTACACCTTAAAGTATGGGGATGTCTAGCTTATGTTAAATATTTGAAAAGGATAGCTTGGGCCTAGGCCTAATAGGTGTACATTTATAGGGTACCTGAAGGAAACTAAGGGTTATTCTTCTACCATACTGATGAAACAAAATGTTCGTTAGTAATAAGGTAGTCTTTTTAGAAAGAGAGTTTGTTAGGGAAGGAACTAATGTATCTGAAGTTTAACTTGAAGAAATTCGACAGGTAGAAGAACCAACATAATTAACTGAACCAATTCAATCAGATTTGATTAGTTCAAACCCGGAGTTTGTTGTAGAGGCAATCTTAAGAAGATCCGATGGAGTACCATGTCAGCTGGATAGATATTATAATTTTTTTGTCTGAGATGGTGATCCTATTGAACTTGATGAAAATAGTGAGGATTTGATCATCTACATGGATGCGATGCATAGCTCTGACTTTGAAAAATGGCTTGAAGTCATGAAATCCAAAATGAAGTCCATGAAAATCAACAATATATAGACACTTGTTAACCTACCTGAAGGGATTAAACCCATAGGATGTAAATGGATTTTGTTTTAAAAAATGAATACAGACGGGATGATGAGACCTATAAAGCATGTCTGGTTGCCAAGGGATATCATCAACATCATGGTATTGACTATGACGAGATGTTTTCATCTATGGCAATGCTTAAATCTATTCAAATTATGCTTGAGATAGCGTTGGATCTTGATTTTGAGATCTAGCAAATAGATATCAAAATTACTTTTCTAAATGGAGAGTTGGAAGAAGAGGTATGTATGATACAACCTGAAGGGTTCACATCTATAGATGAATCAAAGTTATACAAGCTTCAAAGATCTATTGATGGATTAAAGTAGGATATCAGAGTTGGAACATGCATTTTGATAAGGTGATAAGAACGTATGGCTTCGTTAAGAAGGGAGAAAAGCCATACATATACAAATAAACTAATGGTTCAATAGTTATATTTTTTATTTTGTATATGGATGACATTCTCTTAATTGAAAATGACATTCCTGCAATACATGGAATAAAGGTTTGGTTGTCATCCCAATTTTTCATGAAGAATCTAAAAGAAGTGACCTACACCTTGGGATGAAGATTTATAGGGATAGATCTGAAAGGTTGCTAGAGTTATCCCAATCGATGTACATTGATACCGTGTTGAAATAGTTCAGTATAATAAATTCCAAGAAAGGTTATCTTTCAATAGGCCATGGAATTACTCTCTCTAAGAAGGATTGTCCGACAACTCCTCAAGAGAGAGTGTATGAGTAGGATTCTATATACTTCGATAGTGGGATCATTATGTATGCCATGCTATGTATGCAACTAGATGTAGCATACTCACTAGGAGTAGTGAGTAGATACCAATTTGATCCAGGTGAGAACCATTGGAAAGTTATAAAAAATATTCTTAAGTATTTGAGAAATAATAATGACCAATGGCTGGTTTATGGAGATTCTGACTTGAAACTAGTCGGTTATACAAACTCTAGTTTTCAATCAGACTAAGATGATAGTAAAAGTATGTCAGGTTATATCTTTACCCTTAATGGAGGAGCTGTTTACTAGAAAAGTTCCAAGTAGTATACTATGGTTGCTTTTGTATGGAGGTGGAGTATATTGCAACACTGATACTGCAAAAGAAGCTACATGGTAGCGAAAGTTTATCACCGAGCTTGGAGTGGCACCCTCCATTCATGGTCCAGTTGTTCTACATTATGATAGCACTGGAGCCATTATTCAAGTGAAGGAACTGAAGGTACATCAATGAACCAAGCATGTTCTACATGAAGGTGAAAGCACCTACACCAAGCATACAATATGCATGACAACAGGGTAGAAGGAATGCATTTTAAAATAATTTTAAAGCATGCACAGCGGAAGGCTCGGTAGATAGATCTAAACGATCTGTCGATCTGCCCGCAACAGGATCTAGCATAATGTCCTAGCATGCAACATAACATCAAAGCAAGAGAGAAACACAAATATAAAAGTACCATACCTTTATATTGAAGAAGCTGTGGATGGAAGAGGCTACTCGAGCCATATACGTGTCTGGCCTCTACAGAAAATCTATACATGGGCTCAACTCTGATCAACTCTCTCGGAGTGCTAGCTCTTCGGGATCCTTGGGCTGATCTTCTTCTTTCAGGAAGACTAGGAGGAGAGCAGGAACCCTTTTCCAAATGACTCTCTTCCCAAGACCTAGCTTGAATGCTAGGTTTCTCACACCCAATCCCAAAACCTCTCACAACCCTTCTCTATCTTCCTCTCTCAAAGCTTTTCTCAAAATAAAATCTATTACAGCCACAAAAATGATGTTTATTTATAGGGGCAGTAGGGAGAGGGAGAAAGTGAAAGGAGGAGAGATGAGGGGAGAGAATGGGGGAGAGGATCAAGGCCATACCAAATGGATCCAACCCAAAGAGGTAAGTATGACTATCATACCATATAACCTTGGAGCCAAAACTGGTTTGAATTTGAAATTCAAACCAGGTCAAAACTTGCCCCAAAATCCTCTAAAAAATCTTCTCAGAATTCTGCTCATCACAGGAAGTGTCGACTCATGAAAATTGCCAAGTGTTGACACTTCAAGTGTCGACACATTCCACGTGTCGACACTTGGAACAAAGTCAATCATATTGACTTCCGGTGATGGAAAACAATTCTCAATCATCGATTAGCCTTAAGATCATATAGAAATCCTCTATGGTATGTGACCCTAAAGGTTCGAACACTAAGCCGGTAGCACTGGAACATTTTCAATACTAGTCAAAGTCCTCATCTAGCAATGATACCTGATGTCTGGATAGGTCGAAGATGAAGAGCACCTCACAAGAACCTCTGGCATATGGTTTCTGCATAATTCATCCCTTTGACCTCATAATGCTCAGGATGACCTAGAGTTCGACTACCAACCCTAATTTGGTTTATCCAGATCATGTCTCAACCTCACAAGTTCTGTGACTCCTCATAAGAACTACCCTGGCCAAGGTTTTGCTAAATTGAGACATAGTGAGTCATTCACTCCAAACTATTTGGAGAGGTCAATTCCATCTTGATTAATCACAGCTCCACAAGTACTTGACTACACCTAGAAACTTTCCATCACTAGATTAGAAATCCAGGTAGTCCGGTACCAAAGTACAGTGAGTTGCTTGCAAGCTGCCATGGTGATCTCAGGTCTGAGGGACACATATACCCATATCCCTTCGCGTGCACCATTTGGTAGAAGGAAGCTCCGCAGATGGTCACGTTCAGTGAAATGTCATACATTTCACTTGCATGTCACACCAGTATCTCCACACTCCTTGGTTAAGAGGACAACCAACAAATGTGACATACAACAACCTACACTTGATACATTGTCGTCCTATAATAATGTATCATTTGGTTGTGAACCAGTTTAAGAACTACCTGATATATCCTCTCTATATCAAACAGTGTAGTTCTAAGGACTCTATCATATAAGAGTTCATTTCAGAAAAATGTAAATATGATGATTAGCCAAAATAAATATCTTTTATTTATTAAAAAAATTCATATATAAAATACAAGGTAGCACAACCGTCAACAGGCTGGACGATTGGCTTTGGAACATAATTCCCAACAACTCTCACTTGGACTAAAGCTAATCGATACAGAATCTCATTCCCATTTTCCTTTTACAACAGTCAAACTTTTGAACTCCGACGGCTTTAGTGAAGGGGTCAGCCAGGTTTTTTTTTTCATTGATCTTCAGAAGGTCAATGTCACCTCATTCCATGATCTCTCGTACAAGGTGATAGCATCGTAGAATATGCTTTGTGCGGTGATGAGACTTCGGCTCTTTGGCTTGAGCAATGGCCCCAGTACTATCACAGTGCACTGGAATAGGACCATCCAGGAAAGGTGCCACTCTCAGCTCGCCAAGGAACTTCCGCAATCACATAGCCTCCTTCGCTGCATCTGATGCCGCAATGTACTCTACTTTGCATACTGAGTTTGCCATAGTAGGCTGCTTGAAACTTTTCCAGTAGACAGCTCCTCTGTTCAGGGTAAAGATAAATCTTGACACACTCTTGCTATCATCCTTATCTGACTGGAAACTGGAGTCAGTATACCCCACAAGTTTCAAGTCAGATTCTCCATAAATTAGCCATTGGTCCTTAGTATTTCATAAATACTTAAGGATGGTCTTTACCACTTTCCAATGAGCTTCACCTGGGTCAGACTGGTATCTGCTCACTATGCTTAGTGAGTATGCCACGTTTGGTCTAGTATATGTCATGGCGTACATGATAGAACCCACTACCAAAGCATATGGGATTCTACTCATATGCTTTCTCTCTCTTCAGGAGTTGTCACACAATTTCTTTTGGAGAGATCAATTCTAGTACCTATCGAGAGATACTTGTTGACCTCTTAAGTGATTTTGATGATAACCAAATATTGGAGCATGTACATTTATTTCTAACAACTCTTCAAGTGTTTTACAAGTTTTTGTAGGATGATTTAATTATTCAAATCTTAACTCATACACCATTGTTTCTTGTTTGAGTTGTGTTGTAAGTTGTTTTTGTAAAGAAGAACCCAATGAAAAAGCTAAGGAAAAATCATATAAAAATGGTTACTTCTGTGTGTGCGCGTGCCTTAGAATTATTTTGAGTTGGTATGTTTGAAAAATGCAAGAGTGTTGGTGAGAGTTTTTCCTTGAGTTCAATTGTAAAAATCTTGAAGAAATTACTCGAGTCGACCCAGCATGTTGAAGAGCCGACTCCATCTCATGGCACACAGCAAGGATTCTGGTACACAGCAATCCAAGCCGACTCAAAGGAAATCGAGCCGACTCCAATGAATCCAAGTTGACTGGAATTTATCCGAGCTGACTCCTCTAGAGTCCAATTTTTAAAGATTTCTGAGAACAGCCAGGCGAGCCAACCCGAACAAGAAAGAGCAAACTCTACCAGACCTAATTTTGAAGACCTGAGAAAGCGAGCCGACCCGAACTGCAACGAGACGATTCTTCAAAAGTGATGATTTTTGAACCTGAGAAGAAGAGCTGACCAAATATCAAAAGAGCCGACTCCTCGAGTTCAAGTTTTTCAAAGATACAAGTTCGAGCCGACCCGAGCTATCAAGAGCCGACTCATCTAGAGTAAAGTTTTGTACCCTGAGATAAAGAGCCGACTACATTGAGGATTTGGCGACCCGACTATTGACTTGAAGGATTCGAGCCGACTTGAACATCGCTTTCAAGCATCTAATGGCTAGTTCTATAATTTGTTTTTGAATACCAAAAAGTGCTCCAACGGTCACAAACCACTTCCCAATGGTCTACAATGGCTAGATTGCCTTGAAGTGATGGAAAACCATATATTTGAAGGATTTGAATTTTCTGAAGCAATTATAGAGAGTTCTTCAAAGAAAAGAGAGCTTCATTGAATATCCTACCTACCAACAAGAAGAGAGCACAAGAGCATTCAAGTCAGCCTTCAAGTCTTCACCAACTCTGATCAGAAGCTTAAAGCAATTTTTGGGAGAAGCCACTGAAGCAATTAAAGCTCATTCAAGTGCATTCAAGTGGACTTCTATCAAGCTGCACCGGCAACTATCCGATAAATTGAGTTTGTCATTTTTGTTGCATTTAATTCAATTCATTTTTGAATTGTTGGGTTATTGGTGAGCCCGGTTGAAAAACCAAATAGGTTCTTGGTGAGTCTTGATAAAAACCAAGTATTGGGTTCTTTGTGATCCTGGTAAAACCAAGTTAGGTTCTTGGTGATCCTGTGAAAACCAAGTTGGATTTCTTTGGTGAGCCTGTTTAAAACCAAAGGGTGTTGGATTTTCTTTGGTGATCCTGTTAAAACCAGAGTATAGAGGTTTTGAATTATGATCCTGTAAAAAAATCCTACTATATTCGGGTGTGAATATAGTGAAAATTCCAAGTGATATCTTGGGTAGTGGACGTAAGAGCTGGATTGCTCCAAACCACTATAAATTTTGTGTGTTTGTGTTGTGCTTCTTTATTCTTACTTAGCTTCTGTAATTTACTACTCTATCACAGCACCTACCACTTGCAAGGGATTTTTAATTACACATTATTTGCCTTAATTTTTTAAATTTCTAATTCATCCCCCTCTTGGGTAGCCACCTGGGCAACAACTGGTATCAGAGCAGTGTCTCTGATTATACTAGAGTAAAGATTGATAGCTCATCCCATGAGTACATCTTTGGTCAAAGGCCAGTCAACTAATAGACCTCCACTCTTCACAGGCATAAATTATTCTTATTGGAAAGCAAGAATGAAAATCTATATTCAAACTGTTGATTTTCAATTGTGGAAGGTCATTCTTAAAGGTCCACATGTTCCCGTGATTAAAATTGATGGCATGGATGTCCCTAAGCCTGAAGAGGAATAGGATGAACATGACATGAAATTTAGGAAATTGAATGCCAAAGCCATGAACTTGCTGTACTGTGCTTTGGATTCAAATGAGTTCAATTGAATTTTCATTTGCTCTTCAGCAAAGAAAATTTGGGATAAATTTGAGGTGACCCATGAAGGAACTTCTCAAATGAAAACTTTAAAGATTAATCTTTTAGTGCACAATTATGAACTGTTTAAAATGGAGCCTAATGAAAATATCTCTGTCATGTACACTAGATTTATAGATATTATTAACGGTTTGAAAAGTCTTGGCAGGGTTTACTCAAATGTTGATTTGGTGCAAAAGATACTGAGATCACTTCTTGATAAATGGGACCCTAAAGTTACTGCCATCCAGGATGCTAAAGATTTGAACACTCTATCCGTGGATGAACTAATGGGTTCTCTCATTACACAAGAATTGGCCATGCAGCATAGAATGGATGATGATCAGAAAAAGAAGAAAACAATTGCATTCAAGGCTGCATTGGAATCAAAGGATGATGAAGAAACATAAGATGACTCTACCTTCTTCGAAGATGATCTTGAAGATGAAGACATTGCAATGGTTGTGAGGAGATTCAGAAAGTTTATGGGAAAGAAGAAAGGAAGATTTAACAGAAAATTTTATAAACGAGGAGAACACTCGAAAGAAAAGGACAAGGACAAAGATAAAGAAAAGGACAAGGACAAAGATAAAGAAAAGGAACAAACTCCACTTGCTATGAATGTAAGAAACTGGGATACATTCATCCGAACTGTCCATTACTAAAGAAATTCTTCAAAAAGAAGAAAAAGAAAGTGATGGTTGCCATGTGGAACGACAGTGAAAACTCCACTTCAACTGAAGAGGAAGAGACCACGAAAATAGCTAACTTATGTCTAATGGATCTCGAGGATGAGGTAACTTCTCCTGATACTCAAATTGAATTTATATTTGATGAGTTAAATTCTGTATTTCATGATCTCTTATCTGAATTTAAAAAGGCAGGAGTAAAGATTAGATCATTAAAGTATATCAATGATTCTTTACTCAAAGAAAAAGAGGAAATTTCAAAAATGTATACTTTATTGCAAAAAGAACTTCATATCTTTTCTGATAAATATAATATTTTGAAAATTGAGAATAGTGAATTTCAAGACAAAAATAATGTTTTGTTGAAAGAAAACAATGAGCTGAAAAAGGAGGTTGAAAAACTTAAGCCACTTGTTGAAAAGTTAACCTTATCTTCTAACAAGCTTGAGTTAATTCTTAAAGATCAAAGAATTTCTGGAAATAAAGCTGGAATAGGTTTTAATGCTTCAAACTCAAATTATATTTTAGCAACTACATTTATGAAACAAAAAGATTTTGTTCCCAAGCTTACTTCTCAAAAGGGTATTGTAACAAAAGGTTCTACTTCAATTTCAAAAGCTACTTTATATGTTCCAAAAAATTTAATTATAAAACTTGCTATTTCTACATCTCATGCATCTAGAATTTCAAAGCATGAATCTTTTCAAAATTCTAGAATTAGATATTTTGCTTGCAAAGAGATAGGACATAAAGCTCTTAATTGTAACATCATTAGAAATGTCTATATTAAATCAAGAAAGATTTGGGTTCCCAAAGGAACCACCTCTACTAACCTGCAAGGACCCAAGTTAGCTTGGGTACCTAAAAGAACTCCTTGATTTTCTTGCAGGAATGTCTTGCAGCCTAGAAATTGAAAAAAAGATGGTATCTTGATAGTGGCTGTTCAAGGCATATGATGGGTGACAAAGAACAATTCATCACCCTGGAAATGAAAGAAGGAGGTATGATTACTTTTGGAGACAATGGCAAGGAAAAAATAATCGGAATTGGTAAGATCAAAATAACTCCCTGTACTTTCATTGAAAATGTATTGCTAGTAGATAAATTGAAGCACAATTTATTGAGTATTGGTCAACTTTGTGATAAGGGCTTCAAGGTTATCTTTGAATCCTCTATGTATATAGTAACAAACTCTCTTGAATCTGGTAATAAATTCATTGGACATAGAATAGGAAATATTTATGTGATAGATCTAAATGATCTTGCCATGTCAAGTAGTTCTAGTTTAGTTACAATGAATGCTAAGACCAAGGAGTCTTGTTTATTATGGCATAGACGATTAGGTCATGCTAGCATGCATACTATTGCCAACAAAAATTTGGTTAGAGGCATGCCTAAGTTTAAAGTTGATTTTGATCATGTTTGTGATGCATGCTAAATGGATAAACAAACTAGGGGAAGATTTAAATCCAAAATATGATTTCAACCACTAGACCTCTAGAACTACTTCACATGGACTTATTTGGACCAACTAAGACCACAAGCCTAGGAGGTATGAAATATGCCCTTGTGATTGTAGATGATTTTTCTAGATTTACATGGATTTTATTTATTGCTCACAAAGATGAAACCTTCAAAGTATTTCAAAGATTTTACAAAAAGGTTTCAAATCAGAAAAATCTTTTAACAATTTCAATTAGGAGTGATCACAGCACTGAATTTGAAAATCAGTTTTTCAATGATTATTGTACTGGAAATGGCATTGATCACAACTTCTCTGCTCCTGGAACACCATAATAAAATGGTATTGTAGAGAAAAAAAATAGGACTTTGGAAGAAATGACTTGAACAATGTTATGTGAATGTAGTCTTCCAAGGTACTTTTGGATAGAAGCGGTGGACACTGCTTGTTATATTTTAAACTACATTTTGATCCATCATATTTTGAAGAAAACTCCCTATGAGCTTTGGAATGAAAAGAAATCCAATATCAATTAGTTTCATCTATTTGGTTGTAAATGTTTGTGCTTAATAATGGTAAAGATAATCTAGGAAAATTTGATGCTAAATCAGATGAATCAATGTTCCTTGGTTATTCATTACATAGCAAATCATATAGGGTTTTTAATAAAAGGACTCTTACTGTTGAAGTGCCTATGCATGTTATTTTTGATGAAACTAACTCTTCACCTTCTAAGAAAGAAGAGTGTATAGATAATGATGTAGGTATAATACAAAAGGAGTTGGAACACATGAGCATACAAGAAAGACCAATTGAAGAAGGAGAAGAAACGGAAAGTAAGGATCATACCGAACTACCAACAGAATGAAGGTATGCTACTTCCCATCCTAAAGAATTTATTATTGGTAATCCTTCACAACGTATTAGGACTAGGTCTATACATAGGATTGCACATGATTACTTGGCCTTTGTATCGTAAATAGAGCCTCATACTTTAGAAGAAGCTGAAAGTGACCCAAATTGGATGATGGCTATGCATGATGAATTGAACCAGTTTGAAAGAAATAAAGTTTGGACATTAGTTGATAGACCTAAAGACCACCCAATTATAGGAACCAAATGGGTCTATAGGAATAAACTAGATGAACAAGGAAATGTCATTAGAAATAAAGATAGATTAATGGCTAAGGGATATAGTCAAGAAGAATGTATTGATTTTGATGAAACTTATGCACCCGTAGCAAGACTAGAAGCCATTAGATTACTTCTTGCATTTGCTTGCTATATGAATTTTAAACTTTTTCAAATGGATGTAAAAAGTATATTTTTAAATGATTTTATCTCCGAACAAGTTTTTGTAGAACAACCACCGGGTTTTGAAAATCATACTTTTCCAAGCCATGTGTTTAAACTCAATAAAGCTTTATATAGTTTGAAACAAGCCCTAGAGCCTGGTATGATAGACTTAGCACCTTCTTGATTGAAAATGATTTTTCAAGAAGAAATGTTGATAAAACTTTTTTCATCAAAAAGAAAAATAATGATATATTAGTTGTACAAATTTATGTTGATGATATTATATTTGGTGCAACTAATGAAAGTTTTTGTAAAGAATTTGCTAAGCTAATGCAGGGAGAATTTGAAATGACCCTAATGAGTGAACTCAATTACTTCCTTGAACTTCAAGTAAAGCAAACAAAGGAAGGAATCTTCATTAACCAAGCTAAATATACCAAAGAAATAATCAAGAAGTTTGGTATGGAGACGAGCAAACAAATGAACATACCCATGAGCCCATCCTGCAAATTGGACAAAGATGAAAATGGATCCAATGTTGACCAAAAGCTATATAGAGGTATGATCAGATCCTTATTATATTTAACTGCAAGTAGACCAGACATCTTGTATAGTGTATGTGTATGTGCTAGATTTCAATGCAATCCAAAAGAAACACATATGCTTGCTGTTAATAGAATACTAAGATATTTGAAAGGTACAAGTAATCTAGGTCTTTGGTTTTCAAAAGAATCATCTTTGAATTTAATCAGATTTTCTGATGCTGATTATGCTGGTTGTAAAGTAGATAGAAAAAGCACTAGTGGCACATGTCAATTTCTAGGGTTGAATTTAATCTCATGGCACTGCAAGAAATAAAACTCGGTAGCACTATCTACTGCTGAGGCAGAGTATGTTGCTACAGGGAGTTGTTGTGCACAAGTGTTATGGATTAAACAACAACTAGAAGACTTTGGTGTTACACAATGCAAAATTCCTATCAAATATGATAACATAAGTGCTATAAATTTAACCAAGAATCCTATTCAGCATTTTAGGACCAAGCATATAGAGATTAGATATCATTTTATTAGAGACCATGTTTTGAATGGTGACATTGAAATAGAATTTATTCCAACTGAAAAATAATTAGCTGACATTTTTACTAAGCCACTAAATCAAGATAGATTTGAATTGCTTAGAGGAGAATTAGGACTTTGTAATCCTTTCTAGATTTCTTTAACCTAATTTCCTTTGAGATTAAGGATGAATTATCTAGAAAACCTCCTATAATTATCCATGATTTTTGAACAACTTTTCCTGAAATTTCATTCGATCGAAATCAATTTCTGAATCATTTCATTTTTTTGTGGAAAGTTTCTATTCAAGTCGACTCGAGCAATTTTGCTCTGGTCGAGCTGGCTCAAATGTCTGAGTTTTCTGCCCTCGCTCTGGTTGAGCCAACTAGGTCAACCTAAAATTTTGCCTAGCCGACTCGGTGCTTTGATTTTTTTGAGTTCGCTCTAGCCGAGCCAACTCGTATGTTTCTAGGGTTGGGCAAGCCGACTCGAAAGTCGGGAAATTGCTGGTTAAATAGTTTCGTGTAGTCTTTTCTTGAACTTAACTCTTTTTATTTTCACTTCAAGCACACTCTCTCGACTCAAAAACTTTACTAAAAACCATTCCCTAAATCCTTGATTTCTTAAATCCCACTGCAATGGCTCCACAAAGATCTGCAAGGAAGATTATTCAAGTTGGTGAATCAAGCGCATATAGTGAAGATGCAAGAGAAAAAAGAGAAAAAAGGAAAAGGTCTACTAATGAGCAATAGGAAGAAGAAACTCTTTCTCCTCCCAGACAGATTGTATTAATGGCCAACCGGCCTATGACTTATGGAAGAATGATCGATTTTACCTTTCTAGAAGAGATGGAAATGAAGATCGAAAGATGGATAGAAAGCCAGGGTTGGAAGCACTTTTGTTCTTTGGACATCTTAACCTACCCCTCATTGGTACGCATCTTCTATGAAAATATAGTTCTTCAAGAATTTCATCTGGAATCAACTGTTAAGGGAATCAAGATTATCATAGATGAAGAAAAGTTGGGGAACTTGCTACAAATGCCAACGGATGGTGCCACTGAGCTTATCCTACCTAATAAAGAACACACTCTAAAACTCTATTTCGGAAAAAGAAGATGTGAGCTCCGTTCAACATGTTCAGGCCAACTTACTGTCAAAGGAAATGAGGCTTCTTCACAATATCGTCAGCATAATATTTCTTCCCAAGACTGGTCGCTTTGACTGGGTCAACAAAAAAGATATGACTTTTATGGGACATTTGATAGAAGAAAAGCCTCTCAACCTTCCATACATAATAATGATTCAAATGACTGAAGCAGCTAGAAAAGTCAAAGCCTGCCTACCCTACGGTATGGTCTTCACTCTACTGTTTGAAGAAGCTAGAGTTGACTTAACCAATGAAATAGGCAAGCCACTGCATCACTTTGACACTTATTCCTTCAATTCACTGAAATGAATGTGTTACAAACTACAAGAAGGAATATGGATAAAGAAAGTGTCTAATCAGGTTGCTGCTACTTCTTCAGAAGATGATGAAGCTACTGCTGTTGAAGAGAGATCTGAAGGTACAATGATTACTCCATCTGACCTTAAGAACCTTATATTTCAGAAGATGGAAACAATCTCAAATTCAGTGACAGATCACATAAATTCTATAATTGATGAAATGAGAAATACAGTAAATACCAGCTTGCAGGAAATGAGATATGAACAAAAGCTTCACCAGGAGAAAATTGAAAAGGAAATGGATGATTTTAAAGAAGAAATCAGAAGCATCTTGCTACAATCACAAAAGGAAACAATTACTTCTGAAGATGCTCCTGTACAGATCTTCAAGGAGTCACTTAAGACTCCTGCTCTTATTCCTTCATCTGATTCACTTAAACCTAAACCTGTTGAGACCAAAAAGAAACCCAAAACCAAGAAGACTAAGACTTTTAGAGCCCCTATTAGAACTAGGTTCAGGGATTTAAGGTTTAAACCCCTGAAAACTAAGACCTCTGATAAGGTTATAGAGGTAGGCTCCTCTTCTCCTAGTGAAGAAGAAGAAGAATAGGTTATTTAGTTAGTCTTTTGGTTGTACTTCTGACTTTATTAATGTTCTACTTTTTATCTTTTATAATATGAATGTACTTTCCTTCTCACTTTGTATGACTTATTTATCAATGAAATGAAAGATCTTTTATTATGATGAGTTATCCTTTTATTGCTTTTGATACAACCGTGGTGAATTTTTAGTTAGAATTTTCAATATGAAAAAGTGAAATAATCTCTAACAAATATTAAATACTTTCTTAATCTATTTCAAAATCTGACCTTTATTTGAAATCACCTTTTTGATTGATTGACAAAAAGGGGGAGAAATGAAAAATGGGAGAATGTGAGAATAGTTCAATCAAAATGGGAGAATGAGAGAATAATATCAATATTAATGTTTGAACTATCATGAAAATTCTGATTGTTAAACTTCCTACAAATTATTCTTAAAGTGCTTAAAAAGAATGAAAAAGGTGGTGCACTAAAGTGATAGTATTCAAAAGAACCTAATGCTTTAAAACCTAGAGAAAGGGGGAGATTCTCTTGAATGGTTTTGCTCTGTTTGCTACTTAATCTTAATGCTCTGATTGCTATTTCTCTATAAATTGATCTTAATTCTGTCAATTTTTTCACAAAACTCTGATACTCCATGTTTTGTGTGAATTATAGTATTATGAAGCATGAAAAGTTTAATACATTGATGATATACAACGATATCATCTCTTGTGCTCTGACACTTATTTACAAATTTAGTTAGATCTAATACATGTGGATATTTACCTTCAAATACTTTTATACATGTAAAGTGTAAAGAATTTTTCATTCCCAGTGTTTTGTCATCATCAAAAAGGGGAAGATTGTTGATCCCTTAAGTGATTTTGATGATAACCAAACATTGGAGCATGTACATTTATTTCTAACAACTCTTCAAGTGTTTTACAAGTTTTTGTAGGATGATTTAATTGTTCAAATTTCAACTCCTACACCTTTGTTTCTTGTTTGAGTTGTGTTGTAAGTTATTTTTGTAAAGAAGAATCCAATGAAAAAGCTAAGAAAAAATCATATGAAAAGGGTTACTTCTGTGTGTGTGCCTTAGAATTATTTTGAGTCGGTATGTTTGAAAAATGTAAGAGTGTTGGTGAGAGTTTTTCCTTGAGTTCAATTATAAAAATCCTAAAGAAATTACTCAACCCGACCCAGCATGTTGAAGAGCCGACTCCATCTCATGGCACATAGCAAGGATTCTGGTATGCAGCAATCCGAGCCAACTTGAAGGAAATCAAGCCGACTCCAATGAAATCGAGTCGACTGGAATTTATCCGAGCCGACTCCTCCAGAGTACAGTTTTTAAAGATTTTTGAGAACAGCCAAGCGAGCTGACCCGAACCAGAAAGAGCCAACTTTGCCAGACCTAATTTTGAAGACCTGAGAAAGCGAACTGACCCAAACTGCAATGAGCCAACTCTTCCAGAGTGATGATTTTAGAATCTGAGAAGAAAAGCCGACCAAAGATCAAAAGAGCTGACTCATCGAGTTCAAGTTTTTCAAAGATACAAGTTCGAGCCGACCCGAGCTATCAAGAGCCGACTTGTCTAGAGTGAAGTTTTGCATCCTGAGACAAAGAGCTGACTGCACTGAGGATTTGGTGACTCGACCTATCGACTCAAAGGATCCGAGCCGACTCGAAGGAATCCAAGCCGACCCAAACATCACTTTCAGGTATCTAATGGCTAGTTCTAGAATTTATTTTTAAATGCCAAAAAGTGCTCCAACGATCACAAACTACTTCCCAACGATCGACAATGGCTAGAATTGCCTTGAAGTGATGGAAGACCATATATTTGAAGGATTTGAACTTCCTTGAAGCAATTGTAGAGAGTTCTTCAAAGAAAAGAGATCTTCATTGAATATCCTACCTACCAACAAGAAGAGAGCACAAGAGCATTGAAGTCAGCCTTCAAGTCTTCACCAACTTTGACCAGAAGCTTGAAGCAATTTTTGGGAGAAGCCATTGAAGCAATTAAAGCTCATTCAAGTGCATTCAAGTGAACTTCTATCAAGCTACACCGGCAACTATCCGACAAATTGAGTTTGTCATTTTTGTTGCATTTAATTCAATTCATTTTTGAATTGTTGGGTTATTGGTGAGCGTGGTTGAAAAACCAAATAGGTTTTTAGTGAGCCTTGATAAAAATTAAGTGTTGGGTTCTTGGTGATCATGGTAAAACCAAGTTAGGTTCTTGGTGATCCTGTGAAAACCAAGTTGGGTTTCTTTGGTGAGCCTGTTTAAAACCAAAGGGTATTGGGTTTTATTTGGTGATTCCATTAAAATCAAAGTATAAAGGTTTTGAATTGTGATCCTGTAAAACAATCCTACTGTATTCGGGTGTGAATATAGTAAAAATTCCAAGTGGTATCTTGGGTAGTGGATGTAGGAGCTAGGTTGCTCCGAACCACTATAAATTTTGTGTATTTGTGTTGTGCTTCTTTATTCTTACTTAGCTTCTGCAATTTACTACTCTGTCACAGCACCTACCACTTGTAAGGGATTTTTAATTGCACATTATTTGCCTTAATTTTTTAAATTTCCAATTCACCCCCCTCTTGGGTAGCCACTTGGGCAACAATAGCCCTTCTTGAAATTTTCAATGCTGAACCGTTTCAGCATGATGTCGATGTACGTAGACTAGGACAGTCCTAGAAGCCTCTTAGATCTATCTCTATAGATCTTCATACCCAGTATATAAGAGGCTTCATGCAAGTCCTTCATAAAGAACTAAGATGATAACCAGACCTTTATTCCTTGCAGTGCTGGGATGTCATTCCCGATTAAAAGAATGTTATCCACATACAACACAAGGAATATAATCACAGAACCATTAGCCCATTTATAAGTTCAAGGTTCTTCTTCGTTCCTAACGAAGCCATACGACTTGATACACTTATCAAATCGCATGTTCCAACTCCTTGATGCTTGCTTCAGTCCATAGATGGACTTTTGAAGCCTGCATACCTTTGACTCGTCTGTGGATGTAAACCCTTCAGGTTGTATCATATACACCTCCTCTTCCAGCTCACCATTCAAGAAAGCTATTCGAACATCCATTTGCTAGATTTCCTAGTCAAAGTGTGCTACTAAAGCAAGCATAATCCAAATGGATTTGAGCATTTCCATAGGAGAGAACGTCTCGTCATAGTCAATACCATAACATTGATGATACTCCTTGGCAACCAGACGGGCTTTATAGGTCTCTACCTGCTCGTTTGTGCCCCTTTTCCTTTTGAAAATCCATTTGTACCCAATGGGTTTTATCCCTTCAGGTGCATCAACCAATGTCCATACATTATTGATCTCCATGGACTCTATTTCGGATTTCATGGCTCCTAGCCATTTCTTAGAGTCGGACCTCTGCATCGCATCCTTATAGGTAATCGGATCCTCATTGTTCTCATCATGTTTAATGGGATCATTGTCCCGGACCAAGAAACCGTAGTATCTGTTTGGTCGGCTCGGTACTCTACCAGATCTCCTTAATGGTTCCTGAGTGGGCTTTGGGTATGATCTAATCATAGCCAATTCTATGTTGTCTCTTAAGTTTGTCGATTCTTCTACTTGTTGAACTTTACTAAGTTCAATCTTAGCAGCTACAGTCCCTTCATGAAGGAACTCCTTTTCCAAAAAGATAGCCCTAAGACCGACAAACAACTTCTGTTCCTCAGCTAAGTAGAAGTGATTCCCATTAGACTCTATTGAATACCCAACAAATAGGCACTGGTCAGACCTAGGTCTAAGTTTGTCCATTTCCAAATATTTTATATAAGTCGAGCACCCCCAAACCGAAGGTATGATAGTGTCGGCTCATGTCCAGTCCATATCTCATATGTTGTTTTACTAACAGACTTACTTGGAGCCCTATTCAGAAGGTAACAGGCTGATTTTAGAGCATATCCCTAAAAGGATACCGGCAGAGAAGCAAAGCCCATTATGGACCGAACCATGTCTAACAGGGTTCGATCCCTTCTTTTAGACACTCCATTTAACTGAGGTATTCCTGGAGGTGTCCATTGAGAGAGAATCCCATTCTCCTCAAGATATGTCAGAAACTCACCCGAAAGGTATTCACCACCTCGATCGGATTAAAGGGTTTTGATATATTTTTTGGTTTATTTTTCTACTTCACTACGATATCGTTTGAACATTTCAAATGACTCAGATTTATGTCTCATCAAGAAGACAACCGTACCTCGAAAGGTCGCCTATAAAAGTAATGAAATAACCATACCCACCCCTGGCACTAACATTCATGGGTTTGCATACATCAGTATATATCAGACTCAGAATCTCTTTGGCTCGTTCACCTTTTCCAGTAAAAGGTGATTTAGTCATTTTTCCAAGAAGATAGGACTCATAGGTTGGAAGTGAACTATCTTCACTAAAATAGAGGAGATCCTCAGTTTTCAACCTGTTTTTCCTATTCCTGTTGATATGACCTAGCCTACAATGCCATAGGTATGCTTTGCTGACATTATCTATCCTAGGATGTTTGCTAGACGTGTACATTATACTAACAGGTCACGATAATACATATATGCCATCACGCATTTGTCCAATCAAAATTACAGAAACATTCCAAATGATTTTGCAAATATCATTCTTTATTGTCAGTTCATAACCATACATGACCAATTAGCCTACATAAATGATATTCAAAATAAAAGATGGACAAAAATGACACTCATTCAAAATGACAGTACAGGACTCGAAAACAAGTTTAAGGACTCCCAATGCTAGAACTGGAACTCGACTTCCATTTTCCACGTTCAAGAACCTCTCGCCGTCCTCGAATCTTCTACTAACTTGAAGTCTATTGCCCAGAAATGGAGCCTAAGAGGGAGGGTGAATTTGATCTTTTAAAAAATTTAAAGCAATAATGTGCAGGCCTTGTGGTGTTTGTGAGTAATAAAATTGATGCACTAGATTATATGCAGCGAAAAGCAATAAATAGAGTGCAAGAAGTAAAGAGTAAAAGATAGAAGAGATAATCACACACGAATACAAGGTTTATAGTGGTTCGGTGAAAACCTAGCACCTACATCTACTCCCCAAGCCATCCTTGGGAATTCCATTATAATCTCTCCAGGATTACAGCCGACTTGTTTTCCAAAAGGCTCACAAGTTAAAATCAATGTTGGTTTTATCACCTAGGCTCACCAATAAACCTTTACACTTATTTTGACTTCGAGCTCACAAGTCAACCATAGTTGGTTTTGTCCCTTTGGCTTACCAACAAACCACAATAACCTTCTTTCAAGACACCCTTGAAAGCAAGGTCAAATCACAAGAAGATTTCAAATATACAATTTAAATAAACAAAACAAATGCTCTTCAAGAGTAGAATGGATGCTTTAAGGCTCTAATTTGATGCTTATCTTGTCTTCTCCTTGGATTATTCTTCAAGCTCTCTTTTTGGAATGTTGAAAGGATAGGCTTGTAGGCTTTTTCAGGGAATCACTCTTTAAATGGCTCTTGAAGTAAAGTTCTTGAGGGAATATTGGCTTTTGAGCTTTCAATGCACTTCAATGCCTCAAGAATAAGTTTGGTAAAGCTTAAATACAAAGAAAAACTTCTAAAAAATGGTTTGTGATAGTTGGAGCTTCGAATCTAGTCGTTGGGAGCTTGAAAAGACATTTTTGCAACTCAGAAAAATAGATCTGTTAGGGCTGTCAGAACCCGAGTATCGATACTTGGTTTGTCAGGTATCGACACTTGGCTGTCAGGTGTCGACACTTGACTTCCAGGTGTCGACACTTGACACAAAAACACTCATTTGGCCAAGTTTTAGATTTCCAAAAAGTCTCAGGCCTTGAGTCGATACTTAGGAACTTAAGTGTCGACACTTGAGTTTCAGGTGTCGACACTTAAATTCTAGGTGTTGGCACTTGGCATGCCAAGGAGTTTTTCTGCATGTCAAATACTGAAGTGTCGATACTTGACTTCCCAGGTGTCGACACTTGGTTCTGCAAAATTCATAATTATGTACAATTCAAACCAAAAACAGAAGTGTTGAATATGAAATTTAAATCCAATGTAAATAAGCAATAAATGAACTCGTTTAGCCCCTTTTTGCATGGAAAAGACTCCTCAAATTATAAAATATGCTTCGTGCCACAGCGTGCCATGATACTTTAATTTTGAGAATTTGATGTGCTTGTTTCCTGAAAACTCATAACTAGAAATAAACATTAGTACATAATATGTACTCAATATTTTGTTATTCATCAAAATCACTAGGTAAAGCCAACAATCTTTCCCTTTTTGATGATGACAAAACCTTGAGTATATCAACATTTAATTTTAAATTTTAGATATGATAATTCATAAATATGATTTCAAGCTTATATATCCACAACTTGCATAGTTAAGAGGGATGAATCTCCCCCTTAGAGAAACAATTCGTATCACAACAAGTTTTGAAGAACAAAAATATTGAATTTAAAATTTAAATCAATCATAATTTCTACTCCCTCTTTTTGTCAATCATTAAATAGAAATGGGAGTAAACTCCCCCTCAACGAGTGCATGTAGACAAAAGGTAATAGAGCAGATACAAGATTCAGTTTTCCAAGAATAAACAAGTATTAGAGCCAAAAATTAGATTATCAATTGCAAGAATGTCAAATTCACAGTGAATTCAATCAAGGTGAAATGCATATATATTTCAGGTAAAGTTTTCAGTACAAAATTTGCTGACATACTCAGCAACACTGAAACAATTAAGATAGAAAACAGAAACAGTCATGATACAATACTGAGATAGTCAAGATACAACAAAAATCTTAACATAAAATATCTGTGAGGCTAGTCCTCATTAGATGGAATCTCAAGAGAAAATGGGGCATTAATCCTAGATCTAGGAACTAAAGCCTTAGGAGGTCCCTGGGCTAAGGCCGACGACTCCTAGTATGGCCAGAAGGTCTTAGAAGGGGTATAACTCTAGAAGATCTAGTGGATGGAGGTGAAATCATCTCAGTTGGAGTAATGAAGTCTGGAGTAGAATCAACAACATCAGCTGGAGGAAGATCTGCTGGAGTAGCTGGAGGATCACGGCTGACAACCTCATATCCATCAGCGCCACCATCACTGTCACTGTCAAATATCAGTAGCTCCGCCCTCACTCCCATCAGCACGGTCACCACCATCACCAGTATCATCAAGTCCATCCTGGTGGTCATCGTCATCATCATCGTCGTCAGCAGGTAGGACTGCAGGAGCTACAAGAGGAAGGAGGGATTTAAGCATATCCTCAATGCGGGCGAATCCCGCTTCCATAGAGTGACGCAACTCAGTATGCTCTGAAGCTGTGTGAGCTCTAAGGCTCTCTATCTCAATCCGTAGCTGAGTCATCCATACTCCAAGACCAATAAGCTCACTCCGCACCTCTGTAAACTGCTAGCGAGAGTGCTCCTCAAAAGATAATCCAGTGGTCGACGGAGGAGGTGCCGAAGGAGTAGTAGTAGGTGTCACATGCTCTGCCTCAATCGGTGGAACAACAGGAGGAGGTGTACTAACCGGCCCTGATGGCCTTGCCTCTACCTCTCGAATCTCATCCTCCTTATCTGGCTCCTGGCTAGACTCTCTTCGAACCCACCGACCTGTGACCAATTGATATCCCATGCGGTGTAGCGACCTCTCGTCATAGACGTCAATATGTAGAATCTCCTTGGGGATCTCCCCCTCCAAAGGAACTCCACATGCTCTAAATAAATGGGTCAATGCCATACCGTATGGTAGACAATGTTGTCGCTGTGTCGCTCATCTCTCATCTGAACTAGCATCAAAGAGGGTATATCAACCTGAGTCCTCTGGATCAGACATACCATAAGCATTAGCTCTCTCTTGGTGATGAAGTTGAAGCGCCCAGTCTTCAAAAGCAATATTCGAGCTATGATATGGTGCAGAAGGCGCATTTCTATAGATAGCTGGTTCACGGTGACTACTGTCACTCCGCGAACGTCCTCATGCTCAAGGATACACCTGAAAGCTGCCTCTCTATCCTCTACAGAGAATACACTAATATCTCAATGAGGAATCTCCCATACTCTACTCAGAAGCTCCTCAGTCAAAGAAATCTCTACTCCCCTGACAGTAGTCCTCCATAGTAATCGACGGCAGTCCAAAGCACCATAAAACTTTCTCACTAGATGAGGATAGTACCTCTCCTGCATGGTGCAAAAGGGTACTAATCTGGCATCTGTGAGTGTCCACCGAATCTGGAAGTGCTGTCTGTCGAAGAATTCAAGATCTATCCATCGTCCTGAAGCTACAGCCTTCCCTGCTATCCTCTCTGCAGGGGAACCTAGAGCAGCTGAACTACTGGCCTCTCCTGTATCATGTCTGGCCTTGGTCCTCCTCTCAGATCCATGTCCAGTCCTACTCCTAATAGCTAATCTCTTTCTTGGACCCATCACAACAAGCTGAGCAAGAAGGGAAGAGGGTTGACAGACTAAAATGGGGACAGATTTCAATCAGGTTGAGAACTATAGATCAGCTATAGATTAGGCTAAAAGAGACTAAGTTTTCCTAAAAGAGAGATACAGGTTTTAAGAGAAGCTAGAGCTTGTTTGAAAAACAGAGATAAAATCAAAATGATTTTCTCAAAAGCATGAAATCCAAGATTAAAAACACTTTCATCATGTAAAACATATTTATGAAAAGAGGGAAACTTAACTTAACAGAAAAACACACTTAGGTTAATACATTAATCCCAAAATGTAAAGTATATTTATGTTTATAAGTCATATAGAATATGTTTGGGTTATAAAGTTTATCAAAATATATACCATATATTTTATAAAACTAGTGAACTAGGACTAGTTGAAATATATAAAATAAACTAAACATATGGGATTAGGGTTAAAACCAAAGTACATTTGAGTTTTAGGTCAAAACAAGTAATTAAACAGCAAAATAGTGGAAATAGGGGTAAAATACCATGAAAACAACACAAATACCGTTTCCATACGAATGAAAACCTAATAAATAGCTTAGAAATCTGAATTTTGAGTGAAACCCTTGAATATTTCGGCCAAAAACCCAATCCATCAGTGAAATTAAGAAAAATGGATGGAATGTGTGAGGAATCGATCAAAATCCATGGGAAATCCAAGGTAAAAACATTCAAACACGATTTCCTCCAAATGGAGTCTTAGAAATGATTCAAAACTCCAAAAAATCTGAGTTATATGCAAAAAAATGAATGGAAAATGAAAAACCTAGGGTTCACGATTTCAAAAAATGAAAGAGAGAGAGAGAGGGATTACCTGATTTCAGCGGGGCAATGAGGGAAAGTGAAGATTTGGAAGGTAGAGGAGTTTTTGGGGACCACTAGAGCTCGAGAGAAAATGGGGGAAAGTAAAAATCAAAACCTCGGTTTGCCTTAAAAAAGACAGAACTTTTCGCGAGTGTCGACACTTAGTTAGGTGTCGACCTTCACAAAATCCAAGTGTTGACACTTGGCCAAGAAAATCCCAAAAAAATATGAAAAATTTCAAAAAATCAAGGATGTTTTTAAAACGGTTTTGGGACTTAACAAAAGTGATTTTTGAGTAAAAACAACTTGGATAAGATGAAGTTTGAGAGAGTTATAGGAGAATGGATTAATGATACCTAACTCTCTTCTAATCAAGCAAAATTTCTCTTCACTCAAGGGTTTGGTAAACACATCAGCTAATTGATCATCAGTACACACAAATTCAAGTACCACATTAGAGTTTTGTACATGATCTCTTATAAAATGATGTCTTATTTCAATGTGTTTACTTCTTGAATGTTGCACAGGATTCTTAGTTATATTGATTGCACTAGTATTGTCATATCTTATAGGTGTCTTAAATAGTTTAATACCAAAATCTTTGAGTTGTTGTTTGATCCATAGGATTTGAACACAACAGCTTTTAGTTACTATATATTCGGCTTCCATCATAGATAAAGTAACTGAATTCTATTTCTTGCTACTCCATAAGATCAAATTTACTTTAAGAAACTGACAAGTTCTACTAGTACTTTTACGATCAAGTTTACACCTAGCAAAGTCAGCATCAGAATAAGCAATCAATTCAAATGAAGAATCCCTAGAGTACCAAAGACCAATTTCAATGGAGCCAGATAGATATATAAGTATACATTTAACAGCCAAAAGATGAGACTCTTTAGGATTAAACTGATATCTTGTACACATACAAACACTAAACATAATATCTGGTCTACTGGCAATAAGATATAACAATGAACCAATTATGCCATGATAAAGTTTTTGGTCTACAGATTTACCTGATTCATCTTTGTCAAGTCTACAAGAAGAGCTCATAGGCGTACCTAAAGGCTTAGTGTTCTCCATCCCAAACTTATTTAGAATTTCTTTTGTGTACTTAGCTTGGTTGATGAAGATCCCCTCTTTGGTTTGCTTTATTTGGAGTTCGAGGAAGAAGTTAAGTTCTCTCATCATGTTCATCTCGAACTCACCCTACATTAACTTTGCAAACTCTTGACAAGTAGCAATGAATATGATATCATCTACATATATTTATACTACTAAGAGATCATCATTCTTTTTCTTCAAAAATAAAGTTTTGTCAACATTATCTCTAGCAAAATCATTTTTGAGCAAGAAAGAAATTAAATGATTATACCAAGCTCTTGGAGCTTGCTTCAAACCATACAAAGTTTTATGAAGTTTAAAAACATGATTTGGAAATTCATGATTTTCAAAATCAGGAGGTTGTTCAACATAAACTTCTTCGATAAAGCCATTCAAAAACGCACTTTTAACATCCATTTGAAATAATTTAAAATTCATAAAACAAGCAAAAGCCAACAATAGCCTAATTGCCTCAAGTATAGCTACAGGAGCAAAGGTTTCATCAAAATCAATCCCTTCCTCCTGATTGTATCCTTTAACAACTAGTCTAGCCTTATTTCTTGTAACAATTTCATTTTCATCAAGTTTGTTTCTAAAAACCCATTTTGTGCCAATAATTGAAACATTTGAAGGCCTATCTACTAAAGTCCAAATATTATTTCTTTTAAATTGGTTAAGTTCGTCTTGCATAGCATTTGTCCAATTACTATCATTTTCAGCTTCTTCAATAGTTTTAGGTTCAATTTGAGAAACAAATGCTAAGTAATCACAAATATTTCTAGGAGATGATCGGGTACTTACACCTTTATATGGATCACCAATGATTAGTTCTTTTGGGTGTCCATAAGCATATCTCCATTCTTTGGGTAGTGGATCAACAGTAGATGTGTTTTCATCACCTTGTGCTTGATCTCCTTTAGTGTTTTAATCATCTTCTTGTTCCTTGGTAGGCTCTTCATTGTTATTCACATCTTCAGTTTTCTTGGTACTTGTTTCATCAGAAAGCACATCCTCTTTTCTAGAAGATTTCTGGTTAAATTCATCAAATACTACATGTATGGATTTTTCAACAACAAGTGTTCTTTTGTTGAAGATCCTGTATACCTTGCTAGATGTAGAGTAGCCTAGAAAGACACCCTTATCTGATTTAGCATCAAATTTGCTTAAGTTGTCTTTACCATTATTTAAGATGAAACAACGGCATCCAAAAATATAAAAATATCGAATTGAAGGTTTTCTTCTCTTCTAAAGCTCATACGGTGTTTTCTTTAAAATCGGTCGGATTAAAACATGATTCAAAACATAGCATGCAGTGTTTATGGCTTCTGCCTAAAAATATCTAGGTAGGTCATTTTCACAAAGCATGGTACGTGCCATTTCTTCAAGAGTTCTATTTTTTCTTTCTATCATCCTATTTTGTTGAGGTGTCCTAGGTACTGAAAAATTATGATGAATGCCATTTTCAATACAGAATTTGTCAAAATTAGAATTTTTAAATTTGGTTCCATGGTCACTTCTCAAAGATACAATTGAAACACCTTTTTCATTTGAAACTCTTTTATAAAATCTAATGAATTCAGAAAACATTTCATCCTTGTGTGCTAAAAACATGACCCATGTAAAACATGAGAAATCGTCTACAATAACTAGACCGTACTTCTTACCTCATAAACTAGATATTCTAGTTGGCCCAAAGAGGTCTATATGAAGCAACTCTAAGGGTCTAGATATAGAGATTACTCCTTTTGATTTAAAAGATGATTTAGTTTGTGTTCCAAGCTGGCAAGCACTACAAATCTTATCCTTTTCAAAATTAATTTTTGGTAAGTCCTTTATCAAATTCTTTTTGCTAAGTTTTGAAATCAAATGCATACTGGCATGTCCTAGCCTACGATGCCAAAGCTAACTAGTTTCATTGATCCTGGCTTCCTTTGCCACTAGGCATTGACCATTTTTAATAGGAAGATCATCAAGATCAACCATATAAATATTACCATGCCTATGACCAATGAACTTGATGCCATTGTCATCTAAGCTAGAAACAATACACAAAGAAGATTTGAAAACAACCTTGAAATCTATCACAAAATTGACTAATGCTAAGCAAAATTGACTAATGCTAAGCAAGTTATGTTTCAGTCCATCAACATACAATACATTATCAATGTAAGTAGAAGGGATGATATGGACTTTACCAATTCTTACAATTTTGCCCTTTCCATTATCACCAAATATCATATTACCACCATTTTGATATACGAGTGATGAGAACTGCTCCACATCTCCGGTCATATGCCTTGAGCAACCGTTATCGAGGTACCACATTCTTTTCTTATTGGTTGCAAGGCATACCTGCAATAAAAATCAGGTGGAGACTTTAGGTACCCAAGTCATCTTGGATCCTTTCAGGTTAGTGGTAATGGTTCCTTTTGGAACCCATATTTTCTTAACATTACTCAATTTTCTTCTATTGCATAAGTAAGATTTATGCCCTATAGTACCACAAACATAACAAGTAATGGATGATGATGCAGGCACAAAGAAGTTTTTGAAAAACTTTTGTTTCTTTTTGAGTTCTAAAACCTAAACCGACTTTATCAAAAATAGCTCTTTGATTATTTAAAAGCATATTTAATTTTTTAGAACTGTATATAAATTTATCAACAAAAGGTTTCAACTTTTCAATTTCTTCTTTATATCTTTTGTTTTCATCCAAAATTTCTTTGTCTATTTTGAAAGTTTTTCATTTGATGCATAAAAGTTTTTCTTTTTCAAAACTTCCTTTTCTTTTTCAACAATAATCTTATCATTCAACTTTTTATTTTGAAGAAGTAGGCAATTATTTTCATTTGAAAGCTTATCATTAGCTTTGACTAAATCTAGATTTTGCCTTTTTAGATCTTTATGTTTTGATTTTAGTTTTTGAAATTCTATAACTAACTCATCAAAAACTTCATGCTGTTCATCAAATGTAAATTCATTTTCAGTTTCAGATTGTACCTCATTATGATCTGCCATCAAACATAAGTTTGTGACTTCTTGCTACTCTTCATTGGAGCTGGAGTTTTCGCTGTCACTCCAGGTTGGCATCATGGCCTTCTTTCTCAGTTTTCTTCTGTTTTTCTTAAGTAAAGGGCAATCCATCTTGAAGTGGCCCAATTTTTTGAATTCGAAGAATGTGGGCTGCTCCTTCTCTCTCTTCTTTTCTTTCTCTTTGCTTGGCTCACGTTTCAGAGGCTTCTTCTTGAAGTTGTATTTCTTCTTCATGAACCTTCTGAACTTTCTTGCCAATAGAGCCATCTCATCTTCTTCATCTTCTTCTTCAAATTCATCACTTGACTCTTCTTTTGTGGTGGATTTGGAAGCGATCACTTTCTTCTTCTTATTGACATCCACGTTCTTTTGTGTTAAAGAAAGCTTATAAGTCATTAATGAGCCTAACAGTTGCTCGAGGGGTAGAGTGTTGACATCCTTGGCTTCCTCTATGGCAGTTACCTTGGCATCCCATGAAGCTGGAAGAGACCTGAGAAGTTTGTTTACAAGTTCACCGTTAGATATAATCTTTTCTAAGCTTCTCATGCCATTCACAATATTTGTGAACCTAGTATACATCTCACTTATAGATTCAGTAGGTTTCATCTTAAACATTTCATATGTGTGAATGAGCATGTTAACCTTAGTTGTTTTCACTTGGTGTGTACCCTCATGGGTAACCTCAAGTATGTCCCAAATCTCTTTAGCGGAGAGATAGTTAGAGATTCTATTGAATTCATTCGGATCAAGAGAGCAAAACAATAGATTCATAGCCTTTGCATTAAGCTCTATTTGCTTAATATCATTCTCATCCCAGTCATCTTCTATTTTTGGAGTGAGAATGTCAGTAACCAACATAGTAGGCTGATGAGGATCTTTTATGATTGTCCTCCAAAGATTATAATCAATTACTTGAATGAATATGCACATGCATATTTTCCAATACATGTAATTCGTGCCATTAAAAAGTGGGGGACAGTTTGAAGCTTGACCTTTAACAACACCCATTCTAATTGGGGCTGCCATGATCTTTTACTCAAGATCCTTAGACCTATAAGAGAGTACTGGTGCTCTGATATCACTTGTTGCCCAGAACTGGAGTCCAAGAGGGGGGGTGAATTGGGTCTTTTGAAAAATTTAAAGCAATAATGTGCAGGCCTTGTGGTGTTTGTGAGTAATAAAATTGATGCACTATATTATATGCAGCAAAAAGCAATAAATAGAGTGCAAGAAGTAAAGAGCAAAAGATAGAAGAGATAATCACATACAAATACAAGGTTTATAGTGGTTCGATGCAAACCTAGCACCTACATCCACTCCCCAAGCCACCCTTAGGAATTCCACTATAATCTCTCCAAGATTACATCCAATTTGTTTTCAAAAGGCTCACAAGTCAAAACCAATGTTGGTTTTATTACCTAGGCTCACCAACAAACCTTTACACTTATTTTGTCTTCGGGCTCACAAGTCAATCCTAGTTAGTTTTGTCCCTTTGGCTCATCAACAAACCACAACAACCTTCTTTCAAGACACCCTTGAAAGCAAGGTTAAATCATAAAAAGATTTCAAATATATAATTTAAATAAACAAAACAAACTCTCTTCAAGAGTAAAATGGAAGCTTTGAGGCTCTAATTTGATGCTTGTCTTGTCTTCTCCTTGGAATATTCTTCAAGCTCTCTTTTTGGAATGTTGAAATGATAGGCTTGTAGGCTTTTTCAGGGAATCACTTTTTAAATGGCTCTTGAAGTGAAGTTCTTGAGGGAATATTGGCTTTTGAGCTTTCAATGCACTTCAATGCCTCAAGAATAAGTTTGGTGAAGCTTAAATATAAAGAAAAACTTTCAAAAAATGGTTTATGACCGTTGGAGCTTTGAATCTAGCCGTTGGGAGCTTGAAAAGATGTTTCTACAACTCAAAAAAATAGATCAACTAGGGCTGTCAGAACTCGAGTGTCGACACTTGGCTGTCAGGTGTCGACACTTGACTTCCAGGTGTCGACACTTGAACTTTCAAGTATTGACACTTGATCACAGGTGTCGACACTTGATATAAAAACACTCCTTTGACCAAGTTCTGGATTTTCAAAAAGTCTCAGGCTTTGAGTCAACACTTAGAAAATTAAGAATCGACACTTGAGTTTCAGGTGTCGACACTTGAGTTTCAGGTGTCGACACTTGAATTCTGGGTGTCGACACTTAGCATGCCAAGGAATTTTTCTGCGTGCCAAATGCTGAAGTGTCGACACTTGACTTCCCAAGTGTCGATACTTGGTTCTACAAAATTCATAATCAAGTACAATTTAAACCACTTAGCGTGCCAAGGAGTTTTTCTGCGTGCCAAATGCTGAAGTGTCGATACTTGACTTCCCAAGTGTCGATACTTGGTTCTGCAAAATTCATAATCAAGTACAATTTGAACAAAAAATATAAGTGTTGAATATGAAATTTAAATCCAATGTAAATAAGCAATAAATGAACTCATTTAACTCCTTTTTGCATGGAAAAGACTGCTCAAATTATGAAATATGCTTCGTGCCACAGTGTGCCACGATACTTTAATTTTGAGAATTTGAGGTGCTTGTTTCCTGAAAACTCATAACTAGAAATAAACATTAGTACATAATATGTACTCAATATTTTGTTATTCATCAAAATCACTAGATAGAGCCAACAAAGTCCCTACAAAGAATTTCAAACATGAATTGGACTTCCTGAATCCAATACCCAGTTAGTAGTATCGCAAACAAAGAAACTACAAGGTATTATCATATAAATACCTTGTCCAGGACCATCCTGCAGCTTTCTCTTCTTGGACCTGTTAAGGTCAAGGGATGCAATATAAAGAGGACAGTTCCTCTTCCAGTGACCCTGCTTCTTGTAGAAGCAGTACTCTGCACGACTCTAATCAGCCTTCACTTTCTTGGTCTGACTGGGCCTAGAAGCACTTAGCACCTTTTTCCTTTTATTTTTCTTCTTCCCTTTCTTAAAGGGACGATGCCCTTTCGAAGATCTTCCCACTAGATTCACTACCCCTTTATTTAAAGTGGTCTTTCTCATAAGTCTACAGCAACCCTAATAGACCGTGATAGTTAACTGCAGGCTTATTCATTCTGTAATGATCGATAAAATCTAGATAGGAAGAAGGGAGGGAATTCAGTATCGCATCTTTCCCAAGCTATTCATGCAAGGGACAGTCGAGCTTGCCCAGGCACTCAATCATCTCGATCATGTACAATACATGATCAGTGACCGAGGCCCCATCACGCATCCGTGAGTTGTAGATAGCATAGGAGACCCTGTACCTCTCAACATCGTCTGGTATTTTGAAAGACTCCTTCAACCTTTGAAGGATTTATTCTGGCTGGGCTTCCTTGAACTTACAACCGAACTCGTCATTTATCGTAGCCAACATTATGCACCGGATAGTGGTCCTGTCAGAGAGCCACTTCTGATAAGTGTCTATGACTGAACCCCGAGCATTGGTAGTAGGGATCTCAGGTGCCGGATCCGATATCACATATAGGATCCGTTTATGCTCCAGGACAATCCTGAGCCTTCGATACTAGCTATCGAAGTTGGGTCCATGGAGTTTTTCATTATCGAGAAGAGATCGGAGAGATAGGTTGGAAGACATCTGAAAGGAAAACCAAAGCTAATTAGTGTATATAAATTATTAACCTAAAGACATGGACTTTAGTCTAAAGGTCCCTCCCACTATTTTGCTTAGACTGGTAGCCTCTACCTCCAGTCTGTGGAATTATTTTAATTCCCTAGTGGGTACCAGAGTCCAATAGACAACACATGAGCCCGACTTTGGCCGGCCCATCAATGTGTATCTAAAGGTAGGTTCTTTAACCGATTACTTCTCCAAGTAACCTCTGGTATTTGGGTTTTGCCCCAAGGAGCACTTGAATCAGCCTTTGGGCCTCCTATTGAAGGTCCCGGTTAGGTCCAACCATTAACATGATAAAATTCAATGCTTCTAACTAACGAATAGTCAAGCTCGACTTTGACCAGCTTACCTAACCACCATCAAGAGAGTCACATTGAGCCATCATATTAGGAACAGCAATTCCAATAGCTCGATGAACATTCGATCTTTGGATCTGCTGATGAACACTGAACTACTGGACACATTACTATCCTACTTAATGGAAGGCTAGGACTTGGTTATCCCTATAACTTTATCCTTTTAAGGACCTAATAATTTAGAGAATTTTAAATAATATAATAGATAAAGAGATGAGAAGACATGGATCAACCTCCCACTGACCAAATCAGTAATCTTGGAGGGTTACTTATAACTAATGATCCATGGGTACCTAAAATCAGTCAAGACTGATTAACCTTGGATGACAAGGGTTAACACAAGTCAATGAGCTATCCAATCAATCCTAATCGACCACATTGGCCAGGTAAGTGAGATCATGGATTGGATTTTGCTATTAACCGTCTTGCCTTAGACACCAACAGAGTTGGCTAGGTAAGAGGTAGACCCAAAGAACCATGATCAAAATACCAAACTTACCTTGACACCAATCAGTTCATCAGACTCGACTAGACTAGCCTAAAGACTCGGGCTTTCCACTGAACCACAAATTAGGTCCATTTAGATTATGAACTAATCAATCTAACTATTAGATAGATCTAGAGAAGAAATCCTAACTCAACATTTGATAAGATTAGTTCTCTAACTTGTCCAATGCATCTAAACTTAGGTCTAACCCAATTAAGGACCTAATAGAAGCTAACCCATGACTCTTAAGGCTTATTGAAATGACTTAAAATCTTTGAATCATATTCCTAGAGTTCTTAGTCATTCTTAATTCTCAATTAAGTTCAATAGCCTAAAATAAATTAAAACAATTTTAATTTATCATGTAAAATAATTTTACAAAATTTTTAAAATTTGAATTCACTATTTTTTAGCATTTTCATCCCAAGTGTCGACTCACCAAGAACAAGTGTCGACACTTGGTTCGACACAAGGCCTGAGACAGGTAAAAAATAGAACTTCAGTTTTTCTGGCACATGCTCATGAGTCAACACTTACTAGGCTAAGTGTCGACTCACGAGCCCAAGTGTCGATACTTTCTGGTCAAGTGTCGACACTTCAGCCTGTCATAGAGAAAAAACAGAACCCCGTTCTCGGGCAAAAATACACATGAGTCGACACTTGCAAGGCCAAGTGTCGACTCACAGCCTGAGATAGTGAAAGAACAGTGACTTCAAATCCAATGTTTCTCCAAACATTAAATCAAAGCCAATCAATAAAAACTCTTAGATCTTATCTAAAGTTGTTTTATTATCATTTCATTAGATTAAAACATTTTTAATCTATATTTTCTTGCTTCTTATTTTCTTTTTCAAGAGTCAATCACATCGGCACCCCTACACGCCATAGGAGACCCCGTTGAATAGGAAGAGAGGGTCTTGCAGCCCTACTTTTCTTCTATGACTGGACGACCATGGTGAAGCACTCAATCCAAGTACTTAAGAAGTGATGTTATTAGCATGCTAGAATCATTATACTACAAAAAGGAACCTGGCTCTGATACCATCGAAGGTGAAAACATCTACACCAAGCATACATGATGGGGATCCAGGGCAGGTCCGGATTCGTTTTCTATTTTTTCTTATTTTCTCATATTTTTCGTATTTTTCCTATTCCCGCTATTCCACTTATTCCCACTATTCCAGCTTTATCCCGACCATATCTCCACTTTATTCCAGCCTTATTCCATCTTCATCCCGTGTTTTTTAAGAAACTTCCGAAACCCTAGCCACCGCCCCGCCGGCCCCAGATCCGGGCTGCCCGACCACTGGCCGCCTCCGTCGGCCCGCCCGCAGGTGCCCGTCGGCCCCGCCCTCATCGAAAACCCGACGTCTGCCTCCCTGCCCGCGGAAGATGAAGGGTCGGCAGTGGGAAGACCAATCGTCGCCCACGGCCAATGGTTGCCACCGTAGCCTGCCATCGCCGACCTGCCACTGGCCTCCTGCCCGCCATCCGCCGCCTCACGCCCAGCCGTTGAAGGCCCTCGCCGGTGCCCAGGGGCCCCACGACCGAGGGGAGATGAACTGTCCACCCATGCATGACCGTGCCACCGCTCCGTCGCCTGTTCGCTGCCTGCCTTTCATCGCCTGCTGTCGACCGCTCGCCCGTCGCCCATCGGCTCAAGCCCGACCGTCGAAGGTCCCTCGTTGGTGCCCTTGGGCCCCACGATCGTGGGAAGCCCAAACGGCACACCATGTGTGCCGTGCCACCATGGGTTGCCACTCCGCCGCCTGCCCGTAGCAGCCGTCTGCCGCCTGCCCGTAGCAGCCATTCGCCACCTGCCGCCATCCCGCCGAAGCCACTATATGGCTATCCGCCGTCTCGCCAACGGTCCTCGCCAGCACCAAGGGTCCCCACGGTCGTGGGAGACCAAATTGAATGCCCTGGGTATGCCATGCCACCTTTGTAACGCCGCCCCGCCTACAGCCCGCCGCCCACCGTCCGTCGCTCGCCGTCCACCAGCCCCGTCCGCCACCCGCTTCCCGGTTGCCGGCCGTCTGCCAGTTGCCACTGGAGATGGTTTCCTCCCCCTGTGCACGGCCACGAGTAGAGTCTGCACGGATTTTGGAGCAATCCAGTTTTCAAAGCAACACGCTCTTCAGAGCACTTCATCAAGTCGACATGCTTCTCAGAGTAGATCATCACCAATATTGATGTAGCACGAATTTTAATGTAATTTAATTTTCCATTTTTGGTTTGCTTGTAGGCTAAGTAAGTGAGGAGTTTTGTTTTTATATATAAAGGCCCCTCCCCTCTTGTAATAAGTGGAGTTGATAAGAAATTTTTGGTTTAGCCACTGATTCTGGTTCTGGTTCTGGGCTGAGGCCCGTTTTGCCTTCGTTCCCTGCTGTGTGCATTATGGGTTCGATGAGATGTGTGAAGCCCTAGTTATCCCCTTCCCATCTTCTTCTCCCTTCATGTCCTTTGAGAGTCACCCTAGCGGGATGCCTTTTGCTGTGCTATTGAGGGTAGCTAGTGCTTTGATCTCTCGGGAGGGTAGCTATGTGCTTTGATCTCTTGGGAGGGTAGCTGTATGCTTTGATCCCTCGAGAAGATAGCTAGTGCTTTGATCCCTCGGGAGGGTAGCTGTATGCTATGACCCCTGATTTTTTGTGCGTCTCCCTGTTAGAATGAGTCCCAGGGCCATGAGTTCCAGTTTCCAGTCTCCCATCCCCATCCTTCCTTCGCCACCTCCACCAAAAAAATTGAAAACAAAAGAGATCAGCTATTTTAGGATTTTAGTTTCTATGTCACCTTAGTCCCGGGAGGCTTCTTAGCCCTCCTACTGTCCTAGTTTGTTTAGGTGTTTTCCCTTTTCCAAATAATCCAGGGTACATCGAGACTATCTCGCATCAACACAATATGCAGAAAAACAGGGTAGAAGGAATGTATTTTAAAATAATTTTAAAGCATGCATAGCGAAAGGCTCAGTAGATAGATCTAAACGATCTACCAATTTTCCCGCAATAGGATCTAGCATAATGACCTAGCATGCAACATAACATCAAAGCAAGAGAGGAACACAAATAAAAAAGTACCATACCTTTATACTAAGAGAAGCTATGGAAGGAGGAGGGTGCTCGAGCCACACACGTGTATTGCCTCTACAAGAAATCCACACCTGAGCTCGACTCTGATCAACTCCCTCGAAGTGCTAGCTATTCAGGATCTTTGGGCCGATCTTCTTCTTCCGGGAAGACTAGGAGTAAAGCAGGAACCCTTTCCCAAAAGACTCTCTTCCCAAGACCTAGCTTGAATGCTAGGTTTCTCACACCTAATCCCAAAACATCTCATAACCCTTCTTCATCTTCCTCTCTCAAAGCTTTTCTTAGAAAAAATCTGTTGCAGCCACAGAAATGACGTTCATTTGTAGGGGTAGCTGGGAGTGGGAGAAAGTCGAAGGAGGAGAGATGAGGGGAAAGAATGGGGGAGAGGATCAAGGTCATACCAAATGGGTCCAATCCAAAGAGGTAAGTATGACTATCGTACCATATAACCTTGGAGCCAAAACAGGTTTGAATTCGAAATTCAAACCAGGTCAAAACTTGTCCCAAAATCCTTCAAAAAATCTTTCCAGAATTCTGCTCATCACAGGAAGCATCGACTCACGAAAATTGCTAAGTGTCACACTTCACCAAGTGTCAACACTTGCAAAATTTCAAGTGTTGACACTTGGAACAAAGTCAATCATATTGACTTCTGGTGATTGCAAATGATTCTCAATCATCGATTAGCCTTAAGATTAGAAAGAAATCCCCTATGGTGTGTGACCCCATAGGTTCGAACACTAAGCCGGTAGCACTGGAACATTTCCAGTACCAGTCAAAGTTCTCATCTAGCAATGATATCCGATGTCCGGATAGGTTGAAGATACAGAGCACCTCACAAGAACCTCAGGCATATGGTTTCTGTATAATTCATCCCTTTGACCTCATAATGCTTAGGATGACCTAGGGTTCGACTGCCAACCCTAATTTGGTTTATCCAGATCATGTCTCAACCTCATAAGTTCTGTGACTCCTCACAAAAACTACCATGGCCAAGATTTTGCTAAATTAAGACATAGCGAGTCATTCACTCCAAACTATTTGGAGATGTCAATTCCATTTTGATTCACCACCGCTCCACAAGTACTTGACTACACCCAGAAACCTTTCATCACTGGATTAGAAATCTAGGTAGTCCGACACCAATGTACAGTGAGTTGCTTGCAAGTTGCCATGGTGACCTTAGGTCTGAAGGACACATATACCCATATCCCTTCGCGAGCAACCCTTTGATAGAAGGGAGCTCCGCAGATGGTCACGTTCAGTGAAATGTCATACATTTCACTTGCATATCATACCAGTGTCTCCACACTCCTTGGTTAAGAGGACAACCAACAAATGTGACATACAACAACCTACACTTGATACATTGTCATCCTATAACAATGTATCATTTGGTTGTGAACTAGTTTAAGAACTACTTGATATATCCTCTCTATATCAAACAGTGTAGTTCTAAGGACTCCAACATAAAGAGTTCATTTTAGAAAAATATAAATATGATGAACAGCTAAAATAAATAATTTTTATTTATTAAAAGAATTCATATACAAAATACAGGGTAGCACAACCGTCTATAGCCTAGACGATTGGTTTTGGGATACAATTTCTAACACTACATTGCTACTGTAGGAAAACCTGGTGCAGTAGAAGCCTATTCTAGGCATGCAATACTAGGGAGCAGGTATTGCATAATTAAAAAATTTTAAACATGTAGTGGAAAATACCTACTCATACATAGGATCTAACATATCATGATGCATGTAGCATAATATACAGGCATGTATATGCAAGTGCAACAATTTTAAATCATATGATAACAACTAAATCTAGGCATGCATGATATCCAAAATAAAACATACCTAATCAAAGCCGACTCCCTCAATCTTCAGATCAGATCAGCGATCGGTTGAACTCTTTCAATAGCAAAATAAGATCTGCAATAGTAAAATAAATAGGTCGATGCAACCTCTCGAGGTATCCAAGCATCCACCCTCCAGAGTATCTACGTGTAGGGCTCTCGCTGATCCAACTTTTAGATAGATGCTAGTCCACCAGAAATTAATAAACTGATCACGAAAGGTGGAGCAAGAAAAATAAATAGATCTCACGGACAGTCTTCTCCAAGACTACCTAGACTCCACGAACAGCACACACTGAAACAGTAAAACCAGGGAATGATTCACAGGACACTTCAATGTTTCATCAACTCACAGCCAGTTGCAAAACTCCTACTTCACTCCTCCCACGGCCTTGAAAACTAGTATACAATAATACTTAGAAATCCCATGAAGGCCAACAGGAAAATAAATCTGCTCTTCTCTTCTCCCTCTCGATCTTGGTCTGTTCTCTCTTCTCTCTTACTTCTCTATTGTACCTCTTGGTGTTCAACCCTTGGGCTTTATTTATAGGCATAGAAACCAAACCGTGAAGGGAAGGGAAAAGCAGTCCAATTCAGTGTAAAAAGATTTAAGAGCAGTCCAATTCAGTGTAAAAAGATTTTCCAAAGTGCAAACGAACTCTTGCAGCGCACGGTCTTTCAACATACGATAGAGAACATCCAAAAACTGAGCATCCATCGTGAGAGCCCTCTCGGATCGCAAGGAGCATCCGTGAAGCAGCAGGAAGACCTCTCTCGGTCCAAAACAAATTGATCTTCCAAGTGAAAGAAAACTGCTGCTGTACTTATTTCCATGCGGTTGTAACAAGGGTAGTAGGAGAAATTACCGAGAGAAGCAAAGTTTGTGAGAGAGAGGGAAAGAGGCAAGTTGGGCAGGTCGAACTCCTCTCTGATCTTATCCTGTGTGGCATCCAATCCGATCGCGGTGATGAAGCAGGGATGTCCAAACTTGATGCTTTGAAATGCTGGGAGAAGTGAATACGTGAAGACCGTGAAACAGGGGAGGAGTCTTCCTTTTAAAACTGGTTTCTTAAGAATTCTGGGAGAAGACCGTGCTGACTTGTCAAGCATTGTTAAACCATTCCATGGAGAAGAACCAAGACAAACCATGAACCGGTTCAACTATTCCAAATAAGAAAACTAGTTCACCAATTTCAAAAATTGGTTTAATAAAATTCGGTTTGACTAAACCAAATAATAAAAAATAGTTCAGTCCTGGTCTTTCAGGAATAATTCCTGGATGACCCAACCAATCCTGGTCGATCCAAATCGGACCAAAAAAATCCAATGTGTGCTTAATCAATCCGTTTGACCTAAATACCGAAATGATTCTCAATTGTTGATCGGTTCCTGGATCAGGAAGAAATCCTCTACGGGTGTGACCTCATAGGTTCGAACCCAAACGGTAGCACTGGACACTTCCAGACCAGCACAAGATACCATCTAGCAATGGGTCCCGGCATCCGTATAAGCCAAAGATGCGAGAGCAATCTATCAAACCTCTGGCATATGGTTACCGTATAATTCATCCCTTTGACTTCCAATGCTCTAGATGACCTAGGGTTAGACTGCCGACCCCAGCTGAGTCAATCCACAATATGTCTCAACATCACAAGTCCAGTGACTCCTCACTAGGACTACCCTGACCAAGAATTTGCTAAATTGAGACAATGCGAGACATTCAATCCAAATAATTTGGACAGGTCAATTCCTTCTTGGTCCACCACTACTCCACAAGTACTTGCCTGTACTCAGAAACCTTTCATCATCGGATTAGAAATCCGGGTAGTCCGATACCAAAGTACAGGGAGTTGCTTGCAAGCTACCATGATGACCTCAGGTCGGAGGGACACATATATCCATATCTAATCGCGAGCAATCCTTTGGCAGAAAGGAGCTCCACGGAGTCACGTTCAATGAGATGTCACACATCCCACTTGTAGATCACATCAGTGTCACCACACTCCTTTGATTAAGAGGACAACCAAACGATGTGAACCACAACAACCTATACTTGATACATTGCCGTCCTGTACAATGTATCCTTTGGTTGTAAACCTGTTTTAAAGGACCACTCAATATATCCTCTCTATATCGAAGTCAGTGCAGTCATAAGGACTTCATCACATAAACAGAGTTCATTACAGGAAAATATAGAATGCGATGAGCTACCAAAATAAAGTTTTATTAATTCATATACTGATTACAATACTGAGCACAACCGCCTACAACCTAGGCGATTGGCTTTGGGACATAATTCCCAACAACTCCCACTTGTACTAAAACCAATCAGAACAGTATCTAATACCCATTTCCCATTTACAATAGTCGAACTCTTTGATTCTGAGGGCTTTAGTGAATGGGTCGGCCAGATTCTCCTTTCCATCGATCTTTATAAGATTGATGTCACCTCATTCCATGATCTCTCGCAAGAGGTGATAGCTCTGCAGAATATGCTTGGTATGGTGATGAGATTTCGGCTCCTTAGCTTGAGCAATGGCACTTGTGTTGTCATAATACACAAGAACAGGACAATCTAGGGAAGGTGCCACCCCTAGCTCTCCAAGGAACTTTTGCAACCACACGGCTTCCTTTGCTGCATCTGATGCTACAATATACTCTGCTTCGCATACTGAGTCTGCAACTATTGCCTGCTTGGAACTCTTCCAGCAGATCGCTCCTCCATTCAGGGTAAACACAAATCCATACACACTTTTGCTATCATCTCTATCAGACTAGAAACTGGAATCAATATACCACACAAGTTTCAAGTCAGGTTCTCCATAAATCAGCCATTGATCCTTAGTATTTCTCAAATACTTCAGGATGGTCTTAACCACCTTCCAATGCGCCTCACCTGGGTCAGACTGGTATCTGCTCACTACTCCTAGTAAGTATGCCACGTCTGGTCTAGTACATGTCATAGCATACATGATAGAGCCCACTGCCGAAGCATAAGGAACTCTACTCATGCGCTCTCTTTCCTCAGGAGTTGTCGCACAATCCTTCTTGGAAAGAGTAATTCCAGAACCTATCAAGAGATAGTCTTTCTTGGAATTTTCCATGCTGAACCGTTTCAGCACGGTATCAATGTACGTAGACTGGGACAATCCCATAAGCCTCTTAGATCTATCTCTATAGATCTTCATACCCAGTATGTAAGAAGCTTCACCCAAGTCCTTCATGGAGAACTGAGATGACAACCAGACCTTTATTCCTTGCAATGCTGCAATGTCATTCCCGATTAAATGAATGTCATCAACATACAGTACCAGGAATACAATCACAGAACCATTAACCTACTTATAGATGCAGGGTTCCTCTCCGTTCCTAATGAAGCCATACGATTTGATACACCTATCAAATTGCATGTTCCAACTTCGAGATGTTTGCTTGAGTCCATAAATGGACCTCTGCAATTTGCACACTTTTGACTCGTCTGTGGATGTGAACCCTTATGGCCGTATCATATACACCTCCTCATCCAGCTCCCCATTGAGGAAAGCGGTTTGGACATCCATCTACCAGATCTCGTAATCAAAATATGCTACTAAAGCAAGCATGATCCGAATGGACTTGAGCATTGCCATAGGGGAGAATGTCTCGTCATAATCGATACCATATCATTGATGATACCCCTTGGCAACCAGACGGGCTTTATAGGTCTCTACCTTCCCATTTGGGCCCTTTTTTCTTTTGAAAATCCACTTGCACCTGATGGGTTTTATCCCTTCAGGTGGATCAACCAATGTCCATACATTGTTGATCTCCATGGACTCCATTTTGGATCGCATTGCTCCAAGCCATGTCTCAAAGTCAGATATCTGAAGTGCATCCATATAGGTGATCGGATCCTCATCATTCTCGTCGAGCTCAATGGGATCACCGTCTCGAACCAAGAAACTATAGTATATGTCTAGCTAACGAGGTACTCTATCAGATCTCCTAATAATGGGTTCTAGGTGTGATTCAATCACAGCCGGTTCTATGATGTCCTTAGAGTGTACAGGTTCTTCCACTGGTTGAACTTCTCTAAGTTCAATTTTAGAGGCTACAGTTCCTTCTCCAAGGAACTCCTTTTTAAAAAAGATAGCCCTAAGAGCAACGAACACTTTTTGTTCCTCCTTCAAGTAGAAGAAATACCCTTTTATTTTCTTAGGGTACCCAATAAACAGGCATCGATCAGACCTAGGATCAAGTTTATTTGAGTTTAAATGTTTTACATAAGCCGGACAACTCGAGACCCGAAGGTGTGAAATTGAGGGCTAACGTCCAGTCTATAGCTCATATGGAGTGGAGACAACAGACTTACTCAGAACATTATTCAGCAAGTAACAAGCTGTTTCAAGTGCATATCCTCAGAAGGATAGCGGCAGAGTTGCAAAGCCCATCATGGATCGAACCATGTCCAACAGGGTTCGATTCCTCCTTTCGGACACACCATTCAACTGGGGTGTACCTGGAGGAGTCCACTGAGAGAGAATCCCATTCTTCTCAAGATATGTCATGAACTTACTGGATAGGTATTCACCACCTCGATCAGATCGAAGGATTTTAATACTCTTTCCAATTTGTTTCTCCACTTCATTACGATATCGTTTGAACATTTCAAACGACTCAGATTTATGTCTCATCAAAAAGACATAACCATACCTGGACAGGTCGTCTATAAACGTAATGAAATATCTGTACCACCTCTAACACTAACTATTATGGATCCACATACATCAGTATGTATGAGACTTAGAAGTTCTATAGCTCATTCACCTTTTCTAGTAAAAGGTGACTTGGTCATTTTACCAAGCAAACAGGATTCACAAGTGGGCAGTGAGTCAGAATCACTGACCTCGAGGAGGCCATCTCCTCGCAACTTATTTATCCTATTATGGTTAACATGACCTAGCCTATAGTGCCATAGATACAAGTCATTTACATTTTCTATCCTAGGATATTTGCTAGACTTGTACATTACATTAACAGGCCGTGACAAAGCATAAATGCCATTATTCAACTTAGCTTTCATTATCACAGAGTTATTCATAATAACTTGGCAAAAATCTCCTTTTATTGATAGTTCATAACCACAATTGGCCAATAGGCCTACAGAGATTACGCTCATAATGAAACTAAGACAATAATGACAGTCAACTAATTCGATAGTACTATATTCAAAAAGAAGACACAGAACTCTGATCGCCATCACTGGAACACGATTTCCATTTCTGACGCTCGGGAACTGCTCCCTATCCTCAAATCTTTTGCTAACCTACAGTCCCTGCAACGAATTGCAAACATGAATAGGACTACTAGTATCCAATACTGTTGGCTGGGCTAGCTCGCACCCTCGTGGCGTGTGTCCAGTGTAGGGTCTGGGCCCACTGGGTGTGGGTGCCATCGGTAAGTCGGGTCTGGTGCCACGTCGACATCCCTTGGTTGGTGCTGCGGTGCTCGTCTCCAGCGAGCCGACTCGAGGGTGAGTACCCTGGGTTTTTCTTGCGGGGGTCGGTGGAGGGGTCGACTCGAGTGCCCGGTTGCTGCGCTGGTTTAAGAGAGATAAACCTGCCTCTTATAATAGGGACGTTCCTTTTGTAAGAATGGTTAGGGGCATCGATCCAACAATTGGTATCAGAGCCGGAGGTCTCGGGTTCGAGTCTCCGCAGGGGGAAAAACTCGGTCGTTTCGCTGGGGGGGGGATTGTTGGCTGGGCTAGCTCGCACCCTCGTGGCGTGTGTCCAGTGTAGGGTCTGGGCCCACTGGGTATGGGTGCCATCGGTAAGTCGGGTCTGGTGCCACGTCGACATCCCTTGGTTGGTGCTGCGGTGCTCGTCTCCAGCGAGCCGACTCGAGGGTGAGTACCCTGGGTTGCTCTTGCGGGGGTCGGCGGAGGGGTCGACTCGAGTGCCCGGTTGCTGCGCTGGTTTAAGAGAGATAAACCTGCCTCTTATAATAGGGACGTTCCTTTTGTAAGAATGGTTAGGGGCATCGATCCAATAAATACCCAGTTAGCAGTGTCACAAATAGAGAAATTATAAGGTTTTATCATATAAATACCTTGTCCAACAACTTGCTGCTTTCCCTTTCTTGGCCTGTTCGGGTCTAAGGATGCCTGATAAAGAGGACAGTTCCTCTTCCAGTGTCCTTGCTTCTTACAATAGAAGCACTATGCTTTATTTTGATCAGCTTTCACTTTCTTGGTCTAACTTGTACCAGGAGCACTTTGCACCTTATTTCCTTTATTTTTCTTTTTCCCTTTCTTAAAGGGATGACGACCTCTAGAACCTCCCACTAAATTTACCACCCCTTTATTCAGTTGGTGGTCCTTCTCATAAGTCTGCAGCAATCCCATCAAACCAGGTAATTGATTACAGGCTTATTCATTCTATAATGATCAAGAAAGTCAAGATAGGAGGAAGGTAGAGAATTCAGGATCATATCCTTGCCGAGTTGCTCGTGCAAAGGACATCCGAGCTTGCCCAATCGCTCGATCATCTCAATCATGTACAATACATGATCAGTGACCGAACCGCCATTATGCATTTTGGCATTGAAGATGGCATAAGACACTTTGTACCGCTTTACATCATTTGGCGTGTCGAAAGATTCCTTCAACTTTTGAAGGATCTCGTCTGACTGGGCCTTCTCAAATTTGTGACTGAACTCGTCGTTCATAGCCGCCAACATTATGCATCGGACAGTAGTCCGATCAAAAACCCACTTCAAATAAGTGTCCCTGACCGAACTCCGAGCATTGGCAAAAGGGATTTCGGGTGCTGGATCCATTATCACATAAAGGATCCACTCGTGCTCGAGGACAATCCTCAACTTTCGATACTAGCTATCGAAATTGGGACCCTTTAATTTCTCGCTATCGAGAAGTGACCAGAGCGAAAGGTTTGAAGACATCTGAAAGAAAAGTTGAGACCATGTCAGTAAATGAATTAATCAATTAAATCAAAAGACTTGGACTTTAGTATAAAGGTCCCTCTAACTAATTTTTCAGATTGGGAGCCTCTAACTCCAATCGTGAAATCATCATTTCATAGTGGGTACTAAAATTCAATAGACCACGTATGAGCCCGACTATGGCCAGCTCACCCATACGTGCCTAAAGGTAGGTTTTTTAACCAATTGCTTCCCTAAGCAACTTCCAGTAAACAATTTTGCCCCACAGAACCCCCAATCGGCCTAGGGGCCTCCTATTGCGGGTCTCTGGTTAGGTCCAACTATCAATATGACGAATCCAATGCTTCTAGCTAACGAATGACCAAGCCCGACTATGGCTGGCCCACCTGATCACTGTTAAGAATGTTACACTGAACCATCATCTATGAGAGAGTAATTTTAGTAACCAGATGCACACCCGTTCTATGGAACTGCCGATGTACACCAAGCTAAAGGATACATTACTAACCTACTCAATGGGAGGCTGACACTATCAACTCATTGACTTAGTCTTTTTTAGGACTTAATAATTTTAGAGGATTTCAATTAAATTGTGATAGAAGAATAGAGAGAATAACATGGATCAACCTCTCACTGAACAAAACAATTTTAGGAGGGTTGAATTCAATTCAACGAATTGGTCCATGGGCACCTAAAAGATCAATCAAGCTGATCAACCTGGGTGACATGGGTTAACTCGAATCAATAAGCTATTCTAATCAGTTCTGGTTGATCGGATTGGCCAGGTAGGTGAGATCATGGGTGAGTATCCGTCATTAACCGTCTTTCCTAGACACCAACCAAGTTAGCCAGGAAAGAGGTAGCCTCATGCAACCATGATAAAAAATGCCAAACCTGCCTAGACACCAATCGATTAACCAGACTCGATTAGACCAGCCTAAGGACTCGGGCTTTCCACAGAGCCACTAATTAGATCCATTTAGAAGAATGGACTAATCCATCTAACTATTAGATAAATACTAAAGAGAAGGTCCTTAATCAACATTTGATTAGTTCTCTTAAATCCAATTCAACTAAACTTAGGTCTAACCCAATTAATGGACCCAATCAAACAGCTAACCCAATTAACCCGGATGGCTTGTTCAAATGACATTAGGTTTCATAAACCCAAATTAAACTTGTCATTTAATTAATCCTTCAATTCATAATTGTTAGATTATAAGCCATCTTTTAATTAAAACATTTTTAATTTAATTCATGTAAAACTTTTTTTACATGTTTCATACATCATATCTAGTTTCATCATATCAATTATAATATTGCAAGCCCTAAATATTTTAGACATGCTAATGTACATGAATCAGGATTAAAACACTTTTAATACCATAGGTTTCTTTTAAGGACCCTTCTAAAAAGGCCAACACAGATGAACCGCCTCGTGCCTTAGAAAATTAGGGTTTCAAACTCTGATTAACCTGGACACACGACCATGGTGAAGGTCTCAACTAGGTTCCTAAAAGTACTCCCTAAAACATGCAATCATGATATGCTACACTGGAACCTGTGGCTCTGATACCACTGTAGGAAAACCTGGTGTAGTAGAAGCCTACTCTAGGCATGCAACACTAGGGAGCAGATATTGCATAATTAAAAAATTTTAAACATGCAGCTGAAAATACCTACTCATACATAGAATCTAACATATCATGATGCATGTAGCATAATATACAAGCATGTATAGGCAAGTGCAACAATTATAAATCATATGATAACAACTAGATCTAGGCATGCATGATATCCAAAATAAAACATACCTGATCGAAGCCGACTCCCTCAGTCTTCAGATCAGATCAGCAGCGACCGGTTGAACTCTTTTAACAGCAAAATAAGATCTGCAACAGTAAAATAAATAGGTCGATGCAACCTCTCGAGGTGTCTAAGTGTCCACCCTCTAGAGTATCCATGTGCAGGGCTCTCCCTGATCCGACTTTCAGATGGATGCTAGTCCACCAGAAATCAATAAACTGATCATGAAAGGTGGAGCAAGAAAAATAAATAGATCTCACGGACAGTCTTCTCCAAGACTGCCTAGACTCCACGAATAGCACACACTGAAACAGTAAAACCAGGGAATGATTCACAGGACACTTCAACATTTTTTCAACTCATAGCCAGTTGCAAAACTCCTGCTTCACTCCTCCCACGGCCTTGAAAACCAGTATATAATAATACTTAGAAATCCTGAGAAGGCCAACAGGAAAATAAATCTGCTCTTCTCTTCTCCCTCTCGATCTTGCTCTGTTCTCTCTTCTCTCTTACTTCTCTATTGTACCTCTTGGTGTTCAACCCTTGGGCTTTATTTATAGGCATAGAAACCAAATCGTGAAGGGAAGGGAAGAGCAGTCCAATTCAGTGTAAAAAGATTTTCCAAAGTGCAAACGAACTCTTGCAGCACACGGTCTTTCAACATACGGTAGAGAACATCCAAAAACTGAGCGTCCATCGTGAGAGCCCTCTCGGATCGCAAGGAGCATCCGTGAAGCAGCAGGAAGACCTCTCCCGATCCAAAACAAATTGATCTTCCAAGTGAAAGAAAACTGCTGCTGTACTTATTTCCACGCGGTTGTAACAAGGGCAGCAGGGGAAATTACCGAGAGAAGCAAAGTTCGTGAGAGAGAAGGAAAGAGGCAAACTGGGCAGGTCGAACTCCTCTCTGATCTTATCCTGTGCGGCATCCAATCCGATCGCGGTGATGAAGCAGCGACGTCCAAACTTGATGCTTTGAAATGCTGGGAGAAGTGAATACGTGAAGGCCATGAAACAGGGGAGGAGTCTTCCTTTTAAAACCGGTTTCTTAAGAATTCTGGGAGAAGACGGTGCTGACTTGTCAAGCATTGTTAAACCATTCCATGGAGAAGAGCCAAGACAAACCATGAACCGGTTCAACTACTCCAAATAAGAAAACTGGTTCACCAATTTCAAAAATTGGTTTAATAAAATCCGGTCCGACTAAACCCAATAATAAAATCCGGTTCAGTCCTGGTCTTCCAGGAACAATTCCTGACTAACCTACTAACCAATCCTGGTCGATCCAAATCGAACCATAAAAATCCAATGAGTGCTTAATCAATTCGTTTGACCTAAATACCGAAACGATTCCCAATCGTTGATCGATTACTGGATCAGGAAGAAATCCTCTATGACGTGTGATCTTATAGGTTCGAACCTAAACAGTAGCACTAGAATACTTCCAGTACCAACACAAGATACCATCTAGCAATGGATCCCGGCATCCGGATAAGCCAAAGATACGAGAGCAATCTATCGAACCTGTGGCATATGATTACCGTATAATTCATCCCTTTGACCTCCAATGCTCTAGATGACCTAGAGTTAGACTGCCAACCCCAGCTGAGTTAATCCATAACATGTCTCAACATCGCAAGTCCAGTGACTCCTCACTAGGACTACCCCGGTCGAGGATTTGGTAAATTAAGACACTGCGAGCCATTCAATCCAAACAATTTAGACAGGTCAATTCCTTCCTGGTCTACCACTGCTCTACAAGTACTTGCCTGTACCCAAAAACCTTCCATCACCAGATTAGAAATCTGGGTAGTCCGGCACCAAAGCACAGGAAGTTGCTTGCAAGCTACCATGATGACCTTAGGTCGGAGGGACACAAATACCCATATCCAATCGTGAGCAATCCTTTGGCAGAAAGGAGCTCCATGGAGTCACGTTCAATAAGATGTCACACATTCCACTTACAGATCATATCAGTGTCACCACACTCCTTTGATTAAGAGGACAACCAAATGATGTGAACCACAACAACCTATACTTGATACATTGCCGTCCTGTACAATGTATCCTTTGGTTGTGAACTTGTTTTAAAGGACCACTCGATATATCCTCTCTATATCAAAGTCAGTGCAGTCCTAAGGACTTCATCACATAAACAGAGTTCATTATAGAGAAATGTAGAATGTGATGAGCTACTAAAATAAAGTTTTATTAATTCATATACTGATTACAATACTGAGCACAACCGCCTACAACCTAGGCGATTGGCTTTGGGACATAATTCCTAATAGCTACCACCTTGTCTAAGAGATTATGGAATGAGATGACATCGACATTCAAAAGATCGATGGAAAGGAGAACCTGGCTGATCCATTTACTAAAGCCCTCAAAATCAAATAATTCAACAATCACAAATGGAAGATGGGTATACGATATTGTTCTGATTGGCTTTAATCCAAGTGGAAGTTGTTGGAAAAAGTATCCTAAAGCCAATCATCTAGGTTGTAGATGGTTGATGTATCTTATAAATGTATATGAATTATTAATCAAATAAATATTATTTTTGGTGCTCAACATTATTCATCATCTTTCTATAAACTCTAATATGTTGAAGTCCTAAGAACTTATTGATTCAATAAAGGAAGATTTATTGCGGGTTTCTTTAATCGGTTTGTGACCAAATGATACGTTCTTACCATAGATGATAATGTTTATCAAGAATAGATCATTATGTACCATATATGTTTGTTATCCTCTTAACCACGGAGTGTGAAGACATTGATATGGCATCCAGGTAAGTGTAGGAGTATATCTTACTGAATAGTAACCAATTATGTGGTGTACTTTGCTTTCAAGAATATCTCGTAGAAAGGGTATGGGTATAAGTATCCCTCCGACTTGAGATTATCATAGTAACTTAGCAAGCAACTCATTATACTTTGCTGTTGGATTACCTAGAATTCTAATCTAGTAACAGAAGGTTTTTGGATACAGTCAAGTACTTGTTCAGCAATGTTGAGTCAAGAAGGGATTGCCCACTCTAAGTTACTAGAGTAAATGCTCAGCAGTGTTTCAATTTAGAAAAACCTAGGCCTGGGTAATCTTGGTGAGGAGTCATAAGATTTACTAGGTTGAGACACATATAGTTGCATTGATTAAGAGTTGGCAATTGACTCTGAAGTCATCTTGAGTATTAGGTAAAAGGGATTAATTATATGGTAACTATAGCTTAGGTTCTTGAATTAATGTTGCTTTGCCATCATTTGACGTATCTAAACATCGGGCACTATTGCAAGATGGTCACATCGATTAGTTCAAAAAATAGTTTCTAAGCTATCACCTTAAGGTTCGAATCTATGAGGTCATAGATAATAGAAGCTTTCGATTGATCATGATGGCTGATCGATGATTGAGAATCATTCAGTGACAAAATTATAAATATGATTAATAATTTATCTTATATAAATATTATAAATAAATAAATAATTAATTATTAATTAATTTTAGGAGGATTAGTTAGTAATTGGATTGTTAATTCACTCAATTTGATCAAGTGAAAAGGATTTGGTCAAGTCTAATTGAATTTGGTTCAATTAAATATCACCTGATTTGATTATTTGATGACCTAATCCTAAGAAATTCTGATCTTGATTTAATTTGGATTTAAACTTGATTAATTTTTGATTAATTAATTTTAAATTGGAGTCTAATTAAATTAGGCTCAAGCTATTTAAATTGGTCAAACCAAATTAAAATGGGATTAGAATTAAGGTTGACCAAATCAAACTAAGAAACCTTTTTTTTCTCCCTTGTGCCACTTGTTTATCCATGCCAAAATGAGTTTTTGTGTGTTGATTCTCCATGCAGATTTATGATTAGCACCCTCCCTCTTATTTATTCTGATTGGGATTTAGGCAAGATAAATTTTAAAAAGGAGTTTTGATGAGAATTAGAATCCATTTTAACCAAGTCAAAATCAAGAAACAATCCTAGCACCACCTAGTTCTTTTCCCATGTTATTCTTATTTTTTTATGTTAATTTCTCACACCAAATTTGAGATTTATGTTCTCCCTCACTCCTCTTTGGATTAGGATAGGTTGGTTTAATTTTGGTTGAGTTTGAAAGTCAAAATCAATAGGAGTTCTAATGAGATTAGAAGTCCTAATCCAAATAGAACTCCTAATCCTATCCTAATATCTTATCCTATTCACATCCTAATTCTTATGTCACTATTTTTATTAAGTTTTTCTTGGATTGTATGAAAATAAGAGAAGGATTTTTATAGATTTTTAGATAAGAAATATCATTAAAAAATAGGGAGTTGGGTGTGAATTCTTGGATTGCATGAGAAGGTCTTTGGAGCTAAGGGAGAAGAGAGTAAGAAAGGAAAAAAGAAAAATAGGAAAAAAATATTTTTGGATTTTTTTTTCTTCCATGACCTGATCCTCATCCTCCATCTCCTCATCTTCTTGGAGGGCTTGAGAAAATTCAAAGAAGGTTTTTAGATTAGCAATCCACAGCCTTTTCACAAAGCTAGCACTCTAGGGAAGGTGATCCCTTGAGGCTTTATATGGACTTTCAATAAAGGTTGGACATCCCATGCAACTATGAGGTGACATTCAGACCATCTACCATGCTCCATCAGTAATGGTGTTCATTGACATGTGAGAAGATATGGGATCTGATCCTATATATGTTTATAAATTAGATCTATAGCATGCATCGGTTGATCGATGCATGCTAATTTTATTTTCAGCATCTATATGCTATTCATATCTTATTTCAATTATATAGGATAGGTTTTTAGAATTATTATAATGCATAACTTTGTGATTAATAGTATTTTAATCTAATATGCTTCTACTAGTTAAAAAATTCATGCATAAAATCTTGTCCTAGTTTTCTAATACAAACTTTGTGATCCTCATCATTGTAAGTAAAACCCAAAGGCTACTCTATATAGATATGTTTATTAAGATATCCATTAAGGAACATAATTTTCACATCCATCTACCATATTTCATAATCTTGATATGCTGCAATGGCAAGCAATGTACGGATAGATTTCAACATGGCTACTAGCAAAAAAGTATCTTGATAATTAATGCCTTCATGTTGACTATACTCTTCACCACTAGCCTAGCTTTATAGGTCTCTATCTTACCATCTATACCTATCTTCCTTTTGTAGATCCATTTATACCTAATGGGTACCGTACCCTTTGGTGAATCTACTAAGAACCAGACCTGATTCGAATGCATTGAGTCAATTTCTGACATTATAGCACTCAACCATTTCTCGAAGTTGATGCTAACATCACCTCATCATAGGTTTTAGGATCATCTATTTGATCCTTATCTCCCATGTGGAACACTTCCTCTATGTTTTTTGTAAGCGTACCTAAGTGCATTTCAGGAGGATGGGAGACTCTATTAGACTTATGAGATGGAGAAGCGACTACATCTACTGGTTCATTGGGTTCAACATGATCTCTAGCTAGCTGCTCTTCAAAGACTCTCTCTTCAAACTTAATTAACCTCCCACTATGACAGTCCTAAATAAATTATTTCTCTAGGAATGTGGCTTGCTAGCTCATAATCACATTATGATCCTCTAGAAAGTAAAAGAATTGATTCTTTAGGATACCCTATAAAGCAAGCTTTTATAAATCTGGACTCTAACATGTCTACTATTATCTCTTGACATAGGCTGGACATCTCTAAATCTTGAGATGACCAAAACTAGTTTCTTATTATATCATATCTCATATGGTATGGTAGGAACAGATTTAGAGGAAACCTTATTTAAAATATAAATCAAAGTTTTTAGGGCATATCCCCAATGAAACATAGGTAGGTTAGTGAAGCTCATCATGGACTAGACCATATCCAATAGGATCCTGTTTCTTCTTTTTGATATCCTGTTGAGTTGAGGCATGCTAGGAGTAGTCCATTATGAGACTATATCGTTATCCTTGAGATAACCCAAAAATTATTTTCTAAGGTATTCCCCTCTCCAATCTAATCAAAGAACTTCAGACTTGTGTCTCATAAGAAATACAAAACCATACCATGAGTAATTATTGGTAAAGGTATAATGAAGTACTAAAAACCATCCCTAGCTTGCACATCAAATGGCCCATACACGTCAGTGTGTACTAGGACAAGTAATTTAGTGGCTTTTTCCCCATATCCCACAAAGGATAATTTGATCATTTATTTTGAAGGCATGATTTACAAATTGGGTATAGCTCAGAATTAAATGAGTCTAGGACCCCATCCTTTTCTAGTTTGTTAATCTTGTCCCCTCTAATATGACCAAGTATAAGATGATACATATACTTTTGGGTTAGATCATCTCTAGGTCACTTGTGTCCTATAGCATTCACTATTTGCTCGTTAATATTTATAGATGCATCAACATGCAAATGATATAGACTATTGATTGCAAGAGCTCTTGTAATTAATTTATTTCTCAAATAAATAGAATAAAAGTCTTTATTGAAAATATATTCATAACCTTCTTGTCCTAGCATAGATATAGAAATCAAATTTCTAATAGCTATAGATAGATGATAACAGTCTTTCAGAATCAAATTAAATCCAAATGGTAATGATAGAGGGTATATTTCAATAGCGACTGTAGCAACTCTTGCTCCATTACCAATATGCAGGATCATCTCTCATTCTCTCAATGCTCTACTTCTTATTAGACCCTGTATAGAAGTACATATATGAGTACTTGAACTAAAATCTAATGCCCAACTAGAAATAAAAGATAATATAAGATTTGATTTAATAACATGCATGGACATACCTTTCAAAGGTGCATTTGCCTTTTATTTTTTCGAGCCTCCAGGTATAGCGTAGACAATTTCTTTTCCAGTGGCCATCTATGTTATAGCAAAAATACTTTTCCTTGCTTGTCGTAGCCTTCTTTATAGCATCCTTCTTCTTTGGCTTGTTCTTCCTTTTCTGCTTCTTTGTAGGCTTCTTCTTCTTCCAAGTAGACTATCTTTTAGAGGAAGATACCTACTCCATCTCTAGAATAGAGTCTCTTGAACTCTTCAAGGTTCCTTCATTACTTATTAGCATGCTCAATAACATAGGCAAAGTATAACTTGTTTATATTATAATTCATGATGAACTGAGCAAATGAACTAGTAAGGGACTGAATGATCAAATCTACTTGTAGTTCCCTATAAATCAGAATGCTCAACTTCTCAAGCTGTCAATGTCTTTTATCATTGTCAAATAATGATCATGGACTGATTGTCCTTTGTGTATTTTGGTATTAAAAAACCTTTTAGAGACATCAAAATATGCGATGTGGCTCTGCTTACCATACAACTCTTATAAGTGAGTAATAATAGTCTTGGCAGTAGGCATGTCCACATGCTGGCTCTACAATTCATTTGACATGGAGGCCCGTATGTAACACTTTACCATGTTATCATCCTCGATCCACTTCTCACGTGCTACCAATTAATGAATACTAGGATGGTTAGGTAAGATGGGGGGCTTGGTCGAGTACATAGCCTAACTTCTCTGAACTCAAGATTATCTTGAGGTTTCTGAGCCAGTCTTTATAGTTTAGGCTAACAAGTCAGTTAGACATAAGGATGTGGACTAATGGATTGGAGGCTAACATGGTTTAACTATGAGAGTAGAAGATTCAAGTTAGATAGTTATACTCAATTATAAAAATTATTCTAGGAATTTTAAGGAATAATTTAGACTCTTACTATTTTCATGTATCTCTCATACTCCCCCATAGAGATGCAAAAACTCCTATACAACCAAGGTTTCTAGTGGATGTTGTAATCCATCGATATGCGGTACCTCAATGTGCCTGGTTATTGGTAACACACTATACTGATGAGTGGACAACTCTTATCCAATACTTCTCAAGCATATTATAGTGACTCGGTCTCTAAGTCATGAAGCCTCACCATGTCCGGTTATTGACCTTATCCTTAGTTAACCAGACCCATTATTAATGATTAGGCAAAGACATCATTGGGTCCCTCACTATCCCTAGTTTTTATGCCTAACCCCATCAATGCATAGCAACATCTCGTACTAATCGGGTGGTGGCATCTTCTTGGTGCAACTAAACTAAGATAACCAACAGAGAATAATCAACATTAGTATGATGCCCGCACACCTACAACGATAGAAGACCTAAGACTTAATATTTATGAAAAGGTTTGGGTTTAGATCTTATCTAAATTAGTTAGCTCAATCTTATATTTGACTAACCAGGTTCAGGTCAGCATAATCTCATGTCTGACAAACCTAGTCACTATGGGTGAACTCGAATCAAAAGTGACATTTTCAAAACTTAATTGACCAAGTTGGCCAGGTAAGTAAGATCAATGGAAGAGTTCCACATCTTTTTCTTTCTATAGACACTAATGAAGTTGGCCAGGTAAGAGAGTAGCTCCAATTAGAAACCATGATCAAGACTTGTCTTAGACACTAATTGGTCAATAAAAATTAAATAGGTCAGCTTAGTGACTCAGGCTCTCCACAAAGCCAAATTAGATCTTAAATTAATCAATTTACATTAAGTATGAATTGATATGAATAAATTATATCTAAGCTCAATTTCGAGCCCTTTTGACCTAACCTTAATAAACCATTGATTAGGTTCAATCAATTGCTCAAAGTTGAAACTGGGTTCCAACCTAATCTAATCAAAACCTTAATGTGCAATCCAATCACTAGACCTAATTATGCTACCCATATCCTTATGCACAAACTAAAAATTTAGATTCTAAAAATAATTTCTAGATTTAGTTGAAGTGCATAAAATTAATAGTTTATGATCTTGAATTGTATTTCAGATCTAAACCCAGTTCATATGTCTCATATATGTTATTTTAGATCAAACCGATTAACCTACATCACATGTAATTAATTTTTAGATATAAAATATTAAAAAACACATACCTCATGTAAATCAAATAAAAAATTTGATTAAAATATTTTAAAAATATTTTTAAAAAAATTGGTTCACATAGTAGTAGGATAATCTTTTCACTATAGGTGGTTAAACCTATAGCAGGACAACCTTATAATCACTCCAATGCAAACCTAATCGATTTATTTTAGATCTAAATTAGAATCATGATATATCATATATATCATAAAATTAGATCTAAAAGTTATTGATTTTAATTTTGGAAACCTATTTCAAAATAAATCAAACTCATGCTAGGACAACCTTTGCACTATAAGGGATAGAGCCTATGGCAGGACAACCTTATTTTAGTACAAATTTTGATAAAACTTGATCCTAACTTTCAGATATAAAAAGGATTCAGATCTGATTCTATTCAAAATATATTAGAAACCATGGCTTTGATATCACTATTGTATTTGCATAGATGACATGGATGCAGAAAACAGGGTTTGAAACCGTAGTGCAATGAAGCAATATCTATGATAACAGTTTTCATAATAGCATGATGATTTCAAATAAATAATATAATCATATATACAAATCACTAATATACTAGATAATAAAAATAAATCATATCTAAAATAAAAAAATAGAGAAAGAGGATCTGACTTACCAGAATCACTTTTCTCCTTCTCGAATCGGGTTGGATCCGACGGATTCCTGGAGTTTTGTCGAAACTGTGCACGCACTTGGCTCTATTGATATCCACATGGAGACTCCCTAATTGAAGTACCGAGGCCCCTGAATTGCTAGATCCTTGTAGGCCTTGCTTCAAAACTTGACTGTGAAAAAGCTCCTCGAACTAGAAGAACTAGAACTTTGTACAAACTTTTCATGCCGGTTCAAAGGGAAATAGAAAACCAAAAGGGAAGAAACTTTTTCTCTCTATATTATCTCTCAATCTCTAACCTTCTTTGCTGCTATTGATGCATGGAATAGGTGGGACATGGAGAAAGAAGAAGAATAATTGCAATAGAGAAGGATTTGTAACAACAAAAGGAATAGTGCTACCCTATGTGCACCTCATAAAAACTCCATGCTAAATCCCTTTTCCATACCTCCAAAAATCTAAATAAATTAGGAATCTGATCTGATTTGAATCAAATTCAAATCAGATCGGAGTCCATAGTGATCCAAATAGAGAGACAGTCCTAGTTGTGAAGGAAACATGCCAACTTAAGTTTCTCAACAATTCATGCATGCCAAGAGGAAAGTATGACAAAATCAGCAACCCTACTCCCTATATCACATGAAAATTGAGAGAGAAACTGAGCTGAAAATGGCTTTGGCTTCCTAGTTTGATTTGGCTTTGATTTAGATCAATTTTGAAACTATTTCGAATCTAATTCCAACCAATTTTGAAAAGGTTGTCAACCCTAAACTAATTAGGCTTGCAATCCAAGTCTAACTTGGATAATTAACCCAATTAATTTTAAATTAGATCAAGACTAATTAAATTAAATATAATTTAATTAGATTAGGAATTGATCCATAATTTAATTAAGCCAAATTTTATTGCAACATTTGCAAATAGATCCCTTATGCTAAGAATTAGCAGCAGCTAAATATGTAACCCATACATAATTAGCTATTATTAAATATGTAACCCTTACATATTGATCCGAGTTTTGATTAGGTCGAGCTTCTTTTGTATATGACCCCTCAGGTTCTATTGTCTAGTAGTGAGATGTACTATGATCTTTATCATAGTATCTTTGAAACTCTTTCAATGGACTAGAATAATTTCAACTCAACCCTAACAAGGATTGTTGATCTAAAAATGAACCTAGTGAGTTCTCACAATCCCTTAGTGATACTTGGAAGTATGTAGTAGCAACACATCAAAATAGAAAGATGAATCCCTAGGAGTAGCAACCATGTGATCAAGTTTCTCTATCGAGAGTCTTGATAGGATGTAGGTCATGGAACCTCATCAAATCCTAAGCATCTATCATATGCAAGACTTAATTGGCTCAAGTCTAATCGTGATTCTAATGAAAACTACTTTTCATTATTATGCTACTATGGCCATAGACTTAAGGATAAAATCTTTTAGATTGCATGAAACAACTCCTCAACTGCTAAGATCGATGGATCCTTATAAGCGCACACCCTACTCTTATAGTAAACATACAATAGCCAACAAACACCATAGATCCCGAATGGCTAGGAATCAAGTTTATGTGCGGTCAAACTACAACAACCCTATTGTAAGTAACTAAGGCATCACAGGTTAAAGAATTACTCATACAACTACAGTATTGAGAAGTCACTAACAAGTTAGTAGATATCTATATGACTTCTTGTACTTGGTCATGCTTAGTACCATTATTCTTTAACAACCACCTACACTCTCTTTCTAATGTCCTTACACTATAGACTCAAGACTCATCTACTTGAAAGAAAAGCGATCCATGCACTGATCTTGATGGATCAATCACCATCCCTGTGAAGATCTAACCAGAGAGAGTATTTAGGAGTTAATCTATAATGATATGTATCTCAAATTTTTAATTCTTGAAAATATATATCATTATTCATTAACTCCATGGATAATTCATAGACACATTAGATATGAATGAAAAGAAAAAATAACTAATTTTATTGATTTCAATAAATTAAGTGCAAAACATGTCATAGAAAAAATACAATGTGACATGCCAACTTGGCTTCTAGGGTATACATCTAATATTAATATGCTTTCAATTTTTTGTTTCCTACCGGGGTGTCATAATTTTTGTGAAGAGATATTATAGTTATAAAAAGGGGTCTCATAATCCCATTTTTGCATATATTCATTATTTTTTTTATGGTATATTATGATATTCTGGGAGTCATAATTCAGATCATGGATGATAAGAAGTTCAAGTAGGATAGGTTAATACCTTCAGCTTCTTATTTTATAATGGGATGCCATAATTTTTATAAAAAGGTATCATATTTCTATTTTTTCATATATTCATTATCTTTTCTTTTATGGTATATTATGATATTCTAGGAGTCATAATTCAGGTCACGGATGATAAGAAGTATTAGTAGGAGGGATTAATGCCTTCAGTTCTTTATTTCACACTAGGATGTCATAATATTTGTGAATGGGTTCATAATTTTTAAGAAAGGATGTTATAATTCTATTTTCACATATACTCAACATCTTTTTTTCTCCATGGCATATTATGACATTCTTGGAGTCATAATTTGAGTGATGGATGATAGGAAGTCCTAGTAGGAGGGGTTAATACCTTCAATTTCTTGTTTTATATCGAGATGTCTTAATTTTTGAGAAAGGATATCATATTTATGTTTTTGCATATATTCATCATTTTTTTTCTTCATGGTATATTATAACATTCCGGGAGTCCTAATTTAGGCTATGGATAATAGGAAATGCTAGTAGGAGGGGTTAATACCTTTATGTTTTGCATCAATATGTCATAATTTTTATGAATGGATGTCATAATTTTATAAGGGAATGTTATAATTCTAGTTTTCCCATTTTATTATTGGATGCCATAAATTAATTCTTGAAGTCACATATTAAAACAACATATCATAATGCTACCATAGTAAATCATATGTCAAACACATGATGTTATAAATTTTTGTGGTCATTATAAAATTATACAAGATTGCAGGAAAGTTAAACTAATTATGCTATCTCCTATGCTAGTTGACTGTATGCATAAGCATCAAACTCATCTAAATATGGATCAGAAGATGGTATAGTGGTTTTAGTTGTTTGTTATAGTACTTTCACTACTTGATGGGAAGTGTTGCTATATCTTTTAATAGGTCCTTTTTGGTTTTGTTTAGAAAATGTGTCAACATAAGTCTTGTTTATATTTTTTTCTTGACTTCTTCTTGAGTTTGCTCTTAATTATATTCCCTTTTGGATGACCTTTCATAGCAATTTGATTAGGATCTTGGATAAGAAGTTATATACTTGGCTGAGCTGCACAATTAGCATCCAATGCTTTTCTGAATAATGGTGTTAGATCATCCATCAGTAAATTAAATGCATCTTCAAACATGGAGGCTACCTCTGTAAGCTTCATTATTCGATGACTCATTAAAACATATCTACAATCAAGAAGATGTCATATTTGTAATAGAATTTTATAATATATAATATATTTTTGTTAAAATAAAATAGGATATCTCAATCTAAATAATGTAACTATATACCAAGATTTATCGATGCTTTTATCATAAAATTGAATATTGCAATTGAAATCATCAAATTGGTATTTTTGTCCTTGCACCATCTCTTCAAGAAGTACTTATCTAGAATATGAAACATTTTGCTTTGATGAAGGACTAATAAGGCATGCCTATATAAGTGTCCCTTGAACTAAAAAGATGGCACTAGCATTTAACCTCCTCTAAATGGTTGTCATATGAAATGACATATTTTTTAATAATCTCCTTACTTATTCTATCAATTTCAATTCTTTCTAATGACTTTATGGAATATACAATATAATTATTAACTTCTTTAATTAATTTTGCATTTGATGTAGCCATTTCAAGGATCTCAATCTAAAATTTTTTGAATATGCATCTTGTATATTTGGCTATTGCTTGCCCCTCAAAAGGTGAGGATGTCTTTAGAAAATCATTCATTTGCAACAATTTATTATCTTGCTCATTTTTTACTTCATATCTTTTCTGTAAGGCATCTTCATACTTATCGATGAATTTTTTGAGTATAGTTTTCAAATTTATAAATTTATCAAACAAATAATTAATGCTCCCACTCCACTATGAAGACAACATACTTGTAAATGATTAAAAAAAATAAGAAGCATTAAATATCCCCATATGTTGAAAATTTATCAACATGCACATAAATCAAACATAGCATCATAAAAACCTATGAAGAATGTATCCTTAAGGTAATCTGGAACCCATTTCTCCCAACATTTATAAAAGTCATTTGACCAATATATAGCCTTTCATTCTTCATATTTCTCTATGAGTTGTGCCCACCTTAACTTGAAAGCTTGTGCCATAATTATGTCATATATTGTCTTATCAAACTTAACCATAAATTTAGGATTGGCTATGCATATGTGACTAATCTTTTCAGGAATCTTCTTCAAATATGCCAAAGATAAAATCAATATCATGCATTAAGGAAAATCTCTTTGACAGTAGCTTTAATTGTCGTATCTTGGTCGGTTATGATGGCAATAGGTGGCTGACCCCCATTTGCATCTAGCCATGATTGGAATATATATTTAAATGTCTCAGTCTTTTTATCTGATAATAATATATAACCAAGAAAGTTAGACTGTCCATGATGGTTAGCTCCAATAAATGGATAGAATGGCATTTGATATGTGTTGTCAGATAAGTTGAGTCAAAGGTCAGTACATCATCAAAATAAATGCTTGTTATTCTTAACCATGGATGGATCTAAAAGACAGTCCTAAACTATCCATTATCATTCAGATTCAAAATATAAAAGAAATTTATATTATTAACTTTTATTTATGTGAAGTGGATTACCATTAACTATGCATCTCCTTCTTTTAGCTGACTCTAACGTTCCTGACAAATACAATTATGAGCATCCTTCTCTATAAAATCTAATTACCTTCTATCCCCTTTTCTTCTTACCATGACAGAGTATATTTAAGATATGGGTATATTCACGGCATGTATATTACTAATCTTTACCTTTTGTGGTGTGTTTATTCTTCTAAGGACTGTAGATAACTGGCAATTGATATGGTAGCTCATGGTTATGTTCTAGAAAAATATCATCCAATATGTACTTACTATTCCTAGAATTTAGTCTTACTTTCTATCGATGCTTTACAATCAATTTTTTCAATATCCCTATGATTTATGGAATTATTTGTTTTCATAGATTTTCCTTGCCTCCAACATGCTAGGTACTTGAAACATATTTCTTTCTTGTTATTGTACCTATTGCATACGATTGTGATTCCCAAACCAACTCTTCTTGCAGATCCATTATAAAAATTATATACATTGTTAGCTGAATTGAACTCCATTTCAATATAATGATCAATATAATCATTGTCTACATTCAGGATAATAGGAAAAGGTGCATTCTTTTGAACAATGCTAGCAATCTTATCCAACTGATCATGTTGGGTATTTTCCAAATCTATAATTTCAACATCATTTGTAAAAATCTCTGTACAAGATTAATAACATTGATATCAATAGTTTTAGGTAAAATTATATCTAGAAGATATTAATAATTGTACTATCCATTGGCTAAAATATGATACTTAGAGTATAATAATATGGCTCAGAGATAAAGAAATTTCTAAAAATATGAGATTTAAACTTATGACTCCTCTTCACAAAATTATGATATCCCTTCAAAAATTTATGACACTCAAACATAAAAAGAAAAATTGAAAGTTTCTCCTACCAGGACTTCTTATCATCATTAGCTAAAATGTAACTCCCAGGATATCATAATATGGCATTGGAGACAAGTTGACCTGAAAATATGAGAATTGAATTTATGATATTCATTCATAAAATTTATGACATCCATTCATAAAAATTATAACATCCTAATATAAAACCAAAGTTGAATATTTTGATCCTCAATATTAGGACTTTTTCACTATATTGCCTAAAATAAAACATCTAGAATGTAATAATAGAGCTTTGAGAATTTAAGCTGAAAATATTAGAAATATGACTGCTCCAGAATAAAATAAAAAAATGAAGGTTTTGATCTTCTATACCAGGACTTTTTAATTGTCCATTGGCTAAAATATGACACATAGAGTATAAGAATTTGACCTAGAGATGAAAATTTTTTTGAAAATATGAGATTTGAACTTATGATGCCCATTCATAAAATTATGATATCCATTCAAAAATATATGACATCCCATCATAAAATTAATAATTGAAGGTTTTGATTCTTCTACCAGGACTTTCTATTATTCATTGGCTAAAATATAACTTCTAGGATATCATAATATGGCATGAAGATAAGTTGACCTAAAAATATGATAATCAAGATTATGACACCCTTTCACAAAATTTATGACACCCATTCACAAAAATTATGATACCTGGTTACAAAATTGTAAACTAGATATTTTGATCCTTTATATCAGGACTTTTCTACTATCCATTATCTAAACATAATACTTAAGTATAATAATATGGCTCTAAGATAACTTGAGCTAAAAATATGACTATCTCAATATAAAATAAAAAAAAAGGTTTTCATCTTTCATACAAGAACTTTTTAATTGTCCATTGCCATAAATTTAACACCTTAAGTATAATAATATGGCTCAGAAATAAAAAAATTTTGAAAATATAAGATTTGAACTTATGACACCCCTTTAGAAATTTATGACATCATGTTATAAAAAGAAAAATTGAAGGTTTTGATTCTCCTATCAGGATTTCCTTTTATCCATTGGCTAAAATATAACTCCCTATATATCATAATATGGCATAGTGACAACTTGATTTGAACATATGAGAATTGGACTTATAACACTCCTTGACAAAATTATGATAGCCATTTACAAAAATTATGTCACTCAGGCACAAAACCAAAAATTGAATATTTTGATCCTCTGTACCAGGACTTTTTCACTATCCATTGTCTAAAATATGACTAACTGAAGAAAGTTAATACTTCTGATATTCAAGATGTGATTGGGTTAAATAATTTATGACATCCTAGGGTATTATATGGTTTTCTAATGTGTTGAATTCCTCTAACTATCAAAATAGTTGATGTAATAAAGGTTCTACAAAAAATATAAAAAATAATCTATGAAGGGTTTTTTACTTCCTGTTGGAGATGACATTTTATCTTGAAGTAATAGAACAAGCCTTCAATTGCTTACTTCAACCTTGGACCAAACTAATTTCTTATACTGACACTTAGACTACCTTTTATAGTAAGAAAAATCTTACTTCAACCTTAGATGCTACCTGATTCCTTAGACCTGACATCCAAAGCACTTTTTAGATCAAGGAAAAAATTTACTAGAAATAGCTTTTGAATATTTTAGAATAAGAAAAATCTAATGTAACATGCTCTATAAGTATCTTGGTGGGAAATGATATTTTGGTCTACTCAAAACTTTTAAAAAGAGGCTGACCAGATATTAATACATATCATGTTGATAATAGATGCCACTCTCTTAATATTTAATGCAAGTCACATCCCATCTTGTTGTGCCAGCTTGGATCTATATGGGTAAATGAGAAGAGCTTGTGTGGGCTAGCTTGGATTTCCTACACCGCGTGCAGTGTATAAAGAATTTTGCTTGACTTGAAATTCTTGACTTCATCTATGATAACCTAGGCCAATGGGCTAGCTTGAAGAGACCCAGGCCCATTGATCTTATGTGTATGTTGGGGGTGGGGAGGTATGAAGAAGAAGACTCTGATTGTCATGATTTTGTCTAACACCAAGAATTTGAGGGCTTGCAAAACTCAGATTAAAAAGCCCTAGATTTCATCTATGAATAGCTGGTCTCCTCCTTTGGACTCTATTGAGAAAAAAAAGATTATTGTTTATTATTAGGGCCATAGAGACCTTTAAATAGAGTACTGGATTATCAGATATGGTAATACATGGCTCCTAATTGGACTACAGTAATACTCTTAATAGGCTTAATATAGACTAGATATTCTAGGGAATAACATTTAATAAGTTACTCTTTTCTAACTTTAATACTATCCCTCAAACTAGAGCATATACATCAATTAAGCCCAGCTTAGAACATATAGCTAAGACCTTATTGGAGTTGAGAGCTTTGGTGAAGATGTCTGCGAGCTGATTTGCTAAACTGGGATAAGGTGTCTTAATCTTGCCACTCAAAGTAGCTTCTTATATAAAATGACAGTCCACCTCTATATGCTTAGTCTGCCCATGAAAGACAGGGTTACAAGCAATATAAAATACTAGTTGATTATCACAATACATATCCATTGGTTTTGTAAAGGTAAATCCTAAATCTTTTATAAAGGACTTAAGCCACATCATCTCATAGGCAGTATGGGCTATTGCCTTGTACTTTACCTCCACACTTGATCTAGCCATAACATTTCTTCTTACTTCTCCATGTGACTAAATTTCCTCTAATATAAGGATAATAATCAGATGTAGAGTGCCGATCCTTCATAAATCCTATATAATTTACATCTGAGTATGGCTCTATATCAAGATTCTAGACTTCTTAAAGAGTAATCCTTTTCCTGGAGAGCCTTTTATATAATGAAGAATTTTGATAGTTGCTTCCCAATGTATTTTCTTTGACTAATGCATGTACTAGCTGACCAATTCATTTGCAAAGGAAATATATGGTCATGTAATGGTAAGGAATATTAGTCTTTCAATTAGTCGATGATATTGAGCTGGATCTGAAAAGTCATCCTTATCATTTTTAGATAGATTATTATGATTGGCAACCATTGGAGTGCTGATAGGCTTACATCCTAGTAGTCTGGTATCTACAAATAGGTCAAGTGTATATTTTCACTGAGAATGATTAACTCTATCAAAATAGTAAGCAATCATAATACCTAAAAAATACCTTGGCTTGCTAAGATCTTTGATAATAAAATGAGATTAAATATGTTATTTGACTTTAGCAATGCCCTCTGTGTCATCACCAATAAGGAGAATATCATTGGCATAAAGAACAAGTACAATAGTTCTTCATGAACTTTTTCTGATAAAGATCGAGTGATCAAGCTATGATCATCTGAGACATATACTGGCTACAACCTTTGTAAACTTATCAAACTAGGCATAAGGACTCTGTTTCAAACCATAGATTGCCTTCGTAAGCTTGCACAGCCAATACTCCTCCTGAGTAACATATCCTGGTAGTTGCTCCATATAGACATCCTCAAGAAGATCACTATAGAGAAATGCATTCTTAACATCCATCTAGATGATGGGTGATGGGGGACTAATTAGCATGCAAGGGAATTTTCATGGATTCAGCATTAAGTTAGGATTTAATTTATGAATTTCAAGTCAAATAGATAAAAGGATGATCCTATAGATATTCTAGACCACAAGCATGCAAAAAAGACCCTCAAAAGAGATAGAAACATGATCGCCAGGGTTAAGAAATCCTGGTAGGACTAGCTCTTCTGCAATAACTTGATCTAGAGGGATAGGATGTGTGTACCTGGCAATGATTGCTGCTGCTTCCATGAAGAGATCACTTGTCACTCCCGAATGTGGCCTGGAAAGTCAAGCTGAATACATGTGGATCCATCGGCTTTTCATCTGCTGACCCGATGGCTAGGCAAACAGAGCCCTAAAGTTATAAAACTCGAGGGATCTACAAAACACCTAGAGAAGGTTAGAAAATGATTGGAAAGATGGCTAGATGGCTGAAAGAAATGGGGAAGAAAGAAAGAGCAGGGGGTGGCAAGGGAGGGCTGATGATGGTCGGCTAGGGTTTGATAAATAGGATCTCACACCCCTCGATGCTCAAAGAGTAAAGGCAACACTCCCTCACGGAGCTTGATGTTCACAAGAACAAAGGCACAATAGAAGAAAGAACACTCAAATTTTCTCTCAAAATACATTCATTCATTCAATCAATCATTCATTCAAAAATTATTACAAGAGGGTGGAGGGGTAGGGTATTTATAAGCTCACCTAGGTCCTCTCCTTGTTAGGATTGGATTATAAAGCTATTTAGGACTAGGAGTACATAATTTGATTGGGAAAAGAATTACAATATTTGAATAAAACTACAATTCCTTGTTGACTTAGGAAAGGAACTCCTGTTGGCTTGGGAAAGGAATATTCCCTTTTTCCTCTTGGGCTTGGGACTTTGATGCGGGATAATTATGGAAACTTAATCTACTGATTATTAACCTAATTAACAGAGAAAAATAGAGATTAATTTTTTTTATGAATTTTCAGTTTTAAAGACTCAAAGTAAGCAATTAAGGTAAACTAGTCAACTAGTTTATGCTCGCACGAGTAGATCTAACAAAATAGCTAGAAAATCAGGATTTGATGGCTAAAAAATTATCATAAACTAGGGTCTACTTATCAAGGGATCAGAATTCAAAGAGTAGGGAAGGGGTTTTAAGTTTTACCAATGAAGATTAACTCTCTCGATGTAGATCTGTTGGAACTCTCAAGATCTTAGTGCAGGGGTTCAAGATCTCGATCTTCGAGCTCCGATCTTCCACGATATTGGTTCCAAGGCAAGAAAACCCTAACTTTGAATCCTCGATCACCTGCAATCACTCAACAAAGAAAATCATTCAGTTAGAAAGTAGCAAAGGAAAGAAGAATATGGAAAAGTAGAAGGGAAAGGAAAGAAGTGGGCGGTTAGGGTTTCTCGATGTCTGGATATGTAGGGCCTCACACCCCATGATGCTCCGAAGAATAAAGAAAAGGGCCTCACACCCTACGATGCACACAACAAAGGAAAAGAATTGGATAGAATGTCACTTTATTTCATCAAAATCATTCATTTTTACAAGGGGGTTGATAGAGTATTTATAGACCAACAACCAGAGATGTAAGCATTACAAAGACTAGTATTTGTTTCCCTTAGGCAATGACTCCTAGAAACCTTGCTCTAGGCATCTTGGACTCCTGCTCTTGGCCTAATCAGGGACTCTCTCCAAGGTGGATGAATTTATGGGCCTCTCATCCAAGTTGGTGCCCAAGAGGTGGATTAGTGAGGTGTCATGATGAAGGGCCAAGACTGCTTCATGGGTTGCCTTGATTACTGGACTCTGGAGTTTGGATGATGTGGGCTCCTGCAGGATGGTGGACTCTTCAGTCTGGATAGAAGAAAACTCAAGAGTTTTCTCTAGATTCTTGAGTTTGAAGCTTGAGTAACTTGAACTCTGTAGGAGGAAATTTCCTTGATCCTCTCCTTGATTGGTGTCCCCTTGAGATAGAAGTAAATTGAAATGGGCAATCAACTAGGCTTGAAACTCTTGGAAGTTGGCATCAAAGAGAGGAAAAGATGTTGGCTGACTGGTGCAGGCACCAGACTCAGAAAAAGACTTCAGGGCTCCATCTGGATCTCTGATTGACCTTGCCCGAAGAATTAGGGTTTTCTGGTTTTGTAATAAGGGTTGACCTGATCAACTCAATTTTGAGTCTGTAATTTTGTCATTTCGATTTTTGTTGGGTCATGTTGACTCAGTCCAAGCCAAGGCCAAGGTAGGTGTCATTCCCTTTGCCAAAGGGCACCACATTTTCCAGCTACAAGTGGGTGCCACACTCCCTGCCACATCTCCATCCAGTGTACCTTGGTCCCCACGTCTCAAGTAAGCAGGTTCTTTTTTCTTGCACCACTTGGGGGAGAAATCCATCAAGATACCTCAATCCAAGGAGGAGCCAACTTCTTTCCAGATAAACCCAAGTCAGGATGGCAAGAATTTTTTTTGAAGAGAGGATCAAGGAGGTGCCCCACAATGTTCCATAAAAATCCAAGTTATAAAAGGGAAGAGAGCATGCCTTGGGAAGAAAATCAAGGAGGCACCCAAAAGTTTTCAAAAGTGCCAATGCCATGAAAGGAAGAAGCCTAAACTTGTGGAGCAAGACTAGGAGGTGTCCAAAAGAGCCAAACCATGAAGGAAAAATCCTTGATTCATGGAGAGATACTAGGAGACACCCCCATAACCTGCCATTTGGAGCTGATTTTCAAGTTTTCTTGGAGTTTTTGGGCTGCCCACTCATGGAAGGAGTCTTGGGAAGAGAATTTGATGCCTAAAGTGTGGGTTAGTCCTATTAGTCCCACATGGGAAATGTATAAAATTTTATTTCTTTGTTATGTCTATATATTCAACTCTATGTAACTCTTGAATTTAATCAGATGAATGAAACCAAATTTTTTTTGTGAGCAAACTTTGTGTTTTCTCTCTTCCGCACTTGCATCCAGGTGTTGAGCTCCGTGAGGGAGTAAATCCGGGTTCCCCAGGAACCTTGAGGAGGTGTGAGATCTCCAAAACCCCAAACCCTAGGTTAGCCACTCCACTCCCAAACCCTAGCCACCCATCATTCTTTTCTTTCCACCAAGCCCTAGCCTATCCCACTTCTCACGGCCACCCTCTTCAAGTCAAGGCCGACCACCAGCATCCGGGTCCAGCCAGGATACTTCTAATCCAAATCTCTTTCCAGAGGGAGTCGAATCAGCCTTCAAGAGAATCCGGATCTCAGCGACATCAGCCTTCAAGTTCTTCGAACTGGTAAATCCTTCCCTGAGTCTCTGAATCCATCACTTGTTTTTCTTCTTCCCAGATCTTGAGTCCAGGAGAAGCCAACCCAGTCACGAGACCAGTATTGGAGGATCCATTACGAAGATAGCCGAATCCGAGGATCCAACAATCTGCCCGAGAGAGTTCTTCCACCCAAATTCTGTGAAGATCACTGTCTGGTTGGTAACCCATCTCTCCTCTCTATTTCTGTCCTGTTGAAAGTTCAGAGCGAAATCCTAGGTCTGGGAGTTTCTCAACCCCCAGCGATCCGTTACTTCTGAACTACTCTGATAACCTAGTTCTTCTAAATTATGCTTTCAATCATTACCTAGTTTTCTTCAACTTAGTTTAGCTTTACTTTGAGTCAAAGCCAATTTCTGGAATATAAAAATAAAAAAAAAAGAAAAAAAAATTAATCTTAAATTTACTTCCGCATACGCTTCTTTGTTCTTTGTTCTGCATCATTTTTGGTACCAGAGCTTTCATCCTGCATCATTTTTGGTATCAGAGCCCTGTCTAGGGTTTTTGTTTTGATTGCTTGTTTGAGTCTCTCTCTTTTTACTTTGTCTGCTTGAAGTAGACTCCCCAGGACGTCCGGTCCTAGGAACGAAGCGAGGTGCAAACCTCCTCTTCCCATTCCACAGGGTGTTCCTAGGGCGTGTAGGAGATCCGCTGGGTTACAACTTCGTAGCAGGAATTGTAAACGGGGAAAGCGTTCTGTTTTCAATCTTTAACTATCCTGTTGTAGGAATTGTTTTTCATTGTAGTTAACTCCAAATTATATGATTTTTGTTTTACTGGAACCAGTATAATTGAAAATATTTTACATAATTTTACTGTAATTTATTCGTTTCTGTGAAATTTCTGAGAGTTAAATTACAGCAATTCTGTTTCTGTGTTTCTGCAATTCAATTTTTTTAAGTGATCATCTCCTAATTCATCTTAAGGGCAATTGAGCATCTAAGATAAGGGGAGGAGTTGATAACCTCTCCTTATCCCAAAAGCACCACCCATTCATTCGATCCTAAGCCTAATTTTAAAATTTATTAGACTTAATTTGCCCTAGTGGGCTAGGGACACCAACAAGTCGGGTCTAGGCTAATGTTGAGTCAGTTTGTCTAGTTACTCTGTGTGTGCTTTGTACTCAGTGTCTAGAATGGTGGTTCAGGGATTCTATCTCGAAGGGCTTGTGTGCTGGTCCGCCTACCTGGCCAATCTCTGATTGGTGTCTAGGATTGGCAATTAGGGACCTAACACTCCCCTTACACCTGCCTGGCTGAGTCCCGAGTTACTACAGGCTAGCTTGCCACTCTGATTGGGCATCTAGTTTGGACTCTAGGTCTAGTGAGCCAGTAGTCGCTTTAGTCTAGTCACATTCTGTGTGTTTGCTTGCATCATCATGTCTATCCGGAATGGAGTACCCTACCAACCTGGTCAAACCCAACCTGATTTAGAGGCCATGGTTAGAGCTCTTACTGAAAGTATGAACAAAGTGAGTCAGGATATAACTACTACTGTTGCCCAGTGTAAAGAACAAGTCCATGAGAGTTTTACCCAGCTTAGGGATCGAGTCCAAGTACTTGAGAAACGTAGACATCAAAATATGACCCCTGATCCAAAATTTAATAGGCCCCAACCTCATCCATGCCAGGAGCCTAGGAGGACCTTATACCGTGATCCCGAGCATAACCTTAGAAAGCCTAACTATGATATCTATAGTGTGGATCGTGTCTATGAGAGGTCCTTACAATATTCTAGACCAGTCACTCAACAACCCAAGTCTTCTAGATCAAACCATTTAGATCCACACCCATGCCCAAGTAAGGTCTCTACTAGCTTGAAACCCAGTGTGACCCAGGTTCCTATATCGCAAGAATGTTGGTTTTGTGGAGAAAGATGCCATAAATCTAGTCAGTGCCCATGCATAGGACTGGCTTGTGCACAGCTAAGTGGTATGAGTCCTAAGGATGACATTAATGAGGGAGAACCCAAGCCTACCAATGAGGAAGAAAGGTTAGGTATGACAAGCCCAGAATCAGTTGACCCGATTACCACTGACCCGAAACCCATTGAAGATGGCATCGAGGAAGTATATGATGCTGGCTTGAGTCTAGTTGATGAATATGAGGGGGAATAACTTGAAGAATGTGACATCGATACTATCGGTTCCTTACCTAAGGAGACCTTGGAGAGAAACCAGGTGGTAGGACCTAGTTCAGAAATTCAAGAGATTTGTGAGAATCAGGTTCCTTTAGTCAAATACCCCCAGGAAGAACTCATAGTGTTAGCCCGAGCTATCAGTTCATACCCTCTAATAATAGTCATTCCCCAAGTACCAATTGAAGATCTTTGCACTGAACTGTTTAAGTTTGCCCACCCTATGGTAGATCCTCTTCTTAGGATGACTGAATCAAGCCTCTTACAATTGGACCTTGTCCCATGCCTAGCCACTAAGGTCTCTCCCGTAATCTCAGTTGAACTTCCTTGTCTTGAGCGGATTGATTCACCCAGTCCTGTAGATGTCCTCCTTATGGCCCCAGACCCCTTCCTTCGCATGACTGACCTACCCTTCTATAGAGTATACCTTTCTGCACCCATAGGTCAAATTTCAAGTCTTGAGGTCATCATCCATAGGCCCTCCCATGAATCATTCTCTAATCCAGTTCTTGAGAAAGTGGATCATTATTTGCTTAGAGAACAAACCTTAACTATTGCAATCACATGTCCTAGGCTACTTCCCGAACCATCTCTTGATCCATTCCTGGGAGTAGCAAACTTTTCCTTTCGTAAGGATGACCAGTTGACACTCATAGATCACCATTCAAACCTTCAGGTCACCACCTTTAGTCAACAGGTAATTCGAGACTCCACCTCATATCTCCTCCCTTTCTCTAGGACTTCCAATGCTTCTTACACCATCCAAGTATACTTTGTCGAAGCCTTTAGAGTGAACCACGTGTCAGAACCTATTAGGTTTGTCACCTACTTCTGGAAGACCTTATGGCACCTACTAGGCATCCATAATAAGTTTTCATGCTCTGCATGCCCTCCTCCGACCCAAGGTCAAACCTAGAGAGCCTTAGTTTGTTAGGTTTAGACCTAGGGTTCCTTTGTAATAAAGTCCATTCTGTAGGAATGCGTCGTCAGTCTAGTTTAGTTTTCTTGACCCTTTACTAGGCTTTGGCTCAGATTTTGGTTTGATTGAGAGCACCAGGAATTAGGATTTGTATTTTGTCCAGGGCTAAAATTGCATTCAATGTTTCGATCAATAGGTCTATAGACTAGAGTCCCTTTGAAATTGTTCATGGATACAAGCCTCACACACCACTTGATCTGATTTCACTATTAGCCCACACACACAAGTCTCTTGATGCACTTGCATAGCATGTAAAGGACTTGCATAAAGAAATTCATGCCAAAATAACTTTAAGTAATGAAACTTATAAGAAGTTGGCTGATTCTCAAAGACGAGTCAAAACTTTTGTTGAGAGAGACTATGTAATGATTAGGTTAAGGCCTGAGCAGTTTTCTCCTGGAACCGTTAGAAAGTTATATGCTAGAGGAGCTGGACCATTTAGAGTAGTGAAGAGAGTAGGATCCAATGCCTATGTGCTCGAGTTGCCTCCAGAACTAGGCAATAGCTCTACTTTCAACATTACAGACCTAGTAGAGTACAGGGAACCAGCTGTGATTCCTAGTGAGCCTTTTGAACCTAATCCTGTTATTGAGAGTGATCCCGACCCTGTGTGTCCACCAACAAACTGGCCTGTGAGGAAAGAGCAGATTGAAAAGATCCTGGATGATCAGGTTATCTCTACTCGTAATCGAGGATACCAAAGATACTTGGTCCACTAGCAAGGAAGGCCAAACTCTGATGACTCTTGGATCTCCCGAGAAGAACTACAAGATTTGGATCCAGACATCTTGGAGAGATACCAGAGCCAACTTGAGCCTTACTCGACAAGGTCGAGTTCCTCTCACCCTTGGAGAATTGGTGCGGGCACCAGACTCAGAAAAAGACTTCAAGGCTCCATCTGGATCTCTGATTGACCTTGCCCGAAGAATTAGGGTTTTCTGGTTTTGTAATAAGGGTTGACCTGATCAACTCAATTTTGAGTCTGTAATTTTGTCATTTCGATTTTTGTTGGGTCATGTTGACTCAGTCCAAGCCAAGGCCAAGGTAGGTGTCATTCCCTTTGCCATAGGGCACCACATTTTCCAGCTACAAGTGGGTGCCACACTCCCTGCCACATCTCCATCCAGTGTACCTTGGTCCCCACGCCTCAAGTAAGCAGGTTCTTTTTTCTTGCACCACTTGGGGGAGAAATCCATCAAGATACCTCAATCCAAGGAGGAGCCAACTTCTTTCCAGATAAACCCAAGTCAGGATGGCAAGAATTTTTTTTGAAGAGAGGATCAAGGAGGTGCCCCATAATGTTCCATAAAAATCCAAGTTATAAAAGGGAAGAGAGCATGCCTTGGGGAGAAAATCAAGGAGGCACCCAAAAGTTTCCAAAAGTGCCAATGCCATGAAAGGAAGAAGCCTAAACTTATGGAGCAAGACTAGGAGGTGTCCAAAAGAGCCAAACCATGAAGGAAAAATCCTTGATTCATGGAGAGTACTAGGAGACACCCCCATAACCTACCATTTGGAGCTGATTTTCAAGTTTTCTTGGAGTTTTTGGGCTGCCCACTCATGGAAGGAGTCTTGGGAAGAGAATTTGATGCCTAAAGTGTGGGTTAGTCCTATTAGTCCCACATGGAAAATGTATAAAATTTTATTTCTTTGTTATGTCTATATATTCAACTCTATGTAACTCTTGAATTTAATTAGATGAATGAAACCAAATTTTTTTTGTGAGCAAACTTTGTGTTTTCTCTCTTCCGCACTTGCATCCAGGTGTTGAGCTCCGTGAGGGAGTAAATCCGGGTTCCCCAGGAACCTTGAGGAGGTGTGAGATCTCCAAAACCCCAAACCCTAGGTTAGCCACTCCACTCCCAAACCCTAGCCACCCATCATTCTTTTCTTTCCACCAAGCCCTAGCCTATCCCACTTCTCACGGCCACCCTCTTCAAGTCAAGGCCGACCACCAGCATCCGGGTCCAGCCAGGATACTTCTGATCCAAAGCTCTTTCCAGAGGGAGTCGAATCAGCCTTCAAGAGAATCCGGATCTCAGCGACATCAGCCTTCAAGTTCTTCGAACTGGTAAATCCTTCCCTGAGTCTCTGAATCCATCACTTGTTTTTCTTCTTCCCAGATCTTGAGTCCAGGAGAAGCCAACCCAGCCACGAGACCAGTATTGGAGGATCCATTGCGAAGATAGCCGAATCCGAGGATCCAACAATCTGCCCAAGAGAGTTCTTCCACCCAAATTCTGTGAAGATCACTGTCTGGTTGGTAACCCATCTCTCCTCTCTATTTCTGTCCTGTTGAAAGTTCAGAGCGAAACCCTAGGTCTGGGAGTTTCTCAACCCCCAGCGATCCGTTACTTCTGAACTACTCTGATAACCTAGTTCTTCTAAATTGTGCTTTCAATCATTACCTAGTTTCCTTCAACTTAGTTTAGCTTTACTTTGAGTCAAAGCCAATTTCTGGAATATAAAAATAAAAAAAAAGAAAAAAGAATTAATCTTAAATTTACTTCCGCATACGCTTCTTTGTTCTTTGTTCTACATCATTTTTGGTACCAGAGCTTTCGTTCTGCATCACTGACTCCTTGAAATTTTTGGCATCAAATACTTGAGTAGGAGGGTACCAATTGCAGGACTCATTCTGCTTTACTCCTCTTAAAAAGAAGGGGCGCCAATTCATGAATAAAAGAGGTGTCCAAGGGAGTGTGACATGGCAAGTGTGTTGTCCCAATGAAGTGGCATGTGGTGTTGTCCTGATGAAGTGTCAAGTGATGTCCAAACATAGCATGTGAAGTTGTCCAAATTCTTGAAAGGTGGTGCCAAGATTTGGTTAGGCTAGCACATGGCTTGACTTAGCACATGGAATCGCATGGAGTCTTGATTTAGGTGCACATGGATCATGATTTGAGTGCACATGAAGTCACATGGGTCTTCAATTGGGTCCCTCTTGTATTACAAGACTCAATAACTAAATTCACTAATAAATACAGGACTCAATAACTAAATTAACCAACCAAATAACTAAAGCCCCACTTGATCAATTAGAACCCAATTTGATCAAAAGGCAAGACATGTAAACAAGTGGTTCAACTTGGTAAAAGAGGTTTGACCCAAAAGGCTAAAAAATAAAAACCCTAATTATAGTTGGGAAAAAGGGCTAAATCCAACTATGCCTATATAACAAAATTTAAAATAAAATACTTATAGTTGGTAAAAGGGGTTGGGTTCAGGGCTTTATTCACAGGTGATCCACAGGGATGTGGGTTCAACCTGTCAATATTTTCTGGTCCTGGTGTCCATACAAATTCTTCCCGGGTGGGAAAAACTTGACTCTATCGATTATGGGTCAATGCCGCTATGATAGCACTCTAGTGAGTCTGGGTCAACTCTCTACAAGTCCTCTCTGGTGATCCAATAATCATCAGTCTCTGGTCATCCTTGCCAATGAACCAAATATCGCTGATAATCTTTGCCCCAAGTAGCGATAATCTTGTTTTCTAAGATCCGCTCGATCCTGTCTCTCAAGGCTGGTGGTATGGCAGGAGGACACACTTGGGTTGGCTCATTTTCAAGGATTGGATCAGGCCCAAAAGGCTCACTAAGAATTAACGTCGACTTCCTATACTTGATAAGGTCTGAAATGTTGAAAGTAGAATTAATACCTAGCTCAGGTGGTAACTCAAGCACTTAGGCATTAGATCCGATTTTCCTAATTACTTTGTGATATGGCAAGATCACTAACGTGGGGCAGCTGATAGGCACCACATCAAAGAAAGCCATCATGTCGGACGCCGCATAAACTTCCCTGCTCAGACTCCTTCGCCGGGCTGAGCTCCCCCAGGACAACGGGACCGCCCGTCGAAGTCGAGCTCCGTCCTCTGCCAGGTCAAACCCGCAAGCCCGGGACACCTAGGCCAGAGTCGATCGACGCCCTCCAGAGCAAGCCCCTCGGAGATCGAGCCCCATGGTCGGAGTCGAGCTCATCCCTTCTCCGCCACGTGGAGCCTCTACGAGGCCAAGCCCTCTAGATCGGGCCCGCGCTCTACCCTCCAGAGCGAGCCCCTCGGAGATCAAGCTCTGTGGTCAGAGTCGAGCTCAGCCCTCCTCCACCACATGGAGCCTCTTCGAGGTCGAGTCCTCTGGACTGGGCCCGCACTCCGCCCTCCAGAGCGAGCCCCTCGGAGATCAAGCTTTGTGGTCGGAGTCAAGCTTAACCCTCCTCCACCACATGGAGCCTCTTCGAGGTCGAGCCCTCTGGACCGGGCCCGCACTCCGCCCTCCAGAGCGAGCCCCTCGGAGATCGAGCCACGTGGTCGGAGTCGAGCTCAGCCCTCCTCCGCCACGTGGAGCCTCTAAGAGGCCAAGCCCTCTGGACCAGGCCCGCTCTCTGCCCTCCTCCATCGAGACGATCCCGTGGGCTCGAGATGCCTAGGTCGGAGTCGAGCCCGGCCTTCCCAGCTCAGTCCCCGAATAAGACATAAGCACCACCATCCCAGGACACCGACGAGCTGCCCAAGGATTGCACCGAGACATTCACCAGACTACAGTGACCACCTACGGCCATCGGTTACACCAGAAAGGGGAGAGGTACACTGATGAGGTGCCACGCTCCTCATCAACTACCTGAACCACCTAGAAGAGGAAGTCAACCAGGAGATTCGAATCCCAGGGGCGGCGACCCACCAATTGAGGCACTGCAAGGTTTTTTGGAATGAGGTGACCAGAGGGAATGTCAGAATACATGATAGCTTTTCTTATCACAAATCGGGGAAGGTGCCTTGGGAGACCGCCGCACGCGCCTGACAACCCGGCGAAGATCCCAAGATGAGCGCCCAACGATAACCTAGACTAGAAAGCTTGATGGAAGCAAGACAAAGGAGGTAACACATGCAATACCACCAAAAAACACAAGTGCAAGCTCAACCAAAGAGCATAGCACCACAAGCAAATCCAAGTAAGGACGGGCGGAAAGGCCACACAGAGAATCCCTCTAGCCAGGCCACTCTTCCCCTGACATACTTGCATCCCACTCTCATACTACTCACTCCTCCTAGCATGGAGTCCATCAAGAGGGGCTCGACCAGGAGGATCTGTTCCCCTGGATCATCACTGACATGACCATCGGAGTGCCCCCGTCGGAAACCCCGGTCCGGGTCACTAATCCTTGTTTTGCAGGCTCAGGCCCACTGGATGGCCAGGCGATGAAAGAAGCGCACTCCGGCACCGACAGTAGCTACGGGCCACGACAATCTTGGTGGCAACAGATTGGCGTGCCAGGTAGGGGGTGTTCCCATGAACAGTCCTTGATCTAGTTCAAGCCCCCATTCTCTTCTACAAGCAAGTTCCACGGAAAGATGGTGACGACACGGGCGCGAGAGGCCTCCGCCAGTCATGCAGGGGACTCCCCCTCCCGGGGGAGCCTGCACAACCCAGAGGCGGGGCCATCCGCTTCGGTTCAACCACCTTTGACGGAGTCTCAGCTGGCTGCACTCGCCCAGTAAATGCAGATTCTTGCCATAATAGTGCGCCAACTTTAGCAGCAGCACCGGTCCTTAGCTACCCATCAGTAGCCAGGGACTCCCGCAGCCCATGCCATGGCCCCCCATGATAGCCTGTGTTCCTTCCAAGGAAGGCCTTCGTAGTCGCGGGCCATTACTGACAATCGGGGTAGCCATCAAACTCCGATGAAAAGATAACGAGCGAAGTCTGCCAATAGGGAGAGATGTTCACCAAACCTCCGGCGGGTAGCATCCAAGCCCCATCGAGGTAGGAAAAGCAACACCCCCCACCACGGGTGCCATGCACCCATGTCACATTCTCCGTCTCCTTCGATGGAGGGATCCACGGACGAAGCCATCAGGCGCGTGGTAGAGAAGCGCTTGGAGGAACATGACCGCAAGTTGGAGGAGTTATCCCATCAATTCGCCAACTTTTCAAGCTCAGCCAGCGAGCCAGTGGGCTACGACACCCATCCCCCTTTCTCCCAAGAAATCCAAGGGGAGCCGATTCCGAATCGATTCCGTATGCCGCAGGTGGATCCTTACGATCGGACCACCGAACCCCTGGACCTCCTAGAAAGCTACTGGGCCCTCATGAGGGTCCAGGAGGCTACCGATGCTCTTCTCTGCATTGCTTTTCTTGCAATCTTTGGAAGGCAGCTCGGGTGTGGTTCACCCGCCTGGAGCCGGAGAGCATAAACTCCTTCACCCATTTAGGGCACAAATTTGTGGCTCACTTCGACGCCTGTCGAAAGTTGCCACGAGAGGCAGACAACCTCTTCTCCATCTGGCAGCAGGACCGTGAACCGCTGCGGGACTACGTGGCCCGCCTTCAAGGCTGCTGCATTGGAGATCTGCAACCTTAATGAGCCAGTTGCCATGCTGGCACTGAAGCGAGGGCTCAGGATCTCCTGCCTGACCTACTCGCTCGACAAGAAGCCCCCCAAGACTTATTCCGAGCTCCTCATTCGAGTCCAAAAGTACATCCACACCAAGGAGGCAGATCGTACGAGACGGGAGCTCGATGAAAATCCACCTAAGAAGCCGACCCCCACTGAGATGCCCAGAACCCGGAAGCCAGGACCTCAGGTTCCGAACTCCCAGAGGGGGCTAAGATCAAAAGGCACTCTCATTCCTGAGGAGAGTTACACCCCTCTCCTCGCCCCGAGAATGAAAATCCTCATGGAGATCAAAGGCGAGGACTACCTGAGATGCCCACCTCCGATGAAGTCCTCTACTAGCCATGATAAAATGAAGTACTGTCACTTTCACCATGACCATGGCCACGATACCGAGGAATAATGCAAACCTCAAGTAGGAAATCGAAGAACTCATCAAGAGGGGCTACCTCAAAAGGTTCGTTGGGGGCAGACCTCAGGTGGAATCTCAAGCACTCGTCACTCTTCCGACAGCTCCGATAATCGACAATCTTCTTATCAAGAAGCCGGTGGGTATGATCTCCTGGGGAGCTGCACGCGCACCCAAGAAGGCTCAGGGGGCAAGGGATCCTGAAAATGTACTCCCCTTTATAAGGTAGGGGGAAGATGAGGAAAAAAATGTAAATAATGATGCCATGGTCGTCGAGATGATGATCGCGAAGCATCTTGTAAAACACATCATGGTTGATAGTGGAAGCTCCATAGATGTGCTTTTTTATGATGCCTTCTCCAGGATGGACCTTTCTCTCGATCAACTCAAACCTATGCATACTCCCCTTGTTGGTTTCATAGGTGATTCTGTAAGAGTGGAAGGAGAGATCACTCTCCCGGTTACTACCGGGACCCTACCTCGGCAAAGCACTGTTATGATGACTTTCATGGTTGTTAGGCTTCCTTCTGCCTACAACATGATCCTGGGCCGACCGGGGCTCAACCTGCTTGATGCCGTTGTCTCCACCAAGAGACTGCTTGACAATTCCCCACTCCCTACAGTGTCGGGGAGATGAGGGGGGCATCCCAGCCGGTGTAATACTGCTTCCAAACCCTCCCTGGGGCCAAGGTCCCCGAGGATGATCTCAAGGTAGATGATCTCGACCAAAAGGCCCAAGACCCTAGGGGAGGTCCGGTCGAGTGCCTGCTCTCTTATCTGCTCAGGGATGACCCCACGAAGATGGTGCAGATTGGAGCCCAGCTATCCAAGGAAGAGAGGGCTCAACTATTGGAGTTCCTGCGAGCAAGCACGGATGTATTCACCTGGACATCAGCGAACATGCCAGGTATCTCTCCTGACATCATTACTCACAAACTGAGTGTTGACCCAAAGCACAGGCTAGTTCGACAGAAGAAGAGAAGCTTCGTCCCAGAGAGGCAGGCAGCTATCAAGAAGGAAGTGGACAAACTCCTAGCCACTAGTTTCGTTCGAGAGGTCCAATATTCGAGCTGACTGGCAAACGTAGTGATGGTAAGAAAGAACAATGGCAAATGGAGGATCTGTGTAGACTACACCGACCTCAACAAGGCATGCCCAAAGGATAGCTTCCCTCTACCGAAGATTGACCAGCTGGTGGACACCACCTCTGGCCACAGGCTGCTCTCCTTCATGGATGCATTCTTCGAATACAACCAGATCCGCATGCACCTGAAGGACGAGGAGCACACCGCCTTCATCACTGACCAAGGGACATACTGCTACAGGATGATGCCCTTCGGTCTGAAGAATGCAGGAGCCATGTATCAGCGTCTGGTCAATAAGGTCTTTAAGGACCAAATTGGTTGGAACATGCAAGTGTATGTGGATGACATGCTCGTCATGAGCAAGCCGAGCTCGAGCCATATTGCTGACCTCATTGAATCCTTCCACAATCTGCGATAGCATCAGATGAAGTTGAATCCAGCGAAGTGCACCTTCGGAGTGGCGGCAGGAAAGTTCCTCGACTTCATGGTCATCCAGAGGGGCATTGAAGCAAACCCAGAGAAGGTCCAGGCAATCATCGACATGGAGCACCCGACCTCCAAGAAGCAGGTCAGCGCCTAACGGGGTGTATTGCCACCTTGTGCCAGTTCATTTCAAGGTCGGCTGACCATTGCCTTCCATTCTTCAAGGCGCTGCACAAGATGCACGACTTCACCTGGATGGAGGAGTGCAAGATAGCCTTTGAGGATCTGAAGAAATTCCTTGACTCTCCCCCATTACTCTCCAGGTCGGAAGAGGGGGAGGAGCTCCTGCCCTACCTGATGGTTAGTCCCTGAGCTGTCAGCTCGGTTCTCATTCATGTAGACAAAGACAAATCTCAAAAGCCAGTATTTCACACCAGCAAAATCCTCCGCGATGTGGAGATTAGGTATACTCGCTCCGAGAAACTCATTTTTGCACTAATAATGTCTGCTAAGCATCTCAGGCCCTACATCCAAGCACACCTGATAGTGGTCATGACAGACTAGCCATTGAGGACCATACTCAGCTGCCCCGAGACTTTTGAGAGATTGGCCAAATGGTCCTTGCTGCTCAGCAAGTTCCACATAGTGTACCGGTCGAGGTCCTCGCAGAAGGCCCAAGTCCTAGCTGACTTTGTGGTCGAGTGCACCGAGTTTATCAAGGAGCCAGAGTAGACAATAACGAAGCCCGGACCAGGGGAGGAGCCTTGGATCCTCCACGTGGACAGGGCATCCAATTCTGGCGGGAGCGGGGCAGGCCTCATCCTCACCAACAGCGATGGGGTTGTGACAGAATGCGCCCTCCACTTCAAAATTACCGTGAGAAACAACAAGGCGGAGTACGAAGCACTCCTCATGGGTCTAAGAGTCTCCCACGAGTTGGATGTATAGAATCTGAAAGTCTTCACTGACTCCTAACTAGTTGCCAGACAAGTCCCCGGAGAGTATGAAGCTAGGGACCCCCATATGATGAAGTACCTGGAGCAGTTCTTCTCGAGCACAACAGGCTTCTGGCGCTTCAACATTTTCCACATCCCCCATAGGGAGAATGCACTCACGGATGCACTGTCTAGGCTAACGACCCTGCCAAACTCATCACTGGGATGCGTCTACATCGTGTACCTTGAAAACCCAAGCTACAAAGGCTTAGAAGATGTGCACCAAGTCACCCCTAAGCCGAGCTGGATGGACAGGTATGTCAGGTACATCATCGATGACTCCTTACCCGAGGACCGTGCAGAAGCAGCCCTCATCAAAAAGAAGGTCTCTTGGTTCATTCTGATGGAGGGCCAGCTCTACCACCGATCTTACTCCTACCCACTCCTAAAGTGCCTCAGGCCTACAGAGGCAACCTTCGTGCTCCAGGAGATCCACGAAGGCCCCTGCGGGAACCATGTGAGAGGGAGAATGCTGGCTTATAAAACCCTTCGCTAGGGGTACTTTTGGGAGACCATGAGGGAAGATGCCACCGACTTTGTTAAAAGGTGAGACAAATGCCAGCGTCATGCTCACATACAGCACCAGTCGGCGGCGCCGATCACCTAGCTCTCAGCCCCTTGGCCTTTTTTTCAATGGGGGATGGACATCTTGGGACCATTTTTCCTTGCACTAGGGCAGCGAAGATTCCTGCTGGTGGTGACGACTACTTCATCAAGTGGATCAAGGCAGAGCCACTGGCCCGGATCGTGGAAGCCAATATCCGCCAATTCTTCTGGAAGTCAATCATTTGCCACTTTGGACTCCCCCATTGTATCATCACTGACAACGGGCGACAATTCGACAATCGGGAGTTTGAAGGGTATTGTGCCAAACATGGCATCCAACATCGATTCACCTCAGTAGCTCACCCTCAAACAAACGGGAAAGTTGAGGTGACTAATCAGACCATCTTTCAAGGGCTTAGAACCAGGCTGGACCAAGCCAAGGGCAGGTGGGCAGAAGAACTCCCAAGCATTCTGTGGGCCTACCACATAATGCCCAGCTCTCTGGCCAAGGGATCTTCGAGCCCAGCTCCGAGATGCCAAGGCCTGAGCCCAGCTCTTAAGCAATCCAAGACCGGGGCCCAGCTCTCTGACCAAGGGATCTTCAAGCCAAGCTACTCTCAATTCATCAACATCTTCGAGCCTAGCTCTGAGATGCCAAGACCTAAGCTCAGCACTCAGGCAACCCAAGACCGGGGCCCAGCTCTCCGACCAAGGGATCTTCAAGCCAAGCTGCTCTCAATTCATCAACATCTTCAAGCCCAGCTCCGAGATGCCAAGACCTGAGCTCAGCACTCAGGCAACCCAAGACTGGGGCCCAGGTATTTGGCCAAGGGATCTTCAAGCCAAGCTGCTCTCAATTCATCAACATCTTCGAGCCCATCTCTGAGATGCCAAGGCTTAAGCCCAGCTCTCAGGCAATCCAAGACCGGGGCCCAGCTCTCTAGCCAAGGGAAAAATAGGGAATTGAAGGTTGAGGTGACGAGCACTGAGAGGCACATCAAGGACCTTGAGATGTCCCTGGCTCGGGAGAACAACCAGGTCAAGCATCGGGCTGAGAAGCTCAAGGCTAAAGTGGCCCAAACAGAAGAGCTCAAGGCCGAAGTGGCCCGGACAAAAGATCTCAAGGTCGAAGTGGCCTGAGTGGTGGAACAAGCTCAGTCTCTCTGGGCTTAGCTGGAGGCAGCGCAAGCACAGGCTACCACTGCTGAAAAGAGGGCCACAGGGGCGGTGGCCTTGATGGAGGTCACAAAGAAAGAGGCCATCGAGGTAGTGCCGAACTTCAAGGCCTCGACAAAATACTTTGACGAGATCCAGGAGGTGGCTATGGACTCGTTCCTCAAAGGCTACGAGTTCTGCCAGTCCAGCACGGCATAGCTCTTTCCGGAGCTGAACCTGGAGGTGCTCACCTTCCCAGCTATTCTGTGCGGGGACCGGTTGAGGCCATGGTCGAAGCGGAGGAGGAGCCTATGACCGCCATCGAAGCAGCTCCATCGATGGAGGTCCAAGAGGATGCTATCCTGCCTCAACACTGTCCTGAGAAGGAGCTGGCTGAATAGGAACTTTTCTTTTTTTCTTCTTCTATTTTCTACTTCTTTTTGGACCACCCGGCCTGTTAGGGGTCCTAGGATAGTGTAATCCTTTCTTAACTTTGAATGAAATATCTTTTCATTTAACTGAGCTCACAGAATTCTTTATCTGTTCTCTTTTGTATTCTTGACTGCTTCAACAACCCCTATTCTTTCTCCCTTCTCTTTTCTTCTTTCCTTTCTTTTTTTTTGTTGACTGCCCATGTACAGGTTCTTGTTGTGGTGCCTTGCCTCGAGGTACCAAGTCCTTCGGCCCTTTCTAGCAGAGCTCCGGGTACAGAGGGCAGTTAGGAAGAAAGATCTTGAGTTGTTAAGTTATCCCTACCATGTCGGAAATGAGGTAGCGGGGCTTCATGCATCTCCTTGAAGGAGGCCTGAGTGACCTCAGGTGAAACTATCTCCAAGTGCCTGGAATGCAACCGAGCTAGGAGGCTAAACTCGAGGAATCCGTAAGGTGCCCCCACCAGGCTGGGACCTGGATAGACAGAGTATGGGGCTTCTGGAGTTTCCCGGCTTCAAGGTGCGGTGCTTTAGGAGTTTCCCGACTTGAGGTGCGAGGCTTCAGAAGTTTCTTGGTTTGAGGTGTGAGGCTTTAGGAGTTTCCTGACCTAAGGTGAGGAGCTTCTGGAGTTTCCTATCTTAAGGTACGGGGCTTCTAGAGTTTCTTGGCTTGAGGTACGGGGCTTCTGGAGTTCCCCGGCTTTGAGGTGCGGGGCTTCTGGAGTTTCCTGGCTTTAAGGTGTAGGGCTTCATGAGTTTCCCGACTTGAGGTGCAAGGCTTCAAGAGTTTCCTGGCTTGACCTACCAGACCTGGGGTCGGACAGTAATATTGCTGCAAGGCAAAGACAGTTCGTACCAAAGGGAATTCTTTTATTAATGGGAGGAAGCCTTACATCATTGATAGTACATCCTCAAATTATTGGCATTCCAAGTTCGTGGGAAGCGGGAGCCATCGAGCTCGGCAAGGTAGTAAGCTCCATGGAGGAGAGCCTCGACCACCTTGTAGGGGCCTTCCCAGTTCGGGAAGAGTTTGCCACACTCCCGAGGTTGAGAGGCTTCAGCCCGTAGCAGCACCAAATCGCCAGGGCGAAAGATCTTTGGCCTTACCCGCTTGTTGTAGTACCGGGCTACCCACTATCGGTAGGCCACCATCCAGAGTCGAGCTTTGTCTCTCGTTTCCTCAAGGAGGTCTAAGTTGAGTAGAAGGAGAACCATGTTTTCAGCTTCATCATATTGCTCCACTCGTAGCATGCGCATACCAAGCTTCACTGGGACTACGGCTTCGGTGCCAAAGATGAGGTTGAAAGGCATCTCATCCCAATGGTCTACAACATTCAAAATCAAGGGAAGGCAGCTGAAGTCTCTATAAATAAAGTATGAGAACATCCTTGAAGAGGCTAATAAATTATTGAGCATTTATTGAACACTTATTGAAGTGAAGAGAGAGAGCACTAGAGCTTTAAAGTCTGTCTTCAAGCCTACAACAACTCTTACCAGAAGCTTGAAGCACCTTTTGAGGAAAGCAAGGAAGCCATTGAAGTGCATTGAAGAGCATTTAGTGGATCTTCACTCGAGCTGCATTGGCAACCACCCAGATAACATAGTTTGTCTTTATTGTTGCTTTTTTTCATTCTATCATTTAGAATATCTGGGTTATTGGTGAGCCCGGTTGTAAAAACCAAATAGGTTTCTTTGGTGAGCCTTTAAAAACTAGAGTGTAGAGGTTTCTTTGGTGAGCCTATCTAAAAACCAAAGTGTAGAGGTTTTAGGTGATCCTGTAAAAACCTAGCTTAGGTTTCTTTGGTGAGCCCGGTTTCAAAAACCAAAGTATAGAGGTTGGGATTGTGAGCCTGTAAAACAATCTGACTATATTCCGGTTTGGGGGATATAGTAAAAATCCTGAGTGGTGAACTTGGGTAGTGGACGTAGGAGCTGGGTTGCTCTGAACCACTATAAACCTACTTTATTTGTGTTGTGTTTGTTTTATCTTTTAGCTTCTGCATTCTTATTCTGACTAACACAGCACCTAACCACTAAAAGGAATTACTTATGTACATACTTATAAAAAATTTATAATTCCCAATTCACCCCCCTCTTGGGCTAAGCCACCTGGGCAACAGCTGGTATCAGAGCAGTGTCTCTGATTACTTGAGTTAAGATTGATAGTTCATCCCATGAGTACATCCTTGGCCGAGGGCCAATCAACAAATAGACCTCCACTATTCATAGGTACTAATTATTCATATTGGAAAGCACGAATGAAAATTTATATACAAGCTATAGATTTTCAATTATGGAAGGTCATCTTGAAAGGGCCACACATTCCCACAATTAAAGTTGATGGCATGGACATCCCTAAGCCTGAAGAGGACTGGGATGATCATGACATGAAGATGGAAGAATTGAATGCCAAAGCAATGAACTTATTATATTGTGCTTTGGATGCAAATGAGTTTAACCGAATTTCCACTTGCTCTTTAGCAAATGAAATCTGGGATAAACTCGAAGTGACCCATAAGGAAACTTCCCAAGTGAAAACCTCCAAGATAAATCTTTTAGTTCATAATTATGAATTATTCAAAATGGAACCTTCTGAAATAATATCTGCCATGTTCTCTAGATTTATAGATATTATTAACGGTTTAAAGAGTCTTGGCAGGGTATACTCTAATGCAGATCTAGTTTAGAAGATCCTTCATTCTTTGCCCGACAAGTGGGATCCCAAGGTGACTGTGATCCAGGAAGCCAAAGATCCAAACACATTGCTGCTGGATGAACTGTTGGGATCACTCATCACCCACGAGCTGACAATGCAACACAGAACGGAAGATGAGCAGAAGAAAAAGAAGATAATAGCCTTCAAAGCTGCTTCCGATTCAAAGAGGAATGATGAAGAATCTGAAGAAGAAAACACCTCCTCCAATGACGATCTAGAAGACGAAGACATCGCTATGGTTGTGAGGAGATTCAGGAAATTTATGGGAAGAAAGAAAGGAAGGTACAACCAAAAATTTTATAGGAAGGATTATGGAAAGGAAAAGGAAAAGGATAGAGAGAAAGACAAAGAGGTAGTCCCCACATGCTACGAATGCAAGAAGCCGGGGCACATACGTCCAGACTGTCCATTGTTGAAGAAATCCTTCAGACAAAAGAAGAAAAAGAAAGCCATGGTTGCCACATGGTCCGACAGTGAAGACTCATCATCATCTGAAGAAGAAGAGACCACCAAGACTGCAAATCTTTGCTTAATGGGTCTCGAAGATGAGGTAACATCCCCTAACAATTGCACTGAATTTACTTTCGATGAATTAAATTATGCTTTTCATGACTTACTTTTTGAATTTAAGAAAGCTGGAGTAAAGATAAAATTATTGAAAAATATGAATGATTATTTACTCAAACAAAAGGATGAAATATCAGAAAAGAACATTTTATTACAAAAGAAATTGCATGACTTTTCTGAAAAATTTGAAAAACTAAAAAATGAAAATCTTTCATATGAAAAGAAAAACAATGATTTACTTGCTGAAAATAATGAATTAAAAAAGGAGGTTACAAAACTCAAGCCTTTGGTTGAAAAACTCACTTTATCTTCAAATAAGCTTAAGCTAATTTTAAAAGAACAACGAATTTCTGGAAATAAAGCTAGAATTGGTTTCAACACTTCTTTTGTAAATGAAATTTTAGCAACGACTTTTGTGAAATCCAAAACACCTGCTCAAAATATTTTATCTCAAAAAGGTTTAGCTACACCAAAAATTGTTTCTACTTCAAAGTCTTTATCATATGTTCCTAAGAATTTGAGCAAAAATGCATACATTCCAAAAGGTTCAAAATTTGCATCAAGTGCATCAACTTTTAGAACTTCAAATTCTATTTTCATTAAAAATTCTAAAGTTGTTTGCTATGCTTGTAAAAGAATAGGACATAAAGCTTTCGAATGCAATAATCTTCGAAATGTCCATAAAAAGGTAAAAAAGATTTGGGTTCCCAAAGGAACCACCTCTGCTGACTTGCAAGGATCAAAGGTAGCTTGGGTACCTAAAAGAATTCATTAACTATTTTGCAGGAATGTCTTGCAGCCCAAAATTGAAGAAAAGGTGGTACTTGGATAGCGGCTGCTCAAGACATATGACGGGTGACAAAGACCAATTCATCACCCTTGAAATGAAAGAAGGATGTATGGTCCACCTTTGGAGATAATGGCAAAGGGAGAATAATTGGCATTGGTAAGATCAAAATAACTTCCTTTACTTTTATTGAAAATGTTTTGCTAGTAGACAAATTGAAGCATAATCTCTTAAGTATAAGTCAATTATGCGATAAAGGCTTCAAGGTTATCTTTGAGTCTTCTATGTGCATAGTAACTAACTCTTTAGATTCTAGCAATAAATTTATTGGATATAGACTCGGGAATATCTATGTGGTAGATCTCAATGATCTTGCCATGTCTAGTAGCCCTAGTCTAGTTGCAATGAATGCTAAGACCAAAGAGTCTGGTTTACTATGGCATAGATGATTAGGTCATGCTAGCATGCATACAATTGCCAAATTAATTTCTAAAGATCATGTTAGAGGCATGCCTAAGTTTAAAGTTGATTTAAATCATGTTTGTGATACATGCCAAATGGGTAAACAAACTAGGGGGAGTTTTAAATCAAAGAATATAGTTACAACAACAAGACCTCTTGAACTACTTCACATGGATCTTTTCGGACCTACTAGGACACAAGCCTAGGAGGGATGAAATATACTCTTGTGATAGTAGATGATTTTTTGAGATTTACGTGGGTTTTGTTCATTGCTTCGAAAGATCAAACTTTTCATGTTTTCAGAAAATTTTATAAAAAGGTTGCAAACTAAAAGAGCTTATCTTTGATTTCAATTAGAAGTGATCATGAAAATGAATTTGAAAATCAATTTTTCGAAGATTATTATACTGAATTTGGCATTGATCACAACTTCTCCACTCCTAGAACACCTCAACAGAATGGTGTTGTAGAGAGGAAAAATAAAATATTGGAAGAAATGGCTTGCACAATGTTGTGTGAAGGCAATCTTCCAAAGTACTTTTGGGCAGAAGCGGTGAACACTGCATGTTATATTTTAAACTGCATTTTGATCCATCCTATCTTAAAGAAAACCCCTTGTGAGCTTTGGAATGACAAAAAATCTAATATTAGTTATTTTCATGTGTTTAGTTGTAAATGCTTTGTGCATAACAATGGAAAAGATAATTTAGGAAAATTTGATTCTAAAGCTGATGATGCAATTTTCCTAGGTTATTCATTACATAGCAAAGCATATAGGGTTTTTAATAAAAGGACTCTTACTATTGAAGAGTCAATTCATGTTGTATTTATTGAAACTAACCCTACACCTTCTAGAGAAGAAGAGTGCATAGATAATGATGTAGGTATATTGCAAAAAGGAATGGATGACTTGAGCATTCAAGACAAAGACACTCAAGGTGGAGAAGAAATGGTAAGTAAGGATCACACTGATCTATCGAGGGATTGGAGGTATGTTACATCTCACCCTAAAGAATTAATAATAGGAGATCCTTTACATAGTGTTAGGACTAGGGCTGCACATAAGGATGCACATGATTACCTAGCCTTTGTATCGCAAATAGAACCCCATAGCTTAGAAGAGGCTGAGACTGACCCAAACTGGATGATGGCAATGCATGAAGAATTAAACCAGTTTGAAAGAAATAAGGTACGGACACTTGTAGATAGACCTTCAGACCATCCAATTCTAGGAACTAAATGGGTCTATAGGAATAAATTAGATGAGCAAGGAAACATTATAAGGAACAAAGCTAGATTAGTGGCTAAGGGATATAACCAAGAAGAAGGTATTGATTTTGATGAAACCTATGCACCCGTAGCAAGACTAGAAGCCATTAGATTACTACTTGCATTTGCTTGCTACATGAACTTCAAACTCTTTCAAATGGATGTAAAAAGTGCATTTCTTAATGATTTTATCTCTGAACAAGTTTTTATGGAACAACCACCAGGTTTTGAAAATCACACTTTTCCAAACCATGTATTCAAATTAAACAAACCATTGTATGGTTTGAAACAAACACCTAGAGCCTGGTATGATAGACTTAGCACTTTCTTAATTAAAAATAATTTTTCAAGAGGAAATGTAGACAAACTTTATTTATCAAAAAGAAGAATGATGATATCTTAGTTATACAAATATATGTGGACGACATCATTTTTGGTGCAACTAACGAATCTCTATGTAAAGAATTTGCTAAGCTTATGCAGGGAGAATTTGAAATAAGCTTAATGGGTGAGCTGAACTACTTCCTTGGACTTCAAGTAAAACAAACGAAGGAAGGCATCTTCATCAACCTATCCAAATACATCAAGGAAATCATCAAAAAGTTTGGTATGGAGAGTAGCAAATCAATGAGCACACCTATAAGCCCAGCTTGCAGACTGGATAAAGATGAAAATGGATCCAATGTTGACCAAAAGCTATATAGAGGTATGATCGGATCCTTATTGTATTTAACTGTAAGTAGACCTGACATATTATATAGTGTATATGTATGTGCTAGATTTTAGTCGTCACCAAAAGAAACACATATGCTTGCTGTAAAAAAAATAATTAAATATTTGAAAGGAACAAGTAATCTAAGAATTTGGTATTCTAAACATTCTACTTTGAATTTGATTGGATTCTTTGATGCTGATTATGTTGGTTGTAAAATAGATAGAAAAGTACTAGCGGTACATGCCAATTTCTAGGGTTGAATTTAATTTCATGGCACTGTAAGAAGCAAAACTCCGTAGCCTTGTCCATAGCTGAGGCTGAGTACATGGCTGCCGGTAGTTGTTGTGCTCAAGTGTTATGGATTAAACAACAACTAAAAGACTTTGGTGTATAACAATCTAAAATTCCAATTAAATGTGATAACACAAGTGCTATCAATTTGACAAAGAATCCAATTCAATACTCTAGAACCAAGCACATTGAAATTAGACGTCATTTTATTAGAGATCATATTTCAAATGATAATATTGTGCTTGACTTTGTGCCTACTTAAGATCAACTAGCTGACATATTTACCAAGCCACTCTATCAAGATAGATTTGAGCTGATTAGGAGTGAATTAGGACTGTGTGATCCCTTCTAGATTTTCTAACCTAATTCCTTCAATTCTAAGGAAATTTCATCTAGAAAACCTCCTCAATTTATTCTATTTTATTAAGCCTTAATTTATGTTGAAATTCTATTCAAAGTCCTTCTGAATTTTTGTTCAATGTTTATTTTCAAAACTTTACTTTTTCTGTTCGAGTCGACTGGATCTCAATCCGAGTCGACTGGATTTCTCTGATAGTTTTGAACTTGTTCTGGCCTAGCCGACTCGAACAGTTTCGAGTCGATTGGATTTTCTAATGGTTTTAGAAAAGCTTTGGCCGAGCTGACTCGAGCCTTTTTAGGTCTACTCGAATCGACTGGAATTTCGCACCGAAGCATTTTGCTTAGGGTTATAAACTCTTCTTCAAACCATTTAGCTTCTATGTTATCTTCTCTAACGATTCACTCATCTCCAAAACCTACTCCAAAGACTCCCTTCTCCCTTCCAAGCACTCCATTTTCTTGTTCTTCCGTCTTTCCTAACTATGGCACCCAAACATGCGATAGGTAAACGTTCCATTAGGGTTGCTCCATCAGTTGAAAAAGAAAGAAGGTCCAAGAGATGGCAAGAAGAGCCAAGCAGTGAAGAAATTGCAGAGGAAGCCACAGGAGAAGCTGCTACAGCTCCTAGCCAAGTGCCCTCAATGTCTACGCGTCCGGTAACCTCCAGTCGCCGAATTAATTTTGAGTTTATTAAGGGCATTGGGTTAAAAATAGGAGATTTAATTGAAGACCAAGGGTGGAGAAAATTTTGTTCATTGAATGAGAAGACCTATCCCTCTTTGGTTAGAAGTTTTAATGAGAACTTAAGATTGGGAACTAATCATGTGGAATCCACTGTTAAAGGAAAGAGGGTCATTATCAATGAGGAATCTTTACATGAATTATTGGATATTCCTTTTGAAGGACTGAAATTTTTAGTAATTGACAATAGAGAGAAGACTCTAAAAACAATTCTGAACAAAGAAGATGTTGGAGGAATTGGCACTATTTTTGCTAACACCCTATCACTGGAAATAAGACTACTTCACAACTTTATTTGTAGAATTTTCCTGCAAAGAACCGGTAGGTTCGATTGGGTGAGTGAAAAGGATCTATGTCTCATGGAGCACATTCTAGAGAGAACTCCTATCAATCTGTCATATATTATAATCATGCAAATGAAGGAGACCGTAAGAAAAGCTAAATCCTGTCTGCCCTATGGAATGATGCTTACTTTATTGTTTAAATCTTATAGAGTCAATTTGGATGGTGAAGATGGATTAGAATTGCATCACACTGATATCTACACTTCTAAAACTCTTGAGAGGATGGGATATTTCCATGTGGAAGGAGTGTGGAGAAAGAAAGGCACAAATGTAAGGGCCATTGGCAGTTCCAGTAGTAGTGAAGAAGAAGAAGAGGAAGAAAATGTAGAAGCTGCTGGAACTTCTTCTACACCAGTACCGGAGCCTGAGACATTTGTATCTGAGCCTGCTGCTGTTACTGAGGAGACTAGAGCACCTTCACCTATGTTTGATATGCCTGTAGCAGAGTTTGATTTACCTGCACCGGAGTTTGACCTGCCTACAGCTGATATTCCTTTACCTGATTACCCTACTGTAGCTCCACAACCTCCAATTGTTCATGTTCAGATTGAAGAGCAGTTGAAAAACTTAATAGATTCACTGACAGGTATAGTAACTTTGTTGTTTAGTGATTTGAAACAGTTAGTGGACAACAGATTGGACAGATTAGAAGAGCATGTGTCAAGTCTACAAGGAAAGGTTGAAGCTATAGAAGCTTCAAGGTCTGCACCTCATATAGATCTTCAACCAATTCTGAATTGTATCTCTTCAAGTTCTGAAACAATTTTGAAGTCTGTGGATGCCACTTTGAATGAATATCAAACTGAATTGAAAGAGCTTAGAGGCAAAGTGGGAACTATTGTAGATACAAGAGGTATGGCAGAGGATTACACTAGAGGCATTGGGATCATAAGATCGGAGCTTGGTAGACTTCGAGGATCAGCTGAAGCATTCTCCAATGTCCAAGCAGCTAAGCTTGTATCTATGCAGAAAGAAATAGGTGAAATGAAGGAGGCAGTAAATAAAGTGCCAGTTAGCCTTAAGGACTTGGAGCAACAGATGGGAGCAATTTGGATGGAAATGGTATCTCTCTATGGCACTATCAGATCTTTGGAAGTCACAGCTAGGACAAGACCATTGTATGATCCATCCCCCATTTCCACTAGGGCTCCTAGTACCTCTGTTCACCCTAGGGCTCCTCCTCCTCATGCTTCATCTAGTCGATCACCTAGACCCACTTCTTGGCAAGGTGTCAATGTTCCTAGAGATGATTCTGATTAGACAGTTTGTAGTTTCAGTACCTTTTGAATTTTTTTTTGAAACTTTTGTAATGGTTGATGTACTGAATACCTTTTTGATAGAAATGATATGAACATCATTTTTAATCACTGTGTAATGTGTGTATATTTGTATTATCTTATTTACATCTCTAATTATTTAAATAGAATTCTCTCTCTAAGGTGAGAAAGTGAAATTATCTCAAACAAATCTTGAAATTTTCTTAATCTATTTAAAATTCTAAGCTTACCTGTTTAACCTTTTTGAGTTGTTGACAAAAAGGGGGAGAATCATAGAGTGCATGAAAGAATACATGAAAGAAAAAGCTTAATGAATTGCAATTGAAATTCTAAAGTAATGTAGACAGGGAGAGTTTTTAAGGCATTTCTGAATGATCTCTTGCATATTATTCTGATAAAATGTTCAAATGAATGTTAAAGGGGGAGAAACTTAGAAAAAATTTATATTGTCTAGAAATCTAATAAACAGGGGGAGATATACATGTTTAATTTACATACTTCAATGATTACTATGATGCTCTCAACTTATTATATCTATCAGTCGATACTTAATGCTGCTTGATACATACAAGCAATCAATCTCTGATATTTACAGTTTATGAATTTAATTTTGTGCATAACTGTATGGCACATACTGATATACATTTGAGATTACAGTTGATTTTATGAATTCTCAAACAAATGTAAATGCTTACATACTTGTAAATAGATTAGTTCTTTTCATGCCCAGTGTTTTGTCATCATCAAAAAGGGGAAGATTGTTGACTCCTAAAGTGATTTTGATGATAACAAAACATTGGAGCATACATTTGGTTATCTAACAACTCTTCAAATGATTGACAAGTTTTTGTAGGACAACTACATTGACACACTTTTTAATCCCTACGATCTTTAATGTTTTGTGTTGAGTTGTAAAGTATTTAGAATCTTGTAAAGAAGAACCCTACAAAATTTTTCTATTAAAATCAAGTTTAAGGGTTACTTCTAGTAGTCCTTCTTGCTTCAAGTTTTCTTGAATTTATTGTAAGTAGTTTTTGAAGAGATCTTTAAAGCATGGGACAAGTGTTCTGGAAGTTTGAAGTTGATCAGGCTGAAGAACCACCTTCGAGCTGACTGGAAGGACAACCCAGCCAACTCTGGCACTGGCACTGAAGACAAGTTCTCTGGCACACAGATCCAGCCGACTGGCACCAAGACCCAGCCGACTCGTCCAGAACATGGTTGAGAACGTTCTGAGATTCTCAGGAATCCGAGCCGATTGGAATTAGATCCAACCAACTCATCCAGAACTCAGTTGAGAATGGTCTAAGAGCCTCTGAGATTCTAGCCGACTGGAATTCAGCCCAGCCGACCCGTCTAGAGTGAGGTATTTTCTCAACTGTGGAAGCTAGCCGACTGGCACTTAGCCCAATCGACCCGAACTTCATCCGAGCCGACTCGAAGTTTGTCCGAGCCGACTGGAATGACGGGGTCACCTCCAACGGCTAGTTCCAGTTCTCAATTTTTGAATTCTAAAAGTGCTCCAACGGTAACCTGTCACCTTCCAACGGTCTACAATATTCAAAATCAAGGGAAGGCAGCTGAAGTCTCTATAAATAAGGTATGAGAACATCCTTGAAGAGGCTAATGAATTATTGAGCATTTATTGAACACTTATTGAAGTGAAGAGAGAGAGAACTGGAGCTTTAAAGTCTATCTTCAAGCCTGCAACAACTCTTACCAGAAGCTTGAAGCACCTTTTGAGGAAAGCAAGGAAGCCATTGAAGTGCATTGAAGAGCATTCAGTGGATCTTCACTCGAGCTACATTGGCAACCACCCAGACAACAGAGTTTGTCTTTATTGTTGCTTTTTTTCATTCTATCATTTAGAATATCTGGGTTATTGGTGAGCCCGGTTATAAAAACCAAATAGGTTTCTTTGGTGAGCCTTTAAAAACCAGAGTGTAGAGGTTTCTTTGGTGAGCCTATCTAAAAACCAAAGTATAGAGGTTTTAGGTGACCTGTAAAAACCTAGCTTGGGTTTCTTTGGTGAGCCCGATTTCAAAAACCAAAGTATAAAGGTTGGGATTGTGAGCCTGTAAAATAATCTGACTGTATTTCGGTTTGGGGGATATAGTGAAAATCCCGAGTGGTGAACTTGGATAGTGGACGTAGGAGCAGGGTTGCTCCAAACCACTATAAACCTGCTTTATTTGTGTTGTGTTTGTTTTATCTTTTAGCTTCTGCATTCTTACTCTGACTAACACAGCACCTAACCACTAAAAGGAATTACTTGTGCACATACTTGCAAAAATTTTGTAATTCCCAATTCACCCCCCTCTTGGGACTAAGCCACCTAGGCAACAGGCTGAGAGCTGGGAGAGTGGTGCCGTCGATTGATGCTGTATGCGGCCATGGCACTGGCAATGATTGCACTTCCTTAAGAAGTCGGCAGCATCCTCCCTCATAGTCTCCCAGTAATATCCCTGATGGAGAGCCTTGTATGCTAGCATCCTGCCCTCCACATGATTCCCGTAGAGGCCTTCGTGTATCTCTTGGAGCACAAAGGCCGCCTCCGTGGGTCTCAGGCACTTCAGGAGTGGATAAGAGTAGAATCTGCGATAGAGTTGCCCATCCATCAAGATGAAGTGCGTAGCCTTCTTCTTGACGAGGCCAGCCTCCACATGGTCTTCTGGCAGGATGCCATTGATGATGTACCTGATGTACCGTCCATCTAGTTGGGCTTCAGGGTGACCTGCTAGACCTCTCAGGGAGCCTTATAGCTTGGAGTTTCTAAGTATTCAATGTGGGCATGCCCTGTGATGAGTTTGGTAGGGTCACAAGCCTTGAAAGGGCATCGGCATGAGCATTCTCTCCATGAGGTATATGGGAGATGCTGAAGCACCGAATGCCCGTCGTGCTCGAGCATACCTGTTTTAAGTACTTCATCATCTGGGGATCTCTCATCTCGAACTCTCTTGAGACCTGTCTGACCACCAGCTAGGAGTTGGTGAAGACCTTCAAGTTGGGTACACCCAGCTCATGGGAGACCCTCAGTAATGTGAGGAGTGCCTCATAATCTGGCTGGTTGTTGGTTGCTGCAAACCTGAAGCTTAGCGCGCACTCAGCCACAGCACCATCATCATTGGCAAGGATGAGGCCTTCTCTGCTCCCTCCCGAGTTGGATGCGCCATGCATGTGGAGGACCCAGACCTCCTCCTTGGTTTCGGGCTCCATCTGGCGCTCCAGGGTGGTCTCTTCCGGCTCCTCACCCATGGCCGCACACTTGACCAGAAAGTCAGCCAACACCTGGGCCTTTCGAGATGATCTCGATTGGTACGCGATGTCGAACGCACTAAGTATCAGAGCCCACTTGGCCAAACATCCGGAAGTATTAGGGTGGCTGAGTATGGCCCTCAATGGTTGGTTCATCAGGACCACAATTGGATGTGCTTGGAAGTAAGGCCTGAGTCACTAAGCAGATATTATAAGGGCAAAAATTAACTTCTCAGAGCGGGTGTACCTGATCTCCACATCTCAGAAGAGTTTGCTAACATTATACATCAATTTTTGAGCTCCATCCTCGTCTGTACGAACAAGGACTGAATTGATGGCCCCTGGGATAATCGTCAAGTACAACAAGAGTTCCTCTTCATCTTCTAGCCTAGAGAGCAGCGGTGGTGATGCCAAGAACTTCTTCAGCTCCTCAGAGGCTTCCATGCACTCTTTTGTCCAGGTGAAGTCGTGCACTTTGCATAGCACCTTGAAGAAAGGCAAGCAACTGTCAGCAAATCATGAGATGAATCGGCTTAGGGCAATGATCCGGCTCGTGAGGTCCTGGACCTGCTTTTTCGAGGTGGGGTGCTCTATGTTGATAATTACCTGAACCTTCTCAGGGTTGGCTTCTATTCCTTTCTGGGTGACCATGAAGCCCAGGAACTTCCCTATCACCATGCCGAAAGTGTACTTTGCTGGATTCAGCTTCATCTGGTACAGGCAAAGGTTCTAGAAGGCCTCCACCAAGTCAGCGATGTGGTCTAACCTCAGTTTGCTCATGATGAGCATGTCGTCCACATAAACTTGCATGTTCTGGCCAATCTGGTCCTTAAAGACTTGATTAATCAGCCATTGGTATGTGGCACCAGCGTTCTTTAGCTCGAAAGGCATCATCCAGTAGTAGTACATTCCTCGATCCATGATGAAGGCAATATGCTCCTCGTCCTTTGGATGGATCCAGATCTGATTGTACTTGGAGAATGCATCCATGAAGGAGAGTAAGCAGTGCCCTGAGTTGGCATCTACCAATTGGTCGATCTTCAATAATGGAAAGCTATCCTTCGGGTATGCTCAGTTGAGGTCGGTGTAGTCCATGCAGATCCTCTACTTCCATTGTTCTTCTTGACCATGACCACGTTTGCTAGCCAGCTAGGATACTGCACTTCGTGAACAAAGCTGGCTGTGAGGAGCTTCTCCACCTCCTCGTTAATCGCCCGTTGCCTCTCCAGGGTGAAGCATCTCTTCTTCTACCGGATTGGGTGGTACTTCGGGTTGATGCTCAACTTATGAGTGATGATGTCAGGGAGAATCCCAGGCATGTCTACCGCTGTCCAAGCAAACACATCCATATTCACCTGGACGAAACCCAGCAAGTGCATCCATTCCTCTTCATGCAGCTGTGCCCTAATCTATACTGTCTTTGTTAAGTCTACTCCGAGTGGATATGTCAACAGGCGCTTAACTGGGCCACTCCTAGGATCCTGCACCCTTTGGTCGAGGTCGTCAATGCTGGGGTCCTCCTCGGAACTTCTAGCCCCTGGGATAGCTTGAAGACAATGTTGAATCGGTTAAGGTGCCCCCCTCATTTCCCCTATGCCATAAGGAGTGGAAAACTGCACCAATAGTTTCCTGGTGGAGATGACCGCATCGAGCAGATTGAGCCCGGGGTGGCCAAGGATCATGTTATAGGCCAAAGGAAGCCTAACAATCATGAAGGTCATCATGACAGTGCTCTGTCGAGGTGGTGACCCAATAGTAATGGGGAGAGTGATCTACCCTTCAACTCCCATAGAGTCCCCAGTAAAATCAACAAGGGGAGTGTGAACAGGCCTTAATTGAGCCGAGGATAGATTCATCTCGGAGAAAGCATCGTAAAAAAGGATATCAGTCGAACTTCTATTATCGACCATAATCTATTTTATAGGATGCATGTCAATCGTCATCTCGACAACCTCGGCATCATTATTTATATTTTGATTTTCAGGTCCCTCCTCCCTCATAAAGGGGAGTACATTTTCCAAACTCTTTCCATCTTGGGCCCTCTTAAGGGTGCGTTCTATTCCCTAACATATCATACCCATGGCTGCTCGTGGGTTGATTGTCGACTACAAGGATAGGGGGAAGAGCAGCGCTTGAGATTCCGCTGGGGTCTTGCCCCCCATAAATTTTTCGAGGTAGCCCTTCCTTATCAGGTCTTCAATTTCTCTCTTGAGGTGGGGCACTCCTCGGTGTCATGGCCATGGTGGAACTGGCAATACTTTGTCTTGTCATGACCATTAGATGGCCTCAACGGGGGAGGGTGATGCAAGTAACGCTCACCCTTGATCTCCATGAGGATCTTCGACCTCGGGGCGAGGAGCGATGTGTATCTTTCTTCTGGAATGGGACTGTTCTTTGGCTTCAACCCTGATCGGAAGTTTGGGGTGGCTGGTCCGAGCTTCCGCATCCTAGACATCTCCCCTGGAGGTTGCTTCTTCAGTGGCTTCCCATCCAGCTCCCTCCTAGTACGATCCGCCTCCTTGGCATGGATGTACTTGTGAATGCGAAGGAGGAGGTCGAAGTATGTCTTTGGCATCTAGGGAGTAGGTAAGATGGGAGATCCTGAGTCCCCTCTTTAATGCCAGCATGGTGACTGGTTCATCCAAGTTATAGATTTCCAGTACGGCAACTTTGAAGCGGGTCACACAGTCTCGCAAGGGTTCGTGGTCCTATTGCCTGATGGAGAAGAGACGTCTATTTCTCGTGGCACCTTCCGGTAGGCGTCTAAGTGAGCCATAAACTTTTTTTCTAGCTATGCAATGGAGTTGATGTTTTCAAGCTTGAGACGGATAAACCAGACTCGAGCTGCCTTTCGAAGAGTGGCTGAGAAGGTGGTGCAAAAGAGAGCGTCAATCGCCCCTTGGATCTTCATGAGAGCCTTGTAGCTCTCAAGGTCCACGGGGATGGTGGTACCATCATAGGGATCTACTTGCGGCATGCAGAACCGGCTTGGGATCGTCTCCTCTTGGATTTCTTGGAAGAAAGGAGGATGGGCGTCATGGCCCGCAAGCTCATGGGAGGAGTCCTGCAAGTTCGCAAACTGGCGAGATAGTTCCGCCAGCTTACGCTCCTGCTCCTCCAAGTGCTTTTTGTCTATGCGCCTAATGGCCTCATCGGTGGAGCCTTCCGTCGAGACCGATGGAGGAGATGAAGATGATAGCTGAGGGGGGTCTCAACGGGGGGCCTTGCCTCGATGGCCTCGACTGTGCTTAGTAGCAGCCTGATCAAGGGCCAAAGACCAACTCTCCTGGTCAACTGACCCGGTCTACTATCTCTTTGCCGGGGTCTGGTGTCTTCCCTAGGGGTCTGTCATGGCCCGCGATAGTGACAGCCTTCCTTGGAAGGAATGCAGGCTATCGCGGGGTGCAGTGGCTTGGGCCACAGGGGTCCCTGGCTGTTGGTGGGTGGCCAGGGATAGGTGTTGATGCTGTAACTATCGCACCACCACAGTCAGAACCTGCATCTACTGGGTGAGCATGGCCAACTAGACATCCATCGGAGGCTATTACGGTGGAGCGGGGAGCTCCCTTTCTGGACTATGCGAGCCCCCGTGAGAAAGGGGGTCTCCTATATGGCTGGTGGAGACCTCTCGCATGCATTTCATCACCATGTTTCGGGTGGAGTTGCATGTGTGGGGAATGGCCTGGATCAAACTATGTCTTGCCCCCCTTCCTGGTGCGCCAATCTGTTGCCGCCTACACCACCATGGCCTGTAGCTTGGGGATGATCTCGGATGCTGACCTCGTCACTCGAAAATCAACTCACGTGCTCGAACATGCAAAAAAAAGGAGACCTGAGCTGGGGATCCCAGTGGGGGCACTCCGACGATCAAGTCAGTGGCAATCTAGGAGAACAAATCCTTTCCTATGGGCCCTTTTGGTCGGACTCCATGCTTGGAGGATGAAATTTTGCTTTAGAAAGAAAGTGGAGTAAGAGTGGCATCGGTGGAGGAGAGCACGAGCTGTGATGGCTATGTCCATTGAGACTCTTCCTACGAGTACTCCGGTAGCCTCAGAGTGCTCAACCCCTCGCTTGCTCTCCCGTTTGCTTGCCTTTGTTTGCTTACCTCCTTCGAAGACCCCCTGAACCTTCTTTTAGGCCATGGGCCCTTCCAGCAACCTACCTCGGGTTCCTACCCCTCTGCAGGCATCGGAAGGTCAATGTTCGGCAACGCTCCATGCTGTGCACCCAGGTGCCTTCCCCTTTCGTGATAGGAAGTTATGCCGCAGGCTCTGACCTCCCATCTGGTTGCTCTACTTTAGAAAATTTGGTAGGGCCTCGATTAGGGAGAGGTCGCCCCCCTAATTTGAATCTTCTGGGGTAATTTTCTCTTTTGGGTGGTGCAAATGGTCGGCTGGGAAGTGCAATGCCTTGGCCAGGGTGCCCTTTCCTATCAAGTGTAAGTAGTAGTGGGAGTAATCATGGCATCCTGGGGGGTGCCCCTCTGTGGTCCTTGAGCGGTAGTCCGTTGTCCATGGGAGGTGGCACTGTCCCCTTCCTCCTGCTTTTGAACCTCCCGAAGTGCCGTGGGCTTTGGCCATGGGGGTGGCTTCCAGCTACTGGACCTCTCGTCTGAAGAGAGCTTGGTCCGAGGAGAAGGAGCTCGACTTCGATCGAGACTGGCTCGACCTTGTGGGAGCCTCCTGGTGAAGGAGCTCGAAGGGAGCAGGAGCTTGACTTCGACCGAGGTGGGCTAGACCTCGAGGGAGTTGCTCGGCGAAGGAGCTCGAAGAGAGCGGGAGCTCGAAGAGAGTGGGAGCTCGAAGAGAGCGGGAGCTCGACTTCGGTCGAGGTGGGATTAACCTTGAGGGAGCCGCCTAGTGAAGGAGCTCGAAAAGAGCGGGAGCTCGATTTCGACCGATGTGGGCTCGACCTCGAGGGAGCTGCCCAGTGAAGGAGCTCAAAGAGAGCGGGAGCTCGACTTTGGTCGATGTGTGCTCAACCTCGAGGGAGTCGCCCGATGAAGGAGCTCGAAGAGAGCAGGAGCTCGACTTCTACTGAGGTGGGCTCGACCTTGAGGGACATGCCCGGCAAAGGTGCTCGAAGAGAGTGGGAGCTCGACTTTGGCCGGGATGGACTCCATCTTGAGGGAGCCGCCTGGCGAAGGAGCTTGAAGAGAGGTCTGACATGGCAACTTTTGCCAATGTGGCATCCGACTGGATCTGATAGGGACTTCACGTTAGCGATCTTGCCACATCAAATATAAACTAGTATAATAAAGATAACAATATTTGACAACAAATATTAAAAGAATGGAATGCAAGCAAGAAAAGCAAATCAAGGGATAAGTGCAAACAGAAGAATTTATAGTGATATGATGCTAACCCTACATCTACACCAACTCTCCAAGCTTTCCTACTTAGAAATTTCACTATAATCTATCAGAGATTCCAGTAAGATTATTTTTCCATGTTTACAAACAAAATTTAGTTAATTTTTTGTAGGTTCACTAATCAAAACCTTCCTAACTATGTCATCTTGAATTAGTTTATTACAATCATCCAATTACGGGCTTGGATTAGCCTAAAAGCTAAGCAAGAAAGTAATGTTGATAATATTTGATCATATCCATTTTCATATCCAAATCTATTTCGATATTGACAAACATTTGAGCATCTGACTAATATTGATAAGTACCATAAATATATCAATAGAAGCATCAATTTATATACTAAGTTTTTTATTCTTTAGAAATTGATGCTTCTTCCTATTTTTTATAGGAAAGATGATCACGAATATAAAGAGCTCAATTTGTAGGTCAACAGGGAGTGAATTGGACTTAAATTGGGTCCCAAATGTACCTTAAAATCCAACCAAAACAAATCCAACACCAGCCAATCCATCATGGACTGACTAGCTAGTCCATGTGCAGCCTATGGGAATAGGACCATGAATGAAAGAATGACCTTGGAGGAGAGGAGATGGTGGAAGATTATGCTAGAAAATCCCTTCCCGGTTCACTCTTCCTAGAACCTAGTGAAAATACTAGGTCGCTCATACTGAAGCCCTTTTCTCTCTTCCCCACACTATCTTTTTCCTTAGGTAGAAAACTTTTTCAGCCTCGAACCACTCACTTTTTTTCATTAACCTTTTCACCCCACCAGCACACCTCTTTAAAAAGAGGTGCCCAAGTGATTAGGAGGTTGGTGGGTTAGGGAGAGATTAGGGAAGAGAGGTTAGGGGGTTAAAACAGACCAATAACTTGAATTCAAAATTCAAGTTTAAATTCAAATTCAAACTGAATTCAAATTTCAAGTTTGAATTCAAATTCAGAGACCAATTTAAATTTGAATTCATAATACAAATTCAAATAGGACTAGGGTGCATAGGGTAGGTCCAATCTAATTAGACTCAACTCAAACTTAAGCTAAATCTTTTTGCCTTGATCCAGATTTTATTGCTCAATCAAATTGAGCTAACTAGCAATCTAATTACTGATTAATCCTTTAATAATTCACTGACTTTTAGTGAAAAATTTTTGTCATAACATTTGCAATAATGATGTGTTGACACTTGAAAAAATCTTAGGTATCGACTCAATGAAGTGTCGACACTTGGAAGTGTCGACTCAAGGGCAACTGCAATCATATTGATAATTAAATCCTAAAATGATTCACAATCATTAATCAGCCATTAGATTGGATAGAAACTCCCATTATGTGTGGCCCCATGGGTTCGAATATTAAGCTTGTAGCATAAGAATAATCCTGTATCAATCGAAGTTACCAACTAGCAATGACACTCGACATCCAAATAGGTTAAAAGTTGCAAAGCAATATTCATGAACCTCAGACAGTGGTTATCATATAATTCATCCCTTTGACCCTCAATGCTCTAAATGACTTCAGGGTTTAACTGCCAATCTTTAAACAGTTTATCGATAATATATCTCAACCTCGCAAGTCTTGTGACTCCTCATAAAAACTATTATGGTCAAGGTTTTGCTAAATTAAAATATAATGAGGCATTCACTCCAACACTTGGAGGGATCAATCCTATCTCGACTCATACACTGATTTCATAAGTACTTGATTGTACCCAAAAGTCTTTCATCACTGGATTAGAAATCCAGGTAGTCTAGTACTAAAGTACAGTATGTTGCAAGATACCATGGTAATCTCAAGTCTGAGGGATACTTATTTTCATATCTCTTTGCAAGTAACACTTGGTAGAAGAGTGCTCCGCAGGTGGGTCACATTCAATAAATTATCCTATGCTTTAATTGCATGCCATACTAGTATCTCTACACTCTTTGGTTAAGAGGACAACCAATTCATATAACACACAATGACCTATATTTGATACATTATCATCCTATAACAATGCATCATTTGGTCATGAACAGGTTTAAGAACTATATGATAAATCCTTTCTTTATCGTTTAATAATGTAGTTCTATGACTCGATCATAAAAGAGCTCATTATAAGAAGATATAATGTGATGAACTGCTAAAATAACTTCTATTCATAATAATTTATATACAAAATCAACTATTTACAAGTTAGAGGATTGGCATTAGGACATTCCCAATAACTCCTACTTGGACTAAAGCCAATTAAAACAGTATCTAATACTAATCTTCCATATATAATTATTGAACTCTTTGATCCCAAAGGCTTTAGTAAATGGATCGGCCAGGTTCTTGGTGGGGATACCAGGATCAGACACAGATTACTGGATCCCATATGATTTACTGATTAGAATTTTTTTAGAACCTTAGTCATGCATCACAATTTTGTAAGCAAGTAAGATTGAGTCCTGTAATAAGTTGAGATTGGTTGATTTGTCTCAACCTAGTCTAGTCTATTGAGTCTTGTATTTAAGTATGAGTCCAATGAGAGTCTAGTTTTTGTACAAGAGGAGAGGATACCCTATTTTGGAGTTCTACCAGGTGTCATCCAGGAGCCAGAGATCTTCACATCAGCCAATTGGACCTTGAATGCCATCCCAAGGTCCAAGATTCCTGCAAGATGCCCTGATGCCCTCTAGATGCTTTCCAGAAGCCCAAATTCCCTCCACATGCCATAGTATATTCCCAGACCAGGTCACATCATAAATCCAGAGGTCCATCTATGCCCCAGCACAAGAGAAATCAGCCCAAGCACCAGGTCCAAGCCCTTAAGAACCAAGATTCTAGGTATATTCCAGACAGAACCGAGATACCTGGAATATTCCTGCTCTAGGCATCCTAGGCCTCCAGGGCCCAAAGCCCATGCACCCAACCCATCCTTGGCCGCCCCTTGCTGCCCCCCATGAAGCCCAACACGTCCTTGAGGTTGACTTGGTCCAAGCTAAGAAGAAGAATTCAAGTGAAAGGAGGAAATCAAGTTCTTATTCTAGTCAACCTTGTAATCCTAGTTCTAGGTTTATTTTGTAGTCTTTCTCCCACTTAAATTGTGTAAACCTATTCTAACTAGGAGAAGACTTATAATCCCTTTAGGAGAGGGCATGGAATTCTATAAATACCCCACCCCTCTTTCTCTTATAATCAATCAACTCTTATGAATTAAACTCTACTGAATTATTTTTAAGACTGGTGTTGTGTTTTTGTTTTGGGGTTCTAGTTTTTGTTCTCTTGTGTTGGCCGACCTCTATCATTGCAATCCTCCATGCCCCAAGAAGCAAATCAAAACTCCAAGCATCAGCCACACCCAAGAAAAGCAGTCTTAAAGATGCCCAGATCAAGAGCTCTTTCTGCTTCCTTGCCACCAACCCTTCTTGCCCTAATCCCTTTCTTTTTACTTCATCTTATTATTCTCTATTTGTTTCTTTATTTTATGCCTAACCTTGACATTTTGCAGATTCCCAAGATGTTCCCCCTCCCTAGATAAGACTTTCTTTGCCTTCAGACCAGATCCAAATTGCCTTCAGATTCAGGAACCAAAGGCTTGTTCTTCCAGTGCCATCCAGAGGCTGAGAGATCTCTTCATCGAAGAAACTATAATCGCTGCCTAGTAAAGCCTTCCCCCTCCTTTGTTCTGATCTGATGATAGGTACGCTATCCTAAGCTGGCAATTTCTTAATTCTCGGGTCTTGGCTTATTATTATTCTGCATGAGTTATCTTGCAGGTATGTTAGTTTCTAGTACTAATCTTTCTGCTGATTCTTTCTTATTTTTGAGTCTTTAGACACTGAATTAATGTTTAAAAAAATATTAAAAAATTAGTTTATTATTTTTTCTACAATCTTAGAGTCATCCTGTATCAGTTTGGTATCAGAGTGGGTTTAGGATAGCATTTATCTGCATTAGGATCACAAACCCTAATTTCTGTATCTTGCTAGCTGCATTAGGTATCTATTTTTCATCTGATTTAGACCACCTAGAAATTTTATTTTTCTGTAAAAATTACATGAAGTGTTCTCTATCTTGTCCTATATTTTATTATAATTTTTAATTAATTTTATAAAAAACATAATTCACTAAAATCTTGCATATTAGAAATCCTAACTAAAAATCTGAGATTTCTGCATCAGTTCGAAAACCCTAGGATTTGCATCATCATCTGATTTTTATTTTACAAAAAATTTAGTAAAGATAATCAAAACCATCCATCCTATGTCCTAAAATTTTTCTAATTTTTTTTATATTGATAATTGTGTTAAATCCTACATCTTTTGAAACACTAATTTCCTGAATTCGGTTATTTCTGCACTTACTTGACCAAACCTAACCAACTTCCACACACCCCAATCCCAAGCCCAATTTGTTTGCTAACCTAATCAACCTAAACTTAACTTGCCACCTCATGAAAAACACATAAAATATTTTATTTTTCTGATTGTTTAAGATTGCATCAGGACCATCGATTGCTATCATCTGCATTAAACTAATCTTAAGGGCACTTTCTTTATCTCAGATCAGGGCAGGAGGTTATAACCTATCCTGGGCCCAAAACAATCTCCTTGCATTCTCATCCAAACCTTAATTAAAATTAATTAGACTTAATTTATCCTAATGGGCTAGGTGACACCAACAAGTCGGGTCCGAATTGTGTGGGCCAACTAGTGCATTCAATTCATCAACTATTACTGGAATCTGGTGTCTAAGGCTGAGAGTCCAAAGTCAAATGACCTAAGTGGTGTTGTGGTTTTTAATTGGGTCCTTACGAAAGCAGAGGGGCCTCCCACACTCCCACCCTCTATCTAACCAGAGGAAGGATTAGTTATTGAGTTGGGTGTAAGTTGAGCTGACCCACTCAATTTTGGCTCTAGGTCTAGGAAATCCTAGATTGTACTAACCTTTTTTTCTTTTGCATGCTTGGCTACACCACATCACCTTGAATGATTATTTGATTGTTTGCATGACCATTAGATTAGGAACCCAATACCAATAGCCTCAACCCAGCCCAACTAGTGTGACTATGGAGTCCAACCCTAGGAGAACCCCATACCATGACCTATCCATAGAACCTAATCATAGGAGACCCATTAGGAGCACCCAAACTTATGCACCCACTTTTGATGGAAGTCTAGATCCTAAGGTGTATATTGATTGGGAGGATAGAATGGATTAGTACTTTGAGTACACTAGGATGTCAGAGCTAGAGAAGATTAGTTTGGCTACACGTAGGTTAACCCGATATGCTAAGCGACATTGGGAACTTACTGAGGATGAATGTTATTGGAGAGGAGAATAGATAAGTATCTGGAAATCCATGAAGAGTACGTTGAGAAAAGAGTACCTAGGTAAATCTTATGAGCACAAACTTTTTGGCCAATGGCACAAATTAAGACAAGGTGACAAAATTGTGTCTGAATACATTGACCAATTTAATGAGTTTATGAGGAAATGTAACAAAGTTGAACATGAGCTTACGACCATAGCGAGGTTTCGGTATGGCCTACGTGAGGACATCCATCGGGAATTGTGTTGTAGGTTGATTCAAGACTTAGAGGAACCCTATCACATAGCCTTGGAATTCGAGTCAAGTTAGAGGGAACTCATATTTAGTCAAACTGAGTCTAACAATAACAACCCTCCTACACCCCAGATCAATAGAACTGAACCCATAACCTTTAAACCCATAACCTATGAACCCATAACCCTTAGTTTACCCACCCCTATTATCCCAGACCCTAGTCAATTTTTCATTACCCAAAGCCCTCTTACCGTCCCATTGGTTCACCAAGATGACCTAGAAGAAGAAATATATGAGGCTGACCCAAGTCTGGTAGAGGAGTATGAAGATGATGAGTCTATACCTATAGGTGACCTAGAGTTAGAAGCCAACCCAGAGTTAGTTGACCCAGTGGAAACCTAGATAGAAATCAACCCGGAGTTAGTTGAGTCGAAAGTCCAGTACAGCCAACCCAGTTCAGCCATGGACTTCAATTTTGAGGCTTTTATGAAAGACATGACTGATCAGTTTGCCCAAATGAAACATGAGTTCAACCAATCCTGTGCCCAATTAATCACCCAGGTCAAACAAATGAACCAAACAAATAACCAAGAAACCCATAGGTTGGACCCGGTAGAAGACCACCCAACATTAGTTGACCCTGACCATACCCAAGTAGGAGTTGACCTAGATTCAGCTAACCGTAGCCATACCCAGACAGTAACTGACATAGAATTAGCTGACCATGTAGTGGAAGAGCAGTTAGAGAAAGAGAACCCTGATACTGCTATTAGAGTTTTACCTGAGGAGACACTAAAAGAAAGCCCAACTATAGAGCCTAGTCCTTTGGTTTGTATGCCAGAATAATTTATTAAGGACTTGATCTCTTTGAATCAGTACCCTCAGGATGAAATCATTCCATTGACTCCAATTGATCTCTCCCCTGAAATTAATGACTCATTCTTCCATAATGCAGACCCTAAAGGAATACCCCAAACCTATACGGTAAATCTCATTAGTCTAGGACTAATTCCTAATAATCCTTCTTACATCCTACTCTACCCGATTAACCCCAAACCCTTTGCTTACTTCCTACCCCATCAGACTAACCCTGAACCTACTTCTTATTTTCTACCCTTTTCTAAAACTTCTCCTAATTTTTTTACTATTAGATTACATTTTATAAAAGTTTTTATGTTTCATTCATTCGTTGAGTTTATCATGTTTGCATCTTATTTTAGGAGAACCCTATGGCACCTAGTAGGAGTACATAGTAAATTCTCATGTGCATGCCATGCTAGGGTCAAACCTAAAGAGTCTATAGTGTGTTAGGTTAGACCCAAAGAGTCCAATAAATTTTCTTTGATAGGAAGTCTAGTCTAGTCAATTAGGTGTTTAGTCTTGAGTCCAATAAATTCACAACCCTGATTCATCTGTCCACACATGCACTAACCTCTGTATAGCATTTGCATCAGGATATTAGTCAAAAGTTAAACAAAAATAATGAACTAAATAATAACTGGGCTAATTCCTGAATGAGAGATAAATAATTTTCTGCAAAGGATTATGTGATTGTAAAGAAATTTTTTGCTCGCGCAAAGCTAGCCCATTCAGACTAATGAAGAGTAATGGACCCAATGCCTATGTGCGTGAGATGCTACCTGATTTAGGTATTAGCCCAACCTTCAACCTTTCAGACCTTATGGAGCACAGGGAGCCAGTAGTGATACCTAGCGAGCACCTTGAGCCAATTCCTTCCTTTATGAGTGAACCCACCCTAGAGTGTCCACATACAATTTGGCCAGTAAGTGAGGAAAAGAGTGAGTGAATCCTGGATGATCAAGCCATCAGCACCTGAGACGAAGGTTATCAAAGGTATTTGGTTAGATGGCAAGGTCAGCCAGAATCTGAGGATTTTTGGAGTATTGGTGAGGATCTACCGTGCCTCAACCCAGACCCTCTTTGAGCAGCCAAATTGACCCTTACTTGATAGGGTCGAGTTCCTCCCACCCCGAGAGAATTGGTGGGGATACTAGGATCAGACAGTGATCACTAGATCCCATATGGTTTACTGATTAGGGTTTTTTTTATAACCTTAGTCATGTGTCATAATTTTGTAAGCAAGTAAGATTGAGTCATGTAATAAGTTGAGACTAGTTGATTTGTCTCAACCTAGTCCAGTCTATTGAGTCCTATATTTAAGTATGAATCCAGTGAGAGTCCAGTTTTTGTACAAGAAGAGAGGATACCCTATTTTGAAGTTCCACCAGGCCTTATCCAAGAGCCAGAGGTCTTCATAATAGCCATTTGGACCTTGTATGTCATTCCAGGGTCCAAGATTCCTGCAAGATGCCCAGATGCCCTCTAGATGCTTTCCAGATACCCAAATTCCCTCCAGATGCCAAAGTATATTCCCAGACTAGGTCACATCATGAATCCAGAGGTCCATCTGTGCCCCAGCCCAAGAGAAATCAGCCCAGGCACCAGGTCCAAGCCCTTAAGAACCAAGATTCTAGGTATATTCTAGCTTAGAACCAAGATACCTAAAATATTCCTACTCCAGGCATCCTAGGCCTCCATGGCCCAAAGCCCATGCACCCAACCCATCCTTGGCCACCCCTTGATGCCCCCCATGAAGCCCAACACATCCTTGAGGTTGACTTGGTCCAAGCTAAGAAGAAGAATTCAAGTGGAAGGAGGAAATCAAGTTCTTATTCTAGTTAACCTTGTAATCCTAGTTCTAGGTTTATTTTGTAGTCTTTCTCCCACTTAAATTGTGTAAACCTATTCTAACTAGGAGAAGACTTGTAATCCCTTTAGGAGAGGGCATGGGACTCTAAAAATACCCCACCCCTCTTTCTCTTATTATCAATCAACTCTTATGAATTAAACTATACTGAATTATTTTTAAGACTGGTGTTCTTGTGTTTTTGTTTTTGGGTTCTAATTTTTGTTCTCTTGTGTTGGCCGACCTCTATCATTGTAGTCCTCCATGCCCCAAGCAGAAAATTAGAACTCCAAGCATCAGCCACACCCGAGAAAAGCAGTCTTAAAGATGCTTAAATCAAGAGCTCTTTTTGCTTCCTTGCCATTAGCCCTTCTTGCTATAATTCCTTTCTTTTTACTTCATCTTATTATTCTCTATTTGTTTCTTTATTTCGTGCCTAACCTTGACATTTTGCAGATCCCTGAGGTATTTCCCCCTCCCCAGAGGAGGCTTTCTTTGCCTTCAGACCAGATCCAGATCACCTTCAAATTCTGGAACCAAAGGCTTGTTCTTCCAGGTGCCATCTAGAGGCTGAGAGATCTCTTCATCGAAGAAACTACAATCACTGCATGGTAAAAGCCTTCCCCCTCCTTTGTTATGATCTGATAATAGGTACGCTATCTTAAGCTAGGAGTTTCTCAATTCTCGGGTCCTGGCTTATTAATATGCTGCATGAGTTATCTTGCGGGTATGTTAGTTTCTAGCATTACTAGTCTTTCTGTTGATTCTTTCTTATTTTTGGGTCTTTAGCCATTGAATTAATGTCTAAAAAAATACAAAAAAAATAGTTTACTATTTCTTCTACAATCTTAGAGTCATCCCACATTAGTTTTCCTTTTCATCAATCTTCTGAAGCTCGACATTACCTCATTCCATGACCTCTCGTATAAGGTAAAAGCGATGCAGAATATGCTTAGTGTGCTAATGAAACTTTGGCTCTTTGGCTTGAGCTATGGCTCTAGTGCAGTCATATATCAAGAGAATTAGACCATCAAGGAAGGGTGCCTCTCCCAACACACCAAGGAACTAATGCAACCACATAGCTTCCTTTATCGCATCTGATGCTGCAATATACTTTGCCTTGCAAACTAAGTCCATCATGGTGTGCTTGATGCAGGATAAAAATGAAATGATGGATAAAGAGTTTGAGAAAGCTAACCAGCAAGCAAACTTGAGTAATTAATTATCAAATAAATGGGCTAAATTAATCCAAGGAAAGAATTTTCATAAGAAGAATAGTTGATCTAAGTTACAACACCTGCAATGTAGATCTAGTTCAAAACAAAGATTAGGATCTTCATGGAAAGGAAACCATCACTACTAGGGCAAGTTAACCTTCAAATGATTAGATCTAATGAAGCTTAGGAAGAGTTTTCCTACCAACATGATGGCTAAAATATTTTAGTGGAAGGGTTCACACAACACTCTAGGAAAGAGAATTAGATGGTAAAACTAGAACTCTTTCAACTTATGAACTTACCTTACACTTGGATCATGGCAAGAAACCTTCATCATCAACTCGAATCCCAAAGAGAACCTGCAATGAACTAGCAATAAGGGCATAGAAACAAAGATGGAAGGAAATAAATCAAAGAAAAACAAAGGAAGGGAAGTTTAGGATTGGCTTGAAGCTAGGCGGCAAGCTCTTCTCTTCTTCCTCTTGGTACACACCTTAAAGACCTTAGAAGGGCTTCTTTGAAGCATTAAATGGGCCTCTCACCCTTTTCCTCAAGGAGTGACCTAGCTCTAGGACTAGGGAATGAAGAAAACTAGCTAGATTAAAGGGCATCTCACCCTCTCCACACAAGGAAACTATACAAGAATTCAAGAAGAAAACCAAACTCAATATCATCTCAATTTCATTTCTAAATGGAATGAGCACAAGAGGGGAGGCTTGGCCCTATTTATAGGCCAAGGAATTTCTAGAAAATTTGTCCAAAAAAGATTAAAATATAACTAATCCATGGATTAGTTATGCTAAGCACTAGATTATGTGGCCTTAACTAAAATTGGCTACAACTTCCAACAAGAAATGGTTAAAAATAAATTTTGGTTGCAATAAACTTCTAAGTGGCCCCTTCTTAGCTTGTCATGTGTCATCAAGGGATTCTTCCATGTGTCTTCAATAAAAGTGATCTTCCAAGTGGTGGCATGAGATGTTTCCACATGACATCTAAGGATGCTTCTAAGTGTAATCAATATGAAACTTCCAAATGTCATAAGGGATGGCGTCCAAGACCCTTCAAGTGTGCTTCAAGTGGTGCTTCAATTGATGCTCCAATAAACTCTCAAGTGGCAAATAAAAAAGGCTTGATGATCTCCCGAGTGGCATGGAAAAATTGCTTGAAAGAGGGATAGTGTCGGCTCAAGGACAGGTTGAGTCGACTCAAGGTGCATGAAGTGTCGATACTTGAAAATTTGGGCTCTCCTTCTTGAGTCAGCTCATAGAAGTAGCTTCTTTAAAAATGAATTTCTTGAGTGCTGGGGCTTTCTTTAACCATGTTTTAGCTTCCATGAGGTGGACTTGCTTTCTCCATGGGTATGTTGACTAGAAGACCTTCATAGCTGCAAGATTTGCTTGAAATCTATTTGCCTTTGCTTGATATCCCTATCAATTCTCCCAGGGTGGAGAGAAACTCGACCCTATCGAGTATTAGTCAATTTGACTTTGGTAATAGGCTAGTAGGTCTGGACTATTCCTTTGAAGATTTTCTCTTGTGATCCATGATTTTTCCAATTTAGGTTGACCTTGCCAATGAACCAAATAGTGTGGATAATCTTTGTTTTGGATAGTAATAGTCTTAGTATCCAAATGCGCTCATTCTTATCTCATTGATTTGGGTAGTGGGGCTGGTAGACACTCAAGGGTTGGTTCACTCTCAAAAATTGGATTAAGTCCAAAAAAGACTCACTAAGTATCATAGTTGGTTCCTTTATCCTACTAGGTCTGAAACATTGAAAGTAGAACTTATACCAAAGTCAGATGGTAATTTAAGCACATGAGTATTAGGTCCAAATTTCTTTGGTATTTGAATAGGACATACACCACAAGTTTGCAACTTTTCATGTAGTCTTTTTATGAAAACTCTTAAGAAAATTTAGCCATATGCTAGTTAATTCCATTGTTCAAATTTTCTTACTAATCATGCTATGCATATGACTCTCATAGTCATGGACACTTATGCATGGAAAGTTCAAATAATATCAGATGATAAAAGACAAACATAGATGACACTAAATAGCAAAAGACAAACATAAATGACTTCAAATGACAAAACACAAATGACACCAAAAATAAAACAAGCTCAAATGGACTTTATTATCTATGAACTAAACTTTATTGTTGGGCTAGGAAATAAAAGTTTCTAATTTCCAATATTCTCCTAAATGGCTTTGAAGACTCTAGCATACAACTTCAAGTAGGTGGCAGTGAATCTTAATTTGGTGCCTAATAAATGCCATAATGTCTTCCAAAAGTAACTATTAAATATTACTAGGATCATATCAATGGTATGCTAGATGTTCTAGCTTGGTCGACTAGGATTGGGGATGTTCCAGAAGGGTGAATCAGGCTCAGGACAACAATCAGGGAAATATATTAATAATTCTTTAATGGTTCTACAATTTCTTGGGTTTGATCCTTCAGAATTGGTTCTAGATTTTCTCTGATGGTCAATACCCCATTAGGTGATCCTTCATTAATCTCTAGATCTAAATCCTCAACATTAATTAATTCCGGGTCCTCTATTATCTCCTTAGATTGCTCTTCATGGTTTTGTCCCTAGACTTCATTTTCTTCAAGTTAATTATTCCCGTTGTTGATTTCTTTAGGATGGATAATAATTTTATCCTCAAGCAATTGTTCTTGTTCATTCCCATCCATAAGGATAGACCTAGCTTCATAAACTTCTTCCTTAAGTTCTTCAACGGGTTTAGAATCTTCTCTTTCTAGCCCTTCATTTGGACAAAACTTTGATTCTATTTCGTCTTTAAATTCTTCAATAGGTTCAGGAGATTTTTTCTCTAATTTTTAGTGGGCTTAATCTCTTCTTTATCTTCTTTATATTCATTTATGAGATTGGATTCAGCTTCATATATTTCTACTTTTGGCTCTTCAATAGGTTCAAGGATTTCTTCCTTATAAACTACTAGGATAATAGGAGTTGGTTTGTTTGAAGGAATCTGACTAGAACTAGGCCTATGTCCAGATGTATTATTTTTGTTGGACTTAGGTCAACTGATCAAGAGTTTCTTCTGATATGTATCAAATTCCCTAGCAATTTGATAAGCTTCTTCTAAGTAGTGAATTTTCCATTGAAACAATTTTCACTGGATGTCCTTATGTAGACCAGCTTAAAATCTAGATATGATCATTGCCTCAGATTTGGCTATGCTACATCTCTCAACAAACTCATTGAATTTAGCAATATACTCGGATATAGTTACATTATTTTATCTCAATATGTACCATTGGTCTAAAAGTCTTTGCTCAAAATATCTACCTAGGTATTTTTCTCTCAGATTACTCTTCATATCTCTCCAAGTAATTATTTTATCCCCACTATAATAACTTTTACGCTCAACTTCTCCCCAATATATTTTAGCATGTCGGACTAACTTTAATTTGGCAAAATAACACTTCCTTACTTTTGACATTTTATCAAACTCAAAGTATTGATCCATTTTCTTCTCCCAATCAATATATACTTCAGGATCTAAATTTTCATCGAAAGTGGGTGCATAGGGTCGATTGTTCCTAAAGACTCTCTCCTCCTGATCTACAAAGTCTAGGGAGGGGTATCTAGGATTATACTCAGGGGTGAGATCATGACATTGGGCTTTTGGACCAAGGGGAGGTGGACTAGGTGATTTGGGCTTAGTATGGTTCCTGATTTGGTTGTCCATTTGTCCTAACTCTTTGTTCATTGACCCTAATTATTTAGTTAGGGTATCAATTTTTTTAGTCATGGTCCTCATAAAGAATTCAAGATTGGGATCCATGGGTATACCAGACTGAGTGTAGGACTATTGGTCTAAAGCTCTTGACCTAATAGACAAGCAATACAAACCTAGCTTCTAGGGTTCCTAGATCTAGAAGTTCAAAATACATGATTTAACTAGGTACTAATTAAGGATGCAATTATCCTTTCCATTGGCCAGGTAAGAGGTGGGAATGTGGGAGGCCCCCCTCTCTCTCGCGAGGACCCAATTAAAGAATTGCAAGTCTACTTAAGGCATTTGCCGTTAGACCTCTAGCCTTAGACACCAATTTCTAAGGAGTAAGTACAAACTCAAATAGCACTTTGTCTCATCTTGCACTTGAACCCAACTTGTGAGTGTCCTTAGTTTATGTTCACACTCAATTTTAATTAAGATTAGGTCAATGCATAATAATGGATGGTTGTTTTGGGCTAAGGAAATGTTATTATCTCTTTCCCTTATGTTATATTGAATGTCCTTAAAATGATTTTGAAATGGATGCACAAACAACCAACTAGCTAACAAGATATGTAGACTAGCACAAAAATGAGTCAAACCCGAATTTCAAAGTTTCAAAAATTCAAAAATTAAATTAAAAATTTAAGATCTGGAAATCTTCATTTTAAAACTCAAATTTTAAATTTTAAACTTCAAATTATAGTTTGAAAATTCATTCTTGGAGGTAAAAGTGGTTGTATGAAAATTTCAGCCTCTTAACTAACCTCCAACTAACTAGTTTTAAAAATTAAAAATTTAAATTTTTAAATTCCCAAGATTCGAAATTAGAAGTGTATTAGTAAGATCTCAGTGTTAAGATCTCAGATTTTAAGATTTGAATTCAAAAAATCTCAAAATTTGGTTAGGGAAGTTGTTGTGAGAAGTGGTTACTAGAAGATTCCAACAGCTTAATAAACTTCCAACTATCTTGATTCAAAATTCAAATTTCAAATTTAAAAACCTTCTAAAATTTAAAATTTAAATGGGAGTCATCAGATTTTGATATCTAGATATCATATCTTGAATTTAAAATTCAGAAAAAAATATTTTTGAATTTTTTTGAAAATTAAACTTAAGGGAGGGAAAAATAGAATTTGAACAGCTTCTAGGAAACAACCTAAGAATCCAAATTTTAAACACCAAAAATTATAGAAAAAATATTTTTAAAAATTTTATATTTTGGGTCCCAAACTCCTAAAATACACAAAAATAATTATTTTGGATTTTCTTTCCCTTTAAAAAATACTAAGATTTGTGGAAAACTTAGGTTGGTGCTAGTAAAGAAATTTCAGCAATCAGCAAACTTGATGCGGGACTAATATGCATGCAATTATTTTTGTGTATTTTATATGTTGAGTTGAGTGATTAAATCCCAAATTTTAGATCAAAATAAGTTGTAGGGAATTATGTATGAATTTCTGAAGTCAAGCATGCAGATTAGAACCTAGAAAAGTAATAAAGAAGGATCACCAGGACTGAGAAGCCTCGGTTAGGGCAAGTTCTCCTACAATATTATTTTTGGTGGCAGAGGGGGTATACATGACAATGTCTGAAGCACCTGATGTAGATCACAGCAAAGGGATCTCTCGTTCCTCGATGGATGCGGCCTGGAAAACCGAGCCAAAGACCCGCGGATACTCGGCTTTCTGCTCAGTGGTCCGATTGAGGCTTGGCTGGAGTCGTTGGATTCGTAGGAACTCGGGGACCTGCAAACGACCTATCAGGAGTTAGAAAACTCACAAGGGAACAAGGAAACAAGAAAAAAATGGAAAGGGGAATAAATTTTTGGAGGGGGGTGGCCAGGGCTCTGGAAGGATGGTTGGCGGCAGGAATCCTGTTGCAACACCGGGAAGACGAAAGCACCAACAAAACCCCTTAAGCACAAAGCAGGGTAGCACAAAGCAATAGAAGAGAACTCAAGTTTAATTCATATATCAAAATCAATCCTCATACAAGAGACTAAGGTCTTTTAAATAGACTCTTAGTCTTGGGTCCCAAGTAAGGGTACATTAGACATTACATAAGAATCCTTTTCCCTCTCAAACCCTAGCTAGAAAATAAGAAAACATTAGGTAGAAAAGGTCCCTAAAAATTATCTTGACTTGGTCAACGCTCGAAGGATGCCTAAGGGGGCGTGTTGGGCTTCTAGGAGCAGCAAGGGGCCAGCTCAAAGGGGCTCGGGCACATGGGCTTGGGCCTCTGGAAGCTGGGGTAGCCTGGTAGCCAGGTAGCAGGAATATTCCCTGGTATCTTGCTTCTTAAGGGCTTAGGCTTGATGCCTGGGCTTGATTTCTTCGGGCTAGGATGCAGATGGACCTCTGGAATCATGGATGCCCTGGTCTATGAATATTCTTTGGCATCTGGAAGGGAATCTGGGCATCTGGAGGGCATCTGCAAGGAATCAGGGTTTTCTGAATTTTCCTCCTAAGGTCTTCAAATCTTCAAGCTGGGTTGGACTTGGGCTATACTTCCATGTCTTCAATATGGTTGGACTTGGTCTTCACTTGTATGATGTAGTCTTGAGTCTTCAGTGTACTTGGACAGGACTCAAAAAAATAAAATTAGCTCAACATGAGCTGACTAGCATTGGACTGAACTAGCTCAACATGAGCTGACTAATACTGAACTGAAATAATAACTCAAAAGACTCAAATAACAACTAAAATGGACCCATATGGGCTAAGACCTTATTACATATGGACTCATAAATTATTGATTAATCCACAGATGGTTGAAAAGTCTCTATCTTATTCTGGTGCCTCTGGTGTCCCCACCAATTCTCCCAGAGTGGGAGTAACTCGACCCTGTCGAGTGAAGATCAAGCTGGCTCACTTATCTCTTAAGGAGGTGTGGGTTGAGGCACTGCAAGTCCTCTTGAAGAATCCATGAATCATCCGACTCTGGCTGGCCTTGCCATCGAACCAGGAAGCGTTGATAGCCATGACCCTGGGTCATGATGGCTTGATCGTCCATGATATGCTCGATCCGTTCTCCTCTCTCAGGCCAAATTTGTTAGTGGACACTCTGGGTTAGGGTCACTCACAACATGAAGGGATAGGTCCAAAGGCCTCACTAGGTATCGCTGTCGGGTCCCTGTACTCAACTAGGCCTATAATATTGAAGGTAGAACTAATGCCCAAATTCAAAGGCAAGTCTAACCCCTAGGCATTTGTTCCAACCTTCTCTATCACTTTAAAAGGTCCGGCTCTGCGAGCATGAAGCTTCTTTTAGGCCTAAACCTAACCAAGATAGAATCCACTACATCAAATTCTTTGGTCCATCTTTGGAAATTAGCAGTTGTTACAAAATTAGTGCAGGTGGTGAACATGCTAGGCACATGCAGACTCCTAACAGGATGATGCAAAGGACTCAAACTTATACCTAACAGACTCGACTATGCATTCCTATAGTAGGAAATTTTATTGAACTCTTTAGACCTAAACCTAAGAGATTATAGGTTCTCTAGGTTTGATCCTAGCTTGACATGCACATGAAAACTTACAATGGGCTCCTAACAAATTCCAAAGGGTATGCCAGAAGTATAATGCAAACCTAACATGCGTAATGAATGCATACAGTATGCTAATCTCAACTAAATGCAATCTAATGATCCTAGAAATGCTGGAGGTGTCTGGAAAGGGCAGAAAATAGGAAGTGAGTTTAGAATTAGTCTGGTAAGGTAAGGAAAAAGGTTCAGAATTAGTTGGATATAGTAGGATAAAAGATAGGGTGTCAGGAACTAATCCTAAACTAATTAGGCTAACCTTACAAGGTTGAGGTATCTCTACAGGGTTTGCATAATGAAAGGATGGGTTATTAATCTCAGGGAAGAGGTCCTTAATGGGAACTATAGGAGGAGGCTCATCCTGAGGGTACTGATTCAAAGAGATCATGTCCTTAATAAATTCTTCAGGTTCTTGTATTTTAGGACTAGACTATATAATTTGGCTCTCCTCTATGGTTTTCTCAGGTAAGGCTCTAATAGCAATACCTAGGTTCTCTTCTTTTATTTGTTCTTCCACTATAGCTTTAGGTTGGATGTGGTCAAGGTTAACTAGCTCTGGGTTGGTTTCTACCTGGGTATCTACTGGGTCAGCTAATTCGAGGTCTACTAAAGGTGTCTCCTCTTCTCCCTCATACTCATCCACTAAGCTCGCATCAACTTCATACACTTCTATGTTAATGTAAGCCTTGTGAATCTCAGGAATGGTTGGGGAAGGTCGGCTAAGGAAAAATTGGCTAGGTCCTGGTTTCTGAGTATGGGCAATAATCCTAGTAGGTTCAGGTTACCTAAGGGGTAGTGGCTCACTATTGGGTTCATATTTAGGGGTACTAATCCTATGAGGTTCAAGTTGGCTAGGAGAAACCTGACTAGTACTAGGCTGATACCTAGGGGTTATGGGCTCTCTGGGCTCATAGGACAAGAGTGCAGATCTATGGGTCATGGAATTATAGGATCTGGGGTCATAGGATTTAGGTTTAGCTCTATGGGTCTTGGGTCTACTGGGCTCATGGGATATGGGCTCATAGGTTCTAGAGTCATAGGATTTGGAGTTATAAGATCTATAGGTTGTGGGTATATAGGTTAAAGATATCTCAGGTTTGGATCTAATTTGGGTCCTCCTAGGTTCAGGATTATAGTATGGGTCAGGATGAGGGGCTCTCCTAGGTTCAACCTCATGGTATGGATCAGGGTTTGGGGTCCTCCTAGGATCATAATAAGGGTCATGGCGAGGGGTTCTCCTAGGCTGAGGGGACTTAGGATCAGGCTCGGACTGGGTCTTATGTGTCTCGTCTAGGGTTCCTAGTCAGGAATCTATTTGTTCAAGCCACTGGGTTAATTGGGCATTTGCTTGCTTAAACCTAAGATTGAGGGTTTGGGCTAACCTTTCTCCAAGGGCATCAAGTTTGGCATCAAATGGTCCATGGATTCAGCCATTTATGAAGGAAGTGGGTGATATGAAACCCCTGATCTAGTGCTCATACAAGACTCAATCAAATCGACTACAACTGACTAGACCTAGAGTCCAAAACTACGTGCTCAATCAGGGTGGCAAACTAGCCTATAGTAACCTTGTACTCAGCTAGGCAGGTGTAAGGGGAGTGTTAAGTCCCTGATTGCCAATCCTAGACACCAATCAGAGATTGGCCAGGTAGGCGGACCAGCACACAAGCCCTTCGGGATTGAATCCCTGAACCACCATTCTAGACACCAAGCACAAGGCACATACAGGTTAGCTTGACACAGTGATTTAACACTTAGCCCGAACCCGACCAATTGGTGTCCTTAGCCCACTAGGGCAAATTAAGTCTAATCGATTTTAAGTTAGGCTTGGGACCGAATGCAGGGGATGTGGTTTTGGGCTAAGGAGAAGTGATCAAATCCTCCCCCCATCTGACATAGCAAGAGTGCCCTTAAAGGTAGATTATGCAATGATGGCAGGCAGATGATGCAAATTAGGGTTAGATGTTTTAGTAGCTTTTATATATGTATTTTTTTTTTTTGTAGAGTTATTATTTTCAGAAAATGACCTAATATGCTAGAAACATACTAAAAATAAAAGATATGCAAAGCGATGCTAAACAAAACCCTAAAACTTCCAAACTTGTCTTGCTAAAAAAATAGAGCCGAGAATTTACAAGTTGTATTTCAGCTTGAATAAAATTCACAAATCTAAATAAAATATACAAAAATTCTAGAAAATAATTTGAATTATGATGAATCTAGAAAAATAAATTTTAAAACTTTTAGAGTTTTGAGCAAGGAGAAATAACTAAAATAACAGAGTATATATGGACTGAAAAAGATGCAGAAAACAAGCCCTAATCTAAGCTCTGATACCAGATGATGCGGGACTAATATGCATGCAATTATTTTTGTATGTTTTATATGTTGAGTTGAGTGATTAAATCCTAAGTTTTAGATCAAAATAAGTTGTAGAGAATTATGTATGAATTTTTGAAGTCAAGCATGCAGATTAGAACTAGAAAAGTAATAAAGAAGGATCGCCGGGGTTGAGAAGCCTCGGTTAGGGCAAGTTCTACAATATTATTTCTGGTGGCAGAAGGGGTATACTTGACAATGTCTAAAGTGCCCGATGAAGATTGCAGTGAAGGAATCTCTCATTTCTTGATGGATGCAGCTTGGAAAACCGAGTCAAAGACCCAGGGATACCTGGCTTTCTGCTCGGTGGTCTAATTGAGGCTTAGCTGGAGTCGTTGGATTCGTAGGAACTCGGGGACCTACAGATGACCTGTCAGGGGTTAGAAAACTCACAAGGAAATAAGGAAACAAGAGAAAAATGGCAAGGGGATAAAGTTTTGGAGGGGGAGACCAGGGCTCTGGAAGGATGGTTGGCGGCAGGAATCCTGTTGCAACACCGGGAAGACGAAAGCAGCAACAAAACCCCTTAAGCACAAAGCAGGGTAGCACAAAGCAATAGAAGAGAACTCAAGTTTAATTCATATATCAAAATCAATCCTCATACAAGAGACTAGGGTCCTTTAAATACACCCTTAGTCTTGGGCCCCAAGTAAGGGTACATTAGATATTACATAAGAATCATTTTCCCTCTCAAACCCTAGCTAGAAAATAAAAAAACATTAGGTAGAAAAAATTTCTAAAAATTCTATTAACTTGATCAACACTCCAAAGACACCTAGGGCGGTGTGTTGGTCTTCTAGGAGCAGCAAGGGTCCAGCCCAAAGGGGCTCGGGCACATGGGCTTGGGCCGCTAGAACCTGGGGTGGCCTGGTAGCCAGGTAGCAGGAATATTCCCTGGTATCTTGCTTCTTAAGGGCTTGGGCTTGGCGCCTGGGCTTGATTTCTTTGGGCTAGGATGTAGATGGATCTCTGGAATCATGGATGCCCTGGTCTATGAATATACTTTGGCATCTGGAAGGGAATCTGGGTACCTAGAGGGCATCTGTAAGGAATCAGGGTTTTCTGAATTTTCCTCCTGGGGTCTTCAAATCTTCAAGCTGGGTTGGACTTGGGATATACTTCCATGTCTTCAATCTGGTTGGACTTGGTCTTCACTTGTATGATGTAGTCTTGAGTCTTCAGTGTACTTGGACAGGACTCAAAAAAATAAAATTAGCTCAACATGAGCTGACTAGCATTGGACTGAACTAGCTCAACATGAGCTGACTAATAGTGAACTGAAATAATAACTCAAAAGACTCAAATGACAACTAAAATGGACTCAGATGGGCTAAGCCCTTATTACAAATGGACTCATAAATTATTGATCAATCCATAGAGGGTTGAAAAGCCTCTATCTTATTCTGGTGCCTCTGATGTCCCCACCAAAACCTCCAATTGACTAGATTCAACATTCAAAATTTAAAATTAAATTAAGACTTTTAGATCTTGGAGTTAAGATTTTAGATCTCAAATCTTAAAATTTAAATCTCAAATTTTGGATTTGACTTGAAGGCAAGCAACACACAAAGGGAACAAAAATTTAGCTACTTGACCTAATAAACCATAAGCTCTGATACCAAAAATTGATGCAAGAAAAAAATGAAATGATGGATGGAGAGTTTTAGCAAGCTAACTAGAAAGCAAACATGAGCAATTAATTATCAAATAAATGGGCTAAATTAATCAAAGAAAAGAATTTTCATAAGGATACTAGTTGATCTAAGTTACAACACCCGCAATGTAGATCTAGTTCAAAACAAAGATTAGGATCTTCATGGCAAGAAACCATCACTACTAGGGCAAGTTAACCTTCAAATGATCAGATCTAATGAAGCTTAGGAGGGGTTTTCCTACCAATAATGATGGCTAAAATATTTTAGTGGAAGGGTTCACACAACACTCTTGGAAAGAGGATTAGATGGTAAGACTAGAACTCCTTTAACTTATGAACTTACCTTGCACTTCGATCATGGCAAGAAACCTTCATCATCAACTCGAATCCCTGAGGGAACCTACAATGAACCAGCAATAACAATGTAGAAACAAAGATGGAAGGAAATAAATCAAAGAAAAGCTAAGGAAAGTTTGGGAATGGCTTTAAGCTAGGCGGCAAGCTCTTCTCTTCTTCCTCTTGGTACACACCTTAAAGACCTTGGAAGGGCTTCTTTGAAGCATCAAATGGGCCTCTCAGCCTCTCCCTCAAGGAGTGACCTAGTTTTAGGACTAGGGAATGAAGAAAACTAGCTAGATTAAAGGGCATCTCACCCTCTCCACACAAGGAAACTAGACTAGAATTCAAAAAGAAAACCAAACTCAATATCATCTCAATTTCATTTCTAAATGGAATGATACAAAAGGGGAGGCTTGGACCTATTTATAGGCTAAGGAATTTCTAGAAAATTCATTCAAAAAAAGATTAAAATATAACTAATCCAAGGACTAGTTATGCTAAGAACTAGATTAGGTAGCCTTAACTAAAATTGGTTACTTCCAACAAGAAATGGTTAAAAACAAATTTTGGTTGCAACAAACTTTCAAGTGGTGCCTTCTTAGCTTTCCATGTGTCATCAAGGGATTCTTCCATGTGTCTTCAATAAAAATGATCATCCAAGCGACGGCATGAGATGTTTCTACATGGCATCCAAGGATGCTTCCAAGTGTAATCAACATGGAACTTCCAAATGTCATAAGGGATGGCGTCCAAGACTCTTCAAGTGTGCTTCAAGTGGTGCTTCAAGTGGTGCTCCAATAAACTCTCAAGTGGCAAATGAAAAAGGCTTGATGATCTCCCGAGTGGCATGGAAAAATTGCTTGATAGAGGGGTAGTGTCGGCTCAAGGACAGGTTGAGTCAACTCAAGGTGCATGAAGTGTCGACACTTGAAAATTGGGGCTCTCTTTCTTGAGTCGGCTCATAGAAGTAGCTTCTTTAAAAGTAAATTGCTTGAGTGCTAGGGCTTTCTTTTAACCATGTTTTAGCTTCATGAGGTGGACTTGCTTTCTCCATGGGTATGTTGATTAGAAGACCTTCATAGCTGCAAGATTTGCTTGAAATCTATTTGCCTTTGCTTGATGTCCCTATCAGTGCTACTTGAAACTTTTTTAGTAGATCGCTCTATCATTCATGATAAAGATAGCCTGACACTCTCTTACTATCATCCCTATTTGATTAAAAATTAAAATCAGTGTACCCCACAAGTTTTAAGTCAAGTTCTCTATAAACAAACCATTGATCTTTAGTATATTGCAAATATTTAAGGATAGTTTTTACTACCTTCCAATAGGCCTTACCTGGTTCAGACTGGTATCTGCTCACTATCCCTAGTGAGTATGCCATGTCTAGTCTCGTACATGTCATGGCATGCATGATAGATCCTACTACCAAGGCATATAGGATCTTACTCTTACACTCTCTCTCTTTAAGAATTATCACATAATCCTTCTTAGAAAGAGAAACTTCATGCCTATCAAAAAAAATTTCATGCCTATCACAAATATTTAGATTGTTTCATGTTAAACCACTTCAGCACAGTATCAATGTACATAGATTGGGATAATCCTAGTAGCTTCCTAGATCTATTTCTATAATTTTTTTTCCTAAGATATAGAAAGCTTCATCTAAGTTCTTTATAGAAAACTGAGACGACAACCAAACCTTTATTCTCTATAGTGTAGGGATGTAATTCTTGATTAAGAGAATATCATCCACACATAATATAAGGAATACTACTACAAAACCATTAACCTACTTATAAATGCAAGGTTTCTCTCCATTCTTAATGAAGCCATATATTCTGATTATCTTATCAAAATGCATGTTCCAACTCCGAGATGCATGCTTTAGTCCATAAATAGATCTCTGAAGCTTGCATCCCTTTGACTCATTTATAGATGTGAACCCTTCAGGTTGCATCACATATACCTCCTAATCTAGCTCTCCATTTAGAAAAGCTGTTTGGATATCCATTTGCCAGATTTTTTGTCAAAGTATGCAGCCAAAGCAAGTATAATCTGAATGGACTTAAGCATTACCATGAAGAAAATATCTTGTCATAGTCAATACCATAATGTTGATGATATCCCTTGGCAACTAGATAGGCTTTATAGGTCTCTACATGTCCGTCTATGCCCATTTCTTTTTGAAAATTATTTATACTCAATGGGTTTTATCTCTTTAAGGTGATCAACAAGTGTCTATACCTTGTTGATTTTCATGGACTCCATTTTGGATTTCATGGCTCCAAGCCACATATCAAAGTCGAACCTCTGCATAGCATCCATATAGGTGATCGGATCCTCGTTGTTCTTATCAAGTTTAATAGGATCGCCATCCCAGACTAAGAAACTGTAGTATCTATCCAATTAATGTAGTACTCTACCGAATCTCATTTATGGTTTCTCTATTATGGACTTTGTGTTTGATCTAACAAAAGCAAATTCTATGATATCCCTTGAATGTGTCGGTTCCTCTACCTATTGTACTTCACTAATTTCAATCTTAGCAACTTTAGTTCCTTCCTCGAGGAACTCCTTTTCCAAAAATGTAGTCCTAAGACTAATGAATAACTTTTTTTCTTTAGAATGGTAGAAATAATATCCTTTGATTTCTTTGGGATACCCAACAAATAGGTACTTGTCAAACCTAGGTCCAAGCTTATCTATATGCAAATGTTTGACATAAGCTGGACACCCTTAGACCCTTAGGTGTGAGAGAAAGGCTTACGCCCTATCCAATCTCATACGATATTTTATCAACGGACTAGCTTGGAACTCTATTAAGAATATAACAAGTTTAAATGCTAGAGCATATCCCTAAAAGAAGATCGCAGACTTACAAATCCTGTTGCCCAGCAAAGCAACCCAAGGGGGGGTGAATTGGGTTTTTAAAAAGTTTTTGCTAAGATTAAATATAAGTGCCAATTCAAAAGCAATGAAGGTGCTAGTGATTTCAAGTATATGTGTTCTTGATAATAAAATGCAGCAAAAATAAAGTAAAGGCAAAGAAGAGTAGAAGCAATCACAAACACATAAAAGTTTATAGTGGTTCGGTGCACACCAAAGCACCTACATCCACTTCCCAAGGTCCACTTGGAAATTTCATTATAAATTCACTTGATTATAGCCGATTAGTTTTTTGGGCTCACTAATCACAACCCTTCTTGGTTTTCACAAGGCTAACCAAAAATCTAGTTGGTTTTTACAAGGCTCACTAACAACCTAGTTGGTTTTTACAAGGCTCACCATTAACCTAAGTTGGTTTTACAAGGCTCACCAACAACCAAACCACTAGTTTCAATCCACTTGAAACTAGGAACAATAAATTCAAGTTCAAAGAAAAGATACAATAAGCTTTCAAAAATAAAGTAAATATATCTTTGAAGCTCTTTGATTAGAGTTGAGAAGCTTGTCCCCAAGTTGTTGAAGCCTTAATGGATGCTTGAAGATTGGACTTGAATACTTCTTGAATGTTCTTAAATGCTTGAAGGCTCAACTTCACTCAAAAGTAATGATCTCTCAATGAATATTCAATGAACTCTCATTAGTTGCTTCAATTTTAAGTTTGGTCCACTTTAAATACCTTTCCAAGTCTTAAATGACTATTTTTGATCATTGGAGAGGAGAAACTAGCCATTAGAGATAAAAAGGACCAATTCTATGCTTCAAAAAACTAGTCATTACTATTCATCCAAACTTGCAAGTGTCAACACTTCAGGTCATGAGTCAACACTTGAATCGACACTAGGTCAAAAATATCTTCTGAAGCTCTTTAGAGTCCTCTAGTATATCGATACTTCTTCTGGTGAGTTAACACTTTATCTTTATAAGTCGACACTTGAGAAAAAACTTGAATTCAGCATGTTCTGTATCATTTCTGGTCTCAGGCTATGAGTCGACACTTGAGTTGACACTTGAGTCGACACTTGAGCTTCATGAGTCGACACTTCATGCATGCCATCTAAAACTTCTTCTATATATCAGCTAAAGCTTCTATGAGTCGACAACTTGAGTCGGCACTTCACTTTCATGAGTCGACACTTGGCTGAAACTCTCCTGAAACTCTGCTGAAACTCTATTAAAACTGTCCTTCAAGATCATTCTTATGTGCCAAGGTCTATTTAACTTGAAATTCCATCAGTATAAGTAACTTCTTCAACATGATGACAAGCATTCTTAACTTTCAACATACTACAAATTTGATGAGTACTTTGATCTATTGAACATACTTGTAACACACAGTTAGTACTCAAATATACTTAAGTATTTTGTTATTCATCAAAATCAAGATAGGAGTCAACAATCTTCTCCTTTTTGATGATGACAAAACCTTTAAGTATATACACATAATAAGCTCAAAAGATTTGCATAAGTATCGAGCAATTAATAGTAGGTATCAGAGTCTAGATTATAATGTTTATTAAGATCAAAATTCATTTACAATGTATTAGAGTTATATATATAAGAAAGGATTCAATTCATATAGTTTCAATATATCAAAGTTGTGTGTGTATATATATATAAGAAAGAATTCAATTCATACAGTTTTAATATATCAGAGCTGTAACTGTAATGTATCAAAGCAATAATTAAAATTTATCAGAGCTAAGTTGTATATATATAATTCAAGAGGTGTATCAAAGCTAAAATAGATTTTGAAGAATAAGTATTTGAGCAAACATAGATTGAACATAAAAAGTATTAGAGCAAGATCTTTCGGAGTATTAGAGTAAAAATTTTAAGAATATCAAAATATGAAATAAATGTCAAAACATATCAGAGTAAATAATATACCATTAAGATAGAGAGTATTTGAGCAAAAATATTAGAACATGAAGAGTATCAGAGTATGAAAACAAAGAGTATCATAGCATATAAAAATAAGAGTAAGGAGTATCAAAGCATAAAAAGTGAAATTAAAGAGTATCAGATTATAAAACAAAAAAGTATCAAAGCATAGAATAAAAGCTCCCCTTCAATATATGATCTAAAAATATTTTTCAAAACTTAAAACATTTTTCAAAAATATTTCCAAAAGATTTAGAGATTTTTTTAAAAAAAAATTTAAATTTTCTTAGTACTTTTCTCTCTCCCTCTTACTTATTGCTTTCTTTACTTAAACTATTCATTCTCTTTCTTTTGTTTATCAATATTTTCTCCTTTTTGTTTTATTACTCCCCCTTTTGCCATTCATTAATTATTTCTTTATTACTCTCCATTACTAATTCTCCCCCTTTTTGTCATTATTAAAAAGATGAGAAAAAATGGAACAAAATAGAGATATAACATTCCAGTACATAGATAAATGCTGAAAATGACTATATATATAGAAAATCTCACACATTTGATACATAAGATTTAAAATTTGATACAAAATTTGATACAATGATTCATATAACTAACAAATTGATACACTAAAGGACTGATATACAAATACACTGATATACTAATCAACCCTATGGGGTACTTTTTTCATCAGAGGAAGACCCAATCTCTAGAATAATCGATCCCGTAATCCTAGAGGGTTGAGGTCGCAACCACATCGCCAAAGATTAGAAAGTCAAGTCTGAACAGCTCTGTAAATATCACCACGTTCGTGGCTTCAGCTTCTAGCATGTGCTCTCCCTCTGGCCGGTGCTGAAGAAGAGGCTGTGTCAGGGTGGAGTCAGGAACTGGTGCAGGGATAGATGGGGTAATATCAAACAATGGACCAGAAGATAAAATATGGAAACCAGGGGTATAAAATCCGAGTTCCCTGATCAAGGAAGAAGTGGTAGGTATCACTGGTGTCCTAGGGGGTAAACTAAATGAAGGTGTAGGTATATCAATAGGAGTATCAAGTGGATCAGTATGAAGAACAAGAGTGGAAACTAAAGAATCAGATGGATCAAGAGTAATGGATGTGTCAGGAAGAATAGGAGTCTGGATAGCAGAACTAGGTAGATCAAGAACAGTCTCTGAAGATCTTGTCTCGTCAGTTGTGGGCATTGTATCTTGATCAGCAGTAGCATCCGACTTAGGGTCTGCAATATAGTCTGCAATGTCAAAATTGGTGGAAGAATCACCCTGGCCATATCCTGTCTCAGTGTCAGGGGCTAGAGCTGGAGGTGCTGGTGGAGCAAGTGCAAAATTTGATGATAGTGGTGTTGGTGCCCTAGTAAAAGATAATCTCTCCAATGCAGCCAGGATAGCAGAGAATCCCTCTCTCATCTTCGATGGCCTGCCCTCATCTCCATTTGAATGTGATCTACTTGCTATCTAACAGTCATCATCTCGGTCTCCAGGCAAGTGATCCTCTCACCTATAGAATCTCCAGGAGCTAGCACCTCAAGCTGTGCCGAAAATGATGGCTCGGGCTGTCACTCAGGTATATATGTCTATGGCTCAGATGGCCTGGCCTCATCTATATGTATAGGCTCCTCATCAGTAGTGTCCTCCTCATCATCAGCATCTATAGCCTATCCAGATATCCTATGTCTCCACTGACCTCTGTGCAAGTGATAGCCCATAAGATGTAGAGATCACTCATCATATATGTCAGTGTGGAGTAGCTGTCTGTAGGGATCTCCATCGACATCAACTCTATAAGCTCTAAACAAAATGGTCAAGCCCATGCCATAAGGTAGACATAGTCCTTTGCTAGTAGCTGCCTCAGTCATCTGATGGACCATGAGTACTGAGAAGGCAAATAGGAGTCCACTGAATTAGAGAAACCATCATAACTAGCTCTCTCTCAGTAATGAAGTCAAAGCATTCAATCTTTGGCAAAAGAATCCAAGCGACAATGTGGTGCAACAATCTCATCTCTGGAGAAAGTCATGATGCAACGATGGTATCTCCCTCTCCAATGTCCTCTCTCTCAAATATGCATATGAGAGCACTCATCTTATCAACCAGCGAGTCTGCTATAGTACCCCTCATAGGGATCTCCCAAGCTCTGCTTAAAATCTTTGTAGTCAATGGTATAGAAGTCTCTCTAACCTCAGCTATCCAACTGTGATGCGGGAACAATGTATGCAAGCAATTATAATTTTTAATTCAAGTTGTGAATCTAATCCCGAAGAGTAGATCAAGTATTTAATCAAGAAAAACTATGCAAGAAAGAAACTAAAAGCATGCAAATAGGACCTAAGAGCATCAGAGAGAGAAGGACCACCGAGGCTGAGAAGCCTCGGTTAGGGCTAGTTCTTCTATAATAATGCTACTGGTAGAGGGGTGTACCTGGCAATGTCTGAAGTACCTGATGAAGATCATACTGAAGAGATCACTCGTCCTCGATGGATATGGCCTAAAAAATCGAGCCAGAGACCCGCGGATTCCCGGTTTTCTGCTCGATGGTCCAATTGAGGCCTGTATAGAGTCGTTGGATTCATCGGAGTCGAGGGACCTGCAAATAACCTGTCAGGGGTTAGAAAACTTAGAGGAAATGAAGAAAATAAGGGAAAATAGCAAAGGGAAAGGGAATTCTGGAGTGGGTGGCCAAGGCTCTGGAGGATTGGCTGGTGGCAAGATGTCGTTGCGAAACACCGGGAAGAAGAACTCACAAAACCCCTTAAGCACAAAGTAAGGTAGCACAAAGCAATTGTAGAAAACTCAAGTATATTTCATATATCAAGATTAACTCTCATACAAGAGACTAGGGTCCTTTAAATAGACCCTTATTCTTGGGCTCCAAGTAAGGGTATATTATACTTTACATAAGAATTTTATTCCCACCCAAACCCTAGCTAGAAAATAAGGAAAAATATGTAGAAAAAATCCCTAAAATTTCTCTCCCTCCTCTTTCCTTGGTTGGCCAAGGGAGGTGACCCTAGTGGATGACCAAGGATGGCAAGAATAAGGTCTTGGCACCACTTATCTCCCTTCTTGGGCCTGGGCTAGCCCAGTTTGCTTCAGGACTGCATTTCAGGGCATCAGGGCTTCGGGCTTGTCTCCCAGGCTTCTGATTTCTTCTCCTAGGAATTCCATGATCCTCAAAGTTTTAGTTGGGTTGGTCTTCACTTGGATGGCATGGTCTTGAGTCTTTAGTGTATTTGGACAAGACTCAAAAAAATAAAATTAGCTCGACAGGAGCTGACTAACACTGGACTAGACTAGCTCAACATGAGCTAACTAATACAGGACTCAAATAAAGACAATTTAGCTGAACTAAGCTTTATTACAATGGACTCGAATGTTATTAAGTGATCCACAGAGGATTGAGAAGCCTCTGCCTTATTCTGGTGCCTATGGTGTCCGCACCAATTCTCCCGGGGTGGGAGGAACTCGATCCTGTCAAGTGCAGATCAGGCTGGCTCACATATCTCTCGAGAATGTCTGGGTCGAGGCATTGCAAGTCCTCTCAAGAAATCCATGAATCGTTCGACTCTGGCTAGCCTTGCCATCGGACCAGGAAGCGTTAATAGCCACGACCCTGGGTTGTAATGGCTTAATCATCTAGGATACACTCGATCCGTTCTCCTTGCTCATGCCAATTAATTGGTGGACACTCTGGGTAAGGATCATTCTCAACAGAAGGGATAGGTCTGAAAGCCTCACAGGGTATCACTGTTGGTTCCCTGTACTTAACCAGGTCTATAATATTGAAGGTAGAACTAATGCCCATATCCGAAGGCAAGTCTAATACATAGGCATTTGATCCAACCTTCTTTAACACTTTAAAAGGTCTAGCTCCACGAGCATGAAGCTTCTTAACGATCCCGGGTGGGAACCGCTCAGGCCTAAGCCTAATCATGATAGAATCCACTACATCAAATTCCTTGACCTTTCTTCGGAAAATTAGCCAGTTTGTTTAAAAATTAGTGGAGGTGGTGAACATGCTGGGCACATGCACACTCCTAACAAGTGATGCAAAGGACTCAAACTAACACCTAATAGACTCGACTAAAGAGGTTTATTAGGTCTTAACTACCACTTGGGCATGGGGCATAAGTCATGGTTGATGAATGACATGCAGAAGGAAATTTGTTAGTAACTCCTAATAGGTGCCAGAGGGTCTGCCAAAAGTAGGTGGCAAATGGGATGGGCTATGGATCCTTGCAACCTAGTAACCTCAACAAAATGTAACCTAATAGTTCTAGACACTTGAGAAGACTCAGGAAAGGGTAGGAAATAGGAAGGGGATTCAGGGACTGGTTCTGAGCTAAAGAGACTGACCTTAATGTATGAGCATTGGGTTATGTCTCTAGACAAGAAAAGGTCCATGCTATGGAAGGATGGGTCAACAATTTCTGCGAAGAGGTCCTCAATGGGAACTATGAGAAGGGGCTCATCTTGGGGATACTGATTCAAAGAGATTAGGTCCTTAATAAATTCTTCTGGTTCTTGTATTTTAGGACTGAACTCTATAATTTGGCTCTCTACGGTTTCCTCGGGTAAGGTTCTAGTAGTAGTATCTAAGTTCTCCTCCCCTAGTTGTTCTTCCACTATAGGTTCCTTATAGGTGGCCTCTTTAGATTTCTAAATGGGCTCAGGAGTTTCTTTCTCTAAATTTTCAAGGGATTCATCCTCCTCAAAGTCTTCTCCTTCATATTCGTCTACTAAACTAGGATCAGCCTCATACACTTCTACCTTAGGCTCATTAATGGGTTCTGGGGTCTTTTCCTTGCATCATAATGGGACAGGAGTAGTAGGCTAGTCTAAAGGAAGTCGGCTAGGTTTGGATATAGGTTCAAGGAAATTAATCTTATTAGACTTAGATTGATTGATCATGAGTTCCCTCTAATATAACTCGAATTTCCTAGCTAAGTGATAGGCTTCCTCTAGGTCCTGAATTTGCCAATGAAACAGCTTCCACTGGATATCCCTACGCAAGCCATCTTGAAATCTAGCCATGATCTTAGACTCAGGTTCGATTGTGTTACATTCCTACTAAACTCGTTAAATTGATCAATGTACTCAGACAAAGTCTTATTACCCTGCCTCAATTCGTACCATTGTTCTAAAAGTTCGTATTCATAAAATTCACCTAGGTACTTTGCTCTCAATTTACTTCTCACAGCTTTCTAGGTGTGTATTTCATTTCCTCCTTGATAACATTCATTTTCAATAACTGCCCAATGCACCTTAGAATATCGGGTTAAACTATGTAGGGCCAATCTAAATTTTTCCAACTCCGACATCCTAGTGTACTCAAAATACTGATCCATTCTTTCCTCCCAATCAATATACAACTCTTGTCTTCCATCAAAAGTGGGTGCATAAGGTTGGGTGCTTTTAATGGGTCATCCATCTTGGTTCAGGTAATCATAATTGGGTCTCTTATGGTTAGGTTCTAAGGATGGATCATGGTATGGGCTTCTTCTAGGATTGGGCTCCCTATATGGGTCAGAGTATTGGGTTCTCCTAGGATTGGGCTCCCTATATAGGCCAGAGTATTGGATTCTCCTAGGATTGGGCTCCCTATATGGGTCAGAGTATTAGGTTCTCCTAGGATTGGACTCCCTATATGGGTCAGAGTATTGGGTTCTCTTAGGACTGGGCTCCCTATATAGGTCAGAGTATTGGGTTCTCCTAGGGTTGGACTCCATGGTCACACTAGTTGAATTGGATTAAGTCTACTGGAATTGGGTTCCTAATGCAATCAAACACACACATCGACTCCTAAGTTAGTGCGCATGCAAGACTCGATCAAACCAACTACAGCTCCCTAGATCTAGAGTCCAAACTAGATGCTTAATCAGGGTGGCATACTAGCCTATAGTAACCCTATACTCAGCCTGGCAGCTGTAAGGGAAGTGTTAGGTTCCTGATTGCCAATCATAGACACCAATCAGAGATTGGCCAGGTAGGCGGACCAGCACACAAGCCATTTGGGATTGAATCCCTGAACCACTATTCTAGACACTAAGCACAAGGCACACACAGGTTAGCTTGACACAGTGATATGATACTTAGCCCGGACCCGACCAATTGTTGTTCCTAGGCCACTAGGGTAAAATTAAGTCTAGTTAATTTTATGTTAGGCTTGGGATGGAATGCAAAGATGGTGGTTTTGGGCTAAGGAAAGGTAATGACCTCCTTTCCTTATCTGGCATAAAGAGAGTGCCCTTAAAGTAAATTATGCAATGATGGCAGGCAGATGAGGATGCAAATTAGGGTTTAGATGTTTTTGATGTTTTTGGAGAATATGTAATTTTTTTTTATATTTTGGTATTTATTTAAATAGAAGAAAACTTGCAAATTATGGCCTAATATGTAGGAAATATACTAAAATTAAAAGATATGCAAAAGAGATACTAAACAAAATCCTAAACCTTCCAAAATTGTCTTTCTAAAAAAATAGAGCCGAAAATTTGCAGGCTGTATTTCGACTTGCAGAAACTTTACAAATAGAAATAAAATCTTCAAAAATTCTGTAACATACTTTGAATTACAATGAGTCCAATAAAATAATTTTTAGAATTTTTGGAGTTTTGAGTAGGGAGACATAACTAAAAGAACAAAGCATATATGGACTGTAAAAGATATAGAAAACAAGCCCTAATCTAAGCTCTGATACCAGATGCAGGACTAATATGCATGTGATTATTTTTAAGTATTTTATATGTGGGGTGAAGTGGTTAAATCCCGAATATCAGATCAAAATAAGATATAAAGAATTTTATATGAGTTTTAGAAACTAAGCATACAGATCAGGACCTAAGAAAGCAGTAAAGAGGGATTGCCGGGGCTGAGAAGCCTCGGTTAGGGCTAGTTCTCATACAATAAAATTACTGGTGGCAGAGGGGGTACCTGGAAATGTCTGAAGTGCCTAATGAAGATCACAGTGAAGAGATCACTCGTCCTCAATGGATGCGGCTTGGAAAACTGAGCTAGAGACCTGCGGATTCCTGGCTTTCTGCTCGGTGGTCCGATTGAGGCCTGGCTGGAGTCGTTGGATTCATCGGAGTTGAGGGACCTACAAATGACCTATCAGGGGTTAGAAAACTTAGAGGAGATGAATAAAATAAGGAAAAACAGCAAAGGAGAAGGGAATTTTGGAGTGGGCGACCAAGGCTCTGGAGGATTGGCTGGTGGCAAGATGTCGTTGCGAAACACCGGGAAGAAGAACTCACAAAACCCCTTAAGCACAAAGTAGGGTAACACAAAGCAATTGTAGAAAACTCAAGTATATTTCATATATCAAAATTAACTCTCATACAAGAGACTAGGGTCCTTTAAATAGACCCTTAGTCTTGGGCTCCAAGTAAGGGTATATTAGACTTTATATAAGAATTTTATTCCCACCCAAACCCTGGCTAGAAAATAAGGAAGAAATATGTAGAAAAAATCCCTAAAATTTCTTTCCCTCCTCTTTCCTTGGTTGGCTAAGGGAGGTGACCCTAGTGGACGACCAAGGGTGGTAAGAATAAGGTCTTGGCACCACTTATCTCCCTTCTTGGGCCTAGGCTGGCCTAGTTTGCTTCATGACTGTGTTTCAAGGCTTCAGGACTGTGTTTTAGGGCTTCGTGCTTGTCTCCCAGGCTTCTGATTTCTTCTCCTAGGCTTTCCATGATCCTCATAGCTTTAGTTGGGTTGGTCTTCACTTGGATGGCGTGGTCTTGAGTCTTCAATATGTTTGGATAGGACTCAAAAAAATAAAATTAGCTCCACAGAGCTGACTAACACTGGACTGGACTAGCTCAACATGAGCTGACTAATATAGGACTCAAATAAAGACAACTTAGCTGAACTAAGCTTTATTACAATGGATTCGAATATTATTAAGTGATCCATAGAGGGTTGAGAAGCCTTTACCTTATTCTGGTGCCTCTGATGTCCGCATCAAATTGTCAGCTCCTCTGGCCAAAGTACCATAGAACTCTCGTATCAATGCTGGATAGAATCTCTTCCTCAGTGAACAAAAGTGAGCCAACCCTGCATCTCTCAGCCAATCTCCTATCTGGAAGTGCTGTCGGTCCATAAACTCAAAATTTATCCTCCGACCTCTAACAATGGCCTTGGAGGCCATCCGGTCTGCTCTAGGTGGTGGTGGTCGGATAGTTACCTGCTGTTGGGGTGCTACTGCCTCTACTATCTAACCCTCATGACGTGCCTTCATGCACCGCTTTATATCCTGGATGGAGGGATGAGGTCTTCTGACTAACTACTTCCTGGGATCCATCTTCTAGGAAAAAGAGAAAATAGGCAAATAGAAGAAGAATGGGCAAAGGGATCACGGTAAAATCATAAGCAACAGTGAAGAAGGGAGGAGAAAAATGGGCTCAAATCAATAATGGAACAGTAAAAGCACAGAATGGAAGTTAGGAAACTATTTGGGGAAGTGTTAGCTCAAAGGATTTGGGAGAAAAATGGAGAAAAATTGATTGATTTCCTTATTTAATCATCGGTTCCTGACGGTCAAGTGTCGACTCATGACTTCGACACTTCAAAGTGTCGACACTTAGAGATGTTGACACTTCACGAAAAATCAAGAAAAATAAGGAAAATTTATAGGAAATCAGGATAAATGATTTTAATGGCCAAGAGATGATTGAATAAGGTTTTCAAAGATATTTGGTCAAGAAATTCTCAAAAAAAAATTTGAAAGATCATGAAGAGTGATCTAGACTTAATCAAAAGGATTAATGATCCCTAATTTTCTTCTAATCATATTGAACCTTTCTTCACTCAGAGGCTTGGTCAGTATATCAGCTAATTACATATCAGTAGAAACAAACTCAAGCATTACATCATTGTTTTGAACATGATCCATAATAAAATGATGTCTAATTTCAATGTGCTTGCTTCTTGAATGTTGAAATAGATTTTTAGTTAAGTTTATAGCACTAGTATTATCACATCTTATGGGTGTCTTAGTTAGCTTGATACCAAAATTTTTAAGTTGTTGCTTAATCCACAAGATTTGAGTACAACAACTTCTAGCTACAATAGATTCAGCTTCAGCTATAGATAGTATAACTGAATTTTGTTTCTTGCTAAACCATGAGATTAAGTTAACTCCAAGAAATTGACAAGTTTTAGAAGTACTTTTTCTATCTAACTTACATCTAGTAAAGTCAGCATTAGAATATGCAATTAAATCAATAGCTGAATTCTTAGAGTACCATAATCTAAAATCAAGAGTATCAGATACATATCTAAGAATGCATTTAACAACCATTAAATATGATTCCTTAGGCTCAGACTGATATCTAGCACACATGCATATCCCAAACATAATATCTAGTCTAGTAGCAGTTAAGTACAGTAATGATCCAATGATGTCTCTATAAAATTTTTGATCAACTTTCTTACCAGATTTATCCTTATCAAGTTTACATGAAGGGCTCATAGGTGTACTGATAGGTTTAGTCTTCTCTATCCCAAACTTTTTCAGAATCTCTTTTATATATTTGGTTTAGTTGATGAAGATCCCTTCATTTGTTTGCTTGATCTAGAGTCCAAGGAAGTAGCTCAATTTTTCCATCATACTCATCTCGAACTCTCCCTGCATTAACTTTATAAATTCTTGACAAAGAGATTCATTAATGGTACCAAATATAATATCATCGATATAGATTTGTACAACTAAGAGATCATCAGCCTTTTTCTTTAAAAACATAGTTGTATCAACATGACCTATAGTAAAACCATTTTCAATCAAAAATTTACTAGGTCTTTCATACCATGTATAGGGGGGCTTGTTTTAAACCATAAAGTGCTTTGTGTAGTTTGAAAACATGATCAGGATGTGCATGATTTTTAAAACCAGGTGGCTGTTCAACATAGACTTCTTCAGCAATATAACCATTCAAAAATATACTTTTAACATCTATTTAAAAAAGTTTGAAATCCATAAAACATGTAAAAACTAGAAGTAATCTAATAGCTTTAAGTCTAGCTACTAGAGCAAAGGTTTCATCAAAATCAATTCCTTCTTCTTGATTATAACCCTTAGCTACCAGTCTAGCCTTGTTTCTAGTTACTATACCATTTTCATCTAATTTATTTCTAAATGCCCATTTTGTGCCAATTATAGAAGTATTAGATGGTCTTTCTATCAATGTCCAAACTTTATTTCTTTCAAATTGATTTAGTTCCTCTTGCATAGCAATCATCCAGTTTGGATCTTTTTCAGCTTCTTCAATACATTTAGGTTCAATTTATAAAACAAAAGCAATGTAATCATATTCATTTCTAATAGAGGATCTAGTTCTTACCCCTTTCGATGGATCACCTAGGATTAATTCCTTAGGATATCTGTGGGCATACCTCCATTCTTTGGGTAGATCCTTATCCTTTGGTGAAGATCTCATGGCTTCTTTTTTATTTTCCTTGCTTTGATCTTCTTTGTTGTCTTTGGAAGGATGATCATCCAAGGTCAGCTTCTTAAGTTCTTCAATACCTGCACAATCATCAACAATATCCTCTTTTCTAGAGGATTTGTTAGTAGATTCTCCAAATACCACATGCATGTACTCTTCTACTATAAGTATTCTTTTGTTAAAAACTCTGTATGCCTTGCTAGATGTAAAGTATCCTAAAAGGATACCTTCATCTGACTAGGCATCAAATTTGCCTAAATTATCTTTTCATTGTTTAAAATAAAATGTCGGCAACCAAATACTCGAAAATACTTTAAGGTTGGTTTTCTTTCTTTTCAAAGCTCATATGGTATTTTTTTAAAAAATAGGTCTGATCAAAATATGGTTTAAGATATAACAAGCAGTATTAATAGCTTCGACCCAAAAATATCTAGGTAGATCATTTTTACAAAGCATTATGCATGCCATTTCTTTTAAAGTTCTATTCTTTCTTTTTACCACCCCATTTTGTTGAGGTGTCCTAGGTACAGAAAAGTTGTGTTCAATTCCTTTTTCATTATAAAAGTCTTCAAAATTTTGATTTTTAAATTTAGTACCATGGTCACTTCGAATATAAATAACAGAAGTACCTTTTTTATTTGAAATCTTTTGATAAAATTTCATAAAAACAGAAAGAGATTCATCTTTATATGCTAAAAATAAAATCAAAGTAAATCGAGAGAAATCATCCACTATTACTAATATATATCTCTTGTCTCCTAGGCTTGTGGTCCTAGTTGGTCCAAAGAGATCCAAATGAAGCAGTTCTAGAGACCTAGAAGTTAAAACTATTCCTTTAGTTTTAAAAGAGGATCTTGTTTGTTTTCCAAATTGATAAGCTTCATAAATTTTATCTTTTTCAAATCTAAGTTTTGGTAAATCTTTAACCAAATCATTTTGCACAGTTTGTAAAGTAAATGCATGCTTGCATGACCTAATCTACGATGCCAAAGCCAACTAGTCTCATTAATTATGGCATTCATTGTAACTAAGCATTCACCATCATGTAAGGATAAGTTATCAAGATCAACAAGGTAGATGTTGTCATGCTTATTTCCAATGAATTTCACTCTATTATCATCCAGACTAGAATCTATGCAAAGGGGTGATTCAAAAATCACTTTAAAATCTTTGTCACAAAACTAACTAATACTAAACAAGTTATACTTTAATCCTTCAACTAGTAGAATATTATCAATCAACATAAGTAGAGGGTGTGATATGGACTTTATCGATACCGATTATTTTTTCTTTACCATTATCACCAAATATCACATTCCCACCATTTAGAGCCTCAAGAGATGTGAATTGCTTTACATCTCTGGTCATGTGTCTTGAGCAACCACTATCAAGATACCATAATCTCCTCTTCTCTTTGGTTGCAAGACACACCTGTAAAATAGATCAAGTTTTTGTTTTAGGTACCCAAGCTATCTTGGGACCTTTAGGGTTAGTACTAATGGTGGTTCCTTTTGGAATCCAAATTTTTTTTGAATTGTTTATTTTTCTCAAATTACATTGATAAGCTTTATGTCCAAATTTTTTACAGCTATAGCAAGTAACATTAGATGATGCTAGAACAAAGAAATTTTTAAAATATTTTTGTTTCTTTTGCTGCTTGTAACCAAGTCCAACTTTACCAAACATAGCTCTTTGATTATTCAATAAAAAATTTAACTTTTCAGAACTAAATATAAATTTTTCAATAAAAGGTTTAACTTTGTCAAGCTTATCTTTGAATTTCTTATTTTCTATCTCAAGGACTTTGTTTTTCTTTTAAAGTTCATTAGTTGTAACAACAGTCTTGGATCTTTTTAAAACTTCTATTTTCTTTGATAAAGCATTATTTTATTTTTCTAAAACATCAATCTTAGCTTTTAAATCATTGTTTTTATTAGCAAGATTGGTATTTTCAAGAGAAAATGAATCAGCCTACTTCTTCAACTTTTATTCTCAATTTTCAGGAATTTGTATTCATGCATGAGTTCATCAAAAGCATCTCTAAGTTCTTCAAATATAAATTCAAGTTCAAGTTCAGATTGTACCCCATCTTTATGTGCCATGAGGCTAGATTGTCAACTTCCTGTTGTTCTTCCTCTAAGCTGGAGTCTTCACTATCACTCCATGTTGCCATCATTGCCTTCTTTTTGAATTTATTCTTAAACTTCTTTAGAAGAGGACAATCAACCTTGAAGTGTCCAGGCTTCTTGTACTCGAAGCAAATTGGTTGATCCTTCTCCTTCTCTTTTTCTTTTTCTTTTCCTTTTTTCTTGCTAGGCTGAGGCTTCTTTTTATAAGGAATTTTTTTCTTTCTCATGAATCTTCTGAATTTTCTTGCAACAGGTGCCTCTTCATCTTCATTTTCTCCTTCTGATTCTTCACTTGAAGACTCATTTTGTGTAGTGGATTTGAATGCAATGGTCTTCTTCTTCCTATGTGCATCTACTACTTTTTTTTTTCAAGTTCAACTCATAAGTCATGAGTGAAGCAACGAGTTGCTCCAAGGAAAGTGTCTTAATATCTTTAGCTTCTTGAAATGCTATGACTTTCGGATATCAAGATGTTGGCAATGACCTGAGAATTTTATTTACAAGGTCAGCATTAGACATAACCTTTCCCAGACTTCTCATACTATTTACAATATTAGTAATTATAGTATACATATCAGTTATAGATTCATTAGGCTCCATTCTAAACATTTCATATGTATGAATGAGCATATTTACTTTAGTATTCTTCATTTGATGGATACCCTCATGAGTAACCTCAAGTGTGTCCCAAATTTTTTTTATGGATTTGCATGTGGACATCCTATTAAACTTATTAGGATCCAATGCGCAATAAAGTAAGTTCATAGCTTTTGCATTAAGCTCCGATTACTTAATGTCATTTTCATCCCAATCCTCTTCTAGTTTTGGAATGAAAACACCATTAACCATCGTGGAAGGAATATGGGGACCTTTTACTACAACATTTCAAAGATTATAATCTATTAAGTGCATATAAATTCTCATTCGAGTTTTCTAATATGTGTAATTAGTGCCATTAAAGAAAGGTGGCACTACAAAAAAAGTCACATACATCCATGCTTTTAGACACATAAAATACATACATGAATAAAAGTTCAAATTCTAAAAAAAGGGTTATATATATCCATGTTTGGCAAACATAAAAATGCTATAATCAATTTATAACTTACATTTCAACTATTCAACATGAATAAATCAAATATAATGGATAAACATTGGTATGCCAAGAAAAGAGTGTCCAAAAATATTAATACTGATCCCAGGTCTAGAGCTATTCCAAACTCAGATCTGATTAACTCTAACATAAATGGATTAGATCTAGATATTGAATATCCAGACTCAAGACCTGACTAAAAATATTATATAATATATATTTAAATAATATAATATAATATGATATATTTTATAATTTATTATAATATATTATTTTAAACTTTAAATTTTAATTATTAAAAATATAATTACACTATATTATAATTTATCATACTATATTAAAATATATTATATTATATTTAATATAATACCAAATATTGATTATAGTTATATTAAAATATATTAATATTTAATATAATATAGTTTTATATAATTTAATTTGATTTTTCAAGATTTTATATAATTTTGCATGATAAAAATATATAATATAATATAAAGTAATATAATATAACATAATATATTATAATATACTTTATAATTTAATATAATATGATTTTTTATTTTTTATCTTTTAATATTAAAAATATTATACTATATTATAATTTTTAGAAGTCTCTACGCTTATTTGGACCCATCAAAAAAAAATCGATGCCTTCCCTATAGTTTGCCAACGTGCCCTAATTTGCCCCCCTGAGAGCCTACCCTTCTCTACTCTGCCCCGCCCCACCATCACAAGAAGCGTCTCCTCCTTTAACCCATATCCATAGTCGCTCCCGCTCCTCCTAAGAACTCGACTTCCAACTCCTCTTCTCGAACCCTAATAATGGAGAAATCCCATGAAATCGAGGTGTGATCGAGAGTTATGCATCGACGATGCGGCCCGCTGGTGCCAGGCTCACCTTCTAGCGCACTCGAGGGATTCTAAGATCCAAGCTCCCACTCCTTGAGGATTCACTAATCCCTTCCATGAGAGATCTTGCATTCTTTTCCACTTTCTAATATTGTCTTTTCTCTGATTCGAAGGATTCTTACCCCTGTTTCATTTTTCCTATAGCTTGAGGGTTCTTGTCACCGGTTTGTTGTGGGGATTTGCAGTTCTTCTCATGTTTTTGTGGATGGGAATCCCGAAATAGGTGCCTTGGGTTCCCTGCTTTGCTTTGTAATTCGAAGTGATAGAAAAAATTGTTGTTTCCCATCCTTTTGTTCATCCATATAGTAAATTAGTAATTCTGGTTGAATTGATTAAGCATGGATTATTATGAATTTTACAACGAAATGGAGATTTGGGATTTCGAGTGGAACGTTTCAGGGGCACTATTTTCCAATCAGGTCATTTCATGGTAAGCTAAAATGCTTGCTGTAACTGTTTAGAAGCCAAGTATAATACCAAAAAGTAAAAATACGACCTTTTCTTTCTGGGGAGGTAATAGGTGGATATGTTGTTCTAGTATTATTCTTACTTCTATTTATGTTACTGTGCTGTGGCTTTTAGGAACAAGGTGGATATCCACAAGAGACTACTATAAGGTACCTGGAGTGAGCAAGAATGCAAGTGCTTCAGAAATCAAGAAAGCATATTATGCGGTAAGTTTAAGATTCTAATTACTTTCAATGACTACTAGCCTGCAACTTCTAGCATGTACTATCCTCTTTTATAAATATTTATCCAGTTGAAGGACCTTGGTTGTATAATAAGTATGATCAAACAACTACAAGGATTGATTCGGCTATGGCCAAACTGTGTGATAAGATACGGGTCATGTTTTTATCTATCACATACTTTGCTTTTTTAGTTACCTTTCCAGCTAAAATTTTGAAACACAAAGTCGAAGATCTATATGTTAGGCTTGTAATATAACAGGTAATTGATAAGTGAAGATGATGGTCATTCTTGTATCTTGGTTGAGACAAAAAGCTCAACAGTTCGTGCTTATCAATTGTAGGATTTTTCTTATTGTCAACTAACAAATTAGTACTAAATATTAGCTCTTTATGCTTCTTTCTTATTGGTCAGTGTCGGTTCATGGAACAAATCTTTATGTTCTAGCTTGGGTCGAGTGAAATCTAAAATGCTATACCTTATATCATATATTATGTTGCTAGAATTGTATTTTGATGTATGCATTGTACATGAAGATGATATTGGTGTAGCCTCAAAAGAGAAAGAGATATCACAACCTGAAGAGCCATCTCCTAAAAAGTATCGTGGTGAGACACAAATGAAAGATGTGCATATGATGGATTCTAATAAGATGATTCATGTAGAGTGGAATGAATATGGACAGCCAATTGAGAATGGTGGGCAATCATTTATGAGCTTTTTGACTAGCATAATAAAATTTTATGAGTAGCTGCTAGTTAGTGTGAATGATTGGCGAAAGATATCTAAGACCACAAAACTTAAACTTTGGGAATACACGAAGGTGATAATGATTTTTATTTCATCTAATTTGGCACTTATTTTTATGATGTATTAATATTTTTTTTTATTTCAGAAAAAGTCAGATGTGGGAGATGAGCATTATAATTTTGCAATGAAGAAATTTGGCAGGAAAATGGAAAGGAATGAAGTACCATTTAAGAAAAAAGTTACTTACTAAGAAATTATAATAAGAATAGGAAAAGACAAAGTGAAGTATCTAAAAATGTCCTATAGGCTCAATGGAAGGAAGCTATAGACAGTTGGTCTGCTCTACAATGGTAGGTATATAGAAATTATTATTTTTCATTGATTGAGATCAATTTTTTATAATAGTTAATGTCGATTTTAAATTTTGGTATATATGGAACAATGACAGAAAAGGATAGATATCAACATTGACTATAAGAAGAAGTACAAGTATTCCCATTGTGCAGGAACAAAGAGCTTTGCGTGCAAATCAATCACATATATGTGAAATCTATCCAAATTTCTTCAAGTGCTTATTTTGAGAAATATGTGTGTTATGTTCAACTAATTTTTTCTTATGTTGTATACTCAATTCAAAAGGATAGAAAAAAATTGAGCCATCCTGCATGTGGATGAAGATTCATACTAGAAAGAATGGTAAACCCGTAAATGATGTTGCTGTTGGACTAGTTGTAAGTATCCTTTATTAGTCAATTAAACTATAAGTCTATCTTATTTTTTATTGTAATATTTATTTCTTGTAATTAATGCATATATGTTTACTGGAACCAAAAGAAAATATTTAAAGATGTAGAAGAGGATGAAGTATTTTCTAAATAGTTTGGCAAAGAAAGACCAGACATGATCCATTGCTTAGGGATAGGACCAATTCCCAGTTCATTGTGGGGCTCTAAAGTAACAAATAAAGTCTTGAAAAAGAAAAATGAGACTTTGCATTAAATGGTCAAGGACTTGGTAAGTCAAGTTGGAACTCTCCAAGTCTAAGTAGTAAATATTTATGGTTCAACAATTTCAATAAGTACTTTAGTTAAATATATAATTCTTTTTTTATTTCTATATGAATGAGATTGGATAATTTAATCTTTATTTTTAGAATTGCTCTGACTTTTTTAAAAATATGAAAATATTATGGAAGAATCCGATGACCATTCATTCTACTTGCTATTTGATTGATGACTTTAACTTGTTATTGTACTTATTTATTAATAGAGTATTGCTAACATGAAAGAAGCTGATGATCATTCATCAAAGATAGATAAAATATCATCTATTAGTAGCAAACATAATCCAGAGGTATCTATGATATCATTATTTTATGCAATACCTATAATTCAATATTTTTTAAGAAAGTTGGCTAGCTCTCTATTATTTCTAGAATGGTGATAGAGTTGAACTAAACTCATCTCAAGTAAACATATCACCCATTCTTGAATCATCTAAAATTGTAAGTGAAATTTATTTTAATAAATTTATAGATTTTAATAAAGTGATTCAATATTATTAAGTGGTGAATCATCAGGATTTATTTATTATATTATATGAAATCAGTACTTATAGGATGAAGAAGTAATTTTATTGGATATCTTATAGAAAGTAGGCAAAGGAATATTTATTTTTGATGATAAAGACAAGATGTTAATGGACAAAAGTTTGGAAGATGTGTTTTGTGAGGTTTCTGTTTCTTATGCAATTGAGCCCGATGCTCCATTACTTGTAAAAGACAAAAGTCGATCTTTAATGAAACATGCTATGGGTACTTATATTATTTAGTAAAAAGATTATGTATGTATTTGTATATATTATTAGTTTAATAATGATTTATACTAGCTCTAAAATGATGTATATTTATATGATTCTTTTTTTTTTTTGTAGATTTAGGTGATATAATAGAAGGTGTCAAGAAAGATGTGGAGATTTTGTAAAGTTTATTCTATCTTTATTCTCTTTATAGTATAGCAAAATAGTTGGAACTTGTTTTATGATATGTTTTAAGTTTTAGTATTTACTTTTTTTTGAAAGCAGTACTATGTTTTGTTTCTTATTCTTTGGATTTTGATGAAATTAACAAAGTTGTTGAGATAATATTTTTGTGAGACTACCACTATGTATGTTTAACTATATTTAATATAATGATGAAAATTATCTTGTTTGTAGTTATTTTATGTCTTTCTATTTTTATTTGTTATTACAGGTGATCCATATTTTGAAATTGGATTGAGCAGGACTATATTTAATTATATATCCACATTTTATTATTGATAGTACAGGTTCATTTATATCCACATTTTGTTAATTTCAATAAATTATAATTCATGTATAGTTAATTATCCATGTTTTATAAAGGAGGGTATAGACTAGGTTTGTACCCATCTATACAATCTTACCTATGTTAGATATTATGTGGGTAAAGCATGCTTACATACATGAAAAAAAAAACATGGCTATAAGCTACTCCCACGCCGGACATATCCACGTTTAACCAAACATGTATACCAATATGGGTGTAGGCATATATCCAGGTTTTTAAGCTTTTATCAACGTATTTTCCACGTGGATGTAGCTCAGTTTTTTTGTAGTGTGGTCTATTTGAGGCTTGACCCTCAACAATACTAGAACCTAAAAGGGCTGCCATAGATCTTTAACTTAAGGCGGTTAGACCTATAAGTCGAGTACGTGGCTCGATACTACTTGTTGCCCAACAAAGCAACCCAAAAGGGAGGGGTGAATTGAGTTTTTAAAAAGTTTTTGCTAAGATTAAATATAAGTGCTAATTCAAAAGTAATAAAGGTGCTAGTGATTTCAAGTGTATGTATGCTTGATAATGAAATACAATGGAAATAAAGTAAAGGCAAAGAAAAGTAGAAGCAATCACAAACATATAAAAGTTTATAGTGGTTCGGTGCATACCAAAGCACCTACATCCACTTTCCAAGGTCCACTTGGGAATTCACTATAATCCTACTTGATTACAGCCGATTAGTTTTTCGGGCTCACTAATCACAACCCTTCTTGGTTTTCACAAGACTAACCAAAAATCTAGTTGGTTTTTACAAGGCACACTAACAATCTAGGTAGTTTTCACAAGGCTCACCAACAACCTAAGTTGGTTTTACAAGGCTCACCAACAACCAAACCACTAGTTTCAATCCGCTTGAAACTAGGAACAATAAATTCAAGTTCAAAGAAAAGATACAATAAGCCTTTAAAAATAAAGTAAATATATCTTTAAAGCTCTTTGATTGGAGTTGAAAAGCTTGTCCCCAAGTTGTTGAAGCCTTAATGGATGCTTGAAGATTGGACTTGAATGCTTCTTGAATGCTCTTGAATGTTTGAAGGCTCAACTTCACTCAAAAGTAATGATCTCTCAATGAATATTCAATGAACTCTCATTAGTTGCTTCAATTTTGAGTTTAGTCCACTTTAAATACTTTTCCAAGCCTTAAATGACCATTTTTGACCATTGGAGAGAAGAAATTAGCCATTAGAGATAAAAAGGATCAATTATGTGCTTCAAAAAACTAGCCATTACCGTTCATCTAGACCTGCAAGTGTCAATACTTCAGGTCATGAGTCGATACTTGAGTCAATACTAGGTCAAAAATATCTTCTGAAGTCCTCTGGTATGTCGACACTTTTTTTGATGTGTCGACACTTGAATCGACACTTCATCTTTATAAGTCGACACTTAAGGAAAAACTTAAATTTAGCATATTTTGTATCATTTATGGTCTCAGGCCTTGAGTCGATACTTGAGTCGACACATGAGTCGACACTTGAGCTCATGAGTCGGCACTTCATGCATGCCATTTAAAACTTCTTCTACTTATCAGCTCAAGCTTTTGTGAGTCGATACCTTGAGTCGACACTTCACTTCCATGAGTCGACACTTGGCTGAAACTCTCCTGAAACTCTACCAAAACTCTGCTGAAACTTCTTCAAACTTAAGATTTGTGTCCTTCAAGATCATTCTTATGTGCCAAGATCATTTAACTTGAAATTCCATCAGTATAAGTAACTTCTTCAACACGATGACAAGTATTCTTAACATTCAACATACTACAAATTTGATGAGTACTTTGATCTACTGAACATACTTGTAACATAGTTAGTACTTAAATATACTTAAATATTTTGTTATTCATTAAAATTAAGACAGGAGTCAACAAATTCCATCATGGATTGACCTTGTTTAATAGGATTTGATTCCTCCTTTTAGATGCTCCATTTAATTGAGGTATCCCCGGAGGAGTCCATTGAAAGAAAATTCCATTCTTCCCTGGACATATCATAAATTGATTGGTAAGGTGTCCCCCTCCTCGATTTGATCAAAGAGTTTTAATACTCTTCCCAGTTTGTTTATATATCTTAATAAGATATCGTTTGACCATTTCAAAAACTTAGATTTATGTCTCATAAGAAAGATATAACCATACCTTGAAAGATCTGTAAATGTAATAATACAGTTATACCCACCCCTGGTACTAATGTTCATATGTTCGAATACATTAGTATGTATTAGACTTAGAATCTCACTAGCCCATTCACCTTTTCCAGTAAAAGGTGACTTGGTCATTTTTCCAAGAAGGCAAAATTTACAAGTTGGTAGTGATTCATAATTACTAACTTCGAGGATACCCTCTTTAATTAACCTGTTTATCCTATTCTTATTAACATGATCTAGACTATAGTGCCAAGGATACATATCACTAACATTATCTATCTTAGGGTATTTGCTTGAAGTATACATTACACTAACAGGTTATGATAGTATATATATGCTATTTCTTATTTATCCAATCATTACAACAATACTATTCAAAATGATATTACAAATATCATTCTTTATTCATATAGTTCATAACCATACATGGCCAAAAGGCCTATAGAGATGAAATTTAATAGAAAAGATGGACAATGGTGACATTCACTTAAAATGACAATACAAGACTTGAAAACTAGCTTGACAACTCTCAAAGCTAGGACTAAAACTTGACTTCCATCTTCCATGTTTAGGAATCTTTAGCCATCCTCAAATCTCTAACTAACTTGAAGTCCTTGTAATGAATTGCAAATATAAATAGAACTTTCGATATCCAATACCCAAGTAGTAGTATCATAAATAGAGAAACTACAAGGCATTATCATATAAATACCTTATCCAGCAGCTCCTTGCTGCTTCCTCTTCTTCGTCCTATTCGTGTCAAGGGAAGCAATATAAAGAGGACAGTTCCTCTTCCAATGACCCTGCTACTTACTAAAGAATCACTTTGCTCGTCTCTTATCAGCCTTATTCTTCTTGGCCTAACTAGCTCTAGCACTCTACACCTTATTTTTATTTTTCTTCTTTCCTTTCTTAAAGGAATGACGTCCTTCCAAAGAGCATCCCACCATATTCACCAACCCCTTATAGAGTTGGTGATTCTTCTCATAGGTCTATAGTAATCCTAGCAAACCATGATAATTTACTATAGCCTTGTCATTCTATAACGATCGAGAAAGTCAAAGAAGGGGCAAGGAATTTAGTATTACATCTTTTCCAAGCTACTTATTTAAGGGATAGCCAAGTTTGCCCAGATGCTTAATTTGCTCGATCATGTACAATATATGATCAGTGATCGATACCCCTTCATGCATCCAAGTGTTGAAAATAGCACAAGAGGTCTTATGCTGCTCAAGATAGTCAAGTGTGCTAAAAGATTCCTTTAACTTTTGAAAGATTTTCTCCAGCTGGGCTTCCTCAAACTTGCAACTGAGCTAGTCATTCATAGTCGCTAACATTATGCATCATACTATGACCTAGTTAGAGAGCCACTTCTGATAAGTGTCTCTAACTACTCCATGAGCATTAGGAGCGGGCTTCTCAAGTGCAGGATCCATTATCACATAAAGGATCCATTCATGCTCCAAGTGTTGGAAATTCCAAGCACTGTTCTGGACTAGCACCTATATGCAATGGTAGAAATCTAGAAGAAAACAATCCAACAACCTGTTCTTGGATTCAATATCATGCAACAATGAAGTTATAGATAAAAGATATAGGAGAAAAAGAGAGATTGCTTTATTAATCCTTTAACCTTTGGAGAAGAACCCTTGATACAATCAAGACAAAACCCCAGCACCCCTTCTAAAAATTCAGAAGCTTCTCGTCGTCCCGCACGTCTTCTCTCTTGCAAGTCTCATGTCCCAAGAACCCACATATGGCCCCGCACGGACAATACCTCAACGTGCATCCCACCTGCGGACAATACCTTGACGCAAATGTTCCTTCTCTAAAGCCCCATGATGTACCCTCACGGACCAAGCCCTCTACATGATATCTCCCTCACGTGCACCTCTCTGAAGCCCATCCATGATCGTGCCTCCTCTTATCGGAAAGAGCTCCACCTATAGACTCCCTCATGTAGGATCTCCCATAGCCATGTCCCCACGTGGAATCTCTCTCCACGTGGCCTCTCAGAAGTCCTCCATCGTGGCCTCCTTATACCCAGGAGGTCTCCCATAGTCCATGCCCATGAGGGGCATTCCAAGAACAGCCACCCTCATGGTCACTCCATGACCATGAGGAAACCTTGCGGACTCCCTTGGATCATGAACCAAGCCTCATGATTCCAAACTCCATGCGCTGCTCCTAGATCCAAGTGGACCGGACTTCACGCACGCCCCAAAGGGGGTCAAGCCCAAGAGGGGCTCACGCCCCCTCTCTCTCTCTCACGGATTCTCTCTTATCACCATGAGATCACAAACCGCACGCCCCCTCTCCACTTAAATAGCACATGGGGCAGTCTCTTGGTCTCCTCATGTGGGCATCAAGTTAGTTGGACTCCTTCTTGGTCTTAGACTCAACCCCTCTTGATTAGTTAGGACTCAATCACATGGGCTCAACTAATTCTTGGTGGTTATAATCACATGGGCGGTTAAGACTTGTCTTGGGCCAATAACAAACTGATTAGGACACCTCACATGATTAGTATCCCAATTGCTTACAACCAACCAATTCGGTTAGGATCCTGGATAGTTGGGCTAACCAACCAACCAATTTGATTAGGATCCTGGGTAGTTGGGCTAACCAACCAACAACTAACCACCTAACCAACTAAGCTAACCTCCTAATTAATTTACAAACCTAGACCCAACCCCATAACCCAACTGGGTTATGTTACAATCTCTCAAAAAACTCCCCACAACAAATCAATGTGAGAAAACCCTGAACCCTGGGTCAAGCCCCCTGACCCAACATGATTCTGGGGCCCTATCCTGGAACACCTCTAGGAACCGCTTGGCACACGCCCCCAAGCTCCAGGGATCACCTCCAGAATCCCTACCATGGCCTTCCAAGTCTTTCCAAAGCTTGAGAGCACCATGCAAATCCCTACAAACTCCACCTTGGTGCCCCCAAGCTTTGGCAAACCTGGCAATGTCCTCCATGCATAACCTCGCTGTAACTGCATAACCTAATAGCCTTTTGCGGATATCCTCACCTCTGCCAACACCCTTCAGCTGCTGATATCACCTGGAGGCCTTTGGGATGACCACCTCCATAGATGAAGATCCTTGCTTGTATCCTGGCACCACGGTTGAAGCCTTCCTTCTGCCTGACAGCTGCATCAAGCTTTTCCTTGGACTTCCCTGGAGAGACCACAGCGAACTTAAACCGGCACTCACTTTAACTAGAGCTCTACCTGACACCATCTTCTCAGAGCCACATTAATCTTTGCACACTCTACTCTACTTGGCTAAGTGCATCCTTGGTGCTCATGTTATGACCTAGCCAGTATCCTTGCACCTCCTACTCTGAACTTGTGTCAAAACCTGCTCCACCCGTGAAGCCACCTCTCCCGATGCTCCACCTGAGACTGAAGTCTCCCTGATGCCATAGAAAGAAACCCCAAGGCCAGCAACTTAACGCTGCCCTACTAAGCCTACACCTAAATCTCGTACCCAATCGCTGCCTCCTCGGACTCTTCGCAACCCGCGAACCTCTCCGAGACCATTTCAGATACACTTTCTCCCAACAAGCTCGTCTAAAACTAAGAGCTCATCCCAACTCTTCTGCTAACCCAGCGACTGAACCCAGCAACCATCTCCACCTGGCTACTGCATGATGTCCCAGCCTGTCCCCCGGTTGCATGATGTACCCTGTGAACCTGAGAAAACCCGAGCTTTTCCTTTCTCCATCTCTAACAAGCTTCGCGTGACCGTCTACACCCTTCCTGCTATCTCTAGAGCTGACACCTTCCCATCGAAGCCACCTCGCCTCCATAGCTAGAACATCAACCCATGCTCCACAGCTCTTGAGACTCGTGCTCCACCGCACTCCTGACCTCAAACTGATGTCTTCCTACTCTATCCTTGTGACTGCAACATCAATCTGTGCTTCCGCAGTACACCTAGATAGCTATACAAACCTAACGCCAATATCAGACCTCTTCTCCATCTATGCAAGATACCACACCCACGTACAACTCCACTTGCCTCGATGCACTCCTTGAATCCTCCTCTTCCATCTTCAAACCCGTGGCTCTGAAACTGCTCTGCTTCCTCTCGAACAATAGCTTAAACCAAGCTTTGATACCAATTATTGGAAATCCAGGGACTATTTTGGACCAGCACCTATACACAGTGGTAGCAATTTGGAAGAAAACAGTCCAACAACCTATTCTTGGATTCAATATCATGCAACAATGAAGTTATAGATAAGAGATGTTGGAGAAAAAGAGAGATTGCTTTATTAATCCTTTAACCTTTAGAGAACAATCCTTGATATAATCAAGACAAAACCCCGACATCCCTTTTGAAACCCATAAAATTCTCGCCATCCCACATGTCTTCTTTCTTTCAGGCCTCATGCCCTAAGAAACCACATAAGGCCCCACACAGACAATACCTCAACGTGCATCCCACCTGCGGACAATACCTTGATGCAGATGTCCCTTCTCCAAAGCCCCGTGATGTACCCTCATGGACTAAGCCCTCCATGCGATATCTCCCTCACGTGCACCTCTCTAAAGCCCATCCATGACTGTGCCTCCTCTCATCGGAAAGAGCTCCACCTACGGACTCCCTAATGCAGGATCTCCCATAGCCATGTCCCTACGTGGAATCTCCCTCCACGTGGCCTCTCAGAAGTCCTCCATCATGGCCTCCTTGTACCCAGGAGGTCTCCCACGATCCATGCCCATAGGGGTGTTCCAAGAATAGCCACCCTCATGATCACTCCATGATCGTGAGGAAACCTTGCAAAATCCCTTGGATCGTGAGCCAAGCCTCACGGTTCCAAGCTCCATGCACTACTCCTAAATCCAAGTGAACTGTACTTCACGCGAGCCCCAAAGGGGGTCATGCCCAAGAGGAGCACACGGCCCCTCTCTCTCTCATGATTTCTCTCTTATCATCATGAGATCACAAACCGCATGCCCCCTCTCCACTTAAATAGCACATGGGGTGGTCTCTTGGTCTTCTCATTTGGGCGTCAAGTTAGTTGGACTCCTTCTTGGTCTTAAGCTCAACCACCTCTTGATTAGTTAGGACTCAATCACATGGGCTCAACTAATTCTTGGTGGTTACAATCACATAGGTAGTTAGGACTTGTCTTGGGCAAATAACACACTGATTAGAACATCTCACATGGTTAGGCTCCTAATTGGTTATAACCAACCAATTCGATTAGGATCTTGGGTAGTTGGGCTAACCAACCAACTAACTAATCATCTAACCAGCTAAGCTAACCTCCTAACCAATTTACAAACCTGGACCCAACCCCATAACCCAACTGGGTTATGTTACAATCTCTTAAAAAACTCTCCCCAATAAATCAATGTGAGAAAACCCTCAACCCTGGGTCAAGCCCCCTAACCCAATATGTTTTGGGGCCTTATCCTGGAACACCTCCAGGAACTGCTTGGGACACACCCCCAAGCTCCAAGGATCGCCTCCAGCATCCCTACCATGGCCTCCCAAGTCTCTCCACAGCTGGGAGCACCACGCAAATCCCTACACCAAGATGATTCTGATCTTTTGTTACCGGCTATTGAAGTTTGGATCCATTAGCTTGTCATTGTTTATAATGACCAAACTGACAAATTGGTGGCCATTATCTAAAAAGAGAACACAAGATTAATTAGTATATGAATTATTAATCCTAAAGACTTGGACTTTAATATAAAGGTTCTCCCACTATTTTATTTAGATTGGTAGCATCTACCTCAATCTAAGAAATTACATTAATTCCTTAGCAGGTACTAGAATCTTATAGATTACACATGAGCTCGACTTTGGCCGATATGCCCATGCACATTTAAAGGTAGGTTATAAACCAATTATTTTTCCAAATAACTTCTAGTAATCAATTTTGGCCTAAGGTCCTGTTGACTCTGGTCTTGATTTTGATGATTGACAAAATATTTAAGTATATATGAGTACTAATTATATTTTAAGTATATTTTTTAGATCTTAGTAATCAACCATGTTGAATGAAGAAATGCTTGTATTTCAGTTGAAAAAGTCCTTAAATTAATGGAAAATCAAGTATATGGACTTTGAAATTAATATGGAAGAACTTGAAGAGGTTAAAGTTTCAATTTGAAGATGTTTTAGCAATGGCACAGGGAAGTGTCGATACTTGAAAATGAAGTATCGATACCTGAGGAACAAGTGTCGACACTTGAAGAGTGAAGTGTCGACTCAAGGCCTGAGACAAACAGAAAACTTCAGAAAGCTCTTTCAGTGAAGTGTCGACACCTGGAGCTGAAGTGTCGACACTTAGAAGTGAAGTATCGATACCTGAAAACTGAAGTGTCGATACTTGAAACTGAAGTGTCGACACCTGAAGGTGAAGTGTCGACACTTGAACAGTAACGGCTAGTTTTCTAGGCTGCAGAACTTCTCCAACTTGCTTCCAAATGGTCATATTTTCCTCCCTAACGGCTATAAACGGTCATTTAAGTGTTGGGAGGATATATAAACATCAAAAATCAATTAGGGAAGTAATCCTTTGGTGAGGTTTTTGAATATTCTTCAAGGATTCAAGAGTTGAGTGGTTCAAGCCTTCAAGCTTCCAAGTTTCAAAAAAAGCATCCAAAGTTCACATCCTCAAGCATCAATCAAAGGCTTCATCAACTTGAAGACAAGATCTTCATCAACTCTCAACGGGCTTCAAAGAGATATTTGCTTTATTTTAGAAAGCTTATATTGTATTCTTTTATACTTGCTCTTACATTGTTTTACTTAAGGTTTTTGGTGAGCCTTGGAAAATCAAAGAGATTTTTGGTAAGCCTTGAAAACCAAAGTGGTTGTTGGTGAGCCTTGAAACCAACTAAAGTTTTACTTGTGAGCCCGAAGCCAAAACAAGTTGTTTAGGTTCTTGGTTATCCCGTAAAACCAAGGGTGGTTGTTGGTGAGCCTTGAAACCAACTAGGGTTTGACTTGTGAGCCCGAAGACAAAACAAGTTGTAAAGGTTATTGGTGAGCTTAAGTTATAAAACCAAACTTAGTAAAATTTCCAAGGGATTCTTGGGGAGTGGATGTAGGTGCTTGGTTGGCACCGAACCACTATAAATCTTTGTGTTTGTGTGATTGTTCTCCTTATGCTTTTATTTCATTATTTCCGCTGCATTTATTTGAAATACACAAGCACTTAAATTGCATTAGCATATACTTGTTTTAGTTCATCTTTTAAATAGTACAAAAGTTTTATAAAACCCAATTCACCCCCCCTCTTGGGTTGCCTACGTGGGCCTTCAATTGGTATCAGAGCCCGGTGCTCTGATTGAAAATCTAACGATTTTGAGTTAAAGATTATGGCAACCCTTGTAGGTATTAGTGTTAGACCACCGTTTTTCAATGGCATAAATTACACATTTTGAAAAACACGCATGCGCATCTATATTCAATCTATTAGTTATCTTCTTTGAAAAATTATTGTTAGTGGTCCTCATATTCCTTCCATTTTGGTTAATGGCATTTCCATTCCAAAGCTCGAAGAGGATTGGAATGAATATGACATTAAACAAATTGAAATCAATGCTAAAGCAATGAACTTGCTTTATTGTGCATTGGACTTAAATGAATTTAATAGAATTTCTACATGCACATCAGTGAAGGAAATATGGGACACACTTGAAGTTACTCATGAGGGTACTCTTCAAGTGAAGAACACTAAAATTAATTTGCTTATACATTCTTTTGAAATTTTTGAAATGATGCATTATGAATCTATATCTGATATGTTTTCAAGATTTATGACTATTATTAATGAATTAAAAATTCTTGGCAAAATCTATACTAATGCTGATTTGGTGAATAAAATTCTTAGATCCTTGCCAAAATCATGGGATCCAAAGGTGATGGCGATCCAAGAAGCTAAAGATGTAGAAACCTTATCTTTGGATGAGCTTATCGGTTCACTCATGACCTATGAGTTGAACTTATGGCAAAGGATAGTGGAAGCTGATACAGAAAAGAAAATAATAGCTCTCAAGGCCAAAAAGAAATTCAAGGCAATGATGGCAACTTGGAGCGATAGCGAAGATTCAAGTACGGACGATGAAGTTGCCTATCTTTGTTTCATGGCAAATAAGAAAAAGGTATGTGCTAAAAATAATTATGATTTTACCTTTAAAGAATCACATGATGCATCTAATGATCTTGTACATGAATATATATTGCTAAAAATTGAGCACAAGAAATTAAATAGGCATGTAGATTCATTTTCTCTTGACAACACCAATCTTGTAAATAAAAATGGTGATTTAAATGCCAAGATTGATATTTTGAAAAATGAAAAGAATAATTTTTCTAAAGAAAAAAAATTTTTAGTAAAAGAAAATGTTATTTTGAAAGATTTATGTGATAATGTTTTTAATGATAAAAATATTTTGATTGAGGAAAAGAAGCAAAAACTTTTGAAGAATTTCTATATTCCTACTTCTTTCAATTTTTCTTATAAATATGGTTTCAATGCTTATTCTTCTAGATTAAGAAAAGTTTGGGTTCCAAAAGGAACCATAATTACTAATCATAAAGGACCCAAGAAAGTTTGGGTACCAAAAATGTCCACTTAGTTTGTTTTGCAGGAATGTCTTGCAACCCAACATGAAGAAAGGAAGTTCTTGAAAAGAGGTTGTACAAGACAATTTAAAGAAGTGGACAAGCTACATTTTGAACTAAATGGTAAAAGGAAGGACTTTGTATATTGGTAAATTCTAAATATTTCCTTCCAAAATTAAAAATGTAGATTAATTTTTATTGCATCAATTACTTTGAAAAATTATTTTAAATAGTTAATTAGAATCAAGTTTGGACTTATCATCATTGGCTATGATCATGAACTTTTTGGTGTTGATGAATTTCATGCTATCATAATTAAATTTATGATTGTAAGACCTTCACTTGATTTTGATTAATGTATTTCATGAAAAATACTTTTAAAGATGCATATTGATTTGAAAAATATTTTAATTGATTGATTAGAATCAAGCTTAGACTAATAATCATTTGTTGTGATTATGACCATTTTGATGTTGATGGATTTCAAGCTCTCATGGTCAAACTTGTGATTATTAGATCTTCACTTGATTTTGATTAATATAGTTTCTGAATTATTTCAAGTGAAATGCTATGATTTATATATTTTTATTTTTGGCATCTATGCATAATCTAGAAATGATTTGGATCAAGTATAGAACTAGTAGTTAAGGGTTACTTTTAAGAAGAAGGTATGCTTATTGACAAACCCTTGCTCTAATAGCTAGACTTGATATCATATTACTTCTAGCATTTGTATGGATATCAAATCATCTTAAAATGAATTTGAAATCATGCTAAAAGTTTTTATACGATATAAATGCTTTGTATTTTGAAAATCATGAATATCTTGAAAAATTTCAAATCTTGATGCATAAGCTTTCATGTTTTATTCCTGAAATAAATGCATATTTTTAAAGGAGGAATAACATTCAAGGGGAGCATCCAAAGATTTGTTATCATATTTGATGCTTTGAATATCTTGTTGATATCATGCTTAGCTTATATTGCTCTGATACTCCTTCTTGTTTTCAAATCTAATTCTTTAAGGGGAGTTACATTCAAATGGTATCATATTCTATTGGTATCAAAATTATTTTTAAAAGAATTCCTAGTAACCGCTTTGGATTGGGTTAGTCACCATGGCCGTCCGGTCATAGGAGATAAGTAGGGCTTAAAGACCCTCTCTTCCCATTCAATGGGCTCTCTTATGACGTGTAGGGGTGCCGCTGTGACCTTATCCCATGAACAAGTAAGGTGAATGGATAATATACATCAAATCATTTCTTGCATGTGCTTACATTCTGTGGTATCTTGTTCAATTTGTATTGATATCATAATTATTTGATTTCATGCATTGATTTTGATGACATACTTGCTATTCTTTCTGACTTCATTCCCACTTTGTATTGCCTTTCACCCTTTTTTCATGATGTCAAAAAGGGGGAGAAAATTTTTAAGTATGAAAAGGGAAAGATTGGATAAACATGAAAAATTATTTGAGAAATGAAAGAAAGTGCAAAATGGGGAGAAGAATGTAAAATATTTTTATCTAAAGGAAAGAATTAGTAAGAAGAAGAAATTTTGAAAATTTAAAATTTTTTGCATATTTTGAAAAATATTTTTGAAGATTTTTTGGATCATATTTTGAGGGGGAGCTTGGTGCTTATTGTTTTCAGCTTACATGTTTATCTTATTGTTAATCCTTTTTAAGCTTACCCTATTCATATACTTAATGGTTTTGTCATCATCAAAAAGGGGGAGATTGTTGACTCTGGTCTTGATTTTGATGATTGACAAAATGTTTAAGTATATATGAGTACTAATTATATTTTAAGTATATTTTTCAGATCTTAGTACTCAACCATGTTGAATGAAGAAATACTTGTATTTCAGTTGAAAAAGTCCTTAAATTAATGGAAAATCAAGTATATGGACTTTGGAATTAATATGGAAGAACTTGAAGAGGTTAAAGTTTCAATTTGAAGATGTTTCAGCAATAGCATAGGCAAGTGTCGACACTTGGAAATGAAGTGTCGACACCTGAGGAACAAGTATCGACACTTGAAGAGTGAAGTGTCGACTCAAGGCCTGAGACAAACAGAAAACTTCAGAAAGCTCTTTCAGTGAAGTGTCGACACCTGGAGCTGAAGTGTCGATACTTGGAAGTGAAGTGTCGACACCTGGAAACTGAAGTGTCGACACTTGAAACTGAAGTGTCGACACCTGAAGGTGAAGTGTCGACACTTGAACAGTAACGACTAGTTTTTTGGGCTGCAGAACTTCTCCAACTTGCTTCCAAACGGTCATATTTTCCTCCCTAATGGCTATAAATGGTCATTTAAATGTTGGGAGGCTATATAAACATCAAAAATCAATTGGAGAAGTAATCTTTTGGTGAGATTTTTGAATATTCTTCAAGGATTCAAGAGTTGAGTGGTTCAAGCCTTCAAGCTTCCAAGTTTCAAAGAAAGCATCCAAAGTTCACATCCTCAAGCATCAATCAAAGGCTTCATCAACTTGAAGACAAGATCTTCATCAACTCTCAACGGGCTTCAAAGAGATATTTGCTTTATTTTAGAAAGCTTTTATTGTATTCTTTTATACTTGCTCTTATATTGTTTTACTTAAGGTTTTTGGTGAGACTTGGAAAACCAAAGAGGTTTTTAGTAAGCCTTGAAAACCAAAGTGGTTGTTGGTGAGCCTTGAAACCAACTAGGATTTTACTTGTAAGCCCGAAGCCAAAACAAGTTGTTTAGGTTCTTGGTTATCCCGTAAAACCAAGGATGGTTGTTGGTGAGCCTTGAAACCAACTAGGGTTTGACTTGTGAGCCCGAAGACAAAACAAGTTGTAAAGGTTGTTGGTAAGCCTAAGTTATAAAACCAAACTTAGTGGAATTCCCAAGGGGTTCTTGGGGAGTGGATGTAGGTGCTTGGTTGGCACCGAACCACTATAAATCTTTGTGTTTGTGTGATTGTTCTCCTTATGCTTTTATTTCATTATTTTCGCTGCATTTATTTGAAATACACAAGCACTTAAATTGCATTAGCATATACTTGCTTTAGTTCATCTTTTAAATAGTACAAAAGTTTTATAAAACCCAATTCACCCCCCCTCTTGGGTTGCCTACGTGGGCCTTCAGGTCCTTATCAATAGCCCTTTGGGCCTTCTACCGAAAGTCTTGGTTAGGTCCAACCATCAACATGATAAAATTCAATGTTTTTAACTAACAAATAGTCAAGCTTGACTTTGGCCGGCCCATCTGATCATCATTAAGAGAGTCACACTGAGTCATCATACTATGAATGGCAATGTCAATACCTAGATGAATACTAGGCCTTTGAGCCTTTCGGTGATCACCCAACTATTGAACTCGTCATCATCCACTTAATGAGAGGCTATGACTTAGTTTTCCCATAACTTCATCATTTTTAAGGATCTAATAATTTAGCAAATTTAGACATGTTGTAGAAGAAAGGAAAAGTATGAACCGGTTAACTAAGAATCCTTCCACTGACTTTACCAAGTCATAGAAGAGGATTCAAGATAAACCGGTTCAAAGGAACCTAAATAAGTCAAACTGATCCACCTTAATGGCATGGGTTTACTTAAATCAATAAGCCATCTGATCAAACTATAATTGACCATATTGGCTAGGTAAGTGAGATCAATAGAAGGGTTGTGCCATTAACCTATTTCCTTAAACAGCAACTAAGTTGGCCAAGTAAAAGATAGCCCCAAGAACTATAATTAATCTGTCAAACTTATCCTAAATACTAATCGATTCATCATATTAGATTAGACTAACCTAATGACTCGAGTCCAACCATTGAGCCACTATCAGGTCTAATTAAAAGCATGGACTTTATCAAACTATGACTATTATGAATGATCTAAGAGAGAAGGAGATCTAACTCAATACTTAATTAGATTTTATTTTTTTTCAGTTCATATTCTTCTAAATATAGGTCTAATATGGTTAAAGAACCTAACTTAAGCTAACCCATGGCCTGTTTATTAAAAATTACTTAAGATCTTTATTCTCAAATCTAGATCTTTTAGTCATTAAAATTTAATTCCTAATTAAGTTTATCAATTTATCATATTAAATTTTTTTCAGTTTTAATTGTAAAATAATTTTTTATAATAAACTCAATTTTTGAATATTCTGTTCTCTATTATGAGTCGATACTTCCTGGTTAAGTGTTGACTCATCCATGAGTTGAGTCACCATGAGTCGATACTTGATCCTGTGATATCGACTCACAAAGAGTGAAGAGAAACCCATTCTTTTAGTCTACACTCTTGAGTCGATACCTGTAGGAGCAAGGTTGACACTGCAGGTTGACAGAAAACAGTCCATTTCCAAACCTAATCTTTATACCAAACATTTTAACATAATAATTCATAAATCTAACTTAGAATATTTCTAAACTAATTTATGATTTCAGGTCTAAAATATAAAGATTAAAATACTTTTAATTTAATCCCTTTTGCATTCTTTTTCATGGATCTTGATACTAGTGACACCCTTACATGTAATAAGAGACTCTATCGAATGGAAAGAGAGGGCCTTTAAACCCTACTTTTCTCTTATGACCAGACAGCCAGGATGAATCCACCTAATCCAAGTACTAAGCAAATGTAAAACTAAATTATATTTCAGTTTATATGCATACATTAATATGTCAAACAAACCTATGGCTATGATACTACTATTGAAAAACATAGATAGTTTCATGCATGTACTTTCAAAACTTTTTCAAAACATTTAATGATGTAAGCTCCAAAATTAATCAAATTAATCAAGCATGCATAAGAACTAATCTTTTTTAAACTACTTACAATAGGATCTTGACAAGGTAAGTATGCATATAAGATATTAAACTAAAATATAAAACATACAAACCTTTGAGCATAGACTATATCTATGTAACATACCTGATGCCATAGACCACTTTTTAGCACAATGAATTCATAACTCATTACCTTCTTGCGAGTGGTCGATGATCACCATTGCTAGAAGGTTCTGGTAAAAACTCTATGAGCCATACAATATGTTTGGCCTCTACAAGTAATCCATATAAGCTCTGTCCTGACCAGTCCCCTCGAAGTGCTAGCTTCTCTAGAACCTCGACAGCTAATAACCTTTTCTTCAAACACCTGGATGCTCCAGGAACTAAAGAAGAAACTTTTTAGAGGATGGGATTTGGAGGTGGAACTCACTTTCCAAGCCTAAATAATCTAGAACCCAACCCAGGAGATACTCTTTCTCATTGAATATAAGCCCCACACTCTTCACTCTCTTAGATTAGAATGGACCTTCTATTCTTTTCTAAAACCTTTTCACTAGCCTTTTTCTCATCCACACTCACATCCTCTTTCAATGCCCACTAGCAGCCCATTCTAAATAGGCACCCAAGTGGTTAGGAGGGTTAGATAAGAGGAGAGATAAATGGAGAGAATAGGGGAGAGATCGGGGGGAGGTTAGGATAAGTAACTTGAATTCAAAAATCAAGTTCAATTTCAAATTTGAATTCCAAATTCAAGTTTGAATTTGAATTCAGAAACCTATTTAAATTTGAATTCAAAACTCAAATTCAAAATATGAGCTAGGATGCATGGATTAGGTCCAATTCAATTGGACTTCACTCGAGCTCAAACCAAATCATATTTTATTTGATCCAAATTTCACATCTCAATCAAATTGAGCTAACTAGCAATTCAATTGCTAATAATGCTCTAATAATTCACTAAACCTTTGTAAAATTTTCTTGTCATAACATTTACAACATTGATGAGTTGATACTTGAAAATATCCTAAGTATCAACTCATCAAAGTATTGACTCACTGAAATATCAACTCAAGATTAACTATCAATCATATTGATAATTAATCTTAGGAATGATTCATAATTATTGATCAACCATCAGATCAAGTAGAAACTCTTATTGTGTATGATCCCATAGTTTCAAACACTAAGCTGGTAGCATAGGAATACTTTCTGTACTAATCGAAGTCACCATCTAGCAATGATACCTAAAGTCCAGATAGATTGAAAGTTGCAGAGCAATAATCTGGAATATCTAACATATCATTATCATATTATTCATCCCTTTGACCTTTAATACTCATGATGACTTCAAAATTTAATTGTTAATCCTTAAACAGTTTATCCATAATGTATCTCAAACCTACAAGTCCTGTGACTCTTCACAATAACTACTTAAGCCAAGGTCTTGCTAAATTGAACAATGATGAGACATTCATTCCAATATTTGGAGGGATCAAAACTATCTTGATACATATAATAACTTTACAAGTACTTGACTGCATGCAGAAAACTTCCATCATTGGATTAGAAATCCAAATAGTCCAACTTTAAAGTATAGTAAATTGCTTGCAAGCTACCATGGTAATCTCAAATATGAGGGATACTTATATTATATCCCTTCATAAGCAATATTTTGGTAGTTCTCTATAGGTGAGTCATGTTTAGTGAAATATTCTACACTCTATCTCATGCCATACCATATCTTCACACTCTTTGGTTAAGAGGATAACCAATCTATGTAGCACACAATGATGTATACTCGATACATTATTGTCTTATAATAATATATTATATGGTCACAAACAGGTTTAAGAACAATACGATAAACTTCTCTTTATCGTATAATAATGTAGTTCTAAGGACTCCCAAAAGAGTTCATTATAGGAAGATGCATTATGATGATCTGCCAAAATAACATTTATTGATAATAATTGATATACAAAATCAACCATTTACAAGTTAGATGATTGATATTAGGACACAATTCCAAATATCCTATCTTGAAGATTGTTAACTAAGCTACTTTTTATAAGGCAAAGGATCCGGTAAGGTCCACTGATATGTTAGCCCTATACACATTAGTGTGTATAGCACATTTAACATGCAAGCTAGGGAAAGCTCCATAAGAATCTTCAATTAGATCGAGGAAGGAAATACCTTTGAAGAGAATTCTAGAATCATCTCAAGTTAATTGGTATAGCCTCACAATGGACTCTTCTTATATCTCGAGCTCAACGAAGTGTCTGAGCAAAGAAATTGAACCTTATTAGATACACTTCAATCCATTATAGGAATCATTAATTATCTTTAAGGATTTGATTACATAACTCAGTCGATCTATTTAATTGGGTTCACTCTAAATCTCTTTTATTATACTTATATGACATATAGATGGATGAGTTAGAGATTAGGTCATTGATGGTCTGTATCCTAAAGAGCTGTTAGGATACTTTTTTTCAATGGATCACAAATAGTTATAACCTAATATCTATATTAAAGGTTAAATAGTTTATCCTAAATTTAGTAGTAGGAGGATAATTAAGCTTGAAGAGATAGTCTTAGAAGAGCAACAGGCTATAGAACCTATAGAACTCATTCAAGCAAAGCCAATATATTAGTTCCTCTTCTACCTTGTAAGTCTAGTAGGACTCCCATCCTCCAAAAGGTACTATGTATGCTTATAGAGGATGCAGAGAAAGTATTCCTTATAAGAGATAGGGAATATAGAGATGATCCCAAAAACCTATAACAAGACAATGTCAGACATCAAGAAATAGTTGAATGCCATGAAGTTAGACTCCATGCACTCCAGCCATGGATCGTAATGGGTCCATCATAAGGTATAATATCTAATGGATACAATAGATCTATAAAAGGATTATAGATAGAGATGTATAAGGCAAGGCTTAAATATAAAGTTATAGTCAGTATTGACTATGAAAATCTTTTCATGTATGACCATTCTAAAATCTATACTAATTAATATTACAGTTAACTATGATAAGATCAGGTTGATAGAAAATGATGAGATCACAATGTCTAAACTACAAAGGGTCTATGTAAATAGACTAAATAAAATTGCTCAAAATTGGAATACTTATTTCTATGACATGATCAAATTATTTGGTTTTGCCAAGAACTAGAAGAGGAACTATATGGTTAGCGAGAGTATGTAATTTTATGCACTGTATGTAGATAATATTCTCCTATTCGAAATGAACTTTTTATGTTGACCTAGGTTAGGTTATGATTATCTAGGTAATTCTCAAATAAGGACCTTTAGAAAGCATCCTACATTTAAAATGTAGGTCTATAAGTTAGACCAAGAAGGATGCTAAGCCTATAATTAAAAAAATGTACATTAAGAAAGTGCTAAAGATGTTCAACCTAAAAAAATCTTTAGGAATTTGACTTCATAAGCTTGGAATTAATCTCTAAAATAAGTCTCAACATATTTGAAAAAATTTAATATGTAAGGTAGTTCTCCTTAGGATTTGGCCATAGGGAGTCTCATATGAACCATGTCATATACATGACTTGATTTTTGTTATGAGTGTCATGAGTGAATGTCAGTAGAATCCAAGCTATAAGTGCTATAAATAATATTCTTTAATACTTGAAAAATACTAAAGATATGTTTTAGGTCTTTAGAGTGGGAAAATTGAGGGAATAAGGATGCATATGAAGTGTTCATTTTCAATGGTGGCTTGGAACTGATCATTAGAGGTTTGACCTGGGAGGCTGACTTAATCGTCACTTCTAAAGGTGCTAGGATATATTTTGATTCAATAGTTTATTGCAGATAAGTGTGATGCCATCAGATGCCATAACTCTCCATCATAGCAACAATGGTGCCATAGCACTAGCTAAGGAACCAAAGTCTCACCAGAAGTTTGAATACATAAAATGATGATTTAATTCATAACTACCTTATTTAGGTACAGAGAGTAAACTCTACATGAGATGTGGTAGACTCGCTAGCCTTGTAAGCTTTGGCCAGCAAAAATTGAAGCACATGAGATGGGACTAAAATGTATGGTCATTAGCTTTAGTGTGAGAGATTGTTAGATGTATGCTCTAGAAGCCAATCTGGATGGTATATTTTTATTTCTAGAACATAAAAGTGTATTTGATATTTAAAATTGGATAATGTTTTCCATTTAAGATGTGTCCAAGTATCGTCCAAGGAATTAATGGACAATGATACATATTCTCAAGAGTTGAGAATTTGAGACATGTATCATTATAGATTAATTTCTAAATACTCTCAATCATAGAATATCACTCGGATGATAATTAATCCAGTTGGATCAATGCACAGATCGCTTTCCTTTAAGTAGACAATTCTTGAGTTACAATATGGAAACGTTGGAGCAAGAGTGTAGGTGGTTGTTAAAGAACAACAATACCTAGCATGACTATCATGAGAAGTTATATGGATGTCTACTCACTCGTTAATAACTTTCTCGATGCTATAGTTATGTGAGTGATTCCTTGATCTATGATGCCTTGGCCACTCATGGTGGGGTTGCTATAGCTTGATAACACAAAACATTAGCCCTAGCCATTCGGGCCCTTATGGTATTCGTTAGTTACAGTAGTTTCACTATAGGAGTGGGAGTGTACTTATAGGGGATCTATCGACCTTAGTAGTTAAGGTGTAGTCTTATATAATTTATAAAGTTAAGTTGATAAGGACATCACCCAATATGGATTTTGATACACATCCAGCATTTTTTTTAGTAGACATATATTTATTTTTTATTTCACTTGGGTGTATGGGGATTGGGCTTCTTTTTATTTATATTATTTTGTATCCAGCTAATGCATAGTTCTCAAAGTATGGAAATTGATTAGTTTGATTTATTTTAAAATTTGTTTTAGATTAGTCTGCTTGTTTCATATTAGCTAGAAGTCCTAGAGTTTTGATTAAGTTGGTCTCCAGCTTGTTGGGGACTAAAGTCTATAATTGATCTGGACCTGATCCTGATCTTGATTTCTTAGATTGGAACTAGATTATATATGGACCTAACTAAGCCGAATGACTCATTGGGTCAAAAATCTTGATCATGGATCCAACTCAAATTAATTTGATTTTTTATTGGATTGGATTCGGGTCCAATAATAAGATCCAATCAAAAAACCAGATCGAGTCAAGGTCACTAGTGACTCGGTCTGACCCAACCCATTTTTACCCCTAATTTTGGCTCTAATAAACCGTGGCTTGCCCTTTCTGGCACTAAAAAAAAGGATTTATATCCATTATGGAAAAATAATTGGATAAACATAGCAATATTTTTTTTGGACAGTAAGAAAAGATTATGCCTTTTTATGAAACCAAATATAACTAGAATGTGGGTCTCATACTTTTTAGTTTTATTTGTGAAGTCTTTTTTGTCTTTCCAATTCTAGAAGTTCTCTTTATACTATAGTACATTAAAGGTTGGGACGTACAATATGGCTACCTATATTGGTGTGTCCTTTTTAGAAGTTCTCTTTATATACTGTTGGTAGGAAATATGATCAGATCAGGCACATGGGACCCACGATGGTACAAGCACTCTATTGGCCAAGCAATATGTGCTTCGATCTAGGACACTAGCTAGGACAAGCATGGATGGACATGATACACCTTGATCGGCCAAGGTATCAGTAAGCCTTGCCGATTGCCTCTAAGGCACTCGACCAAAAGCATCTGAGCGGATGACATCAAAAGCCAATTCCTATATCCCAAGGCATCAGCGAGCCCTGCTGACTACCTTTATGATGCTTGGCTAGAAACCTCCAAGTGGATAACTACAAAGGCCAATTATGTCCCTAGGCATCAACGAGCCTTATCGACAATCTCTAAGGTGCTCGACCAGAAACCTACATGAGGATGATAGCAGAGGCCAATTCTACGCCTTAAGGTATTAGTGAGCCTTGCCAACCATCTCTAAAGCACTCGATAAGAAGTCTCCGAGTCGATGATGGCAGAGGCCAATTCTTATATCCCAAGATATCAGCGAGCCCTACCAACCACTTTTAAAGTGCTCGCCTAGAAGCCTCCGAGCGGATGATAGCATAGACCAATTCCTATATCCCAAGGCATCAACAAGCCCTATCGACCACCTATAAGGTGCTCAGCTAGAAGCCTCCGAGCAAATAATGGTAGAGGCCAATTCCTATGCCCCAAGGCATCACGAGGCCTATCGACTGCTTCTAAGGTGCCCGACCCAGAAGCCTCCAAGCAGATGATAGTAGAGGCATCTTTCCGAGCACCTAAGAAGTGTAAATGATAGGCAATAACTTACTTCATGTCTTTAAAGAATGCATGTTTAAACATTTATATTGCAATTGGTTATCTATGTCCTAATTGAGATCATATATCATATTAATATTTTGAAAATGTTATAGGCATGCATATTTTTAAAAAAATGAAAAGCATAGTGGTGTAGACACCAAAGGCACCAGAATAAGATAGAGGCTTCTCAACCCTCTATGGATTACTTAGTAGTGTTTGAGTCTAATTTGTAATAAGGGCTTAGCCTAATTAAGTTTTCCTTTGGCCCCTAAGTCATGTTCTTTTTGGGCCTTCATCATTTGAGTCCTGTATTCAGAGTATGATTCATACTAGTAGGGTTTGGATCGGTTAGACAAGTCAGCTCATGTTGAGCTAGTCATATTCTGAGTCCTGTAAATTCTAGTCAAAGTCCAATGAAGACTCAATACAATTGAAGACCAACCTAGCTTGAAGTCATGAAGACCATGGAAGGCCCAACAAGAGAAATTGAAAGCCTTGGAACCCTTGATCATAGCTTGGAGCACTGGACCGTAGCCTGAAGCAAACTAGGCCACCCAAGGCCCAAGAGGAGCATCATATGGCACCATGAACTCTTATGGTCACCTCCCTTGGTTGGCCACTTAGGGTGACTTCCTTTGGCCGACCAAGGCAAGTGAGAGAGGGAGAGTTTGAGAGAAAGAGGGAGAGTGGGATACCAAGTATTCCAGCTAGGGTTTGGGTGGGATTCAAATTCCTATGAATTGTCTTTTGTATCCTTAATTGGGGGACAAGTTTGTGAGCCTATTTAAGAGGCCCCCCTCTCTTGTATTCAGAGCAAATTATTCATGAAATAATATCGAGTCTTTACTCCATTACTGTGTGCTTGCTATGTTCTAAGGGGAATCTGTGTGAACCCCTTCTTCTTTCTAGCCTCCTACGCCCAGCCTCCAGCCACCATCAAAACCCTAGAAGCAACCTTATCCAGCCTTGGCCGCCCAACACAAAACCACTTCTTTTTTTATTATTTTCTAATTTTTTTCTACATCCTTACATCATTTTCTAATCCTTGATAGGTGATTTGCAGGTCCCTCAAAGTCTACGAATCCATAGATTCCAGCTGGGCAGTTTTTGGATCACCAAATTGAAAGCTGCAAATCCGTAGAGTCTTCAGCTTGATCTTCCAGGCCACATCCAGATGTATTGAGAGAACTCTTCAAGGATTCTTTAGTAAATCTCTGTTAGGTACACCCCCTCAACTCACCAGTAGCTATATTGAAGGAGAACTAGCCCAATCGAGGCTTCTCAGCCTTGGCGGTCCTCTTCTCTATTATCTTAGGGTCTATTTCACATGCAACTGCTTCTAGAATTTTTGTAGAACTCTCTATTTTAGATCTTGGCTTTATTTTTGTAATTTAGACACCTAACTCAACATATAAAAATATAAAAATACTTTGCATACATATTTAGTCCTATATCATTTGGTATCAGAGCTTGTTTGGGCTCAGTTTCTCTTTGAATATTCGGATTGGGTGCTTCACCATGACCGTCCGGTCATAGGAGACAAGTAGGGATACAAGACCCTCTCTTCCCAATCAAATGGATATCCTATGGCATGTAGGGGTTCCATTGTGATTGACCCCTGAAGAAGAAAACAAAGAACATGTCTAGTTAATTTTGCATCTCGGCCATCATAATACACAGTATAATATTTCAATTGTTTTTGCACGTAAGTAACTCCAAAAATTCTAATTTTTGTTTATCTGGATTCCTTATAATTGAAAGTATTTTTCATAATTTTCTCATAAATTATTTTGATCTATATATTTTCTTCTTGTCGGAATACTGCCTAAGAATAGTTCTGCCCTGATTTTTCAGCAAAGCTAATTTCAGCAAGTTTAGGGTTCTTTTGGTATAATTTTGCATATCTTAAATTTTTGGCATATTTCCTGCATATTAGGTCATTTTTTGAAAATTATATTTTTACTTAAAAACATACCCAAAAAAATACATATATACATAAAACACCAAAATACTTGAAATCCTAATTTGCATTTTCATATGCATGCCATCATGTGCATAAAATACATTAAGGGCAACTCTACTATGCCAGATGGGAGGAGGATTTGATCATCTCACCTTAGCCCAAAACCACAATCCTTACATTTGAACCCAGCCCTAATTAAAATCGAGTAGACCTAACTTACTCTAGTGAGCTAGGGATATCAATAGGTCGGGTTCAACTTTTGTGGGAAGACTAGTGCACCCAATATATCTCTTATTACTAGAAGCTGGTATCTAAAGCTAGATGTACAGTGTCAAACGATCTAAGCAGATTGGTGGTTCCTTAATTGGATCCCTACAAAAGTAGGGGGGCCTCCCACTATCCCACCACTTACCTGGCCAGTGGAAGGATTAGGGCTTGTGTTGTGTGTAAGTTGAGTCAACCCATTCTGTTTGGGCTCTAGGTCTAGGTAGCCCTAGTCGATTTGTCTTGTGTCTTGCATGTGCACTAGGTCAGAAGTCCATTGTCTTATGTCTTGCATGACTACTAGATTAGGAAACCATTAGCCCATCAACCATGTCCCTTAGACCCCCTAAGGCCCATATTAGATTAGACTCTCTTGAACCCCATAGGCCTGATCGAATAGGTGAACATTCTTTGACCTATGAAGGAGCCCTTAGGACCCATGCTGAATTCAGATCCCCTAGGCCCAGTACCTTTGATCCATGAGCTTATCATCATGATCTTTCCCTTGAGTCTAACCCTAGAAGCCCATACCCATACTCGGTGGACCCAGAGGAAAGACCTGTTAGACACACCCAACCCTATGCACCCACTTTTGATGGAAGCCTAGATCCTGAGGTGTATATTGATTGGAAAGAAAGAATGGATTAGTATTTTGAGTACACTCAGATGATGGAGTTAGGAAAAGTTAGATTGGCCACATGTAAGCTAATCCGACATGCTAGGCGATACTGGGAAGATATTGAGAATAAATATTATCCATGGGGAGATGAAATACTTACTTGGAGATCCATGAGAAGTAAGTTGAGAGCAAAGTACCTAGGTAGATTTTATGAGCACCAACTTTTAGAGCAATGGTATGATTTGAGACAAGGTAATAAGATTGCATCTGAATACATTGACCAATTTAATGTGTTTATTACGAGATGCAACATAGTTGAACCTGAGTATAAGATTATATCGAGGTTTCGAGCTGGCCTATGTAGGGACATTCAGGGGGAATTATTTCAATGGGAAATTCATACTCTAGAAGAAGCTTATCTGATTGCTAGGGAATTAGAGTCTTATCAAAAGAAACTCATGGGGAGCCATCCTAAGCCCAGCATGATTAGCACCTCTAGACCAATTCTTAAGCAAAGTCCTTCAAACCATCCTACTACTCCTATCCCATTAGTTTGTAAGGAAAAGACACATGAACCCATTAATGAGCCTGAGGAAGAACCCATTGTAGAGATATATGAGGCTGACATAAGTTTAGTAGATGAATATGAAAGAGAAGACTTTCAGGAGGATCACTCTAGTATCTTGCCTGAGGAAACCCTAGGCAAAGATGAAATTGTAGAGCCTAGTCCTAAAGTAATAGAACAATAGAAAATTAGTGAGGACTTGGTTCCTATAAGTCAATACCCTCAACAAGAGCCCACTCCTTTAGCCTCAACCCCAGACCTTATTCAATATCCTCATGAAGAGTTCATTCCTCTAACCCCAATTGATGACCTTTTTCTTGAACTGATTAAGTCATCCTTTCTTAAAGACCTTGCACTTGCAATGACCAAATTCTCCATCCTTCAAGTGGACCTTATGTCACCCATAGATCAAAGTTCAAATCTTAAGGTCATCCCTAGTAACCAAGGTCTATTTCATGTTTCCAATGGATTATCCCAAGACTCTGATTCTTATTTCCTACCCTGCCCTAAGGCTTCCAATGTTCTCCAAACTTTCCAATTACACTTTATTGAGGTCGTTCGGTTACACTATTTTTTTGAGTTTGTTAGGTTTGTGACCTATTTTCGGAAGACCTTATGGCATTTGCTAGGAGTCCATTGTAAATTTTAATGTGCATGCCAAACCAGGGTCAAACCTAGAAAGCCTATAATCTGTTAGGTTTAGGCCCAAAGAGTCCAATAAAGTTTCTCTCAATATGAATGCATAGTTAAGTCTGCATTTTATTATGTATCAGTACGAGTCACAGGTGCATCTGTATTAAGCACTAATTTTGAAACAAACTGGTTAATTCCCGAAAGAGCCAAAGAATTTAATGTAAGGGACTCTGTTATGATTAAGCTTAGGCCTGAGCAGTTCCCACCCGGGACCGTTAAGAAGCTTCATGCTCGTGGAGCTGGACCCTTTAGAGTGATAGAGAAGGTCGGACCCAATGCCTATGTGCTAGATTTGCCCCCAGATTTTGGCATTAGCTCTACCTTCAATATCGCGGACTTGGTTGAGTATAGGGAACTGGCAGAGATTCCTAGTAAGGCCTTTGGACCTACTCCATCCTTTGAGAGTGAACCTAATCCAAAGTGTCCACCAATAAATTGGCATGAGAGAGGAGAATTGATCGAGCATATCCTGGATGATCAAGCTATCTTGACCCGTGGTCACTGCTATCAACACTACCTGGTTCGATGGCAAGGCCGACCAGAATTAGACAATTCATGGATTTCTTGAGAGGACTTGCAGCACCTCGACCCAGACCTTCTCGAGAGATATGTCAGCCAGTGTGATCCTTACTCGACAGGGTCGAGTTCCTTCAACCCCGAAAGAATTGGTGCGGACAGCAAAGGCACTAGAATAAAATAGAGGCTTCTCAACCCTCTAAAGATTACTTAGTAGTGTTTGAGTCCAATTTGTAATAAGGGCTTCGCCTAATTGAGTTTTCCTTTGGCCCCTAAGTCATGTTCTTTTTGGGCCTTCATCATTTGAGTCCTGTATTCAGAGTTTGATTCATACCAGTAGGGCTTGGATCAGTAAGTCAAGTCAGCTCATGTTGAGCTAGTCATATTCTGAGTCCTGTAAATTCTAAGTCCAAGTCCAATGAAGACTCAATATAATTGAAGATCAACCCAACTTGAAGTCATGAAGACCATGGAAGGCCCAACAGAAGAAATTAAAGACCCTGGAACCCTGGATCGTAGCTTGGAGCCCTGGACCGTATCCTGAAGCAAACTGGGCCACCCAAGGCCCAAGAGGATTATCATATGGCACCATGACCTCTTATGGTCACCTCCTCTTGGTCAGCCACTTAGGGTCACCTCCTTTAGCCGACAAAGGCAAGTGAGAGAGGGAGAGTTTGAGGGAAAGAGGGAGAGTGGGATACCATGTATTCTAGCTAGGCTTTGGGTGGGATTCAAATTCCTATGAATTGTCTTTTATATCCTTACTTGGGGGACAAGTTTGTGAGCCTATTTAAGAGGCCCCCCCTCTCTTGTATTCAGAGCAAATTATTCATGAAATATATTGAGTCTTTACTCCATTGCTGTGTGCTAAGGGGAATCTATGTGAACCCCTTCTTCTTTCTAGCCTCCTGCGCCCTGCCTCCAACCACCATCAAAACCTTGGAAGCAACCTTCTCCAGCCTTGGCCGCCCAACACAAAACCTCTTCTTTCTTTGATATTTTTTTATTTTTTTCTACATCCTTACATCATTTTCTAACCCCTGATAGGCGATTTGCAGGTCCCTCGAAGTCTACAAATCCATAGATTCCAACCAGGCAGCTTTCGGATCATCGGGTTGAAAGCCACGAATCTGTGGGGTCTTCGGCTTGATCTTCTAGGCCGCATCCAGGTATATTGAGAAAACTCTTCAAGGATTCTTCAACAAATCTCTATCAGGACACCCCCTTGACTAACTAGTATCTATATTGAAGGAGAACTAGCCCAACCGGGGCTTCTCAACCTCAGTAGTCCTCTTCTCTATTATCTTAGGGTCTATTTTGCATGCAACTGCTTCTAAGATTTTTGTAGAATTCTCTACTTTAGATCTTGGCTTTATTTTCATGATTTAGACACCTAACTCAATATATAAAAATACAAAAATACTTTGCATGCATATTTAGTCCCACATTAGATAGAGGCAGTTTAGCTTGGCGAAGAGATATATAAGGTTCAAAGGAATTTTAGTTAAGAGAGAAAGATATTAGAGCTACAGGGTTTTTTGTTTGGGGTTCAAATTTAGAATGACAAAGTTGGCATTTTGCTAAGGCTATAGATGGGTTCGGTTGATCCATGATCTAACTCGATCTAACTCATTTAAACTCAATCTGATATATTTTTAAGGATCCATAGATCTATATTGGGATATAAAATTGGATCCATTCCTTTTTTTGGGTTGGATTTGAGTTTACTGAATTTGGGTCCAATCCGACCCAACCCAAACTTGTTAATACTATTGTGATCCAAATCTATTTGAACATCTAAATTATAATTTAAGACTAGCTTGGTTCGTGTTGTTAACATAAAGATAGATTTATAATTATTTTTTATTCTAATTTATTTTGAGAATATTATTTCTTGCCTATTTTGTATGAATAATAATAGTTGGCTATGCCAATATTAAAATATAGTTGTCTATATTTGATCTCGACCTGATCCTGATCCTAATTTTTTAGATTAGGACAAGATTATATATGGACCCAACCAACCTGAATGACTTGTTGGATCAAAAATTCTAACCACATATACAACTCAAACTGATCTGATCTTTTATTGGGTTGGGTCTAGGTCCAACAATAAGATCCAATCAAAGAACTCGATCGGGTCAGGGTCACTAGTGACCTGATCTGACTCTACCCATTTTTACCCATAATTTAAGCTCTAATAAACCATGGCTTGCCCTTTTTGGCACTAAAAAAATAGGATTCATATCCATTATGGAAAATTAATTGGGTAAGCATAGCAATATTTTTTGGGGATGGTAAGAAAAGATTATGCCTTTTTACGAAACTAAATATATCTAAAATGTGGTTTTAGTTGTATTTGTGAAGTCTTTTTTGCCTTTCCAATTCTAGAAGTTCTCTTTATGTTATAGTACATTAGAGCTTGGGATGTACCATACGGCTACCTACATTGGTGTGTCCATTTTTAGGAGTTCTCTTTGTATACTATTGGTGGAAAATATGGTCAAATTTGGTACATGGGATCCGCGATGGTACGAGCACTCTATTGGCTGGGCAACACATGCTTAGATCGAGGATACTAGCTAGGACAAGCATGGATGGACATGATGCACCATGATCGGCCAAGGCATCAACAAGCTTTGCTAACCACCTCTAAGTCGCTTAGCTTGAAGCCTTTGAGAAGATGACAGCAAAGGCCAATTTCTATATCCTAAGGCATCAACGAGCCCTACCAATACCTCTAAGGTGCTTGGCTAGAAGTTTCTAAGTGGATGACAACAAAGGCCAATTCTTATGCCCCAAGATATCAGCGAGCCTTGGTGACTGCCTTTAAGGTGCTCAGCTAGAAGCCTCTATGCAGATGATGGCACGAGCCAATTCCTATGCCCTAAGGCATCAGCGAGCCCTACCAACCATCTCTAAGGCACTTGATAAGAAGCCTCCAAGCCGATGATGGCAAAGGCCAATATCTATATCCCAAGATATTAGTGAGCCCTGCCGAGCACCTCTAAGGTGCTCAACCAGAAGCCTCTGAGTAGATGATGGCAGAAGCCAATTCCTATGCTAGAAGGCATCAATGAGCCTTGTCGATCGCTTTTAAGGTACTTGACTAAAAGTCTCCGAGTGGATGATGGTAGAGGCCAATTCCTATGCTCCAAGGCATCAGCAAGCCCATCGATCGCTTCTAAGGTGCATGACCAAGAAGCCTCCGAGTGATGATGGTAAAGGCATCTGGCCGAGCACCTTAGAAGTGTAAATGATAGGCAATAGCTTATTTCATGTCTTTTAAGAATGCATGCTTGAACATTTATATTGCAATTGGTTGTCTATGTCCTAATAGAGTTCATATATCATATTAATATTTTGCAAATGTTATGGGCATGCATATTTTAAAAAGAAAGGAAAAGGATAGAGGTAGTTCGGCTTAGGGAAGGGATACGTGAGGTCTAAAGGAATTTTAGTTTAAGTAAAAAAATATATCATAGCCACAGGGTTTTTTGTTTGGGGTTCAAATTTAGAATGACGAAGTTGGCATTTTGCTAAGGCTATAGATGGGTTGGGTTGACCCATGACCCGACCCGATCTAACCCGTTTAAACCTGATCTAATCTATTTTAAAAAATCCATAGATATGTATTGGAATATAAAATTGGACCCATTTCTTTTCTGGTTTGGTTTGAGTTTACTAAATTTGGATCCAATCCGACCCAACCCAACCTATTAATACTATTATGATCCAAATCTATGTGAACCTCTGAGTTATAATTTAAGACTGGTATGGATCATATTTTTAACATAAAGATAAATTTATAATTATTTGTATATTCTAATTTATTTTGAGAATATTGATTCTTGCCTATTTTGTGTGAATAATAATAGTTGTCTATGCCATAATTAAAATATAGTTGTCTATATTTGATCTGGACCTGATCCTAACCCTAATTTTTTAGATTAGACTAGATTATATATGGATCCAACCAACCCGAATGACTCATTGGATCAAAAATTTTGATCATGGATCTAACTTGAACCAATCTAATCTTTTATTCGGTTGGGTCTAGATCCAATAATAAAGTCCAATCAAAGAATCAGGTCGAGTCGGGGTCACTAATAACCCAGTCTAACCTAACCCATTTTTATGCCTAATTTTGGCTCTAATAAACCACGGCTTCCCCTTTTTGGCACTAAAAAAAGGATTTATATCCATTATGTAAAAATAATTGGGTAAACATAGTAATATTTTTTTTTGGATAGTAAGAAAAGATTATGCCTTTTTACGAAACCAAATATATCTAGAACATGAGTCTCATATTTTTAGTTTTATTTGTGAAGTCTGTTTTGCCTTTCCAATTCTAGAAGTTCTCTTTATATTATAGTACATTAGAGTTTGGGATGTACAATATGGCTACCTATATTGGTGTGTCCATTTTTAGGAGTTCTCTTTATATACTGTTGATGAAAAATATGACCGGATCAAGCACATGGGACCCATGATTTTACAAACACTCTATTGGCTAGGCAACACGTGCTTGTATCCAGGATACTAGCTGGGACAAGTATGGATGGACATGATGCACCTTGATCGACCAAGGCATCAGCGAGCATTGCTGACCACCTCTAAGGTGTTCGACCAAAAGCCTCCTAGTAGATGATGGCAAAAGTCAATTCCTATGCCCAAGGCATCAGCGAGCCCTGTCGACTGCTTCTATGGTGCTTGGCTAGAAGCCTCCAAGTGGATGATGGCAAAGGTCAATTCTTATATCCCCAGACATCAACGAGCCTTATCAATCATCTCTAAGGTGCTCGGCCAGAAGCCTCCTTGCGGATGATGGTAGAGGCCAATTCTAATGTCCTATGGTATTAGCAAGCCTTACCAACCATCTCTAAGACACTCGATAAGAAGCCTTAGAGCCGATGATGGCAGAGACCAATTCCTATGTCTCAAAGTATCAGCGAGCCCTGTCGACCACTTATAAGATGCTAGGCTAGAAGACTCTGAGTGGATGATGGTAGATGCCAATTTCTATACCCCGAGGTATTAGTGAGCCCTGTCACCACCTTTAAGATACTCAGCCAGAAGCCTTCAAGCAGATGATCGCAGAGGCCAATTCCTATACCTCGAGATATCAACGAGTCCTACTGACCGAAAACTTCTAAGGTGCCCAACCAAGAAGCCTCCGAGTGGATAATGGTAGAGGCATCTAGCCAAGCACCTTAGAAGTGTAAATGATAGGCAATAGCTTATTTCATGTCTTTTAAAAATGCATGTTTGAACATTTATATTGCAACTAGTTATCTATGTCCTAATTGAGTTCATATATCATACTATTATTTTACAAATGTTATGGGCATGCATATTTTAAAAAGAAAGGAAAAGGATAGAGGTAGTTTAGCTCGGGGAAGAGAGGTATGAGGTTTAAAGGAATTTTAGATTAAGAGAAAAAGATATCATAGCTATAGGGTTTTTTGTTTGGGGTTCAAATTTAGAATGGCAAAGTTGGCATTTTGCTAAGGCTATAGATGGGTTAGGTCAACCCATGACCCGACCTGATCTAACCTACTTAAACTCGATCTGATCTATTTTCAAGGATCCATAGATCTGTATTAGGATATAAAATTAAACCCAATCATTTTTCTGGGTTGGATTTGAGTTTACTGAATTTGGATCCAACCTGACCCAACTCGAACTTGTTAATACTATTATGATTCAAATCTATTTGGATCTCTAAGATATAATTTAAGACTGGCATGGGTCATGTTTTTAATATAAAGATAGATTTATAATTATTTTTATTCTAATCTATTTTAAAAATATTATTTCTTGCATATTTTGTGTGAATAATAATAGTTGTCTATGCCATAATTAAAATATAGTTGTCTATATTTGATATGGACCTAATCTTGATCCTAATTTTTTAGATTGGGACTAGATTATATATAGACTCAACCAACTTAACTAACTTGTAGGGTCAAAAATTTTGACCATGGATCCAACCTGAACCGATATGATCTTTTATTGGATTGGGTATGGGTCTAATAATAAGATCTAATCAAAGAACCGGAACAGGTTGGGGTCACTAGTGACCCGATCTAACTTGACCCATTTTTACCCCTAATTTTTGGCTCAAATAAATCATGCCCTGCCCTTTTTGGCACTAAAAAAACAAGATTTATATCCATTATGGAAAAATAATTGGATAAACATAGCAGTATTTTTTTGGATAGTAAGAAAAATTATGCCTTTTTACAAAATCGAATATATCTAGAACATGGGTCTCATACTTTTTAGTTTTATTTGTGAAGTCTTTTTTGCCTTTCTAATTCTAGAAGTTCTCTTTATATTGTAGTACATTAGAGCTTGGGACATACAATACGGCTACCTATATTGGTGTGTCCATTTTTAGGAGTTCTCTTTGTATACTATTGGTGAAAAATACGATCGGATCAGACACATGGGACCTACGATGGTATGAGCACTCTATTGGCCGGGCAACATGTGCTTGGATTGAAAATACTAGCTAGGAAAAGCATGGATGGACATGATGCACCCTGGTCAGCCAAGATATCAGTGAGCCTTGCCGATTACCTCTAAGGTGCTTGGCCAGAAGCCTCCAAGTGAATGACGGCAAAGGCCAATTATTATGTCCTAAGGCATCAGCGAGCCTTGTCGACCGTCTCTAAGGTGCTCGATCAGAAGCCTCCATGTAGATTGTGGCAATGGCCAATTCCTATGCCCTAAGGCATTAGCAAGCCCTGCCAACCATGTCTTAGGTGCTCAGTAAGAAGCCTCCGAGCCGATAATGGCAGGCCAATTCTATGTTCCAAGGCATCAGCAAGCCCTACTAATCGTCTCTAAGGTGCTCGGCTAGAAGCCTCCAAGTGGATGATGATAGAGGCCTAATTCCTATGCTCCAAGGCATCAGTGAGCCCTACCAACCAACTTTAAGGTGCTCGGTCAAGGCTTCTAAGTGGATGATAGTAAAGGCCAATTCTTATGCCCTAAGACATCAGCAAGCCCTAACGACTGCTTCTAAGGTGCCCGATTATGAAGCCTCCAAGTGAATGACGGTAAAGGCATCTGGCCGGGCACCTTAGAACTGTAAATGATAGGCAATAGCTTATTTCATTCTTTTAAGAAAGCATGTTTGAGCATTTATATAGCAATTGGTTGTCTATGTCGTAATTGAGTTCATATATCATACTAATATTTTGCAAATGTTATGGGCATGCATATTTTAAAAAGAAAGGAAAAGGATAAAGGCAATTTAGCTTGGGGAAGAGATATATGAGGTTCAAAGGAATTTTAGTTTAAGAGAAAAAAGATATCATAGCTACAGGGTTTTTTGTTTGGGGTTCAAAATTAGAATGACAAAGTTGGAATTTTGCTAAGGCTATATATGGGTTGGGTCAACCCATGACCCGACCTAATCTAACCCGTTTAAACCTGATCTGATCTATTTTTAAGGATCCATAAATGTGTATTAGGATATAAAATTGGACCCATTCCTTTTTCTGGGTTGGATTTGAGTTTATTGAATTTGGGTCCAATCAAACCCAACCCAAACCTGTCAATATTGTTATGATTTACATATATTTGAACCTCTAAGTTGTAATTTAAGACTAACATGGACCGTGTTTTTAACATAAAGAGAGATTTATAATTATTTTTTATTCTATTTTTTTTTTAGAATATTATTTCTTGCCTTTTTTGTGTGAATAATAGTAGTTGGCTATGCCATAATTAAAATAAAGTTATCTATATTTGAGCTAAACCGGATCCTAATTTTTTAGATTGGGGCTAGATTATATATGGACCCAACCAACCCAAATGACTCATTGGATCAAAAATTTTGACCATGGTTCTAACCTGAACCAATCTAATCTTTTATTGGGTTAGGTCTAGGTCCAATAATAAGATCCAATCAAAGAACCAGGTCAGGTCGGGGCCACTAGTGACCTGGTCTAACCTGACCCATTTTTATCCCTAATTTTGGCTCTAACAAACCATGGCTCGCCCTTTTTGGCATTAAAAAAAATGAATTTATATCCATTATGGAAAAATAATTGGGCAAATATAGCAATATTTTTTTGGACAGTAAAAAAAGATTATGCCTTTTTACGAAACCACATCTATCTAGAACATGGTTCTCATACTTTTTAGTTTTATTTATGAAGTCTTTTTTCCTTTCCAATTCTTAAAGTTTTCTTTATATTATAATGCATTAGAGCTTGGGATGTACAATACGGCTACCTATATTAGTGTGTCCATTTTTAGGAGTTCTCTTTATATACTATTCATGAAAAATATAGTCGAATCAGGCACATGGGATCCATGATGGTACAAGCACTCTATTAGCCAGGCAACACATGCTTAGATCGAGGATACCAGCTAGGATAAGCATGGATGGATATGATGCACCCTGATAGGCCAAAGCATCAGCGAGCCTTGCCGATTGCCTTTAAGGAGCTTGGCTAAAAGCCTCCGAGCGGATGATGGCAAAGGCTAATTCCTATGCCCCAAGGAATCATAAGCACTGTCGATCCCCTCTAAGGTGCTTGGCTAAAAGCCTCTAAGTGGATGATGGCAAAGGCCAATTCTCATGCTCTAAGGCATCTGTGAGCCCTCCTGATCGTCTCTAAGGTGCTTGGCCACAAGCCTCTGTGCGGATGATGGCAAAGACCAATTCCTATTTCCTAAGGTATCAGCGAGTCCTGCTGACTGCCTCTAAGGTACTCAACAAGAAGCCTTTGAGCCAATGATGGTGGAGGCCAATTCCTATGTTCCAAGGCATCAGCAAGCCTTGCCGACCACCTCTAAGGTGCTCGACCAGAAACCTCTGAGTGAATGACAGCATAGGCCAATTCCTATGCCCTAAGGCCTTAGCAAGCCTTGCCATTCACTTTTAAGGTGCTTGACCAGAAGCCTCCAAGAGGATGATGGCAGAGGCAAATTCCTATACCCCAAGGTTTCAACGATCCCTATCGATCGCTTCTAAGGTGCCCGACCAAGAAGCCTCTGAGCGAATGATGGTAGAAGCCAATTCCTATTTCCAAGATATTAGAGAGCCATGTCGATCGCCTCTAAAGTGCTCGGCCAGAAACTTTTGAGCAAATGATGGCATAAGCCAATTCGTATGCCCTAAGGCATCAATGAGCCCTATTGACCACCTCTAAAGTACTCGACCAAAAGCCTCTTAGTGGATGATGGTAAAGGCCAATTCCTATACCCCAAGATATCAGCGAGCCCTGCTAACTATCTCTAAGGTGCTCGATTAGAAGCCTCCAAGCGGATGATGACAAAGGCCAATTCCTATAAGTCATCAGCAAGCCCTGCTGATCGCCTCTAAGGCAATCGACCAGAGCACTGGCTAGTACTACTTTAGTAGCATGCCCATTCTAGGCCCCTTCAGCATAACACTTTGATGCTCATCACCACCACCATATAAAACCACCTGGCAGATCTCTCCATCATATCCTAAGATCACCAAATCATTACAGTATTTCTATAAGAACGATGAGCATGCCTGAATGCCCCATAACTTGATCCACCATTCAATGAGGCATTGCTTATCATAGACTAGCAACAAGGATGTATTTAAGGAGACAAGATGCCTCTTTGCTAGTAAAAAGGCCCTAGCGACACGTGGTCTAGCCACCTTTCACTAGATTCGATAAGATCTTGGTCTTGTCAAAAATATCCTGGACTATCCTTCTATAAAAATAGCTCCATACGAGGTCTCAGAGGTATGCAAGCCATCTCAATTATACTCCCCTACTGTTGGTATCCTTACTGACTTGAGCTTGAGTGCCATCGCTAGGGCCATCTCTGGTGAGGCTTTTTTGTACGTACCACCTATCGAAGCCTGACTTGCATCATCCACTCCAGCATCTTCAACAATCCCTTCTAATGCTTGATAAATTTTGGCACTAATAGATTAGAGAAGGGCCTGAATATTTGTGAGGGGTGTAACCTATGAAACAGGAAGGCCATGCCACCCAAAAAGATTACCTCTTGCTATACCAATATTGCCTCTCGATCGATGGAAAGGGTGGTGGAGAGCTAAGCGAATGATCCATCTCACCATGTGTTAGCAAGTCTCACCACCACTACAAGCAATAGTGGTGGGCCTGGATTGATTCAACTTGCTTATCAAGCAAGTCTAGAACCTAGTGGTGGATGTCCAAGCTATCCAAGTTGCCCCTGGACCACCTCCAGCAACAGCACTCTTGCCAGTTGTGCCTCATGCAATCTCTTAGCCTCCGATGTTACCTATGCCCATGTTATCATCAGTGATGCAACATCCAGAAACCAGAGCGGTGCCTCCACCACCAGAGCAGTCACATGTCTTCTTGAACGATCTTGGAGGGACCACTCATCACCATTGCTGCCAGCCTAGAAGTCTGGGGGTGAGGAGAAAATGTCCTAGAAGCCCCCAGTCGAAGCATGACTCCACTCCTGATCGCCAATCTCTACATTAATCAAAAGCCTTGGCCGACTGAGATCTTGAAATCAATCAAAAACTAAGGAAGATGGATCGGTAAATTAAGGCAATCTACAAACTTTCTTCAACACCAAATGACGGGATCGGCAATGAGTCACCATTTGATGACAATATCATGTAGGCACATCTTTCCTGGCATTTCAAAATCCCATAGCTTAAAAATTATGACAAAGCGACCGACCTTAATGATCACTTGGCAAGTTTTAGAGTAATGATGCTCCTCCATGGATCTCCTAATCCCATTCTCTGCCGGTTCTTCCCCTCCACTTTAAAGGGAGTAGCTCGACATTGGTATTCAAGCCTAAAACTGGAATCAGTGCACTCCTTTAAATAGTTAAGTTGAGCATTCATCGATCTTTTTGTTAGTAGTCGAAGGCAGGAGCAATGTTTGGATTATCTCCATACTCTCAAATAAAGGGAAGGAGAGATGATCCAGACCTTTATGAGTCACTTCAATGTAACTACTTTAGAAATTCACAACTTGGGCTAATCAATTGCTATGTTAGCATTGGAAAAAGGGTTGCTGAAGAATGACCTTAAAAAGTTATTAGCCAAAACCTATCCTAAGGACTTCATAGGAATACTGGCCCAAGCTAAAAAGCATGCTCGGATGGAAGAATCTCTCATGTTGGAAGAAGATCTACCCCCTTCTATACTGGGGGTGGTAAGGAGATGAGAGAATGCAAACCCTTCCCAAAACATGAAAGGAGAATCTAGCATCACTCTAAATCCTAACAAGAGAAACAAATTCTTCAAGGATTGCCAACCCAAGGAAGTCCCCCAGGCACCACCGCTAGGAAAGTTCTTCACTTACACTCCTCTGAATGCACCAAGAGAGAAGGTGCTAATGGAGATCAGAAGGCACATTCTGGAGCCATGGAAGATGCAGACACCACTAACAAGGAGGAATCAATATAAATTTTGCTTATAGCATCAGGACCATGGCTATGATACTGAAGAATGCATCTAGCTATGAGACGAGATTGAAGAGTTTATCAAGTAGGGTCATCTCAATCAATTCATTTGATAACAAAGAAGGCTAAGGGAATAGCTAAGATCACCACCACTAGTTGAACAACCATAGCCACTTCCACCTCTCGAGGAAGGTGACTCTATGCCATTAGGATAAGTGGAAATGATAACTAGGAGGTATGGCCACCCCAAGCAACCAGTGAAAAAGTAACTCTAGTGATCTTTTCTAAAGAAGATAATGATGGCATTCAATTTTTCCACAATGATGCCATGGTGGTAACTCTGAATGTCAAAGATTATGATGTATATCGCATCCTTATCGATAATAAAAGTTTAGCATATGTTTTATACTATGATACACTCTTGAGAATGGGAATATCCCCCGAATATTGATAAGTCTATTAATTATCTCAATTTAATCATTAAAATAAATATTAATTACTTTAGAATTATTAATAATTAGTACTTTTTAGTGATGTTTATAGAAAAGGGGCTAATGGATTGAAAGAAAATAATTTTTGGAGTTCAACAGCATAGACAGCACTCAAATCGGAGTTCAAATGAGCCTGAAATTCAAGTTTTAAAATTATTAATGAATTGTATGATTTTTGGAGTAGTTGGTCCACCATGGACCGACCGCTCGGTCTATAGAAGCTTGGGCAGTCCACTGGCAACCATTGGAGCCTATCCATGGACCATCTCCACTCTCGAGCTATATTTTCACTTGGCGTTGTCTATGGCTGGAGAAGTCGCCAGAGGCCACCCCCTCATCGCCGGGAGCCCTCTCACCACTGGAGACACGCCGGTCATCATCAAAATGCCACCCTCCATCGTCTTCCTCTTCTTCACTACCATGGACCACCGTCGCCATCCTCTACACCGTCTCGTCACTGTCTGCCACCTCATTCATCGACGTTCATCCACCATCAGTCACCCCTGCTCTAGCCACAATCCTCGTCCATCACAAGAGCCACCCACAGCCATCGACCCTTTTTCAATCTCTCTCACCATCGACCAACATCGCTGTCCTTCACACCACCGCCACTTCACACCAGCCACCATCTTCCACTCCATCACATCACTGTGCTGGATCGGGAGAGGAGAATCCAAGTCCTAGGAGGAGTCCGGATCGAACTCTATTTGCTCGAGAAGGAAGGAGCTACCTCGATCCATCACGCAATGCATCGCATAGCTGAGAATTTCCTATGCAATACTTGGCGGATCTTGAGCCCGATTAACTCCAAATTTGACCAGGAGGAAGCCCTAAACAAGCTCTATTTAAAGGACCCCTATGCTAAGAAGAAATCATCCTAGAGAGAGCATGATATAGGGTAGAGGTAACTACTTGGGTTACAGGTTAATCTCTGAGAGTGGGGTATCTTGGAAAGGAGTGCTATCCCTGCACCATCTTCGAGCCAACATCATCTTCAAGATCAAGAACTAGAGAAGAAGCAACGAGGCCCAGTTCGCTCCGAGAAGTATGAAGGAAGAAGGGAGTTCATCGACAGTCTTCTTGACAAAGCTACACCGACCTCCTTCCAATCTTTGTTATAGCTTTCTTTTTAGTTACTTTTAATTTCATTCTAGTACACTTTATAATTTCCTATAACAAGATCCTAGTTTAATTAATATTAAGTTTATTTTTCTTACAATTTAAATTTTTCTTGTTTACTCTTCATCCGAGTAGATGCTAAGATTTGACTAGCAAATCGAACATAGTAAGTTTCAATTCCTTGTTACTCTTTGAACATCTATTTTTTTGGAATTCAAATCATTCTTTCATTTTCCTATTAAAATTAAAGATTTCAATTTATTTTATGCACTGCCTTCTCCATGGATTCAACCCGACTCACTCTTTCTACATGTTCTTAATTTAATTTAGAAGTTGGTTAATTAAATTGATAGCCACGGTGTCTTAACGACAGCATCGTGATCCTATCAAGTTTTTGGCAACATTACTGGGGAAGGCACAAATGCTAACAATTTTTATCTTTTTGATTTTTTTTATAAATTCAATTTACTATTTTTTTTCTTATTTTTTTATAAATAAAAAAAGCCAAAAAAAGAAAAAAAGTGGATATGAAAACTTCTACGATTTTGGTGAGATCAATCCTAACCTTAGATTAATTTCTATTTTTTGGTTAGTTCTAATTAATTTTTGCCTTTTTATATTAACCAAAAAAATTTCTTTTTTTATTTCCTTTGGTTAGTCTCCTTTTTTAAAACTTACCTAATTTTTTTAGATTTGTTTCTTTTTTTATTGCTATCTACCTTTTCAAATTAACATAAAAAGAAAAAAAATTCTTTGTTTAGTCTCTTCCTTTTAATTAGTTTTTTTCTTTTCAAACTAACCTTAAAAGATAAAATTCTTTTTTTAGTTTCTTTCTTTTTAAAATTACCCAAAAAAAAAGATTACTTAACTTTTTTGTCAACCGCCTTAAATACTATTTTGATTCTTATCTTAATTATAAGATTTATAGTTTCTTTACTTGCTTGACCTAATTTTAGTTTTATTTTTCTCACATCTAATTAACAAAGATTAAAAGTTGCCTTTATCTTTCTTGCTTGAAATAACATAATATAAAAAGAAAACAAAAATACCGCTTAACACTTAACTAAAACATAGTAACTAACTAAACCTTAATAGATTATTACTTATTTAGGACACCTTCTTGTTTTATATTTCATATTTCCATAAACTATCTTAAGGGTATTAACTTATAAATAAGATTAGGTGAGGATTTGATCACCCTTCCTTAACCCACAAACTACCACCCCGCATTCAACATACTTAAGCCTACTAATTAAAATTAACTAGATGTCAGTCCCTAAAGAACTCGAGCTCAATAAGACAAGGCACCCGAAAGAGTTGGATCGGGTCAGGATTGGTTAATTGGCTGGTGTCTAGGAAAGGGTCAAGGATGATGTAGCCCTGAAGAAAGGTGGTTTTTAATTGGTTTCATTGACTGACTTGGTTAATTTTAATTGGTATCTAAAGAAAACAATAAGGGGACCCCCACCGATCTTACCCTTACTTGGCTAGCTGATTAGTTAGTTTTTGACTTGGAGGGCTCCAAGGCTGCCTTGGAAGTTAGGAGCTGTCTAGAATTAGGGCAACCTATGATAGGAATCTGTTTGACAAGTGTTTGAAATTCATAAAAATAACAAAAAAAAACTAACTCTTCTCTATCCTCTTAGATTATGGACTCTTAGGGTTTTCTCCTTAGACTTCCTTCATTATTTTTTGATTTTTTTGGTTTGAAAAAACTTTAAAAAAAGAAATCTGAGTTACATATAGGGTTACACTGGTACATGAACAGTAGGAGATCTTTATTTCCTAACCTAGTCGAACCCAACCTTTAAATTGAATGGCTGATCCATATCAAACTAGATAATTAAATGGCTAAAAACCCTAAAGAACCATCTAGGCAAATGAAAGAGTACTTCATTCCCACTACTTATAATCCATCAACTTGTATCCACCTACCCGATATACTTGCCAAAAACTATGAGATCAAGTCCATTGCCATCCAAATGCTCCCATCTTTCTATGGGAACACCAATGAAGACCCTTACAAGCATTTAGATGAATTTTTAAAAATCTGCACTACAGTGAAGATCCAAGATTTTACTAATGATGCTCTTAGATTGACTTTATTCCCCTTCTCACTTAAGGATAAAGCCAAGTACTGGCTTGGTACAATAGGGAGACCAATTTGAACTTGGAATGAGATGCAGCATGAATTCTTTAAGAAATTCTATCCTATAGGTAGAACCAATACCATGAGGTGAGCTATCACTGGATTTGCTCAACTTCCAGGAGAACTAATTCATGAGTTATGGAAAAGACTAAAGGAACTTCTTAGAAAATATTCACATCATGGTCTATCTAAGTGGCAAATTGTTCAAGCCTTCTATAAGGGTCTAGGAGACCAATAAAGATATATGGTGGATGCATCTCGTGGAGATGCATTTATGAGTAAAAGTGAGGATGAAGCCTATGCCCTATTTGAAACTCTAAGTGAAAACTTAATCAACCATGCTTCACTATCTTCCTATAAAAGATCAATTCCTCAACAAAAGTGGGTAAGAGTCTATGAAATTAAACAATCAAATTCTACTCCTAATGTCGACTTGAACCTAATAGCCCAGATATTAGATACAGTCAACCTTCTTGCCCATAAAATAGATCAAGTCCTAGCCCTTAGTCAATAGTCTCCTGCACAATACCCATCACCTTCTAATCATCAGGAGATCTATTCTATGTATGCTAGCCCAACCCATCATGTGAATGAATGTCCTACGGTTGCATAGTTAACACCGTTCATCTAAGAACAAGTCCAAGCTGCCCAAGGTTACTCAAAGCTAGTTAATGATCCATTCTCAAATATATATAAACCATCCCAATTTTTCTTGGAAGACTCAATAGACTTAGGCACCGACCCAAACTTCTCATGTGCAAAACTTTCAAAATAGACATCAATACCAAAATTGTGCCTATAATAGAGGTTAGCCTAGTCAACCTAATAGCCTACGTAGCCATCTTATCATAATCAACCATTATACCAACCTCTACAACAGACCAATCTTGTCGATGATATTTTAATCAACTCCAATAATTAATCATGGCTTCATAATAATCAATTTCTAGGTTAGAAGCATAAATAGGATAAATAGCTGAGTCCACCATGAGGAGGGAACCAGGTCAACTATCAAGCTAACTGATAGCAAACCATAGGAATAACCTATCCAACCTTCACTCAAATGTCCCACCTAAGAATCCCCAATTTGAGAATGCCAAAGCAATCTCTCAGCTTAGAAGTGGTAGGATTCTTAGAGATCCATACTTAAACCCAATGGAAGAGGCTAGTACTGATGCTACCCAAAAGCTAAACTTAGAAGAAGATGCTCATATTGAGACTAACCTTGTAAAAGAACCTGAGCCCAAAATAGGTATTAATGTCGGTTCAAATTTAAATGATAAAGACAAAGGAAAAAAGAGAGTAGATGAGTTGCCTGATACATATAAACCTAGAGTTCCATTCCCTTCAGCCCTAGAAACTAGCTCTTCATGTAAAAAGCAAGGAGCACGTAACAAGGAATTGATGGAATTATTTAAGCAAGTACATATAAATTTACCATTTCTTGATGCAATTTAGTATGTTTCGGCTTACGCTAAATTTCTCAAGGAACTTTGTACCCAAAAATGTGAGCCACATTGTACGAAGGGAATTGTGTTATCTGAGGATGTAAGTACAATCCTGTTAAACCAATTATCTCAAAAAATGAAAGATCCTAGTACTTCTTTGATTTCCTGCATTATAGGAGGCATTATATTTGATCGATCCTTATTGGATTTAGGAGCTAGCATGAACCTTCTTCCAACCTCAATTTATGAAAAATTTGGGATAGGAGAACTAAAACCTGAAAGTAGACTGATGCAGGTGGTTTGACAAGATCCTACACAAGGCATGCAAACATCTGCAGGAGCATATTGGATTTTAAAATAATTTTTAAAATTCGCGCAGCGGGAATCTGCTCCACCAGGAACTAATATAAATCTAGTTGCATTTAGGCAAGCATAATCATATAAAATATTTATAAAATATTAAACAATTTAATCTATCCATGCATGATTAAAAAATAAATTTTCCATACCTTTATTCTGCCTGGAATAACTCTGGAATAAACCTGGAATAGACTGGAATAACTGAAATAAAGTTATTCCAGTCGTCTTCCTCCTTTGGACCCTGTTTTTGGCTTGCAAAACGTTATCGGAACACCACCTTCCGGACCTCCGTTTGCTCCCAAATTTGAGCAGCGGCTTCTTGGACAAGTCTTCTTCGATTTGCCACCAGTTGCTGCAATCAAATCTAAGCCAAAAAAATTAAATAAATCACCAAAGTCTACTGCCAGATTTCTGCAGCAGAACTGGGCAGCAGACTTTGGCCTTCGTTTCGGAGCAGCTGGGGCGATCCCAGCTCGCGTGGTTTGCTCCTAGGAGTAGAGTGGTACTCCCTTTAGAGGGGAGACATGCCTGGGACTCTCGGATCCGCCTCCATGCACGGTGCTAGCCGTCGGAAGAGGGCTTCACGGTCACAGGTTTTCTGCAGCTGGGCAGAACTTGAGCACTTCAAAACAATGGGATTTAAAGCTTGTTTCTCTCCCTCTAAAGCTCCTAAACCCAGCCCAAAGCTCTCTCCTTAAGCCACTCAAAGAACAAGGATGGGACAAGCATTCTTTTTTCCTTCTCAAGTGTTCTCACGGTGTAAGAATTTCCAACGTTGAAAACTCAACCACACAAACAGGGGAGGGATGGGTTGAATTTTATAAGCTGCTGGGAGGGAGAGGGAGGTGGAGCGACAGAAGGCCAAGAGAAGCAGCAGCTAGTTAACCCATTTAATAGCCTTAATCCAAGATTAAAGCCATTAAAACCAAACGGTGGAGGGAGAGGAAAACGCCCAGCATTTTGCCTTCACGAGTTTGGATTTCAACCATTTTGCCTTCTCCAATCAAACGCATGGAATTTTTTTCTCTCCAATTATCGTGTAAAATGGTCCAAGGGAAAAAAAATATTGGTTCAAATAACTGGTCCAAGCAAAAAAAAAAATTGGTTCAAACCCAATTTTGATTCAATCCCATTAAACCAAACGGTTCAATCTAATTGAACCTGGTTCAAGGAATAAAATTAGTTCACAACCAATTGGAGGTTGAAACGAGCTCCGAATCAGTTCAAAACTGATTCAGATAAATCCTAGCACAGTGCTGGTCAACCCAGAATATTTTTCGATCGACACAGACAAGGGCAAGATGGGGAAAAGAGTGCTCAAAAAATACTGTGACCATAAAACCGAGACGATTCCCAATCGTAATCGGTATCCGGATCAGAGAGTTATCCTTTGTGGCATGTGACCTCATAGGTTCGAACCTAAATGGTAGCACTAGAACAATTTCTAGTACCAGCACAGGAAACCATCTAGCAATGGGTCCCGGCGTTCGGATAGGTCGAAGATGCGGGAGCAAACTATCGAACCTCTGGCATATGGTTACCGTAAAATTCATCCTTTTGACCTCTAATGCTCAGGACGACTGAGATTGGGCTGCCAACCCAGACTAAGTCAGTCGACAACGTGTCTCAACCTCGCAAGCCCAGTGACTCTTCACTAGGACTACTCCGACCGAGGATTGCTAAATTGAGATACTGCACGACATTCAATCCAAACTGTTTGGACAGGTCAATTCCATCTTGGTCCATCACTGCTCCACAAGTACTTGCCTGTACTCAGAAACCTTCCATCACTAGATTAAAAATCCGGGTAGTCCGGCACCAAAGCACAGGGAGTTGCTTACAAGCTACCGTGATGACTTCAGGTCAGAGGGACATATATACCCATATCCAATCGTGAGTATCCCTTTGGCAGAAAGGGACTGCACGGAGTCACGTTCAATAAGATATCACATATCCCACTTGCAGATCACATCAGTGTCACCACACTCATTTGGTCAAGAGGATAACCAAACGATGTGAACTACAACAATCTATACTTGATATATTGCCGTCCAGTACAATATATCCTTTGGTTGTGAACAGGGTTTAAGGACCACTCGATATATCCTCTCTGTATCGAAGTCAGTGTAGTCCTAAGGACTTCATCACATGGAAAGAGTTCATTTCAGGAAAATTAAGTATGCGATGAGCTGCCAAAAATAATATTTTATTAATTCATAAAATGAGTACAATACTGAGCACAACCGCCTATAACCCAAGCGATTGGCTTTGGGACACAATTCCCAACAAAACCTATATCAGTCATCTTACAACTAGCTGACAGATTTGTTAAGACTCCACGTGGTTTGATTAAGGATGTTCTAGTAAGAGTAAACCAGTGTTATTTCCTGGTAGACTTCCTCGTACTTGACATGGAACCATCCCAAGAGCTAAATCAAAATCCCATAATTTTAAATCATCCATTCCTAGCCACTGCTAATGCTAATATTAATTGTAAAATAGGAGCCATGGACATTTCTTTTGGAGATTAAAAGGTAAAAGTTAATATTTTTAATGCCTCAAAATTTGTTCAAGAGGATAAAAGTTGTTCTGTGATTGGATGAACTAGTTAAATTTGATTCTTCCACCAATTCGATGGATGATAATGAGCTTATTGAAGAAACCCAAGTCCAAGAGGTGAATGTCCTACTTGATTCACCTTACCCATCACCTTCACAACCTTGGTCAATGATAACTGAACCTTTACCTGATCTAGGAACTACACCATTATGTCCTTCGACTCAGGTCCCATCATAACTAGAATTGAAACCTTTGCTCGAATCACTCAAGTACATATTCTTAGGACCTGAGAAAATCTTGCCAGTAATCATTGCTTCTAACCTAACCCCTGAGCAGGAAGATCAATTAATGGATGTTCTAAAGACACATAAAGAGGCCATAGGTTGGACCATTGCTGACTTGAAAGGTATTAGTCCATCAATTTTCATGCACCACATTTATATAGAGGATAATGCTACACCAACCCAAGAAATGCATAGACGGCTCAACCCAAACATGCAAGAAGTGGTTAAGAATGAAGTAATTAAATGGTTAGATGCTGGTATCATCTATCCCATTTTTGACAGCCACTAGGTGAGTCCCACTCAAGTTGTTCCCAAGAAATCCGAACTCATGGTTGTCCATACTAACCAAGAGGATCTAGTGCCAATGAGACTTTCCACTAGGTGGCATGTTTATATTGATTATCAAAAACTTAATGTAGCTACCCGCAAAGACCATTTTTCCTTATCTTTCATTGACCAAATTTTGGAGAGACTAGTTGGCCAACGATATTTTTGCTTTTTAGATGGATACTTCGGATACAATCAAGTAGCAATCTATCCAAGAGACCAAGAAAAGATTACTTTTACATGTCCCTATGGAACCTTTGCTTTTCGTAAAATGCCCTTTGGATTGTGTCATGCACCTACAACCTTTCAAAGGTGCATGATGTCGATTTTCTCGAATATGGTGGAAGATTTCTTAAAAATTTTCATGGATGACTTTTCAGTCTTTGAAGAATCTTTTAAGAGTTGCCTCAACAATTTGAAGAAGATATTAAAATGATGCATCGAGGCTAATATAGTTTTAAGCTGGGAGAAAAGTCATTTCATGATTCAAGAAGGGATTGTCCTAGGGCATATTATGTCAGAAAGAGGGATTGAGGTTGATAGAGCTACGGTCAAATTAATTTCTAAACTTTCTCCACCTAATTCTGTCAAACAAATTTGATCCTTTCTTGGCCATGTAGGATTCTACCATCGCTTCATCAATGATTTTTCCAAAATATCCCGTCCTTTATGTTATCTGCTCATTAAGGATATCCCTTTTAACTTTGATGAAGACTGTCTTAAGGCCTATAAGTCTTTAAAAGAAGCTGTGACCAAAGCCCTGATCATCCAACCACTAGATTGGTCACTACCTTTTGAAATAATGTGTGATGCTTTAGACTTTGCCAAAGGAGCTTTTTTAGGCCACAGGGTAAACAAATATCTATAGTAATTTATTATGCTAGCAGAACTCTGAATGAAGCCCAAAAAAATTATACAACCACTGAGAAAGAGTTACTAGCTATAGTGTTTGCCCTAGAAAATTATGATCTTATTTATTAAGGTCCAAGATCGTGGTTTATTCGGGTCACTCAGCTTTGAGATACCTGCTCTCAAAGAAAGATGCTAAACCATTCTTGATTAGATGGATCTTACTACTACAGGAATTTGATATTGAAATTTGAGATAAGAAGGGACCATAAAATGTTGTAGCAAACCATCTATCTAGAATCCTAATGGAAAATTATGAATCTACATTAATTAAATAATCTTTTCATGATGAACAACTCTTAGTAGTTTCACATGTAAAAGCTCCTTGGTTTGTAGATATAGTTAATTATTTAGTGGTTGGACAAGTTCCGGATGGTTGGTCTAATAATGAAAAGGATAGATTCTTTGCTCAAATCAAGTATTATTTCTGGGAAGATCCAGAACTTTTTTGAATCTGTGCTGATCAGATCATTCGTAAATATGTCCTTGAGTCTAAACAACTGAGTACTTAAGTTTTTATCACACTCTTGCTTATGGAGGACACTTCTCTGGTAGAAAAAATGTAGCTAAGGTGTTGCAAAGTGGATTTTCCTAGCCCACATTATTTAAGGATGCCCATATTTTTAGCCAAGAATGTTCCAAATGTCAAGCCTTAGAAAATATTTCAAGAAAAGACATGATGCATTTAAACCCCATCTTGGTAGTTGAAATCTTTGATGTTTGGAAAATTGATTTCATGGGGCCCTTTCCACCCTTTAATGGTTTTGAATACATTTTGGTGGCTATCAATTATGTTTTTAAATGGATTGAGGCAATGGCGACCATAACCAATGGCTATAAGGTAGTTATAAGATTTGTTCAAAAGAATATCTTTTCTATGTTTGGATTTCCACGTGCCATCATTAGTGACAAAGGTACCCATTTTATAAACTACATGTTTTGAATATCATTACGAAAATATGGGGTCACACACAAGCTAGCCACACCATACCACCCACAAACTAATGGTCAGGTGGAAGTGTCTAATAAGGAGATCAAAAGCATCCTACAAAAAACTATTAGGCCTGATCATAAAGACCAGTCATAATGATTAGATGATGCATTATGGGCCTATAGGATGGCTTATAAGAACCCTATTGGCATGTCTCCCTATAGATTGATTTATGGAAAAGCATGTCATCTTCCAGTAGAACTTGAACATAAAGCATATTGGGCAATCAAGCAATTAAATCTTGATTTGAAATAAGCTAGTTCTAATCGGATGTTATAACTAAGTGAACTGGATGAATTGAGATGAGAGGTCTATGAAAATTCATGCATTTATAAAGAGAAAATGAAAGCCTTTCATGATAAACACATCTTTAGGAAGACCTTTAAGCCTAATCAACAAGTATGGTTATTTAATTCAAGGCTTCGATTATTTTCTAAAAAATTGAGATCTAGATGAGATGGACCTTACATAGAAAATCAAGTGTTCCCCCATGGTGCAGTCAAGTTTCTTGATCCTAGGATAGGACATTTCTTTAAAGTAAATGGTCAATGATTAAAACCATACATTGAAGGGATATCATCAAATCAAACCATGGATCAAGTAATCTTAACTAATCCACATTGAACTAAGTGTTGTGTGTTTGGCTGAAGACATTAAATTTAGCACTCGTTGGGAGGCAACCCAATCTCTCTACTAATTTTTATTTTAGTGATTTTCATAGGAATAATGGACCACTCTTTACAAACATACTTGGCAACTCATAATATACATTTAGTCTAGGTGGTACCTCTCCTTGTCTTATGTTCATGTCCAAATTTTTTCTTACTCCATTGAGGATAATGAAAATTAAGTTGGGGGGTAAGGGAAAACCTTTTTGAAATTTTAAAATACCTTGGCAATCTTTGAGAAATTTTGAAATATTTTTAAACCATGTACCATGAAAGAGATTCTTGAGAAAAATAGGCTAGGAAAAGATAATAGAGTTAGAAAGTATGTACTAACTACCGTAGTGAGCCAAGGGGTAGATTAGCTAGTCCGACTTTTAGTGGCATACTTAGATCACCTAAAGGCTATTAGCACTCCCATCACACATGCACACTAATGAGGTAAACTATGTATTAGTTATAAGGTCAATTGGAGATTCAATTATTACTAAAAATTGATAATAGATATACACTCCATTAGAAAAGCTTGAACTTGAGGAAATAGCTACTTGCTTGATATACATATAAAAGAAAAAAAGGCAAGTTCTAAATATTGGTTTCCTACCAAGTACGGGTACCTTCGTCTAAGCATTGTTGTTCATGTCAAAAAGTAGGCAGTATGAAAATATCATCGAAGAAAAAAAATTCATGCAGTGTAAAAGCTACCTCAATTCATGTGCTTAAATTGAGGATATATAGAAAATTGACTAAAGTAGGTGATAAGCGAAGATACTATTATTCCTTACAAGCTAGTACCAAAATACTAAGTTAGCCATCATAAGCACGAGTGCTGTAGATCTTTGGATGAACTTTAAGAAAGTTTCTAATAGTTCTAATTATGAAATTTATTTTAAAAACTTAATACTTATGATACTAGCTAGCTTCTTTTAATCTTAAGCCTAGATCTAATAACGCAAAGGAGGATCTTAGTGACACATGATTTTATTTTAATTATGTTGCTAAGGGACTAGCAATGATAAAGTGGGGGGTATGATAAGTCTATTAATTATTCTAATTTAATCATTAAAATAAATATTAATTACTTTAGATTTATTAAGAATTGATATTTTATAGTGATGTTTTATAGAAAAGGGGCCAATGGATTGAAAGAGCTTAATTTTTAATGTTTAACGATGAAGACGATACTCAAATCAGAGTTCAAACGAGCCCGTAATTCAAGTTCTAAAATTATTAATGAATTACATGATTTTTGGAGTAGCCGGTCCACCATGGACCGGCTGCTTGGTCTATAAAAGCCTGGGTGGTCTACTGGCAGCCATTGGAGCCAGTCCATGAGCCTATTCATGGACCATCTCCACTCTCGAGCTATATTTCCACTCACCATCACCATCCATGGCCGGAGAAGTCACCAGAGGCTGTCCCCTCATCACCGGGAGCCCTCTCACCATCGGAGACCCATCAAACATCGTCAAAATGCCGCCCTCCACCATCTTCCTCTTCTTCACTTCCATGGACCACCATCACCATCCTCCATGTCATCTTGTCACCATCTACCACCTCATCCATCTGTGTCTGTCCACCACCGGTTACCCCTACTCTGGCCACGGTCCTTGTCCATCACGAGAGCCACCCACAATCATCGGCCCTTTTTCAATCTCCCTCACCGTCGACCACCATCGCCATCCTTCACGCCACCACCACCTCACACTGGCTGTCATCTTCCACTCTGTCATGCCATCGTGCTAGATCAAGAGAGAAGGATCCAAGTCCCAAGAGGAGTCCAGATCAAACTCTATTTGCTTGAGAAGGAAGAAGCTACCTTGATCCATCATGCAATGCATCAAATGGCTGAGAATTTTCTACATGATATATGACTGATCTTGAGCCTAATTGACTCCAAATTTGACCAGGAGGAAGCCCTAGAAGAGCTCTATTTAAAGAACTCATGTGCTAAGAAGAAATCATCCTAGAGAGAGTACGGTACAGGATAGAGGGCACTACTTAGATTATAGGTTGATTTTTTAGAGTGGGATATCTTGGAGAGGAATGCTATCCCTACACTATCTTCGAGTTGATGTCATCTTCAAGATCAATAACCAAAGAGGAAGAAGCAGCAAGGTCTAGTTCACTCTAAGGAGTACGAAGGAAGAAGGGAGTTCATCGATTGTCTTTTCGATGAAGCTACATCGACCTCCTTCCAATCTTTGTTATAGCTTTCTTTTTAGTTGCTTTTAATTTCATGCAAGTACTCTTTCTAATTTCTTGTAATAGGATCCTAGTTTAATTAATATTAAATTTATTTTTCTTATAATTTAAAATTTTCTTTTCACTCTTTTTGCAAGTAGATGCTAAGATCTGACTAGCAGATTAAATGTAGTGAGTTTTAATTCTTTGTTGCACTTTGAATATCTATTTTTTTGACTTCAAATCATTCTTTCCTTTTCCAATTAAAATCAAAGATTTCAATTTCTTTTACACACTGCCTTCTCCACGGATTCAATCTGACTCACTCTTTCTATGTGTTCTTAATTTAATTTAGAAGTTGGTTAATTAAACTAATAGTCACAGTATCTTAATGATAATATCGCGATCCTATCAAATATCTAGTTCGAATGAGTTTTTCATTAGTAGGATTTACAAGAGATGTGATCCGATAGAGGGGATGATTACCCTAATTGTAAGAATGGGATGCTACCATCTGCAATCCATTGCTCAGGTAGATTTCCTGGTGTTCGAATGCCCTTAGCTTGTAATACCACTCTCGGATGATCGGGTCTTAACTCTTCCAAGCCATCATCTCCATTTGTTATCTAAAAATAAAGTTTCTGACCATATATGGGGTTGGGAGATCTACAGAGATCAGAATCTAGCACGATGCTACTACTGCATCAAATTCCAGGAAAAAAAGAGCTACTAAGGACTATTTGGTCAAAGGTCTTGATGCTAGGGATGACCTGATTGAATAATGGGGAGAGCCTACTAAGGACTTCATTGCTATACATTTGGTCAATGGAATCCAGAGCATAGGTTAGGATCGGCTCTAACTTGGATCAGGTAACTAGAGAATAATTGATTTCATTTTTACAAAAGAATGTCGATGTCTTCTCCTGGGCATCCATGGATATGCCGGGTATCAACCTTTTGATGATGGTACACCAACTGAAGGTGGTCCCACATACTAACCCTTCAAGCAAAAAAGGTGGAGCTTTGTGCTCGAGCACCAAAAAGCTATCACCGAGGAGGTTGACAACTTGCTTGATGTTGGCTTTATCCAAGAAATTACCTATCCATAATGGATCGCCAACCTAGTTATGGTGAAAAAGGTGAATGGTAAGTGGTGAATTTGCATAGATTTTATAGATCTCAATAGAGCATGTCCAAAAGATGGTTATCCACTGCCATGAATCGATCAGATGATTGATGCTACTTTGAGCCATAATCTTCTTAGCTTCATGGATGCCTTCTCAAGATATAACCAAATCTAGATGGCCCTAGAAGATGAGGATAAAACTACTTTTATTACTGATTAAGGTCTCTTTTATTATAGGGTTATTGATGGAGAACTAATTAGCATGCAAGGGAATTTTCATGGATTCAACATTAAGTTAGGATTTTAATTTCCAAATTTCAAGTCAAATAGATAAAAGGGTGATCTTATAGAAATTCTAGACCACAAGCATGCAAAAAAGATCCTCAAAAGAGATAAAAACAGGATCGCCAGGGCTAAGAAATCCCGTTAGGACTAGCTCTTCTGCAATAACCCAATATAGAGGGCTAGGGTGTGTGTACCTGGCAATGATTGCTACTACTTCCATGAAGAGATCACTTGTCGCTCCCGGATGTGGACTGGAAAGTCAAGCTGAATACCTGCGGATCTGTCGGCTTTTCATCCGCCGACCCAATGGCTAGGCAAATGGAATCCTAAAGTTAGGAAACTTAAGAGATCTGCAAAACGCCTAGAGAAGGTTAGAAAATGATAGGAAAGATAGCTAGATGGCTGAAAGAAATAGGGAAGAAAGAAAGAGTAGGGGAGGCAAGGGAGGGCTGATGATGATCAAATAGGATTTGATAAATAGGGTCTCACACCCTTCGATGCTCAAAAAGCAAAGGCAACACTCCCTCACAGAGCTCAATGTTCACAAGAACAAAGGCATAATAGAAGAAAGAACACTCAAATTTCCTCTCAAAATATATTCATTCATTCAATAAATCATTTATTCAAAAATTGTTACAAGAGGGTGGAGGGGTGGGGTATTTATAGGTGTTCCATGCCCTCTCCTTATCAGGATAGGATTATGAAGTTTGATAGGGAGAAGGATTATAAAGTTGCTAAGAACTAGGAGCACACAATTTGAATAGAAATAAAATAAAATCTCCTTGTTAGAAATGGACTCCTCTCCTTCTTTGACTTGGTCAAGGGGCTCCCTCTTGGGCTTGGATGCCAAAGTTGATTTGGCGTGGGCTTTGGGTAGCAAGGAGTGGCCTCCCATGGGCTTTGGGCGGCCTCCAAGAAGGCTTGGCGCATGGGCCTGGTACATGACTTCCTTGGTGGGCTACAAACCCTGAGTGCCTTGGGCTTCTAGGCCTGGAAGAATTTTCCTGGGGTGGCGCCTAGAATCTTCATGTGTGGGGCTTCATGGGCTTCGACTTGCTCTATTCTAGGAGGTCCTAGTGAAGGCTTTGGCTGGTGCTCCTCCTCTTGTATAAAACTGGACTTGTACTGGACTAACACAAACTTACACTGGACTCAACTGTACTAGACTTATGAGGTTAAGATAACTTAACTTATTACAGGACTCAATAGGGTATTTATTACAAAATTTGGCTCACTCAAAATTAGACTTCATTATAGGACTTAAGTGAGCTGGTGGGGGCATCAGGATTCGACACAAATTACTAGGCCCTATTTGGTTCACTGATTAGGATTCTTTTGAATCCTTAATAATGTGTGAAGTTTTGTAATCAAGTTAGTCTAGTTGAGAGTTTTGTAATGAAGTTATCTTAGTTGAGTTGAATTGAGTCCTATAATAAGTTGAGTTATCTCAACCTCAATCCAGTCCAATTAAGTCATATAAGTTTGTGTTCAGTCCAGCACAAGTCTAGCTATACAAGAGGAGGAGCACCAGCCAAAGCCTTCACCAGGCCCTTCCAAAGCAAAGCAAGCCCAAGCCCATGAAGCTCCACATATGAAGATTCCAAGAACCACATGATACCAGGAAATATTCTAGGCACCCCATCCTAGAGTTTCTAGCCCACCAGGAGGCCCATGCACCCAAGCTCCTTGATGACCGCCCAAGCCCAAGTTGGAGGATGTCCTTGCTGCCCACACGCCCAAGCCCAACTCCATTAGGCGTCCAATCCCAAGAGACCAAGCCCAAGGCGCCCCTTTGACCAAGTCAAAAGGGGAGAGGAGTCCACTTCCTTTTGGGATTCAAGTTCTAATTTTATTCAACCTTGTAATCCTTTTCCTATTCACATTATGTACTCTTAGTCCTAGGCAAAGTTTGTAATCCTATCCTAATAAGGAGAGGGAATGGGAACATCTATAAATACCCCACCCCTCTCCCTCTTGTAATCAACTCTTTTCATGAATTAAAACTCTATTGAAATTTTGCTAGCTTGTGTTCTTGTGTTTTAATTTGAAGTGAGTGTGAGTATTACTTGTGAGCCCTAGTATTGACTCTGGTCTTGATTTTGATGATTGACAAAATACTTAAGTATATATGAGTACTAATTATGTGTTTTAGTATATTTATCAAATCATAGTACTCATCCATGTTGAATGAAGAAATGCTTGTATCTCAGTTGAAGAAGCCCTTCAAATTCATGGAATTTTAAGTTATAAGGACTTTGGAACGTAAGAAAGACTTGGAAGGACTTAAAGTTTGATTTTGGAGAAGTTTCAGCAAGTTTCAGCACTAGCACAAGCAAGTGTTGACTCATGAAGAAGTTCAAGTATCGACTCAAGGCCTGAGAACAAGAAAAATACAGAACTGTGAAAATCCAGAATTTTTGTCTTAAGCTGACCCAAATGTCGACTCATAGAGTCCAAGTGTCGACTCACAGAAATCAAGTGTCGACTCACCAAATTCAAGTGTCGATACTTGGAGTAACGGCTAGTTTTTCAGAAGTGCAGAATTGATTCCACTTGCTTCAATGGCTAGTTTTTCATCCCCAATGGTCATAAACGGTCATCTATAGTTTAGAGATCTATATAAATATCAAAAATCAAATGAGGAAGCAATCTTTTGAGAGAAAGATTTTATATACTTCAAGAATTCATATTTTGAGTGATTTAAGCCTTCAAGCTTCTAAGTTTCAAAGAGAGCATCCAAAGTTCACATCCTAAAGCTTCATTCAAAGGCTTCAACAAATTGAAGACAAGCTTCTTTAACATCATCCAAGGGTTTAAAAAAGATACTTCCTTTATTTTAGAAAGCTTTATTATATTCTTTACTTTCATTCTTACATTGTTGTATCAAAGGTGTTTGGTGAGCCTTAGAAAACTAAAGAGGTTGTTGGTTAGCCTTTATGTAAAACCAACATAGATTGTTGGTGATCCCGTAGAACCAACATAGGTTATTGGTGAGCCCGCAAAACTAACAAGATTTTTGGTTAGCCGTGAAAACCAAGAGGTTGTTGGTTAGCCTAAGTTAGAAAACCAACAAGGGTTTTGACTTGTGAGCGCGGTGAAAACAAGTTGGGTTTGATTAGTGAGCCCGAAAAACTAATCGACTCTAATTAAGTGTGATTATAGTGATTTCTCAAGGAAAACTTAGAGAGTGGATGTAAATGCCTTGGAGTGCACCAAACCACTATAAATTTGTTGTGTTTGTGTGATTATTTTCTTTGAGCATTTACTTTATTAATTCTATTGCATATTATTTTGAAGCACATAAATACTTTGGCAAAACACAAGCACTTAATTGCAATTATCACATACTTATTTTATATCTATTGAAATAGTTCAAATAATTTTATAAAACCCAATTCACCCCCCCTCTTGGGTTGCTTCATCACTGGGCAATAATTGGTATCAGAGCCCAGAATCCAAAATCATTGTCATCTAAACTTGGTGCTTTGCAAAGAATCCAACGATTTTGAGTTAAAAGATCATGGCAGCCCTAAAAGGTACTTGTTTTGCTATAGGACATGCAACTAATAGACCACCATTTTTCAATGGCACTAATTATACTTTTTGAAAAACTCGCATGCGCATCTATATTCAATCTATTAGTTATTATCTTTGAAAAGTTATAGTTAATGGTCCTCATATTTCTTCTATTTTGGTTAATGGCATTTCTATTCCAAAGCTTGAAGAGGATTGGAATGAATATGACATTAAGCAATCTAAAATTAATGCTAAAGAAATGAACTTGCTTTATTGTGCATTGGACTTTAATGAATTCAATAGGATCTCCATATACATATCGGTGAAGGAGATATGGGACACACTTGAAATTACTCATGAGGGTACTCTTCAAGTAAAAAATACTAAAATTAATATGCTTATTCACTCTTTTGAAATGTTTGAAATGCTACATTATAAATCTATATCGAATATGTATACTAGATTTATGACTATTGTTAATGAATTGAAAAGTCTTGGCAAAGTCTATACTAATGCTGATTTGGTTAATAAAATTCTTAGGTCTTTGCCAATATTATGGGATTCAAAGGTAACGACGATCCAAGAAGCCAAAGATATTGATACCCTACCTTTGGAGGAGCTCATCGGTTCACTCATGACCTATGAGTTGAACTTATGGCAAAAGAAAGTGGTTGTTGATCAAGAGAAGAAAAAGATAATAGCCCTCAAGGCCAAAAAAAAATTCAAGGTAATGATGGCAACTTGGAGCGATAGCGAAGATTCAAGTTTGGATGTTGAACAAGAAGTTGTCCATCTTTGCTTCATGGCTAATGAGGAAGAGATATATTCTGAAAATGAATATGATTTTACCTTTGATGAATTACATGATGCATTTAATGATCTTGTGCATGAATATAAAGTATAAAAAATTGAGTACAAGAAATTAAAAAGATATGTAGATTCTTTTTCTCTTGAGAACACCAATCTTGCCAATAAAAATCATGATTTAAATATAAAGATTAAAATTTTATAAAATGATAAGAATAATTTTTTTAAAGAAAAAAAATTTAGAAAAAGAAAATTTTAATTTGAAAGAGTTATGCAATAAGTTTTCAAATAAGAAAAATATTTTATTAAATAAAATAGAAATTCTTAGAAGATCCAAGATTTTTGTATCAAATGATGAGCTTTTAAAGAAAAACAAAAATCTTGAATTAAAAAACAAGAATTTCTTTGTTGCTACTTCTTCTAATATTGCATGCTTTAAATATGAAAAATTTGGACTTAATGCATATCCTTGTAGATTAAGAAAAATTTGGGTTCCAAAAGGAACCATATTTACTAACCGTAAAGGATCCAAGAAAGTTTGGGTACCAAAATTGTCCACCTAGTTTATTTTGTAGGAGTGTCTTGCAGCCTAACATGAAGAAAGGAAGTTTTTGAAAAGTGGATGTACAAGATAATACAAAGAGTGGACAAGCTACATTTTGGACTAAATGGTAAAGGAAGGATTATACATATTGATAAATTCTAAACATTTCTTTTTGTTGCCCAGGTGGCTTTCCCAAGAGGGGGGTGAATTAGGAGTTTAAAAAAAAAATTAAAGCAGATAATGTGCAATTAACTATTTCTTATAAAATGTTAGGTGATGTGGCAGAATAATAATTTGTAGAAGCTAAATAGAATCAGAGAAGCACAACACAAACACACAAAATTTATAGTGGTTCGGAGCAACCCAGCTCCTACATCCACTACCCAAGATACCACTTGAAATTTTCACTATATTTACACTCGAATACAGTAGGATTGTTTTACATGATCACAATCCAAAACCTCTACACTTTGGTTTTAACGGTATCACCAAAGAAAATCCAACACCCTTTGGTTTTAAATAGGATCACCAAAGAAACGTAACTTAGTTTTCACAGGATCACCAAGAACCTAACTTGGTTTTATCAGGATCACCAAGAACCCAACACTTGGTTTTTATCAAAGGCTCACTAAGAACTTAATTTGCATTTTCAAATGGGCTCACCAATAACCCAATAATTTAGAAATGAATTGAAATAAATGCAACAATAAATGACAAACTCAATTTATCGGATAGTTGCCGGTGCAGCTTGTGAGAAGTCCACTTGAATGTGCTTCAAGGTGCTTTAATTGTTTCAGTGGCTTCTTTCCAAATTGCTTTAAGCTTCATATCAGAGTTGGTGAAGACTTAAAGACTGACTTAAATGCTTTTTTGCTCTTTTCCTTATTGGTGGGTAGGATATTCAATGAAGCTTCAAAACTTTGAGGAACTCTCTAATATTGCTTCAAGGAAGTTCAAATTCCTTAAATATAAGGTCATCCATCACTCCAAGGTAGTTTGAGATGTTGTAGACCATTGGGATGTGGCATATGACCGTTGGAGCACTTTTTGGCATTCAAAAAGAAATTCTAGAACTAGCCATTATGTACTTGAAAGCGATATTCAAGTCGGCTCGGATTCCTTCGAGTTGGCTTGGATCCTTCGAGTCGATAGGTCGAGTCGCCAATTCTTCAGTACAGTCGACTCGGTGTCTCAGAATGCAAAACTTCACTCTGGATGAGTCGGTTCTTGAAGCTCAAGTCGGCTCAAACTTATATCTTTGAAAATCTTGAACTCGATGAGTCGGCTCTCTTTAACTTGGGTCGGCTCTTCTTCTCAGGTTCTGAAATCTTTACTCTGGAAGAGTCAGCTCGTTGCAGTTCGGGTTGGCTCACCTTCTCAGGTCTTTAAAACTAGGTATGGCAGAGTCGGCTCTTTGAGGTTCGGATCGGCTCACCTGGCTTGTTCTCAGAAATCTTCAAAAACTAGACTTTGGAAGAGTCGGCTCGGACATATTCCAATCGACTTGGATTTACTGGAGTTGGCTTGGTTACCTTTGAGTCGGCTCGGATTGCTGCGTACCAGAATCCTTGTTGTGTGCCATGAGGTGGAGTCGGCTCTTCAATATGCTGGGTCAGCTCGAGTGACTTCTTCAGGATTTTTATAATTCAACTTAAGAGAAGACTCTCACCAACACTTTTACATTTTTCAAGCACACTAACTCAAAATAATTCTAAGGCACACACACAGAAGTAACCCTTTTACATGATTTTTCTTAACTTTTTATTGGGTTCTTCTTTACAAAGTAAGATTACAACATAACTCAAAACAAGAAGTAAGGATGTAGGAGTTGAAGTTTGAACAAATAAACCATCCTACAAAAACTTGTAAACCACTTAAAGAGTTATTAGAAATAAATGTGCATGCTCCAATGTTTGGTTATCATCAAAATCACTTATGGGGTCAACGATCTCCCCCTTTTTGATGATGACCAAACACTGGGCATGAAAAATTCTTTACACTTACATGTATAAAAGTATTTGAAGGTAAGTATTCATATGTATTTGAGCTAACTATATTTGTAAATAAGTATCAAAGCTCTAATGATAAAATTGCATATCATTGATGTTAGTGCTTTTGTATATTTCAAAGTATTAGACTTTGCATGTTTCATAATATCATAATTAAGACATGGAGTATCAGAGTTTAAAATTTTGACAGAATTAAGACTAATTTTAGAACAATCAGAGCAAGAGAAGGATTTAGAGATAAAGCTCTCCCCCTTTCTCTAGGTTTTAAAATAATTAAGCAGTTAGGTTCATTTGAATACAATCACTTTTGTGCTCCCCCTTTTTCATTCTTTTTATGCACTTTAAGAATAATTGAATAGGAGGCTCAACATAGATATCAGAATTTTCATGACAGCTCAATTATAGATACCATTCTCCCCTTTTTTGTCAAACAATCAAAAAGGTATGTTCAATAAAGCTCAGATTTTGAAATAAATTGAGAAAGTATTTAATATTTATTTAAGATAAATTTACTTTCTCAAATTGAAAATTCTAATTAAAAATTCATCATAGTTGTATCAAAAGCATTGTGTGATTAAAAGGATAACTCATGATAACAATAGAAATTACTAAAAGAGCTTTCATTTCATTAAGAAATTTTCCATACAACATTCATTCAGTAGAAGATAAAAAGTAGAGCATTCATATTCAGAAGTACAAAAACAACCAAAAGACTAGCAAATCAACCTATTCTTCTTCTTCACTAGAAGAAGAGAAGCCAACCTCTATAACCTTATCAGAGGTCTTAGTTTTCAGAGGTTTAAACCTTAAATCCCTGAATCTAGTTCTAACTAGGGCTCTAAGGGTCTTAGTCTTCTCGGCCTTTGTTTTCTTCTTGGTCTCAACAAGTTTGGGTTTGACTGAAGGTGGATCAGATGAAGGAATAGGAGAAGGTTGAACAGGAGTCTCAAGTGACTCTTTGTTGATCTATACAGGAGTATCCTCAGCAGTGAATGTTTCCTTTGAAGATTACAGTAAGATACTTTTGATTTCATCTTTAAAGTTATTCATTTCCTTTTCCATTTTCTCCCTGTGAAGCATCTATTCTGATCTCATTTTCTACAAGTTGGCATTAACTGAACTTCTCAAATCATCTAGTGCATAGTTCATATGACCTGTCAATCTATCAAAAATAGTTTCCATCCTTTGAAATATCAACTCTTTAAGTTCAGATGGAGTTATCATTGAATCTTCAGATCTGTCTTTATCTTCGTTTTCATATTTGTTGGCTTCAACATTAGCAGGTTCATCATCGTCTGAGGAAGTAGCAATAATCTAACCAGACAACTTCTTTATCGATACTCCTTGCAATTTGAATCCCATTCTTTTAAGTGAATTGAAGGAATAAGTGTCTAAGTGATGTAAAGGCTTGCTTATCTCATTGGTTAGATCAATTCCAGCTTCTTCAAACAATAAAGTGAAAACCATACCATAGGATAGGCATGCTTTAACTTTTCTAGCTACTTCTCTCATTTGAATCATCATGATGAAGGGAAGGTTGAGAGGTTCTTCTTCAATCAGATGTCCCATAAAAGTCATGTCTTTTTCACTCACCCAGTCAAATTGACCGGTTTTGGGAAGAAAAATTCTACTGACCATGTTGTGAAGAAGTCTCATTTCCTTTGATAGCAAGTTGGCTTGTATATGTTGGATGAAGCTTACATCTTTTTCTAAGATAAGCCTTAATGTATGTTCTTTGTCAGTTAGGGTATGCTCGGTGGCACCATCCGTTGGCATTCGAAAGCAAGTTGCCCAACTTTTCTTCATCCACAGTGACTTTGATTCCTTTAACAGTTGATTCCAAATGATACTCTTCAAGAATTAGGTTTTCATAGAAAGTTCGTACCAGAGAAGGGTTGGTCAGAATATCCAATGAATAGAAAAATTTCCAGTCTTAGTTGTTTATCCATCTCCCTATCTTCATTTTCAGTTCTTCTAGGAAGGAGAAATCGATCCTTCTTTAGGAAGTAATAGGCCTGTTAGCCATTGAAGTGGATTTCTTAGTCGGAGAGAATGTTTCTTCTTCTTGATGATCAGGAGTGGACCTTTTCCTCTTTTCTCCCTTTTTCTTTAGATCTTCACTGCGTTTGCTTGATTATGCTGCTTGAGGAATCTTCCGTGCAGATCTCCTTGGAGCCATTTCAACAAAGTTTGTAGGAATAAGGAATCAAGCATTTGGAAAATGGTTTTCAAAAGATTGATAAAGGTTTTGAGTGGAGTAGAGTGAGTTTGAAGTGAAAGAGAAAGAGTAAAGAGCAAGAAAAGATTACTCAGATCTACTTAAGCAGTGATTTCTCGTTATTCGAGTCGGCTCGCTCAGCCCTAAAAACATCCGAGTCGGCTCGACCAGAGCAAACTCAAATAATCAGAACATCGAGTCGGCTAGGAAAGACTTCAGGTTGACCTAGTCGGCTTGACCAGAGCAAGAGCAGAAAAATTAGACATTCAAGCCAGCTCGACCAGAGCAAAATTGCTCGAGTTGACTCGAACTGAAACTTTCCATTGAACATGAAATGATTTAGAAATTGAATTTGATTCAATGGAATTTCAAGGAAAGTTGTTCAATAATGATGAATAGATATAGGAGGTTTTCTAGATAATTCATCCTTAATTTAAAAGAAAATTAGGTTAGGAAATCTAGAAAGGATCATAAAGCCCTAATTCTTATCTAAGCAATTCAAATATATCCTGGTTCAGTGGCTTAGTAAAAACGTCAGCTAATTATTTTTAGTTGGGATAAATTCTAGTTCAATGTCACCATTCAAAACATGATCTCTAATAAAATGGTATCTAATCTATATGTGCTTAGTCCTAGAATGCTGAATATGAATTTTGCATTGTATAACACCAAAGTCTTCTAGTTGTTGTTTAATCCATAACACTTATGCACAACAACTCTCTACAGCAACATACTCTGCCTCAGTAGTAGAAAGTGCTATCGAGTTTTGTTTCTTACAATGCCATGAGATTAAATTCAATCCTAGAAATTGACATGTACCGCTAGTGCTCTTTCTATCAATTCTACAACCAACATAATCAGCATCAGAAAATCCAATTAAATTCAAAGATGATTGTTTTGAAAACCAAAGACCTAGATTACTTGTACCTTTCAAATATCTCAATATTCTTTCTCCTCATAAAAGGCGATCCGACCTAGGCTACTCAAAGTGACCCTGTCCCCTGGTTGGGGAATCAGAAGCCGAATAGAGTGAGGGATGTCGTAGTCATCCCGGATGGTCCCTTGCTCCATAGCAGAGATCGTCAAAGCGATCCCACTAGGACCTGTTGACCGGACAGACTCGGGAACAAGTTCGGGTGGGGGAGGAAGACGAGAAGGATGAGAAGGACCAGCCCCTAGTTCTCTAATAGATACGGGGCCAAGAGGACGCCTCCTACTGAACTCGAAGCACTCCCCATCCCCCTCCTCATCGGAGGAGGAAGATGGCTTCCTTGGCCTAGAAGGACCGGCTTCGTTCGGATTGGTAGAAGGATGAAAATGAGGCATCTTCAAAGGAAGAATGGCTGGGAATCCAAGGAGCAGAAAGGATAGACTCGGCTGGGGGAAGGTCCTAGTCTTAGAGGAAGAACCCTACCGTGATGGGAAGAAGAAGAAGAGAAGGAGGACTAACCTAGTTCCTGAGGGGGACTGAGGTAATTAGGAATAAGGGGAAGCCTGGATACTATAGTGGGCGCGAAGGATTCGAAAGAATAGATGTTTTGGGTAAAAACCTCTTTTCATTTCGAAGTGACTCGACGCATCCATATCGTTACAACCTCTCCACCAATGGATTCTCACCACATGCCAGCCATCGGTGAGAAAGGCGCCCCGACCGCTCTGGGTAATGTGATAGTAATAACTACTCCTCGGACGTGGCCACGTGGCACCCGCACAATGGCCTAGGAAATCATCTTGCGAAGCGTCGGCGATCATGGTCATAATTATGCCGGATCTTCACCTTTCCATGTCAGCGATGCAATTACTCCCGTCGACTTGAGCGCCGCGCACTAACGGGCCTCGGGAGTGGGGGGCAAATGATGTGGCACGATCGCTGACATGGAGTAGCTGTCAAATGCCATGTCAGATACTCCACTCGGGCTCCTTCACCAGGTTGAGCTCCCTCAATGTAAGGGGATAGCCCACCGAAGCCGAGCTCCATCCTCCGCCAGGTCGGCCCCACGAGCCCGGGATGCTTAGGTCGGAGCCAAGCGGCACCCCCCAGATCGAGCCTCTTGAGATCGAGCCCTGTGGCCCAGAGTCGAGCTCAGCCCTCCTCTGCCATGTGGAGTCTCTCTGAGGCCGAGCCCTCTGAGCCGGAATCGCACTCTACCCTTCGCTAGATCGTGCCCCTCGAGATCAAGCCCTGTGGCTTGAAGTTGAGCTCAGCCCTCCTCCGCCACGTGGAGTCTCTCCGAGGCCGAGCCCTTTGAGCCAGAGCCGCGCTATACCCTCCGCCAGATTGAGCCCCTCGAGATCGAGCCCTGTGGCCCGGAGTCGAGCTCAGCCCTCCTCCGCCATGTGGAGTCTCTCCGAGGCCGAGCCCTCTGAGCTAGAGCCACGCCTTGCCAGATCGAGCTCTACCTTCCCTGCTTAGCCCCCAGCTCGGGTGAAGACACCGACAAACGGAGAGATGGCACCACCACCCTAAGACACCGATGAACCGCCTGAGGATCGTAGCAAGACACCCACCAGGCCGTAATAACTGCCCGCAGCTCCCACTTGCATCAAAAAGGGGAGGAACCCTCCGATCGAAGCGCCACGCTCTTTACCAACCACCTGAACCACCCGAAAGAGGAAGTCAACTAGGAGATTCGAATCCCGGGGATGGCGGCCCCCCGATTGAGGCACTGCAAGGCTTCCCGGAATGGGGCGACAAGGAGGAATGTCAGAACACAGACAGCTTCTCTTAGCACGAATCTGGAAAGACATCCCGTCCATGGCACGGGACACCACCGCACACGCCTGCCAGCCCAGCGAAGATCCCGAGACAGGCGCCCAACGGTCACCTTGGCTACAAAGAATGTTCGACACCCCCAAAGGAGGGAGGTATGCAAAACACAAACACAAGTGCAAGCTAAACTGAAGGGCGAAGCACCACTAGAAAACCCAGGCAAGGGAAGGAGGAAGGGCCACCTAGAGAATCCCTTTAGCTCGGTCACCATTCCCCTGATGCGCTTGCATCCCACTCTCACACTACTCACTCCTCCTAGCATGGAGTCCATCAAGAGAGGCTCGACCAGGAGGATCTGTTCTCCTGGATTATCACTGACTTGACTATCGAAGTGCCCTCACCGGAATCCCTGGCCCGGGTCATTAACCTCTATTTTGCAGGTTCGGAACCACAGGACCGCCAGCAAGCGGAAGGAGCGCACTCCGACACCGACAGCAGCTACGGGCCATGATGATCTTGGCGGCAACACGAATAATTAAAGAGGCCAATTCTTATGCCTCGAGGCATTAGTGAGCCTTGCTAACCACTTCTAAGGCACTCAACCAGAAGTCTCCAAGTAGATGATGGCAGAGGCCAATTTCTATATCCTAAGGCATCAACGAGCCCTGTCAGCTACCTTGAAGGTGAATAGTTAGAAACCTCCAAGCTGATGATGGTAGAGGCCAATTCCTATATCCCAAGATATCAGTGAACCCTACCAACCACCTCTAAAGTGCTCGGCTAAGAAGTCTCTGACCAGATGATGGCAAAGGCCAATTCCTATGCCCCAAGACATCATCGAGCCCTGCCGATCACCTCTAAATTGCTTGGCCAAAAGCTTTCAAGCAGATAATGGTAGAGACCAATTCCTATTTTCTAGGGTATCAGCAAGCCCTATCGACCACCTCTCAAGCATTCGATCAAAAGCTTTCGAGCGGATGATGGTAGAGGCCAATTCCTATATCCTAAGGCATCAGTGAGCCTTGCCGATCATCTCTAAAGCACTCGGTCAGAAGCCTTTAAGAGAATGACAGTAAAGGCAAATTCCTATACGACATCAGTAAGATTGTCCCTAAGGTGTTCGACCAGAATGCTGGCCAATACTGCCTTAGTAGCATGCCCATTCTAGGCCCCCACAATATAGCACTCTAGTGCTCATCACCATCACCATCACTATATAACATCACCTAGCAAAGCTTTCCATCACATCCTGAAATCACCAAATCATTGCAGGATCTCTACAAGAGTGATGAGCATGCCTGAACACTATATAACTTGAGCCATCATTCAATGAGACATGGCTTACCTTAGACTAACGACAATGATATATTTAAAGAGACAAGATACTTCTTTGCCAGCAAAAAGGCCTCAATGACACGTTGAGGTCCAGCCACCTTTCACTAAATCCAATAGAATTTTGGTCTTGCGAAAAGTATCCTGGACTACCTCTTTATAAAAAGGGCTCCAGGCGAGCTCTTAAAGGTATGTGAGCTTTCCTGCTTGTGCTCTCCCACTACTGGTATTTATACTAACTTGGGTCATCATCGGGGCCATTTTCAGTGAAACTTTTTTATAGGTACGATCTCTCAGAGCCTGGCCTGCATCATCCACTCCAGCATCTGTAGTGTTCTTTTCTGATACTTAATGAATTTTGGCATCAACATATACATACAATATATATACCTTGAAAATAGAAAAAATAATATAGTTAGGAGTTGGAAGAAGTGAGGAGCTGAGCCTTATGCCCTTTTTATGAATGTATTAAAAATTTAATTAGCAGGCTTTTTTTATAAATATCATGAAATAATTGATCAATTTTTTTATTGGTAACTTTTCAATATTTTTATACTTTTCAATATAGGTAAGTTATTTTTATTTGATAGCATTTATCTAGAAATGAAAAGAAAATCTAATCCACCTGACAGATGACTAAATCATTTTTTATTAACCAGTGAAGTAAATATTAGATTTTATTCCTAAAATGCCTTCATTCTGATTTTCAATATCTTCAACATTTAATGCTTGATAACTCAGTTGTTCATTTCTATTTATACTTACAAAATATAAAAATTATTATAAAAAATATAAATAAATTTTATCAACTAACGTAGAAAAGTAGTTTTCTAGTAATAAAAAAAAATGGACAACATATTTCAAAACAACTTTTCCATGTTACCCGAAAAATATTTGCTTAGAAAAAATATAATTTTTTTAAGATAAATTTGTTTATCACAAAAAAAATGGGTCCTTAATTTTTTTAAAACAAAATCTTAGATATCAATGTTGTTACCTTAGTTTCAAATTTAGTCAATTGGATCTAATTGTTAAATAACAGTCCGAAAAAAGATACGGTTCTAAATTTTTCGAAGTTTGTCCAGCGTGTCCTTGATGGATTTAGCTATTTAATTCAGAGTACATAAATAACAGTTTAGATATCAATGCGATAATATACCGTTTCAAAGTAACAAACGGATCAAATAGTTGATGGCAGTCAAACGAGGGACGTCTTTCGAGGTTTCCCTGAGTTTATCTTACTGGACTTAGCCATTTATTTAGGGGTGTATTCGGTGACGCTGGACAAACAAATTTAGAAACGTACTTGGTCTCGGTATCCTGCCCACCTCGGCCCCATGCAATGAATGAATCGGCAGTCTCACCCCTCCCTGGCAACCCCGCTTTCCACCCAAATTCAAGTGCTGGCCTCCGATGTCTTCCACAAAACCACTTTGGTCATGCGGAACATCACACCCCACCCCCTGCCACCTAGCATGAAGGTTATATATAGGATGACAGGTGGCACATTTAGCAACCACCTCAACGGCCGGATACAGTAAGACAAAAAAAAAGGGTAACCTTTTGAATTCTTCCCTTCTCTAAACCCTTCCTCTCCCCCTCCACCACTTTCCCATGCTCCCTTCCTTTCACTAACCAAACCCATCTCCTGTGTTTCTTCTCCTGCCTTCTCTTCTTCCCCCTTCACCCATTAGAACTCGGTTTTTTCCTCTCCTCTCCTCTCCTCTCCTCTCCTCTCCTCTCTTCTCTGTATCTCCTTCTTCTTCTTCTCCCTCTCTCTCTCTCTCTTCTCTGGGCTCCTTTGGATGACCCATTGAGACCAAAGGGGAGCAGAAAATGGAGGGAGAGGAAAAAGAGGAGCTTCTGGTGGAAGAAAGAGAGGAAGACATGGTGGGAGCAACGGGGCCAAGAAATCCCGTCAAAAGGACGGGTTGGTTCATCAAACCTGGTAGGAGCGCTGGCGGCGCTCCCTTCGTGCCTTCGCGGCATAAAGCCGCCTCCTTTGCCGCTACGGAGGCTCCCGAGATCCTCTTCAAAGGGTGGCGGTCCCACCTGAGGAAGTGGGAGGAGTGGGTCCACAAGCTGGAGCCCATTTACGGCGATTCCTGGAAGAAAGCTGGGATTTCTGAGGCGATCAATGCCTCTGTTTACAAAATCCGGAGGGAACCCGCGCTGGTTTTGGGGATCGCCGCGTACTGGTGCGAGGAGACCAGCTCCTTTCTCTTCCCCTGGGGGGAGGCCACTATCACGTTAGAAGATGTCATGGTGCTCGGGGGGTTCCCGGTGGTCGGCGAGCCGGTCAGGGGATCGTTGGACGGCGAGCTTGCAGAGATTGAACAGAGATTGGCGGCCGAGCACAAGAAATTTTATAAGTATACTTGCAAGAAACCCGAGCAGAGTGCCTGGATGAGGCACTTTGTCGAGGGCGAGGGCGACGAGTTCGAGCACATAGCCTTCTTGTCGCTCTGGCTATCGAGGTTTGTCTTCCCTGCTCATCCTGAAAAAACTGTGTCTCTGCAAATGTTCCCAATTGCTGTTCGGTTGGCACGAGGAGCGAGGATAGCCCTTGCTCCAGCGGTCCTCGCAAGCCTCTACCGGGACCTGCAGGCAGTGAAGGGTTGTCTCATCAGCAAATGCAGGCAAGAGGTACCATCTTTAGTTGTCTGGGCTCCTTTTGATATATTGCAAATGTGGGTCTGGGAGCGGTTCGTCGCTCTGAGGCCCGATGTGAAAAATTTTGTGAATTATGGTGAGCCAAGGACCAAAAGATGGAATGATGTGTGTAAGAAAATGAAATTCTCATTCATTCGCTGGGTTTTTGAGTCGCCTAGCAAGTTTCAGTGGCGACCTTATGCAAGTGGTTTGGATAATTGGAGGAAACCCTCCTTTTATAAAGAGAATGGTGAATGGATCCATGGCTGTGCAGATAAAGATGAAGACTTGAGATCGTTTGCTCGGTGCTTGAGAGCTTCTGAGCTAGTAGGAGTAGATTGTGTCAAACAGTATCTTCCACATCGGGTTGCGATGCAGTTTGGATTGGATCAGGACTTGCCTGGTCATGTACCCCGTTCTTATTCAACTTGGGAGGCAGCATGGAAAACATATGAAATTGATGCAAAGAATGTTGTGTTCTATGTTCCTCCTTGGCTTTTCGAGTCGGATGTCACGCTCCAGTATTCAGTTTGGTGGAAGAACTGCATGCTGTTTTGTTGTATTGATGCAGTTAAAAGTGTTGTAGGTCCACATAGTTCCTTGGTGATTGGTGAAAAGGTTCTGCGGAATGCAGTGGCAGAGAAGAAGAATAAGAAGGAGAAGAAAGATGGTTCTCTGCCTGCTCATAAGAAGCGAAAGTTGCAAGATTTCTACGATACCCCCCTCTCAGATTGGCCTGATTTTGAAAATCGTCACTGTGGTAGTAATGATAAGAATGTAAAACCTGATAAGGCCTCCCCATTTGCTAATAAAATTGAAAACCAGAAGCTATTTGGAGAGCTCAAAGAAGAGAACAAAGAAAATTTGGAGGCTATGGGACATAATGAAGAAGAGAGAGCACAAACTGGAGAAGATTTGGCATCTGAACCACTTGACAAGGAGGATGAAGCAGCTATGGACGAGACAACTGTTGGAGATGTTGAGAGAACGGAAATAAGTATGAAGCTATCTAAAGAACGTGCAGAGCAAAGCAACCATACTGCAGTGGCAACCAGAGAAAACAAAGTAGAGAACAGAACAGAATTGGAAGAAGCTTGTCCACCTGATCCATTGGAAATGAAGTATAGGGAGCTGCTGGAAGATGTTCAGATGAATGAACCTGAAGCAGCTGTTCCATTTCTACTACAAGCAAGATTCAAATTGGAACAAGAGCGAAAAGCTAGGGAATTAGAAGAAGAAATGAAGATCGAAAAGCTCAAGGAAGAGATTGCTATGATGCAAGCAAAACTTATGGATCTAGAATCCCAGTCTGAGGTGTGTTCCGTATGAAAACTGCTCTCTCTTTTAGTTTATATCTATTCAGTATTTTGTATCTGTACGGTATGTAACTTTGAATTCTAAGTAGGTCTGCTAGTTAGCTTTTAATTATTTTGATGATTCTGAAGGTCACTAAGCTATACCTCATAGATGGCTTTTATATGCTAATATAGATGAGTACCTTTCCTATTCTTAAGATTGTATGTCTTCCATTTTTCCTTACTATTCCCTCTTTGGGGTATTCTGTTTGTTTTCTTCATTATTATTAATGAATTAATTTTGTCCAAACTTTTTCCCAAAAAGATTGCATGTCTTGCAGTCAATCATTAACTTGAACAAATACTACAACATTCTGGTCCAAGAAAAACTTGTGTTTGGGAACTTTTAAGACCATAAAAATATTAATAAAACTGAATGTGATTACTGTGTTCATTATGTTGCTAATGTGGAAGCAAGACAAATTGTTCTTCGAAGAAAGCCAAACACAACCAGAATCATCGAGTCCTATCTCAACTATTTGGGTAGGCTCTAGAAATTCTCATTCGCCAAGAATTCCAATTTAAAGCTATGTTTAATGTTATTTTAAGCTGCCCTGCTTACTGGATCCCCCCTCAGATCTTAGTTCTAGGTGTCCATATCATCTTAATCTTGTTGTGCCATTTTAGGATAAAGTGATAGAGAAAAAATGATAAAAAAGTAAGTACTGCCAGAGAATGATGAATCAAGGAAAAGGAGATTTTTGAGGAATATGGTTGTCAAAGTCCAAAATAAGGTTCATTTGCATGATCTTTGCAAACTTTTATCCTCAGAACTTTGAAAGTGAAATTAGCAATTATCTAACTCTTTAAAACTATGAAATGCAAAAAAAATTACAAGAGTAAGATAATTTTTGGAAAAACAATTTAAGTATAGGATTGACAAAAAGAAAAATGACTAAGCATATTTGTTACATCTCAAAATCATTTTCACTAACATAAATCACTTATTTTGAAAGATAATGGAGAAAACTTTAAAGTTTACATATCTAGTAAGTATTAATATAAAGGGCAAAAAGAACCAAGATAAATGCTGTCAATTCCAAAACTTTCTGTTGCAAAAATCAGATCCAAGAGCCTCATAGTAAATTTTTGCTGAAGGAAATGAATATTATGGTAGCAAAAAGATCAGATCAAGCCATCAAAGATAGTAAGACTGTAATTAATGAGAGTGTTACATAAACAACAAAGTGTCTTCTCTAGTGCCTTAGATATAGGGTCCATCTGACTTAATTTGAGGCAATCATCTGCTCAGAAAGCATGGCAGCTGCTCACTCTTGTAGGCATTGATGTCTTCTGAGTGACAATCTTGTGGACTAAAAAGAGAATTTGGTATGTCTAGAAAATATTTCCAATAAAAGAAGTTATGTTATAAATTGCATATCCTTTTATGTCCATTCTTATCTGCTTTACTAATTTACTTTCTGATGTTTCCTCTTTTATCATTTATAAGTCCAACTTAAGACAGGCAAAAATGAGAGGCTTCTATGGTGAATAACATTTTAAGTACAATGTTGTTAATCATGAGATTTTCTATACAGTTTTAAGTTTTCTAGGTTCTCCATTTTGTTTGTGTAATGCTTTCTGATTGCAATAAGAATCAAGTTGTTTGTCTTTAATTGGTCTTACATTGTCTTTGAATGACTAATAAACAAAATTGCTTCTAAATAATGTACTTAGAATGTTCGGTCCTGACTGCTTCATACTCCCACTAAAAATGAAATTAAAAATTACATGACTGATTTAATAGTTCCATAACATTAATGATATGTAGCAAATAGGCTGTCAATGATGTTTGTCCCTCTCTTGAGTTCCAAGTCCTCACAAGAAAAGTCCATGAGCACATGCAGCCACTTTCTTACACAGGATTATGCAGTGGCTGTCCCATGTGTGATTAACCATGGGCCTCTTGGATCATTCATGGACCAGTGAGGACTGAGGACAGTGGTGCGCTTCCATGTTAGCGCACAAGCATTATGCATTCGTGTACTCTGCATAGGCATGGAAGGCTCTTGCTTAGATGGTGAATGTTTGATGTCATTTGACACTTGAGCTGGTTGTCCTTAAGAAGCCTCACGCATGGATAAATCAAGGGATCTTTAGAAATGAGTGTTCACCTTTTAACCAATTTCAGAACTATTAAATGTGTGTAATTTGTTAGCCAAATATGAGAAGAATACTAGAAGGTGATGTAGTGCCAATTATCTGACAATCTTTGCAACGTCCTTATGCAAGTGCCTGTTGAAGAGTTGAGATGGGTGCTCCAGATTAATATATCTATATGAGAAAACAGCCATAAATCAGACAATATAGTCCATTTGTATAAGAACATGCAATTTCCACAGACTCCATCATTTAATGAACATTCAAGTTTGTAGATCACAATCACCACTTTGGGTGATAACATCAACATCACATACTCTAACTTGACCATCCATCATGACAAGGTCAACATTGATTAAAAGAAAGAAAGCACCTCCTCCCCATCATAGAAATACCACACATCTTGGTCATGTTTCAGAAGATTTGGAGTCCTTTTTTAGTTTTAAGTAGCAGAATATATCAAAACAAGTATCCAACATGTATCCTAGCCTTCTACGTTGAGTATATGATATGTATTGGATAAGAACTTGGCACTTAATTTGCAGTATCCAAGCTTTTAGTGCATTGACATCACTGGAGTCTAATCACTTCAATGCTGTTACTATAAAAAGTGCTCTACGTTATTTGTATCATGCAAATATGATGCACAAAAATCAATTACTTTTATTTCTTATAGGAACATCTACCTTTGGTTTTTTGCCTCATACTTGTTACTGCTAAAATCACTAAAATGCTTGGCGACCACATATCACTAAATTACTTTACTACCTTTTGCAGATTATTTGAGATCTTCTTTGCAATTTTTTGGTTGAGGAATATTTTATTTCAAAGTTTTTGTTCATTGAATCCAAAAGGTAGATGCATCAAAGGAGGGTGATAACCAAGAAATGCCACCTTTGTCAAATTCCTTGATTCATTTTATTCTCCAAACGCTCATAAGGAGCAGTGGGAGCTTGTCCAGCCTTGTCTTTGTAGTAGGTGCTGGAAGGAGCTCCAAATCTTGTTAGATTAGGGGCACCGAAAAAGAGACAATGGTAGTTTTTGAGAAGTTACTCCAAAAGAAGCATCTGCTAATTTGCAACCAATTCCTCTTATAGAATGTTTCTTCTAGAATTATATAAGTATTCTATTTTTGATTGCTGGCCATAAGAACAACTTCACCTACATTTGTATTTAGGTTAAGAAAGGGCTTTGGTAGTTGCCCTCTTAATTATGAAGGTGTTGAGGAAGGAGTGGTAAGACTTCATAAACAATTGTTCAAAAGAATTCCAACACTGGAATACGTGGACAAAACTAGGATAGTTAGAATTCATGGAGGATGGTCAATAAACATGTGAATTATGCCGCTAGATCATTGTCGATGTCCCATTCGAAATCATGGGTGATAAGCAATAGAACTATTGACCTCAAAGGTCTTTGAGGCTAGTCCTCATCACAAGCATAAAGAAGTTTAGGAGGTATTCATGCTCAAGTCCCAAAAGAAGAGTTTGAATCTATAGAGCAAGCTCTCTTTATGGTGTTGGATCACTTTGCGAAAGAGTGAAATACATGTGACTAGGTTCTATGTAATAGCATCCTTTTGTTGTAGGTTCTTTAGATTTGGTTCTTCCAAGGTTCAAAATAGTCTTGCAATAACTATCACATCCACTTGTTAAGAAAAAGCAATCCCCCCACCCCCACCCATTAGCCTACATAAATTTTGATTTTAGTAGTTTAATTTGTTTCATTAGTTATGGTGGCTTTGGTTGAAAAATAACTAAAACCTGAGAAATAAAAATAAATAATAAATAAGGTCAAGAAAATATTCCAAATGCTAGTTTAGATTGTGTTAGTTCTTGGATACCTTTTGGTGCACTGTTGTTGTGGTTGTTTAAGCCAAGATAGTGAATTGTTTCAAAAAAAAAAAAAAAAAAGGTCAAGAAATTCATGGATAGCTTCCTTTCAATGTGCAAACTATAGTTTATGTTTGATAACATTTTTAACATATGAAAATTTGTCTCTATGAGATTTGATCTCAAATCCAAGTTTGATCATGCAAGTCGTCTCCACACACTCATCTTTACTTCTTGTATCAAATATCATTCAAATATTAGAAGAAGTTGCCTTTTTCACAAGATTCTTGGAAACAAATGTTTCTAACTCAAAAGAAAAAGCTTAAGTTTCATATTAAGAAAATGTATATCAGGGCTTGGGTTTTATAACCTAAGAGTAAGTTCCTTTTTTAACTCAAAGAAATGAAGATATAACTTAAATATAATTCTAATTACGTTCATATATTTAAAGAAATAAAGATTGGCACTAATTATGTAAGATTTTATTTTAAGCTTCATCTTTAGTAAGTTTTGGTCAATTTCTGAAGACACCACTAAAACTCCTAGTCAATTTTGTTAAAGGTAGCAAAATTTGTTAAAGATAGAGTAAATTTGGATTGGTTTTGTTTAAAAGTTAAAAAAAGTATACCAAACCAAACCGAACCTCTCAATTCAGGGTGAAAGACTTGAATTGGTGGTGTATGAGGACAGAAGGGCAAGTTACATAGGTAAGGGCCCCAAACTAGCTTGAACTGAGCGGAACCTTTTAGTCTCGCTCAATCTAGAGTAATTTAGGATTGTTTGGCCCCTTACCATCCCTATAATAGAGAAGGCATCTTGTGGCCATCTCAATTCTAATTACATTCATATATTTAAAGAAATAAAGATTGGCACTAATTATGTAAGATTTTATTTTAAGCTTCATCTTTAGTAAGTTTTAGTCAATGTCTGAAGACACCACTAAAACTCCTAGTCAATTTTGTTGAAGGTAGCAAAATTTGTTAAAGATAGAGTAAATTTGGATTGGTTTCATTCAAAAGTTTAAAAAAATATACCAAACCAAACCGAACCTCTCAATTCAGGGTGAAAGACTTGAATTGGTGGTGTATGAGGACAGAAGGGCAGGTTAGGTAGGTAAGGGCCCCAAACTAGCTTGAACTAAGCGGAACCTCTTAGTTTCTCTCAATCTAGAGTAATTTAGGGTGGTTTGGCCCCTTACCATCCCTATAATAGAGAAAGCATCTTGTGCCCATCTCCTCTCTTTTCTTCAAAAAGGGAGTGGTTTTTGTAAGAAAAATTTAAGGAAGAGGAAATATATGCAATTTTTATGCATAAATCCAAGTCAGTCAGGTGTAATCCCCTTCTTTTCATTCTTCTCTTTTTTCAGTTTTATGGTTAAAATAGGCTGAAAAATTGTTAACATTAAAGCAAATCATGTCAAAATTTTGTAGTACCCTTCTAGAGTTTTACATTAATTTGAATAAAAATTTTTTTTTAGGTATTGTGTAACTTGGAGTGCAAATATAGGACATGATCCTTAATTTGGGCATTTATTACAAAATCATGCTAGAAATAGGACCCAAATAAGGAAACATGCTAGAATTATGCAACTGCAATTAGGGACAATAAATAGCAGGGTTCTCGGTACTGGTACCGGGAGCCGTTTCGGTAGGATGGCGGTACGGTATGATATGGTCCGTACCGTACTGTACCGGCATGCATACCGGGCCTCTTTTTTTATATAAAAACAATCTTTCTCTCCCCTCCAAAGCATTTAAAACATGAAATGGATCTGAACCGGGCCGAACCGAGCCCATACCGGGCTGAACCGAACGATACATACCGTACCGGTACGGAAATTATTATTATTTTTTTTAACGGTCCGGAGGCTGGACCATTTTATTGGGGCGAACCATACTGGCTAGCTGCCGGTACGGTATGGGACGGTACCGCATTCCTTGATAAATAGACCTTTAGGTGTCATCTCTACCGATATATTGGTCTAATGTCGCTATCTTAATCTATAAATGAAGGCAAAAGCAGTAGAGTTCAAAGTAAGGAAAGGATTATAAAAGTTGAAAGCAAGAGTTCAAGAAAAAGGTAGGTGTTGAAAGAAAGATGTAGATGACAAAAATAGGGCATACAATGATATGCATTTGCATACTAAGTAATCTATATTTGATTATTACAATTGCATATGTTAAACAATCATATGGTCTCTTGGGACGAATATAAAACAAAATATCATGGAAACACCCTTAAAGTCATTATTTAAAGATCTATAAAATTTTAATTAACTTTAAAAATAAAAAATAAAAAAAAGGATAAAAAATATTGAACTACTGCCGAATCGGTTTGTATCTATATGCCTAGTGTCTATACAGTTCAGTTTGTACCATGCTAGTACTTGATTGGTACCTTGCTAGCATGGTTCAATTTGCCATGCTGATACCTAATTGATATAGTACCTGGCATTGAGATTGCAGACTTAGTCAAAACTTTTCAAATGATGTTAATTAGCTTTTGAAACCTATTCAACAAACATTGCAAAATTCTAACATAAAACTATAGGAGAAGTCAAACACATAGGGAGGTTGTATCATGCTCATATAAAAGGTTAGTTGGTCATTCTTGTGGAGAGGAGATGAACCTTGCTCACTTGGTCATTATTTGGTTAGCTGGTCCACTATATACTGCCCTAAAAAATCTTTAACAATGTGCTTCTATGTAAATGCTAGTGGAATTTTTATTAGGAACCCTCTAGGCCTTGGAACAACCTAGTCTACAGCATGTACAACAAGACTATGCTGCTTTCCCAACTAGGGATGGCAGCAGGTCGGGTTTGGGTCGGGTCATCCAAAACTCATACCGGCCCCGCTAAAAAATTCTTCGTCCCATACCCGTCCCATACCCGTCTCGGGTCGGGTATAAAAAAATCATGTTGGGATCAGGTCGGGTCGGGTATAACCGGTCTCACAAAACCTAGTTTACTGAAAATCTAAACGGGTCGAGTCGAGTTGAATCGGGTCGGGTATATCCATCCCATATCCAATTTACTTAAATATTTTATAAATAATTTTTTTATATATAAATAAGTTGGGTTTGGGTCGGGGCGTACTACTACCCATACCCGACCAGAACTCGAGTGGGTTTTCTTTATATAACTCATATCCATTCATAAATTAGGCGGGTCGGGTTTTACCCGCCCTATTATGGTCTTATTGGGTTGGGTATCCACCGGGTTAGTAAAAATTGCCATCCCTATTCCCAACTATCAAGAAGATCCTAGTTTCGCTTATGACCTTTCTGAAAGGGTATGCTTAAAGCACAAAAAATATTCCAAGCCTTAACTAAACACCATGTTAAGCTCTTAAACCTCACTTATCACCTGATGATGTAGCCCCAAGAATAGACCCACTTGATAGACAAGACAGACTTAACCCCCTTTTGGAGAGATGCAGTTGGTTGGGTTCCCTCAACTTTCACTTTCACAGTTTAGGCTTTCTGCTTCTTGGCTAGAAGGAAGAGGCATAGAAAACTTTTGCTGAGCGGTTTGTTCTCCCACCAGCAATCAAGCCAAAACAGTGTTAAGTAGACCTCCAAACTTACTACAAAGAATAAGCTTATCAAATGAACCAGATAAAATAAAGAATAAATGGTTTTGACTTAAAAATTTCTCGACTAATCTATGCTACCATTTCCTTCTTAATGGAGGCATAAGAGCTTTCTTCAGCTCTATGGTCTAGCAAGTTCATGCCTTGGAGAAAGTTAAGATCTTCCTTTGGTTGAGTTTCAATGATAAGGTCCCCACCAAAACCAACTTAGCAAGAAAAGGATGGATGGGACACAGCAATTGTAGCCTCTATGGTAACAACCTGGTGATGACTGACCACCTACTTTTGGGCTGTAGCTTCTCAAGATTGGTTTGGTCCCTTCTAACAAATCTCCACCTTCCTGAACTCCTAAACAAAGATTTGGTTTATGGAAGAGATGCCCTCTTGGCTACTGACTTTTGGTGTCTTTGGCAAGAATGCAATGAAAGGATTTTTGAATTTTATGCTTTATCCTAGTCTAGTGGCACAATTGATAGCCTCGCTCTTCAGCTTCTGGAGCTCATAGCAATAATAAGCATACATCGGCCATCCAGAAAATCCGGCAAACCATTTAGCCATTGCTAAGTTTTGATGCTCTACCATTAAGGAGATTAGGAGAATGAGCTTTGTCCCGGCTCTAGTCCCTGCTCAATTCTCTTGCTTAAGGGCCTTTGGCATATGTGTCTTCCATGCACTCGCAAAGTATAGGGGCCCAAATCTCAAACTCTGAAACCATTGCAGCCATAAGACCTTCCAGATATTGATGCTTTGTCTGCTAAGATTTGTTCACTTGTAGAAACCTGACCCTCTTTTTATAACAAACTTTCCCACCTTTTAATGAATTTCCAAGTTAGGTATGCCTTACTCTTTTATAAAAAAAAGGGATGTTATACTATAAGTAGAAGTATGGATATGATATTCCATTAACATAACTCTTAATTAGTGGTGATGTGGTGGGATCGCTGATGTGGAACCCATGTCAGACCCAGCCAAGCGCCATGTCGGATGAAGCTGCCACGTTAGATTTTTTCTTTTTGGACTCCTTCGCTCGGTCGCGCTCCCTTCGGGTCGAGACGTCGTGGCCGAGGTCGGGCTTCGCCCATCCAGATCGGCTCCACCTCGGACAAAGAGCCCTGCAGCAGAAGGATGTCATCGCCTCCCTTGACGGCGGTGAGCTGCCCATGGACCACAAAGGAGCGCCAGGCAGGCCACAATAATGGTCCCAGCTACCACTTACGCCCAGAAGGAAAGAGTTCCCCCGATCGAGGTGATGCGCTCCCTACCAACCATCTGCATCCCTTAAAAGAGGAAGTGAACCAGCATATTCGGATCCAGGGACGGCCGCTCGCCGATCGAAGCTCTGCCATGCTTCCCAAAATGGAGCGACCAGAAGGAATGTCAGCGTGCCCAGTACTGTTCCCTATTACGGATGGGGAAAGGTACCTCGCGCACGGCATCGGACACCGCCGCACGCGCCTGCAAGAGAGGGGAATATCTCGAGGTAAGCGGCGCGCAATGACCCTAGCTAAAAGGGGTCCTCCAAGGTTCAAACAAGGGGAGAGAAGCAAAATCAATTCGGGCAAGGCCACAAACGGGCAAGAGGAGGGCAGCGCACAGGAAGACCACTGCTTTAGACTACCGGAGACCCCCGAGAAGGGTCTTGACGGATAGCCACTTAGCTTAGGCTTTCCTCTGCTGCCACTCTCATACTCTGCTCTCGACCCACTCATACTCTCTTATTTCACAAAGTTCTCCTAGGATGGAGTCCACCTTTGGGGCTTGACCGGGAGGATTTGTTCTCCTGGATCGCCACTGGCTTGAGCGTCGGAGTGCCCCCGCCGGGATCATCGGCCCGGGTCTCTAACTCTGTTTTGCAGGTCTGGGCATCCGAGCAAGATCTAGAGCGACAGGAGCGCGGTCCGAGGTCGTTCTCAGCTACAGGCCACGGCGATCGGGCGGCAACAGATTGGCGCGCAAGGTAGAGGGGGCAAGATGCACTCTGATCCAACCCAATCCCCTCGCAAGCAGTCCACTGGGAGGATGGTGACTACGCAAGCGAAAGAAGTCTCCACCAGCCATGCCGGAGATCCCCCTTCCCGTGGAGACCCGCACAGTCCAGAAGGGGAGCTCCCCGCTCCATCTTAACCACCTCCAGTGGATGCTCAGTTGGCCGTGCTTGCCCAGCAAATGTAGATTCTCACTGCGGCAGTGCGTCAGCTGCAACACTAGCACCGATCCTTAGCCACCCATCAATAGCCAGGGACTCCCGCGGCCCAAGCCGCCGCACCCCGCGATAGCCTACAGTTTTTCCAAGGAAGGCCTTCGCTGTCGTGAGCCACAGCAGACCGCCGGGGAAGCCACAGTTTCTTGACGAAGAGGCATTGGACCGGGTCAGCCAACCGGGAAAGCCGATCTCCGACTTACGAGCAAAATGCTTTCCAGCATCATCGAGGTTGCAGGGGCAAGGCCTCCCGTCGCGACCCCCCTCAGCAAGCACCTTCACCTCCTTCGTCGGCCTCAACGGAGGGATATACTAATGAAGCCATCAAACGCATGGCAGAGAAGCGCCTGGAGGAACAGGAGCGCAAGTTGGCGGAGCTATCCCGCCAGTTTGCCAATCTGTAGGGCTCCATCAGCGAGCCGGCGGGCTACGACGCCCGTCCCCCTTTCTCTCGAGAGATCTAAAAGGAATTAATTCCGGGTCGGTTCCGCATGCCGCAGGTGGATCCTTACGACGGGACCACCAACCCCTTGGACCATCTTGAGAGCTACAAGGCCCACATGAGGGTCCAGGACGCAACCAACGCTCTCCTCTGCATCGCCTTTCCTGCCACTCTCCGGAAGGCGGCTCGAGTATGGTTCACCCGTCTTGAGCCGGAGAGCATCAGTTGTTTTGCTCAGCTGGAGCGGAAGTTTGTGGCCTATTTCGACGCTTGCCGGAAGGTGCCACGAGAGACAGACAACCTCTTTTTCATTAGCCAACAAGACTACGAGCTCCTACGGGACTACGTGGCCCGTTTCAAGGTTGCCACGTTGGAGATCTACAACCTTGATGAGCCAGTTGCTATGCTGGCTCTGGAGAGAAGGCTCAGGACTTCCTACCTGACCTACTCCCTAGACAATAAACCTCTCAAGACGTACTCCGAGCTTTTCCTCCGCGTCCAGAAATATATCCACGCCGAGGAGGCGGATCGCACGAGGAATGAGCTGGAGAAGCCAGCTCTGGGGGAGACATCCGGGACGCGGAAACCCGGGCCAGCCACACCAAACTTCCGCCAGAGGCCGAAGTTGAGGAGAGACCCCATCCCGGAAGAGAGATTTACACCTCTCCTTGTCCCGAGGACGAAGATCCTCATGAAGATTGAGGGTGAACGCTACCTGAAGCGCCCACCATCACTGAAGCCATCTAATGGTCGCGACAAGACAAAGTATTGCTAGTTCCATCGCGATCATGGCCACGACATCGAGGAATGCCGGCACCTCAAGAGGGAGATTGAAGACCTCATAAAGAGGGGCTACCTCGGAAGTTTCGTGGGAGGCAGGGCCCCTGCGGATCCTCAAGTGCTCGCTGCTCTCCTTCTAGTTCCCGCAGTCGACAACCATCCCACCAAGAAACTTGTGGGGATGATATGCTGGGGAATCGAGCGCGCTCCTAAGAAGGTCCGGGCGGGAGAAAGTTCTGAGAATGTTCTTCCCCTTGTAAAGGAGAGGGGGATTGAAAATAAAAATCTAAACAATAATGCTGTGGTCGTCGAGATGACGATCGCAAAGCATCCTGTAAAATGGATTATGGTCGATAGTGGAAGTTCAATTGATGTCCTTTTCTACGATACTTTCTCCAGGATGAATCTGTCCTCTACTTAGCTTAGACCTGTGCACACACCCTTCGTTGGTTTCATAGGGGACTCCGTATGAGTCGAGGGAGAAATCACTCTTCCTATTACTGCCGGGATGCCACCTCGGCAGAGCACCATCATGATGACCTTCACGGTTAAGCTTCCCTCAGCCTATAACGTGATTCTTGGCCGACCCGGGCTCAACCTGCTCGACGCGGTCATTTATACAAAGCGGCTATTGGTGCAGTTTTCTACTTCCTACGGTGTTGGAGAGATGAGGGGGGCACCTCAGCCAATCCAACATTGTCTCCAAACCGTTCTTGGGGCCAAAGTCTCCAAGGACGACCCCAGCGTAGACGACCTCGACCAAAGGGCGCAGGACCCTAGGGGTGGCCCGGTCGAGCGCTTGCTGTCGTATCCCCTCAGAACCGACCCGGCGAAGATGGTGCATATTGGGGCGCAGCTGCAAGAGGATGAGCGAGCCCACCTGTTGGAGTTTTTTCGGACGAACGCAGACGTGTTCGCTTAGACGGTGGCCGATATGCTCGGTATCCTATCTGAAATCATCACCCACAAGCTGAGCATCGACCCGAAGTATCGCCCTGTTCGGCAGAAGAAAAAAAGTTTCACCTCGGAAAGGCAGCGGGTGATCAATGAGGTGGACAAACTTCTCGTAGCCGGCTTTGTCCGAGAAGTACAATATCCGAGCTAGCTGACGAATGTAGTCATGGAAGAACAATTGGAAGTGGATGATCTGTGGACCATACCGACCTCAACCGGGCCTGTCCAAAGGACAGCTTCTCTCTACCGAAGATCGACCAGTTAGTGGATGCCACCTCAAGGCACCGCTTACTCTCTTTCATGGATGCATTCTCCGGATACAACCAGATCCGGATGCACCCGGAGGACGAGGAGCACATCGCCTTCATCACCGATTGAGGGATGAACTGCTACCGGATGATGCCGTTCGGCTTGAAGAATGTTGGCGCCACGTACCAGCGGCTGATCAATCAGGTCTTCAAGGACCAGATTGGCAAGAACATGCAGGTGTATGTGGACGACATGCTTGTCATGAGCAAGCCGAGGTCGGACCACGTTGCTGATCTCGTGGAAGCCTTCCATAACCTCCGGGAGCACAAGATGAAGCTGAACCCGGCGAAGTGCACCTTCGACGTAGCAGCGGAAAAGTTCCTGGGCTTTATGGTGACCCAGAGAGGAATCGAGGCGAACCCAGAGAAGGTCCAGAAGATCATTGATATTGAGCATCCGACCTCGAAGAAGCAGGTCCAGCGCCTGACGGGTCAGATCGTAGCACTGAGCTAGTTCATCTCGAGGTCGGCAGATCGCTATCTCCCTTTCTTCAAGGCGCTGCGCAAAATGCACGACTTCACTTGGACCGAGGAATGCAAAGCAGCCTTCGAAGAGCTTAAAGACTTCTTGGCATCACCACCACTGCTCTCCAGGCCGGAACAAGGATAAGAACTCCTGCTGTACCTGGCTGTCACCCCGGGGGCTATCACCTCGGTTCTTGTCCGAACGGATCAGGACGGATCCCAAAAGCTGGTGTACTATGTCAGTAAAATCTTCCGGGATGCGGAGATCAGGTATACCCGATCCGAAAAACTAATTTTTGCTTTTATCATGTCTGCCCAGTGTCTCAGGCCGTACTTCCTAGTGCATCCGATCGTGGTCCTGACGGACCAGCCCCTGAGGGCTGTGCTTAGTCATCCCGACACATCCGGATGTTTGGCCAAGTGGGCACTGAAGCTCAGCGAATTCGACATCGCGTACCGACCGAGGTCATCTCAGAAGGCTCAGGTGCTGGCCGACTTCCTGGTTGAGTGCGCAGGACTTGCCGAAGAGCCAGAACAGACTGCCCCGGAGCATCAAATGGAGCCCGGGGCCGAGGAGTCTTGGATCCTCTACGTCAACGGCGCGTCCAACACGGGCGGAAGCAGAGCCGATCTCATCCTCGCTAACAGCGATGGGGTTGTGGCTGAATGTGCACTCCGCTTCAAGTTCGCTGCTACAAACAACCAGGCGAAGTACGAGGCACTCCTCACGAGCCTAAGGGTCTCTCGCGAGCTGGGTGTGCAAAGCTTGAAGGTCTTCACCGAGTCCCAGTTGGTGACCGGACAGGTCTCCGGAGAGTACGAAGCTAGAGATCCCCAGATGAAGTACTTGGAGCGGGTCCGCTCGAACACGACAGGCTTCCAATGCTTCAGCATCTCTCACATCCCCCGAGGAGAGAATGCTGCGTCGATACGCTGTCAAGACTCACGACCTTGCCGGACTCGTCACTGGGGCATGCCCACATCGAGTATCTTAAAAGTTCAAGCAACGAAGCTCCCACAGAGCTGCAGCAAGTCATCCCGGAACCGAGCTGGATGGACAGGTACGTCAGATACATCACCGATGGTACCCTGCCAGAAGATCGCATAGAGGCCGGCCTTGTCAAGAAGAAGGCCTCGCGGTTCTTCCTGATGGAAGGGCATCTCTACCGCCGATCCTACTCCTATCCGCTCCTGAAATGCCTGAGACCCACAGAGGCAGCCTTCATGATTCAAGAGATACATGAAGGTCTCTGCGGGAATCACGTTGGAGGGAGGATGCTTGCGTACAAGGCCCTCCGCCAGGGATATTACTGGGAGACCATGAGAAAGGATGCTGCCGACTTCGTGAAGAAGTGCGACCGGTGCCAGCACCATGCTCATATACAACGTCAACCAGTGGCGTCGCTCTCCCAGCTCTCCGTCCCTTGTTGTTCGCCTAGTGGGGAATGGACATCCTAGGTCCATTCCCCCCTGCATCAGGGCAACGAAAATTCCTGATAGTGGCTATTGACTACTTCACCAAGTGGGTGGAAGCCGAGCCACTAGCATGGATCACAGAAGCCAAAGTTCGCCAGTTCTTTTGGAAGTCTATCATCTGCCGCTTCGGGCTCCTCCATAGCATCATCACTGATAATGGATGGCAGTTTGACAACCGGGAGTTCGAAGAGTTCTGTGCCGAGCTCGGCATTCAACATCGCTTCATCTCGGTGGCTCATTCCCAGACCAACGGAGAGGCCGAGGTAACCAATCGGACCATCCTCCAAGGACTCATAACCAGGCTAGACCAGGCCAAGGGTAGGTGGGCAGAAGAATTTCCCAGCATTTTTTGGGCCTACCACACAACACCCCGAACGGTTACGGATGAGACGCCTTTCAGCCTCGTCTTTGGCACGGAAGCTGTTATTCCAGTTGAACTCGGTGTGCCTACACTGCGGGTACAACAGTATGATGAAGCGGAGAATCCGGCTCGCCTTCTTCTCAACTTGGACCTCCTCGAGGAAACCAGGGACAAGGCTCGACTCCGGATGGCTGCTTACTGGCAGCGAGTAGCCCGGTACTATAATGTGCGAGTGAAGCCAAAGGTCTTCCGCCCAGGCGACCTAGTGCTGCACCGAGCTGAAGCCTCTCAACCCCAGGAATGCGACAAGCTCTCACTGAACTGGGAGGGGTCCCTATAAGGTGGTTGAGGCTCTTCCTCATGGAGCCTACTACCTAGTGGAGCTAGACGATGCCAGATTCTCATGGACGTGAAATGCCTGCAACCTGATAATGTACTATCAGTAATGTAAGGCCTTTCCTCAATAATAATAAAGATCCTCTTTGTGCAAATCATTTTTGCCTTGCAGGGACATCGCTGCCCGGCTCTAAGTCCGGCACACCGAAGCCCGGAGCCCAGCTATCCGGCACCGAAGCCCGGACTCCGGTCCGGCACCAAAACCCGGAGCCCAGCTCTCTGGCACCAAAGCCCGGAGCCCAGCTCTCCGGCACTAAAGCCCGGACACCGGTCCGGTACAAAAGCTCAGATCCCAGCTCTCCGGTACCAAAGCCCGGACTCCGGTTCGGCATGAAATCCCGGAAACTCCTGAAGCCCGGCACCGTGCTCATAATTTGGAGATGTCAGCGGAACCCCCAAGAAGTCCGTCATCTACTGCCTGACTCACAATACAGCATTCAAGCCCGGAAACTCCTGAAGCCCGGCACCGTGCTCACAGTTCAGAGATGTCAGTGGAACCCCCAAGAAGTCCGCCATCTACCGCCTGACTCACACTATGGCATTCAAGCCCGGAAACTCCTAAAGCCCAGCACCATGCTCACAGTTCGGAGATGTCAGCAAAACTCCCAAGAAGTCCTCCATCTACCACCTGACTCACAGTACGGCATTCAAGCCCGGAAACTCCTGAAGCCCGGTACCGTGCTCACAGTCCGGAGATGTCAGCGGAACCCCCAAGAAGTTCGCCATCTATCGCCTGACTCATGGTACGGCATTCAAGCCTGGAAACTCCTGAAGCCTGGCATCGTGCTCACAGTCCGGAGATGTCAGCGGAACTCCCAAGAAGTCCGTCATCTACCGCCTGACTCACAGTACGGCATTCAAGCCTGGAGACTCCTGAAGCCCGGCACTGTGCTCACAGTCCGGAGATGTCAGCGAAACTCCCAAGAAGTCTGCCATCTACCGCCTGACTCACAATACGGCATTCAAGCCCGGAAACTCCTGAAGCCCGGTACCGTGCTCATAGTCCGGAGATGTCAGCAGAACTCCCAAGAATTTCGCCATCTACCGCCAGACTCACAGTACGGCTCCCAAGCCCGGAAACTCCTGAAGATCGGCACCTCACAGTCACCTGTTGGGTCCAACAAGTGCAACCTCCGAGCTCGGCCCAACCATGCACACCTGGAGCTAGTCCCGGTCGAGGCTGTATAGGCCTCATCAAGCAAAGCACTCGAGGCCTCTACAACCACTTTGCCTACGAGTTGGGAATGACTCCGCAATCTCGGAACTCCCACCTAATTCCCTTGCATGTTTGGGACTCAGCAGAGAAGTGCTTGGATGCTTGGTACTTAAAGGCCAAGCGCCTACTCACGTACGTGCACACAGGCAGTCGAGAAGGGAAGGGAAGATTGATAGAATGCAAAAAAAAAAAAAAAGAAAAAGAAGAAGAGAAGACACGAGCCAAGGTGACTGAAAACTATTTTCATTGATACTTGGTAAGTTAGTACATTGCAACTGAGCCCCGACATACCGGGCAGCTCAGGTCAGAAGCAGAAATAAAAAGGATAAAAGAAAAAAACTGCAAAAGGCCACCGCGTTATTCGGCCGGCTCCTTCCCCGGACGGCGTACGGATGGAGCATTAGCTTCCGGCGCCTCCGGCTGCAAGGCTCCTTCCTCGGCGTCAACCCCCGACGGAGCTCGGTTAGCAGCGGCCGGCTCCTTTGCCTCGTCCAGGCCAGGTGTCGGTCTCGTGCCCGGAGCACCAAGATATCTGAGCAACCTCTGGCTCTTGTCCGGGATGACGCTCTCCACCTTGGACCGGAGATACATGAACCCCTGGAAAAAGGAGTTCGTCGCCATTTCGTGGAACTCGGCGGCGAAATCCTCTAAGGCCTTGTACCTTGCCACCGCCTCGGCGGCCTCCTTCCTGGCGATCCCAGCATGACCAACCGCTTCGGCGGCCTCCTTCGCCGTCTCCGTCGAGTCGACTACTGCAGCAGCCTTCTTCTCAGCAGCTGCGGCCTTTTTATTGGCGGCGATTGCCCTCTCTCTCGTCGCCTCCAACTTGGCCTGAATAGATCGGGCCCATTCTTTCTCCTGGGTGGCTTCGGCACTGAGCTCCTTCAGCCTAGACTCCTTGGCTTTGAGCTCTTCCGCCCTGCTCTTGGACCGGTTCCTCTCTCGATCCATGCTCTCCCGGAGCTCCTTTATGCGCCTTTCGGCGCTTACAACCTCCCCCCGGAGCTCCATAACGCGTCGTCATTCTTCTGCATCAACTCGGTGGTCAAGGACTCGAGCTGCGCTTCCCGCTGCCTGTCCTTCTTGGCCCAGTTTTTGCAGCAGTCCCTGATCAGCAGAAGTTCAGCACCGAGCCGCATCGAGAAGGATGTCAGCCATGGAAGCAAAGAGAAAAGAATGGAGCAAGATGGAAGGGAATACTCACCGAGAAGAGTTTGGGGAAGGTGTTGCTGATCGCATCCCCTAGGAGTTCTCCCGCCGGTCGCATGACTGGACTGTGAAGTCCATCATGCGCTTGGCTAGACTCTGGTCCCGAACCAGGGAAACGTTCGGCGCCAGTCTGAAGGGCACCTTGCAGTAGTCTTCCTTTCTGCTGGCCCTCGATATGGAGTCGCCTGCCCCTCCGGCTGAAGAAGCGTCGGAGGCGTGGTCAGAGCTCGACGTCACTCCGGCCGGCACCGCCAACACCGGCTCCGCTCTTTCCTGCTCTCCCTCTTCCTCAACATCGACGATCACCGGGGGAGGAGACACCGCGGCATCAGCAGCGGCGGCCCTGGCCTGGACTACCACCTCGGGCTCTTGGGTCGAGACCGGTTCGCGTCGCTTCGGCTGCTCGGAGGCATGTTCAGCAGCCCTCCTGCTCGGCTCGGGAGTTGGCTCGACCTCCCTCCTTCCCTGCTCAGGGACGGGGTCGACCCTTCTCCCGCTCGGCTCAGCCGGCGCGGCAGGTGCAGCCTCTGCGCCACTCTCTTCGCGAGCCCTCTTCGAGGGGGACTTGCTGGCCCCCACCGGTAGACCCCTCTTCTAGGTGATTACGAGGAGGTCATCCAAAAAGAACTTCATGCCTACACAAAGAAGAAGAGCGTTAGCTCTGAGCTCGGAAAGACAAAGGAAAATCACAAGATGATAAAGTTCGAGCCGAACTCACCCAACTCTCTCATTGGGCTGATCCTGGCTTCGAAGAGGTTCTGCTCTGACAGCAGAACCTTAAGGGAAGGAACCTGGTCGACACGGAGCTGTTCGTAGATCTCCCGATTAGCCACTTCGACCGTTGTATTTCGGTTCGGAGATCGATCTGGGTCGCTCCAAACCCAATCGACCCCCTCGACCAAGGCAAAGAAATATTTACTCTTCCATCCTTTGATGGAAGAGGGGAGCTCAAACTTAATGCCCTTCGGGTGGGAAGAGATGGACCACCACTCCTCGGAAAGGTGGCGTTTCAGGGTGAAAAAGATCCTGAAATGAGAAAAACGGGCGACAATCCCATGAAAATGACAAAGGACTATAAAGCAGAAGATTGTCTTCACAGCATTGGGGACGAGCTGAGCAGGAACGAGACGGTAGTTGCTCAGCACAGACAGAAAGAATGGAAGGGAAATCGAAGGCCCCCCGCGAGGGTTTCCTCGTAGAGGGCGATCCGGCACGGGCCACTGGAGGTGACCCGTTTTCCTGGTCGAGGGACCGAGAGCCGGACAGATTCCAGGATACCATAAGTCTCCTGGATGGTCGCAAGTTTCTCAGCAATGATTGTCGAAGCAACCCCATCGGGACCTATCGACCGAGAGGGTTCGGGGACGGGTTCAGGTGGAGGAGATGGAGGGCAGGCCCTAGGCTCCCTAATCACAATCCTGGTGGGGTGGGGCCTCCTGCTGAACTCGAAGCACGGAGGAAGAGGGCGGCCTCGACCAAGAAGGCCCAGCCTCATTCTGATCGGTCGAAGGACGGAAGTTGGGGCCGAAGCAAGATATTTGGGGGATGAAGACGAAATCGAAGGTTGATAAAGAAGAGGAAGGAGGCGGACAAAGTCCGAGAAGATCCTAGCCCTAGAAGGAAACTCTACCCTGTCGAATGAGGGGGAAGGGGACGAACTGGCTAACCTTAGGAGACAAGGACAGCCGGGGGAGAAGAGGAAGCTCTGGTACGATGGTGGGCATGCAGAATTTGAAAGGAGAAGTGTTTTGGAAAAACTGCCTTTCCTTTCGAAGCGACCAGACACCTAACCCATACCGTTACAGCATCTCCACCGACGGATTTGCGTCATGTGTCAGCGATCAGCGAATAAGATGCCTCGCTCCGATCGCGGCCATTCTGAATTCTGTGCCAGCAATAAGTGCTTCTCGGACGTGCCCACGTGGCTCCTCAGCCAGCAATCGTGGCCATTATTGTGCCAGATTTCTGCCTTTCCACGTCAGCACCGCATTTACTCCCTTCTCCCCCAGCGCCGCGCCAACAGGACTCGAAAATGGAGGGCAAGTGATGTGGCGGGATCGTTGACGTAGAATCCATATCAGACCTAGCCAAGCGCCATGTCGGATGAAGCTGCCATGTTGGATTTTTTTTTTCCGGACTCTTCGCCCGGATGTGCTCCCTTCGAGTCGAGATGCCATGGCCGAGGTCGGGCTCCACCCCTCCAGATCGGCTCCACCTCGGACGAAGAGCCCTATAGCCGAAGGACATTACCGCCTCCCTTGATGGCGGCGAGCCGCCTAAGGACCACAAAGGAGCGCCTGCCAGGCCACAATAATGGTCCCAGCTACCACTTATGCCAAGAAGGAAAGAGTTCCCTTGATTGAGGTGCTGCACTCTTTACCAACCGTCTGCACCCCTCAAAAGAGAAAGTCAACCAGCAGATTCGGATCCAGGGGATGGCCGCCCGTCGATCGAAGCTCTGCCATGCTTTCTAAAATGGAACGACCAGAAGGAATGTCAACGTGTGCAATACTTTTCCTATCACGGATGGGGAAAGGTACCTCGCGCACGGCATCGGACACCGCCGCACGCGCCTGCAAGAGAGGGGAAGATCCCGAGGTAAGCGACGTGCAACGACCCTAGCTAAAAGGAGTCCTTCAAGGTTCAAACAAGGAAAGAGAGAAGCAAAATCAATTCGGGCAAGGCCACAAACGAGCAAGAGGAGGGCAGCGCACAGGAAGACCACCGCTTTAGGCTATCGGAGACCCCCGGGAAGGGTCTTGACAGACACAGCCACTCAGCTCGGGCTCTCCTCTGCTGCCACTCCCATACTCTGCTCTAGACCAACTCATACTCTTTTATTTCACAAAGTTCTCCTCCTAGCATGGAGTCCACCTTTGGGGCTCTACCGGGAGGATTTGTTTTCCTGAATCGCCACTGACTTGAGCGTCAGAGTGCCCCCGCTGGGATCACCGGCCCAGGTCTAACTCTGTTTTGTAGGTCCGGGCGTCCGAGCAGGATCCAGAGCGACAGGAGCGTGGTTCGAGATTGTCCTCAGCTACAGGCCGCGGCGATCGAGCGGCAACAAGTGGTAATCAAAAGGTCAATATAAAAGAGATTGCACTAGAAAATGGTAGGAATAGGATAGTAATGATATGCACAATTAGTGATGAGAGAGAGGAACTAGCGTATGGATTTGAATTGCCAAAAGCAATTCAGCCTAGGATCTCAAAAATATATGATTTTGATAGATGTTTACCAAGCAATAACTGAAGATCTGATTTTGTACATTTATTCCTTTTATTTGTCAAAATGTATATAGAAGAAAGATCAACTTAAATTGGAAAGTTCAGAAAATAGATAAAAAGTAGTAAGTGGCTAATCTTCTTATGATCTTGTGGAAAAGAACCAATTTGAGGAATTTTGACCTGTGGATAGAAAGTTTAATCAATGTTTCACCCCATGACAACTAACAGTAGAAAGGACACATTGGTCGAATTCATGCAAGGTTTGTCATACTGATTGGTACCATACTATACCAGATGTATCGTACCAATACTAAATCGGTATGCAGACTTGTTCCATACCAATACTTTGTATGCCTTGTTGGAATTCTATATACCAACACTATAATAAGATAATACCAGCATGGGATCCAATACTGAGACAGCAAACCTTGGATCCATGAATCCAAGTTGATTCTTATTCTCTTTCCCTCATTCTCTAGTTGCTTTGTTGCTACCATGAGAATCCTTTTCCTCGTTTACGTCCTACTTCTATAACACTTTTCCTCTTCCTAGATGATGAGACACTCACTTTTTCAGTCTATCTAAGTAGAAGATTTAATATGGTATCCCTAGAGTACATTACCCAGAAGAATGCACATTTTTCTCAGTCTTTGACATATGATGCCTGGACTTAGATACATATGTTTGGTGTGGGAGTGGATGCAAGTGCATGTCCTGGGGTCATAACAATAGTGTCAATTATTGGAACTTAAGGGTATGTGAAAGAGTTGGCAACATTGTTTGCAACATTTTCACTCAACTTTTCTTATCTCTGTCCGCTGCCTCTATGCAACAAAAATTGGCTTAACATTAAAACTTTCCCAGGTCTAATGTATTTGTAATCCCTTGCAAAACATGGCTCTTAAAGCTGGAGCAATTTAAAGAGTCAACCAGGCAGTGATCAATGAAACTCTGAGATGTAACAAATGTACACATTTTCCTTATCAAACTCAAACCACCTTTTCCCAGTGTAAAAATCATATTTAGGGGCCACAGATAACAAAATATATCTTCAATAAATAAAAACTGGACACTTATATCATAATGTTGTAATTTATGCCCTTTATAGTGTCACTAGGCTTATTTATCCTAGAAGAATATACAGCTTTATGTTTAAACAATAAAAAAGGTATCTTATTAGTAAAGAATAGTAGTGGCAACCTTATGACAGCAGACCAATTCTGCCTTTCCCCATCTTGAGCGCTATTGGAAACATGTCACATATTAGCATCAAAATGATGCAAAGATGGAAAGAAGTATAAGCCATTCCAATTACATCCATGGATTTGGTATAAGCATTTTGCATTATGAATTACTATAAACGAGATTCAACATATAGTTCTTGTCTATGAAACTATAACTATATTCTTTGTGTCAGAAGTGTCGGTTTCGAGAAAAGTCAGCGTTTTTTTTTTTTATGCAAGTGTTGTTTCAAACACCTTCAACTTATGAATGTTTAGTTGAATTTCCTTTTATCTCTTCTGATTAGCTTTGTGCTCAAGAAAATGATTTCATTAACACCAACAGCAGTACTGAACATGCAGATTTCCAGACAGTAGCAACAAATTGTAATTAGTTGGACTACAGTATTTAGGACATAAAATTTATGAGGCATATTTTAATGTTGTAACTTTCCAAGAAGTTTCTTCATCTTAACAACCTAGATTTTTTTTTATTTGTATGCAGAGTTCAGGTAGTCATGGAGGACAAAGTTAGACCAGTTGATGTGAAGGGCTGCTGCATCAAAATGTAAGAGATGAATACTCTTGAAACCTTCATATGACCACTGCATGCAAGGAATGACACCATTCTTTGGCTATGGTTTACTATCTTGACTGTCGAGAAGATGAACGGACAAGATGATAATTTATTTACATAGAAATCTGTTAATGAGTTAATTTAGATTAAAGGATTGGGACAAACTTGTGGCAGGTAATAAAAAGATCTGAAAATTTGGTGTACCACACCTTGATCCAGCGACTTTGGAGGAAAGGATGGGACATGGTGATGGTGGATGTATGCCGGGCAATCTAGCTAGAAAGGAATGCCTGAATTTTCAGGAGGAAGAGGCAACTTCCATGCAAACTAATAGAAGAGTCATGTTTAACACCCCAGCAAAATTCAGGAGGTTGAGAATCTGCTCAGGAAAATGCAAGTATTTAAACATGGTTGGAAATATGCGCTGGTTTTTGTTTTTATTTTTCCATTGCTATTATGTGGCTTGCATTGTTAGCTGGTTGCTTTGATCCTTGTCTTACTTGAGGACCTTTCCTTTCATTATCTCAATGAATTTGACTAGGCACACTGTGCAATGTACCCTACCTTGATACATGAAGTAGATTGGAAAGACAAGGGATAAGGCTTGATGTTTAGGTGTTCCATTGGACTTGTGACATATGCCTTCCAATTCTGAAGAGCTACCCATCTTCTTGGTGTCATTCATTTGACTGGATGAGAACTTGGGACAGAGCAACGGACTGTAGTTTTGCAGAATATATTTTTTGTATCATACCTGTGGATAAATTGACTTAGAATTGATTGTTTCTTATTATAAGCTGGGTTTATGATGCTTGTTCCAAATTATCCATATTTCTATCGTTAGTGAATGGTGAAGTTGTGAGTAGTAAAATATGGAGGATATACTGTGAATTAGCTGAACCAGTCTTGTACTTATGTCTCCCTGGTTTTGTAGTTATCCTCTGGTAAATGTATGATACTTAAATCATTTGTCCTACAACGTTGTCTTACAAATTATGAAATTCGTACATCATTCATGGATGGGGTAGGCCTGTTTTGGACCTGCAGGTGTAATATGATAGTATCTTGTGGGAATAAAGCACACACAAGTTGTATCTAGCATTGAGCTGCATTAGTCTCTGCTTGTTCAATTGTTTTTCTTGTTTATATATTTCTGCAGATGATTATATCGAAGGTCCATAATGATCATGCAGCACTGATTGTTCTTTATTTGAGTTAGGATATACGACATGAAGCTTAACCACTGGTTGCAGATTTCGATGTGCATCGCCAATCTAGATAAATAGGAGTACTAAAGAAACAAAAAAAGAAAATAAAATTGAAAGACAAAGCATATTCACTATGCATGAAGGGTAGTTTCCTTTCTGTGTTATGGGATAATGATTTTTTCTTTAGTCTTATTAGTCTCTTTATGGTAGTTTCCCTCAGATTATTTATCATTCTAATCTAAGATGACAAGCACATAGTTTATTAGCTTTCATAGTAAATGTGATTGCCAATTGAGGAATGAGCTGTATTGATGAGAGTAACAGAAACTGCCATATGTCCCTTGAGTTCCCGCAGAAATATTCATTTCCTCATGCACCCATGAATGTTCCTATAAGTGCAAGGCAATTTTGTTGGTCCATAACGTTCCTATATCCATTATCTATAAGCTTCAGCTCTGTATTGTTCTTTCTTCCCCCTTTACAATCCTCGGTGACTGTTTCTTGCTGCATACTTTAAAATTGGCTGTACACCATAAGTCACATTATAGTTATTGTAGTGTCATTTCTCTCCTTTGTAAATCAAGTTTTAGAACCTTAGATTCAACTTGCTGTAACCTGTGAAGTGATCAATGTGGCAGAATCCTTTAGTTACCATAGCTATAGAATTATCCGATAGATTAAGTACTCTTCTAGGTTTCATGCTAGGACTCTTGCTTTGCTTTGCCTTGGCCTTTTTAGAGGTGTCCTGGCCGTGAAAATATGCTTGATCCTTCCTGTAAGCCTTTGCATAGAGATTTGCTTCATATACCCCCGTTACAATGGGAAAAAATGTTCCATTTTTTTGGCAAATGTTTGCAGACTAGAACTGCTTCAACATGAATTCTTTTGGATCTGTACTCCATTCTTTTGAGCAATAATTTTGTTTCAGTAATATTCTGTACTCTTATTTACCAGATTTAATGGAAAAATTGTGGAAGTCTCATAATAATAATAATTTAGCAAAAAAATCGTTGCAATAATATGCATACTTCATTGCTGGAAACTCTTAATAAAGGCTTAGGATTTTTAAACTAAGTGATTGTTTAGAATTGTTATACCCAATCGGCTTACCTTCGACCGAACAGGCATCGACGGTCCTTCGGCCTGGTCGAACTAGAGGCCCGACCAGTCCACTTCAGTAGAGGTCCGAATGATCCATTTCAGTAGAGGTCTGACCGACCCACCTCATCAGTGGTCCAAACGACTACTCCAGCAGAGATCCGACCGACCCACTTCATCAGTGGTCCAAACGATCCTCTCCAACGGAGGTCCGACCGACCCCCTCCAGCGGTGGTCCGATCGACCCCCTCCAGCGAAGGTCCGACCGACCCACTTCAGCAAAGCTCGTATTGGTCCAAGACGAGCCGCTTCAAGGCTGGCCCAGGGGCTCTGGAAGCCCCTTTCAGCTGGTACCAGAATTCTGTTATAACATAATCCTAACACATCGATGCCACTACTCTGTGAACTCCACGACGCCACCCTATCATGGCGCCACATGGCTACTACCCGGATTCTTCTAGGGACAGATTGGTCATCCCCTGCTTAGCCCCTAACGAATTCTGGCAAGGTTCCGTACCTATATAAGGTAAAACGGGGGACTCCAAGCGATAAGGAACTTTTTCCTTCCCCACGAGCTTATCTCCTTTCGATTCCTCCATTATGTTGCTTTAAAGCTCCCACTAACTTAGTCATCAGAGTGTCCCCCGCCGGAACACCACGTGGGACTTTCTTGTAGGAACCGGGAGATGAGCACTCCAGCCAGGCTGAGAGAACCCGATCCGGGAGATTCAGCGGCAACAGATTGGCGCTAGAGGAAGGGGCCTGAACCTTTGTTCCTGTTTTTCTTCCATAAAAGGAGGAATCCACCGTTAAGTAGAGCAATGGTGAAAGGAAGAGCCTAGAATACCTCCATCAGGAGAGGTCACTTCTCATCGAGATCGGAAGAACCTCTCAGGGAGAATGACGCCGCCCAACCTACCATCACCCTGGGACAACAGCAGTTCCAGACTCTTCTGAACCGCATTGACACCCTTGCTGCCATGGTTTAGAACATCTAAGATGCGGCCAATGACAGACAGCAACCGCTCGCGGCGTCCCAAACCAACCATCAACCTACTGCTGAGGGAAGTCGGCAGCAGGTAGTCCCTCAGTTCTACTCCCACACGGCCTTGGAGCCCCGAAGGTCTCAGAGGGCTCATGCTGATGTCAATAGAGTGAGGTCCGCCTCACTCTCCTCCGTAGACTCGGTCCCCAACGATGATCACTACCGCGGCAAGGACCTGAGAGACTACACCAGCAAACTCCAGCACATGGAGGAGCAGATCGTTGAGTTGGTTGATCTGCAGAAGGTCGACGGGGCACAGGCGTACGACTCTCGCCCGCCTTTCTCTGCCAGAATCATCGGGGAAGCCATCCCCCATCACTTTAAAATCCCTCAGGAGGATGCTTACGATGGCACCACCAATCCTTTGAATCATCTGGGCAGTTACAAGGCCCATATAATGGTACAGGGCGCCTCCGATGCCCTTTACTGCATCGCCTTCCCTGCGACACTTAAGAAGGCAGCTTGGATGTGGTTCTCCACCATTCGACCAGGTACAATTCACTCCTTCCCTCAGCTAGAAAAATTTTTTCTGTCCCATTTTAGGACTTGCAACCGGACGCCAAGGAACACGGACTGCCTCTTCCTCGTGCAGCAGATGGAAGGAGAAACCCTCTGGGATTACATGGCTCGATTCAATTCATCGGCCATGGGGGTCCCGAACCTAAATGAGCACATAGCTATGTCGGCCTTCAAGAAGGGGCTGCGATCGTCCAGGCTCACTTTCTTCCTGTACAAGAGATTTTCGATAAGCTACTCCGAGCTACTAGCCCGGGCGCAGAAATATGCCCTAGCAGAAGAACAGGCGGCAAGTCGATGCCAGGCTGAAGGGAGGATGGCTCCCAAGAAGAGGAGCGACAAGGCTCCTGAAGTCCGACCTCCCAGCGATGGCATCAACTCGGCCCGACGCCGCAGCCCTAAGCCGAAGTACTTTCCCAGGAGGTTCGAGACTTATGCTCCTCTCTCCCTCTCAAGGGAGAAAATTCTTATAAAAATAGAGAACGAGACCTTCCTGCAAAGGCCTCACCCGATGAGGAGCCCCTCCGCATCAAGAAACAGAGACAAATACTGCCGGTTCCATCGTGACCACGGGCACGACATAAAAGAGTGCCTCCAACTGAAGGACGCAATCGAAGATATGATCAAGCGGGGGTACCTGCACAAGTAGTCCAACCCCAGAGGAATCTGGCTGAGACTTCTACAGCCAGAAACCCCCCAGAGAAAATAGAGCTACCCAACCAGCACCCCACCGACAGTAATGTGGGTATGCTCCACCATCGGTCCGATTGGAGGAATGAAGAAGACCAGGACATTGTGAACAGGCCCCGGAGTTCTAATGTAATTAGTTTTTTCGATGAAAACCTCTTAAAGGCCTAGATATCTGGGAATGACCCTGTGGTTGTATCGGCAGTGATTGCCAACTATAATGTAAGGAGGATCCTTATAGATAATGGAAGCTCCATAGAAGTTTTACTGTATGATGCCTTTGTCCAAATGAACCTGCCTAAAACCATGCTGCAAGAATCCCCAATACCATTAACAGGATTCGGGAGAAATTCCGTCGGCGTAGAAGGAGAAATAACTCTGCCTATAACCATCATATCAGAGCCTTATCAAAAAACCCTCCTTATCAACTTTGTGGCAGTATGCATGACATCAACCTACAATGCTATATTGGGCTGGCCAGCCCTTAACAAGTTCCGGGCCATCGTGTCTACCTACCACTTGCTGGCAAAATTTTCGACCTCGGAATGGGGTCAGAGTAATGAGGGGGGATTGTAGGATGGCTAAGCAATGTTTGACCATCCAGGACAGGCAATCAGGAGACCGTTCCATCTTAGAATAGCTTGACCCCAGGGTCGAAGCTAACTGCTATGGACAACCGGTCGAAAGGATCCTGTTCATGCCCCTCCGGGAGGACGATCCCACCAGGGTCCTGTAAATTGGAAGCACGCTCAATGAAGGGGCCAAGTCAAAGCTAATCAGCTTTTTATGGGATAATGCCGACGTCTTCGCCTGGTCGGCATTGGATATGCCAGGCATCTCGTCGGAGATCAAAACCCACCATCTTAAGGTGGATCCAACTTACAAGCCTATCAAGCAAAAGAAGAGGAGCTTCGTCCCCGAGAGATAGAGGGCAATTGATGAGGAAGTCAAGAAGCTCTCCGATGCTGGCTTCATCAAAGAGGTCCATTATCCCGACTGGCTGGCAAATGTTGTAATGGTAAGGAAAGCCAATGAAAAGTGGAGGATATGTGTGGAGTACACCGACCTCAACAAAGCTTGTCTGAAGGACAACTTTTCCTTATCGAAGATTGATCAATTAGTGGACACTACTACCGGTCACCAGCTTTTGAGCTTCATGGATGCCTTCTCTAGGTACAACCAGATCAGCATGGACTCGAAGGATGAAGAGAAGACATCATTTGTTATCGACAAAGGGCTGTACTGCTACAGAATGATGCCCTTCGGCCTATAAAACATCAAAGCCATGTTTCAAAGACTGATCAACCGGGTCTTCGAAGGGCAACTTAGAAGAAACATGGAGACGTATGTTGACGATATGATAGTCAAGAGCCTTCATAGAGCCGACCACATCAAAGATCTACAGGAGTCTTTCGATGCTTTGAGGCATCACCGGATGAAGCTGAACCGGCCAAATGCACTTTTGGGGTGACTTTTAGAAAATTCCTTGGCTTTCTGGTCACGCAGAGAGGAATCGAGATCAACCCTGATAAAATCAAGGCCGTCGTTGACATGGGGCATCCGACCAGCAAGAAGCAAGTACAATAACTTATAGGTCGAATGGCTTCTCTCAGCTCCTTTATTTCTAGATCGGCAAAAAAATGTCTTCCCTTCTTCAAAACTTTACGACGGTTGGATCGCTTCTAGTGGACCGACGAATGTTGGTCGGCCTTCAAAGCATTGAAGGCGTATCTGGAGACTCCCCCCTTACTTGCTAAGCCTGTGGAGGGAGAGCCCCTGTACCTATATTTATCGACGTCGGATGAGGCGGTGAGCTTCGCCCTTGTCCGAATGGGAGAAAACAATCAGCAAAAGCCAATCTATTATACCAACAAAGTTCTCCACGACGTCGAAACAAGATACTCCAAGATGCAAAAGCTTGTCTACTCCCTAGTTGTAGCAGCCAAGCAGCTACGACCCTACTTTCTGGCACATTCAATCATAGTTCTAATATATCAACCTCTTAAGGTGATCATCAGGAGCCCCGATATGTTGAGACGACTTGCCAAGTGGGCCGTCAAGCTTGGTGAATTTAACACTTTCTTCCAGCCTCGATCAGCTATGAAAGCTCAGGTGATTACCAATTTCATAGTAGAGTGTACCTAGAGACGGGAGACACCTCTACAAACAGCAGACATGCCTGAGGATGACACTGTTGAAGAATGAGAACCCGCCTGGACACTCCATGTAGACGGGGCATCCAATCTTACTGGTTGCGGGACAGGCCTGATCCTGACCGACCCTGATGGGCAGAGCCTGGAATATGCACTTCATTTCGCATTCCAAGCATCAAATAATCAGGCAGAGTATGAAGCCCTCCTTGTAGGACTGAGGATAGCTGGTGAGCTGAGCATCGATCGGATAAAAGCCTTCTCAGATTCCCAACTGGTGGTTAACCAAGTGAGGGGTGAGTTTGAGGCGAGAGATCCGACCCTGGCCAAGTACTTGAGTAAGGTACATAGCCTTATAACTCAACTTATATTTTTTGAGATCTCCCATATACCTCGAGCACAGAATTCTCGGGCGGACGCCTTGTCACGGCTGGCCACCGCCATCACTTGTCCGTCGAACCGGACCTTCGTGGAACACCTACAAAGCTTAAGCATTGCTGAAGAGACATCAGCAATCCATTAGGTGGAGCGAGAGGCCTCTTGGATGGATTCCATCCTCGTGTTCCTCAATGAAGGGACCCTGCCATAAGATAAAACTGAAGCCAAGCGTATGTGCTGGACTGACTCAAAGTACGTCATCCTTGAGGGATTCTATACAAACGGTCGTTTACGCAACTACTGCTCAAGTGCCTGGGGCCGTCGGACGCCAACTACACACTCAAAGAAGTACATGAAGGCATCTACGGCGACCACTTGGGAGGAAGATCCTTGGCCTACAAAATTATCCAGCAGGGCTATTACTGGCCGACCATCCAGAAGGATGCGTCAAACTTCGTCAGAAAGTACGACGCGTGCCAAAGATTTCCAACATTCAAAGGCGACCAGCTAGTCAGCTGACCCCACTGACCGCCCCCTGGCCATTCACATAATGGGGAATGGACATCCTCAGACCATTCCCCACAGCATTCGGTCAACAAAAGTTCTTGATTGTAGCCATAGACTACTTTACTAAGTGGATGGAGCTGACCCGCTAGCACAGATCACTAAGGCCAAGATGGAGAACTTTGTCTGGAACTGTATCATCTTTCGATTCGGCATACTACAAACAATCATCACTGACAATGGAAGACAGTTCGACAACCCGAAGTTCTGAGACTTCTGCCAATAATATCATATCGCCCATCGGTTAACTTCAGTCGGACACCCCCAATCCAACGGGGAGGTCGAAGTCACCGATCAAATAATCCTGCATGGATTGAAGACCCGACTGAACGATGCCAAAGGGCTATGGACGGAAGAACTTCATTTGGTACTCTGGGCCCATCGGACTACCCCCAGATGCCAACTGGAGAGACTCCATTCAACCTCACCTATAGGAGTGAAGCCGTCATACCGGTGGAAATCTCCTTGCAATCCCTCTGGATTGATCATTTTGCCGAACCGACCAATTCAGAACGAAAAAAGGACTGATCTAGACTTACTCGAAGAAACCAGACTCCAAGCGAATTTGAAGATGGTGACCTATCACCAAAAAATGGCCAGATACTACAACTCTCAAGTCAAGGCTCGAACTTTCCGGGTCGGAGACTTGGTTCTGCGGAGGATGGAAATCTCCAGACCAACCAAACAAGGAAAACTCTCCCCCAACTAGGAAAGCCCTTATCGAGTAGTTGAAGTGATCCGAGCCGAAACTTACCAACTCGAGCACCTGGATGGACGACAGGTGGCACGTCCTTGGAATGTAGACAACCTCCGCAAATATTATCAATAAATGCCATAATTCATTCTATGAAAAAGGCTCTAAGGCAGCCCATAAAAGTCCGACCTCGCTCGGTGAAGGCTCTATGGCAGCCCACTTCGAAAGTCCGACCTCGCTCGGTGAAGGCTCTGTGGCAACCCACTCCGAAAGTCCGACCTCGCTCAGCAAAGGCTCTAGGGCAGCCCATTCCAAAAGTCCGGCCTCGCTCGGCAAAGGCTCTAGGACAGCCCACTCCGAAAGTCCAACCTCGCTCGGCAAAGGTTTTAGGGCAGCAAACTCTGAAAGTCCGACATCGCTCGGCAAAGGCTCTAGGGTAGCCCACTCCGAAAGTCTAACCTTGTTTGGCAAAGGCTTTAGGGTAGCCCATTCTGAAAGTCTGACCTCGCTCGGCAAAGACTCTAGGGCAACCCACTTCGAAAGTCCGACCTCACTCGGCAATGGCTCTAGTGTTGACTCTACTAATTGATTTAGATGATAAGCTAAACAGTTAAGTATAAGTTGATGACTAATGATTTGCTTTAAGTGTATTTTTATTAAAAGGGTGCTCACAAAACTTGAAGAAGCCAAGTTGTTTTGAAGAAGCCAAATTTGTGATGAAAAGATTGATCAAAAAAAGACTTGGACACTTAAGAGATGGTTGAATAGATAGCTAAGTTAAGTAGAAACATGTTCAGCTCAAAATCAGCAGTTTCTGTGTATTTTTCAGTGATGTGTCGACACATTACATGAAGTGTCGACACATGGAGATGAAGTGTCGACTCAGGCCGGTACGCAGCAAAGTTTCAATTGGCACAGATGAAGTGTCAACACATGGACCTGATGTGTCGACTGAAGGTGTCGACACATGGATCAACACATCACCTAAGACTTTCAAGCCATAGAACTTGTAGAACTTGAAGGAACAGTTGAAGTGTCAACACATGGAAGCAAGGTGTCGACTCAACTGAGAAGGTGTCGACATATCTAAGATTTTTAGAGAATCTGAATGGAGCATTTTTAACTATGTGTCGATTCAAGAAGAACATGTGTCGACCTTATGTGTCGACTCAACTGAGGAAGTGTCGACACATGGAGTTCTGACAACAGTAATGGCTAGTTTTTTCAAGCACAGAACTCACCCAAATGCCCTCCAACGGCTAGTTTTTCAAGTGTAATGGCTAGATTTCAGTTTTGGAGGCTTGGGAAGGTATTTATATGCTCCAAATCAAATCAAAATGAAACATATTGAATATCCTTAAAGAGTTTTGGGAAAAGAGAAGAGAAGAGAGCTTTAACTCCCATTCATTGAAGTTTCAACCACTCTCAAGTTAAAAGAAGCCTTCAAGCATTCAAGAACCTTCAAGTGCATTGAAGATCATCCATACTTGGGCATTCAAAAGGCTTCAATAAGGGCAAAGCAACTCTACATCGAGCTACATCGACTTATTTGCTTTATTATTGAAAGCTTACATTGGTTTTTTATTTCTAAACCTTATTTCTTGTAAGGGTTCTTGGTTAGCCTATTGTAAAATCAAGTGAGATTATTGGTAAGCCTTGAAAACTAATTAGGTTGGTGGTTAGCCCGCAAAACCACTAAGATTCTTGGTTAGCCTAGAAAATCAAGGGAGGTTGTTGGTTAGCCTTGTGAAAACCACTAAGATTCTTGGTTAGCACGGAAAACCAAGGGAGGTTGTTGGTTAGCCTTGTAAAAATTAATTAGATTCTTGGTAAGCCCGTAAAACCATGTGAGGTTGTGACTTGTGAGCCTTGTAAAACAAGTCGGATTTTGATTAGTGAGCCCGGAAAACTAATCGGCTATAATCAGTGTGATTATAGTAAATTTCCAAGGAAATCTTGGGGAGTGGATGTAGGTACATTGTTGGCACCGAACCACTATAGCTTGTTGTATTTGTGATTGCTTGATCTCTCCCTCCTTTCTCTTTATATTTTGCTTATTGCTTTAATTTTCGCTGCACTATTATTCTAGAGCATTGCAATTAAATCATAGTACCTTGTTAAATTGGATTGTATATCTTATTTTATAAAGTTTGTAGCTTGTGATTTTAAGCTTAGCCTTAAATTTTTAGAGATCCAATTCACCCCCCCCCCCCCCTCTTGGGTTGCTTTCTGGGCAATAAGTGGTATCAAAGCCCTATTCTCAGTATATAGGCTTTACCGCCTTGAGTAAAGATCTATGGCAGCCCCAATTGGTACTAGTATAGTTGAGGGACAAGCTTCAAATAGACCTCCATTTTTTAATGGAACAAATTATACTTATTGGAAAACTAGGATGAGAATTTATATGCATTCTATTGATTACAATTTATGGAAAGTAGTTGATAAGGGTCCTCATATTCCTTCGGTGGTGGTTAATGGTGTTTCCATCCCAAAACTTAAAGAGGATTGGGATGAAAATGATATTAAACAATCCGAGATCAATGCTAAAGCAATAAATCTCCTTTATTATGCATTAGATCCTAGTGAATTTAATAGGATATCTACATGCGTATCTGTCAAAGAAATATGGGACACACTTGAAGTTACCCATGAGGGTACCGATCAAGTGAAGAATACTAAGGTTAATATGTTAGTGCACACATATGAGATGTTCCGAATGGAACCTAATGAATCTATCACTATATGTATACACGCTTCACAAATATAGTTAATGGTATAAGAAGTCTTGGTAAAGTCATGTCTAATGCTGATCTTGTGAATAAAATTCTTTGGTCACTTTCAACATCATGGGATCCGAAGGTGACAACAATTCAAGAAGTAAAGGATGTGGACAAGCTACCTCTTGAGTAGCTAGTGGGATCGCTCATGACTTATGAGCTCAATCTAAAACAGAAATCTATGGACATGGATAAGAAGAAGAAGGGGATTGCTTTCAAGTCAAATATTCAAGAAGAATCCTCGATTGATGAGTCCGAAGATGAAGAAGAAGAAGAAGGTGAAGAAGCCCTCCTTGCATGAAAGTTTAGAAGATTCATGAAGAGGAGGAAGTTTCCCTACAAAAAGAAATATCAGTCCAAGGAAAAGGGAAAAGAAAAGGAAAAAGAGAAAGAGAAAGAAAAAGAAAAGGAGAAGGAAGTTCCTATATGCTTCGAGTGCAAGAAGCTAGGACATTAAAAGTTTGATTGTCCTCTCCTCAAGAAATCAAGAAAGAAATTAAGGAAGAAAGCGATGATGGCCACTTGGAGTGACAGCGAAGACTCTAGTTCAAAAGAAGAGCAGACTGAAGTTGCAAATCTCTACTTCATGGCATATCAAGATAATGAAGAGGTATGTTCTGACTCTAAAATTGATTTCACTTTCGATAAACTTAGGAATGCTTTTGAAAAATTAATGCATGATTATAAATTAGTTTTATCTGAAAATAAGAAATTGAAAAAGTATGCAAATAGTTTTTCTTTAGAAAACAACTCTTTACTAAATGATGTTAGTTCTTTGAAATCTAAATTAGATGTTTTAGAAAAGAAAAATAGTGCTTTATGTATGGAAAATGAAGTTTTAAAAAGACCTAAAAATGTTTTGTCTAACAATGATCTTTTAAAGAAAAACAAGGATTTGGAACTTGAAAATGCTAAATACAAAAATGAACTTGAAAAATTAAAACCTTTCATTGACAAATTTACTTATAGTTCAGAAAAGTTAAACTTACTTTTAAACAATCAAAGAGCAGTTTATAATAAGGCAGGTTTAGAATATAAACCACAAAAGCAACAAAAGTATTTCAAAACTTTTTTATACCTGCATCATCAAGCATTACCTATTTTACTTGCAAAAAATTAGGTCATAAATCATATCAATATAATTTTAGAAAAATCATGTCTTTTGGTAAAGTATGGGTTCCAAAAAGAACCATTTTAAATGCTAACTCTAAAGGACCCAAGTTAGCTTGGGTACCTAATGTCAAAGCATGATATTATTGCAGGTGTGTCTTGCAACCAAGGAAAACAAACTGGTATCTTGATAGTGGTTGCTCAATGCACATGACTGGAGATGTGAAGCAATTCACTTCTCTTGAAGCTTTGAATGGAGGGAGTGTGACCTTCGGTGATAATGGTAAAGGAAGAATCATTGGTATTGGTAAGTGTTGCCGCCAAGATCATCGTGGCCTGTAGCTGTTGCCAGTGCCAGAGCACGCCCCCTTTGCTGCCTAGCGATCCTCTGCTTCTGGACCTGCGAAACAGGGGTTAGTGACCCAGGCCGGGGTTTCTGGCGGGGGCACTCCAACGATCAAGTTAGTGATGACCCAAGGAAATAGATCCTCCTGGTCGGGCCCCTCTTGATGGACTCCGCACTAGGAGTGAAAGATGTGTAAGAAGACAAAAATGTTGCAGTGGGAGAACGGTAGCGGGGATAGAGGGGTTCCCTGTTCCTGCGCCTCTCCTTGTATCCCTAGTTTTCATTCAATTATGGCAATGGTGGTGGCGCTTCACCCTCTTGGTGGAGCTTGCGCTTGTGTTGGTGGTTGATTGCTGTTACCTTTCCCCTTTTGGGGGTGTCGATTGTTCTTTGTAGTTGAAAACTAGCCGTTGGGCGCTCGTCTCGGGATCTTCGCTGGGCTGACAGGCACATGCGGCAGGATTCCGTGCCATGAACGAGACATCTTTCCTGACAAGTGGTAGGGGAAGCTTCCATTCGTTCTGGCATCCCTTCCGGTCGCCCCATTTCGAGAAGCTTGGCAGAGCCTCGATCCAGGGGTCGCCATCCTAGGGGTTTGTGCTCTTTGGCTGGTCCATCTTCCTGGAAGTACGGTCGGACAGGTAGTTATGGTGGTATGGGGGGCGTCGTTCCGTAGTTCTCGGGTGGCTCGCCGGCATCCTGGGATGGCAGGGCTTGCTCTGGTCTGGATGCTTCAAGCTCGTGGGGTCACCTCGATGGAGGAGGGAAGAGTGAGAGCTCCGTCCAGAGGGCGCGCGCTCGGAGAGGCTCCACGTTGGCGGGTAAGCGCTGAGCTCGACCTCGACCACAGGGCACTAACCTTTGAGGGTCTCGCTCTGGCAGGCAGAGGATGGACCCGGTCCAGAGGGCGCGCCTCGGAGAGGCTCCACATTGGTGGTTGAGCGCTGAGCTCGACCTCAACCACAGGGCACTAACATCCGAGGGTCTCGCTCTGGAGCGCTGAGGACGGACCCGGTCCAGAGGGCGCGCGCTCGGAGAGGCTCAACATTGGCGGGTGAGCGCTGAGCTCGACCTTGACCACAAGGCACTAACCTCCGAGGGTCTCACTCTGGAGGGCAGAGGACAGACCCGGTCCAGAGGGCGTGCGCTCTGAGAGGCTCCATATTGGTTGGTAGGTGAGCGCTGAGCTCGACCTCGACCACAGGGCACTAACCTCCGAGGGTCTCGCTCTGGAGGGCAGAAGGCGGACCCGTCCAGATGGCGTGTGCTCGGAGAGGCTCCACATTGGCGGGTGAGCGCTGAGCTCGACCTCGACCATAGGGCACTAACCTCCGAGCGTCTCGCTCTGGAGGGCAGAGGACGGACCCGGTCCAGAGGGCGCGTGCTCGTAGAGGCTCCACATTGGCGGGTGAGCACTGAGCTCGACCTCGACCACAGGGCACTAACCTTCGAGGGTCTCGTTCTAGAGGACGGAAGGTGGCTCTAGCCTAGGCGTCTCGACCTCGCGGGCCCGACCTAGCGGAGGACGGAGCTCGGCTCGTTGCCTTAAGGGAGCTCAGCTTAGCTCGGAGAATGGTCCAGGCCGGGCGTTGCCTTGGCGGCTGACGCGGCGGTCTCCTTTGACGTGGCGCCTGTTAGCCACCAATGTCAGCGGTCTCGCCACATCATTTGCCTCCCACTCCCAAGGCTCGTTAGTGCGCGGCGCTCGGGCCGAAGGGAGTAATGGTGGTGCTGACGTGGAAAGGCAGGAATTCGGTGTGGTGAAGTCCGTGGTTGCCGGCGCCTTGAGGGATGGCCCTGCCAACCAGTGCGGAGGTACCACGTGGCCACGTCCGAGTAGTTAATGTAGGCGCAGAATTTTAAGTGGCTGGGGCACCTTTTACACCGATGGGCAGCACGTGGCATGGATCTGTTGGCGAGGGGGTCACGACAGCGCGGATTTGATGGGCCCTTCCGAAGTGAAAGGAAAAATTTTTACTCAAAATTTCTATCCTTTCAAATCCTTCATGCTTGTTGCAGTACCCAGACCCTTTCTTCTCCATGATTTGCTTCCATTCTTCTCTTTTCCAGGGAACTAGATTGGCCCTGTTCTTCTTCCTCTTTTTTCCTTTGGGGTAGGCTTCTTCTTCTAAGTCTAGTTTTCCTTCTTCTTAGGTTATCTTTACAGCATGTCCTATCCTGATCCTTCCATCCAAGGGATAGTGCTCTCCTCCTCCGACGAGGAGTCGGAGGGGACACAATTTAGGATTTGTAGTAGACTAGCTCTTCCTGCCCCCCCCGAGTCTATTAGGGAGCCGGGGGCGGCTTCTCCTCGTCCCACCTGTCTTCCTTTCCTGCTCGAACCAGCTCCTGAGTCTGTCCGGTCAACAGGTCCAGGAGGGGTTGCTTCGATGATTTTCGTCGCAGAGCTGGGGGCCATCCGGGATACCTATGGCATCCTGTCTTCTATTCGGCTCATGGTTCCTCGCTCTGGGGAGCAGGTCACTTCCAGTGGCCCGGGCTGTCTCACCTTTTATGAGGAGACCTTCTGTGGGGGTCTCCGATTTCCCTTTCACCCCTTTTTCCTATCTATTCTAAGCAACTATCGCTTAGTTCCCATACAGTTGGTGCCGAACGCCGTCAAGGTCATCTTCTCCTTCATCGTACTCTACCACGTCCACAGGTTCGTCACTCGGTTTTCCTTGTTCAGGGAGTTTTTCACCCTGAAGCGCCACCCAACTGAGGATGGGTGGTGATCCTTGTCCTCCCGCCCGAAGGGCATAAGATTCGAGCTCCCCTCTTCCATCAAAAGGTGGAAGAGTAAATTTTTCTTCGCGGATGTCAAGGGGGTAGATTAGGCCTGGAACGAGCTAGATCGGTCCCCTAACCGGGTCTCCATGGTTGATGTAGCTGATCAGGATGACTACAAGCAGCTTCGCACCGCCCAGATCCCCTCCCTGGAGGTCTTGCTATCGGAGCTAAACCTTTCTGATGCCAGGGTCGACCCATCGATAGGGCCGGGTGAGTCCAATTCTTTCCTCCATGAGTGTTTTTCCTTTTCTTCTATTTAGGCTAACCCATTTGGCTCTTGTGCACAGGGATGATCTTCTAGGGGGGCGACCTGTTGCCACTCTCCCAAAAGGGGCCGCCCACCGGAGTGGCCGCTGAATCTCCCACGTGGCGGGCCCAGGTTGAGGGCATGTCGGTGTCTGCTCCCGCCGCACCCGCCGTGCCCGCCGCCCCAAAGGGGAAGGAGGCCGAGGGACGGATGAGGTCACGGGCCGAACCCCCCGATTTGGAGCCTGAGGCGACCGTCCAGGTTGATGTTGCCATTGCCATCGTGTCGCCCCACTCTTCGGGTCCGAGGATGGTTGAGGCCGAGGGCGGAGAGGCCCGTGTTGGAGCTCCTCCCGTGATGGGGGCTCCAACCATGACGGCGCCAGATCCCTGACCGGTTCCTGGGGGTCCTACTACCGAAGGGATGAGCGCACCTGCTCCCCGAGAGAGCAGGAGGGACGATGCTAGGCGCCGCCTCCCATTCAGGCTGGGGCCAGAGAGCTCCTTGGCTGACAACTGCGCCCTAGCTGCTCGCATGATGGATTTCTCCATCCAGCCATGCGATTGGGAGGAGATGGACGGGCTGCCGGTTGGAGCTGTGATCGATAGCATCTTTCCCCATCTTTACACGGTAAGCAACTTTACTCTCTTTCTTCTTTCTCCCCCCCATTTTTTTTTGAACTTCCCATATGATGCAGATGGGTGTCGAGGTCCTTTTCATTAGGAGCTGCTGCCAAAACTGGGAGCAAGCTAATCAACAAAAGGTGACCAAGATCACGTCATTGAAGGCTGACCTGAAGGGGAGCATCGACTCCGAAGGGATGCTTGACCGACAAGTCAAGGACCTCGAGAAGCAGCTCACCGACTCTAAGGGGTGAGTGAAGGGGCTCCAGGAGTGCCTCGACCGCGAGCAGGGGCACTCGAGGAAGAAGGCCGAGGAGCTTGCCGATGCCGAGCAGCGGTTGGGCGTGTTCAACACCGAGGTAGCCCGGCAGAAGGGGATGCCCAATCCCTCCAGGCCCAGCTGACGACGGAGAAGGAGAGGTCGGCTGCGGCCCAGAGGGCAGCCGAGGAGGTGGCCATGTCAGCTGTGGACGCCAGGCTCAAGGTGGCCGCAGCGAGGAAGGAAGCCGAGGAGGCAGTTGTAAGGTACAGGGCCTCGGAGGAGTTCCTCACCGAGGTCCATCAGACGGCATCGAACTCCTTCTTCAAGGGCTTCATGTACCTATGTCGCTTGGTCGAGTGGTTCATCTCGGTCGAGGGCTGTAGCCTCCTCGAATATCCTGGCACTTCAGATCAGGAGGCAGGCACTGAGGAGGCCGTTGCTCCCGAGTCCCCTGCACCAGTCGAGGTCGGGGCCGTGCCACCTAAACCCAGAGCCACGCAGTTGGAAGTCCTTGCTGATGGAGATTCCCAGCCCGGCGGTCCGGCCGGGCAGTAGTTGTTTTTATTTCCTTTGCAATTTGTCTTTTCTTTTCTGTACTTGGCAGGGCTACCCGGCATGTCGGGGGCCCACAGGATGCTTATAACTGACACTCATCAATAAAGCCTAAGTTTTCTTGCAATCATTTTCCTTGTCTGTCTCTTTCTTTCTTTTACTCCCCTGCTTCTTTTTTTTTTTTTGAGGGGGGAGATCAGAGAGAGAGAGAGAGGCCTCACCTTGCTTGGGGTTAAGTTATTAGACTTCACCGTGGGCAAGCCGGGCGCAGGTTCATGACACTTGAGTGCTGCTATGCTCGCAAGTCCCTCGACCGGAGATCTGAGCTCCGATCTTGAGTTGGCATCCTGGAGCTGGGCTTGGGGACGTTGATGACTGAGAGCTGCTTGGCTCGAAGTTCCCTTGGTCGAAGATCTGAGCTCCGATCTTGGGTAAGCATCCTGGAGCTGGGCTCGGGGATGTTAATGACTGGCAGCTGGTTGGCTCGAAGTTCCCTTGGCCGAAGATCTGAGCTCCGATCTTGGGTAAGCGTCCTGGAGCTGGGCTCAGGGACGTTGATGATTGAGAGTTTCTTGGCTCGAAGTTCCCTTGGCCGGAGATCTGAGCTCTGATCTTGGGTAAGTGTTCTGGAGCTGGGCTCGGGGACGTTGTTGACTAAGAAGTGGCGGCTTGTCCCCCTCCCGTTCTCTTTCTTTCCTTCCCCCCTCCTTTTTTCCTTTTTCTTCTTCTTTTATTTCTTCCTTCTATTTTTTCCCCTTTTTTTTTTTGGAGTGGGGAGGTCAGAGAAGAGGGTTCTTGCTGTGTTTCCCTCTCGTTCTCTTTATTTCCTTCCCCTCTCATCTTCTTTTTGAGCGAGGAGATCAGAGAAGAGGGTCTTTTCCATGTTTCCCTCTCGTTCTCTTTCTTTCCTTTCCCTCTCGTCTTCTTTTCGAGCAGGGAGATCAGAGAAGAGGGTTACCAGACTTGATTGCCTTGGAGCTAGGCTCGAGGCCTTCCTGGATGTGGAGCTAGGCTCGGGCCCAGGGGTCACCTGAGGACTTGGCTCAGGTCTTTGGCACCTTGGAGCTAGGCTCGAGGCGTTGATGGGAGCTACTTGGCCCCATGATCCCTTGGCATCTCGGAACTGGGCTTGGAGGCATTTGAGATTGAGAGCGGCTTGGCTCGACGACCCCTTGGCCGGAGATCTGAGCTCCGATCTAGGGTTAGCATACTGGAGCTGGGCTCGGGGATGTTGCTAGTCGAGAGCTGCATGGCTCGGTGATCCCTTGGCCGAAGATCTGAGCTCCGGTCTTGGGTCAGCATCTTGGAGCTGGGCTCAGGGACGTTGCTAGTTGAGAGCTATATGGCTCGATGATCCCTTGGCCGAAGATCTAAGCTCCAGTCTTGGGTCGGTGTCTTGGAGCTGGGCTCGGGGACGTTGCTAGTTGAGAGCTGCATGGCTCGGTGATCCCTTGGCCGGAGATATGAGCTCCGGTCTTGGGTCGGTGTCCTGGAGCTGGGCTCGGGGACGTTGCTAGTTGAGAGCTGCATGGCTCGATGATCCCTTGGCCGGAGATCTGAGCTTCGGTCTTGGGCCAGCATCTTGGAGCTGGGCTCGGGGACGCTGCTGAAATTTTCCTGCAAGACAGACAAACACTTGTGCAAGGAAAAAACCATTGTCATTATTATTATGGCTGGGAAGCCATATACTATTGATAGTATTTCCGCAGGTTGCAGGCATTCCAGGTTCTAGGGAACCTGACACCGCCGAGATCTTCAAGGTAATAAGCCCCTTGTGAGAGGGCTTCGACTACTTTGTAGGGGCCTTCCCAGTTCGGTGAAAGCTTGCCGCACTCTCTAGGCTAAGATGCCTTTACCCGCCGCAACACCAAGTCTTCGGGCTTGAAAGCTTTTGGCCTGACACAGGCATTGTAGTACCGGGCCACTCGTTGTCGGTAGGCCGCCATCCGCAGGCGGGCTTTGTCCCTCGCCTCTTCAATAAGGTCCAGGTTGAGCAGGAGGTGTGTCGAGTTCTGCTCTTCATCGTACTGCTGCACCCGCAACGTGGGCACGCCGAGTTCGACCGGGACGATCACTTCGGCACCGAAGACAAGGCTGAAAGGCATCTCGTTGGTTGTCATTCTGGACATCGTGTGGTAAGCCCACGGGATGCTGGGGAGTTCTTCTGCCCACCTGCCCTTGGCTTGGTCCAGCCTGGTCCTGAGTCCTTGAAGGATGGTCCGGTTAGTCACCTCGACTTCTCCGTTTGTTTGTGGGTGAGCCACCGAGGTGAACCAGTGTTGAATGCCGTGCTTGATGCAGAATCCTTCGAACTCGCGATTGTCGAACTATCGCCCATTGTCGGTGATGATACAACGGGGGAGCCTGAAGCGGTAAATGACTGACTTCCAGAAGAACTGGCGGATATTGGCTTCCGCGATCCGAGCTAGCGGCTCTGCTTCGACCCACTTGGTGAAGTAGTCGATTGCCACCAGCAGGAACTTTCGCTGCCCTGGTGCTGTGGGAAATGGTCCCAAGATATCCATTCCCCACTGGGTAAAGGGCCAAAGAGCTAAGAGTTGGGAGATCGGCGCTGCCAGTTGATGCTGTATGTTGGCGTGACACTGGCATTTATCACACCTTTTAACGAAATCGGCGGCGTCCTCCCTCGTAGTCTCCCAAAAGTACCACTGGCGGAGGGCTTTGTAAGCCAGTGTCCTCCCTCCCACGTGGTTCCCGCAGAGAACTTTATGTATCTCTTGGAGCACGAAGGTTGCCTCGGCGGGCCCGAGGCATCTCAGGAGTGGGTAAGAGTAAGATTAGCGATAAAGCTGGTCATCCATCATAATGATCCGGGAGGCTTTCTTCTTGATGAGGCAGCTTCCGCGCGATCTTCGGGCAAGGTGTCAACAGTGATGTACCGAACGTACTTGTCCATCCAGCTCGGCTCGGGGGTGACTTGGTGTACCTCTACCGAGCTCTCGTAGCTGGGACTTTCGAGGTACTCGATGTAGGCGCGTCCCAGCGACGAGTCCGGCAAGGTCGCAAGCCTAGACAGCGCATCTGCACGTGCCATTTTCCCTCGGGGGATGTGGAAGATGCTGAAGCATCGGAGGCCTGCTGTGCTTGCACGGACCTGCTCCAGGTACTCATCATCTAGGCATCCCTCATCTCATATTCTTCGGATACTTGTCCGGTAACCAATTGGGAGTCGGTGAAGACTTTCAAGTCTCGCACACCCAGCTCGCGGGAGACTCTCAGGCCCACAAGGAGTATCTCGTACTCCACCTGGTTATTAGTTGTGGCGAACTTGAAGCAGAGGGCGCATTCCGCCACAACCCCATCGCCATTGGTTAGGATGAGGCATGCTCTGCTCTCGCCGGAATTGGATGCTCCATCTACGTGGAGAATCCAGGGCTCTTCTCCTGGCCCGGGCTCCATTGCTGTCTGCTCTGGCTCATCGGTGAACCCAGTGCACTCCACCACGAAGTCAGCTAGGACTTGGGCCTTTTGTGAAGACCTTGGTCGGTACACTATGTCAAATTCGCTGAGTAGCCAACCTCCCGAATGTCTCAGGTCGGGTGAGGATGGTTCTCAGTGGCTGGTCCGTCACTACCACTATTGGGTGTGCTTGGAAGTAGGGCCTAAGGCACTTAGCAGACGTTATTAGTGCAAAAATGAGTTTCTCGGAGCGAGTATACCTGATCTTCGTGTCATGGAGGATTTTGCTGGTGTAGTACACTGGCTTCTGAGATTTGTCATCATCTGTGCGGACGAGGATCGAGCTGACATCTCCTAGTGTAACCGCCAGGTACAGCAAGAGCTCTTCTCCCTCCTCCAGCATGGAGAGCAACGGGGGGGAGGCGATAAAGTTCTTCAAAGGAAGTTCTTCAGCTCCTCGAAGGCTATCTTGCACTCCTCGGTCCAAGCGAAGTCGTGCATCTTGCGCAGCGCCTTGAAAAATGGCAGGCAGCGATCAGCCGACCTTGAGATGAATCTGCTGAGGGCGGCGACACGTCCTGTCAGGCACTGGACTTGCTTCTTGGAGGTCGGGTGTTCCATGTCAACGATGGCTTGAACCTTTTCCAGGTTTGCTTCGATGCCCCTCTAGGTGACCATAAAGCCGAGGAATTTTTCTGTAGCCATCCCAAAGGCGCACTTCACCAGGTTCAGCTTCATCTGATGTTGCCGCAGGTTGTGGAAGGACTCGGCGAGGTCAGCTACATGGCTTGAGCCCGACCTGCTCATAACGAGCATGTCATCCACATACACCTGCATGTTGCGGCCGATTTGGTCCTTGAAGACCTTGCTGACCAGATGCTAATAGGTGGCCCCTGCGTTCTTCAGACCAAAAGGCATCATCTTGTAACAGTATGTTCCTTGGCTAGTGACGAAGGCGGTATGCTCCTCATCTTCTGGATGCATGTGGATTTGATTGTACCCGGATAACGCATCCATGAAGGAGAGCAGCTGGTGGCCAGAGGTGGTGTCCACCAGCTGGTCGATCTTCGGGAGAGGGAAGCTATCCTTCGGGCAAGCTTTGTTAAGGTCGGTGTAGTCGACACAGATCCTCCACTTGCCATTGTTCTTCTTGACCATCACTACATTCGCCAACCAGCTTGGATATTGGACCTCTCGAATGAAACCGGCAGCTAGGAGTTTATCAACTTCCTCCTTGATAGCTGCCTGTCTCTCCGGGGTGAAACTTCTCTTCTTCTACCGAACTGGTTTGTGCTTTGGATCAACACTTAGTTTTTGGGTAATGATGTCAGGAGGGATACCTGGCATGTCCGCCACCGTCCAGGTAAACACATCTACATTCGCCCGCAAGAATTCCAGCAGTTGGGCCCTCTCCTCCTCGGGTAGCTGGCTTTGATCTGTACCGTCTTTATGGGGTCATCCTCGAGCGGATAGAAAAGTAGGCGCTCGACCGGGCCTTCCCTGGGGTCTTGGGCTCTTTGGTCGAGGTCATCCATGTTGGGGTCGTCCTGAGGGACCTTTGCCCCAGGGAGAGTTTGGAAACAATGCTGCACCGACTGGGGTGCTCCCCTCATTTCCCCGACACCATAGGAGGTTGGGAACTGCACAAGAAGCCTTTTGGTGGAGACAACGATGTCGAGCAAATTGAGCCCGGGTCAACCCAATATCACGTTGTAGGCAGAAGGGAGTGTTGGCTCCACCCAGTGATTTTGATGAATAACAAAATATTGAGTGCATATTGTATACTAATGAGGATTTCAAGTTGTGAGTTTTCAGGAAGAAAGAACCTCAAAATCTCAAAAACTTATGGTTTATGGCACGTAATGGCACGGAGCATTTTTAACGAATCCGGGCATCCTCTTCATTGAAAAAGGGCATCTAAATATTTAAATATTATGTGTTTATGTTTTCAAGAATTATATTTATGTTTTCGAGGCATTTACACTTGAATCTGAGATTTTTCAGTCTCAAGTGTCGACACTTGGACAGTCAAGTGTCGACACTTCAGCATTTGGCACAGACAAAAATCCTCGGCATGCCAAGTGTCGACACCTACAACCAAGTGTCGACACCAAGTGTCGACACTTAGGTTTTCAAGTGTCGACTCAAGGCCTGAGAATTTTGAAAATACAGAACTTTATAATTTGAGAATTTTTGTGTCAAGTGTCGACACCTGTGCATCAAGTGTCGACACTTGAAAGTTCAAGTGTCGACACGTAGAGATCAAGTGTCGACACCTAGAGATCAAGTGTCGACACTTGACAGCCAAGTGTCGACACCTAACAGCCAAGTGTCGACACTTGCAGCTTGATAGCTCTAACGGATCTATTTTTCTGGCTTGCAGAACTTGCTTTTCAAGCTCCAAACGGCTATTTCCGAGGTTCCAACGGTCACAAACCATTTTTTGGAAGGTTCTTGGTGTATTTAACCTCCACCAACCTCATTTTAAAGAAAAGGAAGTGTATTGAAGTGCATTCAAGTCTACTCAAAAGCCAAAAAGCTAATATTCTCTCAAATACTTCACATCAAAAGCCTCTTATAGTTTGATTCCTGGAAAAGCCTACAAGCTCATCCTTACTTCATTCCAAAAGAGGCACTTTGAAGGAGATTCCAAGGAAGAGTGAAGACAAAGCATCTCTTGAGCTTCAAAGATTCAAATCTATTCTTGAAGAGAGTTTGTTTTAGTTTTAAATTGTATATCTATTTTTACATTGTGATTTGACCTTGCTTTCAAGGGTGTCTTGAAAGAAGGTTATTGTGGTTTGTTGGTGAGCCAAAGGGATAAAACCAACTTGGGTTAACTTGTGAGCCCGAAGACAAAACAAGTGTTAAGGTTTGTTGGTAAGCCTAAGTGATAAAACCAACTTAGGTTTTGACTTGTGAGCCTTGTGAAAAATAAGTCAACTGTAATCTAGTTTGGATTATAGTGAAATTTCCAAGGATGGCTTGGGGAGTGGATGTAGGTGCTAGGTTTGCACCGAACCACTATAAACCTTGTGTTTGTGTGTGATTGCTCTCTTCCTCACTTGCTCTTTAATTATTGCTACCACTTTAAATATCTTGCATTGAATTCATCATTGTTCACAAGCACCATTAGTCCCTCTCATTATTGTCTTAAATTTTTAAAAGATCCAATTCACCCCCCCTCTTGGGCTCCATTTCTGGGCAACAAGTGGTATTAGAGCAACGGTACTCTCTTGTAGGTCTAAGGATCTTGAGTAAAAGATCATGGCAGCCCTAATAGGAATGGATATTGTTGAAGGTCAAGCTTCAAATCGTCCTCCACTTTTTAATGGCACAAATTACACATACTGGAAGACATGCATGCGCATATTTATTCAAGCTCTTGACTATAATTTGTGGAGGACAATTGTAAAAGGTCCTCATCAGCCTACAATGTTGATTAATGGCATTCTCACTCCAAAGATGGAAGATGATTGGGATGAGAATGACATTAAGCAAATCGAGCTTAATGCTAAGGCTATAACCTTTTATTTTGCTCTCTTGATCCAAGTGAATTTAATAGAATATCTAATTGTCTCTCCGCCAAGGAGATTTGGAATACACTTGAGGTTACCCATAAGGGTACACACCAAGTGAAAACCACCAAGGTCAACATGCTTATTCACACATATAAAATGTTTAAAATGGAACCTACTGAGTCTATTAGTGAGATGTACACTAGGTTCACAAATATTGTGAATGGCATGAGAAGCCTAGAAAAAATTATTTCTAATGGTGAACTTGTGAATAAACTTCTCAGGTCTCTACCAGCTTCGTGGGATGCAAAAGTCACAGCTATTGAAGAAGCTAAGGATGTCAACACTCTCCCGCTGGAACAACTGTTAGGTTCTTTAATGACCTATGAGCTCTCCCTCAAACAAAAGAATGGAGAGGCCGATAAAATAAAGAAGGCAATCGCGTTCAAATCTACTGCTGGAGAGGACTCAAGTGAAGACTCCGAAGAAGATGATGAAGAAGATGAGATAGCTCTGTTAGCAAGAAAATTCAGAAGGTTCATGAGGAAGAAAAAGTTTAACTATAAAAAGAAACCGCTGAAAGGTTAGCTGAGTAAAGAGAAGGACAAAGAAAAGGAGAAGGAGCAGCCTACGTGTTTGAGTGCAAAAAACCTGGGAATTTCAAGGTAGACTGCCCCTCGTTAAAGAAAAGCAGAAGAAAGCTAAGAAAGAAAGCCATGATGGCAACCTGGAGTGAAAGTGAAGACTCCAGTTCTGAGGAAGAATAGCAGGAGGTAGCAAACTTCTGTTTGATGGTCGATCATGATGAGGTATGTTCCGAAATCGAAAATGAATTTACTTTTGGTGAGCTTCATGAAGTTTTTGATGAATTAGTCATAGAATTTCAAAAGTTAAAATCAAAACATAAAGATTTAAAGAAGCAAAATTTGGATCTAGCCAAAACAAATAACAAGCTTTCAAATGAAAATGAATGCCTTCTTATTCAAAATAAAGAATTAAATGATAAGATTTTTGCACTTGAAAAAGAAAAGGATGTCTTTAAAAAGAAAAGTGACTTAATTTCAAATAAAAATTTGTCAAAACAAAGCAAAGAAATTTTAAATGAAAACAAAAGATATAAAGAAGAAATTGAAAAACTAAAGCCTTTTGTAAAAAAATTTACTTACAGTTCTGAAAAATTGAATTTACTCTTAAATAACCAAAGAGCAGTATTTGACAAAGCAGGTTTAGGATTTAGAACTCATAAGAAACAAAAACTTTTTAAAAATTTCTTTGTGCCAGCATCTTCATCCATTACTTGCTATACTTGTGGTATCAAAGGACACAAATCTTATATGTACAACAAAAAAAAGTTAAATAACACTAAGAAAGTTTGGGTTCCGAAAGGAACCAATGCGACTAACCAAAAAGGACCCAAGATGGCTTGGGTACCTAAAGTCTCCACTTGATCTTTATTGTAGGTATGCCTTGCAACCAAAAAGAAAAGGATGTGGTACCTTGATAGCGGTTGCTCAAGGCATATGACAGGAGATGTGGAGCAGTTCTCATCACTCATATATCAAAATGGTGGCAATGTAACTTTTGGTGATAATGGAAAGGGCAAAATTATCGGTATTGGTAAAGTCCATATCACCCCTACCTCTTATATTGATAATGTATTATATGTTGATGGTTTAAAACATAACTTGCTTAGCATTAGTCAGTTTTGTGACAAAAATTTTAAAGTTATTTTTGAATCTTCTTTGTGCATTATTTCTAGTTTAGATGACAATGGCATTAAGTTCATTGGTCATCGGCATGGCAATATTTATATGGTTAATCTTGATGATCTCCCTATTCAAAAAGGTCAATGCCTAGTGGCAATGGAAGCCAAGATTGATGAAACTAGCTGGCTTTGGCATCGTAGACTAGGACATGCAAGCATGCATTTAATTTCAAAACTTAGCAAAAAGAACTTGGTAAAGGATTTGCCAAAACTCAATTTTGAAAAAGATAAGATTTGCAGTGCATGTCAACTTAAAAAGTAAACAAAATCCTCTTTCAAACCAAAAGGAGTAATCTCTACATCTAGACCTTTGGAATTGCTCCACATGGATCTCTTTGGGCCAACTAGAACATCTAGTTTGGGAGGTAAGAAGTATGGTCTAGTCATTGTAGATGATTTCTCACGATTTACATGGGTCATGTTTTTAGCACATAAAGATAAAACTTTTTCTGAATTCATTAGATTTCATAAAAGAGTTTTGAATGAAAAAGGTGTTTCAGTAGTATCTTTGAGAAGTGATCATGGAATCGAATTTGAAAATGCTGATTTTGATAAATTTTGTATTGAAAATGGAATTCATCACAATGTTTCTGCACCTAGGACACCTCAATAAAATGGGATAGTAGAAAGAAAAAATAGAACTCTTGAAGAAATGGCACGCACCATGCTTTGTGAAAATGATTTACCTAGATATTTTTGGACGGAAGCCATAAATACTGCATGCTATATTTTAAATCGAGTTTTAATTTGACCGATTTTAAAGAAAACACCTTATGAGCTTTGGAAGGGTAGAAAACCCTCAATTCGTTATTTTCATATTTTTAGATGCCGTTGTTTCATCTTAAACAATGGTAAAGATAATTTAAGTAAATTTGATGCCAAATCAGATGAGGGAGTCTTTTTAGGCTACTCTACATCTAGTAAGGTATACAGGGTCTTCAACAGAAGAATACTTGTTGTTGAAGAATCCATACATGTGGTATTTGATGAAACTAACCAAAAATCTTCAAGAAAAGAAAATGTACTTTCTGATGAAACAGGTAACAAGAAAACTGAAGAAATAAATAACAATGAAGGGCTTACCAAGGAACAAAACGATGAACAAAACACTGAAGGAGATCAAGCACAAGGTGATGAAAATACATCAACTGTTGATCCATTACCAAAAGAATGGAGGTATGCTCATGGACACCCAAAAGAACTAATTATCGGTGATCCATCTAAAGGTGTAAGTACTCGACCATCCCTTAGAAATATCTGTGATTATTTAGCTTTTGTTTCTCAAATTGAACCTAAAACTATTGAGGAAGCTGAATGTGATAGTAATTGGATAAATGCTATGCAAGATGAACTTAATCAATTTAAAAGGAACAATATTTAGACTTTAGTAGATAGGCCTTCAAACACTTCAATTATTGGTACAAAATGGGTTTTTTGAAATAAACTTGATGAAAATGGAGTAGAAAGTAGAAATAAGGCTAGACTAGTTGCCAAAGGATACAATCAGGAGGAAGGAATAGATTTTGATGAAACCTTTGCTCCTGTGGCTAGACTTGAGGCAATTTGGCTATTGTTGGCTTTTGCTTGCTTCATGAATTTTAAACTATATCAAATGGATGTTAAAAGTGCCTTTTTAAATGGTTTAATTGAAGAAGAAGTTTACGTTGAGCAACCCCCTAGTTTTGAAAATTCTGAATTTCCAAATCATGTTTACAAACTTCATAAGTTTGAAACAAGCTCAAAGAGCTTGGTATGATCGTTTAAGCTCTTTTTTGCACAAAAATGATTTTACTAGAGGTAATGTAGATAAAACTTTGTTTTTAAAGAAAAAGAATGATGATCTCTTAGTAGTACAAATTTATATAGATGATATAATATTTGGTACTACTAATGAATCTCTTTGTCAAGATTTTGTAAAGTTAATGCAAGGTGAGTTCGAGATGAGCATGATGGGAGAACTGAATTTTTTCCTCGGACTCTAAATAAAGCAAACCAAAGAGGGGATCTTCATCAACCAAATAAAATACACAAAAAAAATACTCAAGAAGTTTGGGATGGAGAACACTAAGCCTTTAGGTACCCCTATGAGCTCTACTTGTAGACTTGACAAGGATGAATCAGGTAAGTCTATAGACCAAAAATTATATCATGGCATGATCGGTTCATTGTTATATCTTACTGCCAGTAGGCCATATATCATGTTTAGCGTCTGTATGTGTGCTAGATATCAGTTTAATCCTAAAGAGTCTCATCTTTTGGCTGTTAAACGCATACTTAGATATCTATCTGGTTCAATTGAAATTGGTTTATGGTACTCTAGAGATTCTTCATTTGAATTGATTACTTATTCTGATGCTGACTTTGCTGGGTGTAAACTTGATCGTAAAAGTACTAGTGGAACCTGTCAGTTTCTTGGAGTAAATTTGATCTCTTGGAGTAGCAAAAAATAAAACTCAGTTGCTTTATCTACGGTGAAAGCCGAATATATAGCAGCTGGAAGCTGTTGTGCTCAAATCCTCTAGATCAAACAACAACTTGAAGATTTTGGCATTAAACTAACTAAGACACCCATAAGATGTGACAATACTAGTGCAATCAATCTATCTAAAAATCCTGTGCAACATTCAAGAAGTAAACACATTGAAATAAGACATCATTTCATAAAAGATATGTACAAAACTCTAATGTTATTCTTTATTTTGTATGTACTGATGATCAGTTAGCAGATGTGTTTACCAAGCCTTTGAGTGAGGATAGGTTCTGTCTGATTAGAAGAGAGATAGGTGTCATTGATCCATTCTCCTAGAACTCTCTTAGTTTTAATTATACTTAAATCCTAGAGCTTAAAACCACTTCCTAAAAGTCCCAAAAATCTGATTGAATTATTTCCTATTTTTTCTAAAATTTTTTTGGATTTTATCAAATTTTTTGGCCAAGTGTCGACACTTGGAAATTGTCAAGTGTCGACACTTGACCAAGTGTCGACACTTGACACATTCTAAGTGTCGACACTTGCGAAACTGAAACAGTTTTTAAAAAGGCCGACTGAGGGTTTTTGTTATTTTCTTCCCCCGTTGATTTCTTGCAACAGTGGTCCCCTCTGTCCAAATATGTCCATTTACCCTTTAATCCATCACAAATCAGGTATTTCCCCCTTCCTTTTTTATTTTATTTTCCCTCTTTTTCGCTCTATTTTTGACGTTTTCAAACCGTGCAACAGTGAATAGGGTTTTTCCAGATATTTTTCAAGATTCTAACCAGATTTTTACGTGTTTTAGTGGATTTCTAAAACTCCATTTGAGGGAATAGTGATTTAAATGTATTTTTCTCAGATTTTCCTCATTTCTTGGTCATTTTCATGCTTATTTCACCCATTTTTCGGAAAAACACTGTTCTATTGATTTTTGGCCAAAATAATTTGGGTTTTCATCTCAATTAAGTATGCTAAATCCATTTATTGTTGTTTTGGAAAGGTTTTTCATGATATATTTGCAATATTTTCACCTATTTGCTAAAACCCTAAGTGTTTAGACCCAAATTCCATGGTTTTTGATTTTTAGGCCTTACAAAAATTATTTTCCAAAGATTCAAATATGTTTTAACGAACAAAAATATTTTCTATAAATATTTGTTCAGAATATTATCATTTAATCAAAGTATAAGTTGTAAAAATCTCATCTTAAATTGATTGACAGTTTTTCAAAAGTTTGAGGTATTTTACAACCCAAAATTGGTTTAATACTGGTTTTCAAAACCTATCTAAGAAATGAAACTCTCCTTATCTCAGCCTATAGCCAGTCCCTTAGTTCTACACCTATCTTCCTTCTTCCCTGGTCAGCTTGCTGTAATGGGTCCCAGGAAGAGACTTGTAGTTAGGGAGAGGCCCAGTCGTGGTGTTGAGAGGAGGTCGAAGGCCAGATTTGACACAGCACAGCCTAGCAGTTCAACCACACCGAGCTCCCCCCTGCAGAGAGGATGGCAGGGAAGTTAGTAGCCTCAGGGAGGAGAGTCGACTTAGAGTGTTTCGACAGGCACCATTTCGATATTTGACAGGTACTTACTGATACAGGATTAGTACAATTCTACAATATGCAGGAGAGGTACTATCCTCACCTAGTGAAAGAGTTTTATGGTGCATTAGATTGTCGACGACTTCTGTGGACTACTTCAGTCAGGGGTATTCAGATTTCACTGACAAATGAGCTTTTGGGCAGAGTATGGGAGATCCCCCATAGGGGAGTCTGTATCTTTTCGGTAGATGACAGAGAGGTTGCGTTTAGGTGCATTCTTGAGAGAGAGGATGCTCGTGGTATATCCGTAGTTACCGCGAACCAGTTGTCATTGGAGATGCGTCTATTGCACCACATCACAACATGCATACTTCTACCGAAGACTGGGAGATTTGACTTCAACACTGAGAGGGAGTTGATGGTGATGATGAGCCTGATTGAGAGGAGACAGATTGATCTTCCATCCCTAATGCTTACTCAGATACATGATGCTGCGACATAGCGCCGTCTCTGTTTACTGTACGGCATGGCACTGACCAGACTATTCAGAGCGTGTGGAGTATCACTGGAGGGGGAGAACCCCAAGGAAATACTACACACAGATGTGTACGACGAGAGGTCTTTGCACCGCATGGGATACAGATTAGTTGGAGGTCGATGGGTTTGCAGAGAGTCTGGCCAGGAGCCAGATGAGGAGGACGAGATTCGAGAGGCAGAGGCTGGACCATCTGAGCCAGCAGTTTTTTCTGCAGTTGATATCCTATCGACACAGGAAGAGCATTTGTCTCCTGACACTTCAGCTCCTCCGCCACCTTCTACTGGACTGTCTTTTGAGGAGCATGCCAGAGAGCAGTTCACAGAGATCAGGGGTGAGATGACTCAGCTACGTAGCGAGGTTGAGCTTCTTCGAGCATATACTACCTCGAGCATGCTGAGATTCGTAGATCTATGGAGGAGGGATTCTCTCATATTGAGGATCTGTTGAGATCCCTTTTACCTCCTGCAGCCCCTGCAATTGTACGATCAGATGATGATGATGATAATGATGATGGCGGAGATCACCAGAGCGACCATGCTGATTCTGTTGAGGGTGGTGATCAGGATGACGACCGAGCTACAGAGGTTGTGGGCCGTGACAGTGACAGTGATGACAGTGCTGATAATTTTGAGGTGGTCAGTCGCGATCCTCCCACTACACCAGCTCCTCCTACTGCCTTGGCTGATTCCACACCAGACCTTGTTACACCAGCTGATCTTCTTTCACCCCCTTCCACTAGATCATCTAGGGTTGTACCCGCCTTTGGTCCTTCTGGCCACACTAGGAATCATCGAGCTTTAGCACCTCCTAGGGCATTAGCCACTAGATGTAGGATCTGTGCTCCATTCAGTCTTGAGGTTCCATTTGATGAGGATTAGCCTCACAGATGTCTGTTATAGCTCATATGTTGTATGTCTAATATTTATATGACTCTGATGATATCTGTATGTTTCAGCTCTTACTGATGACTCAGCAAATTTTGTACTGAAAACTTATCTATTATATATATTTCAGTTCAGTGCTCATTATTTATGTTTGAATGGTTCAATTTATCATTTTTTTGGCTCTGATACTCTTTTATCTTGGTATATTTTTTAGCTCTGATACTCTTTTATATTGGTATAATTTTGGCTCTAACTTCTATCTTCTTTGATTCTCTACCATCTTTTTGTCTCCATGCTCATTGTGAGGGGGAGGTTATTCCCCTTTCTAATGATTGACAAAAAGGGGGAGAAATTGTATTGATTTTATTGATTATATAGATGCATAAATTTTGTTGAGAAAAAGTATTGATTGTGGTTTCACCTTGTAAGAATCTTTGAAGTTTACCTTAATAAGAAGTATCTAATTAAGGGGAAGATTGATTCTTCCTAACTACGAAGTTTTTGCCTCTCTCATGGACTTAAATTCATACTCATAAATTATAATAGTTAAAGTCTGAAATGTATTGCCATTTTACTCAAGGTTTTGTCATCATCAAAAAGGAGGAGATTGTTGGCTCCACCCAGTGATTTTGATGAATAACAAAACATTGAGTGCATATTGTATACTAATGAGGATTTCAAGTTGTGAGTTTTCAGGAAGAAAGCACCTCAAAATCTAAAAAACTTATGGTTTATGGCACTTAATGGCACGGAGCATTTCTCATGAATCCGGACTTCCTCTTCATTGAAAAAGGGCATCTAAATATTTAAATATTATGTGTTTATGTTTTCAAGAATTATATTTATATTTTCGAGGCATTTACACTTAAATCTGAGATTTTTCAGTCTCAAGTGTCGACACCTGGACAGTCAAGTGTCGACACTTCAGCATTTGGCACAGATAAAAATCCTTGGCATGCCAAGTGTCGACACCTACAACCAAGTGTCGACACCAAGTGTCGACACTTAGGTTTCCAAGTGTCGACTCAAGGCTTGAGAATTTTGAAAATACAGAACTTTGTAATTTGAGGATTTTTGTGTCAAGTGTCGACACCTGTGCATCAAGTGTCAACACTTGAAAGTTCAAGTGTCGATACCTAGAGATCAAGTGTCGACACTTGACAGCCAAGTGTCGACACCTAACAGCCAAGTGTCAACACTTGCAGCCTGACAGCTTTAACGGATCTATTTTTCTGGCTTGTAGAACTTGCTTTTCAAGCTCCAAACGGCTATTTCCGAGGTTCCAACGGTCACAAACCATTTTTTGGAAGGTTCTTGGTGTATTTAACCTCCACCAACCTCATTTTAAAGAAAAGGAAGTGTATTGAAGTGCATTCAAGTCTACTCAAAAGCCAAAAAGCCAATATTCTCTCAAATACTTCACATCAAAAGCCTCTTATAGTTTGATTCCTTGAAAAGCCTACAAGCTCATCCTTACTTCATTCTAAAAGAGGCACTTTGAAGGAGATTCCAAGGAAGAGTAAAAACAAAGCATCTCTTGAGCTTCAAAGATTCTAATCTACTCTTGAAGAGAGTTTGTTTTAGTTTTAAATTGTATATCTGTTTTTACATTGTGATTTGACCTTGCTTTCAAGGGTGTCTTGAAAGAAGGTTATTGTGGTTTGTTGGTGAGCCAAAGGGACAAAACCAACTAGGGTTAACTTGTGAGCCCGAAGACAAAACAAGTGTTAAGCTTTGTTGATAAGCCTAAGTAATAAAACCAACTTAGGTTTTGACTTGTGAGCCTTGTGAAAAACAAGTCAACTGTAATCTAGTTTGGATTATAGTGAAATTCCCAAGGATGGCTTGGGGAGTGGATGTAGGTGCTAGGTTTGCACCGAACCACTATAAACCTTGTGTTTGTGTGTGATTGCTCTCTTCCTCACTTGCTCTTTAATTATTGCTACTACTTTAAATATCTTGCATTGAATTCATCATTGTTCACAAGCACCACTAATCCCTCTCATTATTGTCTTAAATTTTTAAAAGACCCAATTCACCCCCCCTCCTGGGCTCCATTTCTGGGCCACAAGTGGTATCAAAGCACCGGTACTCTCTTGTAGGTCTAAGGATCTTGAGTAAAAGATCATGGCAGCTCTAATAGGAATGGATATTGTTGAAGGTCAAGCTTCAAATCATCCTCCACTTTTTAATGGCACAAATTACACATACTGGAAGACATGCATGCGCATATTTATTCAAGCTCTTGACTATAATTTATGGAGGACAATTGTAAAAGGTCCTCATCAGCCTACAATGTTGATTAATGGCATTCTCACTCCAAAGATGGAAAATGATTGGGATGAGAATGACATTAAGCAAATCGAGCTTAATGCTAAGGCTATGAACCTTTTATTTTGCTCTCTTGATCCAAGTGAATTTAATAGAATATCTAATTGTCTCTCCACCAAGGAGATTTGGAATATACTTAAGGTTACCCATGAGGGTACACACCAAGTGAAAACCACCAAGGTCAACATGCTTATTCACACATATAAAATGTTTAAAATGGAACCTACTGAGTCTATTAGTGAGATGTACACTAGGTTCACAAATATTGTGAATGGCATGAGAAGCCTAGAAAAAATTATTTCTAATGGTGAACTTGTGAATAAACTTCTCAGGTCTCTACCAGCTTCGTGGGATGCAAAAGTGACAGCTATTGAAGAAGCTAAGGATGTCAACACTCTCCCGCTGGAACAACTGTTAGGTTCTTTAATGACCTATGAGCTCTCCCTCAAACAAAAGAATGGAGAGGTCGATAAAATAAAGAAGGCAATCGTGTTCAAATCTACTGCTAGAGAGGACTCAAGTGAAGACTCCGAAGAAGATGATGAAGAAGATGAGACGGCTCTGTTAGCAAGAAAATTCAGAAGGTTCATGAGGAAGAAAAAGTTTAACTACAAAAAGAAATCGCTGAAAGGTGAGCTGAGTAAAGAGAAGGACAAAGAAAAGGAGGAGCAGCCTACGTGTTTGAGTGCAAAAAACCTGGGCATTTCAAGGTAGACTGCCCCTTGTTAAAGAAAAGTAGAAGAAAGCTAAGAAAGAAAGCCATGATGGCAACCTGGAGTGAAAGTGAAGACTCCAGTTCTGAGGAAGAATAGCAAGAGGTAGCAAACTTCTATCTGATGGTCGATCATGATGAGGTATGTTCCGAAACCGAAAATGAATTTACTTTTGATGAGCTTCATGAAGTTTTTGATGAATTAGTCATAGAATTTCAAAAGTTAAAATCAAAACATAAAGATTTAAAGAAGCAAAATTTGGATCTAGCCAAAACAAATAACAAGCTTTCAAATGAACATGAATGCCTTCTTATTCAAAATAAAGAATTAAATGATAAGATTATGGCACTTGAAAAAGAAAAGGATGTCTTTAAAAAGAAAAGTGACTTAATTTCAAATGAAAATTTGTCAAAACAAAGCAAAGAAATTTTAAATGAAAACAAAAGATATAAAGAAGAAATTGAAAAACTAAAGCCTTTTGTAGAAAAATTTACTTACAGTTATGAAAAATTGAATTTACTCTTAAATAACCAAAGAGCAGTATTTGACAAAGCAGGTTTAGGATTTAGAACTCATAAGAAACAAAAACTCTTTTAAAAATTTCTTTGTGCCAGCATCTTCATCCATTACTTGCTATACTTGTGGTATCAAAGGACACAAATCTTATATGTGCAACAAAAGAAAGTTAAATAACACTAAGAAAGTTTGGGTTCCGAAAGGAACCAATGCGACTAACCAAAAAGGACCCAAGATGGCTTGGGTACCTAAAGTCTCCACTTGATTTTTATTGTAGGTATGCCTTGCAACCAATAAGAAAAGGATGTGGTATCTTGATAGCGGTTGCTCAAGGCATATGACAGGAGATGTGGAGCAGTTCTCATCACTCATATATCAAAATGGTGGCAATGTAACTTTTGGTGATAATGAAAAGGGCAAAATTATCGGTATTGGTAAAGTCCATATCACCCCTACCTCTTATATTGATAATGTATTATATGTTGATGGTTTAAAACATAACTTGCTTAGCATTAGTCAGTTTTGTGACAAAATTTTTAAAGTTATTTTTGAATCTTCTTTGTGCATTATTTCTAGTTTAGATGATAATGGCATTAAATTCATTGGTCATAGGCATGGCAATATTTATATGGTTGATCTTGATGATCTCCCTATTCAAAAAGGTCATGCCTAGTGGCAATGGAAGCCAAGATTGATGAAACTAGCTGGCTTTAGCATCGTAGACTAGGACATGCAAGCATGCATTTAATTTCAAAACTTAGCAAAAAGAACTTGGTAAAGGATTTGCCAAAACTCAATTTTGAAAAAGATAAGATTTACAGTGCATGTCAACTTAAAAAACAAACAAAATCCTCTTTCAAACCAAAAGGAGTAATCTCTACATCTAGACCTTTGGAATTGCTCCACATGGATCTCTTTGGGCCAACTAGAACATCTAGTTAGGGAGGTAAGAAGTATGGTCTAGTCATTGTAGATGATTTCTCACGATTTACATGGATCATGTTTTTAGCACATAAAGATAAAACTTTTTCTGAATTCATTAGATTTCATAAAAGAGTTTTGAATGAAAAAGGTGTTTCAGTAGTATCTTTGAGAAGTGATCATGGAATCGACTTTGAAAATGCTGATTTTGATAAATTTTGTATTGAAAATGGAATTCATCACAATTTTTCTGCACCTAGGACACCTCAACAAAATGGGATAGTAGAAAGAAAAAATAGAACTCTTGAAGAAATGGCACGCACCATGCTTTGTGAAAATGATTTACCAAGATATTTTTGGGCGGAAGCCATAAATACTGCATGCTATATTTTAAATCGAGTTTTAATTCGACCAATTTTAAAGAAAACACATTATGAGCTTTGGAAGGGTAGAAAACCCTCAATTCGTTATTTTCATATTTTTGGATGCCGTTGTTTCATCTTAAACAATGGTAAAGATATTTAAGTAAATTTGATGCCAAATCAGATGAGGGAGTCTTTCTAGGCTACTCCACATCTAGTAAGGTATACAGGGTCTTTAACAGAAGAATACTTGTTGTTGAAGAATCCATACATGTGGTATTTGATGAAACTAACCAAAAATCTTCAAGAAAAGAAGATGTACTTTCTGATGAAATAGGTAGCAAGAAAACTGAAGAAATAAATAACAATGAAGGGCTTACCAAGGAACAAAACGATGAACAAAACACTGAAGGAGATCAAGCACAAGGTGATGAAAATACATCAACTATTGATCCATTACCAAAAGAATGGAGGTATGCTCATGGACACCCAAAAGAACTAATTATCGGTGATCCATCTAAAGGTGTAAGTACTCGACCATCCCTTAGAAATATCTGTGATTATTTAGCTTTTGTTTCTCAAATTGAACCTAAAACTATTGAGGAAGCTGAATGTGATAGTAATTGGATAAATGCTATGCAAGATGAACTTAATCAATTTAAAAGGAACAATATTTAGACTTTAGTAGATAGGCCTTCAAATACTTCAATTATTGGTACAAAATGGGTTTTTTGAAATAAACTTGATGAAAATGGAGTAGTAACTAGAAATAAGGCTAGACTAGTTGCCAAAGGATACAATCAGGAGGAAGGAATAGGTTTTGATGAAACCTTTGCTCCTGTGGCTAGACTTGAGGCAATTTGGCTATTGTTGGCTTTTGCTTGCTTCATGAATTTTAAACTATATCAAATGGATGTTAAAAGTGCCTTTTTAAATGGTTTAATTGAAGAAGAAGTTTACGTTGAGCAACCCCCTAGTTTTGAAAATTCTGAATTTCCAAATCATGTTTACAAACTTCATAAAGCTTTATATGGTTTGAAACAAGCTCAAAGAGCTTGGTATGATCGTTTAAGCTCTTTTTTGCTCAAAAATGATTTTACTAGAGGTAATGTAGATAAAACTTTATTTTTAAAGAAAAAGAATGATGATCTCTTAGTAGTACAAATTTATATAGATGATAGAATATTTGGTACTACTAATGAATCTCTTTGTCAAGATTTTGCAAAGTTAATGCAGGGTGAGTTCGAGATGAGCATGATGGGAGAACTGAATTTTTTCCTCGGACTCTAAATAAAGCAAACCAAAGAGGGGATCTTCATCAACCAAACAAAATACACAAAAAAATACTCAAGAAGTTTGGGATGGAGAACACTAAGCCTTTAGGTACCCCTATGAGCTCTACTTGTAGACTTGACAAGGATGAATCAGGTAAGTCTATAGACCAAAAATTATATCATGGCATGATCGGTTCATTGTTATATCTTACTGCCAGTAGGCCATATATCATGTTTAGCGTCTGTATGTGTGCTAGATATCAGTTTAATTCTAAAGAGTCTCATCTTTTGGCTGTTAAACGTATACTTAGATATCTATCTGGTTCAATTGAAATTGGTTTATGGTACTCTAGAGATTCTTCATTTGAATTGATTGCTTATTCTGATGCTGACTTTGTTGGGTGTAAACTTGATCATAAAAGTACTAGTGGAACCTGTCAGTTTCTTGGAGTAAATTTGATCTCTTGGAATAGCAAAAAACAAAACTCAGTTGCTTTATCTACGGTGGAAGCCGAATATATAGCAGCTGGAAGCTGTTGTGCTCAAATCCTCTAGATCAAACAACAACTCGAAGATTTTGATATTAAACTAACTAAGACACCCATAAGATGTGACAATACTAGTGCAATCAATCTATCTAAAAATCCTGTGCAACATTCAAGAAGTAAACACATTGAAATAAGACATCATTTCATAAGAGATCATGTACAAAACTCTAATGTTATTCTTGATTTTGTATGTACTGATGATCAGTTAGCAGATGTGTTTACTAAGCCTTTGAGTGAGGATAGGTTCTGTCTGATTAGAAGAGAGATATGTGTCATTGATCCATTCTCCTAGAACTCTCTTAGTTTTAATTATACTTAAATCCTAGAGCTTAAAACCACTTCCTAAAAGCCCCAAAAATCTGATTGAATTATTTCCTATTTTTCTAAATTTTTTTGGATTTTATCAAATTTTTTGGCCAAGTGTCGACACTTGGAGATTGTCAAGTGTCGACACCTGACCAAGTGTCGACACTTGACACATTCTAAGTGTCGACACTTGCGAAACTGAAACAGTTTTTAAAAAGGCCGACCGAGGGTTTTTGTTATTTTCTTCCCCCGTTGATTTCTTGCAACAGTGGTCCCCTCTGTCCAAATACGTCCATTTACCCTTTAATCCATCACAAATCAGGTATTTCCCCCTTCCTTTTTTATTTTTTTTTCCCTCTTTTTGCTATATTTTTGACGTTTTCAAACCGTGCAACAGTGAATAGGGTTTTTCCGGATATTTTTCAAGATTCTAACCAGATTTTTACGTGTTTTAGTGGATTTCTAAAACTCCATTTGAGGGAATAGTGATTTAAATGTATTTTTCTCAGATTTTCTTCATTTCTTGGCCATTTTCACGCTTATTTCACCCATTTTTCGGAAAAACACTGTTCTATTGATTTTTGGCCAAAATAATTTGGATTTTCATCTCAATTAAGTATGCTAAATCCATTTATTGTTGTTTTGGAAAGGTTTTTCATGATATATTTGCAACATTTTCACCTATTTGCTAAAACCCTAAGTGTTTAGACCCAAATTCCATTGTTTTTGATTTTTAGGCCTTACAAAAATTATTTTCCAAAGATTCAAATGTGTTTTAACGAACAAAAATATTTTCTATAAATATATGTTTGGAATATTATCATTTCATCAAAGTATAAGTTGTAAAAATCTCATCTTAAATTGATTGACAGTTTCTCAAAAGTTGTTTGAGGTATTTTACAACCCAAAATTGGTTTAATACTGGTTTTCAAAACCTATCTAAGAAATGAAACTCTCCTTATCTCAGCCTGTAGCCAGTCCCTTAGTTCTACACCTATCTTCCTTCTTCCCTGGTCAGCTTGCTGTAATGGGTCCCAAGAAGAGACTTGCATTTAGGGAGAGGCCCAGTCGTGGTGTTGAGAGGAGGTCGAAGGCCAGATTTGACACAGCACAGCCTAGCAGTTCAACCACACCGAGCTCCCCCCTACAGAGAGGATGGCAGGGAAGTTAGTAGCCTCAGGGAGGAGAGTCGACTTAGAGTGTTTCGACAGGCACCATTTCGGTATTCGACAGGTACTCACTGATGCAGGATTAGTACCATTCTGCATTATGCAGGAGAGGTACTATCCTCACCTAGTGAAAGAGTTTTATGGTGCATTAGATTGTCGACGACTTCTGTGGACTACTTCGGTCAGGGGTATTCAGGTTTCACTGACAAATGAGCTTTTGGGCAGAGTATGGGAGATCCCCCATAGGGGAGTCTGTATCTTTTCGGTAGATGACAGAGAGGCTGCGTTTAGGTGCATTCTTGAGAGAGAGGATGTTCGTGGTATATCCGTAGTTACCGCGAACCAGTTGTCATTGGAGATGCGCCTATTGCACCACATCACAGCATGCATACTTCTACCGAAGACTGGAAGATTTGACTTTATCACTGAGAGGGAGTTGATGGTGATGACGAGCCTGATTGAGAGGAGACAGATTGATCTTCCTTCCCTAATGCTTACTCAGATACATGATGCTGCGACCTAGCACCGTCACTGTTTACCGTACGACATGGCACTGACTAGACTATTCAGAGCGTGTGGAGTATCACTGGATGGGGAGAACCCCAAGGAGATACTACACACAGATGTGTACGACGAGAGGTCTTTGCACCGCATGGGATACAGATTAGTTGGAGGTCGATGGGTTCGCAGAGAGTCTGGCCAAGAGCCAGATGAGGAGGACGAGATTCGAGAGGCAGAGGCTGGACCATCTGAGCCAGCAATTTTTCCTGCAGTTGATATCCTATCGACACAGGAAGAGCATTTGTCTCCTGACACTTCAGCTCCTCCGCCACCTTCTACTGGACTGTCTTTTGAGGAGCATGCCAGAGAGCAGTTCACAGAGATCAGGGGTGAGATGACTCAGCTACGTAGCGAGGTTGAGCTTCTTCGAGCACATACTACCTCGAGCATGCTGAGATTCGTAGATCTATGGAGGAGGGATTCTCTCATATTGAGGATCTGTTGAGATCCCTTTTACCTCCTGCAGCCCCTGCAGTTGTACGATCAAATGATGATGATGATGATGATGATGATGATGATGGCGGAGATCACCAGAGCGACCATGCTGATTCTGTTGAGGGTGGTGATCAGGATGACGACCGAGCTACAGAGGTTGTGGACCGTGACAGTGACAGTGATGACAGTGCTGATAATTTTGAGGTGGTCAGTCACGATCCTCCCACTACACCAGCTCCTCCTACTGCCTTGGCTGATTCCACACCAGATCTTGTTACACCAGCTGATCTTCTTTCACCCCTTTCCACTAGATCATCTAGGGTTGTACCCGTCTTTGGTCCTTCTGGCCACACTAGGAATCGTCGAGCTTTAGCACCTCTTAGGGCATTAGCCACTAGATCTAGGATCTGTGCTCCATTCAGTCTTGAGGTTCCATTTGATGAGGATTAGCCTCACAGATGTCTGTTATAGCTCATATGTTGTGTGTCTAATATTTATATGACTCTGATAATATCTGTATGTTTCAGCTCTTACTGATGACTCAGCAAATTTTGTACTGAAAACTTATCTATTATATATATTTAAGTTCAGTGCTCATTATTTGTGTTTGAATGGTTCAATTTACCATTTTTTTGGCTCTGATACTCTTTTATCTTGGTATATTTTTTAGCTCTGATACTCTTTTATATTGGTATAATTTTGGCTCTAACTTCTATCTTCTTTGATTCTCTACCATCTTTTTGTCTCCATGCTCATTGTGAGGGGGAGGTTATTCCCCTTTCTAATGATTGACAAAAAGGGGGAGAAATTGTATTGATTTTATTGATTATATAGATGCATAAATTTTGTTGAGAAAAAGTATTGATTGTGGTTTCACCTTGTAAGAATCTTTGAAGTTTACCTTAATAAGAAGTATCTAATTAAGGGGGAGATTGATTCTTCCTAACTACGAAGTTTTTGCCTCTCTTATGGACTTAAATTCATACTCATAAATTATAATAGTTAAAGTCTGAAATGTATTGCCATTTTACTTAAGGTTTTGTCATCATCAAAAAGGAGGAGATTGTTGGCTCCACCCAGTGATTTTGATGAATAACAAAACATTGAGTGCATATTGTATACTAATGAGAATTTCAAGTTGTGAGTTTTCAGGAAGAAAGCACCTCAAAATCTCAAAAACTTATGGTTTATGGCACTTAATGGCACGGAGCATTTCTCACGAATCCGGACATCCTCTTCATTGAAAAAGGACATCTAAATGTTTAAATATTATGTGTTTATGTTTTCAAGAATTATATTTATGTTTTCGAGGTATTTACACTTGAATCTGAGATTTTTCAGTCTCAAGTGTCGACACCTGGACAGTCAAGTGTCGACACTTCAGCATTTGGCACAGACAAAAATCCTTGGCACGCCAAGTGTCGACACCTACAACCAAGTGTCGACACCAAGTGTCGACACTTAGGTTTCCAAGTGTCGACTCAAGGCTTGAGAATTTTGAAAATACAGAACTTTATAATTTGAGGATTTTTGTGTCAAGTGTCGACACCTGTGCATCAAGTGTCAACACTTGAAAGTTCAAGTGTCGACACCTAGAGATCAAGTGTCGACACTTGACAGCCAAGTGTCGACACCTAACAGCCAAGTGTCAACACTTGCAGCCTGACAGCTCTAACGGATCTATTTTTCTGGCTTGCAGAACTTGCTTTTCAAGCTCCAAACGGCCATTTCTGAGGTTCCAACGGTCACAAACCATTTTTTGGAAGGTTCTTGGTGTATTTAACCTCCACCAACCTCATTTTAAAGAAAAGGAAGTGTATTGAAGTGCATTCAAGTCTACTCAAAAGCCAAAAAGCCAATATTCTCTCAAATTCTTCACATCAAAAGCCTCTTATAGTTTGATTCCTTGAAAAGCCTACAAGCTCATCCTTACTTCATTCAAAAAGAGGCACTTTGAAGGAGATTCCAAGGAAGAGTGAAGACAAAGCATCTCTTGAGCTTCAAAGATTCTAATCTACTCTTGAAGAGAGTTTGTTTTAGTTTTAAGTTGTATATCTGTTTTTACATTGTGATTTGACCTTGCTTTCAAGGGTGTCTTGAAAGAAGGTTATTGTGGTTTGTTGGTGAGCCAAAGGGACAAAACCAACTAGGGTTAACTTGTGAGCCCGAAGACAAAACAAGTGTTAAGGTTTGTTGATAAGTCTAAGTGATAAAACCAACTTAGGTTTTGACTTGTGAGCCTTGTGAAAAACAAGTCAACTGTAATCTAGTTTGGATTATAGTGAAATTCCCAAGGATGGCTTGGAGAGTGGATGTAGGTGCTAGGTTTGCACCGAACCACTATAAACCTTGTGTTTGTGTGTGATTGCTCTCTTCCTCACTTGCTCTTTAATTATTGCTACTACTTTAAATATCTTGCATTGAATTCATCATTGTTCACAAGCACCACTGGTCCCTCTCATTATTGTCTTAAATTTTTAAAAGACCCAATTCACCCCCCCTTTTGGGCTCCATTTCTGGGCAACAGGGAGCCTTACAACCGTGAAAGTCATCATGACGGTGCTTTGCCGAGGTGGGGTTCCGGCAGTGATCGGGAGAGTAATTTCTCCTTCTACCCTCACGGAATCATCCGCGAAACCAACAAAGGGGTTATGTACGGGCTTAAGCTGATCAGGAGAGAGATTTATCCTGGAGAAGGCATCGTAAAAAAGCACATCTATGGAGCTTCCACTATCAATCATGATGCACTTTACAGGGTGCTTCACGATCGTCATCTCGATGACCACGGCATCATTATTTATATTTTTTCCCTCGTCTTCCCCTTCCCTCGTAAAGGGGAGTACATTCTCAGGGTCCCCTGCCTCCCGGGTCCTCTTGGATGCACGCGCAACTCCCCAGGAGATCATGCCTACCGGTTTCTCGGTGGGGCGGTTGTCGATGGTTGGAGCTGGCGGAAGAGCGACGAGCGCTTGGGACTCCACTTGAGGTCTGCCCCCCACGAGCCTTTTGAGGTAGCCTCTCTTGATAAGTTCCTCAATCTCCCACTTGAGGTTGCGGCATTCCTCGGTGTCGTGGTCATGGTCGCAGTGAAAGCAACAGTACTTCATTTTATCATGGCTGGCGAAAGGCTTCAACGGAGGCAGTCATCTCAGGTAGTCCTCGCCTTCGATCTCCATAAGGATCTTTATCCTCGGGGCGAGGAGAGGAGTGTAAACTCCCTCAGAAATGGGGGCCTCTCTCGGTCTCGGTTGGTCCCTCCTAGAGCTCGGAGCCTGGGGTGCTGGCTTCTGGGTTCTGGACGCTTCGATGGGGGCCAACTTCTTTAGGGGTCCTCCGTCGAGCTCCCACCTTGTATGGTCCGTCTCCTCGACGTAGATGTACTTTTGGGCCCGGAGAAGGAGGTCGGAGTAGGTCTTGGGGGGCTTCTTATCCAGCGAATAGGTCAGGCGAGAGGTCCTGAGCCCTCGCTTCAGTGCCAGCATGGTGACTGGCTCTTCAAGATTGTAGATCTTCAACACGGTGGCCTTGAAATGGGCCACGTAGTCCCGCAAGGACTCGCGATCCTGCTGCCGGATGGAGAAGATGCTGTCTGCCTCTCGTGGCAACTTCCTACAAGTGTCGAAGTGAGCCATGAACTTCTGCCCTAGCTGGGCAAAGGAACTGATACTCTCCGGCTCTAAGCGGGTGAACCACACCCGAGCTACTTTCTGGAGAGTAGCAGGAAAAGCGATGCAGAGAAGAGCATCGGTGGCCCCCTGGACCCTCATGAGGTTCCGGTAACTTTCCAGGTGGTCCAGGGGGTCGACGGTCCTATCGTAAGGATCAACCTACGGCATCCGGAACCGGTGCGGAATTGGCCCCGCTTGGATTTCTTGGGAGAATGGGGGATGGGCGTCGTAGCCCGCTGGCTCACCGACGGAGCCCTGCATGCTGGCAAACCGTCCGGCAAACTCCACCAGCTTGCATTCATGTTCCTCCAGGTGCTTTTCCGTCGCGCGCCTGACGGCTTCATCAGCGGACCCCTCCGCCGAAGGAGACGGAGAAGGTGACATGGATGCATGACATCCATGACGGGGGGTCTTGCTTTTCCTGCCTCGGTGGGGTCTGTGTGCCTCCCGCCCGAGGTTAGGTGAGTGGCTCTCTCTGTCGGCAGAGCCGGCTCGTTGCCTCTTCGCTAGAGCTTGATGGCTACCCCGGTTGTCGGTGGTGGCCGATGGCTACGATGGCCTTCCTTAGAAGGAGTGCAGGCTATCGCGGGGAGCCGTGGCATGGGCTGCTGGAGTCCCTGGCTGCTGGTGGGTTGCCGCAGACCGGTGCTGGTGCTGAAGCTGGCACACTGCTGTAGCAAGGACATGTATTTGCTGGGCGAGTGCAGCCAGCTGGGCTTCTTGCGGAGGTGGCTGAACTGGCACGGGTGGCTCCGCTTCCTGGCGATGTGGGTTCCCCCGGGAGGGGGAATCCCCTGTGCGATTGGTGGAGGCCTCCTTTGCACTGGTTGTCACCATCCTTCCACCTGGATTGCTTGCAAAGAGATGAAGGGCTTAATCCTTCGCTCGGCCGCCCCCTACCTGGCACACCAAACTGTTGCCGCCAAGATCGTCATGGTCTGTAGCTGTTGCCGGTGCCGGAGCGCGCCCCCTTTGCTTCCTGGCGGTCCTCTGCTCCTGGACCTGCGAAACAGGGATTAGTGACCCAGGCCGGGGTTTTCGGTGGAGGCACTCCGACAATCAAGTCAGTGAGACCCAAGGAAACAGATCCTCCTGGTCGGGCCCCTCTTGATGGACTCCGTACTAGGAGGAGTGAAAGATGTGTAAGAAGACGAAAACATTGCAGGGGAAGAATAGTAGCGAGGACAGAGGGGTTCCCTGTTCCTTCGCCTCTCCTTATATCTCGGGTTTTCGTTCAATTATGGTAGTGGTGGAGGTGCTTCACCCTCTTTGTGGAGCTTGCGCTTGTGTTGGTGGTTGATTGCTGTTACCTTCTCCCTTTTGGGGGTGTCGATTATTCTTTGTAGTTGAAAACTAGCCCTTGGGCGCTCGCCTCGGGATCTTCGCTGGGCTGGCAGGCATGTGTGGCAGGATTCCATGCCGTGGATGAGACGTCTTTCCTGACAGGTGATAGGGGAAGCTTCCATTCATTCTGACATCCCTTCCGGTCATCCCATTCCAGGAAGCTTGGCAAAGCCTCGATCCGGGGGTCACCGCCCTAGGGGTTTGTGCCCTCTAGCTGGCCCATCCTCTTGGAAGTACGGTTGGACAGGTAGTTATGGCGGTATGTGGGGCGCCATTCCATAGTTCTCGAGCGGCTCGTCAGTGTCCCGGGATGGAAGGGCTTGCTCCGGTCTGGATGCTTCGAGCTCATGGGGTCACCTCGATGGAGGAGGGAAGAGTGCGGGCCCGGTTCAGAGGGCGCACGCTCGGAGAGGCTCCATATTGGCGGGTGAGCGCTGAGCTCGACCTCGACCAAAGGGCACTAACCTCCGAGGGTCTCGCTTTAGGGGGCAGAGGATGGACTGGTCCAGAAGGCACGCGCTCGGAGAGGCTCCACATTGGCGGGTGAGCGCTGAGCTCGACCTCGACCACAGGGCACTAACCTCCGAGGGTCTCACTCTGGAGGGCTGAGGATGGACCCGGTCCAGAGGGCGCGCGCTCGGAGAGGCTCCACGTTGGCGGGTGAGCGCTGAGCTCGACCTTGACCACAGGGCACTATCCTTCGAGGGTCTCACTCTGGAGGGTAGAGGATGGACCCGGTCCAGAGGGCGCACGCTCGGAGAGGCTCCACATTGGCAGGTGAGCGCTGAGCTCGACCTCGACCACAGGGTACTAACCTCTGAGGGTCTCACTCTGGTGGGCAAAAGGCGGATCGGGTCCATAGGGCGTGCGCTCGGAGAGGCTCCATATTGGCAGGTGAGCGCTGAGCTCGACCTCGACCACAGGGTACTAACCTCCGAGGGTCTCGCTCTGAAGGGCAGAGGATGGACCCGATCCAGAGGGCGCGCGCTCGTAGAGGCTCCACATTGGCGGGTGAGCGCTGAGCTTGACCTCGACCACAGGGTACTAACCTTCGAGGGTCTCGCTCTGGAGGGCAGAAGGCGGTTCTGGCCTAGGCATCCTGAGCTCGTGGGCCCGACCTAGTGGAGGACGGAGCTCGGCTCATTGCCTTGAGGGAGCTCAGCTCAGCTCGGAGAACGATCCGGGCCGGGCGTTGCCTTGGCAACCGATGCGGCGGTCTCCTTTGACGTGGTGCCTGTCAGCCACCCACGTCAGCGATCTTGCCACATCAGTAAGGTTCACATAACTCCTTCTAATAGTATTAGTAATGTACTATTAGTAGATGGTTTAAAGCATAATCTTTTGAGCATTAGTCAGTTTTGCGATAAAGATTTTCAAGTAGTTTTCAAATCATCATATTGCATGATTACTAGTCCAGATATAAATGAAGTACAATTCATTGAAAAAAGGCATAAAAATATTTATTTGGTAGACCTTGATGATCTATCTTTACCTAGTGGAGAATGCCTTGTTGTAATAAATTCTATTAAGAGACTAGTTGGTTATGGCATATCAGATTAGAGCATGCTAGCATTTATCTCATTTCAAAACTTAGTAAAAAGAATTTAGTTAGAGATTTACCTGAAACCCATTTTGGAAAAAGATAGAATTTGCCAAGCATGTCAATTTGATAAACAAGTCAAAACTTCTTTTAAACCAAAAGGATTTGTAACTACTAGTAGACCACTTGAACTACTTCATATGGATCTCTTTGGACTAACTAGAACATCAAGTCTAGGAGGCAAGAGATATGGATTAGTCATTGTGGATGATTTTTCAAGATTTACTTGGATTTTCTTTCTAGCACAAAAAGATGAATCATTTTCTGTATTTGTAAAATTTTATAAAAAACTTTCAAACGAAAAAGGTGTTTCAGTCATTTCTATTCGTAGTGATCACGGAGCTGAATTTGAAAATCAAGATTTCAAAAACTTTTGCAATGAAAAAGGTATAGAACACAGTTTTTCTGCACCTAGGACACCTCAGCAGAATAGGGTGGTAGAAAGAAAAAATCGCATTATAGAAGAAATGGCACGCACTATGCTTTATGAAAATGATTTGCCAAGGTATTTTTGGGCTGAAGCTATAAATACAGCCTGTTATGTTTTAAATCGAGTTTTGATATGCCCTATTTTAAAAAAAATTCCATATGAGCTTTGGAACCAAAGAAAACCAACTTTAAAATATTTTCGAGTTTTTGGTTGTAAATGTTTTGTTTTGAACAATGAAAAAGATCATCTATGAAAGTTTGATGCCAAGTCTGATGAAGGTATCTTCTTATGATACTCTACATCAAGCAGGGCATACAGAGTATTTAACAAACTTCGGTTGTAGAAGAGTCAGTACATGTTGTATTTGAAGAATGTTCTAACAAGTCATCGAGAAAAAAGAATACATCTGATGAATGTGCAGGTGCTGACAAGCTTCAGAAGCTAACATTGGATGATCAAGCTCAACCAAATAAAGAAGAACAAGACAAGGATGAGAAAGAAGATGACACTCCAAAGCATCAAGATCTACCTAAGGAGTGGAGGTATGCTCATGACACCCTAAGGAATTAATCTTAGGTGATCCATTTAAAGGGGTAAGAACTCGAGCTTCTATTAGAAATGAATGTGATTATATAGCATTTGTATCTCAAGTAAAACCTAAATATTTTGAAGAAGCTGAAAAAGACTCTAACTGGATCAATGCTATGCAAGAAGAACTAATCCAATTTGATAGAAATATTGTTTGGACACTTGTAGAAAGACCATTTAATGTTTCAATTATTGGCACTAAATGGATATTTAGGAATAAATTAGATGAAAATGATATTGTTATTAGAAATAAAGCTAGGCTAGTTGCTAAAGGCTACAATCAGGAGGAAGGGATTGACTTTGATGAAACTTTTGCTCCTGTTGCTAGACTTGAAGCAATTAGACTATTATTAGCATTTGCCTGTTTTATGAACTTCAAATTATTTTAAATGGATATTAAGAGTGCTTTCTTAAATGGTTTTATAAATGAAAAGGTTTTTGTTGAACAACCACCTGGATTTGAAAATCATGCACATCTTGATCATGTTTTCAAATTACACAAAGCACTTTATGGATTAAAGCAAGCACCTAGAGCATGGTATGAAAGACTAAGCAAATTTCTTATTGAAAATAAATTTTCTAGAGGAAATGTTAACAAAACTCAATTTTTGAAAAGGAAAGGTAATGATTTATTAGTAGTACAAATATATATTGATGACATCATTTTCGGTGCTACTAATGAAATTCTTTGTCAAGAGTTTGCTAAGCTTATGCAGGGTGAGTTCGAGATAAGTATGATGGGTGAACTAAACTTCTTTCTCGGACTCCAGATCAAGCAAACTTCAGATGGTATCTTCATCAACCAAGCTAAGTACACAAGAGAAATTATCAAAAAGTTTGGAATGGAGAATACTAAACCAATAGGTACGCCTATGAACCCCTCATGTAAACTTGATAAAGATGAGCATGGTAAATCTGTGGATCAGAAATTATACAGAGACATGATAGGCTCTTTATTGTATCTGACTGCTAGTAGACCAGATATTATGTTCAATGTTTGCATGTGTGCTAGATATCAGTCTGAACCTAAGGAATCACATATCATGGCTGTTAAGCACATTATTAGATATATATCTGGTACTATTAGTATTGGTTTGTGGCATTCCAAAAATTCTTTTGCTGAATTGATTGGAGATTCTGATGCAAATTTTGCTGGTTGTAGATTAGATAGAAAGAGTACTAGTGGAACTTGTCAATTTCTTGGGATTAACTTAATCTCAAGGTTTAGCAAGAAACAAACTTCAGTTGCACTATCCACAGCTGAGGCTAAGTATATTGCAGTAGGAAGTTGTTGTGCTCAACTCCTATGGATTAAGCAACAACTTGAAGACTTTGGAATCAAGTTGACTAGTACTCCTATTAAATGTGATAATACCAGTGCTATTTGCTTAACAAAAAATCCTGTTCAACATTCTAGGAGCAAGCACATTGAAATTAGACATCATTTCATTAGAGATCATGTAGAAAACAATAATGTTTTGCTTGAATTTATCAGTACTGAATTTCAATTAGCTGATATTTTGACTAAACCTCTTCTGGAAGATCGATTCTGTATGATTAGAGGAGAGCTTGGGATCATCAATCCGTTTGATTAATCTTTTCCAATAATTTGACTCAAACTGTATCAATTTGACCTTATTCATGATAAATCATGTTGATTGACTCTAGATCTATCTCACTTTAATTGATTTTAATCTTTCTGTGAAATTCCAAGTTTTTCAGTTTTCAAGTTGTTGAGTCGACAGATCATGTGTCAACACCAAAATGTGTCGACACATGCATGAGCCGACACATGACCGACAGCGAACTGAGAATTAAGGATTTCCAAATCATTTTTTCCCCAAATTTCTTTCTCCTTCGAGCCGACACATTGAATCAAGGTATCCATACTGTTCATCCTCTCATTTCCTTGCTTCTGTACACCGTTTTCTTGGATTTGAAAGTTCGATAGCCATTTTTGTTGGATTTCTTCCTAGGATTTAGCTCCTAAACCCTAGAAACCCCCATTTTCCACCAAAAACCTTGCCCAAACTTTGATTCTTGACAATGGGTCCTCGCAAATAAGTCGTTCACCGACCTCGTCAGTCACAGCAAGAAGAAGAGCAGAAAACGAAAGTCCGACACGAGTCTAGAGCTCCGGATCCACCTACACGACCGTTATTTGTTTCTTCTAGCCAGATGAGCTCCAAGACAGTGGTTGGAGGATGCCGAGTGGACTTTTCTTTCATAGACCAGCAGCATTTCTGGATTGGAGATTGGATTAGACATACTGGGTTGACCACTTTTGTTCACTCAGTGAGAGATATTATCCCGGGCTGATGAGAGAGTTTTATGGTTCACTTGCCCGTGGAGCAGATGGTTGGATTGCACAGGTCAAAGGATGGGATATCCCCATTTCATCAGAGATTCTGAGCAGAGTATGGGATATACCCATGACTAGGTCTATAGTTGATAGCCTGATGGACCGAGTCAGTGGTCTCTAGTGTATTTTCGAGTCAGACATCTTACTAGAGGGAGCCACTATTCCAGCATCGAGGCTATCCGCAGAGATGAGACTGCTACACCACATTATCGCCTGGATTCTTCTGCCGAAGACCGGATGCTTTGACTATATCACCGAGCGGGAGTTGCTCGTGATGGTTTCACTGGTTCAGCATACGCCAATTTGCCTTCCTGTTCTGATGGTACATCAGATGACTGAGGCATCGTCTAGCCAGCGGCTCTGCTTGCCTTACAGCATGGGATTGACTGTACTGTTCAAGGAGTATGGAGTCAGCTTTCAGGATGAGCCTTATCTCACATTGATTCATATCGATATGTATGACGTTAGGTCATTGCATTGGATGGGTTATCATTTGGTCCGAGGCCGTGGACACGGAGGATATCAGGTCAGGTCAAGGATAGAGCAGATGATGAGCACATAGCAGAGGAGGAGCGGATTCTTTCTGGTGAGGCTGGACCTAGTGAGACTCAGCCTGAGACGGCAGCACAGCCAGCTCAATATGATCCTTCTACATCTACACAGCCTTAGCTAGCGCAGACGGAGACTCCAGGCACTTCAGATACTTTAGAGAACAGAGTCAGACGCATCAAGATTGATGTATTTATCATGAGGCAGCGTCTAGACATTTTTATTACTGAGACGAGAGAGAGCCATATTGGTCTTAGTGATGGCATCTCGGCTATTCTCTTTACAATGTCCAGATCTTCGACGAGTGCTCCTGCTGCAGATACTATTCCTGCTTCTGTTCATGTACCTGCTCCAGCACCAGCTATTGACATTGCTGATATCGATACTGGTGTTGAGACTACTGTTGGAGATGGAGTTGGAGACAGTTATTGAAGATATTGATGGAGACTAGGAGACTGACTCAGACCGTTTTGACATTGCTGATCTTATGTCAGAGCCAGTTGAGGAGGTGACGGATGACATGCTTGCGAGCCCTGTTGTTGATCCATCCTTTATACCTGCCCAGATTCCTGATCCATCCTCTCCTTCTAGATCGGATGATCGCACTTCTATTCCAGTTCCTATTCCTATTCTCACTCCTGTTATTGATTCACCTGTTATTGACTTACCTGATATTAATTCTCTTGTTATTCATACACCTGTCATTGAGACCTCCACTATTGATACACCCATTGTAGATACACCGATACCTTCTATAGCTGATACTGTTATTCTTGATACAGCTGTATCATCAACTGATACTCAGATTTCTGACACTCCTACCCTTCATATATTATCAGTTATTCGAGAGCTTGGGTTTTATACACCTGGCTTTCAGTATCTTGATTCTGGACCTTCTTTTGATCATACACCTCTCCCAGCGGTGGCTGAGTTGGTTGACCTGATCACTTCCGTTCCTTTAGTAGACATAGCTCCTACCTCTACTGTTCCAGCCAGAGGTCGAACTTATGCTCATCGCAGAGGACGTGGTCGTCGTACCCCTCCACAACCGACCAAGACCAGACTTCGAGATCTTCGATCCAGATGGCCGTGAGCTCGATCTTTTTTTGATACCTGATCGATTGAGATCGGTTCATCTTCTGATGACTCGATGGATGAGGATTAGGATTTTGATGTACTCTTAGATAGTTTACTTTCATGCTTCTATGTACTTTTGTCTTTGAAATGTATCATTTTGTTGTACAAATTCTAAGTTTATATGAAAATACTTGTTGTTTCTCATCTTTATATATTTGATGGAATGATTGTTAAATCTTGAATTGCTTTTATACTTCATTATCTTCACTTATATTGCTTGTATGAGTACTTGTCTATTCAATTTATTTATTTCCCTACTTTTTTAATGATAACAAAAAGGGGGAGTAAGTATTTTGGTGAGATTTAAGTATAAATGACAAATTTTTGAAATAAGTATTTTGGTAAGATTTAAGTATAAATGATGAATTTTTGAAATATGATATGTATAAACAAATTTTTGAAAAACCTGAATTGAAAATCATTTACAAAATTCCTTAAGAAAGGGGGAGCTTTACTTTATGTTCAATTAAAAATCCTTTCAAAGTGAATTTAATCATTAAGACCTCTCTTTCAATATTAGAAAAGATTTTTTACAAATTTTGTTATGAATTATTGATTCAGGGGGAGCTTTGTTGATTGCTGAAATTTCCTTGTAGAGTATCATGGTACATGTTCTCAAATTCATTTGAATGAATATCCAAGTTCTGATACTCTCTATCCTTGTAACAAGCTTTAATACTATTACTTGTGTTTTGAATGATCATATCTTTAATGCAAGTAATGTTGATATACTTAATGCTTTCAATATTGTGCACCTTGATCAATTCTTTTAAAGCCTTATTTTAAAAGCAATTTATACTTAAGGATTTTGTCATCATCAAAAAGGGGGAGATTGTTGACTCCACTAATTGATTTTGATGATAAGCAAAATAATTAAGTATAAGTTGAGGACTAATGATTTGCTTTAAGTGTGTTTTTATTGAAAGGGTGCTCACAAAATTTGAAGAAGCCAAGTTGTTTTGAAGAAGCCAAGTTTGTGATGAAAAGATTGATCAAAAGAAGACTTGGACACTTAAGAGATGGTTGAATGGATAGCTAAGTTAAGTAGAAACCTGTTCAGCTCAAAATCAGCAGTTTCTGTGTATTTTTCAGTGATGTGTCGACTCAAAGTATCGACACATGACATGAAGTGTCGACACATGGAGATGAAGTGTCGACTCAGGCCAGTATGCAGCAAAGTTTCAATTGGCACAGATGAAGTGTCAACACATGGACCTGATGTGTCGACTCAAGGTGTCGACACATGGATCAACACATCGCCTAAGACTTTCAAGCCACAGAACTTGCAGAAGTTGAAGGAACAGTTGAAGGGTCGACACATGGAAGTAAGGTGTCGACTCAAAGTGTCGACTCAACTGAGAAGGTGTCGATACATCTGAGATTTCCAGAGAATCTGAATGGAGCATTTTGAACTATGTGTCGACTCAAGAAAAACATGATCGACCTTATATGTCGACTCAATTGAGGAAGTGTCGATATATGGAGTTCTGACAACAGTAACGGCTAGTTTTTTCAAGCGCAGAACTCGCCCAAATACCCTCCAACGGCTAGTTTTTCAAGTGTAATGGCTAGATTTCGATTTTGGAGGCTTGGAAAGGTATTTATATGCTCCAACTCAAATCAAAATGAAACATATTGAATATCCTTAAAGAGTTTTGAGAAAAGAGAAGAGAAGAGAGCTTTAACTCCCATTCATTGAAGTTTCAACCACTCTCAAGTTAAAGGAAGCCTCCAAGCATTAAGCCTTCAAGTACATTGAAGATCATCCATACTTGGGCATTCAAAAGGCTTCAACAAGGGCAAAGCAACTCTACATCGAGCTACATTGACTTATTTGCTTTATTATTGAAAGCTTACATTGGTTCTTTATTTCTAAACCTTATTTCTTGTAAGGGTTATTGGTTAGCCTATTGTAAAACCAAGTGAGGTTATTGGTAAGCCTTGAAAACTAATTAGGTTTGTGGTTAGCCCGCAAAACCACTAAGATTCTTGGTTAGCCCGAAAAACCAAGGGAGGTTGTTGGTTAGCCTTGTGAAAACTACTAAGGTTCTTGGTTATCCCGGAAAACCAAGAGAGGTTGTTGGTTAGCCTTGTGAAAACCAATTAGGTTCTTGGTAAGCCCGTCAAACCAAGTGAGGTTGTGACTTGTGAGCCTTGTAAAACAAGTCGGGTTTTGATTAGTGAGCCCAGAAAACTAATCGGTTGTAATCGGTGTGATTATAGTAAATTTCCAAGGGGATCTTGGGGAGTAGATGTAGGTGCATTGTTGGCATCGAACCACTATAGCTTGTTGTGTTTGTGATTGCTTGATCTCTCCCTCCTTGCTCTTTATATTTTGCTTATTACTTTTAATTTCCGCTGCACTATTATTCTAGAGCATTGCAATTAAATCATAGTACCTTGCAGAATTGGATTACATATCTTGTTTTATAAAGTTTGTAGCTTGTGATTTTAAGCTTAGCCTTAAATTTTTAGAGACCCAATTCACCCCCCCTCTTGGGTTGCTTTCTGGGCAACATCTAGGGTAGCCCACTCCGAGAGTCCGATCTCGCTTGGCAAAGGCTCTAGGGCAGCCTGCTCCGAAAGTCTGACCTCACTTGGAAAATACTACTTGGGATCCTTAAACATTTTAGGGATTTTCCTGTGAATAGCTAGTTTGAAGGTTCGGGCTAAACCAACCCTTCAAAACTTAGAAATAGTTTTAAGAAGTCAGGTTCAGACTAAACCAACCCTTCAACACTTAGAAACATTTTTAAGAAGTTGGGTTCAGACTGAACCAACTGTTCAACATTTAGATATTTTTTCAAAGAAAAGAGCTCGGATCAAGTCAACCGTGCCACATTCAGAAGAAAGTAAATAACAGAGATGCATGTCAAAAGAAGAGAATATTTCATTCATTGACAAAATTTTCATACAAAAAGGGGGGCAGGCTTTTACAACCAGTCTTAAGCCTTGCCCAGTGGATACAAAGAAAAATTAACTGGAAGAATTTCGGCTTCAGCCTCCCGTGCGATGTTCAAAGTCCCGATCGAAGCCTCCGACGGTCCTGCTTTAGCAGCAGCTTGGGCATCAACCCCAGGACTGGTCGGGTCCCCTTCTTCTTCTTCGGCCAGTCGACCTAGCTGTACGGTGGACAGGTCGAGCTCCGAGAAGGCCGCACTACCCTTTTCAGGAAGTTGTCATAGCCATTCGCATAGCTCTCCGAGCCGGCCTCCTCCATCTTGTTGACAAAGCTCGCGGAGGCCTTGTACTCCTTCACGGTGTCACAGATCCGCTCTGTCGCCAGTTCTTTGGCCTCCCTAAGCTAGGCTACACAGTTCGTCGATGCTGCCTGGAAAGCCCGAGCGCTCCTTTTGGCTTTGATGGATCGCTCCTCCTCCTCGTTCAGCCGACGGACTAAGGAGGTGATCTTTGCCTTCCTCTTCTTCAACTTAGCCTCCCGTTTGGCTAGTTGAGCTTACAGGTCCACCTACTTCTTTGAAGAATCGACTTCGGCCTAACAGGTCGATAGCCTCTCCTCCACTGCCTTTCTGGCCGCCTCCGACTCCTCAGCCTTTGTGGCCGTGACTTTTGTCACATAAAACATCTCGCCTAGATCGTCGTCCATCAACGAGATCCCGTGGACAAGCTACAGGCAAAAATCTGAGTTAGTCATGTACAAAGAAAGAAGAGTGGAAAGAAGAGGGTAAAAGAATGATGACCTACCCTCATTAGGTCGAGGTAGGCACCTTTCGCCACCTCATTCAGCTTTTGCCTATTGGACTCCTCCCAGTCGACTTCCGTCATCGACCCTCTGAGCAGCTCTCTGGCATGTCCTGCATTGTAAAGGGTGTGCTAGTGCCAATATATCTTGTAGCAAACACCATTGGCCTCCTCTCCTTCGATAGCTCCCTTCCCTTCATCCACGGAGGGAACCATTTCTGTCGGCTCGATTGGTGGTGAGGCTGGGGCTGCTGCCACATCAGTCGGCTCTAACAACTCTTGCTCCGGTCGGGCGATCGACTGCCCGACGGGGGATGAAGGTCCTGATGCCCTTATCGCCAGTCGCTCCGACAGAGGCACGTTGTCCTCGTCGGAGTCTACCGCCACGACGGTCGTGGGCCATTCCTCCGCCCGCTACTTCTTCGGCCTTTCCATGATCGGCTTCGTGGACTGGGCGGCAATCTTTCTTGCCGCCCGCTAGGCCACTCTAGCTTAGTCAAGCTTCATTTTTTCTCTTGTTACAAGGGAAAACTAAAGTGAGTAAAAGTGAAGCCCATAGAACAGAAAGAACTGACGAAGACGACTCCTATCCTACCTAGGTGTCCATGGCAGCTGACTTCGGCCAACTGGAAGATATCCTCCTGAAGCAGCTCTGGCACCATGGTGGGGCCAACCCCCTCCATCTCACAGAAGTCGGCCTGGTCGGCCATCAGCACTACCTTTCCCTCATTGGCCTTCGACCATGGCTCCCTCCACGATGGTTCAAAGCCCCAAGGCTGAAGGCTATCCATGTAGAAGAATTTAGACTTCCACCTGTGGATAGCCGATGGGAGACATTCTATTATCTTTCATCCAGGATGGGGACTGAACATCCACCACTCCTGGCTCCTGAAGTCCCCCTTCAAAATGAAGAAATTGGTGAAAAGGGAGATCCTGGGTTTGGCTCCGACCCTCTGGCACAGAACCATGAAGCAACTGATCACCCGAATGCTATTCAGGATCAGCTGCGCAGGGGTTATCCTATATGAATTAAAGACTTCGACAAAGAAGTCACACAGTGGGAATCTAAGGCCTGCCTTAAAATGGACTTCGTATACCGAAAGGGATCCTGGCCTCAGTGGTCTAGTCACCCTCCCCTCCCGGTCCGGGATGGTAAGATACAGGGTGGAAGGTATGTTGTACCTATCCCTAATGGCTTCTACCCATTCCCGAGTCATCTCAAACTGGATATCATTAGGGCCTGGTTCTCTATTCCTGCGGATAGAACTACGGTTGCCGAAGGCCATTGTTATATAGTTTGAAGAGAAAGCGGGGGAAGACTAACTTGAAAACTAGGTTTCTAAGAAGACGAAGGCAACGGAGAGGGGACACTCTTTCTCTCCTCGAATACGAGTACAGCAGGAAGCCCCCCCAGACTCTCAACGCCTCCTTTTATAGCCCTTCGAAGGGTCGGTTCCCACCATCCCTCGACCGCCACGCCTCAGCCATCAGGCGGTGTGACTCCCCATACAGTGAAAGCCGATGCGACGGAAGGAAGCACATTCGAGCCACGATCCGCATGATCGCCAGACCAGTGGCAGAGAGCTCGCCCCGAAGGGGGCCCCAACCGCCTAGATGTCACCACATCACTTGAGTCGCATCCGAAGCCCAATGGCTGAGTGGGCCATGCTGACCACTCATCATTGCGCCCCATCTTCATTAACTGCCTCTCCCCGCCTCCAATACGGGGCTGACACCTGTCTCGGGCATAGGATTCTGGAGTGGAAAACGACCGGACGTGGTATGCCTAATCAGATCCACGATCATCCCAAAGATAGACGCATTGAATATGAGAATGATGCTCTTGTCCTTCGAAGCTACGGGCCCTTTCGAAGGCCAAGAGCAAGAGGGCAACTGTTATATCCAATTGGCTTACCCTCAACCGAACCAGCACTAACGGTCCTTCGGCCCGGTCGAACTAGAGGCCCGACCGGCCCACTTCAGTAGAGGTCCGAATGACCTACTTCAGTAGAGGTCCGACCGATCCACCTCATCAATGGTCCGAACGACTACTCTAGCAGAGGTCCGACTGACCCACTTCATCAGTAGTCCGAACGACCCCCTCCAGCGGAGGTCCGACCGACCCCCTCCATCAGTGGTCTGATCGACCCACTCCAGCGAAGGTCCGACCGACCCCCTTCAGCAGAGGTCCGATCAACCCACTTCAGCAAGGCTCGTATTGGCCCAAGGCGAGCCGCTTCAAGGTTGGCCCGGGAGCTTTGGAAGCTCCTTTCGACTGGTACCAGAATTCTGTTATAAGAGAATCCTGACCATCAGCGCCACTACTCTGCGAACCCCACGACGCCACTCTATCCTGGTGCCACGTGGCCACTACCCGGATTCTTCTAGGGGTAGATTGGTCATCCCCTACTTAGCTTCTAACGGATTCTGGCAAGGTTCCGCACCTACATAAGGTAAAATGGGGGATTCCGAGCGGTAAGAAGCTTTTCCCTTCCCCACGAGCTTATCTCCTTTTGATTCCTCCATTATGTTGCTTTAAGGCTTCCACTAACTTAGCCATCAGAGTGTCCCCCGCCAGAACACTACCGGCCCGTGGAACTTTCTTGTAGGAACCGGGAGAGAAACACTCCAGCCAGGTCGAAAGACCCGGTCCGGGAGATTCAGCAGCAACAAGAACATTGTTATAACTTGTAAGGTATGGTCAATTGCTTCGATCAAGCTGAGATTCATATACATGACTTTGGTGGAGGTGATTTTGAGGATTCCTGAATCACTTAGAAAGTAATGATACCTAGATACACACTCCAATATTTATCTTTTTACTTTTTAAAAATTGGACCCCATATTTTTCTGCTGGGGATAATATTAAAGCTTAATTATAATGATTATTAACTATTTTATCGCCCCTCCCTGCGTTGTTTTAGGATGCATAAATTCTTGGTCTCTAAAGATGCTAACTTGAGTACATTTTAGCGAAACATTCTTTTAAGTAAAATTCAATTACCATTTCCAATTATAAAAAACAAGAATGCATGGTATCTCTGTTTCATCTTTACTAAAGGCAAGGCTGTAATTTTTTTTTTGGATCCGATATGCGCATAAGGATTACAAATACATATGTATTGTATTTAGGTAGATAAATCAACAGGTCTACGAGGAGTTGACTGGCATCTTACACCAAAATTACAACATAAGGAACACCTAATGAAAATTTCTTAAATGTGCTGACAAAAATATGTTCAAGTACAAAAAAGACTGACATTTATAAAGAGTTGGTTATAGGAAATCCCACAAAACATCATTCTTTGGTTGGGGAAGTTGTGGAAATATTAACTCATATTTTGTGATTTTGCTCATTCTTTTGGAGCTTTGCTAAGCATGATCTCTGAGAACAGTGTGACACTCGAAACATTGACAAAAAGCCATTCTAAGTGCAACCTTGCTGTCTTAGTTGGCTATTGTGTAAAAAAGGAGATTGTTTCCCCAATTCTTTCACATTTGTCTAATTTTCCAGGCTATTTGCATCTAATATGGGCTTATTACATGGCATGTCACTTTCAAAAATATTACGGACATGTAGGATCTGGGGAGGAAAAATAATTTCATAAGATAAATCAAAAAGAAAAAAGATCAATTTTGTATTAGTTCCTGTTTGACTGGACCCAGCTAATTTCCCTCCTCACCTTGCTTCTCTTGAGGTTCTTGTATATAATATATATATATATAAGAAATATTAATGCTATCCTCCATAACTCCAATTATGACATTCAACTCAATCTGCATTTTTCCATACCAATATGATGTTAGACAGCATGGTATTTTCATAAAATCATTGTTAAGTATCTCACTGTATCAAAAAAAGTGTGAGAAAAAAAAGAGACACAAGCACAGAATCAACCTTTGTTATTATTATTATTATTTAAATTTATTTAAAGAATACCCTCCAATCCTTTACACATTCATCAATCCCAAGAACAAACAAATGCTAAACACCTCAGGCAATGGTCATCATATTCAGTAATTATTCATGAACATAAAGCAAATACCTTCATATAGGCAAGCTAGTTGAGTTGATACATAGTGACTGGTCTTACATTTGCCCTGCCCATTCATGTCTCCTTCAGAGCACATACCATAAACGAAATCTAAAAGAAGGCTCACGCATTACATCTCAATAAAGCTCTTATTGTGGTGATTGCATCACAAATTCTTAAGGTTAAGCTCGATTCAAACTAGGTATAAAACGATAGATTCCTCCAGTGATTTTACATCCGTGTTGGCATGGTCAAAGCTGGGTAAGAGGGATCGAGTATGATCCAACAAGATATTTGAATATTTTCCCATTGATTACGTGATTTATGCTGCAACACAAAAAAATAAATCACTATTTTAATGCATGACAATTTGACCTTCTCGGCAACCAGATCAAGATGTGATGCAATCACCGAGTTAATACCCATCTTTAATTTGTTACGAGGAACCCATCCAACTACAACAAGGAGACAAAAACAATAAAGTGCAATCTGTCGGAATGGGGATGAGATGTATGATAATTCTGCTGGCATTGTCTTACAGAGCGAGGTATTCTGACCCGATCAATTACTCCAGAGATGACCAACCCTCAGAAAGCCTGAAGATACCAGGCATTCATTATCATCCTACCTAAATTGCATGAATAGGTCATTAGAAATACAATTGGACATCAAAAGTGTACAGGGGGTTTGAAACCCATTTCCATGGGGATTTGAACATGACACTAGTGTCAGAGGAAGTATTACAAGTTCATGATCGAAATGATGATTCTGAAAATATATGTATATATATATATATTTCTGTATCTTTGTTGTCTTTTTTTTTTTTGGTTCTTAAAAAATGACTACTCTGTTGAAGCTGTTTGACATCTTAAACCATTGAATAAGTATCCTGAAATTTGACAAAGTTCAACATGAACTTTTATATATATGGGTGTCACACAACGCATGTCTGTGTTGGATTCACTAGTCATTTGTCACTCCATTTACTCTCTCTCTCTCTCTCTCTCTCTCTCTCTCTCCCCCCTCCACCTGCCAAGCTGCATATACTATACATGCAAAATTAGAAAAAAAAAAAAGGACAAGAAGAGCAAACCTCCAATCTTCAAATAGAAATGGTAGCACAATATAAAAATCAACTGTATAACAACAATGACATCTAGGATTTTCTCCTTGGTGGTTCATAACTAGCAAGGGAAAGCACTTAGAATCATAGCGAGTATCATAACGGGACATATTTCTTGACAGAGACCTCTCTCTGCAGGCAGCTGTTAACGTGATATCAATAATCTTTTGAGCAGGGAAGTAGCATCGACAATACCTACAAGATTTATTACCAAAAAAAAATTACAAGATAGAAAGGAATTTAAAGACCCTGTCATGGGCCTGACACCACACCCAGTCTATCCAGCCTAGCCCAAAATCTGGTAGGCTTGGACACTAAAATAGGCCCATGGAATGGGCCTGGGCAAACAAATGAGTCCAATCTGATGATGAGCATGGGTTTTCAAGGGCTTTGAAACCTGCGTTGGGAACGAGGAGGGGTGGGGTGGGGAGGGGAGGGAATTGCGAGCAGTCAAGCGAATGGTAAAAGGCCTGGGGAGTGGACCCTCCGGATCCATTTTCATATTTGAAATAAAAAATTTAAGTATTCGATTAATTTTCGTATCTATATATATCCATCAAAGAAACATACATATAAATATGTATAGACAGCTATCTGATCCATATTCAATAATTCTATTTATAATTATTTTTAATTTTAACATAGTATTCAAAAAAAATTAAAAAATTTATAATTATATTATATTATATTAATTGGATTTCCTATTTATATAATAATTTTTTTTTTGAATTCATGATCTTAAAATTTAACCATCCAATTTATTTCAATATTTTTAGTATTCAATTTATATCTATATACATATAAAATAAATATGAATATAGATTTTATATCCTACTAATATATATATTCGTATCTATATTCATTAAATAAAATAAATATGGATATATTTATATAGCATCCGGTATAAATCCTACAAGAGACTGTTTAGTAGTTTCGACCTATTTATCGAGTGTTGAGCTAACTGGATGAATCGATTCGGTTCCTTGTCTATTCGATTAAGCACATTTTGAGTTTGATGATTCGACATTGTACTGCATCTCATGACTTAGAGAACCTGCCTAATATGCACTAGATGGGCCCATAGAACTTCTAATGTGCACTGAAATGTACTAAATCATTCTTCCATTCCAATGTTTTATTATGCAATTGGATCTTGCGATCTCTAATCGGTCATTGCCTTTTTCAGCCGGCAATAATATGACTGGCCTTATCTTCGTTGCCCACCTCCAATGGCTTATGGTTATACATCAAGCCTAGATACTTCGAGTTGCACCAAACAAAACCACTGGGACCTAGTCCCTTCTGGCAAGAAGAGATGTGCTTAGCGTCAGACATGCAGTGAAATATCTTCTCCAGCCTAGCTATCTATAGGGCAGGATGATAAAAGCCCGCTATGGTACTTGGAGTCAGGGAGCCCAGATTCAAACCACCAATGGCTGCTCTTTTATTTGGAAGGATATTTGTTCCCATGGCTTTGTTGTAATGGCCCATGTCAAGTGTTTGGCTAGTGATGGGATCACGATTGATGTCAATCAGAATGTGTGGATTTCTATCTTACCTCTGTCTAGATGGCCGACTTTTGTTAGTACGGAGGTTGTTGACAATCTTCGAATCTGACTTGTTGATGAATGATGATAGGACTTAGAGAGTCCAGGAGATATCCAGACTTTTTGAGAGCTAGCTAGCTTTTTGGATCCTTGCTGTTTCGATTCCAACTTATCGGTGCTAGGACTTGAGGGTATGGGGTCCCTCTTGTTGCCCCAAGCTCCTTCGAGCACCTTCTATAATATGTGCAGGGGACCTTCTAATACAAAGTTTGTGGTAGCTTGGATCTGGAAACTTCTCGTTCATCCGAGAGTATACCTCTTTCTTTGGAAGATAGCTTGGAATTACCTCCCTATGAGGACTCTACTCAAGTGCAGAGATATGGATTTGTCGATATCCTGCCCGGTGTGTGGTATATATGATGAGTCCACTGAGCATGCTATCTTGAGTTATCCCAAGACGAGGTTAGTTTGGAGGCTGGCTAGGAGTTGGTCTTGGGATGTCGAGGATGGCTCATGGCTATGCTTCTTCCTTGATTTCCTCCATTAAAGCTTGGCAGAGGAGAGCCGCTATACTGTCTATATTGCCTATCAGATTTGGCTGTCCAAAAATGCAGTGATATTTGAGGCTGAAGCTACTCCAGCACACCAATAGCCAGGTTCATGGTGATGGAGTATCACTAGTTTGACACTGCTACCCTCCTTGCAACCCTAGATTCTTGGGATTCCTATACTGTCTCTGCAGCAGCTCGGAGAGCTATTTACATCTCCTGGGAGCTCTCTCCTTTGGAGTTTGTCAATATAAACTTTGATGGCAGTATTTGCGGTGCTAATGGTGGTGCAGGGTATGTTATCCGGGATGTGGATGGGAGGCTACTAGCAACAAAAGGGATCTTCCTTCATGGCCCTTCCATCTCAGAAGTAGAGCTCAGAGCTGCATGGGCAGGTATCTCCAAAGCTATCCAGCATTTGCATGCTCATAGGATTCTTATTTAGAAAGACTCTTCCATTGTTATTGGCTGGATTCAGGACAGGTCGAATCGCTATGATGCCCACCCTCTCTTTCGTGACATCCGAGATTTTCTATGACTTTCCATGATAACTATGGCATGCCACATCTATCGGGAGGCAAATAGTGGAGCTGACTAGGTTGCCTCCTTTGTTGCTTAGCATTCTATCGATTAGTCTTGATCTCGGGGCGACAACATTTCCTTACCTCTCCAGAGATTTCTTTCTTTTGATCTTTTAGGCTACCATCGCACCAGAGTAGTGTGACTGCCCGTCTGTATCAAAAAAAATTATATAAAAATATGATCAAATTTTTAAATATACTTATCAATAGAAAAATAATTTTTAATACTAAGATAGCATTATCATGCCCCAATCAAATTTTATATATTAATTATAATCACATAATCTTTTATATAATATATTTATATTTTAATTATTTTGTAAAAAACTTTATTAAATAAAATTATAAAATTTATCAAAACAAATTTAATAATCATAAATAAATTTTATCAGGGATATTTTTGTTAATATGGATTACTATCACTTGAAAATTTATAAACGGTCAATTCTCATGATATTTATTTTATTTTGTCTTTTAAAAAAATAAGTATGGGATTTTTTTTTTTACTATTCTTTTCTTTACATTTTATATCAAATATATCCCTTCTGAGAATTTTTTTTTTTTTTTTTTTTTTTTTTTTTTTTTTTTTTTGTACAAGATCATCTCCAACCAAATGGATCTCAAGTAGTCTTTAATCCCTCCACCAGCATTCTTGTCAGTTTCTTCCCAACCGAAATCCCGGGCCAGCTCAATTTCAAGCAAAATTTAAATAAATAAGAAACATATTAACTCAAAGTCAAAATTAAGAAAAAAGGAATCTAAATTTAGCCCACGCCCTCTGTCCAACAAACCCGGCAATTTCTGTCCATTGGAAAGAGGCAAAATCAAAAACCATAAAGCACTTTTTTTTCTTCAAAAATCCTAAATGTCTTCTGTAATTGTTTTCAAAATAATAATAATAATAATCATAATCCTCAATCCGTCTTCTCATGGCTTCGGCTTGAAAGTGGATTGATTCACACAGAAACACAATATTCATCATGGGGATATTAAGCTGTACAAAGAAGGGAGGAAAGAAGATGATGAGTTGTGTCTGTTGTTGCAAGTCGCCGGATGAGAATAGAAAGCAAACAACGAAGAAGAAGACAAAGTGGCCATTGAGTTGTGTCTGCTGTTATAAGTCGCCGGATGAGAATAGAAAGCAAACAACGAAGAGGAAGGCAAAGTGGCCATGGAGAGTAAAGAAGGAAAGGAAGAAGAAAGGGAATGGACTTAAATCTACCATGTCCTTCAAATCTAGTATGTTCTTTATTCCTCTCTTTTATCTTATAAAGGCAATATTGATCGCAATCGAAAAGATAATTCCATTTCTTCGGTTTCAATATATAAGTTAAAAATTTGTTGGCATTGATATTGAAATTGGGTTTTTTTTTTTTTTTTGGATAGTTTGAAGGATAGTTTTTTTAAATTTTAATAATTTATTAGGTTTATTTACTGTAGCAGTTCTTAATAGAATTTTTAAGAAGTTATGTGCTCCAATCTCAATTTTTCTTCCACATTCAATGTCATGTTTTGGTGCTATATTAGGATAGAGTTAGCTTGGAATAATTGATATGTATTGATAAAAATGGTTCGTCAAGCATGAGCTTATAATTGATTTGTATTACAGGAATATGCCCAATTTTTTCCCTCACTTAACAAAATTAAGAAAAAAAATCATACCGTTGCAAAAATCTCCTGTTAATAAAGGGAAAAGTTTTAAAATTCCCTGATAACTTAATCTCATTCAATAGCTTTTAACTAAATATTTTGTAGATGAACTGGAAAATTTAGGCCTTTAAAGGCAATACCTTCTTATACAACCATTCTACCCAAGAGGGTATTCACCAATAGGTGACACAAAGTACTAAACAAGCCTTTTCCCCTACATATGAGCTACAGGCTACAGCTATATAGGACACGGCATACTTACAAATAGACCAGCACATTAAATCAAAAAGTTTAGCAGGACACTAGCTGGACCCTGAATTAAAACATTAGGAAGCCCTTGTTAATAATTCTTCAAGGCAGATGAACACAATCAGGAGAGCACCATATTTCCATTCTAGTATATATTGCTTCATCCTGCTCATAGTCTTTAAAATTGGCTTTATCTATTGGAATTTTTTTTTTCTTTCTTTTTCCTTCATAAAAAAATAATCATTTTCTTCATTCTTCATTTCAAACAAATGATTGAATGAAAACCTTATTCCAGCTTTAAGATCAATATCTATATTTCCTTTTGTCAAACCAAACCAATTACAATTCTAGTTAGATACGCTTTTTCATTTCTGAGAATATATATATATATGCTTGCAGATAGTCACAAGCATAGGTCTGCAGCTGAGGAGATTTTACGGATTGGCAATGAAAATATCGCAGCCCGAGTATTCAAATTCCACGAATTGGCAGCAGCTACCAAGAACTTCAGCACCTCGAACCTACTTGGCGAAGGTGGATTTGGAAGAGTGTATAAAGGATGCCTTGAAGGCACGAATGAAGTAACTCCATCTCTAGCTATCTTTCTTCTGCTATAGACTATAAAAGGAGCCTGATCTAATTTTCATGTCTACCTTCCTCAGGTAGTAGCAGTTAAACAGCTTGATAGGAATGGATTTCAGGGAAACAGAGAGTTCCTTGTTGAAGTACTAATGCTCGGTCTCCTACACCACCAGAATCTTGTTAACTTGCTTGGATACTGTGCAGATGGTGAGCAAAGGATTCTAGTATATGAATACATGCCACTGGGTTCATTGGAAGATCATCTCTTAGGTATAATTCATGAGATAGTCAATTTCTTTTCTTCATTCAACGAGACAAGATTTCCCCAATTAACCTTTGGTTTTACTTGATCACCTACAGATCTATCACCAAATAAGAAGCCACTGGATTGGTATACAAGAATGAAAGTAGCAGTTGGCGCAGCCAAAGGCCTCGAGTACTTGCATGATATAGCCAACCCGCCTGTGATTTACCGTGATTTAAAAGCATCAAATATACTTCTTGACGAAGATTATAACCCAAAGTTATCTGATTTTGGCCTTGCCAAGCTTGGTCCAATTGGAGATAAGAGCCATGTTTCCACAAGAGTGATGGGTACTTATGGCTACTGTGCTCCAGAGTATGCATTAACAGGCCGGTTAACAAAAATGTCGGATGTATATAGTTTCGGGGTCGTATTTTTGGAGCTCATTACTGGAAGGAGAGCCATGGACATCACAAAGCCAACACATGAGCAACACCTTGTTCGTTGGGTATGTGTAGCAATCTGATTTTACCTTATGGGGCATTACATGCATTTTGGTAGCATTAGAAGTTAGAATCTGCTTTGTTTTAGTTCAATCAATCGCCCAATTATAAAGCTTGTGTGGCTTAGGCACTTGAACCATGAGAGAGAAGGAATGACCTTTCTATGATTACTGCTTAAAGGATATTTTATGACCAAGATGAAGAGCTGTGAAGCCTGTTTGTATTGAGGCAAAACTGAGCACTGATTACTTGGATAACCTTGCTTAACTTTGAGTATGATGCTCACTGAGGCTCTAGATTCTCAAAGAGCCTTGTAATGTTACATCTTCAAAAATCCACTCTCCTTCCCACCACTACTGTGTTATACAACCCTAAGCTTAATTATCAAAGAGAAGAAAACTAGATAATATTATGTCTTAAGAACCTGGGTGAATCATGACACCATTCAGAGATTTTCTTTATAACTTGATGCATGCTTCCATGTTGATTGCAACATTACAATGTGAATGAATGTGTATATATATATATATATGTATATATGTGTATGCATGATAGGGTCCGATTCGAGTTACACTTAGTGCAACTCTTATAGAGTTATACCTTTCGTGTATTGGACGATGGAGCCCATATTGATCATCCGAGCTATTGGATGTGGTGTGCTATCTCTAAACTACTTACAATCATGGGATTTGAAAATCCCTAACCAATGTTTCAAGTGGTCAAAATTTGGACAATTTCGATAAAACATGAAACAAAATATAATTTTTGGCAACTTGATACATAGGCTAGAAGTCTCCAAATCATATGATTTTAGATATGTAAGCAGTTTAAAGATAGTAGAATATATTCAATAGCTCTATCATCAACATGGGATCCTCATTGTCCAATTCATAAAAGGAGTAACCCTACTAGATCTTCACCAAGTGTAGCTTGAACACATCCTGTATCTATATATGCAAGCATATAAGTATGTATATGTGCAGATATATATGTATGTATGTATACATGCATGTATGTGTATACATTAATGATTGTATTTCTTTTAATGGCTTACATTTAGCGGTTTAACTTCTCTGCCCTGAGTCTAAACATGATATCATCTTTTGATACAATTGTGCAGGCAGAGCCACTCTTGAGAGATAAGAGGATGTTTGTACAAATGGCGGACCCATTGCTTCATGGGAAATTTCCCATAAAGGGTCTATACCAAGCTCTTGCAATTGCTGCTCTGTGTCTTCATGAGGAAGCAAGTTCTCGTCCGCTAATTGGTGATGTTGTAACTGCTCTCCAATTTCTGATTAATCCTAGCAATGATACTGCAGAAGACTCTGAAGAATCTATTCCTAAGAAATCACCTCCTCCTGATTCAGAGATAGAAAGAGAGATTGCTGGGAATAACAATGTATTCATATAACAAATAAAATCTAAAAAGGATGAGAAAAGTCATTCTCCAAGCAGAGTATAGGAACTCAAAATATGTGTCCATATAACTTCATCGCATCATAGCTACAATGCATGAAACCAGAGTGTGGATCTAGGAGCTTCAAAGGCAACTTCCAAAACCAGTTTCTTTTTTTATCTTACTTGTAGTTTTGATCTTACAATGAAAAATTTAATACATCCAAGGTATACATGAAGTGCTTTAGATGCATTGTTTTTCAATTAAACTTTGTCGACTTTGTTTTTGGAATCTACTAATTCAACTTTAGTTTTTCGAAAAAGGAAAAGAGCTTTACACAGTTAATGCTTGATGTGTAAGCCACACCCATATGGATATCGATTACTTTGATTTTGGATGTTTATCTATTCTTTATGTAATCTGTATGCAGAAGGTATATCCTTAGAATTGTGTAACTTGTGCTGGCTATGTTTAGAAGTATATAGCATGACCTTTTCTTTTATTCATTTGAAAAGGGGATTCTGGGTCTAGAAGAGGAACTTACCTATATGATTTAGGGGTGTTATTGAGACTGAGATCTACTTAGATGGTGAAATGGCTGTGGTGAGGGTTGAGGAACAAACTTCACAGAATTGTGTGGTGAGGGGAAAATCTTTTGGAACGAGCCAGCTTGAATACTTAAATGGCTTTGTGCATGGATGCAAATAAGCATAAGTTCGTACGAAAATGTTATAAATCTTCTAATGTCCAGTTATATTGAAGATTGGAAATGTGGCTGAAGTGCGGTTTTGAGAAGTTATTTGAATTAAGGAGAATAAGTATTTTGTTTGCTTAAATTGGTTGGGTCAACCTTTAAAATTTGCCATGGAACACGTGTACTTAATTTCCATAAAACTTTGATGTGAAATGTGATGGCAAAAACTAATAGTAATGTGGAGACAACTGAATATGGATATGGGGAGGTCTATGATGTGTTGATTGACTCCAAAAACTTATGGAGAAGGGCAAATAAGAGAATTAGTGGAAGACAGAATACAAAGTCTATCAAGTAGTAATATACTAGCATCCAGATTCCACATGTATTCCATTATGATCTAGAGATGAGTGCATATTTCACAGTTAATGCCTTGAATAGTGATGTATCACCCTTGTTACAAAAGCCATGATTTCTTAGACTAACCCTTCCTTAATGTAGATCCATGTTTGAACTCAAATTGATCATATAACAGCCTAAAGTTGTTCAAAACTAGCCCCTAACATATCTTGATGCAGATTGGGTGGCTAAAACTAAGTTATACTCAAAACAAAATAATAGAGGAGTGCAATGATATTTTGTTGTGAGTGCAATGATATGTTGTTGTGTGTGTATATGTACATATGTTGTGTCTGGTTGAGCAGCAGGAAGTCAAAAGTCCGGCAGGCAAGCCATATAGTTGCAGGGAGGCACAGGCAGGGAGCTGCAACTGATATCAGAACCTGGGGGTGCAGTGTAGGTTGATCTTACAATTAAGAAGATTGAGAAATACATAACTTTTAGTGCAAGCTAATTGATGAGTGAACTGGTATACATCTCTTAAACAAATCTCTCACAATCTGATGCAGAAGCCGTTTCCCTTTGAAGTGCCGGTTTGAAATGCTATGCCCTTGATGGCACAGGTAAAGCTATCAGCATAGGCATAATAACAGCTTTCATATGTTGGCTACCTGGCATCAGTATTGGGATTCTGAAGATATTTTTGATGCTGGCTAGTGCTCTTAATCAATCCATGAGGAGGCATTTGTACTTCCAAAGAAAATTTTTGGCAGATGGCTCTTGTAAATGCGAGACTTGCCAACTTGGACCAATGAAAGAAACATCTACTTGAAAGTTTATATTTTGGATGAGATTAGAATTGTTGTTAGTGGCAATGCTATTTCTGCTCTCAAAGTGCAAGGAGTCAGTATGTTGGTTAAATTTCCTGCCTGAAAGATGAGGGAAAAGGTCATGTAGGAAAACCTTCATGGTAACATCACATCCAGCATTTCCTGGCCATATAATTATCTCCAACTTTCTTTCAGCAATTCCAGCTTCCTAATAAATTCATTTTCACATGACAGGCTCACTTGGTTATTTGGACAGTTTCTTTGGTTTCTAGTCTCTAGTTTCCACATCAAGCATTAATATATATTTGTTCTCATAATCAATCAGAATTATGACCAGCAATACGACGACTATTTTATGATTTGAAATTGTGTAGTGATTCAATTTAGAATAGCCGTAGTTATTTCACATTTGAAATTGTTCAGTTATTTCACATTTATCAGATAATTATGCATCTGAGACAAATAATTTTCTTGTTCGCTATATAAATCTGTTGTTGGCTGGCCACCAGGACAACGGTGCCATCTCTGTAGCTGGTACAAAACTAGCATTCAAGTTCAATAAAGAGATTCCTGTAGAGGCGCCGACGATCCCCTTGGATGAAGTTATTCCAGATATAGAGCATGTGTTGCTGGTCAAAATTGATTTCCATTGTTGAGAGGACCATGTCTTGAGAGGTGCCTCAAAGCTGCTATCTAGAAAAAGATGATGAGCAGCTGCTGCAGGCGAGCAACAGCAGTTCAGAGGAAATTAGGGAGTTCCTCCGCAGTGTGGGTTATCATTACTGTACCCGGTATGGCACGGATGCTCACTGCAAAACGAGATTAGTAGCCAAATACTTTGCTGTGGTTTCATTCCTTCGAAGAGGAGTGGTCCGAGGGTATTGGAGAGCTATTGCACCGAATACCATGAAGAGAAAGTCCTTGTAGACTGCACCCGGCTGAAAAAAAAAAAAAAATCACTAAGGTGGTAGCGCAGTTGGTGGGCGCTTTATCCCCGTCTCCTCGATCACGGATTTGAGATTTGAGCCATGCAGGTTACTCGATTAAATCCAAGAATTTTTCCTGGAACACGGAACTGGACTCGAGGGGAGCGTTCCATTCTGGTGCTTTAGTAGGGTCAGGCTGATGTACTCACCTTCGGGTGGAGAGGGCGAGCGAAAAATATGATCCGCATCGAACATAGTCTGGCGGGAAGAGGGCTCACTAAGGATAGCTACGACGGGAATTTATTCCCCCTTTTTCTTTTGTTTATCAAAAAAAAATATAAAAAAAAACCTTTTCAATCTGATTAGACCGCATAAATCTCACTTTTCAACCGGTACATAATATTTATAATTTTATTTTTTATTAAAAATTTTAAATAATAAAATTATATATATATTTTTTAAATTATGATATTCTAGTTGATGTTATGACATCCCATAACTTGAATTATAGTATCCATGTATCAGAACATTTTTGTCACTAAAAGGAATTGCAAATTTTTTTATAACAAAAATATTCTCGACTTTATAATATTTTATAACAGGATTATGATATCATGTTCATAAGGAATATCATAGGAAAAGAATATTTTCATTATTTAAATATATATTTAATATCTGTAATTTATTTTTTTATTAAAAAATTTGAATGATAAAAATGTCATTCTTTTATGATACCTTTCTGTGAACAGGATGCCATAATCTTTTTTACATGATATCATAAAGACCAAGGATATTTTTATCATTGAAAAATTTTTAAATTTTTTTTAATAATAAAAATATTTCTTGGTCTTATGACAGGGACATCATAATCCAAGCATGAGGTGTCATAATCCAAGCCAACAGATATCATAATTTTTTTATAAAAAATAAATATTTTCATCATTCAAAATCTTTAATAAAAAAATAAAAGTTACATGTATTAAATATGCATGCATTGAAAAGTAGGATTTACGTGATCCTTACATGATCCAATTATATTTGGTGATATATTTTTTTCTACGCCACTTCCGGTAAACAAAGAATTACTCATGAATGCTAAATCCAAACGCAGCATCGGTAGGTAATTCCTTTGGCAACATGGAAGGAAACCAGAGTTTCATGGTGCTTTGGTTTCTACACAAGCAGATGAAATGTGAGAGTGCTCTTTGAAGGGTTTGGTTCGGATGTAGTAACGTCAAAATTGCATTTCATCTGTTTCCTACCGTACGTCCATTGTCACGCTATCATTGTGTAAGAGCAAAGTTCCTACATTTTTTAAAGTTTTATTGTATCATCTATTTGTAGATTCAAGCCTCTTAAAACATGTATTGCCGCCAGGTTCTTAAAAGGTATTCATGCAAAGAGAAAGTACATGCAGCCATGGCCATTGTGATAAACTATTTTTCTGTATGGTAGTATGAAACCTTTAGTTCAACATTTTAGAGTACATTTGTCTCTTCTTTTTTCTTTTCTTTTTTTTTTTCTTTTTTCTTTTTGGGTACAAATAGGAGCAGCCTGCTTAATTAATTAATATAAAAATAGAGCACAAAAGTAAAGGTCCTGCCACAATATAGCCAACTGCATGCCAAAGAAAAAGTGATAACACACATGGGATACATACCCTATATTATCACCTCGGGCTGGGAATACATCAAGGTAATGTAAAGCACTGAACCAAGCAAGCATATAATGAAACAAAGTACCAGATTTTGCTGATAAAACCTCCCATGGCATTAAGAGCAAACAGTCAATCTTCATTGCTATGGAACCCAAGGTCTGAAAATACTACACCTGTTTGATCATCTGTACGTATTTCCTTATTTCCAGCAATTCGAGAATATAAGGTGCAATGAACGTAAGGCCTCTGTCCTGATGAAACAATAGGCATATATGATCTTAAATGTAGTTTCTACCGATACCATTGCTAAAGGTAAGACTTTATACAACCAAGTGAATAGAAGCAATGAAGCATAATTAAAGATAGCATGATCAGCAGTAACTGATGAGAATGCCACAGGAGCTACACACATCATCACAGACTTGAAGATGCCATCCTCTCTTTTGGGACAGCCATCTTGGTACACCCTTTTTTTGCACGAGACTCAGCTGTTTATTGACAGAAAAACCATTACTGTGAGAAGTCTTGAGTAAATAATTGTCAACGGTAGAGCTCATCTTCTTTTTCTAAGAAATTTTACATTTGTAAAATCGGCCATCACAATATCGGACAAGGCAACTGGCATAGTACCATTATAATTAAGATTAATGTTAGTGGTTAAGTCTATCTTTTATCATACCCCAAATCCGGGATATAACACGGTCATGCTATCCAGAGGTACAACCCAAATAATACGAGGCCAATTATCCATATTCTCAAATAAATTAAACTATGAGATACACTTATCATTCATTAAATAATTAATCGAATAACAGTTCAAAGTGATTAAATCTAAGAATAAAATACCCAAATACGTCCTAAGATTCATAAATAGTTAACTATAAGTCTATAATGATCATATAATTAAGTTCAGCTACAAAACTTTTAAATTTACTAGCATAGACTCCAAGCCTAGATCGCCCTTTATTTTTAATCTTATTCATCAATAAAGGAAAAGGAAAATAAAAAAGGTATGAGCTACACTAACTCTGTAAGTGAAACCTACACTTCCTTATCACTGGTATAAATTTTTATATATGAACAATATATCATTATAAAAGTAACAGATATCACAAATAAAACTTTTATAAGATAATATAATAAAGCAATTCATAAAACCAGTCATGCATGTATAAATCATGAATATTTCACAAATATGATTATTATAAAATTCATAATCTTTTATGTCATATATTCATATTATATTTTAAAAATAGTATTCACAGATATTTATGCTATAATCATTTTGTACCATAATAGGGCTATGTTTATTAATCGATAGAGTTTTTTTTTTATGTGCTAACTTTATACCTGTTGGTGGGGTCATGTTTTTTATGAATGCTAGTTCTGGATGTTGACCTTTCCAATTATAGTGATTCACTCATAGTAATTTGAGAGCCTTCGAAATCTTCATATGCTTTTCTTCAAACATATATATATATATATATATATGTAGAAAAATACTAAATAGAATAATCTAAATCATGCTTTATAAACATGTCTTTTATCTAGAAATATTTATGAAACTAATTTCCATAACAAAGCATAAATTTTCATACACATATATTGATCATTTATTTTATGAAAAATATGAATTCATCAATAATAATAATTCATATGCATTAAAATATGGTAATTTAAATAAATAAGAAGTATGAGATTGACTACTTCATTTATCCTAGATCTTTAAACTTCACTGGAGGATTCAACTAATTCTAGTTAAAACATTAAATCATAGTCAATCTTCATTCAATGAATTTAATTATATTTAAATAATAATAAAAAGGAATTATTACTTGGATGGTTGATGTGATAGATTGCCCTAGCACTAAAGTCGCTTAGGATCCTTATCGAGATCAACACAAGTCCATAAAGTAGGGAATCATGGCTTTATACTAGAGTTGTGGATCTTCTTAAAGAGAGAAAGTGGGTAAGGGGAGAGAAAAAGGAAGAGAGAGAAAGAGCCATCATCTCTTCTAAAAGAAGAAATCCAAATCAGGTCCAATGAAAATCATACTAGAAGGCCTATTCAAGGTTTGAGGATTATGGATAGCCAATGGTGATGACCAGCAGATGACAAATATGGGAAAACTTAGAAAATAAAGAAGTAGTATATTGCATGGATTTCAAAGTAATTTCGAGTCTCCATTTTAAAGGATTTATTGGGTTCTTATACAAGGGATTAAGATTTTGGACTAGATCTTTGATCTGCATAGAGAGAAACCTTAGAGAGGAGAGAAGGTAGATCGAGAAAATCTTAAAGATAACTTTCTAGAGAGAGAAAGTGGGGGAACCAAGAGAGAGAGAAAAGAGATGGAAGAGAGAAGGGGAAGAGAGAGAAACTCTCACACTTTTGTTTTCATTCATTCTTTCTCTTTTCTTCTTCATTTCTTTCTTTCTTTCTTTCTTCTGGCTGAACAGGGTGGAAAGGAGGTGGCTCAGGCAGTGGTCGAGTGGTAGCCGACGAGGGGTAGCAATGGATAGTTGATGGTAGTGACCGATTTGTGGGAAGACTTGAGAATTTTTGGAAAAATAAGGGATCCATCCCTTTGGATTTTTTTGATTATTGGTTGATCAGTAGCGTCCAAGACACCTAGGAGGAATAGTTGGGGTGTTGGCCATTATGTGCGACTCGAGGCATGGGGCCAAGGGATGATAGCACCAATGGCTGGAAAAAGAAGGAAAAAGGGTTGGCCAAAATAGGGAAAAAAATAGGGGATGCTTCCATGGATTTTTCTAGCAAAATTGGTGGCTGGCATGATAGTTTTTCATAGGTGTTTACATATAGATTTTTCAAAAACCAGATTTGCAGTGGAAGAATATATTAAAATTATTTTAATCCTATTAGCATGCATAAATCCAATCTAAAATACCTAAGAACTAGTTCATATGAGAGATTATAAACATGAAATCTAAAATTATAAGGATGAGCAAAATAGTTCTTGTACCTTTTTTTTGCTTAATCATTTATCATAAAATTCATATTTGAAGATGTCTCTGAGTTTTAATGTAGCTACATAATTGTCTTGCTTCTACGGGTATCGACATAGGGCCCATGTTGATTAGAAGCTTCTGAGATCATCAAGGTGCTAGCTCTCTTTGCAAATCTCACTTCTTCAATAGTTGGATTTGGTTCTCCTTCATCTCTTCTTAAGAATGGAGAAGATGAGGACTCTACAGTGTAAATAGCTTCGCAATAGGAGGAAGGGAAGAGGAAGAAGAAGGAAGAGAGAACTTCTTTTCTCTTTTTATCTCTATGTGAGTGGCATGAGGAATAGTAGGGGTGCAGAAACAAGAGGGGGCACCAATTTATTTTTTTTCTCTTATGAAAGTGTGATGAAAAAATCAAGAGGCCACCCTCTTTTATTTCTTGTGCCTCCCCTTTAAGATAGACCCCATCAAATTTTTAATATCAATTTTGAAACTTGAGTTTCAAATTTGAATCTAATTCAAATTTAAAAGAGAATAGGATAAGTGATAAATCCTCAAAGTAGGAGTCTCGGAAGGGAAGGGGCACCAACTATTGGTTCCCATTATTGGCACCCACTTTTCTTCATGAAATTTTCTCCGCGCTAACAACCATCCCTCTTTTGTGTGCTGCTTCCTTTTTGCATGAGATGAAGATGAGAGAGAGTCCCAAGCACCACTAATTTTAGTGTGAAATAGAGATAGAGGAGAGAGAGTCCTAGGCACCCAAAATTCTTGGGATGCCTCCTCTCTTTGACTTTTCACACACACAAGCAAAAAAAGAGGGGCACTAATCTTGTTTCTTTTGGTGCTTGGAATAAAGGAGAGTCCCAATCTAACTGGGACTCTAGAGTCCTAATCCAATTAGGTTCATTCCAAGTCCAATTCGAATTTGATTCAAATATAATTTGAGCCAAACTCAATCTTAGTTTGGTTAGGAGTCAGGTCCAAGTCCCAATTAAATTGAGAAACCAAATTCGACTTGAATTAGACCAAATCTAATCAAATTAAATCTAATTTAATTCGATTAGGACTTAAACCCTAATTTAATCAAATCAAATTAGATTGCAACTATTATAATTAGATCCTCCTTATTAGTTTCCCTTACTTGAGACTTTTATAAATTGATTTTAATCATCAATTATATTGATAATTAGGTCATGATCTAACTATTCAATCAAGTGGAATCCCTATTATGTGTGACCCAATAGGTTCTATTCTATTTAGTAGTGAGATGTAATATAATCTCCATTATAATATTATAGAAATTGCTTTTAATAGATTGGAATGTTTCCAACTCATCCCTATTAAGGTCATCGATCTAAAGATGTAAAACAAAATATATAGAATCCTTAGGTATAGTTATATGTGATTCTTTTATTATGAGTTTCAATAGGACAAAGATTATGAAAAATTTGTCAAACCCCTTCATTTGTCATATGCAAGATTTAATTTGCTCAAGTCCAAATTCTAAAAACTTATGGAAACCTTTTTTCATCGTTCATATTATCATAGCTACAGTCTTAAGGACTCAGCTTCGTAAATCATATAGGACTATATATTATCTACTAAGATCGATAGATCCCATCTAAATGCATACCTACTTCTATAGCTAACTACACCGCAAAGATCCAAATAACTAGGAGACTAAGTAATTATGCAATCAAGCTATATTAAGCTCACTGTGAGTAGTCAAGGAATCTCAGGTCAAAGAACTACTCACAAGAAAGTCACTAACGAGTAAGTAGATATCTAAGTAACTTCTTGTTTGGTCATGCACAGTACTGTTGTTCTCTAACAACCACTTGCACTCTTACTCCAGTATACCACACTATAGACTCGAAACTTGTCTACTCAAAAAAAAAAGTGATTTGTACACCGATCTTGATGGATCGATCACTATCCTCGTAATGATCCAACGATCAAGAGCAATTTAGAAATTAATCTATAATGACACATATCTCAAATCTTTAATCTCTAAAAATATGTGTCATCCATTTTATTGATGAATAAATGATTAAGTACAAAAATTAATATCTAAAAAATTATAATGTTTCAGCTAGATTAGCTTCTAGGGTATATATCTAACAATATTTTACTTGCACTAAAGTTAATCTACCATAAACCTAAGTCTTATCTTCTCAAGGTAGGCTTTAATCTTTTGCTGGTTGAGTAGCTTAGTGGGTTTGTCATGTTGTCCATAGAGTCAATTCTCTTCACCTCGATATATTTCTTATTAAGATAGTTGCATATGATATGAAATTACCACTCGATATATTTGGACTTCTGGTAAGACCTGGGCTCCTTAGCAAGGACAATGGCATCATTGTTATCATAGTATAATGCGATGGCATCTGATGGCATGACACCGAGCTCTGCAATAAACTTCTTGTATCAACAGGCTTCCTTCATAGCTTTTAATGCAGTGATATACTCAACTTTCAATATTGAGTCTACAATTATTAGTTGTTTGAAAATTTTCGAGCAGGTTGAACCACATTACACAAGAACATACATTCTAATGTAGATCTTCTATCATTAGTATCATATATAAAGTTTAAATTAATATATCATTCAACTCATAACTCAGATCCTTCTCCGAAGATTAAGAATAAAATTCTTAGTCCTTCTCAAGTACTTAAGAATATTTTTCATAGCTATCTAGTATTGTTCAACTGGCAAGGGCTATATCATGTCAAGTACATAACATGGCATACATGAGGTTCCCTATGGTTGAAGCATAAGTGATCTTACTCATGTACTGAATCACCTTAGATATGCTAGGACACATCTTCTTGGAGATATAAATGCCATCCTTAAGGGGGTAGAATCCCCTCTTATAGTTTTCCATGCTGAATCTTTTTAACACCTCCTTTATGTACATTTTCTATGAAAGGCCAAGCACCCTTTTAGATCTATCCCTATAGACCTTTATTCCTAAAATATAGGATGCTTTTCCTAGGTCTTTTATAAAAAAACTCTTTGGATAACCATCTTTTGATTTAGGTTAACATGGGAATATCATTTCCACTAAGGAGGATGTTATCATGTATAGGACAAGAAATGTAACAGCACTCCCACTGACCTTCTTGTAGAAACAAGGCTCCTTCTTGTTCTTGATGAAATCAAATAATTTTATATCATCATTGAAATAAGTATTCTAACTTTGAAATGCTTGCTTTGATCCATAGATAAATCTATGAAGCTTACAGACTTTGAGATTGTTATCACTGGAAGTGAAATCCATAGGTTGCTCCATGTAGATATCTTCTTCAAGATATGCATTTAGAAATATAGATTTCATATCCATCTACCAAATTTTATAATCATAGAAGGCTGTAATAGCAAGCACTGTATTGATAGATTTGAGCATGGCTATAGGTAAAAAGGCATCTCGATAGTCAATGCCTTTGCATCGACTATAATCTTTGACCACTAGCCTAGCTTTATAGGTCTCTACTTTTCTATCTATACCTATTTTTCTTTTGTGGATCCATTTGCACCCAATGGGCATTTATCTCCTGATAGATCTACTAAGATCCATACTTGGTTTGAAAGTATAGAATCAATTCCTGACTTCATAGTATTTAAATATTTCTCAGAGTCGATGTATAATATCACCTTATTGTAGGTTTTGAAATTATCTCCATGTTTCCTACCCTTTATGAGGAACATTTCCTTTACATCCTCTATGATAGTGCTTGTTGTAGGTTTGCTTGAAGCTTGCTGACGTAGCTGGAGATAGCTATTAAGTCAAATGGCTCTAGGTTTCTCTCTATTGAGTGTAGACATTCTAAAACTTGCAAATTGAAGAAGATACGGAAGTCTAGTCATGAAGGGGTGGTTCCTGTGATGAACCCTCTGATACTTAAGTCAATCTCTTATGGAAGTAAACAAAAAAGAGAAGAAACTATAGCTTTTATATAGATGGTGTAGCAATGAAGTGGTAGCGAGATAGAGTGAAAGTAGGCAAGGTAGTGGAGATGGGCATAGGCGAGACAATGGAAGTGCCAGGCTATCATTTTGATGATAACCAAATATTGGAGTATGCATTTGATTACTGACTACCTTTCAAGTGTTCTCAAAGTTTTTTTAAGTTGATTTCATTGAACAATCCTCCTTCCTATAACATTGTAGTATGTTAAGCTAATTTTTGTTAAAACTCTTGGTAAAGAAGAGCCCCCAAGTAAAATCAATTGTATACTCATTTAAGAGGGCTACTTCTATGTATGTTTCTAATTTAATTGTCTCAAGTTCAGTCTTTAAATGAGTTGGAAAGGTTTTGAGTTGTTTGAAAACCATTGGAAGAAATCTGAACAAGTTTAATAAGTTTTAGACCTAAGTCACAAGAGCTGACTCGACCATAGTGTTTATTTGATCTACTTGAGGATCCGAGCCGACTCAAGCTATCCGAGCCGACTTAAGCTATCCGAGCCGACTCGAGTAACTATTTCAGGTTAGTAACGGCTAGTTCCAGAACTCTTATTTTGAATCCAAAACGGTCTTCAATGGCTATATTTCGAATTCCAATGGTTTACAATAGCTATATTTCGAATTCCAATGGTCTACAATGGCTATGACCATCTGCAATCAGTTAAAGGAAAGATATTTAAGAGATTTGAATCACTTTTGGAGATATAGATGAGAAGTTAATGTGAGATTGAAGAGCTTTCATTGAACATTTAAAAGTACACACTAGAGAGCATTCAAAGCAAGCACTCAAGACTTCACCAACTCTTATCAGAATCTTGAAAGATTTATTGAAGAAGTTAAGAAGCCTTTAAGAGGATTCAAAGTGCAATCAAAAGGACTTTTCAAGTGCTGCAACTGCAACCATCCGACAATTTCAATTTATCATATGGTTGCTTTATTCTTTAACTCATCTTTTGAGTTATGCCAAGTACAACAAGGGCTATAGCTTGGACTTGTAAAGGTTATTGGTGAGCCTTAAAATTTAGTGTAGTGGGTTGTTAGTGATCCCGTTCAAAACTAACTTTGTATTAGGTTTTTGGTGAGCCCGAGATAAAATCAAGTTTGGGTTTTGGATTGTGAGCCTGCAAAAATAATCTAGCTATATTCCGAGGGTGAATATAGTTGAAATCCCAAGTGGTATTTTGGATAGTGGACATAGGAGTGAGGTAGCTCCGAACCACTATAAAACTTGCTATGTTTATGATTGTGTTTCCTGTTCTTACTTCTTGCTTCCGCAGTAGTTAACTTAACTCACAACACTTACCATACTAAGAACTTAAAAAAGAGCACATATTTGCAATAATTTTTAAATACCCAATTCACCCCCCTCTTGGTAAGCCACCTGGGCAACAACTGGTATCAGAGCAGTGTCTCTGAATTTTAATTAGAGTAAAGATTTATGGCAACTCCCATGAGCACTTCCTTGGCCGAAGGCCAATCCACTAATAGACCTCCACTATTCACAGGCACTAACTACACATAATGAAAAGCTCAAATGAAAATATACATTCAAGCTATAGGTTTTTAATTATGGAAGGTCATGCTTAAGGACCTCAAGTATCCATGATAAAAGTTGATAACGTGGATATCCCAAAGCCTGAAGAGGAATGGGATGAACATGACATGAAAATGGATGAGTTAAACACCAAAGCAATGAATTTGTTGTATTATGCTTTGCACACTAATGAATTTAATAAATTTCTACTTGTACATCAGCAAAAGAAATTTAGGATAAACATGATATAAGTTGATGGCATGGACATCCCAAAGCTTGAAGAAGAATGGGATGAACATGACATGAAAATAGGTGAGTTAAACGTCAAAGCAATGAATTTGTTGTATTATGCTTTGGATACTAATGAATTTAATCGAATTTCTACTTGCACATCAGCAAAAGAAATTTGGGATAATCTTGAGGTAACCCATGAAGGGACTTCTGTTGACTCCACTAATTGATTTTGATGATAAGCAAAACAGTTAAGTATAATTTGAGGACTAATGATTTGCTTTAAGTATATTTTCATTGAAAGGATGCTCACAAAATTTGAAGAAGCATATTTATGTTGAAAAACCAAAGTTGAATGAAATGTTTGCTCAAAACAAGACTTGGACACTCAAAGATGGTTGAATGGATGACTAAGGCAAATGGAAACATGTTCCAGCACAAGTTCAGCAATTTTTGTAATTTTTCAATGAAGTGTCGACTCAATGTGTCGACATATGACATGATGCGTCGACACATTAAGAAGAAGTGTTGACTCAGGCCGGTATGCTATAAAGTTTCAAATGGCATAGATCAAGTGTCGACACATGGACTTTATGTGTCGACTCAAAGTATCAACACATGGATCAACACATCGTCTAAGACTTTCAAGCCACAGAATTTGCAGAAGTTGAAGGAACAGTTGATGTGTCGATACATGGATACAAGATGTCGACTTAAGGTGTCGACTCAACTGAGAATGTGTCGACTCAACTGATTTTTTCAGAGAATCTAAATGGAGTAGTTTGAACTTGTGTCGACTCAAGAAGAACATGTGTCGACATTATGTGTCGACACATGAAGAGGAAGTGTCGACACATGGAGTTCTGGTAACAATAATGGCTAGTTTTTTCAAAAACATAACTCGTCCCAAATGCCCCCAACGGCTAGTTTTTCAAGTGTAACGGCTATATTTCAGTTTTAAGGACTTGGAAAGGTATATAAAGGCTCTAAATCAAATCAAGAAGATATGCATTGAATATCCTTAAAGAGTTTAGAGAGAAAAGAAGAGAGAAGAGCCTTAACTCCTATTCATTCAAGGTTCAACCACTCACAAGCTAAAGAAAGCCTCCAAGCATTCAAAGCCATTAAGAGCATTGAAGATCATTCAATCTTGCGCATTCAAAAGGCTTCAACAAGAGCAAAGCAATACTACATCGAGCTACATCGACCTATTTGCTTTATTATTGAAAGCTTACATTGGTTCTTTATTTCTCTACCTTATATCTTGTAAAGGTTATTGGTTAGCCTATTGAAAAACCAAGTGAGGTTATTGGGAAGCTTTGAAAACTAATTAGGTTGGTGGTTAACCCGCAAAACCACTAAGGTTTTTGGTTAGCCTGAAAAACCAAGAAAGATTTTTGGTTAGCCTTGTGAAAACTAATTAGGTTCTTGGTTAGCCCAGAAAACTAAGTGAGGTTATGACTTGTGAGCCTTGTAAAACAAGTCGGGTTTTGATTAGTGAGCCCGGAAAACTAATCGACTGTAATCATTTGATTATAGTAAATTTCAAGGGGATCTTGGGAGTGGATGTAGGTGCATTGTTGGCACCGAACCACTATAGCTTGTTGTGTTTGTGATTGCTTGTTCTCTCCCTCCTTGCTCTTTACATTCTTGCTTATTACTTTTAATTTTTGCTGCACCATTACTTTAGAGCATTGCAGTTAAATCTTAATACCTTGTTGAATTGAATTACATATCTTGTCTTGTGAAGTTTGCTACTTGTATTATCAAGCTTAGCTTTAAATTTTTTAGAGACCCAATTCACCCCCCCTTTGGGTTGCTCTCAGGGTAACAAGTGGTATCAGAGCCCTATTCTTAGTGTTTAGGCTTACCGCCTTGAGTAAAGATCTATGGCAGCCCCATTTGGTACTAGTGTAGTTGAGGGACAAGCCTCAAACAGACCTCCATTTTTCAATGGAACAAATTATACTTATTGAAAAACTAGGATGAGAATTTATATGCATTCTATAGATTATAATTTATGGAAAGTAGTTGACAAGGGTCCTCATATTCCTTCGATAGTGGTTAATGGTGTTTCCATCCCAAAACTTAAAGAGGATTGGGATGAAAATGACATTAAACAATCTGAGATCAATGCTAAGATAATGAATCTCTTGTATTGTGCATTAGATCCTAATGAGTTTAATAGGATATCTACATGCATGTCTGCCAAAGAAATATGGGACATACTTGAAGTTATCCATGAGGGTACCAATTAAGTGAAGAACACTAAAGTCAATATGTTAGTGCACACATATGAGATGTTCCGGATGGAACCAAATGAATCTATCACTGATATGTATACATGTTTTACAAATATTGTAAATGCTATGAGAAGTCTTGGTAAAGTCATATCTAATGCTGATCTTGTGAATAAAATTCTTAGGTCACTACCAACGTCGTGGGATCCAAAGGTGACCGCAATTCAAGAAGCAAAGGATGTGGACAAGTTACCTCTGAGCAGCTAGTGGGATCGCTCATGACTTATGAGATCAATCTAAAACAAAAATCAATGGACATGGATAAGAAGAAGAAGGGGATTGCTTTCAAGTCTAATATTCAAGAATCCTCGATCGATGAGTCCGAAGATGAAGAAGAAGAAGAATGTGAAGAAGCCCTCCTTGCTCGTAGTTTAGAAGATTCATGAAGAGGAGGAAGTTTCCTTACAAGAAGAAATTTCAATCCAAGGAAAAGGGAAAGGAAAAAGAAAAAGATAAAGAAAAGGAAAAAGAAAAGGAAAAAGAAAAGAAGAAGGAAGTACCGATATGCTTCGAGTACAAGAAGTTGGGACATTACAAATTTGATTGTCCTCTTATCAAGAAATCAAGGAAGAAACTAAGGAAGAAAGCAATGATGGCCATGTGGAGTGATAGCGAAGACTCCAGTTCAGAAGAAGAGCAAACAGAAATTGCAAATCTCTGCTTCATGGCACATCAGGACAATGAAGAGGTATGTTCCGACTCTGAAGTTGATTTTACTTTCGATGAACTTAGAAGTGCTTTCGAAGAGCTTATGCATGATTATAAATTAGTTTTATCTGAAAATAAGAAACTGAAAAAGCATGCAAACTGTTTTTCTTTAGAAAATAACTTTTTACTAAATGATGTTAGTGCTTTGAAATCCAAACTAGATATTTTGGAAAAGAAAAATAATGCTTTGGCTATGGAAAATGAAATTTTAAAAGGGCCTAAACAAATTGTTTCTAACAATGAGCTTTTAAAGAAAAACAAGGATTTAGAACTTGAAAATGCTAAACACAAAAGTGAACTTGAAAAATTGAAACCTTTTATTGACAAATTTACTTATAGTTCAGAAAAGTTGAATTTACTTTTATATAATCAAAGAGCTGTTTTTAACAATGCAGGTTTAGGATACAAACCAAAAAAGCAACAAAAGTATTTCAAAAATTTTTTGTGCCTGCATCATCCAGTATTACTTGTTTTACTTATAGAAAATTAGGTCATAAATCATATCAATGTAATTTTATAAAAATCATGTCTTTTGGTAAACTGTGGGTTCCAAAAGGAACCATTTTGAATGCTAACCTGAAAGGACCCAAGTTAGCTTGGGTACCTAAAGTCAAAGCATGATCATATTACAGGTGTGTCTTGCAACCAAGGAAAACAAATGAGTTTGGTATCTTGACAGTGGTTGCTCAAGGCACATGACTGGAGATGTGAAGCAATTCACTTCTCTTGAAGCTTTGAAAGGAGGGAGTGTGACCTTCGGTGATCATGGTAAAGGAAAAATCATTGGTATTTGTAAGGTTCATATAACTCCTTCTAATAGTATTAGTAATGTACTGTTAGTAAATGGTTTAAAGCATAATCTTTTGAAAATTAGTCAATTTTGCAATAAAAGTTTTCAAGTAGTTTTCAAATCATCATATTGCATGATTACTAGTCCAGATGTAAATGGAGTACAATTCATTGGAAAAAGGCATGGAAATATTTATTTAGTAGATCTTGATGATCTATCTTTACCTAATGGTGAATGCCTTGTTGCAATGAATTCTACCAAGGAAGAGACTAGTTGGTTATGGCATAAAAGGTTAGGGCATGCTAGTATGTATCTCATTTCAAAACTTAGTAAAAAGAATTTAGTTAGAGATTTACCTGAAATTTGTGTTGAAAAAGATAGAATTTAAAAAGCATGTCAATTTGGAAAACAAGTCAAAACTTCTTTCAAACCAAAAGGATTTGTAACTACTAGTAGGCCACTTGAGCTACTTCATATGGATCTCTTTGGACCAACTAGAATATCAAGTCTAGGAGGTAAGAGATATGGATTAATCATTGTGGATGATTTTTCGAGATTTACTTGGATTTTCTTTTTAGTACAAAAAGATGAATCATTTTCTGTATTCGTAAAGTTTTATAGAAAAGTTTCAAATGAAAAAGGTGTTTCAGTCATTTGTATTCGTAGTGATCATGGAACTGAATTTGAAAATCAAGATTTTGAAAACTTTTGCAATGAAAAAGGCATAGAACACAATTTTTCTATACCTAGGACACCTCAGCAGAATGGGGTAGTAGAAAGAAAAAATCATACTTTAGAAGAAATGGCATGCACTATGCTTTGTGAAAATGATTTGCCAAGTTATTTTTGGGATGAAGCTATAAATATAGTCTGTTATGTTTTGAATCGAGTTTTGATACGTCCTATTTTAAAGAAAACTCCATATGAGCTTTGGAACCAAAGAAAACCAACTTTAAAATATTTTCGAGTTTTTGGTTGTAAATGTTTTGTTTTGAACAATGGAAAAGATCATCTAGGAAAGTTTGATGCCAATTCTGATGAAGGTAACTTCTTAGGATACTCTACATCAAGCAAGGCATACAGAGTATTTAACAAATGGACTTTAGTTGTAGAAGAGTCAGTACATGTTGTATGTGAAGAATGTTCTAACAAGTCCTCGAGAAAAGAGGATACATCTGATGATTGTGCAGGTGCTGACAAACTTCAGAAGCTGACACTGAATGATCAAGCTCAATCAAATGAAGAAGAACAAGACAATGATGAGAAAAAGATGCCACTCCAATGCATCAAGATCTACCTAAGGAGTGGAGGTATGCTCATGGACACCCTAAGAAATTAATCTTAGGTGATCCATCTAAAGGGATAAGAACTCGAGCTTCTATTAGAAATGAATGTGATTATATTGGTTTTGTATCTCAAGTAGAATCTAAATATTTTGAAGAAGCTGAAAAAGACTCTAGTTGGATCAATGCTATGCAAGAGAATTAATCCAATTTGATAGAAATAATGTTTAGACACTTATAGAAAGACCATCTAATATTTTAATTATTGGCACTAAATGGGTATTTAGGAATAAATTAGATGAAAATGGTATTATCAATAGAAATAAAGCTAGGCTGGTTGCTAAAGGCTACAATCAAGAGGAAGGGATTGACTTTGATGAAACTTTTGCTCTTGTTGCTAGACTTGAAGCAATTAGACTATTATTAGCATTTGCCTGTTTTATGAACTTCAAATTATTTTAAATGGATGTTAAGAGTGCTTTCTTAAATAGTTTTATAAATGAAAAGGTCTTTGTTGAACAACCACCTGGTTTTGAAAATCATGCACATCCTGATCATATTTTCAAATTACACAAAGCACTTTATGGATTGAAGCAAGCACCTAGAGCATGGTATGAAAGATTAAGCAAATTTCTTATTGAAAATAAATTTTCTAGAGGAAATGTTGACAAAACACTATTTTTGAAAAAAAAAATAATGATTTATTAGTAGTACAAATATATGTTGATGACATCATTTTGGTGCTACTAATAAAATTCTTTGTCAAGAGTTTGCTAAGCTTATGCAGGGTGAGTTCGAGATAAGTATGATGGGTGAACTAAACTTCTTTCTTGGACTCCAGATCAAGCAAACTTCAGATGGTATCTTCATCAATCAAGCTAAGTACACAAGAGAAATTATCAAAAAGTTTGGAATGGAGAATACTAAACCAATAGGTATCCCTAGAACCCCTCATGTAAACTTGATAAAGATGAGCATGATAAATCTATGGATCAGAAATTATACAGAGACATGATAGGCTCTTTATTGTATCTGACTGCTAGTAGACCAGATATTATATTCAATGTTTGCATGTGTGCTAGATATCAGTCTGAACCTAAGGAATCACATATCATGGCTGTTAAGCACATTATTAGATATATATCTGGTACTATTAGTATTGGTTTGTGGCATTCCAAAAATTCTTTTGCTGCATTGATTGAATATTCTGATGTAGATTTTGCTGGTTGTAGATTAGATAGAAAGAGTACTAGTAGAACTTGCCAATTTCTTGGGGTTAACTTAATCTCATGATTTAGCAAGAAACAAACTTCGGTTGCACTATCTACAGCTGAGACTGAGTATATTGCAGCAGGAAGTTGTTGTGCTCAAATCCTGTGGATTAAGCAATAACTTGAAGACTTTGGAATCAAGTTGGCTAGAACTCCTATTAAATATAATAATACCAATGCTATTTGTTTGACTAAAAATCCTGTTCAATACTCTAGGAGCAAGCACATTGAAATTAGATATCATTTTATTAGAGATCATGTAGAAAACAATGATGTTTTGTTTGAATTTATCTGTACTGAATTTTAATTAGCTGATATTTTGATTAAACCTCTTCTGGAAGAACGATTCTGTATGATTAGAAGAGAGCTCGGGATCATCAATCCATTTGATTAAATCATTCCCCTAATTTGACTTAAATTAGATCTATTCAACCCTATTTATGATAAATCATGATTAATCATTATTAATTTGACTCCAAAAACATGTTATTTGAATTGATTTTGATCATTCAGAGAAATTCCCAACTTTTCAGTTTTTAAGTTGATGTGTCGACATATCATGTGTCGACACCAAAATGTGTCGACACATGCGTAAGCCAACACATGACCGACGGGAAACTGAGATTTAAGGAGTTTCCGAACCATTTTTCCCCCAAATTTCTTTCTCCTCCAAGCTGACACATCGATTCTAGGTATCCATCCTATTCATCCTCTCATTTCCTTGCTTTTACCCGCTGTTTTCTTGGATTTGGAAGATCAGTGGCCGTGTTTGTTGGATTTTCTCCTAGGTTTTAGCTCCTAAACCCTAGAAACCCTTTTTCTTCCACCAAAAGCCTTGCCAAATCTTTGATTCTTGATAATGGGTCCTCACAAACAAGTCGTTCGCCGACCTCGTCAGTCACAGCATAAAGAAGAACGGAGAACGAAGGCACGACATGAGTTTAGAGCTTCAGATCTGCCTGCATGACCGTTGTTTGCACCTTCTAGCCGGATGAGCTCCAAGACAGTGGTTGGAGGATGCTGAGTGGACTTTTCTTTCTTAGACCAGTAGCATTTTAGGATTGGAGATTGGATTAGACATGCTGGATTGATTACTTTTTGTTCGCTCAGCGAGAGATACTACCTAGGACTGATGAGAGAGTTCTACGGTTCACTTGCCCGAGGGTCTGATAGCTGGATTGCTCATGTCAGAGGATAGGATATCCTTGTCACTTCAGAGATTTTGAGCCGAGTATGGGATATACCCATGACTGGATCAGTTATTGACAGCCTGATGGATCGAGTTAGTGGTCTCCAGTGCATTTTTGAGTCCGATATCTTATCAGAGGGAGCCACTGTTCTAGCTTCGAGGTTGTCTGCGGAGATGAGACTGCTACATCATATAGTTGCCCAGATTCTTCTATCGAAGATCGATCGATTTGACTATATCACCGAGTGGGAGTTACTGGTGATGGTCTCACTGATTCAGCGGATGCCAATTTATCTTCCTGTTCTGATGGTTCATCAGATTACTGAGGCATCGTCTAGTTAGTAGCTCTGCTTGCCTTATGGCATGAGATTGACAGTACTGTTTCGGGAGTATGGAGTCAGCTTTCAGGATGAGCCTTATCGTACTTTGATCCATACCGATGTATATGACATCAGGTCATTGCATCGCATCGGTTATAATTTGGTTCGAGGTTAGTGGACACGGAGGATATCAGGTCAGGCTAAGGATAGAGCTGATATTGATGAGGACATAGCAGAGAAAAAGTGGATTCTTTCAGGTGAGGCTGGACCGAGCGAGATAGCCTAAGACAGCAGCACAGCCAGCTCAGCCTGATCCTTCTACATCTGTCCAGCCATAGTCAGCGCAGACAGAGACTCCTGGTACTTGGGATACCTTAGAGGACAGAGTCAGATGCATAGAGATCGATGTATTTATCATGAGGCAGCGTCTAGATGTTTTTATTGCTGAGACGAGAGAGAGCCACATTGATCTTAGAGATGGCATTTTGGCTATTCTCTCAGCACTGTCCAGAGCTTCGATGAGTGCTCCTACTGTAGACATTGTTCCTGCTTCTGTTGATGTACTTGCCCCAGCAACAGCTGATGACCTTGCTGATATCGACACTAGTGTTGAGACTACTGTTGGAGATGGAGATACTATTATTGGAGATATTAATGGAGACGTAGAGACTGACTCAGACCATTTTGACATTGCTGATCCTACATCAAAGCCAGTTGCGGAGGTGACGGATGATGTGCCTGTGAGCCCTGTTGTTGACCCATCCTTCTCACCTGTCCCGATTCCTGATCCATCCTCTCCTTCTAGATCGGTTGATCACACTCCAGTTCCAGTTCCTATTCCTATTCTTAGTCCTGTTATTGATATCCCTGTTATTGATTTACCTACTATTGATTCTCCTGACATTCATACACCTATCATTGAGACACCCTCTTTTGATACATCCAGTGTAGATACCCCAATACCTTCCATAGCTGACACTGTTGTTCTTGATACGCCTGTATCATCAGTTGTTACACCTACTTTTGATACTCCTACCCTTCATACTTCATCAGTCACTCGAGAGCTTGGGTTCTACACACCCGGCTTTCAGTATCTTGATTCTGGTCCTACTTTTGATCGCACTATTGCTCCAGCTGTTGCTGAGTTGATTGATCCGATCAGTTCAGTTCCAATGGAGGACTTAGCTCCTACTTCTATTGCTTCAGTCAGAGGTTGGACCTATATTTATCGCAGAGGATGTGGATGCCGTACCCCTCAGCTGACCAGGACCAGACTTCAAGATCTTCAATCATGATGGCCACGAGCTCGATCTTCTTCTGATACCAGACCGATTGAGATTGGTTCATCTTCTGATGACTCGATGGATGAGGATTAGGATATTGATGTACTTCTAGATAGTTTTATACTTCTAGATAGTTTATATTTATGCTTATATGTACTTTTACCTTTGTTGTGTACTTGATGTACAAGTTTCTGACATATATGAAAAACTTTTTGATTCCTCTTATCTTTGTGTTTGATGAGATTGAATATTATATCTTGAATTGCTCTTATAATTCTATATCTTCACTCTTTATTGAATGTATTTCCTAAAGAAAAAGAGTGAGTAGTTTCAAAAACGAATTTATAAACTCTATGATATATCTTGTATGTTTTTTTTCCTACCTTTTTAATGATAACAAAAAGGGGGAGTAACTTAGTGAGATTTAAGTATAAATGTGTTTACTTCTCAAAACTAATTGTGTTTACTTCTCAAAACTAATTTAAGTATAAATGTGTTTACTTCTCAAAACTAAAGGGCGAGCAACTTTTAATTTTAAGGATTTTTGAAAAACCTGAAAATCATTTACAAAGTTTCTTAAGAAAGGGGGAGCTTTACTTTATGTTCAATAAAACTCCTTTCGAAATGAATTTAATCATTAAAAAAAAACCCTCTTTCAATGTTAGAAAAGATTTTTTACAAATTTTGTTATGAATCATTGATTCAGGGGGAGCTTTGTTGATTACTGAATTTTTTTTGTAAAGTATCATGATACATGCACTCTATGAATTTAAATGTATATCAAAGTTCTGATACTTTCTAATCTTGCAACAAGCTCTAATGCTCTTACTTGTGGTCTAAATGATTATATCTTTAATGCAAGTAATGATTGATATATTTGATACTTTCAATATTGTGCACCTTAAACAATTCTCTTAAAGCCTTACCTTTAAAGCAATTTTACTTAAGGGTTTGTTATCATCAAAAAGGGGGAGATTGTTGACTCCACTAATTGATTTTGATGATAAGCAAAACAGTTAAGTATAATTTGAGAACTAATGATTTGCTTTAAGTGTGTTTTCGTTGAAAGGATGCTCACAAAATTTGAAAAAGCACAGTTATGTTAAAGAACTAAGGTTGAATGAAATGTTTGCTCAAAACAAGACTTGGACACTCAAAGAAATGGTTGAATAGATGACTAAGACAAATGAAAACATGTTCCAGCACAAGTTCAGCAATTTCTGTAATTTTTCAATAAAGTGTCGACTCAAGGTGTCGACACATGACATAATGTGTTGACACATTAAAAAGAAGTGTCGACTCAAGCCGGTACGCTATAAAGTTTTAAATGGTACAGATCAAGTATCGACACATGGACTTTATGTATCAACTCAAAGTGTCAACACATGGATCAACACATCGCCTGAGATTTTCAAGCCACAGAACTTGCAGAAGTTGAAGGAATAGTTAATGTATCGACACATGGATACAAGGTTTTGACTCAAGGTGTCGACTCAACTGAGAATGTGTCGACTCAACTGAGAATGTTTCAACTCAACTGATTTTTTCAGAGAATCTGAATGGAGCAGTTTGAACTTGTATCAATTCAAGAAGAACATGTATCGACACATGAAGAGGAAGTGTTGACACATGGAGTTATGGCAACAGTAACGGTGTTGGCTCCACCCAGTGATTTTGATGAATAACAAAATATTGAGTGCATATTGTATACTAATGTGTATTTCAAGTTATGAGTTTTTCAGGAAGAAAGTACCTCAAAATCTCAAAAACTTATGTTTCATGGCACATCATGGCACGGAGCATTTATCGCAAATCTGGACATCCTCTTCATGGAAAAAGGATATCTACATGTTTAAATATTGTGTGTTTATGATTCATTTAAGTTTCAAAATTTATATTTATGTTTTTGGATAATTTACACTTGAATCTGAGCTTTTTAGTCTCAAGTGTCAACACCTGGAAAGTCAAGTTTCGACACTTCAGCATTTGGCACGAACAAAAATCCTTGGCACCCCAAGTGTCGACACCCAGAACTCAGTGTCAATACTTAGGTTTCAAAGTATCGACTCAAGGCCTGAGAATTTTGAAAATACAGAACTTTGTCATTTTAGGATTTTTGTGTCAAGTGTCGACACTTGAAAGTTCAAGTGTCGACACCTAGAGATCAAGTGTCGACACTTGACAGCCAAGTGTCGACACCTGACAGCCAAGTATCGACACTTGCAACCTAATAGCTCTAACGGATCTATTTTTCTGGCTTGCAGAACTTGCTTTTCAAGCTCCAAACGGCTATTTCCGAGGTTCCAACGGTCACAAACCAATTTTTGGAAGGTTCTTGGTGTATTTAACCTCCACCAACCTCATTCTAAAGAAAAGGGAAGAGCATTGAAATGTATTCAAGTCTATTCAAAAGCCAAAAAGCCCATATTCTCTCAAGTACTTCACATCAAAAGCCTTTTATAGTTTGATTCCTTGAAAAGCCTATAAGCTCATCCTTACATCATTCCAAAAGAGGCACTTTGAAGGATATTCCAAGGAAGAGTCAAGACAAAGTATCAACTTGAGCTTCAAAGATTCCATTCTACTCTTGAAGAGAGTTTGTTTTAGTTTTAAAATTGTATATCTGTTTTTACATTGTATTTGACCTTGCTTTCAAGGATATCTTGAAAGAAGGTTGTTGTGGTTTGTTGGTGAGCCAAAGGGATAAAACAAACTAGGGTTAACTTGTGAGCCCGAAGACAAAACAAGTGTTAAGGTTTGTTGGTAAGCATAAGTGACAAAACAAACTTAGGTTTTGACTTGTGAGCCTAGTGAAAAACAAGTCAGCTGTAATCTTGTTTGGATTATAGTGAAATTTCCAAGGATGGCTTGGGGAGTGGATGTAGGTGCTAGGTTTGCACCGAACTACTATAAACCTTGTGTTTGTGTGTGATTGCCCTCTTCCTCTCTTGCTCTTTGATTATTGCTACTCACTTATTGTTTTCCGCTGCTTTCAATCTCTTGCATTGAATTTATCATTTCTCACAAGCACCACTAGTCCCTCACATTATTGTTTTAAAAATTCAAAAAAGACCCAATTCACCCCCCCTCTTGGGCTCCATTTCTGGGCAACAAGTGGTATTAGAGCACCGGTACTCTCTTGTAGGTCCAAGGATCTGGAGTAAAAGATCATGGCAGCCCTAATAGGAATGGGTATTATTGAAGGTCAAGCTTCAAATCGGCTCCCACTTTTCAATGGCACAAATTACACATACTAGAATACACGCATGCGCATCTTTATTCAAGCTCTTGACTATAATTTGTGGAGGACAATTATAAAAGGTCCTCATCAGCCTATGATAGATATTGGTTAATGGCATTCTCACTCCAAAGATGGAAGATGATTGGGATGAGAATGACATTAAGCAAATCGAGCTCAATGCTAAGGCTATGAATATATTATTTTGCTCTCTTGACCCAAGTGAATTTAATAGAATATCTAATTGTCTCTCCGCCAAGGAGATTTGGGATACACTTGAGGTTACCCATGAGGGTACACACCAAGTGAAAACTACCAAGGTTAACATGCTTATTCATACGTATGAAATGTTTAAAATGGAACCTACTGAGTCTATTAGTGAGATGTATACTAGGTTCACAAATATTGTGAATGGCATGAGAAGTCTAGGAAAAATTATTTCTAACGGTGAACTTGTGAACAAACTTCTCAGGTCTCTACCAGCTTCTTGGGATGCAAAAGTAACAGCTATTGAAGAAGCCAAGGATGTCAACACTCTTCCACTTGAACAACTATTGGGCTCACTGATGACCTATGAGCTCTCCCTCAAATAAAAGAATGTGGAAGTCGACAAAAAGAAGAAAGTAATTGCTTTCAAATCCACTGCGAGAGAAGAATCAAGCGATGACTCCGAAGAAGATGATGAAGAAGATGAGACGGCTCTATTGGCAAGAAAATTCAGAAGGTTCATGAGGAAGAAAAGGTTCAACTTCAAAAAGAAACCTCTGAAAGGGGAGCCAAGTAAAGAGAAAGACAAAGAAAAGGAGAAGGAGCAGCCCACTTGTTTTGAATGCAAAAAGCCCGGCCATTTCAAGGTAGACTACCCCTTGCTTAAGAAAAGTAGAAGAAAGCTGAGAAAGAAAGCCATGATGGCAATCTGGAGTGAAAGTGAGGACTCCAGTTCTGAGGAAGAATAGCAGGAGGTGGCAAACTTCTGTCTGATGGCTGATCAAGATGAGGTATGTTCCAAAACAGAAAATGAATTTACTTTTGATGAGCTTCATGAAGTTTTTGACGAATTAGTCATAGAATTTCAAAAATTAAAATCAAAACATAAAGATTTAAAGAAGCAAAATTTGGATTTAGCCAAAACAAATGACAAGCTTTCAAGTGAAAATGAATGCCTTCTTCTTCAAAATAAAGAATTAAATGATAAGATTGTAGCACTTGATAAAGAAAAAGAAGTCTTGAAAAAGAAAAGTTCTTCACTTTCAAATGAAAATTTGTCAAAACAAAGCAAAAAAATTTTGGATGAAAACAAAAGATATAAAGAAGAAATTGAAAAATTAAAACCTTTTGTAGAAAGATTTAATTATAGTTCTGAAAATTGAATTTGCTTTTGAATAACCAAAGAGCAGTTTTTGATAAAGCAGGTTTAGGATTCAGAACTCATAAGAAACAAAAACTTTTTAAAAATTTTTTGTACCTGCATCTTCATCCATTACTTGCTATACTTGTAGTACTAAAGGACATAAATCTTATATGTGCAACAAAAGAAAATTAAGTAACATTAAGAAAGTTTGGGTTCCGAAAGGAACCAATGCCACTAACCTAAAAGGACCCAAGATGGCTTGGGTACCTAAAGTCTCCACTTGATCTTTATTGCAGGTATGCCTTGCAACCAATAAGAGAAGAATGTGGTACCTTGATAGCGGTTGCTCAAGGCATATGACAGGAGATGTGGAGTAGTTCTCATCGCTCGAATATTAAAATGGTGGCAATGTAACTTTTGGTGATAATGGAAAGGGCAAAATTATCGGTATTGGTAAAGTCCATATCACCCCTTCTTCCTATATTGATAATGTCTTATATGTTGATGGTTTGAAACATAACTTGCTTAGCATTAGCCAGTTTTGCGACAAGAATTTTAAAATTGTTTTTGAATCTTCTTTGTGCATTGTTTCTAGTTTAAATAACAATGACATTAAGTTCATTGGTCATAGGCATGGCAATATTTATATGGTTGATCTTGATAATCTCCCTATTCAAAATGGTCAATGCCTAGTGACAATGGAAGCCAAGATCAATGAAACTAGTTGGCTTTGGCATCGCAGACTAGGACATGCAAGCATGCATTTAATTTCAAAACTTAGCAAAAAGAACTTGATAAAGGATTTTCCTAAACTCAATTTTGAAAAAGACAAGATCTGCAGTGCATGTCAACTTGGAAAACAAACCAAATCCTCTTTCAAACCAAAAGGAGTAATCTCTACATCTAGACCCTTGGAGTTGCTTCACATGACCTCTTTGGGCCAACTAGAATATCTAGTTTAGGAGGTAAGAAGTACGGTCTAGTTATTGTAGATGATTTCTCATGATTTATATGGATCATATTTTTAGCATATAAAGATGAAACTTTTTCCGAATTCATTAGATTTCATAAATGAGTTTTAAATGAAAAAGGGGTTTCAGTCATATCTTTGAGAAGTGATCATGGAACCGAATTTGAAAATGCTGATTTCGATAAATTTTGTATTGAAAATGGAATTCATCATAATTTTTCTGCACCCAGACACCTCAACAAAATGGGGTAGTAGAAAGAAAAAATAGAACTCTTGAAGAAATGGCACGCACCATGCTTTGTGAAAATGACTTACCTAGATATTTTTGGACAGAAGCCATAAATACTGCATGCTATATTTTAAATCGAGTTTTAATTCGACCGATTCTAAAGAAAATACCTTATGAGCTTTGGAAGGGTAGAAAACCCTCAATTCATTATTTTCATATTTTTGGATGCCATTATTTCATCTTAAACAATGGTAAGGATAATTTAAGTAAATTTAATGCCAAATCAGATGAGGGAGTTTTTCTAGGCTACTCCATATCTAGTAAGCATACAGGGTCTTCAACAGAAGAACACTTGTTGTTGAAGAATCCATACATGTGGTATTTGATCAATCTAACCAAAAAACTTCAAGAAAAGAAGATGTACTCTCTGATGAAACAGGTAGCAAGAAAACTAAAGGTATAAACAACAATGAAGGGCTTACCAAGGAACAGAACGATGATCAAAACACTGAAGGAGATCAAGCACAAGGTGATGAAAATACATTAACAGTTGATCCATTACCAAAAGAATGGAGGTATGCTCATGGACACCCAAAAGGACTAATTATCGGTGATCCATCTAAAGGTGTAAGTACTCATCATCCCTTAGAAATATCTGTGATTACTTAGTTTTTGTTTCTCAAATTGAACCTAAAACTATTGAGAAAGCTGAATGTGATAATAATTGGATAAATGCTATGCAAGATGAACTTAACCAATTCAAAAGGAACAATGTTTGGACATTAGTAGATAGGCCTTCAAATACTTCAATTATTGGTACAAAGTGGATTTTTCGAAAAAAACTTGATGAAAATAGAGTAATTACTAGAAATAAGGCTAGACTAGTTGCCAAAGGATACAATCAGGAGGAAGGGATAGATTTTGATGAAACCTTTGCTCCTGTGGCTAGACTTGAGACAATTAGGCTATTGTTGGCTTTTGCTTGGTTTATGAATTTTAAATTGTATCAAATGGATGTTAAAAGTGCTTTTTTAAATGGTCTAATTGAAGAAGAGGTTTATGTTGAGCAACCCCCTAGTTTTGAAAATTCTGAATTTCCAAATCATATTTACAAACTTCATAAAGCTTTGTATGGATTGAAACAAGCTCCTAGAGCTTGGTATAATCGTTTAAGCTCTTTCTTGCTCAAAAATGATTTTACTAGAGGTAATGTAGACAAAACTTTATTTTTAAAGAAAAAGAATGATGATCTCTTAGTAGTACAAATCTATGTAGATGATATAATATTTGGTGTTACTAATGAATCTCTTTGTCAAGATTTTGCAAAGTTAATGCAGGGTGAGTTCGAGATGAGCATGATGGGAGAATTGAATTTTTTTCTCGGACTCCAAATAAAGCAAACCAAAGAGGGGATCTTCATCAACCAAGCAAAATACACAAAAGAAATACTCAAGAAGTTTGGGATGGAGAACACTAAGCCTTTAGGTACCCCTATGAGCTTACTTGTAGACTTGACAAGGATGAATCAGGTAAATCTATTAACCAAAATTATATCGTGGCATGATCGGTTCATTGTTATATCTTACAGCCAGTAGGCCAGATATCATGTTTAGCATCTGTATGTGTGCTAGATATTAGTCTAATCCTAAAGAGTCTCATCTTTTGGCTGTTAAACGCATACTTAGATATCTATCTTGCTCAATTGAATTTGGTTTATGGTACTCTAGAGATTCTTCATTTGAATTGATTGCTTATTCTGATGCTGACTTTGCTGGGTGTAAACTTGATCGTAAAAGTACTAGTAGAACCTGTCAGTTTCTTGGAGTAAATTTGATCTCTTGGAGTAGCAAAAAACAGAATTCAGTTGCTTTATCAACGGCGGAAGCCGAATATATAGCAGCTGGAAGCTGTTGTGCTCAAATCCTTTGGATCAAATAACAACTCGAAGATTTTGGCGTTAAACTAACTAAGACACCCATAAGATGTGACAATACTAGTGCAATCAATCTATCTAAGAATCCTGTGCAACATTCAAGAAGTAAATACATTGAAATAAGACATCATTTCATAAGAGATCATATACAAAACGCTAATGTTATTCTTGATTTTGTATGTACTGATGATCAATTAGCAGATGTGTTTACCAAACCTTTGTGTGAGGATAGGTTCTGTCTGATTAGAAGAGAGTTAGGTGTCATTGATCCATTCTCCTAAAACTCTCATAGTTTAATTATACCTAAGTTTTTTCGCTCAAAATCACTTGCATTAAGCCCCAAAAATTGTTAAATAGTTTCCTATTTTTTTTAAATTTTTTTTGGATTTTCTTAAAATCTTTCTTAGCCAAGTGCCGACACTTGGATATTGTCAAGTGTCGACACCTGACCAAGTATCGACACTTGACAAATACTAAGTGTCGACACTTGCAAAACAAAACCTATTTTTTAAAGGGCTGACCGAGGGTTTTATCCTTATTTTCCACCCGTTGATTTCAAGCAACAGTAGTCCCCCTCTATCCTCCCATTTACCCCATCATAAATTAGGTATTCCCTCTTTTAATTTCATTTTATTTCTTGAATTTCCGTTTTCCTTTTGTTACCGTCGAACCGTGTAAACTAGAATAGGGCTTTTCCGACTATTTTTGAGGATTTTAACCAGATTTTCATAAGTTTTAATGGATTTCTAAAGCTAGATTTAAGGGAATAGCGGTTTAATGGCATTTTTCTTGGATTTCCCATGGTTTTTTGCTGTTTTCACGCTTATCTCATCCGTTTTCAGAAAAACACTGTTTGATTGATTTTGGACAGAAAAATTGGGGTTTTCTTTTAAAATATAGTGTTCTAAATTCATTTATTGTTTTATCATTGTTTTAGAAAGGTTATCCATGATGTTTTTGCAACATTTTCATCACTTTGCTAAAACCCTAATTAACTTAAACCCAAAATTCCATGTGTTTTGATATTTTGGTCTTACAAAATGTATTTTACAAAAGTTCAAATATGTTTTAACAACCAAAAACATTTTCTATAATATTTATATGGGGTAATGTCATTTAATCAAAGTATAGTTTGTAAAACTCACACCTTCAAACTGATTGGTAGATTTCCTAAAATTTTTTTTTGGTATTTTACAACCCAAAATTGTTTTAATCCTAGTTTTCAAAACCTGTCTTAACACCTCTTAAGAAATGAACTTCTCCTTACCTCAGCCTGTAGCCAGTCCTATAGTTCTAAGTCTGATTGAACCTATCTTCCTTCTTTCCTATTCAGCTTACTGTAATGGGTCCCAGAAAGAGACTTGCAGTTAGGGAGAGACCTAGTCGTGGTGTAGAGAGGAGATCAAAGGCCAGATTTGATCCTGCACAGGCTAGCAGTTCTGCCACACCGAGTTCTCCCCTGCAAAGAGGATGGCAGGGAAGTTATTAGCCTCTGGGAGGAGAGTCGACCTGGAGTGTTTTGATAGGCACCATTTCAGCTTACGACAGGTGCTCACTGATGCAGGTTTAGTACCATTCTGTACTATACAAGAGAGATACTATCCTCATCTAGTAAGGGAGTTCTATAGTGCGTTGGACTGTCGACGACTTCTATAGACTACGACAGTGAGAGGTGTTTAGATTTCACCTTTGGCAGAGCTATTGAGCAGAGTATGGGAGACCCCCATAGGGGAATCAGTGTTTTTGCCGTGGATGACAGAGAGGCTGCTTTTAGGTGTATCCTCGAGCGAGAGGATGTTCGTGGTATATTTATAGTTACCGTGAATCAGTTATCTCTAGAGATGCGCCTATTGCACCACATCACGGCACGTATACTTCTGTCGAAGACTGAGAGATTCGACTTCATCATTGAGAGAGAGCTGATGGTGATGACGAGTCTGATAGAGAGGAGGCAGATCGACCTTTCATCTTTGATGCTAGTTCGGATGCATGATGCCACGACTCAGTGCCGTCATTGTTTACCCTACGGCATGTCACTGACCAGGTTATTTAGAGCATATGGAGTATCACTGGAGGGGGAGATTCCCAAGAGATACTACACATAGATGTATATGATGAGAGGTCTTTGCACCGTATAAGATATAGACTAGTCGTAGGTTGATGGGTGCGCAGAGAGTCTGACCAGGAGCCAGATGAGGAAGATGAGCTTCGAGAGGCAGAGGCAGGACCATCTGAGCCAGCAGTTTTTCCTCCCGTTGATATCCCATCGACACAGGCAAAGCATTCAACTCCTAATACTTCAGCTCCTCCGCCACCTACTACTGGACTATCCTTTGAGGAGCATGCCAGAGAACAGTTCACTGAGATCAGGGGTGAGTTGACTTAGCTACGCAGCGAGGTTGAGATTCTTCGAGCACATACTACCTCGGAGCATGCTGAGATCCGTTGGTCTATGGAGGAGGGATTCTCTCGTATTGAGGATCTATTGAGATCCCTTATACCTCCTGCAGCCCCTGCAGTTGTATCTTCGGATGATAATGATGATGATGATGATGATGGTGATGATCACCAGAGCGACCATGCTGATACAGTTGAGGGTGGTGATCAGGTAGATATGGATGAGGACAGAGCTACAGAGATTATGGGCAGTGGTAGTGATAGTGATGGCAGTGCAGATTGTTTTGAGGTGGTCAGTCGCGATCCTCCCACTACCCCAGCTGCTCCTACTGACTTGGTTGATTCCACACCGGACTTTGTTACACCAGCTAATCTTCTCTCCCCGCCTTCCACTAGATCATCTAGGGTTGCACCCGCTTTTGGTCCTTCTGGCCGCACTAGGAGTCGTCGAGCTTTAGTACCTCCTAGGGCCTTAGCCACTAGATCTAGGATCAGTGCCCCATTTAGTCTTGAGATTCCATCTGATGAGGATTAGCCTCACAGATGTCTGTTGTATGTCTTTTATAGTTCATATTTGTATGATTTTGTTTATTGTATGACTCTGATGATTTCTGTATGTTTTAGTTCTTGCTGATGACTCAGCAAATTTTTGTACTGAGAATTTTCTTATCTATTATATATTTCAGTTTAGTGCTTATTATTTGTGTTTGAGTGATAAAATTTATCTTCTACAGCTCTGATTCTCTTGATCTTTTTAGTTCTGATACCTATCTTATTTGATTCTCTACCATCTTTTTGTCTCCATGCTCATTGTGAGGGGGAGGTTACTCCCCCTTCTAATGATTGACAAAAAGGGGAGAAATTGTATTGATTGTATAGATGCATAAATTGTTGTGGTTCCACCTTGTGAGAACCTTTGAAATTTGTTTTAATTAGAAATATCTAATTAAGGGGGAGATTGATTCTTCCTAACTATGACGTTTTTGCCTCATATGGACTTAAATTCATATTCATGAATTATAATAGTTGAAGTTTGAAACGTAATGCTATTTTACTCAAGGTTTTGTCATCATCAAAAAGGGGGAGATTGTTGGCTCCACCCAGTGATTTTGATGAATAACAAAACATTGAGTGCATATTGTATACTAATGTGTATTTCAAGTTATGAATTTTTTAGGAAGAAAGCACCTCAAAATCTCAAAAACTTATGTTTCATGGCACATCATGGCACGGAGCATTTATCACAAATCTGGACATCCTCTCCATGGAAAAAGGGTATCTACATGTTTAAATATTATGTGTTTATGATTCATTTAAGTTTCAAAATTTATATTTATGTTTTTGGGATAATTTACACTTGAATCTGAGCTTTTCAGTCTCAAGTGTCGACACCTGGAAAGTTAAGTGTCGACACTTCAGCATTTAGCACGAACAAAAATTCTTGGCACCCCAAGTGTCGACACCCAGAACTCAGTGTCGACACTTAGGTTTTCAAGTGTCGACTCAAGGCCTAAGAATTTTGAAAATACAGAACTTTGTTATTTGAGGATTTTTGTGTCAAGTGTCGACACCTGTGCATCAAGTGTCGACACTTGAAAGTTCAAGTGTCGACACCTAGAGATCAAGTGTCGACACTTGACAGCCAAGTGTCGACACCTGACAACCAAGTGTCGACACTTGCAACCTAACAGCTCTAACGGATCTATTTTTCTGGCTTGCAGAACTTGCTTTTCAAGCTCCAAACGGCTATTTCCGAGATTCCAATGGTCACAAACCATTTTTTGGAAGGTTCTTGGTATATTTAACCTCCACCAACCTCATTCTAAAGAAAAGGGAAGAGCATTGAAGTGTATTCAAGTCTATTCAAAAGCCAAAAAGCCCATATTCTCTCAAGTACTTCACATCAAAAGCCTTTTATAGTTTGATTCCTTGAAAAGCCTACAAGCTCATCCTTACATCATTCCAAAAGAGGCACTTTGAAGGATATTCCAAGGAAGAGTCAAGACAAAGCATCAACTTGAGCATCAAAGATTCCATTCTACTCTTGAAGAGAGTTTGTTTTAGTTTTAAAATTGTATATCTATTTTTACATTGTGATTTGACCTTGCTTTCAAGGGTGTCTTGAAAGAAGGTTGTTGTGGTTTGTTGGTGAGCCAAAGGGATAAAACCAACTAGGGTTAACTTGTGAGCCCGAAGACAAAACAAGTGTTAAGGTTTGTTGGTAAGCCTAAGTGACTAAACCAACTTAGGTTTTGACTTGTGAGCCTTGTGAAAAACAAGTCAGCTGTAATCTTGTTTGGATTATAGTGAAATTCTCAAGAGTGGCTTGGGGAGTGGATGTAGGTGCTAGGTTTGCACCGAATCACTATAAACCTTGTGTTTGTGTGTGATTGCCCTCTTCCTCTCTTGCTCTTTGATTATTGCTACTCACTTATTGTTTTCCGCTGCTTTCAATCTCTTGCATTGAATTTATCATTTCTTACAAGCACCACTAGTCCCTCACATTGTTATTTTAAAAATTCAAAAAGATCCAATTCACCCCCCCTCTTGGACTCCATTTCTGGGCAACAAACAGCTAGTTTTTTCAAAAATAGAACTCATCCCAATGCTCCCAATGGCTAGTTTTTCAAGTGTAATGGCTATATTTTGGTTTTGAGAATTTGGGAAGGTATATAAAGGCTCCAAATCAAATCAAGAAGATATGCATTGAATATCCTTAAAGAGCTTAGAGAGAAAAGAAGAGAGAAGAGCCTTAACTCATATTCATTCAGGGTTCAACCACTCACAAGCTAAAGGAAGCCTCTAAGCATTCAAAGCCATCAAGAGCATTGAAGATCATTCAATCTTGCGCATTCAAAAGGCTTCAACAAGAGCAAAGCAACACTACATCGAGCTACATCGACTTATTTGCTTCATTATTGAAAGCTTACATTGGTTCTTTATTTCTCTACCTTATATCTTGTAAAGGTTATTAGTTAGCCTATTGAAAAACCAAGTGAGGTTATTGGTAAGCCTTGAAAATCAATTAGGTTGGTGGTTAGCTTGCAAAATCACTAAGGTTCTTGGTTAGCCCGAAAGACCAAGGGAGGTTTTTGGTTAGCCTTTTGAAAATCAATTAGGTTCTTGGTTAGCCCAGAAAACCAAGTGAGGTTATGACTTGTGAACCTTGCAAAGCAAGTCGGGTTTTGATTAGTGAGCCTGGAAAACTAATCGGCTGTAATCATTTGATTATAGTGAATTTCCAAGGGGATCTTGGGAAGTAGATGTAGGTGCATTATTGGCACTGAACCACTATAGCTTATTGTGTTTGTGATTGCTTGTTCTCTCCCTCCTTACTCTTTACATTCTTGCTTATTGCTTTTAATTTCCGCTGCACTATTACTTTAGAGCATTGCACTTAAATCTTAGTACCTTGTTGAATTGAATTGCATATCTTGTCTTGTGAAGTTTGCTACTTGTATTATCAAGCTTAGTTTTAAATTTTTTAGAGACCCAATTTACCCCCCTCTTGGGTTGCTCTTTGGGCAACAACTTCCCAAGTGAAAATCTCAAAATTTACCTTCTTGTACATAATTATGAACTATTTAAAATGGAGCACAATGAGACTATATCTACCATGTTCTCATGTTTTACAGATATTATTAATAGTTTAAAGAGTCTTGGCAGGACTTACTCTAATGTAGATCTTGTGCAAAAGATATTGAGATCACTACTAAACAAGTAGGACCCTAAAGTGATTGCCATCCAGGAAGTAAAAGATTTAAATACTCTACCATTGGATGAATTGTTAGGATCCCTGATCACTCATGAGCTCACAAAGCAGCATAGAAGTGGAGATGACCAGAAAAAGAAAAAGTCAATTACCTTTAAAGCTACTGCTAAGATGAAGATATAAGAAGAAGAAATCGATGAAGAAAGCCCCTCCTCCGAAGATGAATTAGAAGACGAAGACATTGCACTTGTAGTAAGGAGATTTAGAAAGTTTATGGACAAGAAAAAGGGAAGATACTGGAGAAAATTTCATAAAAAAGCAGAATACATCAAGGACAAGAAAAAGAAAAAAGATAAAGATAAAGAGCAACAGCCCATCTGCTATGAATGCAAGAAACCTGGACATTTTAAATCTGACTGTCCAAACTTGAAGAAAATCTTCAAAAAAAAAGAAGAAAGTAATGGTTGCAACTTAGAGCGATAGCGAGGAGTCGACTTCAAATGAAGAAGAAGAGACCACAAAGACAATAAATATATGTTTAATGGATCTTGAAGATGAGGTAATGTCCCCTGATCCTCATGATGAATTTACTTTTGAAGAGCTAAATAATGCATTTCATGAATTACTAGCTGAGTACAAAAAGGCCTATTTAAAAATAAAATCTTTGAAAAATAACAATGATAATTTGGTGAAAGAAAAAGAAGAGATTTCAGAAAAGAATAAGATCTTACAAAAAGAACTGAATACCTTTTTGAAAATTATAAAGCTTTAGAAGTTGAAAAGAATGATTATTTCGAAAAGAACAAGGCTTTACATGAAGAAAATGTTAGCTTGCAAAAAGAAGTTGAAAAACTTAAACCCTTAGTTGAAAAGCTAACATTAAGTTCAAACAAACTTGAATTGATTTTGAAAGATCAAAGAGATTCAAGTAATAAAGCTGGAATTGGTTATAATCCTTTGAATATAAATAGTATTTCAACTACAAATTTTATTCCTTCAAAATCTTATGTTCCAAAATTTTCTTTATTTAAACTTTATGCACCAAAGTTTACAAATCAAAGGTCATTTATATCAAATATTTCTACATCTGGATTTAAAGCTCCAACATTTGTATCTTTGCAAAATTCAAAAGTTATTTGTTATGCATGTAATAGGGTTGGACATAAGTCATTTCAATGCAATATAAAAAAGGATAAAAAGAATATTAGAAAGATTTGGATTCCCAAAGGAACCACCTCCACTAACTTGCAAGGATCCAAGAAGACTTGGGTACCTAAAAGAACTCCATGATTATTTTGCAGGAATGTCTTGCAGCCCATAACTCAAAGAAAAGATGGTATCTGGATAGTGGCTATTCAAGATATATGACGGGTGACAAAGATCAATTCATCACCCTAGAGATGAAGGATGGAGGAATGGTCACTTTTGGTGACAATGGCAAAGGAAAAATAATTGGTATCGATAAGATTAAAATAATCCCTTCTACATTCATTGAAAATGTATTGCTAATTGACAAATTGAAGTACAATTCATTAAGTATTAGTCAATTATGTGATAGAGGCTTTAAGGTTCTCTTTGAATCATCTATGTGTATTGTAACTAACTCACTTAATTCTAGTACCAAGCTCATTGGTCATAGACTTGGAAATATATATATGTGATAGATTTAAATGATCTAGCCATGTCTAGTATTACAAGTCTAGTGGCAATGCATGCTAAAACCAAGAAGTCTAGCTTACTTTGGCATAGGAGATTAGGTCATGCTAGCATGCATATTATTGCCAAACTAATTTCCAAAGATCTAGTTAGAGGTTTACCTAAATTCAAAGTTGATTTTGAACATGTTTGTGATACTTGTCAACTAGGTAAACAAACTAGGAAAAGTTTTAAATCAAAAAATATGGTTTCAACTCCTGAACCTCTTGAGCTGCTATACATGGACTTATTTGGACCAACTAGGACCACAAGCCTAGGTGATATGAAATATGGACTTGTGATAGTAGATGATTTTTTTAGATTTACGTGGATTTTATTTATTACACACAAAGATGAAGCATTTAAAGTTTTTCAAAAATTTTACAAGAAAGTTTCAAATATGAAAAATTTTTCAGTTATTTCAATTAGAAGTGATCATGGCACAAAATTTGAAAATCAATATTTTGATGATTATTGCACTGAGCACGGCATTGATTACAACTTCTCCGCTCCTAGAATACCACAACAAAATGGTATTGTAGAGAGGAACAATAGGACTTTGGAAGAGATGGGCCGAACAATATTATGTGAAGGCAATCTTTCAAGGTACTTTTGGACAGAAGTGATGAACACTGCTTGCTACATCTTAAATCGTGTTTTGATAGGACCGATTTTGAAAAAAACCCCCTATGAAATTTGGAATGATAAGAAACCTAACATCATTACTTTCATGTTTTTGATTGTAAATGCTTTGTGTTAAATAATGGAAAGGATAATCAAGGAAAGTCTGAAGCTAAATTTGATGAAGCTATCTTTCTTGGTTATTCAATCAATAGCAAAGCTTATAAAGTGTTTAATAAAAGAACTTTAATATTTGAAGAATCTATTCATGTTATCTTTGATGAAGCTAACCCCTCACCTTCTAGAAAAGAAGAGTGTATTGATAATGATGCAGGTACACTTGATAAAGAAATGGAGGATATGAGCCTAAAGGACAAACCAACTCAAAAAGGAGAAAAAATGGTAAGTAAAGATCATGGTGATCTTCCAAAGGAATGGAGGTATGTAACTTCATAACCTAGAGACTTAATCATTAGTGATCCCTCACAAGGTGTTAGGACTAGGTCCTCACTTATCGAAGCACATGACTATCTAGCCTTTGTCTCACAAGTAGAACCACATAGTATAGAAGAGGCTAAAATAACCCTAATTGGATGATGGCCATGCATGAAGAACTTAATCAATTTGAAAGAAATAATATATTGACCTTAGTGAATAGACCCTTAGACCATCCAGTAATAGGAACCTAATGGGTTTATAGGAATAAGCTAGATGAACAAGGAAAAGCAATAAGAAATAAAGCAAGATTAGTGGTAGAAGGATATAATCAATAAGAAGGAATAGATTTTGATGAGACCTATACACCTGTAGCAAGACTAGAAGCCATTAGATTATTACTTACATTTTCTTGCTACATGAATTTCAAATTAGTTCAAATGGATGTAAAGAGTGCATTTTTGAATAGTTTTATATATGAAGAAGTTTTTGTAGAAAAACCACCGGGTTTTGAAAGTCATACTTTTTCAAATCATGTTTTCAAACTTAATGAAACATTGTGTGGATTGAAACAAGCACCTAAAGCCTGGTATGATAGATTAAGCAAGTTCTTACTTGAAAATAATTTTGTTAGAGGTAATGTAGATACTACTTTATTTATCAAAAAGAAAGAGAATGATATGTTAGTTGTACAAATTTATGTTGATGACATCATTTTTAGTGCAACTAATGAGAATCTTTGCAAATAATTTGCTGAGTTAATGTAGGGTGAATTTGAGATGAGCTTGATGGGTGAACTAACTTACTTTCTTGAACTCCAAATTAAGCAAACAAGAGAAGGAATTTTTATCAACCAAGCAAAATACATCAAGAAAATTATTAAGAAGTTTGGTATGGAGTCATCCAAAGAAATGAGCACATCCATGAGCCCTACATGCAGATTAGACAAAGATGAAGATGGTAACAACATTGATCAAAAGCTTTATCGAGGTATGATCGTATCACTATTGTACTTAACTGCTAGTAGGCCTGATATCTTGTTCAGTGTATGCATATATGCTAGATTTCAATCAAATCCTAAAGAATCATATTTGATTGTTGTTAAAAAAACTATAAAATATCTTAAAGGAACAAGTAATCTTGGTATATTGTATTCTAAGTAATCTTCATTAAATTTAATTGGCTTTTTTGATGTTGATTATGGTGGATGTAAAATTGATAGAAATAGCACTAGTGGCACTTACCAGTTTCTAGGGTTGAACTTAATTTCATGGTGCTGTAAGAAACAGAACTCCATAGCACTATCTACTGCTGAGGCAGAGTATGTGGCTATAGGAAGTTATTATGCACAAGTGTTATGGATTAAGCAACAACTAGAAGATTTTGGTATTATATAATCTAAAGTTCCTATCAAATATGATAACACAAGTACTATCAATCTTACAAAGAATCCAATCCAGCATTCAAGAACAAAGTATATTGAAATCAGGCATCATTTCATTAGAGATCATGTACAAAATGGTGATATTGAACTTGAATTCATTCGATCTGAAAACCAACTTGCTGACATCTTTACTAAGACACTTAATGAAGAAAGATTTGAAATGATTAAAAGTGAATTAGGTTTGTGTGATCCTTTTTAGAAGTTTTGACCTAACTTCTTCTAAATTAAGGAAAATTATCTTGAAGACCTCTAAAATCAAATTTATGGACAATGACTACCTTATCTAGTGTGCTACTATCCTTAAGAATCTTTTTGCTAGCCTTTTAGAGCTTTTTCAAGCATTTTTGCGCAAGCCGACTCGAGCAGACAAGGCTTTGGTCGAGTTGACTCGGTTATCGGGTTAGGGATTTTTTATATAAAACCTGTAAGATCGAGCTAGGGCTTATTTTCACTGTTGAACCTTAGCCAAAATCCCAAAAACCTTTTTGAACCTTACAAACCTCTCTTCCTTCCCATTTTTCTCGAGTTCCAACCTCTTTCCATCCTTGATTTTTGGAATGGCTCCCAGAAAGGCAGTAAGGAAGTGATCTCGGGTAGTCGACTCAAGTGCTCAAAGGGAAAGAAGAAGTAAGAGAAGAGAAGAGGAAGAGTCAGCTCGAAGGCAATAGGAGGAAGAAGAAATTGAAGAAGAATCTCCTTTACCACCAAGGCAAGTTTTCTCTATGGCCAATCGGCCAGTCACTAGTGGAAGAAGGATCATATTTTATTTTTTGGATGAATTAGGAATAAGAATAGGGGAATGGATTGAAAAATAGGGCTGGACATTTTTCTATTCTTTAGACACCCCTACTTACCCTAATTTGGTGAAAGTTCACCAAAAGCTTTCTTTGAAAATCTTACCCTTGGGGAGTACCATATTGAGTCAACTGTGAAAGGGATTAGAATAATTGTAGATGAGAAGAAGCTGAGCAACATTTTACAGATGCCCACAGATGATTTAAATCACTTAATTCTGAAAAACAAGCAGAGGACTTTAAGGATTATATTGGAAAGATCAGATGTGGATACAAGCAAAAATGTGCAGGCAAATATGCTCTCATTGGAATTGAGACTGCTGCAGAATATTATCAGTCGGATTTTCCTGCCTAAGACCGGTCGCTTTGATTGGGTAAGTGAATAGGACCTAGTATTCATGAGACATTTGATTGAGGTGGAGGCCCTCAATCTACCTTACATCATGCTTGTGCAGATGAGAGAGGTAGCAAGAAAGGTAAAGACTTGCTTGCCCTATGGAATGGTCTTCATATTGTTGTTTCAAGATGCAGGGATTGATCTCACTGGGGAGGATGGCAGACCCCTACACCATATAGACACCTATTCGGCAAAATCTCTTCAAAGGATGGGATACATCTAGTAGAGGGTGTTTGGTCGAAAAGGATATCTGGGCAGAAGGTTGCTACCTCTTCTGATGATGACAAGGATGAGGAGGATCAGACTGAGCATCCAGCTGGTGACACTGATCTACTACAGCTAAAGGAGATGATGGTACACAAGCTGACATTGATGAGCAGGGTCAGACATAGAGAGAGCCTGACAGTCCTAGGACACCCCATGGACCTTCTATTGGACCTGCTCCTGGACCTTCTACTATAGCACCATCAGCTTCACAAGCCTTTATAGCCCAGCATATCAAACTTCTTTCAGAGTCCCTGACGAGCTCCATTAGTTCGATGTTTGGCGAGTGACACCAGACAGTCGACACTGGTCTACAGGACATCAAGGCACAGCAGGCTACTAAGATATAGGACATGCAGAGAGGACTGGAAGGTCTCAAGGATGAGCTTCGAGCTGTATGGTTGCACTTACACAAGCTTTCATCCACTACTAAGGCTTCTATAGCTCAGACCTCCAAGGAACCACCTGCACACCCACCTTCACCACCAGCTCAGCCACCATCTTTTATACCTCCAGAGTTATTCGATCCAGATCTTATTTCTTTTATACCACCCACTGAACCTTGTATGCCCTCTGAAGTTAAAGTAGAACCTACTCCATCTAAGGCCAAACCAAAATCTAGGGGTAAACAAAAAGCTAAGACACCTAAGGCCCCTACTAGAACAAGATTTAGAGACATTAGATTTAAACCTTTAAAGACTAGAACTTCAGATACTGTTGTAGATGTTGGTTCTTCCTCTAATGAGGAAGAACACTAGTGTATATCTTTGTGCTTGTATCTTTTTATCCTTTAAATGTATTACTTTTTGATGTAATGTACTATCCTTTTTATGTAATGAAATGCCTTCTTTTCTGAATCATTGTGTACATTGTGTTGAATCTCTTATTCCTACATCTTATTACTTCCTTTAATGATCTCATGTTTAACCTAATAAGGGGGAGAGAAACTTCACTTGAGTTTTAATGAAGAATTTCAACTTGAAAAATTCTATGAGAAAGTGAAATTATCTCAAACAATATTATCAATATTATTACTCTATTTAAAGAGATAAGATATATATGTTTTTTGAAAACCTTTTTTATTAATGACAAAAAGGGGGAGTGTTTGATGTGCATGGAAATGGATTGGCATATTGATATAATGAGTATGAATTTTACTCAAATTTGTTTACCCTAGCACTCATATTGGATCATATCTTGCTCTGGTACTCAAATTTAATCATATCTTAACCAATCTTAATTCATTCAAATCTCTAATTGCTAATATAATAGCTCTGATACATTCTTAATATTTTGATGCTTTTTATAATAACTCGGATACAATCCTGACATTATAGATCTGACATTTGTTTAAAACAACTCTGATATTCTCTGATATATAAGCTTTGATACATTTTGTACTTTTGCTCTGATACATTCTGTCTTGATATTTTTCTAAGCCTTGACATCCTTTTTGACTTTAATTCATGATAGGCAAAAGCAGCTTTCGATCTAAATTAACTCTGATACATATTGGATCTAATTCAAAAGTCTTGATATTTTGTTGATAAACCATGATACTTTCAATATATTCATGATACTTGTTGATACATATGAATATATGTCAATATTATAGTCATATACAAGTTACTCTGATACATTTATTGAAATTTATAAAGTTTTTCCATGCCCAATATTTTGTCATCATCAAAAAGGGGAAGATTGTTGACCCCTGTAATGATTTTGATGATAACCAAACATTGGAGCATGCATTTGATTACTGACTATCTTTCAAGTGTTCCCAAAGTTTTTGTAGGTTGATTTCATTGAACAATCCTCCTTCCTACAACATTGTAGTATGTTAAGCTAATTTTTGTTAAAACTCTTTGTAAAGAAGAGCCCCCAAGTAAAATCAATTATATACTCTGTTGACTCTGGTCTTGATTTTGATGATTGACAAAATGTTTAAGTATATATGAGTACTAATTATATTTTAAGTATATTTTTCAGATCTTAGTACTCAACCATGTTGAATGAAGAAATGCTTGTATTTCAGTTGAAAAAGTTCTTAAATTAATGGAAAATCAAGTATATGGACTTTGGAATTAATATGGAAGAACTTGAAGAGGTTAAAGTTTCAATTTGAAGATGTTTCAGCAATGGCACAGGCAAGTGTCGACACTTGGAAATGAAGTGTCGACACCTGAGGAACAAGTGTCGACACTTGAAGAGTGAAGTGTCGACTCAAGGCTTGAGACAAACAGAAAACTTCAGAAAGCTCTTTCAGTGAAGTGTCGACACCTGGAGCTGAAGTGTCGACACTTGAAAGTGAAGTGTCGACACCTAGAAACTGAAGTGTCGACACTTGAAACTGAAGTGTCGACACCTGAAGGTGAAGTGTCGACACTTGAACAGTAACGGCTAGTTTTCTGGGCTGCAGAACTTCTCCGACTTGCTTCCAAACGGTCATATTTTTCTTCCTAACGACTATAAACGGTCATTTAAGTGTTGGGAGGCTATATAAACATCAAAAATCAATTGGGAAAGTAATCCTTTAGTAAGATTTTTGAATATTCTTCAAGGATTCAAGAGTTGAGTGGTTCAAGCCTTCAAGCTTCCAAGTTTCAAAGAAAGCATCCAAAGTTCACATCCTCAAGCATCAATCAAAGGCTTCATCAACTTGAAGACAAGATCTTCATCAACTCTCAACGGGCTTCAAAGAGATATTTGCTTTATTTTAGAAAGCTTTTATTGTATTCATTTATACTTGCTCTTACATTATTTTACTTAAGATTTTTGGTGAGCCTTGGAAAACCAAAGAGGTTTTTGGTGAGCCTTGGAAAACCAAAGTGGTTGTTGGTAAGCCTTGAAACCAACTAGGGTTTTACTTGTGAGCCCGAAGCCAAAACAAATTGTTTAGGTTCTTGGTTATCCCGTAAAACCAAGGGTGGTTGTTGGTGAGCCTTGAAACCAACTAGGGTTTGACTTGTGAGCCCGAAGATAAAACAAGTTGTAAAGGTTGTTGGCGAGCCTATGTTATAAAACCAAACTTAGTGGAATTCCCAAGGGGTTCTTGGGGAGTGGATGTAGGTGCTTGGTTGGCACCGAACCACTATAAATCTTTGTGTTTGTATGATTGTTCTCTTTATGCTTTTATTTCATTATTTCCACTGCATTTATTTGAAATACACAAACACTTAAATTGCATTAGCATATACTTGCTTTAGTTCATCTTTTAAATAGTACAAAAATTTTATAAAACCCAATTCACCCCCCCTCTTGGGTTGCCTACGTGGGCCTTCAATTGGTATCAGAGCCCGGTGCTCTGATTGTAAATCTAACGATTTTGAGTTAAAGTTCATGGTAACCCTTGTAGGTATTAGTGTTAGACCACCATTTTTCAATGGCATAAATTACACATTTTGGAAAACTCGCATGCGCATCCATATTCAATCTATTAGTTATCATCTTTGGAAAACCATTGTTAGTGGTCCTCATATTCCTTCCATTTTGGTTAATGGCATTTCCATTCAAAAGCTCGAAGAGGATTGGAATGAATATGACATTAAACAAATTGAAATCAATGCTAAAGCAATGAACTTGCTTAATTGTGCATTGGACTTAAATGAATTTAATAGAATTTCTACATGCACATCAGCGAAGGAAATATGGGACACACTTGAAGTTACTCATGAGGGTACTCTTTAAGTGAAGAATACTAAAATTAATTTGCTTATACATTCTTTTGAAATTTTTGAAATGATGCATTATGAATCTATATCTGATATGTTTTTAAGATTTATGACTATTATTAATGAATTAAAAAGTCTTGGCAAAATCTATACTAATGCTGATTTGGTGAACAAAATTCTTAGATCCTTGCCAAAATCATGGGATCCAAAGGTGACGGCGATCCAAGAAGCTAAAGATGTAGAAACCTTACCTTTGGAGGAGCTTATCGGTTCACTCATGACCTATGAGTTGAACTTATGGCAAAGGATAGTGGAAGCTGATATAGAAAAGAAAATAATAGCTCTCAAGGCCAAAAAGAAATTCAAGGCAATGATGGCAACTTGGAGCGATAGCGAAGATTCAAATACGGATGATGAAGTTGCCCATCTTTGTTTCATGGCAAATGAGAAAAAGAAAGTTTGGGTACCAAAAATGTCTACTTAATTTATTTTGCAGGAATGTCTTGCAACCCAACATGAAGAAAGGAAGTTCTTGAAAAGATGTTGTACAAGACAATTTAAAAAAGTGGACAAGCTACATTTTGGACTAAATGGTAAAAGGAAGGATTATGTATATTGGTAAATTCTAAACATCTCCTTCCATAATTAAAAATGTAGATTAATTTTTATTGCATCAATTACTTTGAAAAATTATTTTAAATAGTTAATTAGAATCAAGTTTGGACTTATAATCATTGGCTATGATCATGAACTTTTTGGTGTTGATGAATTTCATGCTATCATGATTAAATTTATGATTGTAAGACCTTCACTTGATTTTGATTGATGTATTTAATGGAAAATACTTTTAAAGATGCATATTGATTTGAAAAATGTTTTAATTGATTGATTAGAATCAAGCTTAGACTAATAATCATTTGTTGTGATCATGACCATTTTGATGTTGATGGATTTCAAGCTCTCATGGTCAAACTTGTGATTATTAGATCTTCACTTGATTTTGATTAATATAGTTTCTAAATTATTTCAAGTGAAATGCTATGATTTATATGTTTTTATTTTTGGCATCTATGCATAATCTAGAAATGATTTGGATCAAGTATAGAACTAGTAGTTAAGGGTTACTTTTAAGAAGAAGGTATGCTTATTGACAAATCCTTGCTCTAATAGCTAGACTTGATATCATATTACTTCTAGCATTTGTATGGATATCAAATAATCTTAAAATGAATTTGAAATCATGCTAAAAGTTTTTAAGTGATATAAATGCTTTGTATTTTGAAAATCATGAATATCTTGAAAATTTTCAAATCTTGATGCATAAGCTTTCATGTTTTATTCCTGAAATAAATCATATTTTTAAAGGAGGAATAACATTCAGGGGGAGCATCCAAAGATTTGTTATCATATTTGATGCTTTGAATATCTTGTTGATATCATGCTTTGCTTATATTGCTCTGATACTCCTTCTTGTTTTCAAATCTAATTCTTTGAGGGGAGTTACATTCAAATGGTATCATATTCTATTGGTATCAAAATTATTTTTAAAAGAATTCCTAGTAACCGCTTCGGATTGGGTTAGTCACCATGGCCGTCCGGTCATAGGAGATAAGTAGGGCTTAAAGACCCTCTCTTCCCATTCAATGGGCTCTCTTATGATGTGTAGGGGTGCCGCTGTGACCTTATCCCATGAACAAGTAAGGTGAATGGATAATATACATTAAATCATTTCTTGCATGTGCTTACATTATGTGGTATCTTGTTCAATTTATATCATATTCAACTGATATCAAAAATATTTGATTTCATGCATTGATTTTGATGACCTACTTGCTATTCCTTCCAACTTCATTCCCACTTTGTATTGCCTTTCATCCTTTTTCATGATATCAAAAAGGGGGAGAAAATTAAGTATGAAAATGGGAAGATTGGATAAACATGAAAAATCATTTGAGAAATGAAAGAAAGTGCAAAAGGGGGAGAAGAATGTAAAATATTTTATCTAAAGGAAAGAATTAGTAAGAAGAAGAAATTTTGAAAATTTAAAATTTTTTGCATATTTTGAAAAATATTTTTGAAGATTTTTCTTTGGATCATATTTTGAGGCGGAGCTTGGTGCTTATTGTTTTGAGCTTACATGTTTATCTTATTGTTAATTCTTTTTAAGCTTACCCTATTCATATACTTAAAGGTTTTGTCATCATCGAAAAGGGGGAGATTGTTGACTCTGGTCTTGATTTTGATGATTGACAAAATGTTTAAGTATATATGAGTACTAATTGTATTTTAAGTATATTTTTCAGATCTTAGTACTCAACCATGTTGAATGAAGAAATGCTTGTATTTCAGTTGAAAAAGTCGTTAAATTAATGGAAAATCAAGTATATGGACTTTGGAATTAATATGGAATAACTTGAAGAGGTTAAAGTTTCAATTTGAAGATGTTTCAGCAATGGCACAGGCAAGTGTCGACACTTGAAAATGAAGTGTCGACACCTGAGGAACAAGTGTCGACACTTGAAGAGTGAAGTGTCGACTCAAGGCCTGAGACAAACAGAAAACTTCAGAAAGCTCTTTCAGTGAAGTGTCGACACTTGGAGCTGAAGTGTCGACACTTGAAAGTGAAGTGTCGACACCTAGAAACTAAAGTGTCGACACTTGAAACTGAAGTGTCGACACTTGAACAGTAACGGCTAGTTTTCTGGGCTGCAGAACTTCTCCGACTTGCTTCCAAACGGTCATATTTTTCTCCCTAACGGCTATAAACGATCATTTAAGTGTTGGGAGGCTATATAAACATCAAAAATCAATTGGGGAAGTAATCCTTTAGTGAGATTTTTGAATATTCTTCAAGGATTCAAGAGTTGAGTGGTTCAAGCCTTCAAGCTTCCAAGTTTCAAAGAAAGCATCCAAAATTCACATCCTCAAGCATCAATCAAAGGCTTCATCAACTTGAAGACAAGATCTTCATCAGCTCTCAACGGGATTCAAAGAGATATTTGCTTTATTTTAGAAAGCTTTTATTGTATTCATTTATACTTGCTCTTACATTATTTTACTTAAGGTTTTTGGTGAGCCTTGGAAAACCAAAGAGGTTTTTGGTGAGCCTTGGAAAACCAAAGTGGTTGTTGGTAAGCCTTGAAACCAACTAGGGTTTTACTTGTGAGCCCGAAGCCAAAACAAGCTGTTTAGGTTCTTGGTTATCCCGTAAAACCAAGGGTGGTTGTTGGTGAGCCTTGAAACCAACTAGGATTTGACTTGTGAGCCCGAAGACAAAACAAGTTGTAAAGGTTGTTGGTGAGCCTATGTTATAAAACCAAACTTAGTGAAATTTCCAAGGGGTTCTTGGGGAGTGGATGTAGGTGCTTGGTTGGCACCGAACCACTATAAATCTTTGTGTTTGTATGATTGTTCTCTTTATGCTTTTATTTCATTATTTCCACTGCATTTATTTGAAATACACAAACACTTAAATTACATTAGCATATACTTGCTTTAGTTCATCTTTTAAATAGTACAAAAGTTTTATAAAACCCAATTCATCCCCCCTCTTGGGTTGCCTACGTGGGCCTTCATACTCATTTAAGAGGGCTACTTCTATGTATGTTTATAGTTTAATTGTGTCAAGTTCAGTCTTTGAATGAGTTGGAAAGGTTTTGAGCTATTTGAAAACCACCGGAAGAAATCTGGATAAGTTTGATTAATTTTGGACCTAAGTCACAATAGCTGACTGTTGTAAATTGTATCCCAAAGTCAATCGTCTAGGCTGTAGGCAGTTGTGCTAATTTTGTAATTGTATATGAATTTTTAATGAATAAAAGTTATTATTTTGGCTATTCATCACATATGCATTTTCTTGAAAAGAACTCTTGTGTGATTGAGTCCTTAGAACTACATTATATTTGATATAGAGAGGATATATCAAGTAGTTCTTAAACTGGTTCACAACAAATGATACATTATTATAGGACGACAATGTATCAAGTGTAGGTTGTTGTATGTCATATTTGTTGGTTGTCCTCTTAACCAAGGAGTATGGAGACACTGGTATGATTTGCAAGTGAAATGTGTGATATCTCACTAAACATGACCATCTATGGAGCTCCCTTCTATCAAAGGGTTGCTTGCAAAGGGATTCAGTTATATGTGTCCCTCAGACCTGAGGTCACCATGGTAGCTTACAAGCAACTCACTGTACTTTGGTGCCCGACTACCTGGATTTCTAATGCAGTGATGAAAGGTTTCTGGGTTCAGTCAAGTACTTACGGAGCAGTGGTGGATCAAGATAGAATTGACCCCTCAAAATAGTTTGGAGTGAATGACTCGCTGTGTCTCAATATAGCAAAACCTTGGATGGGGTAGTTCTTGTGAGGAGTCACAGAACTTGTAAAGTTGAGACACGATCTGGATGAACCAAATTAGGGTTGGTAGTCAAATCCTGAGTTATCCTAAGAATTATGAGGTTAAAGTGATGAATTATACGATAACTATATGCTAGAGGTTCTTAAAAGTTGCTTTGCAATTTTCGACCTATCCAGACATCGGTATCATTGCTAGATGAGGACTTTGACTGGTACTGGAAGTGTTCCAGTACTACCAGCTTAGTGTTCGAACCTATAGGGTCGCACACCATAGGGTTTTCTATCTGATCTAAAGGCTGATCGATGATTAAGAATCGTTTGCTATCACTGGCGGTCAATATGATTGACAATGTGTCAACACTTGAGGGGTTGATACTTGGCCGTGACAAGAAGTATTTTGAAAAGTCTTTTCTGGATGAGCTGACTCGACCCCTGTTCGAGATGACTCGTTCTATGTTCTGGACGAGCTGACTCGACCTTTGCTCGAGCCGACTTGTTCTATCTCTAGATGAGCCGACTCGATCCCTGCTCGAGCTGACTCGTTCCTACTGAAAGAACAGTCCGATTGTTTTGTGTTCTGGATGAGCCGACTCGACCCCTGCTCGAGTCAACTCATCTCTGCTTGACCAGAAAACCTTGAACAGAATTCCAGGAAAGCTTTTTAAGAAGGTTTTGACCTGGTTTGAATTTCGAATTCAAGCAATCTTGGCTCCAATCTTTCATGGAATGATTATCATTCCTTCCCAATATGGTTAGAACCAATTTGGTATGCCCTTGACCTTCTCTCCTAATCACTCCTCCTTCCTCTTTCTCCCTCTCATGACCGCCTCTATAAATAAAGGTTGTTTTAAAGCTGCTGGTTGGTTGAAGAACTAGAAGAGCAAAAGGGTTTTATGAGGACTTGGGATTGGGTGTGAGAATACATAGCATTCAAGCTAGCTCTTGGGAAGAGAAAAAGTTGGGAAGGGCTCCAACTCTCCTCCTTGTCTTCCGAGAAGAAGAGATCGGCCCGAAGGATCCCAAGGAGCTATCACTCCGAGGGAGTTGATCAGAGTCTAGCCATGGTGTGAATTACCTATAGAGGCCAGACACGTGTGTGGCTCGAGTACTTTACCCTTTTCCACAACATTTTCAAAGGTATAATGATGGGGACCAAAAGTTTATTTTATTTTATTTTACTTGAGTCCATTAGTCCTGTAATAAAGTGAGACAACGGAGTCCAATTGAGTCCACTTAGTCAGGTCCAGTTATTTTTAGTCCAATCGAGTCTAATCGAGTCCTGTAAGTTTCATTCATGTCAAGATTCAAGAGGAGAGTAAGCAGACCCAGAGATTCACCAGGCCCCTCAAGTAGAGCTGGACTTCATGCACCTGGGCCTTTCATGTCGCCAAGCCCGCAAGAAAGAGCTCTAGTCCAAGATAGGCCTACTGTTGACCAGGTCCACCAGGGTTTCTTAGCCCACAAGTCAGGGTTTCTTAGCCCCCAAGTCATATACCCTGGGGTGAATCTATAAATACCCCACCCCCTCTTGTATTTTTTGAAGAAGATGGATGAATAAAATTTTTTTTTCTTGAGTTCTGTGTGAAGGATCTGTGTGATCCCAGGGTTTCTGTGTGATCCCTGATTTGGGCATCTGTGTGAGCCCAGGGTATCTGTGTGATCCATTCTCCTTCTTTTTAGGGTATCTGTGTGATCCCTAGGGCATCTGTGTGAGTTCCTTTGCTGTGTGCTTGTTTTTCTTGGGGAATCTGTGTGAACCCTAGTATTTTTCTAAACCCTGCACCCTCTTCTTTCCTCCTCCTCTGCAAACCCTAATCTCTGGTGACTTCCATGCTCGCCAGCGATCCAGCCCAATCTCTGTCCCGCATCATCTGGTATCAGAGCTAGAGGATTAGGGTTTCTTCTTCTTCCTCTCTGAGCTTGTTATCAAACCACCATCAAGCATCCCGTGCAACCTCCTGTTTCGATTACCAGGGATGCCGCCGTCAGCCAGGTCTGCATCCTCCACCGCCTCATCCTCTTGCCCCAACAACTCATCTACAGGTTCGAGATCTATGCCATCAACACCTCATTCAACGGTAAGGAATCAGGGATCGAACACTAGGAGGAAGACGACGAAGCGGAGCTCCCCACCATGCCGCCCGTCCCACCAGCCTCGTGGCCTCCCTTTCCAAACGACGATGGCCATTTGCCATCCGAGCCTCGTCGCTGCCCTTCCTAATCGGAGAGCCCACCGGAAGATCCCCTTCGTCTCGCTCGCTCTCTCCCATGGCGAACTGAGCTCTGCAATAGAGCCTCGAGACCGAGCCCAGTGTCACGGTGCCGCTGCCAATCGTCGGAACAAGCCAAGACCGAAGTTCCCGCCCTGGCCTCCTCCCCCCCACTGGTCCGATCTGGCCCGCTTCAACCGCGCCGCCATCTCCTCAGCCCCGCCATCCACCCGGATTTCCCCCAGCTCCCATGGGCGCCTGGCATCCTGCGGCCCCCGTGTAAGTCGCCGCCAGGCTAGGGGCGCCGCCCGTCCCCATGCCGCCGCCCGTCCCCATGCCGCCACCCCCACAGATCAGGCACGGCCCGCTACCACCACCGAGGCCCAGGATAAGTTCCCCCATCGCCACCCACGGCCCCAACCACTGGAAAACCCTATGTCGCAGGTCCGTGTGATGCCCCACCGAATTTCTGCCATGCTCCCCATCGATCGTCTGTCCACTCTGCCTGCAATCGAAGATAGCCGATCTGACCACTGCCTCCCGTTGGAGGCTCTGTTCCACCCTGCGTTGGACCATGGAGAAGATGAAGTCTCGTGCACGAATGTGAAGGCAAATGCCCTTCACGGTTGCCGGCTTCATCCAGCACATTTTTTTTTGGCACTCTTGCTATGTCAGATGGGGGGAGGATTTGATCACCTCTCCTTAGCCCAAAACCACATCCCCTGCATTCGATCCCAAGCCTAACTTAAAATCGATTAGACTTAATTTGCTCTAGTGGGCTAGGGACACCAACTGGTCAGGTCCGGGCTAGTTTTAGATCACCGTGTCAAGTTAACCTGTGTGTTCCTTGTGCTTAGTGTCTAAAACGGTGGTTCAGGGATTCAATCCTGAAGGGCTTGTGTGCTGGTCCGCCTACCTGGCCAATCTCTGATTGGTATCTAGGATTGGCAATCAGGGACCTAACACTCCCCTTACACCTGCCTGGCTGAGTACAGGATTACTGTAGGCTAGTTTGCCACCCTGATTAAGCACTTAGTTTTGGACTCTAGGTCTAGTTAGCTGTAGTTAGTTTGATCGAGTCTTGCATGAGCATTAGATCAGGAGTCCCATCTCATCCACCATCTCCCTGAACCCATGGATAAGCAGGAAGCTAGGATTCAAGCCCTTATAGACCAAATGGCCCAGATGTCTACCCAGTTAATTACCCAAATGACTTAGTTGACCCAGACCAATAGCCTCAACCCAACTCAACCTAGTGAAACCATAGAGCCCAACCCTATGAGAACCCACTACTTTGACCCATATAGGGAGTCCAATCCTAGGAGAATCCAATACTCTGACCCATATAAGGAGCCCAACCTTAGGAGAACCCCTTACCATGATCCCTATCGTGAGGTTGAACCTAGGAGAGACCATCGCCATGACCCTTATTATTATACTGAACCTACGAGGACCCCAAACCCTAATCCCTACCGTGAGGTTGAACCTAGGAGAGCCCATTGTCATGACCCTTATTATGATACTGAACCTAGGAGGACCCCAAACCCTGATCCCTACCGTGAGGTTGAACCTAGGAGAGCCCATCGTCATGACCCATACTATGATACTGAACCTAGGAGGATCCCAAACCCTGATCCCTACCGAGAGGTTGAACCTAGGAGAGCCTATCGTCATGACCCATACTATGATACTGAACCTAGGAGGACCCCAAACCCTGATCCATACCTTGAGGCTGAACCTAGGAGAGCCCATCGTCATGACCCAATCCCTAAGGTTAGTCCTAGAAGACCCAATTAGGATTTTGTAGACCAGGAAGATAGATCCTATTTACCCTCTCCCTATAAGCCTAGTATACCCACAACTTATAAATCTTATGACTCTAGAATCTACGAACCCATATCCCATGAGTCCAGTAGACCCAAGATCCATAGAGCTGAACCTAAATCCTATGATCCCAGATCTTATAATCCCATGACCCATAGGTCTGCACCCTTGTCCTATGAGCCTAGGGAGCCCATAACCCCTAGGTATCAATCTAGTACTAGTCAGGTTTTCCTTAGTCAACTTGAATCCCATAGGATTAGTACCCCTAAATATGAGCCCAGTAGTGAGCCACTACCTCTTAGGCAACCTGAACCTACTAGGATTAGTGTCCATAATCAGAAATCAGGATCTAGCCAATTTTTTCCTAGCCGACCTTCTCCAACCATTCTTGAGATTGACAAAGCTTACATTAACGCGGAAGTGTATGAAGCTGATGCGAGCCTAGTAGATGAGTATGAAGGAGAAGAGGAGACACCTTTAGTAGACCTAGAATTAGATGACTTAGTAGATACACAGGTAGAAACCAACCCAGAGCTAGTTGACCTTGACCACATCCAACCCAAAGTTATAGTGGAAGAACAAATAGAGGAAGAGAACCTAGGTATTCTGCTTGAGCCTTACCTGAGGAAACCATAGAGGAGAGCCAAATTATAGAGTCTAGTCCAAAAATACAGGAACCAGAAGAATTTATTAAGGATTTGATCTCTTTGAATCAGTACCCTTAGGATGAGCCCCCTCCTATAGTTCCCATTAAGGACCTCTTCCCCAAAATTGGCGACCCATCCTTCTATTATACAAACCCTGTAGATATAGCTCAACCTCGTAAGGTTAACCTTATTAGTATAGGATTAGTTCCTGACACCTCATCTTTTATCCTACTTTATCCAACTAAACCTTTTTCTCCACCCTTCCAGACTAATTATGAACCCACTTCCTATTTCCTACCCTTTCCTGAGTCTTCTCATGTGTCTAGAACTATTAGGTTACATTTTGTTGAGGTTACTAGGTTGCAAGGATCCATAGAGCCCATCCCATTTGCTACCTACTTTTGGCAGACCCTCTGGCACCTATTAGGAGTTACTAGCAAATTTTTTTTTGTATGTCATCCATCAACCACGACTCATGCCCCCATGCCCAAGTGGTAGTTAAGACCTAATAAACCTCTTTAGTCGAGTCTGTTAGGTGTAGATTTGAGCCCTTTGCATCATCTTGTTAGGAGTCTGCATGTGCCTAGCATGTTCACCACCTGCACTAATCTTAAAATAACTGGCTAATTCCTAAAGAAAGAATAAAGAACTTGATGTAGTGGATTCTATCTTGGTTAGGCTTAGGCCTAAAAGAAGCTTCATGCTCGCAGAGCCAGACCTTTTAAAGTGATAGAGAAGGATTGGATCAAATGCCTATGTGTTAGACTTGCCTTCGGATATGGGCATTAGTTCTACCTTCAATATTATAGACTTGTGGGGTACTCTGACTCCAGTTTCCAATCAGATAGAGATGATAGCAAGAGTGTGTCAGGGTTTGTATTTACCCTTAATGGAGGAGCAATCTGTTGGAAAAGTTCCAAGCAGGTAACTGTTGCAGACTCGGTAAGCGAAGCAGAATACATTACAGCATCAGATACAGCAAAGGAAGCTGTGTGGTTGCAGAAGTTCCTTGGAGAGCTAGGGGTGGCACCTTTCCTAGATGGTCCTGTTCCGGTGTATTGTAACAGCACTGGAGCCATTGCTCAAGCTAAGGAACCTAAAGCTCATCACCGCACCAAGCATATACTGCGGCGCTACCACCTCGTACGAGAAATCATGGAACGAGGCGACATCAATCTTTTGAAGATCGATGGAAAAGAAAATCTGGCCGACCACTTCACTAAAGCCCTCGAAATAAAAGAGTTCGACTATTGTAAATGGGAAATGGGTATTAGATACTCTTCTGATTGGCTTTAGTACAAGTGGGAGTTGTTGGGAATTGTGTCCCAAAGCCAATCGCCTGGGTTGTAGACGGTTGAGCTCAGTATTGTACTCTTTCTATGAATTAATAAAATATTTTTTTGGCAGCTCATCACATATTAAATTTTCCTGAAATGAACTCTCTCCATGTGATGAAGTCTACATTGACTTCGATACAGAGAGGATGTATCGAGTGGTCCTTAAACCTTGTTCACAACCAAAGGATATATTGTACTAGACGGCAATATATCAAGTGTAGGTTGTTGTAGTTCACATCGTTTGGTTATCCTTTTGACCAAATGAGTGTGGTGACACTGATGTGATCTACAAGTGGGATATGTGATATCTCATTGAACGTGACTCCGTGCAGCCCCTTTCTGCCAAAGGGATACTCACGATTGGAGATGGGTATATGTGTCCCTCTGACCTGAGGTCATCACGGTAGCTTGCAAGCAACTCCCTGTGCTTTGGTGCCGGACTACCTGGATTTCTAATTCAGTGATGGAAGGTTTCTGGATACAGGCAAGTACTTGTGGAGCAGTGATAGACCAAGATAGAATTGACCTGTCCAGACAGTTTGGATTGATTGTCTTACAGTATCTCAATTTAGCAAATCCTCGACCGGGGTAGTCCTAGTGAGGAGTCACTGAGCTTGCGAGGTTGAGACACGCAGTCGACTGACTTAGTCTGGGTTGGCAGCCCAATCTCAGTCATCCTGAGCATTAGAGGTCAAAGGGATAAATTATATAGTAACCATATGCTAGAGGTTCGATAGTTTGCTCCCGCATCTTCGACCTATCCGGACGTCGGGACTCATTGCTAGATGGTTTCCTGTGCTGGTACTAGAATTGTTCTAGTGCTACCGTTTATGTTCGAACCTATGAGGTCACATGCCACAGAGGATTACTCTCTGATCTGGATACCGATTACGATTGGGAGTCATCTCGGTTTTATGGTCACAGTATTTTCTGAGCACACTTTTCCCTGTCTTGCCCTTGTCTGTGTCAACCGAAAATTGTTCCGGGCTGACCAGGACTGCCCCAGATTTTTTCTGAATCAGTTTTGAACTGATTCGGAGTTCGTTTCGGCCTTCAATTGGTTATGAACCAATTTTAATCCATTGAACCAAGAGGTTTAAAAAGGGTTTGAACTGGTTCAATTGGATTGAACCATCACTTGGTTTAAATGGATTTGGACCGGTTAATTGAACCAGCATTTGCTTTTCTATCGTGTAACCTATTTACACATTGAAATCCAAGCACCTGGAAACCAAAATGACCGAACGAACCATACATCGCTGGGCGTCTCTTCCTCTTCCCCACCCGCTGCTTTAAACCTTGTATAATGGCTGTTTAATTGGGAGAACGGCAGCCGCTGCCTCTTGATTTCCCGGCCTCCCTGCCTTTCTCTTTTCCTTGCTGTCTTTATAAATAGCTATCCCCTGTTTCAACGAAAATAAGGGAACAGCAAGTTTAAACCGTGCGTTGTTCTTCTTTTTGAAAGGCTGAGTGAGTTCTTTCATTTTGAGAGATCATTCCTTCATTCCATTGAGTATTCTTTGGGCTGGGTTTTAGAGTGTTTGAGGGAGAGAAACAAGGCCATTTTCTTTGTTTTTTCTTGTGCTCAAATCTGCACTGCAGCAAAGGTGTGTTGCTGCCATCTACCTGTGATCGTGTCTCCTTCCAGCAGCTAGCACCGCGCGTGAAGGCGGATCCGAGAGCCCCGGGTGTGTCTCCCCTCTAGAGGGAGTACTCTTCTACTCCTGGGAGCAAGCAAGGTGACCCAGATTTGCTGCTGTTGCTCCAAACACGAAGAAAGAAGCTACTGTCCTGTTCTACAGCAAACTTCTGGCAGCAGATTTTGAGTGAATTGTACATCGTTTTTGCTGGTTTTTGCTTGCAGATCTCGGTGGAAAAACGAAGACCACTTCATCCCCTTGCTGTAGCTTCGATTCGGGAGAAAACTGAGGTCCGGAAGGTGGTATTTGGATGACATTTTGAAATCTCAAAATAGGGTATCCCACGGTCCAAGGAGGAAGAAGGCTGTAATAGATTTATTCCAGCTATTCCAGCCTATTCCAGGTTTATTCCAGAGTTATTCCAGGCAGAATAAAGGTATGGAAAATTATTTTTTTAATCATGCATAAATAGATTTATTTGTTTAATATTTTGCAAATATTTTATATTATCATACATGCATACATGCAACATGAATAGGTTAGGTTCTGTGCGGAGCAGTTTTCTGCTGCGAGGATTTTAAAAAAAAGTTTTAAAATCCATTCTGCTCCCGTTGCCGTTTGCATGCCTAGTGTAGGATCATGTCAAACCACCTGCACCTATTTCTTTCAGTGGTATCAGAGCAGGTTGCATGTGTAATCTATTCCTGTATGCATGTTTATAGATTAAAAATTGTTTAATCTAAATATGTATCCTGATTTTTTTTTAGAACCTAGTTGAGACCTTCACCATGACTGTGTGTCTTTGACACGATGCGGATCATCTGTGTTGGCCTCTTCAGAAGGATCCTTAAAGAATATTAAAATTAAAAAAGTTTTAATTTGTTGATACATGTTTTTAGGCATGTTTTATATTGGATATAAAATATTTGTAAAATTTTGAATCTAGATGCATGATTAGTTATGTAAAATTGTTTTACATAGTGACTTAATTAAAAATTATTTTAATTAAGTGTTTGGCTTATTAAAATTCTTTTTTTAGGTTTATGAAATCTAATACAATTTGTATAAGCCATTTTGGGTTTAAATTGGGTTAGCTGACTAGTTGGGTCCTTAAATGGGTTAGACCTAAGTTTAGTTGAACCGGATAACAAGAAGATTAAACAAAAGTTGTTTAAGGCCCTTCTTTAAAACTATCTAATAGTTAGATTAGTTGATCCGTTCATCTAAAATGGATCCAATTAGTGGCTCAGTGGACGCCTGAGTCTTTAGGCTAGTCTGATCGAGTCTGGTAAATCGACTGGTATCGAGGTAGGTTTGGCATTGTGATCATGGTTGTATGAGGCTACCTCTTTCCTGGCCAACATGGTTGGTGTCTAGGAAAGATGGTTAATGGCAGATACTCACCCATGATCTCACCTACCTGGCTAGTTGAGTCGACCAGTACTGATTGGAAAAGCTTAATGACTCGAGTTAACCCATGTCACCCAGGTTGATCGGTCTGACTGATCTATAGGTGCCCATGGATCAATTTGTTGATTTATTTCAACCCTCCTGGAATCTGATTGATTCAGTGGGAGGATGATCCATGTCCTTGTCTTTTTCTTCTATCACAACTAAAAAAATCCTCTAAAATTATTAGGTCCTTAAAAAGACTAAGTCAAAGAGTTGACAGTGTCTTAGCCTCCCATTAAGTTGGATAGAAATGTGTCCACTAGCTTGGTGTGCATCGGCAGTTCCATAGAACGGGTGTACATCCGGCGACTGGAATTTCTATCTGATCGATGATGGTTCAGTGCAACCTCCTTAATGGGACCAGGTGGGCCGGCCATAGTCGGGCTTGGTCTTTAGTTAGCTGGAAGCATTGGATTTGTCATTTTAATGGTTGGACCTAACCAGAGACCCGCAATAGGAGGCCCCTAGGTCGATTGGGGTGTTCTCTGGGGCAAAATGAAATACTGAAAATTGTTTAGGGAAACAATTGGTTTACGAACCTACCTTTAGGCTCGTATGGGTGAGCTGGCCATAGTCGGGCTCATGCGAGGCCTATTGGATTTCAGTACCCACTTGAAAAAGTGTTTTCACGGATTGGAGTTAGAGGCTACCAATCTGAAAAATTAGTGGGAGAAACCTTTAGACTAAAGTCCAAGTCTTTTGGTTAAATTATTAATTCATATACTAATTTGGTCTTATTTTCTTTTCAGATGTCTTCAAATTTATCACTCCGGTCACTTCTCGATAACGAGAAGTTAAAGGGTCACAACTTTGATAGTTGGTATCGAAGATTGAAAATCGTTCTGGAGCATGAACGGATCCTCTATGTGATAACGGATCCGGCACCTAAAATCCCTCCCGCTAATACACGGAGTGCGATCAGAGACGCTTATCTGAAGTGGGTCTTTGACCGGACTACTGTCCGGTGCATTATGTTAGCAGTGATGAACGACGAGTTCAGTCGCGCAAATTCAAGGAGGCCCAACCTGATGAAATCCTACAAAAGTTGAAGGAATCCTTCGGCACCCCAGATGATGTAGAACGGTACAAAGTGTCTTGTGCCATCTACAATTCCAAGATGCCAAATGGCGGTTCAGTCACTGATCATGTATTGTACATGATCGAGCTGATTGAAAAGTTGGGCAAACTCGAATGCCCCTTACATGAGCAGCTCGGCAAGGATGCGATCCTGAATTCTCTTCCCTCCTATCTTGATTTTCTCGATCATTATAGAATGAACAAGCCTGCAGTCAACTACCATGATCTTTTGGGGTTACTACAGACTTTCGAGAAAGACCACCAACTAAATAAGTGGGTGGTGAATTTAGTGGGAGGTAGTAGAGGTCGTCATCCCTTTAAGAAAGGGAAGAAGAAGAAAATAAATAAAAAGGGAAAGAAGATGCAGAATGCTCCTGGCCCTAGTCAGACCAGGAAGTATAAGGCTGATCAGTCTTCTGCAGAGTGTTTCTACTGCAAGAAGAAGGGACACTGGAAGAGGAACTGTCCTCTTTATATTTCATCCCTTGATCCGAACAGGCCGAGGAAGCAGAAGCCTGCTGAACAAGGTATTTATATGATAAAACCTTGTAATTACTCAATTGTTGATACTGCTAACTGGGTATTGGATACTGGTAGTCCAATTCACGTTTGTAATTCATTACAGGGACTTCTAGTTAGCAGAAGATTTGAAGATGGAGAACAGTTTCTGAGCGTCGGGAATGGAAATCGTGTTCCAGTACTGGCGGTCGGAGTCTTGCGTCTTGTCTTTGAGTCTTATACTGTCGAACTAGTCGACTGTCACTATTGTCCTAGTTTCATTATGAGCATAATCTCTGTAGGCCTTTTGGCCAATTGTGGTTTTGAACTATCAATAAAAGGAGATTTTTGCAATGTTATTTTAAATAACTCTGTTATAATGAAAGCTAGATTAAATAATGGCATATATGTACTATCAAGGCCTGTTAGTGTAATGTACACTTCTAGCAAACACCCAAGACTAGATAATGTCAACGATTTGTATCTTTGGCACTGTAGGCTGGGTCATATTAACCAAAATAGGATAAACAAGATGCGAGGAGATGGACTCCTCGAGGTCAGTGATTCTGAATCACTGCCCACTTGTGAATCCTATTTACTTGGTAAAATGACCAAGTCACCTTTTACTGGAAAAGGTGAACGAGCTACAGAACTTCTAAGTCTAATACATACTGATGTATGTGGACCAATGACAGTTATTGCCAGAGGAGGATACAAATATTTCATTACTTTTACAGATGACTTTTCAAGGTTCGGTTATGTCTTCTTAATGAGACATAAGTCTGAGTCGTTTGAAATGTTCAAACGATACCGTAATTAAGTAGAAAAGAAAACTGGAATAAGTATTAAAACCCTTCGATCTGATCGAGGTGGTGAATACTTATCTGGTGAATTTTTGACATATCTTGAGGAGAATGGAATTCTCTCTCAGTGGACTCCTCCAGGAACACCACAATTGAATGGTGTGCCCGAAAGGAGAAATCGAATCTTGTTGGACATGGTTCGATCCATGATAGGCTTTGCAACTCTACCGCTATCCTTTTGGGGATATGCGCTTCAGATAGCCTGTTACTTGTTAAATAATGTTCCAAGTAAGTCTGTTGTCTCCACTCCGTATGAGATGTGGAATGGACGTAAACTCTCAATCTCACACCTTCAGGTCTGGGGTTGTCCGGCTTACGTAAAGCGTTTAGACTCAAACAAACTTGGTCCAAGGTCTGATCAATGTTTTTTCATTGGTTATCCTAAGGAAACCAAAGGGTATTTCTTCTATTTGGAGAATGAACAAAAGGTGTTCGTTGCTCTTAGAGCAATCTTTTTGGAAAAGGAGTTCCTTGGAGAAGGAACTATAGCCTCTAAGATTGAACTTGATGAAGTTCAGCCAATAGAAGAACTTGCACACTCTAAGGACATCGTAGAACCGGTTGTGATTGAATCACACCCAGAACCCATTAGGAGATCTGGTAGAATACCGTGTCAGCCGGACAGATACTACGATTTCTTGGTCCGGGACGGCGATCCCATTGAGCTCGATGAGAACAATGAGGATCTGATCATCTATATGGATGCACTTCAGAGATCAGACTCTGAGGCATGGCTTGGAGCCATGCGATCCGAAATGGAGTCCATGGAAATCAACAATGTTTGGACATTGGTTGATCTACCTGAAGGAATAAAACCCATCGGGTGTAAATGGATCTTCAAGAGGAAAAGGGGCACAGATGGGAAGGTAGAGACCTATAAAGCCCGTCTGGTTGCCAAGGGGTATCGTCAGCGATATGGTATCGATTATGACGAGACTTTCTCCCCTGTGGCAGTGCTCAAGGCCATTCGGATCATGCTTGCTTTGGCAGCATATTTTGATTACGAGATCTGGTAGATGGATGTCCGAACCACTTTCCTAAATGGGGAGCTGGAAGAGGAGGTGTATATGATACAGCCTGAAAGGTTCAGATCCACAGATGAATCAAAAGTATGCAAGTTGCAGAGATCCATTTATGGACTTAAGCAAGCCTCTCGAAGTTGGAACTTATGGTTTGATAGGTGTATCAAATCGTATGGCTTCATTAGAAACGGAGAAGAACCGTGCATCTATAAATGGGTTAATGGTTCTGTGATTGTATTCCTAGTACTGTATGTTGACGACATTCTCTTAATCAGGAATGATGTCGCAGCATTACAAGGAATAAAGGTCTGGTTATCATCTCAGTTCTCCATGAAGGACTTGGGTGAAGCATCTTACATACTAGGTATGAAGATCTATAGAGATAGATCTAAGAAGCTTTTAGGATTGTCCCAGTCTGCGTACATTGACACCGTGCTGAAACGGTTCAGCATGGAAAATTCCAAGAAAGGCTATATCCCGATAGGTTCTGGAATTACTCTTTCCAAGAAGAATTGTGCGACAACTCCTGAGGAAAGAGAGTGCATGAGTAGAGTACCTTATGCTTCTGCAGTAGGCTCTATCATGTATGCTATGACTTGTACTAGACCAGACGTGGCATACTCACTAGGAGTAGTGAGCAGATACCAGTCTGACCCTGGTGAGGTGCATTGGAAGGTGGTTAAGTCCATCCTTAAGTATTTGAGAAATATTAAAGATCAATGGCTGATTTATGGAGAACCTGACTTGAAACTTGTGGGGTACTCTGACTCCAGTTTCCAGTCAGATAGAGATGATAGCAAGAGTGTGTCAGGGTTTGTATTTACCCTTAATGGAGGAGCGATCTGCTGGAAAAGTTTCAAGCAGGCAACTGTTACAGACTCGGTATGCGAAGCAGAATACATTGCAGCTCCGATACAGCAAAGGAAGCTGTGTGGTTGCGGAAGTTCCTTGGAGAGCTAGGGGTGGCACCTTCCCTAGATGGTCCTATTCCGGTGTATTGTGACAGCACTGGAGCCATTGCTCAAGCTAAGGATCCTAAAGCTCATTTCCACACCAAGCACATACTGCGGTGCTACCACCTCGTACAAGAAATCATGGAACGAGGCGACATCAATCTTTTGAAGATCGATGGAAAAGAAAATCTGGCCGACCCCTTCACTAAAGCCCTCGGAATAAAAGAGTTCAACTATTATAAATGGGAAATGGGTATTAGATACTCTTGTGATTGGCTTTAGTACAAGTGGGAGTTGTTGGGAATTGTGTCCCAAAGCCAATCGCCTGGGTTGTAGGTGGTTGAGCTCAGTATTGTACTCATTCTATGAATTAATAAAATATTTTTTTAGCAGCTCATCATATATTGAATTTCCCTGAAATGAACTCTCTCCATGTGATGAAGTCCTTAGGACTACACTGACTTCGATACAGAGAGGATGTATCGAGTGGTCCTTAAACCTTGTTCACAACCAAAGGATATATTGTACTGGACGGCAATATATCAAGTATAGGTTGTTGTAGTTCAAATCGTTTGGTTGTCCTCTTGACCAAATGAGTGTGGTGACACTGATGTGATCTACAAGTGGGATATGTGATATCTCATTGAACATGACTCCATGCAGCCCCTTTTTGCCAAAGGGATACTCACGATTGGATATGGGTATATGTGTCCCTCTGACCTGAGGTCATCACGGTAGCTTGCAAGCAACTCTGATGGGGAACTAATATGCATGCCATTTTTTTTGTATGTTTTACATGTTGAGTTAGGTGATTAATTCCTGAATTTCAGATCAAAATTATTTGTAGAGAATTTTGTATGAATTTTTGAAGATCAGCATGCAGATTATGACCTAGAAAAGTAGCAAAGAAGGACCGCCGGGGCTGAGAAGCCTCGGTTAGGGCAAGTTCTCTTGCAATAAAACTACTGGAGGTAGAGGGGTGTACCTGACAACGTCTATGAAGATCGCAGTGAAGGGGTCTCTCGTTCCTCGATGGATGCGGCCTGGAAAATCGAGCCAAAGCCCCGCGGATACCCGGCTTTCTGCTCAGTGATCCGATTGAGGCTTGGCTAGAGTCGTTGGATTCGTAGGAACTCGGGGACCTACAAATGACCTGTCAGGGGTTAGAAAACTCACAAAGGAACAAGAAAACAAAGGAAAAACAGCAAGGGAAGGCTTCTTTTGGAGTGGGCGTCCAGGGATCTGAGATGCTTGTTGGCAGCAGGAAGATGATTGCAGCACTGGGATGAAGAACTCTCGCAAACCCCTTTATGCACACAGCAGGGTATCACACAACTCAATAGAAGAACTCAAGATTTTCATTCATCAAAATTCTCCTCATACAAGAGGCTAGGGTCCCTTAAATAGACCCTTAACCTTGGACTCCAAGTAAGGGTACATAAGTCTTTACATAAGAATCCTTTTCCCTCTCAAACCCTAGCTAGAAAATAAAGAAATATTAGGTAGAAAAATCCCTAAAAATTTTCTTGACTTGGTCAAGACTCCAAGGATGCCTAGGGAGGTGTGTTGGGCTTCTAGGAGCAGCAATGGGCCGGCCCAAAGGGGCCCGGGTGCATGGGTTTGGGCCTCTGGAAGCTGGGGTGGCCTGGTAGCCAGGTAGCAGGAATATTCTCTGGTATCTTGCTTCTTAGGGGCTTGGGCTTGGCACCTGGGCTTGATTTCTTTAGGCTAGGATGCAGATGGACCTCTGGAATCATGGATGCCCTTATTTATGAATATACTTTGGCATCTGGAAGGGAATCTGGGCATCTGCAAGAAATCAGGGTTTTTCTGAATTTTCCTCCTGGGGTCTTCAAATCTTCAAGCTGGGTTAGACTTGGGCTATACTTCCATGTCTTTAATCTAGTTGGACTTGGTCTTCACTTGTATGATATAGTCTTGAGTCTTCAGTATGCTTGGACAGGACTCAAAAAAATAAAATTAGCTCAACATGAGCTGACTAGCATTGGACTGAACTAGCTCAACATGAGCTGACAAGTACAAAACTGAAATAACAACTCAAAATACTCAAATAACAACTAACATAGACTCAGATGAGCTAAGCCGTTATTACAGATGGACTCATAAATTATTGATCAATTCACAGAGGATTGAAAAGCCTCTATCTTATTATGGTGCCTCCGGTGTCCCCACCAATTCTCCCGGGGTGGGAGGAACTCGACCCTGTCGAGTGAAGGTCAGGCTGGCTCACATATCTCTCGAGAAGGTCTGGGTTGAGGCATTGCAAGTCCTCTCGAGAAATCCATGAATCGTCCGACTCTGGCCGGCCTTGCCATCGGATCAGGAAGCGTTGATAGTCATGGCCCTGGGTCGTGATGGCTTGATCGTCCAGGATACGCTCGATCCGTTCTCCTCTCTCAGGCCAAATTTGTTTGTGGACACTCTAGGTTAGGGTCACTCACAATGAAAAGGAATAGGTCCAAAGGCCTCACTAGGTAGTGCTGTCGATTCCCTATACTCAACCAGGTCTGTAATATTGAAGGTAGAACTAATGCCCAAATCTGAAGGCAAGTCTAACACCTAGGCATTTGATCCAACCTTCTCTATCACTTTAAAAGGTCCGGCTCTACGAGCATGAAGCTTCTTTTAGGCCTAAGCCTAACCAAGATAGAATCCACTACATCAAATTCTTTGATCCATCTTCGGGAATTAGCCAGTTTGTTTAAAATTAGTATAGGTGGTGAACATGCTGGGCACATGCAGACTCCTAACAAAATGATGCAAAGGACTCAAACTAACACCTAATACACTCGACTTTGCATTCCTATCGAAGGAAATTTATTAGACTTTTATGGGCCTAAACCTAAGAGACTATAAACTATCTAGGTCTGACCCTAGTGTGGTGTGCACAAGAGTATTTACAATGGACTCCAAGCAAATGCCAGAGGGTATGCCAGAAGTATAATGCAAACCTAACATGCGTAATGAATGCATGCAGTACGCTAATCTCAGTTAAATGCAATCTAATAATCCTAGAAATGCTGGAGGTGTCAGGAAAGGGCAGAAAATAGGAAGTGGGTTCAGAATTAGTTTGGTAGGGTAGAGAAAAATGTTCAAGGTTAGTTGGATAAAGTTTGATATAAGAAGGCATGTCAGGGACTAATCCTAGACTAATGAGGTTAACCTTACGAGGTTGAGCTATATCTACAGGGTTTGTATAATGGAAGGATGGGTCACCAATTTCGGGGAAGAGGTCCTTAATGGAAATTATAGGAGGGGACTCATCTTGAAGGTATTGATTCAAAGAGATCAGGTCCTTAATAAATTCTTCTGTTTCTTGTATTTTTGGACTAGACTCTATAATTTGGCTTTCCTCTATGGTTTTCTCAGGTAAGGCTATAGCAGTACCTAGGTTCTCTTCCTCTATTTGTTCTTCCACTATAGCTTTGGGTTGGATGTGGTCAAGGTCAACTAGCTTTGGGTTGGTTTCTACCTGGGTATCTACTGGGTCAGCTAATTCGAGGTCTACTAAAGGTGCCTCCTCTTCTCTCTCATACTCATCCACTAGGCTCACATCAGCTTCATACACTTCCGCGTTAATGTAAGCCTTGTGAATCTCAGGAATGGTTGGAGAAGGTCGGCTAGCAGGAAATTGGTTAGGTTCTGGTCTCTGATTATGGGTACCACTCCTAGTAGGTTCAGGTTGTATAAGGAGTAGTGGCTTACTACTGGGTTCATATTTAGGGATACTAATCCTATGGGGTTCAGGTTGACTAGGAGAAGCATGACTAGTACTAGGTTGATACTTAGGGGTTATGGGTTCTCTAGGCTCATAGGACAAGGGTGCAGATCTATGGGTCATGGGATTATAGGATCTGGGGTCATAGGATTTTGGGTCAGCTCTATGATCAGGTTCTAAGGATGGATCATGGTATGGGGTCCTCCTAAGGTTGGGCTCCCTATATGGGTCAGGATATTGGGTTCTCCTAGGGTTGGACTCCCTATATGGGTCAGAATATTGGGTTCTCCTAGGGTTGGGCTCCCTATATGGGTAAGAGTATTGTGTTCTCCTAGGGTTTGGCTCCTTATATGGGTCAGAGTATTGGGTTCTCCTAGGATTGGACTCCCTATATGGGTTAGAGTATTGGGTTCTCCTAGGTTCAGTATCATAATAATGGTCACGGTAAGGGGTTCTTCTAGGTTCAGTATCATAATAAGGGTCATGGTAAGGGGTTCTTCTAGGTTCAGTATTATTGTATGGGTCAGGCTGAGGGGCTTTCCTAGGTTCAATCTCTCGGTATGGATCAGGGTTTGGGGTCCTCCTAGGTTGAGGATTGTAGTACGGGTCAGAATAAGGGGATCTCCTAGGTTCGACCACATGGTATAGATCAGGGTTTGGGGTTCTCCTAGGTTGAGGGGACTCAGGATCTGGCTCAGATTGTGACCCATAGGTTCTTGCTATGGTCCCTACACGGCCTCCTAACTGGTCAAACCTTTTGGTAAGATGGTCAATTCTATTGTTGGTTTGGGTACCAGACTGAGTTAACTGGGTAGTCATCTGGGTAGCCATCTGGGCCATTTGATCAGCTAGGGCTTTTATTTGGGCTTGTAAGTTTTCCATGGATTCAGACATTTGTGAAGGAGGTGGGTGATATGAAACTCCTGATCTAGTGCTCATACAAGACTCGATCAGACCGACTATAGCTGACTAGACCTAGAGTCCAAACTAGATGCTCAATCAGGGTGGCAAACTAGCCTATAGTAACCCTGTACTCAGCCAGGCAGGTGTAAGGAGAGTGTTAGGTCCTTGATTGCCAATCCTAGACACCAATCAGAAATTGGCCAGGTAGGCGGACCAGCACACAAGCCCTTCGGGATTGAATCCCTAAACCACCGTTCTAGACACTGAGCACAAGGCACACACAAGTTAACTTGACACAGTGATCTAACACTAGCCCGGACCCGACCAGTTGGTGTCCCTAGCCCACTAGGGCAAATTAAGTCTAGTTAATTTTAGGTTAAGGCTTGGGACTGAATGCAAGGGATGTGGTTTTGGGCTAAGGAGAGGTGATCAAATCCTCCCCCCATCTGATATAGCAAGAGTGCCCTTAAAAGTAAATTATGCAATGATGGCAGGCAGATGAGGATGCAAATTAGGGTTTTGATGTTTTTGGTATTTTTGGAGAATATGTATTTTTTTTTTGTAATTTCTTAAATAGAAGAACACTTGCAAATTATGGCCTAATATGAAAGAAATATACTAAAATTAAAAGATATGCAAAAAATGCTAGATAAAACCCTAAAACTTCCAAACTTGTCTTGCTGAAAAAAAACAGAGCCAAAAATTTGTAGGCTGTATTTCGGCTTGCAGAAAATTCACAGGCCATAATAAAATCTGAAGAAATTATTAAAATTACTGTGAACTATGATGAATCCAACAAAATAAATTTAAAAATTTTTTGAGTTTTTAATAGGGAGAAAAAATTTAAAAAACAGAGCATATACAGACTGAAAAGTTGCAGAAAACAAGCCCTAATCTAAGCTCTGATACCAAATGATGGGTAACTAATATGCATGCCATTTTTTTTGTATGTTTTACATGTTGCGTTAGGTGATTAATTCCTGGATTTCAGATAAAAATTATTTGTAGGGAATTTTTTATAAATTTTTGAAGATCAGCATGCAGATTAGGACCTAGAAAAGTAGCAAAGAAGGACCGCCGGGGCTGAGAAGCCTCGGTTAGGGCAAGTTCTCTTGCAATAAAACTACAGGAGGTAGAGGGGTATACCTGACAATGTCTATGAAGATCGCAGTGAAGGGGTCTCTCATTCCTCGATGGATGCGGCCTGGAAAACCAAGCCAAAGACCCGCGGATACCCGGCTTTCTGCTCGGTGATCCGATTGAGGCTTGGCTAGAGTCGTTGGATTCGTAGGAACTCGGGGACCTACAAACGACCTGTCAGTTGTTAGAGAACTCACAAAGGAACAATAAAACAAAGAAAAAATAGCAAGGGAAGGCTTCTTTTGGAGTGGGCGTCCAGGGATTTGAGATGCTTGTTGGCAGCAGGAAGATGATTGCAGCACTGGGAAGAAAAACTCTCGCAAACCCCTTTATGCACACAGCAGGGTATCACACAACTCAATAGAAGAACTCAAGATTTTCATTCATCAAAATTCTCCTTATACAAGAGGCTAGGGTCCCTTAAATAGACCCTTGGGCTCCAAGTAAGGGTACATAAGTCTTTACATAAGAATCCTTTTCCCTCTCAAACCCTAGCTATAAAATAAAAAAATATTAGGTAGAAAAATCCCTAAAAATTTTTTTGACTTGGTCAAGACTCCAAGAATGCCTAGGGGGGCGTGTTGGGCTTCTAGGAGCATCAAGGGGCCGGCCCAAAGGGGCCCGGGTGCATGGGTTTGGGCCTCTGGAAGCTGGGGTGGCCTGGTAGCCAGGTAGCAGGAATATTCCCTGGTATCTTGCTTCTTAGGGGCTTGGGCTTGGCACCTGGGCTTGATTTCTTTAGGCTATGATGCAGATGGACCTCTGGAATCATGGATGCCCTTATTTATGAATATACTTTGGCATCTGGAAGGGAATCTGGGCATCTGGAGGGCATCTGCAAGAAATCAGGGTTTTTCTGAATTTTCCTCCTGGGATCTTCAAATCTTCAAGCTGGGTTGGACTTGGGCTATACTTCCATATCTTCAATCTAGTTGGACTTGGTCTTCACTTGTATGATATAGTCTTGAGTCTTCAGTATGCTTGGACAGGACTCAAAAAAATAAAATTAGCTCAACATGAGCTGACTAGCATTGGACTAAACTAGCTCAACATGAGCTGACAAGTACAGAACTGAAATAACAACTCAAAATACTCAAATAACAACTAAAATGGACTCAGATGAGCTAAGCCCTTATTACAGATGGACTCATAAATTATTGATCAATTCACAGAGGATTGAAAAGCCTCTATCTTATTCTGGTGCCTCCGGTGTCCCCACCAAACTCCCTGTGCTTTGGTACCGGACTACCCGGATTTCTAATCCAGTGATGGAAGGTTTCTGGGTACAGGCAAGTACTTATGGAGCAGTGATGGACCAAGATGGAATTGACCTGTCCAAACAGTTTGGATTGAATGTCTCGCAGTATCTCAATTTAGCAAATCCTCGGCCGGGGTAGTCCTAGTGAGGAGTCACTGGGCTTGCGAGGTTGAGACACATAGTCGACTGACTTAGTCTGGGTTGGCAGCCCAATCTTAGTCATCCTGAGCATTAGAGGTCAAAGGGATAAATTATACGATAACCATATGCCAGAGGTTCGATAGTTTGCTCCCGCATCTTCAACCTATCCGGACGTCGGGACCCATTGCTAGATGGTTTCCTGTGCTGGTACTAGAATTGTTCTAGTGCTACCGTTTAGATTCGAACCTATGAGGTCACATGCCACAGAGGATTACTCTCTGATCTGGATATCGATTACGATTGGGAGTCGTCTCGGTTTTATGGTCACAGTATTTTCTGAGCACTCTTTTTCCCGTCTTGCCCTTGTCTATGTCAACCGGAAATTGTTCCGGGCTGACCAGGACTGCACCAGATTTTTTCTGAATCAGTTTTGAATTGATTCGGAGTTCGTTTTGGCCTTCAATTGGTTGTGAACCAATTTTAATCCATTGAACCAAGAGGTTAAAAAAGGGTTTGAACCGGTTCAATTGGATTGAACCATCACTTGGTTTAAATGGATTTGGACCGGTTAATTGAACCAGCATTTACTTTTCTACCGTGTAACCAGTTTACACATTGAAATCCTAGCGCCTGGAAACCAAAACGACCGAACGAACCATACATCGCTGGGCATCTCTTCCTCTTCCCCACCCGCTGCTTTAAACCTTGTATAATGGCTGTTTAATTGGGAGAACGGCAGCCGCTGCCTCTTGATTTCCCGGCCTCCCTACCTTTCCCTTTTCCCTGCTGTCTTTATAAACAGCTATCCCCTGTTTCAGCGAAAATAAGGGAACAACAAGTTTAAACCAGGCATTGTTCTTCTTTTTGAAAGGCTGAGTGAGATCTTTCATTTTGAGAGATCATTCCTTCATTCCATTGAGTATTCTTTGGGCTGGGTTTTAGAGTGTTTGAGGGAGAGAAACAAGGCCATTTTCTTTGTTGTTTCTTGTGCTCAAATCTGCACTGCAGCAAAGGTGTGTTGCTGCCATCTACCTATGACCGTGTCTCCTTCCAGCGGCTAGCACCGCGCGTGAAGGCGGATCCGAGAGCCCCGGGTGTGTCTCCCCTCTAGAGGGAGTACTCTTCTACTCCTGGGAGCAAGCAAGGCGACCCGGATTTGCTGCTATTGCTCCAAACGCGAAGAAAGAAGCTGCTGTCCTGTTCTGCAGCAAACTTCTGGCAGCAGATTTTGGGTGAATTATACACCATTTTTGCTGGTTTTTGCTTGCATATCTCGGTGGCAAAACGAAGAACACTTCATCCCCTTGCTGTAGCTTCGATTCGGGAGAAAACTGAGGTCCGGAAGGTGGTATTTGGATGACATTTTGAAAGCTCAAAACAGGGTATCCCACGGTCCAAGGAGGAAGAAGGCTGGAATAGATTTATTCCAGCTATTCCAGCCTATTCCAGGTTTATTCCAGAGTTATTCCAGGCAGAATAAAGGTATGGAAAATTATTTTTTAATCATGCATAAATAGATTTATTTGTTTAATATTTTGCAAATATTTTATATTATCATACATGCCTACATGCAACATGAATAGGTTAGGTTCTGTGCGGAGCAGTTTCCACTGCGAGGATTTTAAAAAAATGTTTTAAAATACATTCTGCTCCCGTTGCTATTTGCATGCCTAGTGTAGGATCATGTCAAACCACCTGCACCTATTTCTTTCAGAGTGTCCACTGACAAATTTGGCCTGAGAGAGGAGAATGGATCGAGCATATCCTGGATGATCAAGCCATCACGACCCAGGACCGCGGCTATCAACGCTTCCTGGTCCGATGGCAAGGCCGGCCAGAGTCGGAGGATTCGTGGATTTCTCGAGAGGACTTGCAATGCCTCAACCCAGACCTTCTCGAGAGATATGTGAGCCAGTCTAATCTTCACTCATAAGGTCGTGTTCCTCCCACCCCAGGAGAATTGGTGGGGATACCAAAGGCACCAGAATAAGGCAGAGGCTTCTCAACCCTCTGTGGATCACTTAATTGACATTTGAGTCCACTGTAATAAAGCTTAGTCCAGCTGAGTTATTTTTATTTGAGTCCTGTAATTAGTCAACTCATGTTGAGCTAGTTCAGTTCAGTATTAGTCAGCTCATGTCGAGCTAATTTTATTTTTGAGTCCTATCAAAGCATATCGAAGACTCAATACCACATCATACAAGTGAAGACCAAGTCCAACCTGATTGAAGACATGGAAGTTAAGCCCAAGTCCAACTCAGCTTGAAGACTTGAAGATCCCAAGAGGAGAAAATAAAAACAAGCACACAGCAAAGGGGCTCACACAGATGCCCTAGGGATCACACAGATATCCTGAAAAGAAGGAGAAGGGATCACACAGATACCCTGGGCTCACACAGATGCCTAAGTCAGGGATCACACAGAAACCCTGGGATCACACAGATCCTTCACACAGAACTCAAGAAAAAAAAAATTTATTCATCCATCTTCTTCAAAAAATACAAGAGGGGGTGGGGTATTTATAGATTCACCCCAAGGTATATGACTTGGGGGCTAAGAAACCCTGACTTATGGGCTAAGAAACCCTGGTGGACCTGGTCAACAGTAGGCCTATTTTGGACTGGAGCTCTTTCTTGTGGGCTTGGCGACATGAAGGGCCTAGGTGCATGAAGTCCAGCTCTACTTGAGGGGCCTAGTGAATCTCTGGGTCTGATTACTCTCCTTTTGAATCTTGACATAATGAAACTTACAGGACTCGATTAGACTCGACTGGACTAAAAATAATTGGACCTGACTAAGTGAACTCAACTAGACTCCGTTGTCTCACTTTATAACAGGACTAATGGACTCAAGTAAAATAAAATAAAATAGACTTTTGGTCCTCATCATTTAACGGTAAGGTACTTTTATATCTTTGATTATTTTTCTTGTTCTTGATGTATATTGCATGCTGTATTATCTTACTAGATCCTGTTGCTGGCAGATTGGTTGATCATTTTGATTGATCTATCAAGCCTTTCGCTATTCATTTTAAAATTAATTTAAAATACTTTCTTTCTGCTTAGCATGTTTTTCCTTCAAATGATATCAAAGCACAAGTTTTCTTCGTAGTATTATAATGCTAGCATGCTTTAACATCATTATTTTCTTTTAAGTACTTGGATTGAATGCTTCACCATGGCCGTCCAGTAATAGGAGATAAGTAGGGCTACAAGACCCTCTCTTTCCATTCAATAAGGTCTCCTATGACGTGTAGGGGTGCTACTTATGATTGACTTATGAAAAAAAAAAAAAGAAAAAATATAAATTAAAAAATATTTTAATCTAATGTTATGATCATAAAACAAATTTAGATGAGATCTAAGAGTTTTGTTTTGATCATGTTTAATCTCTAACTTTGAATAGTTCAAGTAAGATGCATGAATTTGGAGTCACTATTTTCTACCCCCGCAGACGAGCCGACTCGAATCTTGCTCGAGCAAACTCGTTTATGCAGGCAGGATAGTCTATCTATTCTGGTTCTGGACGAGCCGACTCATCTCTACTAATAGATGAATCTGTCCATTTTTTGGTTCTGGAAGAGCCGACTTACATTCTACATAAGTTGACTCGACCAGAAAGCCCTAAAATAGTGAATTCAAATTTGATTATAAAATTTTTTACATTCTTAATTGAAACTGTTTCGATTAATTAAGGCTATTGGATTTAATTGAGACTTAAGTTATATTGAATGACAAAAACTCTAGGAATATGATTCAAAGATTTTAAGTCATTTCAATAAGCCTTAAGGGTAATGGGTTAGCTTTTTTTGGGTCCTTAATTAGATTAGACCCAAGTTTAGATGCATTGGACTAAATAGAGAACTAATCTAATCAAATGTTGAGTTAGGGTTTCTTCTCTATAGATCTCTTTAATAGTTAGATTGATTAGTACATAGATCTACATGGACCTAATTTTGTGGCTCAGTGGTCAGCCCGAGTCTTTAGGCTAGTCTAATCGACTTTGATGAACCAATTGGTATCTAGGTAAGTCTGGTAGTTTGATCATGGTTCTTTGGGGCTACCTCTTACCTGGCTAACTTGGTTGGTGTCTAAGGCAAGATGGTTAATGGCGGAACCCAACCCATGATCTCACTTACCTGGCCTATGTGGTCGATCAGAATTAATTGGATAGCTCATTGACTCGTGTTAACCCATGTCACCCAAGGTTAATCAGTCTTGACTGATTTTAAGTGCCTATGGATCATTAGTTATGTATAACCCTCATTGATTGCTGATGTGGTCAGTGAGAGGTTGATCCATGTCTTTTCGTCTCTTCTTCTGTCATATTAAAATTAAATTCTCTAAATTATTAGGTCCATAAAAGGATGAAGTTATAGGGATAACCAAGTCCTAGCCTCTTATTAAGTGGAATGGTAATGGGTCCAATAGTTGGGAGTTCATCGGCAGATCCAAAGATCGAGTGTTCATCGAGCTATTGAAATTGTTGTTCCTAATATGATGGCTCAGTGCGACTCTCTTAACGGTGATCAGGTGGGCCGGCCAAAGTCGGGCTTGACTATTTGTTAGCTAGAAGCATTGAATTTTGTCATGTTAATGGTTGGACCTAATCGGGACCTTCAATAGGAGGCCCAAAGGCCAATTGAAGTGCACCTTAGGGCAAAAATCTAAATACTAGAGGTTACTTGGAGAAGTAATCGGTTGAAGAACCTACCTTTAGATGCGCATGGGTGGGCCAGCCAAAGTTGGGCTCATGTGTTGTCTATTGACTCTAGTACCCACTTAGAAATCAAAGTGATTCCTCGGATTGGAGGTAGAGGCTATCAGTCTGAACAAAATAGTGGAAGGGCCTTTAGACTAAAGTCCATGTCTATAGGATAATAATTCATATACACTAATTAGCTTTGGTTTTCCTTTCAAATGTCTCCAACCTATCACTCTGGTATCTTCTCGATAACGAGAAGCTTAAGGGTCCCAACTTCGATAGCTGGTATCGAAGACTCAAGATTATCCTGGAGCATGAACGGATCTTGTATGTGATATCGGATCAGGCACCTGAACCCCTACTCCCAATGCTCGGGATTCAGTCAGAGACACTTATCAGAAGTGGCTCTCTGACAGGACCACTGTCTGATGCATAATGTTGGCAGTGATGAACGACGAGTTCAGTCGTAAGTTCGAGGAAGCCTAGCCAGAGAAAATCCTTCAAAGGTTGAAGGAGTCCTTTGGCACACTAGATGACGTTGAAAGGTACAGGGTCTCTTGTGCTATCTACAATGCTTGTATGCGTGATGGGGCCTCAGTCATTGATCATGTATTATACATGATCGAGATGATTAAGCGCCTGGGCAAGCTCGGATGTCCCTTGCATGAACAGCTTGGGAAAGATGCGATTTAGAATTCCTTGCCCTCTTCTTATCTAGACTTTCTCGATCATTATATAATAAATAAGCCTACAGTTAACTATCACGATCTATTGGGGTTGCTACAGACTTATAAGAAAGACCACCATCTGAATAAAGGGATGGTAAATCTAGTGGGAGGATCTTCAGTAGGGCATCATCCCTTTAAGAAAGGAAAAAGGAAAATTAAAGGAAAATAGGTGCAGAATACTTCTGGGCCCAGTCAGGCCAAGAAGGAGAAGACTGATAAGAGCTAAGCGAGGTGCTTCTTCTATAAGAAGCGGAGACATTGGAAGAGGAATTGTCCTCTTTACATTGCATCCCTTGACCCGAATAGGTCCAAGAAGAGGAAGCAGCCAGAAGGTGCTGGACAAGGTATTTATATGATAACACCTTGTAGTTTCTCTATCTATGATACTACTAACTGGGTATTTGATACTAGAAGTCCAATTCATATTTACAATTCTTTGCAGGGACTTCAAGTTAGTAGAAGATTCGAGGATAGTGAGAGATTCTTGAACGTGGAAAATGGAAGCCAAGTTCTAGTCCTGGGATTGGGAGTCCTCAAACTAGTTTTCGAGTCTTGTACAATCATTTTGAATGAGTGTCATTATTGTCCATCTTTCATCTTGAATGTCATTTCTGTAGGCCAATTGGCCATATATGGTTATGAACTATCAATAAATAATTACATTTACAAAATCATTTGGAATGGTTCTATTGTAATGAATGGATATATGAACAATGGCATTTATGCACCATCGCAACCTGTTAGTGTAATGTACACGTCTAGCAAACGTCCTAAGATTGATAATGTTAGCGATGTATACCTGTGGTATTGTAGGCTAGGTCATATTAATAGGAATAGGATAAACAGGTTAAAAAGCAAGGGACTCCTCGATTTTAGTGAAAATGGTTTACCACCAACTTGTGAGTCATGTCTTCTTGGAAAGATGACAAAGTCACCTTTTACTGGAAAAAGTGAACGAGCCAAAGAAATTCTAAGTCTAGTACATATTGATGTATGAAGATCCATGAATATTAATGCTATAGGTGGGTACAGTTATTTCATTACATTTACAAACGACCTTTCAAGGTACAGTTATGTCTTCTTGATGAGACATAAATCTGAGTCGTTTGAAATATTCAAATGATATCGTAATGAAGTAGAAAAACAAACTAGAAGATGTATCAAAACACTTTGATCAGATCGAGATGATGAATATCTTTCCAGGGAGTTTTTGATATATCTCGAGGAGAATGGGATTCTCTCTCAATGGACACCTCCAGGGACACCTCAGTTAAATAAGTGTCTAAAAGGAGGAATCGAATCCTGTTAGACATGGTTCGGTCCATGATGGGCTTTGCTTCTCTGCCACTATCATTTTGGGGATATGCTCTGGAATCAGCCTATTACCTTTTGAATAGGGCTCTGAGTAAATCCGTTAACAAAATTCCATATGAGATATGGACTGGATGTAAGCCAACACTCTCACACCTTCGGGTCTAGGGTTGCCCGGCTTATATAAATTGTTTGGAAATGGACAAACTTGGATTTAGGTCTGACCGATGCCTATTTGTTGGGTATCCAAAAGAGTCTAAGGGGTATTACTTCTACTTGACTGAGGAACAAAAATTGTTCGTCAGTTTGAGGGCTATCTTTTTGGAAAAGGAGTTTCTTAGTGAAGGAACTGTAGCCACTAAGATTGAACTTAAGGAACAACATAGAACCGATTATGATTAGATCACATCCCGAGCCCTCACAGGAACCATTAAGGAGATCCGGTAGGGTATCGAGTCGATCGGACAGATACTATGGTTTCTTGGTTCGGGATGGTAATCCCATTGAACTCGATGAGAATAATGAGGATCCGATCACCTATATGGATGCAATACAGAGGCTCAACTCTGAGAAATGGCTAGGAGCCATGCAATCTAAAATGGAATCCATGGAAATCAACATGTATGGACATTGGTTGATCCTCTTGAAGGGATAAAACCCATTGGGTGTAAATGAATTTTCAAGAGAAAAAGGGGCACAGACGGGTAGGTGGAGACCTATAAAGCCTGTCTGGTTGCCAAAGGATATCGTCAACATTATGGTATTGACTATGACGAGACGTTCTCTCCTATGACGATGCTCAAGTCCATTCGAATCATGCTTGCTTTAGCGGCACACTTTGACTATGAAATCTGGCAAATGGATGTCCGAACAGCTTTCCTGAATGGTGAGCTAGAAGAGGAGGTGTATATGATACAACCTGAAGGGTTCACATCCATAGACGAGTCAAAGATGTGCAATCTTCAAAAGTCCATCTATGGACTAAAGCAAGCATCAAGGAGTTGGAACATGCGATTTGATAAGTGTATCAAGTTGTATGGCTTCGTTAGAAATGGAAAAGAACCTTGCATTTATAAATGGGTTAACGATTCTATGATTATATTCCTTGTATTGTATGTGGATGACATTCTCTTAATTCGGAATGACATCCCAGCACTGCAAGGAATAAAGGTCTGGTAGTCATCTCAGTTCTCTATGAAGGACTTGGGTGAAGCCTCTTACATACTGGGTATGAAGATCTTTAGAGATAGATCTAAGAAGCTTCTGGGACTGTCCCAGTCTACGTACATCGACATTGTGTTGAAGCGGTTCAGTATGAAAAATTCCAAGAAAGGGTATCTCTCGATAGGTACTAGAATTGCTCTCTCCAAGAAGGATTGTGCGACAACTCCTAAAAAGAGAGAGCGTATGAATAGAATCCCATATGCTTCGGCAGTGGGTTCTATCATGTATGCTATGATATGTACTAGACCAAACATAGCATACTCATAAGGCATAGTTAGCAGATACCAGTCTGACCCAGGTGAAGCTCATTGGAAGGTGGTAAAAATTATCCTCAAGTATTTATGAAATAATAAGGACCAATAGCTGATTTATGGAGAACCTGACTTGAAACTTATGCGGTATACTGACTCCAGTTTTCAGTTAGATAAGGATGACAGTAAGAGTATGTCAAGTTTTATCTTTTCCCTAAATGGAGGAGCGATCTACTGGAAATGTTCCAAGCAGCCTACTATGACAGACACAGTATGTGAAGCAAAATACATTGTAGCATCAGATGCAGTGAAGGAAGTTGTATGGTTACGGAAGTTCCTTGGCGAGCTGGGAGTAGCATCTTTCCTAGATGGTCCTGTTCCAGTGTATTGTGGCAGCACTAGAGCCATTGCTCAAGCCAAAGAGCCGAACTCTCATCACTGCACAAAGCACATTCTGCGACACTATCACCTTGTATGAGAGATCATAGAACGAGGTGATATTGACCTTCAGAAGATCAATGGAAAGGAAGATCTGGCTAACCCCTTCACTAAAGCTGTCGGAGTTCAAGAGTTTGACAGTTGTAAATAAAAAATGGGAATAAGATTCTGTATCGATTGGCTTTAGTCCAAGTAGGAGTTGTTGAAAATTGTGTCCCAAAGTCAATCGTCTAGGCTATAGGCGGTTGTGCTAATTTTGTAATTGTATTTGAATTTTTAATGAATAAAAGTTATTCTTTTGGCTATTCATCACATGTGCATTTTTCTGAAAAGAACTCTTGTGCGATGGAGTCCTTAGAACTACATTTTATTTGATATAGAGAGGATATATCAAGTAGTTCTTAAACTGGTTCACAACTAAATGATACATTATTATAGGACGATAATGTATCAAGTGTATGTTATTATATGTCATATTTGTTGGTTGTCCTCTTAACCAAGGAGTGTAGAGACACTGGTGTAACATGCAAGTGAAATGTGTGACATCTCACTGAACGTGACCATCTATGGAGCTCTCTTCTGTCAAAGGGTTGCTTGTGAAGGGATATGGATATATATGTCCCTCAGACATGAGGTCACCATGGTAGCTTGCAAGCAACTCACTATACTTTAGTGCTGGACTACCTGAATTTCTATTCCAGTGATGAAAGGTTTCTAGGTGTAGTCATGTACTTGTAGAGCGATGGTGAATCAAGATGGAATTGACCTCTCCAAATAGTTTGGAGTGAATGACTCGTTGTGTCTCAATTTAGCAAAATCTTGGCCAGGGTAGTTCTTGTAAGGAGTCACAGAACTTGTAACGTTGAGACACGATCTAGATGTTGGATGAACCAAATTAGGATTGGCAGTCAAAACCTAGGTCATCCTGAGAATTATGAGATCAATGGAATGATATATGCGATAACCATATGCCAGAGGTTCTTGAAAGTTGCTCTACAATCTTTGACCTATCTGGACATCAGGTATCATTTCTAGATAAGAACTTTGACTGGTACTGAAAGTATTCCAGTGCTACCGGCTTAGTGTTCGAACCATGGGGTCACACACCATAGGGGTTTCTATCTAATCTAAAGGTTGATCGATGATTAAGAATCTTTTGCTGTCACTAGTGGTCAATATGATTGACCATGTGTCGATACTTGAGGGTCGACACTTGGCTATGACAAGAAGTATTTTCGAAAATCTTTTCTGGACAAGCAGACTCGACCCCTGCTCGAGCCGACTCATTCTGTGTTCTGGATGAGCCAACTCAACCCCTGCTCGAGATGACTCGTTCTTTGTTCTAGACTAGCCGACTCGACCTCTGCTTGAGCTGACTCGTTCTATCTTCTAGATGAGCCGACTCGACCCCTACTCGAGCCGACTCGTTCCTACTGAAAGAACAGTCTAACTGTTCTATGTTCTGGATGAGCCGACTCGATCCCTGCTCGAGTTGACTCATCTCTGCTCGACCAGAAAACCCTGAATGGATTTTCTGGAAAGCTTTTTGAGAAGGTTTTGACCTGGTTTGAATTTCGAATTCAAGCTATTTTGGCTCCAAACTTTCATGGAATGATTGTCATTCCTTCCTAATGTAGTTAGAGCCAAATTGGTATGCCCTTGTCCTTCTCCCCCAATCACTCCTTGATGCGGGACAACTCTAAGATTGCTAAACATGCAGGAAAAATAGTAAACTAATTTTTTAATATTTTTTTAATTTTAATTTGCAGGCTAAATTTCTAAAATTAAGTAAGAACTAGCAGGATAATCAGCAATGCAAAGAATCATCATATCGCATGCATACTCATGCAAAATAATAAAAGTCAGGACCTGAGAATTAAAAAATTATGGCTTAGGATAGCTTATCTTCAACAAATCAGAAATCAAAAGAAGGGAAGGATGTAACCAGTTAGTGATTATAGATTCAGCAATTGAAGAGATCACTCACACTCTGATTGGAGCCTAGATGATGAAGCATCCATTCCCTTGGATTAGATGGCTGATTTGGGCGGTCTTGGAGGCAAAGAAGGCCTACTCTAGGGAGGGAAAATACCTCGGGGATCCTACAAGCATCAGAGGATTGTTAGAAAGCAACAACAAAATAATAAAAGGAGATTAGGGTTTGAAGAAGGTGGAATCAGGGTTTGGAGTGGGCGGCTTGGTGAAGGATGATGGACTCCTTGCTTTGGCGGCCTAGGGCACTCTTCTCTTGGGTGTATGAAGGCTTGGATGGCAGCAAGCTAGGGCATGGAAGAATGCTAGGGCAACAGGGATGGCTAGGGCACACAAAGCAACCAACAAATACCAAAACACCAACACCAATACAAAAGCACGAATCAATTAATTCAAAATTTCAGCAAAGTTTAATTCATATGATAAAAAGATTGATTGCAAGAGGAAGAGGGGTGGGGTATTTATAGAGCTTCCATGCCCTCTCCTAAAGGGATTACAAGTCTTCTCCTAGTTAGAATAGGTTTACACAATTTAAGTGGGAGAAAGATTACAAAATAAACCTAGAACTAGGAGTATACAAGTTGAATAGAATAAAAACTTGATTTCCTCCTTCCACTTGGACTCCTCCTCCTAGCTTGGACCAAGTCAACACTCCAAGGATGCCTAAGGTTGGCATGTGGGCTTCAAGGGGCAGCAATAGGCCAACTCCTCATGGGCTTGGGCGGCCTTGAATGAGCTTGGGCGCATGGGATTTGGGCCTCCTGGAAGCTGGGCTCCCTGGGCTGGAATATTCCTAGAATCAATATGGAATCTTGGTTCTTTATGGACCTGGGCCTTGTATTCTCCTGGGCTGGGGTGCAGGTATGTCTTTAAGATCCTGGGGTGGCCTGGTATGTGGAATATTCCCTAGCATTTAGAGGGAATCTGACATCTGGAAATCATCTAGAGGGCATCTCGGTATCTTGCAGGAATCTTGAACCCTGGGATGGCATACAAGGTCCAATTGACTGATATGAAGACCTCTAGCTCCTGGATGAGGCCTGGTGGAACTCCAAAATAGGGTATCCTCTCCTCTTGTACAAAAATTGGACTCTCACTGGACTCATACTTAAATACAGGACTCAATAAACTGGACTAGGTTGAGACAAATCAACTAGTCTCAACTTATTACAGGAGTCAATCTTACTTGCTTACAAAATTGTGATACATGACTAAGGTTCTAAAAAAAAATCCTAATCAGTAAACCATATGGGATCCACTGATCTGTGTCTGATCCTGGTGTCCCCACCACTCCTCCTTCCTCTTTCTCCCTTTCATGGATGCCTTTATAAATAAAGGTTGTTTTAGGGGCTGTTGGTTGGTTGAAGAACTAGAAGAGAAAAAGGGTTTTGTGAGGACTTGGGATTGGGTGTGAGAATACCTAGCATTCAAGCTAGGTCTTGGGAAGAGAGAAAGTTGGGAAGGGTTCCACCTCTCCTCATTGTTTTCCAAGAAGAAGAAGATCGGCCCGAAGGATCCCAAGGAGCTAGCACTCTGAGGGAGTTGATCAGAGTTGAGCCCAGGTGTGGATTACTTGTAGAGGCCAAACACGTGTGTGGCTTGAGCAATTTACCCTTTTCCACAGCATTTTCAAAGGTATAATGGTAAGGTACTTTTATATTTTTGATTATTTTTCTTGCTCTTGATATATATTGCATGCTGCATTATCTTACTAGATCCTGTTGTTGGTAGATTGGTAGATCATTTTGATCGATCTACCAAGCCTTTCGCTATTCATTTTAAAACTATTTTAAAATACTTTCTTTCTACCTAGCATGTTTTTCCATCACCGACTCGACCAGAGTGCTGAAAATCTCAGTTCTGAAGAACCAGCCAGGCGAGCTGACTCGAAGGAGAAGAGCCGACTCGACCAGAGTGTTATTTTGACCGAGTAACTATTTCAGGTTAGTAACAGCTAGTTCCAGAACTCTTATTTTGAATCCAAAACGGTCTCCAACGGCTATATTTTGAATCCCAACATTCTACAATGGCTATGATCATCTGAAATCAGTTAAAGAAAAGATATTTAAGGGATTTGAATCACTTTTGGAGATATAGATGAGAAGTTAATGTGAGATTGAAGAACTTTCATTGAACATTCAAAAGTACACACTTGAGAGCATTCAAAGCAAGCACTCAAGACTTCACCAACTCTTATCAGAATCTTGAGGGATTTATTGAAAAAGTTATGCTTTATTCTTTAACTCATCTTTTGAGTTGTGACAAATACAACAAGGGCTGTAGCTTGGACTTGTAAAGGTTATTGGTGATCCTTAAAACCAAGTGTAGTGGGTTGTTAGTGATCCCATTCAAAACTAACTTTGTATTAGACTTTGGATGAGCCCAGGATAAAACCAAGTCTGGGTTTTGGATTGTGAGCCCATGAAAATAATCCGGCTATATTCGGAGAGTGAATATAGTGAAAATCCCAAGTGGTATCTTGGGTAGTGGACGTAGGAGTGAGGTAGCTCCGAACCACTATAAAACTTGTTGTGTTTGTAGTTATGTTTCGTGTTCTTACTTACTTCCGCAGTAGTTAACTTAACTCACAGCACTTACCACACTAAGAACTTAAAAAGGAGCACATACTTGCAATAATTTTTAAAGACCCAATTTACCCCTCTCTTAGATAAGCCAGCTGGGCAACATGGTGGAGTGTAGGTGAGGCAAGGTAGGCAGTCTCTAACGAGGCTCAATAGAGTGAGCGAGACTTAGGCGAGGCAAGGTAGTCCTAGCCTTCACCCAAACAGAGACCTGGAGTTATCGAGTGGCTCTAAGGGGATTATTGAGTCTCTTAGAGGGCTCAGGACTTTTAGGAATTCTTGCTTGAGGAAGGATCTTGTTGTAAAGAAACTTTTTGATATAACCTCTAGAGGAGGACTTATTTAGAGGGTCTGGAAAATAAATTTATTGGTGAGATATATAAAATACCTAGTACCTATAGGATGTGCAGTGCAAGGAGAGGTGGTCAACATATTGCTACAGAGTTCATGCTCTTAAAGAAGTAGCTGAAGATGGCATAAAGCTCGTCTACATGGCAACCATGCTTCCATAGGGTGCCTGCATTAATAAAGAGTGGTCAGTGCTAGAGAGCTATGGTGCATAGTTACCTAACCCCCAGTAGGAGGGCATGCTGGGCTTCCTTGCATAAGGTCTGGGGGCCACATGTCTAAAGCTGAGAAGCTTGCTTGCTGTGCTGAACCAGCAAGTGAGATGGCTCTATGTTGAGCTGGTAGGTGAGGTGGCAAGTCACATGGGATCCACATGGATGTGATCATTTCTGGATGATTAGTACCTATATACCTTTTAGGAGGATGGGAGATCCTACTAGATCTACAAGGTGAAGGAGGTTCTATATCTACTGGCTTAGAATGAATGGGTTCTGTAGGTTCTATAGCTCACTATTCTTTAGAAATTCTCTTTAAGCTCAATTTACCTCCCCCTACCTCTGTCTTGGATAAACTATTTTTTCAAGAATAAGGCATGTTGGCTCGCAATCATATTATAATCTTGTGGAAAGTAAAAATAGTATTCTAATGACTCTTTAGGATACCTTATGAAGTAAGCTTTCATAGACCTATCCTCTAATTTGTCTGCTAATTATCTTTTGATATAGGCCAACATCTTTAAATCTTTAGATGATCAAGACTCAGTTTCTTACCATGCCATATATCATATGACATAGTAGGAATGGATTTAGAAGGAACCCTAATTAATAAATAAATTATAGAAAATAGGACATGTTCATAAAGAAATACGGGCAAGTAGCTCATCATGGATCGGACCATATCTAATAGGGTCCTACTCCTTTCAATAACCCATTGAGTTGAGGTGTACCAGGAAGAGCTTGTTGTGAGATAATGCCATTTAGTTTGAGAAAATCCTAAAATTTTTACAAAGGTATTCTCCTCTATGATCTGATTAAAAAATCTTAAGGGATCTTTCTATTTGCATTTCTACTTCATGTTTGGATTATTTAAACCTTTCAAAGATTTCAGACTTGTATCTTATAAGATACACATATCCATATTATGAATAGTCATCGATAAAGTAATGAAGTATGGATAACCATCCCAGGCTTATACATCAAATGGACCATACACATCAGTGTATACCAAGACAAGTATCTCAGTGGTCCTCCCCCCTATCCTACAAAGGATAATTTGGTCATTTTTTCTTGAAGGAAAGATTCACAAATTGGATGTAACTCAAAATTCAATGAGTCAAGGATCCCATCCTTTAATTTATTTATTTGATTCTCTCCAATATGTTCTAATCAGAGGTGCCATATATACCTATGGTTTATTTCATCTTTAAGTCTTTTAGATCTTACGACACTTATTATCTGCTTGGATACATTCACGAACATGTCAGTATGTAAATGGTAAAGACTATCAATCATAAAGCCATGTGCAATAAATTTATTTCTAAAATAAATCAAACAACAGTCTTTATTGAAATTAAAAAGATATTCTTCCTATACTAATACAGATATATAAATCAAATTTCTACTAACAATAGGTACATAATAACAATCTTTTAATAATAAACAAAATCTAGACGATAATCAAAGAGGGTAGGTTCTAATAGTTATAGCAGCAACTCTTGTACCATTGCCAATTCGAAGGATGACTTCACCTTCCCTCAGCTCTCCACTTTCTATCAGACCCTGCATTTAAGTACACAAATGAGTACGAGAATCAAAGTCTATGACTCAACTAGAAGTAAAGGAAACTATTAAATTTGTTTGAATCATGAGTAAATTTGACATACCTTTAAAAGGTGTGTCACCTTTCTTCTTCAGGCTCTCCAAGTAGACAAGATAGTTCCTCTTTCAGTGGCCATCAGTATTGTAGTGAAAATATTTTTTCTTAGCCAACCTTTGGGGGTATCCTTTGGTTTTTTTTCTCCTTTTGCTTCTTCATAGGCTTCTTGTCCAACTAGGCTTTCTTTTGGAATTAGATGCTTGCTCCACAGTAAAAATATTGTCCCTTGAACTCTTCAAGGACCCCTCTATCACCACTAACATATTCAATAACTATGGCAAAGTACAAATAATTTTGTTTATATGGTAGTTCATTATAAACTAACCAAATGAACTGTTAAGAGACTACAGGATCAAATCCACTTAAAATTCCTTGTACATGGTAATCCCAAACTTTTCAAGCTCCTCTAGATCCTTAATTATTGAAAGATGATCATGGACCAACTACCTTTGCGCATCTTAGTATTGAAAAGTCTCTTGGACACTTTATAGCATGTGGTATTGCTCTACTCTCCATACAACTCTTGTAGATGAGCAATCATAGCCCTGGTAGCCTAGAAGTCCTCGTGTTAGCATTGAAGTTCATTGGACATCGATGCCATGATGTAGTACTTAGCTTTATTATCATCATCTGCCTATTTATCATAAGCTGCTTGATGATCAGTAGTAGGGTGGGTTGGTAATAGAGGGGAGTCCTTGTCGAAAATATATCCTATATTCTCTGAATTTAGAACTATTTTTAAGTTCCTAAGCCAATCCTTGTAGTTTGTTTCAATCAATTAGTTGGACTCGAGAATACAGGCTAAAGTGTTAGAAGCTAACATAGTGAACTAAAGAAAGAAGAGATTCTACTTAGATATTTTATACTTAATCATTATATTTATTCTAGAAACTTTAGGAAACAAACATAGACATTTACTATTTCTATAGATCTCTTATATTCCTCAATGAAGAAATAGAAATCCCTACACAACTAAGCTTCCTAGTAGATACTACGGTCCCACTGATCTACGAGCACCTCACCTGATAGATATTAGTGACACACAAATCAATCAGTGGATAATTCTTATCCAATGATTCTTAAGCATGTTGTAGCTATCTTGGTCTCTAAGTTAAATAGGTCTCACCTGACAGATATCGACCCCATTCCTTAGTTGAGTTAGATCCATATTCAATACATAGGCAAAGCCATCATTGAATCACTTATCTGATAGATATTTGCCCAACCCCATCTTTACCCTACAACATCTCATGTAATTAAGTGGTTGCATCGTTCTGATACAACTGAACCATTATATCTAGCCAAGAATAGTCAACACCAATAGGATGCCCGCACTTCTACAATGGTGGAAGGCTGCTAGACTTAAATGTGTGAATAGATTTAATTTAGATCTCATCTAATTAGTCTTCTACATCTCATATAAATAATTAACCTAAATTGCATGGGTGAACTCAAATCACCAAGCAATCTAATTCAAGACTAATCAACTAAATTGGATAAGTGAAAATCGGTGGGAGGATCCCTATTGCTTTCCTTAGACATCAATAAAATAGCCAAGTAAGCAAATAATCCTAATTAAGTAACCACCTTTCAAGTACTAGACTTAGATACCAATTGATCAATCAATTTTTAATTGATTAGCTTTATTAATTTAGGCTCGAACCATTGAGCCAGAATCGGGTCCTAGGGTTAATTAATTTTATAGACACATGGACACTAATCAATTCAACCAACTATAATTATTGAATTGATCTCGAGCACTCTTGACCTAATTGTAATCAACTACTTGACTTGATGTGATCAACCACTCATCTCAATTGGATCCATCATGTACTAATCGAAAACTTTAATTGTAATCACATTATAAACCTAAATTGATCTATCTATGACCATTTCCTTATGCAAAAACATAAAATTTAAATTTTAAATGTATTTTCAGATCTAAATAAAATCATGAGTCAGAATGAAATTAAAGCAGACCTCGAAACTACTTTCAGATCTAAAATGAATACTATATATATCTCATATATGATCATTAAATTCATATCTAAATAATTTGATTAAACAATCATGAAAATACTTTTAAAAAACATTCAACATTGATCTAGGACAACATTTTCAATAAAACAGGTAAATGTTATGCTTGAACAACCTTATGGCTTACCGATGTTGAATTTAATCAAAGGATTTCAAATCTAAAAATACTAAATATATCTCATATATCATCATAAAACTCATATCTAAATAATTTGATTAAACAAATATGAAAATACTTTTCAAAAACATTCAACATCAATCTAGGATAACCTTCATAGTATAATGGGTAAATGTTATGCCAAGATAACCTTATGGCAGATCGATGTTCAATTTTTAATTAAAAATTTTATATATGAATTCATAAATTAGATTTCAATAAATTTTCATACATATGAACCCATGGCTCTAATACCACTGTTAGTTTTTCACAGGTGTTTGTATATAGATTTTTCAAAAATCATATTTGTAGCAAAAGAACAGATTAAAATTATTTTAATCCTATTAGTATGCATAGATCCAATCTGAAATACCTAATATCTAGTTCATATAAGAGATTATAAACATGAAATCTAAAATTATAAGGATAAGAAAAACTGGCCACATTCCTTTTTCTATTTAATTTTTTACTAGAAAATTCAAATATGAAGATATCTCTAAGTTCCAATGTAGCCATATAATTACATGGCATCTATGGGCATCTATATGGGGTCGATGTTGATCAGGAGCTTCCAAGATCATTGAGGAGCAAGCTCTCTTTACAAATCTCACTCTTTCAATGGTTGGTCTAGTTTTCTCCTTTGTCTCTTCTCAAGAATGGAAAAGATGAAGACTCTGCAGCATGAACAGCTTAATGCTAGGATGAGGAAGAAGGAAGAGAGAACTTTTTACTTTCCTTTCTCTTTGAGTGGCATGAGTAAGAGTAGGGGCACAGAAACGAGAGGGGGTGCCAATCTAGTTTTTTTTCTCTTATAAAAGTGCGATGAAAAAAATCAAGAGACCACCCTCTTTTATTTTTTGCACCTTCCCTTCAAGATATGTTGGCTTTGGCCCTTGATTTTGATGACTAACAAAATGTTGAGTATATATTTTATACTAATGTTTCAATTGTAGATATGAGTTTCAGGATACAGGCACCTCAAATTTTCTATATAAAAGTATCAAGGCACTCATTGGAAGCTAAGCAATTTTCACTATTTAAGAAGTCTTCTCATTTAAAAAAAGCCTCAAAATATATCAAACAGAGCTTTACAAAAAGGGTATTGAAGTTTCATCGTAGAACATTTTGAATTTTTAAGGTTGGCACAAGTTTTTGTCATGTTGCAGAGTCAAGTGTCGACTCATGGCATGCTAAGTGTCGACACTTCAGAAAGTGGCACACAGAAAATCCCTTTGGCATGCCAAGTGTAGACTCACAGGAATCAAGTGTCAACTCATAAAAATCAGGTATCGACTCATAGAAACAAAGTGTCGACTCATGGCCTAAGAAAATTGAAGATATAGAACTATGCCATTCTGAGATTTTTCTGTCAAGTATCGGCTCAGGAGATTCAAGTGTCGACTCACAGAATTCAAGTTTCACTCACATGGTTCAAGTGTCGACTTATAGCTTGAGAACAGAAAAAGGATAGAACCCTGGTTTTTCAAATGTTTATACCTTGAGTCGATTCATGTTGATTCAAGTGTCGACTCATGGGTTTTGACAGCTATAATGGCTATATTTTCTAAGAGGCAGAATTAATTCCTACAAGCTCCTAACGGCTAGTTTTGCTCTATCAACAATCTTAAACCATTTTTTGAAAGTTTTTGAAGTATTTAAGCTTCACCAAACTCATTCATGAAGAACTAACTCACAAGAGACAAGACCTTTCTTGAGAACTTCACTTCTAAAGCCAAAAAAAGAGCAAAAGAGAAGATTCCACTGAAAAAGCTAACAAGCCTTCATTTCAGCATTCAAAAAATAGTTTGTGAAGTGATTCCAAAGAGAAGACAACTTAAGCAATCATCAAGAGCCTCAAAGATTTCATCTTCCACTCTATGAGAGAGTTTGCTTGTGCTTTAAATTTGTATCTCTGAATTTATTTCTTGTACTAGTTTCAAGGGTGTTTGAAACTAGGTGTTAGGCCCTTCCAACCTTGAATTGGAATCCAAGCCTAGGTTGGCTTGAATAAAGGTTGTTGGTGAGCCTAAGTGAGAAAATCAACTTTGGGTATGACTTGTGAGCCCGTTGAAAACAAGTTGGCTGTAATCTAGGTTGATTATAGTGAAATTCCCAAGTGGTAGCTCGGGGAGTAGATGTAGGTGCTGGGCTTGCACCGAACCACTATAAACTTTTGTGTTTGTGTGTGTGCTCTTTACTATTTTGCATTTATTGCTTATACTCTTAGCATTGTATCTCACTCACTTGGTGCACACTTGCATTGCTTCACAAACACATTAATTTCAGCACATATCTGCTTTAATTTTTTAAAGAAACCCAATTCACCCCCTTCTTGGGTTGTTATGTTGGGCAACAAGTGGTATCATAGCTTGGTACTCAGCGTATTGGTCTAACGATCTTGAGTCAAAGATCTAAATGGCAGCCCAAATCGGAGTTGGAATTGTTGAGGGACAAGCCTCAAATCATCCCTCCTTGTTTAATGGCACAAATTATACATATTGGAAAACATGCATGTGCATTTATATTCAAGCCATTGATTATAACATTTGGAGGACTATTGTTAAGGGTCTTCATCAGCCTACCACTTTGGTTAATGGCATTCTCACTCCCAAGATGGAAGATGAATGGGATGAGAATGATATTAAGCAAGTTGAGCTTAGTGCTAAGGCTATTAATTTATTGTTTTATGCTCTAGACCTAACTGAGTTCAATAAAATCTCAAATTATCTCTCCACTAAGAAAATATGGGACACACATGAAGTTATCCATAAGGGTACACATCGAGTGAAAACTATCAAAGTTAACATGTTCATTCACACATATGAAATGTTTAGAATGGAACCATTTAAATCTATTAGCGAAATGTACACTCGATTTACAAACATTGTGAATGGCATGAGAAGTTTAGGTAAAGTCATTTCTAGTGCTGAATTAGTGAATAAAATTCTCAGGTCACTTTATCATGGGATCCAAAAGTGATAGCTATTGAAGAAATTAAGGACATCAACACACTACCTCTTGAGCAGCTTCTAGGATCTCTAATGACATATGAGCTGTCATTGAAATAAAAGGTTACGGATAATGACAAGAAAAAGAAGACCATAGCATTTAAGTCCACAACAAAAGAAGATACATGTGATGATTCCGATGAGGAAGATGATGAAGATGAAACAGCTCTCATCTCAAGGAAGTTTAGGAGGTTCATGAGAAAGAAAAAGTATAGTTTCAAGAAAAAGCCTCAAAAGGGAGAGCCTAGCAAAGAAAAAGAAAAAGAGAAAGAAAGGGAGCAACCTACTTGTTTTGAATGTAAGAAACCTGGCCACTTCAAGATGGACTGCCCCTTTCTCAAGAAGAGCAGAAGGAAACTAAGAAAAAAAGCAATGATGGCCACCTAGAGCGAGAGCGAGGACTCAAGATCATATGAAGAGCAGCAAGAAGTCGCCAATTTTTGTTTAATTGCTAATGATAACAAGGTAAAATCTAAACTTGAAGATAAATTTACTTTCGAAGAATTACATGATGTTTTTGATGATTTAGTTGTTAAGTATCAAAAACTTAAAATGAAAAACAAAGAGCTAAAGAAACAAAATTTGGAATTGATAAAAACAAATGATAAGTCATTGATTGAAAATGATTGTTTGCTTCAAGAAAATAAGAAGTTAACTGATGGGGACATCAGAGGCCCCAGACTTTGGCAGAGGCATTTCAACCCTCTGTGGTTATCAAATTAGAGTTTAGGATGTGAGTCCAAGTTTTGTTCAATTTGTAATTAGGGTTTAGTCAATTTGAGTGAGTTCATTTGAGTTTTGTGAGTAAGTCCATTAGAGTCTTGTCCACACTTGAGTTATGTATTAGAATGCCAAGTCAGTTGAGTCAGGTCAAGTTTTGAGTCCTGTAAGTTTTGAAGTTTATCAATCAAGTCAGCTCATGTTAAGCTAGTCATTTTTTGAGTGTTGTAAATTTTATAGTGAGTCTGGTCAAATTTTGTAAGTAGAAAACTCAAGATAATCGAAGATCCAGCCATCTTAAAGTCATGGAGCCATACTTAAAGACCATGAAAGACCCAGCAAGAGAATTTGAAGGTCTTGGAATCCTGGACTATAGCCTGAGCATGCTGGGTTGCCCAAGGCCCATGAGGAGCATCAAGAGGGGTGCCAACCCTTATGGTCACCCCCTTGGTCAGCCTCCCATAGAGTCACCCCTCTATGGCCGACCAAGAGAAGGAAAGGGAGAGAGAGAGAGAGGCTCAGTCAAAAGTGGAGAGCCCTAGTCTATGTCTTTGTATGGGTTTAGGACTAATGTAATTTTTCATGAATACCCTTACTTGAGCCCCAAGTTTGTAAGTCTATTTAAAGGCCTCCCCTCCTCATGTAATTTCAGAATATTGATGAATTAAATTTGAATTTTCTCTCTTTGCCGTGTGCGCTTGCTGTGTGCATGATGTGTGCGAGAAGTGTGCGAGTTCTTCTTATTCCTGCACCTTGCCTCCATCTATAACATCAAAACCCTAGCCGCCCCTTCCTTCCAACCCTTGGCCACCATCATCCAAGAGTCTTTCTTTTCCCTTCTTTCAATTATTCAGTCTAAATACTCTTAGTTTTCTAACCCCAAATGTGATTTGTAGGTCCCTCAGTTCCCATGAGTCTGAGGATACCTTCTGATCGGTCGTCGGATCATCGAGCAGAAAGCTGCGAATCCGCAGGATCAGAAGTTTGTTCTTCCAGGCCACATCCGAGAGCACGAGCGATCTCTTCATGGAACGATCTTCAGCAAGCACTTCTACCATTTCCAAGTACACCCCCTTAATTCATCAGTAGTGGTATTGTAGGAAAGCTAGCCTGACCAGGATTTCTCAACCTTAGCGATCCTGCTTATCTATTACTTTAGGGTTTATTTCTACATGCATGACTTCCAAAATTTTCATAGAATTTTATACTTTAAATCTTGGCTTGAAACTTGGAATCTAAAACCTTAACTTAATTTTTAATCACAAAAAAGCACTTTGCATGCATAAATCATCACGCATCATTTGGTATCAGAGCATAGTTCAAGGCTAGTTTCTGCATCCTATTATCTTAGTATATAGTCTGTTATTCTTATAATTTTTGCATGTAGAAAGATCCAAAAATCCTAATTTTTATTTTTCTAGATTTCTTATAATTGAAATTATTTTTCATAGTTTTCTCATGATTTAGTTCAATCTGTGAATCTTTTGTACACCAGAATACTTCATGAGAATAATTTTGCTCTATTTTTTAGCAAGACAAATTTTAGTATGTTTAGGGTTCTTCTTGCATAATCTTTCCATATTTTAATTTTTCTGCATATTTCCTGCATTTTAGGTACTTTTTTGCATATTTTATTTCCTACCAAATATAAAGATAAAAAATATATATATACATTCAAATTCAAAAAATACCAAAACTACAAAACCCTAATTTGCATTTCATATGTGTGCTATCATCTACATAACTTACCTTAAGGGCACTTTTACTGTGTCAGATGGGGGGAGGATTTGATCACCTCTCTTTAGCCTAAAACCACAATCCTTTCATCTGAACCCAACCCTAACTAAAATTGATTAGACCTAATTTGCTCTAGAGAGCTAGGGACATCAACAGGTCGGGTTCAACCATTGTGGGAAGACTAGTGCATCCAATTCATCTCCTATTACTAGAAGCTGGTGTCTAGGCTAGAGGTACAGTGTCAAACGACCTAAGTGGATTAGTAGTTCTTTAATTGGGTCCTGCATTAAGCAGGGGGCCTCCCACCATCCCACCTCTTACCTGGCCAGTAGAAGGATTAGGGGTTGAGTTGTGTGTAAGTTGAGTTGACCCATTCTATTAGGGCTCTAGGTCTAGGTACCCGTAGTCGATTTATTTGAGTCTTGCATGTGCACTAGATCAGGACCTTCATATCATCCACCACCTCCACAACCGACTGAACCCATGAAATCCCACCTTGATGCTGTCCTAAAAATCTTGAGTGACCAGATGGCCCGATTGAACACCTGATTAGACCAAATGGATGACCAGATGATCCAATCGAATGCCCAATTGACTCATAGATTTGATCAAGTAGATGTTCAGCTATGAACCCTAGAGGAGACACATAGGTCCCATTATGAACCAAATCTTGAGTCACCTCCCCATCCTAGGAGAACCCCATGCTGAGATCCTTATTTTGAGGCTGACCCTGGAAGAAACCCAAACCCAGATCCATACTTTGAGGTTGAACCTAGGAGAGCCCATCGTCATGACCCAGTTCTAGAGGTTCATCCATGGAAACCCAATCAGGATTTCATAGACCAAGAAGATAGGGCCTATAAAAATATTAGACTTGATGCACCCACTTTTGATGGCTGTCTTGACCTAAAGGTTTATATAGATTGGAAGGAAAAAGTTGACCAGTATTTTGAGTGGTACGATATGTTTGAGAAATGTAAGTTTAGGTTTACCAAGCTTAAGTTAGTTCGCCATGCCAGGTTATATTGGGCCACTATTGAAAGAATACTTAGGCTAGGAGGTCATGAACCCATAGTCACTTGGAGGGCCATGAAGACCAAGCATAGAGGGAAATACAATCCAACCTCATATCTCCAGGGTTTGTTGGATCAGTGGCAAAGATTAAGTCAGGGTAGCAAGAATGGAGATGAGTACATCACGAAATTTGATGAGTATTCCATGCGATGTGACTTAGATGAAGATGAAGATGTTGTCATGTCTAGGTTCAGGGCTGGCCTTAAGGATGACATTAAGAAGGAGCTTTACCTGAGAGAGGTCAGAGACATAAAGCATGCCTACCAGATTGCTAGGAATGTTGAGCATTTCCAAAGAGGGCTCATCTTTCGTAAACCTGAGCCCATTAAAAACCCTAGCCCATACTCAGGATCTAGTCAAGCCTACCCTAGTCGACCTGACCCAAATCAACACAACCTAAGTCAGCCCAGTCTAAGTCGCCCTGACCCGAGTCAACCTCAACCTAGTACCTCCATGACCCATAGAGAAGATAAAGGCAAAACTATAGAGGGTCAAAGGGAACTCATCTCCCAGAAGGTGTGCTATAGATGCCATAAACCATGTCACTTTGCTAGCCAGTGTCCAGCCAGTGCCCTACACATAGGTGAGCTAGGTGAGGATGAGCCTAAGTTCATAGTTGAGCCTAAGGGAGAAGTTTATGAAGCTGATGAACAATTGATAAATGAGTATGAGGGAGAAGAGGAAGTACCTAAGTCTGAAAACATGTTAGGAGTGGTTAGGTGCATCTTGACCCAAACCCAAATTAAGGAAGATTGGTGTAGGACCAACATCCTACAAACCTTTGTTAAGATAGGAGGTAAGGTGTTCAAGATCACAATAAATAGTGAGAGTTGTGTTAATGCCATCTCTGCCAGTACAGTGAAATATTTAGGATTGATCCCAGTTCCCCATCCTAGCCCCTATAAGGTTTCTTGGATAGATTCCACCTCCATCCCAATCAAATCTAGATGCCAAATCTTGTCAAATTGCAAACATATGAGAAGAAGATTTGGTGTGATGTCCTTTCCATGGGAGTTAGTAGTATTATCCTAGGTCGGCCATGGCTTTATGATCATGATGCAATCTTGTTTTGTCGAACCAATACCTGTACATTTAGTCACCATGGGGAGAAGTTTGTGATCCACCCGACTCATCTTAAAGACCCATTTAGGGGAGCTTCTAGTAGCCTAAGGAGAAGAAAACAGGAGTTAATTTAATTAAGGCTAAGGAATTAGAGATGGAAACCCTTGAGCCCATTGATATTAAAGAGTTGAGTCCAGTAGAAGAAAAGCTAGAGAGTGAACCCCTTGAGGAATCAAAGGAAAAGGATCCTGAACCCACTGCAAAATTTGAAGAAGAAGTGACTGAGACAAGATCAAACATAATAGCGGGTTCAAGAGAGTTGTCCATAAAGGAGGTCCAAGAACAAGTCCCTAAGGAACAACCCCAGAAGGTAGACATTAGTTTAGGAGACTTTCTTCCCAAAGACCTTCCTGATGACCTTCCAATTGGTGTTAAGCCTGATAAGTCCATAAACCTAGTTCAACTGTCCACACCTGCACTAAACACCGCACAGTATATGCATCAGGATAATAGCCATAAGAGTAATTTAAGTAATAAAACATTTAACAAACTGGCTAATTCCCGAATAAGAGCCAAAGGATTCAATGTAGGGAATTCTATCTTGGTTAGGCTTAGGCCTATAAAGAAGTTTCATGCTCGCAGAGCTGGATCCTTAGAAGTGATAGAGAAGGCAGGACCCCATGTACATAATTTGCCCTTGGAGTTTGGCTTTAGCTCTACCTTCAATACCGCAGACCTGATTAAGTCTAGGGAACCGGCAGTGATTCCTAGTGAGGCCTTTGAACCTATCCCATCCATTGAAAGGGAGCCTAACCCTGAGTGTCCACCTATAATTTGGCCTAAGAGAGGAATATGGATTCAGCGTGTCCTGGATGATCGAGCTTCCATGACCCGAGATAGCAATTTTCAATGCCACCCAGTCCGTTGGCAAGGTCTACCAGGACCCGACGCTTCATGGGATACTCGGAGGACTTGCTGTGCCTCCACTCATACCTTCTTGAGAGGCACCGGGTTCAGTGTGACCCTTAACTCGACGGGATCGAGTTCCTCCCACCTCAGGAGAATTGATGGGGACATCAGAGGCCCCAAACTTTGGCAGAGACATTTCAACCCTCTGTGGTTATCAAATTAGAGTTTAGGATGTGAGTCCAAGTTTTGTTCAATTTATAATTAGGATTTAGTCAATTTGAGTGAGTTCATTTGAATTTTGTGAGTAAGTCCATTGGAGTCCTGTCCACACTTGAGTCCTGTATTTAGAATGCCAAGTCAGTTGAGTCAGGTCAAGTTTTGAGTCCTGTAAGTTTTGAGTTTATCAATCAAGTCAGCTCATGTTGACCTAGTCATTTTCTGAGTCCCGTAAATTTTATTGTGAGTCCAGTCAAATTTTGCAAGTAGAAGACTCAAGATAATCGAAGATCCAGCCAACTTAAAGTCATGAAGCCACACTCAAAGACCATGGAAGACCCAGCAAGAAAATTTGAAGGCCTTGGAACCCTAGACTGCAACCTGGAGAATGCTGGGCTGCCCAAGGCCCATGAGGAGCATCAAGAGGGGCACCAACCCTTATGGTCACCCCCTTGGTCGGCCTCCCTTAGAGTCACCCCTCTTTGACCGACCAAGAGAAGGAGAGGGAGAGAGAGAGGCTCAGTCAAAAGTGGAGATCCCTAGTCTATGTCTTTATATGGGTTTAGGACTAATATAATTTCTCATGAATACCCTTAGTTGAGCCTCAAGTTTGTAAGCCTATTTAAAGGCCTCCCCTCATGTAATTTCAGAATATTGATGAATTAAATTTGAGTTTTCTCTCTTTGCTGTGTGCCCTTGCTGTGTGCGAGTTCTTCTTGTTCTTACGCCCTGCCTCCATCTACAACATCAAAACCCTAGCCACCCCTTCCTTCCAACCTTTGGCCGGAATCATCCAAGAGCCTTTCTTTTTCCTTCTTTTAATTATTCAATCTTCATACTCTTAGATTTCTAATCCCAAATGGTGATTTGTAGGTCCCTCAGTTTCTACGAGTTCGAGGATACCTTCTGATCGGCCATCGGATCATCTAGCAAAAAGCCACAAATTTGTAGGGTTAGAAGCTTGTTCTTCCAAGCCACATACGAGAGCATGAGCAATCTCTTTCATCGAACGATCTTCAACAGGCACTTCTACCATTGCCAGGTACACCCCTTTGATTCATCAATAGTGGTATTGTAGGAAAGCTAGCCTGACCAGGGTTTCTCAACCTTGGCGATCCTGCTTATCTATTACTTTAGGATTTATTTCTATATGCATGACCTTTAGAATTTTCATAGAATTCTATACTTTGAATCTTGGCTTAAGATTTGAGATCTAAAACCTTAACTTCATGCTTAATCACGAAAAAAAACTTTTCATACATAAATCATCCCTCATCATTAACTGATAAAATTATCTTTTTGGAAAAGGAAAGGAAGACTTGAAAAAAGAAAAATCGTTTGCAACAACTAAAAATTTTGCTAAACAAAATAAAGAACTTTTGCAAGAAAACAAGAAGTACAAGGATGAGCTTGAAAAATTAAAACCATTTGTTGAAAAGTTTACTTATAGTTTTGAAAAACTTAATATGCTTTTAAATAATCAAAGAGCTATTTTCAACAAAGTAGGTGTTGCCCAGTGATGATGCAACCCAAGAGGGGGGGTGAATTGGATTTTATAAATTATTTGAACTATTTCAATGAATATAAAATATGTGCCAATTCAATTCAAGTACTTATGTTTTGCTAAAGTGTTTGTGTGCTTAATAAAAATATGTAATGAAATTAACAAAGTAAATGCAAGAGTAAATAAGCAATAAACAAGAGCAATCACAAACATAAGAATATATAGTGGTTTGGTGTACTCCAAGGTACCTACATCCACTCCCCAAGATCCCCTTGGAAATTTCACTATAATCACCAAGATTACAATCGATTAGTTTTCCGGGCTCACTAATCAAACCCCTTGTTGGTTTTCTAACTTAAGCAAACCAACAACCTCTTTGTTTTCATGGCTAACCAAAAACCTTATTGGTTTTGTGGGCTCACCAACAATCTATGTTGGTTTTACGGGCTCACCAACAACCTTGTTGGTTTTTATATAAAGGCTAACCAACAACCTCCGTTGGTTTTCACAAAGGCTCACCAACAACCTCAATAAAATAATTTAAGTACAAGTATAAATGTAAGAATACAAAATGAAAGTTTTCTAAAATAAAGCAAATATCTCTTTAAAGACCTTGGATGAAGTTGAAGAAGCTTGTCTTCAATTTGTTGAAGCCTTGAATGATGCTTGAGGACTTTGGATGCTCTCTTTGAAACTAGGAAGCTTGAAGGGTTAAATCACTCAAAATATGAATCCTTGAAGTGTATGAAATTTTTCTCTCAAAGGATTGCTTCCTCATTTAATTTTTGGTATTTATATAGCTCTCCAAACCATAGATGACCATTTATGACCGTTGGGAATGAAAAACTAGCTGTTAGAAGCAAGTATGAATCAATTTTGTATTTCTGAAAAACTAGCTGTTACTTCAAGTGTCGACACTTGAATCTGGTGAGTCGACACTTGAGTTTTGTGAGTTGATACTTGGTTTCTATGAGTCGATACTTGGTTTCTGTGAGTCGACACATGGGTCAGCTCAAGGCATAAATTTTGGATTTTCATAGTTCTGTATTTTTCTTGTTCTCAGGCCTTGAGTCGACACTTGAACTTCTTCATGAGTCGACATTTGAGTATGCCAGTGCTGAAACTTGCTAAAACTTCTCCAAAATCAAATTTTTTAAGTACTTCCAAGTCTTCCTTATGTTCCAAAGTCTTTATAACTTGAAATTTCATAAATTTGAAGGACTTCTTCAACTAAAATACAAGCATTTCTTCATTCAACATGGATGAGTACTAAGATCTGATAAACACACTAAAACACACAATTAGTACTTATATATACTTAAGTATTTTGTCAATCATCAAAATCAAGACTAGAGTCAACAGCAGGATTAGGTTTTAAACCTCAGAAATGATAAAAATTTCTCAAGAGTTTTTTTGTACTTGCTTCATCTTCCATTACTTATTATTCTTGTGGCAATGTAGGATATAAATTATATTTGTGTAATTAAAAAAAATTGAATAAAGTTAGAAAAGTTTGGGTTCCAAAAGGAACCATATCCATTAACCTTAAAGGACCTAAGATGACTTGGGTACCTAAAGTCTCTACCAGATTTGTCATTATAGGTGTGTCTTGCAACCAACAAAAGAAGATTGTGGTACCTCGATAGCGGTTGCTCAAGGCACATGACTGGAGATGTGGAGCAATTTTCTTCTCTTAAATATCAAAATGGTAGAAATGTATTCTTCGGTGATAATGAAAAGGGAAAAATTGTTGGGATTGGTAAAGTCCATATCATCCCCTCTACTTATATAGATAATGTTCTTTTTGTTGATGGTTTAAAGTATAATTTACTCAGTATTAGTCAGTTTTGTGACAAAGATTTTAAAGTTATTTTTGAATCTTCCATGTGCATTACCTCTAGTCTTGATGACAATGGCATCAAGTTTATTGGTCATAGGCATGGAAATATTTATATGGTTGATCTTGATGATCTTCTAGTGCAAAATGGTCAATGCCTAGTGGTAATAAAAGCCAAGATCAATGAAACTAGTTGGCTTTGGCATCATAGACTAGGACATGCAAGTATGCATTTGCTTTCAAAACTTAACAAAAAGAATCTTATAAAAGATTTGCCAAAACTTAGTTTTGAAAATGATAAGATTTGTAGTGCTTGCTAACTTAGAAAACAAACTAAATCTTCCTTCAAACCTAAGGGAGTTGTCTCTACATCTAGACCCCTAGAATTACTTCATATGGACCTCTTTGGACCTACTAGAATAACTAGTTTGGGAGGTAAAAAGTATGGTTTAGTTATTATGGATGACTTCTCATGTTTTACATGGGTAATGTTTTTAGCTCTTAAAGATAAAATGTTTTCTGCATTCATTAAATTTTACAAAAGAGTCTTATATGAAAAAAGTGTTTCAATTATTTCCTTAAGAAGTGATCATGGTATGGAATTTGAAAATCATGATTTTAAAAAGTTTTGTAGTGAAAATGGTATTCATCACAACTTTTCTATACCTAGGATACCTCAACAAAATGGGATGATAGAAAGAAAAAATAGAAATCTTGAAGAAATGGCACGCACCATGCTTTGCGAAAATAATTTACCTAGATATTTTTGGGCGAAAGTTATAAACACTGCTTGCTATGTTTTAAATCATGTTTTAATCCAGCCTATTTTAAAGAAAACACCTTATGAGCTTTAGAAAGGTAAAAAACCTTCAATTAAGTATTTTCATGTTTTTAGATGCCATTGTTTCATTTTAAACAAGGACAAGGACAATCTAAGCAAATTTAATGCCAAGTCAAATGAGGGTATCTTTTTAGGTTACTCTATATCTAGCAAGGCATATAGGTCTTTAACAGAAGAATACTTTTTGTTGAAGAATCCATTCATATTGTATTTGATGAGACTGATCAAAAATCTTCTAGAAAAGAAGATGTTCTTGATGATGAAATAGGTATTCAAAGAACTGAAAAAGTGAACAACAATGAAGAGCCTTCCAAGGAGCAAGATGACAATCAAAACAATGAAGGGAAACAAGTACAAGGAGTTGGTGACTCATCTGCACCTAACCCATTACCTAAAGAATGGAGGTATGCTCATGGACATCCCAAAGAACTTATAATTGGTGATCCATCAAAAGGGATAAGCACTCGTTCCTTATTAAGAAATGTATGTGATTATTTAGCTTTTATTTCTCAAATAGAACCAAAATCTATTGAAGAAGCTGAAAATGATTGTAATTGGTTAAACGCTATGCAAGATGAACTAAATCAATTTAAAAGAAATAATGTTTGGACTTTAGTTGAAAGACCCATAATGTTTCAATAATTGGTACAAAATGGATTTTCAGTAACAAACTTGATAAAAATAGATTAGTTACTAGAAATAAAACTAGGCTAGTTGCCAAAGGATATAATTAGGAGGAAATGATTGATTTTGATGAAACCTTTACTCCTGTTGCTAGACTTGAGGTAATTAGGCTATTATTAGCATTTGCATATTTTATGAATTTTAAACTATTTCAAATAGATGTCAAAAGTGCTTTTCTAAATGGATTTATTGAAGAAGAAGTTTATGAAGATCAGTCCCCTGATTTTGAAAATCATGAATTTTCCAATCATATTTTTAAACTTCATAAAGCTTTGTACGATTTGAAACAAGCTCCAAGAGCTTGGTATGATAGATTGAGTTGATTTCTACTTAAAAATAATTTTTCTAGAAGAAATGTACATACCATATTATTTTTGAAAAAGAAGAATGATGATCTCTTAGTAGTACAAGTTTATGTCGATGACATCATATTCGGTACTACTAATAAATGTCTTTGTCAAGAGTTTGCTAAGCTAATGCAGGAAGAGTTCAAGATGAGCATGATTGATGGGGACATCTGAGGTCCCAAACTTTGGCAAAGGCATCTCAATCCTCTGTTGTTATCAAATTATAGTTTAGGATTTGAGTCCAATTTGTAATTAGGGTTTAGTTAATTTGAGGGAGTTCATTTGAGTTTTGTGGGTTAGTCCATATGAGTATTTGTATGGCTCCTGAGTCCTGTTTTGGGCCTTTCAATATTTGAATCCTGTATTTGGATTTTGATCCATACTATTAAGTTTGAGATCAGTTTTTGAATTATGTCAAGTTAGTTAAGTCAGGTCAAGTTTTGAGTCATGTAAATTTTGAAATTAAATTATGTAAGTGTGAGTCCAGTCTATTGAGTCCAATCTAGTCCTGTAAAAAGAAGAAGACTCAAATCATTTTGAAGCCTATCAACATAACACTCTAGTCATCCACCCAGTTGAGCCATTTAGGAGCATGAAGTCATCAAAGAAGACCTGGAGGACATGTGATCCAGCCTGCCAGAGAGGAGAACAGTTGAAGAAGCCCTGAAGCCTGTTCAGCATTGAAGTGGGCCTCCCAAGACCCAAGAGCAACCAAGAAGGCACCAACCCTTAAGGTTGCCATCCCTTGGTCGGCCACCCTTAGGGTCACCACCCTTTGGCCGACCAAGAGAAGGAGAGGGAGAGAGAGAGGCTCAGTCAAAGTGGAGAGAACTTGAGGGAAAGTTTGTATAGGTTAGGATTTACTATGAGATTCCTTGTATACCCTTTCTTAAGCCCCAAGTTTGTAAGCCTATATAAAGGCCTCCCCTCATGTAATTACAGAATATTGATGAATTAAATTTGAGTTTTTTCTCTTTGTTGTGTGCCCTTGCTGTGTGTGTGTGCTGTGTGCGAGCTGTGTGCAAGTTCTTCTTGTTCCTGCGCCCTGCCTCCATCTACAACATCAAAACCCTAGCCGCCCCTTCCTTCCAACCCTTGGCCACCATCATCCAAGAGCCTTTCTTTTCCCTTCTTTCAATGATTCAGTCTTCATACTCTTAGTTTTCTAATCTCAGATGGTGATTTGTAGGTCCCCCTCAGTTCTCACGAGTCCGATGATACCTTCTAATCAGCCATCAGATCACCGAGCAGAAAGCCATGAATCCGCAGGGTTAGAAGCTTGTTCTTCCAGGCCGCATTCGGGAGCGTAAGTGATCTCTTCATGGAACGATCTTCAGCAGGAACTTCTATCATTGCTAGGTACACCCCCTAGATTCATTAGTAGTAGTATTGTAGGAAAGCTGGCCTGACCAGGGTTTCTCAACCTTGGCGATCCTGCTTATCTATTACTTTAGGATTTATTTCTGCATGCATGACTTCTAAAAATTATCTAGAATTTTTTACTTTGAATTTTGGCTTGAAATTCAGGATCTAAAACCTAAACTCCATAATTAATATTGAAAAAATACTTTTCATGCATAAATCATCCCGCATCATTTGGTATCAGAGCATAGTTTAGGGATAAATTCTGCATTTCATAATTCTCAATATGGTCTATTATTTTTATGTTTTCTGCCTGTAGGAAAATCTAAAAATTATAATTTTTATTTTGATAGATTCTATATTATTGAAAGTATTTTTTTTAATTTTATAATAATTTATTTTGGTATGTGAATTTTTTGCATGCTGGAATACTTCCTGAGAAAAAATCTGCTCTATTTTTTAGCAAGACAAATTTTAGTATGTTTACGGTTCTTCTTGCATAATTTTGGCATATTTTAATTTTCTGCATATTTCATGCATATTAGGTACTTTTCTATATATTTTATTTCCTACCAAATATAAAGATAAAAAAATATTCAAAATCAGAAAATACCAAAATTACAAAATCCTAATTTGCATTTCATATGTGTGCCATCATCTACATAACTTACCTTAAGGGCACTTTTACTATGTCAGATGGGGGGAGGATTTGATCACCTCTCCTTAGCCCAAAACCACAATCCTTGCATCTGAACCCAATCCTAACTAAAATTGATTAGACCTAATTTGCTCTAGAGAGCTAGAGACATCAATAGGTCGGGTTCAACCATTGTAGGAAGACTAGTGCATCCAATTCATCTCCTTTTACTAGAAGCTGGTGTCTAGGCTAGAGGTACAATGTCAAATGACCTAAGTGGATTGGTGGTTCCTTAATTGGGTCCTGCGTTAAGCAGGGGGCCTCCCACCATCCCACCTCTTACCTAGCCAGTGGAAGGATTAGGGGTTGAGTTGTGTGTAAGTTGAGTTGACCCATTCTATTTGGGCTCTAGATCTAGGTACCCGTAGTCGATTTATTTGAGCCTTGCATGTGCACTAAATCAGGAGCTTCATATCATTCACCACCTTCACAACCAACTGAACCCATGGAATCCCACCTTGATGCTATCCTAAAGACCTTGAGTGACCAGATGGCCCGATTGAATACCTAATTAGACCAAATGGATAACCAGATGATCCAATCAAATACCCAATTGACTCATAGATTTGAACAAGTAGATGTTCAGCTACGAACCCTATAGAAAACCTGTAGGACTCAAACTAGATCCAAACCTAAGCCACCTTTACCCACACTACCCAGGTCCTATGAACCCAGAACCTATGAACCTAGATCCTATGACTCCAGATCCCATGACCATAGATCCTATGCATCCAGATCCTATGCACCCTCCAGATCCTATGCACCCATATCCTGTAAGCCCAGTAGACACGTGACCTAGAGATCTGAACCCATGACCTATGAGTGAAATGAACCCATAGGCCATCAACCTAAATCCCATAGGATTAGTACCCCTAGATATGAGCCCAGTACTAGTCCCCTTTCCTGTAATCAACTTGAACCCACTAAGATCAGTGCCCATAGTCAGAACCCAGATACTGGTCAGGTACCCCTTAGTTGACCCACCCCAGCTATCCTAGTCACTAGCGAGTTTTCCCTTAACCAAACCCCTCCTACCAAAACCCCTCCTATCACCCCAATGGTTCACCAGAATGATATTAAAGTGGAAGTGTATGAAGCTAATGTGAGCTTAATGGATGAGTACGACGGAGAAGAAGAGGAAACATCTCTAGAAGACCTAGAATTTGTTTATCCCATAGGTACCCAGGTAGAAGCCAATCTAGAGATAGCTGACCCTGACCACATCAAACCGAAACCATCTTGGAAGAATAGTTAAAGAAAGAGGACCATGAGGAACTTGTGATGTAGGACGACTCTAAGACTGCTAAACATGCATGAAAAATAATAAAATAATTTCTTTTTTATGATTTTTATAATTTTATGTGCATGCTAGATTCCCAAAATAAAGTAAGAACTAGCAGAAAGACTAGCAGTACAAAGAATCATCGGGTCGCAGGCATACTCATGCAAACCAATGAAATATCTAGGACCCGAGAGTTGAGAAACTCCCGGTTTAGGATAGTTTATCCTCATCAAAACCAGATAATAAGAGAAAGGAAGGGCTCTTACCAGTCAGAGATGACAATATCAGTAGCAGAAGAGATCACTCACAACTCTGATCAGAGCCTGGAAAAAGAAGCCTTATTTCCCTCGAATCTGATGGCTGATTTGGGCAGTCCAGGCAGCAAAGAATGCCTCCTCAGGGGAGGAAAGCACCTCGGGGATCCTACAAGCATCAGGGGTAATCAAAATAGTAATTAAAAAATAAGAAAAGAAACTATGGGTTGAAAGGAATCAGGATTAGGGTTAGAAGATAGTTGTTTGAAGCTTGTTGAAGATCTCCTTGCTTAGCGACCTAGGGCACTCCTTCTTGGACGTGTGAAGGCTTGGATGGCAGTGAGTTAGGGTATGGAAGGAAGATAGGGCAGCAAGGAATTCGTCCAAGCACAAAAATACCAACTAAAGAACAAAAACAAAACACCAACATAAGGCAATAACTCAAAATTTAAGCAAGGTTTATTCATAAGAGAAAGATGCTTACAAGAGAGGAAGGGGTGGAGTATTAATAGAGTTCCCATGCCCTCACTAACCATGGTTACACTTAGGTTACAAGTTCTCTTCTCAATTGGAATACAAGTCCTTTCCTAGCTATGTTAGAATTACAAAGTTTAAAAGGATTAGAAATCCCAACTAGGTTAGGAATAAACTTGGTCTTCTCCTTCTTCTCTTCATCTTGGACTTGGTCAAACCTCTTTGGACGTGGTCAATACTTCAAGGATGCCTAGGGGGGCATGTTGGGCCTCTAGGAGCAGCAAGGGGCCGGCCCAAAGGGGCTTGGGTGCATGGGTTTGGGCCTCTGGAAGCTAGGGTGGCCTGGTAGCCTGGCAGCAAGAATATTTCCTGGAATCTTGCTTCTTAAGGGCTTGGGCTTGGAACCTGGGCTTGATTTCTTTGGGCTAGGATGTAGGTGGACATCTGAAAAGAATCAGAGTTTCTGGAAGCATGTTAGATCCTGGGCTGTCATACAAAATCCAATGGACTGATGTAGCGACCTCTGACTCTTGGATATGGCCTGGTGGAACTCCAAAATAGGGTGACCTCCTCTCTTGTATAAAAATCAGGCTCATACTAGACTCATAATTGATGTATATGACTCAAAATACTGACCAGGTTGAGGGTTGAGACAAATCAACTAATCTCAACTTATTACAGGACTCAATTCTAGTTGATTACAAAATTTGATACATGGCTAGGTAAACCAAATAGGGCCCAATAATCTGTGTATGATCCTGCTGCCCCCACCAACCTGACCCTACTATTAGAATCATGCCTGAGGAGCCACTAGAGGAAAGCCTAATTATAGAGCCCAGTACTAAAATTCAAGAGCCCAAGGAATTTATTAAGGACATGATCTCTTTAATTCAGTACCCTCAAGATGAATCCCCTCCCATAGTTTTCATTAAGGATCTCTTCCCAGAAACTGTTGACCCATCCTTCCATAGCATGGACCATTTCTTGCCTAGAGACATAACCCCATGTTCATACATTAAGGTTAGTCTCTTTAGTCCAAAACCAATCCCGGAATCCCCTTCCTATTTCCTACCCTTCCCTGAGTCATCTCATGTATCTAGAAACATTAGGTCACATTTTGTTGAGATTATCAGGTTGCATGAATTTTTAGAGCCCATCCCATTTGCTACCTACTTTTTGAAGACCCTCGGGCATCTATTAGGAGTTCCTGGTAAATTTTCATTTGCATGTCACCCATCAACCACGACTCATGCCCCATGCCCAAGTTGTAGTTAAGACCTAATAAACCTCTTTTGATAGAGATGCATAGTCAAGTCTATTACATGTTAGTATGAGTCCTTTGTGTCACCTGTTAGGAGTCCATAAACCCAGTTCAATTGTCCACACCTGCACTGAATACCGCACAGCATATGCATCAAGATATTAGCCATAAGAGTAATTTAAGTAATGAAACATCTAACAAACTGGCTAATTCCCGAATAAGAGCCAACAGATTAATGTAGGGAATTCTATCTTGGTTAGGATTAGGCCTAAAAAGAAGTTTCATGCTCGTAAAGCTGGATCCTTAGAAGTGATAGAGAAGGTAGGACCCCATGTGCATGATTTGCCCTTGGAGTTTGGCCTTAGCTCTACCTTCAATACCACAGACCTGGTTGAGTCTAGGGAACCGGTAGCGATTCCTAGTGAGCCCTTTGAACCTACCCCATCTATTGAGAGTGATCCTGACCCTGAGTGTCCACTTATATTTTAGCCTGAGAGAGTAAAATGGATTGAGCGTGTCCTAGACGATCGAGCTACCTTGACCCGGGATAGCGATTTTCAGCACCACCTGGTCCGTTGGCAAGGTCTACAAGGATCTGATGTTTCATGGATTACTCGAGAGGACTTGTTGCACCTCTACTCAAACCCTCAAGAGAGACACCAGATTCAGTGTGACCCTTACTCGACAGGGTCGAGTTCCTCCCACCCCGGGAGAATTGATGGGGACATTAGAGGTCCCAAACTTTGGCAGAGGCATCTCAATACTCTGTTGTTATCAAATTAGAGTTTAGGATTTGAGTCCAAGTTGTAATTAGGGTTTAGTTAAATTGAGTGAGTTCATTTGAGTTTTGTGGGTTAGTCCATATAAATCTTTGTATGGCCCTTGAGTCCTGTTTTGGGCCTTTCAATATTTGAGTCCTGTATTTGGATTTTGATCCATACTATTAGAGTTCAAAATCAGTTTTTGGGATATGTCAAGTTAGTTAAGTCAAGTCAAGTTTTGAGTCATGTAAATTTGAAGTTAAATTATGTAAGTGTGAGTCTAGTCTATTGAGTCCAATCTAGTCCTGTAAAAAGAAGAAGACTCAAATCATTTTGAAGCCTATCAGCATAATACTCCAGTCATCCACCCAGTTGAGCCATTTAGGAGAATGAAGTCATCAAGGAAGACCTGGAGGACATGTGATCCAACCCGCTAGAGAGGAGAATAGCTGAAGAAGCCCTGAAGCCTGCTCAGCATTGAAGTGGGCCTCCCAGGGCCCAAGAGCAACCAAGAAGGCACCAACCCTTAGGGTAACCACCCCTAGGTCGGCCACCCTTAGGGTCACCACCCTTTGGCCAACCAAGAGAAGGAGAGAGAGAGAGAGAGGCTCGATCAAAGTGGAGAGAACTTGAGGGAGAGTTTGTATAGGTTAGGGTTTACTATGAGATTACTTGTATACCCTTTCTTAAGCCCCAAGTTTGTAAGCCTATATAAAGGCCTCCCCTCTTCATGTAATTACAGAATATTGATGATTTAAATTTGAGTTTTCTCTCTTTGCTGTGTGCCCTTTCTGTGTGCGAGCTGTGTGCGAGTTCTTCTTATTCCTACGCCCTGCCTCCATCTACAACATTAAAACCCTAGCCACCCCTTCCTTCCAAACCATGGCCACCATCATCTAGAGCCTTTCTTTTCCCTTCTTTCAATTATTTAGTCTTCATACTCTTAGTTTTCTAACTCCATATGGTGATTCGTAGGTCCATCAGTTCCCACGAGTCCGAGGATACCTTCTGATCAGTCGTCGGATCATCGAGCAGAAAGCCATGAATCCGTAGGGTTAGAAGCTTGTTCTTCCAGGCTGCATCCGGGAGCATGAGCGATCTCTTCATGGAATGATCTTCAGCAGGTGCTTCCACCATTGCCAGGTACACCCCTTGATTCATCAATAGTGGTATTGTAGAAAAGCTAGCCTAACCAGGATTTCACAACCTTGGCGATCCTGCTTATCTATTACTTTAGGATTTATTTCTGCATACATGACTTCTAAGAATTTTTTAAAATTCTTTACTTTGAATTTTGTCTTGAAATTCAGGATCTAAAACCCTAAGTCCTTAGTTAATAATGGAAAAGTACTTCGCATGCATAAATCATCCTGCATCAATGATGGAAGAACTTAATTTCTTCCTCAGACTTTAGATTAAGCAAACAAAAGAGGGGATCTTCATCAACCAAACTAAGTATACAAGAGAAATTTTAAAGAAGTTTGGAATGGAGAATACCATATCATTAGGTATGCCTATGAGATCCTCTTGTAAACTTGATAAAGATGAATCAGGAAAAGTGTAGACCAAAAGTTATATAAAGGTATGATTGTTCATTACTATATTTAACTGTAAGTAGACCAGATATAATGTTCAGTGTTTGTATGTGTGCAAGATATCAGTCTACTCTTAAAGAGTCTCATTTATTAGCTGTTAAATGCATACTTAGATACTTGTTTGGCACTGTAGATATTGGACTTTGGTACTCTAGAGATTCATCGTTTGAATTAATTGCATATTCTGATGCTGATTTTGCTGGGTGTAAACTTGATAGAAAAAGTACTAGTAGAACTTGTTAATTTCTTGGAGTTAATTTGATTTCATGGAGTAGCAAGAAACAAAATTCTGTTTCTCTATCTATGGTAGAAGCCGAATATATAGCAGGTGGAAGTTGTTGTGTTCAAATCTTATAGATCAAACAATAACTCGAGGATTTTGGCATCAAATTAACTAAGACACCCATAAGATGTGATAATACTAGTGCAATTAACTTAACCAAAAATCCTATTCAATACTCAAGAAGAAAACATATTGAAATAAGACATCACTTCATAAGAGATTATATGCAAAACTTAAATATGATGCTGAATTTGTTTGTACTGATAAATAATTAACTGATATTTTTACTAAACCCCTGAGTGAAGAAAGATTTTGCATGATTAGGAGAGAGTTAGGTATCATAAATTCCTTTGTATAGAAATCTTTCAAAATTTGTTCATACTCAAATTCTTGTGCCTAAACTCATTTTTTGGTCTTAAACCCTTTCCTAGAAACCCCATGACTTTCAGAATTTTTATTGATTTTTTGGGATTTCCTGGCCAAGTGTCGACACTTGATTTTTGGCCAAGTGTCGACTCATGCCAAGTGTCGACACTTGACCAAATTTGAAGTGTCGACTCACGGACGAAAATCCAATTTTTCTAGGGCATCACCTGTTCCTTCCGAGCCACTTGTCTTTTATTTCTCCTCTGCCCTAGTGGTCCCCTAGCACTCCATTGACCTCAGAATAGTGATCTACCATTCATGTCCCTCGATTTCTCAGTAAATTCCTCTCTTTTCCTCTTTTTTTGTCCAATTGCTCATGATTTTTCTAGTGATTTTTGTTGATTCGGCCAAACCCCTCTTTTCATTTTCTTTCCTCCATTCAGTCCATTCTTCCACTATTTTCTTGTGGATTGGTTCGAGATATTGCTCATTCCCTTCCACATTTCTTCCTCTCCTTCCTTTTTGGGTATGTTCCCTTGACCGATTCTTGCTTGCCTTCACTCTTTTCTTCTCATCGGCCTCCTTTTTTTTTTTCTCTTTTGGTTATTTCCTCTTCTTTAGGGCATTTCCAGTTCACCCATTCCTCTCCTTATTCTTTCCCTCTATTGGTGATCATGGGACCCTGCAAGCAAGTAATTTCTAGGAAAAGGTTGAGTCATGGTTCTATCAAAAGGAGAACTAAGGCTCGAAGTGATAGAGGACATCAGTCTGAGCATGAGAGAGTGGCACCCCCTCATTCCCCCATAGCAGACAGAGTATTAGGGAAGATTATCATGGCTGGACAATGAGTTGACTTAGAGTTCTTCGACCATGAGGGTTTTCATCTTGGACAGATTCTTGAGGCAGCCAGCTTGACCTCCTTCAGTACTATGAAGGAGAAGTATTACCCGCACCTTATCAGAGAGTTCTATGGGAGTTTGGCTTGCGGTGGATTGATATGGAGTGCTACAGTCTGAAGCATAGAGATTCCAGTTTTTGAGGGCATATTGTGCAGAGTCTGGGATATTCCCCACGTGGGATTGTTGCCACATGTGTTGGAGATAGAGAGGAGGCATTTCGATGTATTTTGGAGTGAGATGATGTTCGCGATGTAACTACAGTTATCACGAATCAATTATTAGTAGAGATGCGGCTCCTTCACCACTTCATCATGAGGATTCTTCTGCCGAAGACTAGTTGCTTTGATTTTATCATAGAGCGGGAGCTAATGTTGATGGTTTGCCTCATACAGAGGATAGCCGTCAACCTCCTAGCCCTGATGATGAGCCAGATGGGAGAGGCAGCGACCCAGCATCGACTGTGTCTTTCGTATGGGATGGGGCTGACTCGTCTATTCAGAGCTTATCATGTTCCTTTAAAGGAAGAGGCCTTCAAAGATATTCTGCACACTGATGTGTATGATGAGCAATCCTTATATCGTATGGGATACAGGAGGATGGCAGGTAGGTGGGTTCGTAGAGAGTCTGGTCAGGAGCCAGATGAGGAGGATGAGCTGTGAGCTGCAAAGATAGGGCCATCTAGGCCTACTTAGCATTTGACACCTCCTAGACCCGCACCTGTAGTAGCTTCAGAGTCTGAGCCAGTCACCCCTGCACCTATTTCTTCACCAGTTGCTGCTCCGCATACATCTATTGAGTCTACCTTTACAAAGCAGATCAGGACTGAGATTGCTGAGGTCAGGAGTGAGATCATTGGATTAGCTATCCGGACTACTCAGCTTTGCTTTAAGATTGAGGGACTGAGAGCACATAATGATGGTCAGCTCTCAAGGATCAAACAGACTATGGAGGCAGGTTTCACCAATATTCAAGATCTTCTGAGATCTCTCTCACCTCCGACTGCACCTTTTGGTCCACCTCCTCCTCCAGCAGATGATAACGACCACCTTGATAGACATGATGACACTCCTGGTGGTGATGGACATGGAGGTGATGGTGGTGGAGAGGCTGATAAAGACATTGATGTCCTTGGTGATGACAGCGATGGCAGTGATGATAGAGTAGGAGACTATGAGATTGTCAGCAGGGAGATTCAGACTCCTGATGCTACCACTGATACTCCTAGAGATGCTCAGCTTGCCACTACACCAGTCTTTCTGACACCAGCAAAGACTCTACCTTCACCCTCTACTAGATCTTCCAGGGTTGTACCCCGCTTTGGACCAGCACTTAGGACTAGGAGCTATGGCACCCTTAAGACCCCTTGCTTCTAGGACTAGGATTAGAGCTCTCATTTACTTTGAGCTTGCATCTGATGAGGAGTAGCCTCACAGATGTTTACCTTGTTGTTTATGTTTATGCATTTAGTTTTCTTTACTATGTATCAGTTTTTAGTCATGTTTTAGTTTATGCTATGTAAGCAATGTTGTACTGAAATTCTCTTGAATATATGAAAGCTTGCTTTTATCTCATGATTACTCTTCTTTGTCCATTGGCTCTGATACCAACTGATATTTATTAATATATTGTCGAATCTTGGTCCCTAACCAACTTTGTGTGCACTAATTCAGGGGGAGTTTATCCTTTTTTCTTAATATTTAATGTTGACAAAAAGGGAGAGTAAGATATATATATATATAAGCATTTTCTATAAATTCTAAAATATTTCAAAACTTATCTAACATAGGGGGAGAGAAAATAATCTTCAACCCTGTTTGGCGCTTCTCTTTCATGAAACTATATTGTATAAACTTTGATATGCTGAATTTAAAGTAATGCTCACTTGAATGAGTGTTCAATATCTATAATTGAATTTAAATGCTTATATACTCAAGGTTTTGTCATCATCAAAAAGGAAGAGATTGTTGGCTTTAGCCTTTGATTTTGATGACTAACAAAATGTTGAGTATATGTTTTATACTAATATTTCAATTATAGTTATGAGTTTCAGGATACAGGCACCTCAAATTCTCTATATAAAAGTATCAAGGTACTCATTGGAAGCTAAGTAATTTTCACTATTTAAGAAGTCTTCTCATCTAAAAAAGGCCTCAAAATAGATCAAACGGAGCTTTACAAAAAGGATATTGAAGTTTCATTATATAACATTTTGAATTTTGAAGGTTGGCATAAGTTTTGTCATGTTGCAGAGTCAAGTGTTGACTCATAGCATGCTAAGTGTCAACACTTCAGAAAGTGGCATGCAGAAAATCCCTTTGGCATGCCAAGTGTAGACTCACAGGAATCAGGCGTCGACTCATAAAAGTCAGGTATCAACACACAGAAATGAAGTGTCGACTCATGGCCTGAGAAAATTGAAGATACAGAAATATGCCATTCTGAGGTTTTTCTATCAAGTGTTGGCTCAGGAGATTCAAGTGTTGACTCACAGAATTCAAGTGTCGACTCACATGGTTCAAGTATCGACTCATAGCCTGAGAACAGAAAAAGGATAGAACCTTGGTTTTTCAAATGTTTATACCTTGAGTCGATTCATGCTTATTTAAGTGTCGACTCATGAAGACTCAAGTGTCGACTCACAGAAATCAAGTATCGACTCATGGGTTCTGATAATTATAATGGCTATATTTTTTAAGAGGCAGAATTGATTCCTACAAGCTTCCGATGGCTAGTTTTGCTCCACTAACGGTCTCAAACCATTTTTTGAAAATTTTTAAAGTATTTAAGCTTCACCAAACTCATTCATGAAGAACTAACTCAAAAGAGACAAGACCTTTCTTGAGAACTCCACTTCCAAAGCCAAAAAAAGAGCAAAAGAGAAGATTCCATCGAAAAAGCTTACAAGCCTTCATTTTAGCATTCCAAAAATAGTTTATGAAGCGATTCCAAAGAGAAGACATCTCAAGCAATTATCAAGAGCTTCAAAGATTCCATATTCCACTCTATGAGAGAGTTTGCTTGTGCTTAAATTTGTATCTCTAAATTTATTTCTTGTACTAGTTTCAAGGATGTTTGAAACTAGGTGTTAGGCCCTTCCAAGCCTTGAATTGGAATCCAAGTCTAGGTTGGCTTGAGTAAAGGTTGTTGGTGAGCCTAAGTGAGAAAACCAACTTTGGGTTTTATTGACCCCTAAAGTGATTTTGATGATAACTAAATATTGGAGCATACATTTGGTTATCTAACAACTCTTCAAATGATTGACAAGTTTTTGTAGGACAACTACATTGACACACTTTCTAAATCCTACAGGCTTTAATATTTTGTGTTGAGTTGTAAAGTCTTTAGAATCTTGTAAAGAATAACCCTACAAAGATTTTCTATTAAAATCAAGTTTAAGGGTTACTTCTAGTAGTCTTTCAAGCTTCAATTTTTCTTGAATTTATTGAAAGAAGTGCTTGAAGAAGACTTCAAAGCTTGGGACAAGTATTCTGGAAGTTTGAAGTTGATCTGGCTGAAGAACCACCTTCGAGCCGACTGGATGGAGGACCCAGCCGACACTGGCACTAGAACAGAAAAGAAGTTTTCTAGCACACAGATCCAGCCAACTGGCACCAAGGCCCAGCCGACTCGTCCAGAACATGGTTGAGAACGTTCTGAGATTCTCAGGGATCCGAGCCGATTGGAATTCAGCCCAGCCGACTCATCGAGAACTCGGTTGAGAATGGTCTGATTGCCTCTGAGATCCGAGCCGACTGGATTCCAACCTAGCCGACTCATCCAGAGTGAGGTATTTTCTTAACTGTGGAAGCTAGCCGACTGGTACTCAGCCCAGTCGACCCGAACTTGGTCCGAGCTGACTCGAAGTTTGTCCAAGCCGATTGGAATGACAGGGTCACCTCAAATGGCTAGTTCTAGTTCTCAGTTTTTTAAATTCCAAAAGTGCTCCAATGGTAACCTGTCACCTCCCAACGGTCTACAACGTTTAAAATCAAGGGAAGGTAGTTGAAGTCTCTATAAATAAGGTATGAGAATATCTTGGAAGAGACTAATGAATTATTGAGCATTTATTAAACACTTATTGAAGTGAAGAGAGAGCACTAGAGCTTTAAAGTCTGCTTTCAAGCCTGCAACAACTCTTACATGAAGCTTGAAGCATCTTTTGAGGAAAGCAAGGAAGCCATTGATGTGCATTGAAGAGCATTCAGTGGATCTTCACTCGAGCTGCATTGGCAACCACCCTGACAACAGAGTTTGTCTTTATTGTTCCTTCTTTATTCTATCTTTTAGAATATCTGGGTTATTGGTGAGCCCGATTGTAAAAACCAAATAGGTTTCTTTGGTGAGCCTTTAAAAACCAGAGTGTAGAGGTTTCTTTGGTGAGCCTATCTAAAAACCAAAGTGTAGAGGTTTTAGGTGACCCTGTAAAAACCTAGCTTGGGTTTCTTTGGTGAGCCCAGTTTCAAAAACCAAAGTGTAGAGGTTGGGAGTGTGAGCCTGTAAAATAATCCGACTTTATTCCGATTTGGGGGATATAGTGGAAATCCCGAGTGGTGAACTTGGGTAGTGGACGTAGGAGCTAGGTTGCTCCGAACCACTATAAATCTGTCTTGTTTGTGTTGTGTTTGATTTACCTTTAGCTTCTGCATTCATACTCTGTTTGACACAGCACTTAATCACTAAAAGGAATTACTTGTGCACATACTTGCAAAAATTTATAATTCCCAATTCACCCCCTTCTTGGGTTAAGCCACCTGGGCAACAGCTAGTATCAGAGCAGTGTCTTTGATTAATTGAGTTAAGATTGATGGCTCATCCCATGAGTACATCCTTGGCGAGGGCCTATCAACAAATAGACCTCCACCATTCACAGGCACTAATTATTCATCTTGGAAAGCACGAATGAAAATTTACATACAAGCTGTAGATTTTCAATTATGGAAGGTCATCTTGAAAGGGCCACACATTCCCACAATTAAAGTTGATGTCATGGACATCCCTAAGCCTGAAGAGGACTGGGATGATCATGACATGAAGATAGGGGAATTGAACGCCAAAGCAATGAATTTATTATATTGTGCTTTGGATGCAAACGAGTTCAACCAAATTTTCACTTGCTCTTCAGCAAAGAAAATCTAGGATAAACTCAAAGTGACCCATGAGGGAACTTTCCAAGTGAAAACCTTCAAGATAAATCTTTTAGTTCATAATTATGAATTATTTAAAATGGAACCTTCTGAAACAATATCTGCCATGTTCTCTAGATTTATAGATATTATTCACGATTTAAAGAGCCTTGGCAGGGTATACTCTAATGCAGATCTAATTTAGAAGATCCTTCGTTCTTTGCCTGACAAATGGGATCCCAAGATAACTGCAATCCAGGAAGCCAAAGATCTCAACACATTGATGCTGGATGAACTGCTGGGATCACTTATCACCCATAAGCTGACAATGCAACACAAAACGGAAGATGAGCAGAAGAAAAAGAAGATAATAGCCTTCAAAGCTGCTTCCAATTCAAAGAAGGATGATGAAGAATCTGAAGAAGAATGCACCTCCTCCAATAATGACCTAGAAGATGAAGACATCGCTATGGTTGTGAGAAGATTCAGAAAATTTATGGGAAGAAAGAAAGGAAGGTACAACCAAAAATTTCATAGAAAGGATTATGGAAAGGAAAAAGAAAAGGACAGAGAGAAAGATAAAGAGGTAGTCCCCACATGCTACGAATATAAGAAGCAGGGGCACATACATCCAGACTGTCCACTACTAAAGAAATCCTTCAGACAAAAGAAGAAAAAGAAAGTCATGGTTGCCACATGGTCCGACAGTGAAGACTCATCATCATCTGAAGAAGAAGAGGCTACCAAGACTACAAATCTTTGCTTAATGGGTCTCGAAGATGAGGTAACATCCCCTAACAATTGCATTGAATTTACTTTCGATGAATTAAATTCTGCTTTTATGACTTACTTTCTGAATTTAAGAAAGCTGGAGTAAAGATAAAATCATTGAAAAATATGAATGATTCTTTACTCAAACAAAAGGATGAAATTTTAGAAAAGAACAGTTTATTACAAAAGGAATTGCATGACTTTTCTGAAAAATTCAAAAAATTGAAAAAACGAGAATCTTTCATATGAAAAGAAAAACAATGATTTACTTGCTGAAAATAATGAATTGAAAAAGGAGGTTACAAAACTCAAGCCTTTGATTGAAAAACTCACTCTATCTTCAAATAAGCTTGAGCTAATTCTAAAAGAACAACAAATTTCAGGAAATAAAGCTGGAATTGGTTTCAACACTTCTTTTGTGAATGGAATTTCAACGACTTTTGTGAAATCCAAAATACCTGCTAAAAATATTTTATCTCAAAAAGTTTTAGCCACACCAATAATTGTTTCTACTTCAAAGTCCTTATCATATGTTCCTAAGAATTTGAGAAAAAATGCATACATTCCAAAAAGTTCAAAATCTGCATCAAGTGAATCAACTTTTAGAACTTCAAATTCTGTTTCCATCAAAAATTCTAAAGTTGTTTGCTATGCTTGTAAAAGAATAGGACATAAAGCTTTTGAATGCAATAATCTTAGAAATGTCCTTAAAAAAATAAGAAAGATTTGGGTTTCCGAAGAAACCACCTCTGCTGACCTACAAGGATCCAAGGTAGCTTGGGTACCTAAAAGAATTCATTGACTATTTTGCAGGAATGTCTTGCAGCCCAAAAATTGAAGAAAAGGTGGTACTTGGATAGCAGCTGCTCAAGACATATGACGGGTGACAAGGACCAATTCATCATCCTTGAGATGAAAGAAGGAGATATGGTCATCTTTGGAGACAATGGCAAAGGGAGAATAATCGGTATTGGTAAGATCAAAATTACTCCCTTCACTTTTATTGAAATGTTTTGCTAGTAGACAAATTGAAGCATAATCTCTTAAGTATAAGTCAATTATGTGATAAAGGCTTCAAGGTTATCTTTGAGTCTTTTATGTGCATAGTAACTAACTCTTTATATTCTAGCAATAAATTTATTGGACATAGACTCGGGAATATCTATGTGATAGATCTTAATGATCTTGCTATGTCTAGTAGCCCTAGTCTAATTGTAATGAATGCTAAGACCAAAGAGTCAGGCTTACTATGGCATAGACGATTAGGTCATGCTAGCATACATACAATTGCCAAATTAATTTCTAGAGATCTTATTAGAGGCATGCCTAAGTTTAAAGTTGATTTAAATCATGTTTGTGATGCATGCCAAATGGGTAAACAAACTAGGGGGAGTTTTAAATCAAAGAATATAGTTTCTACAACAAGATCTCTTGAACTACTTCACATAGATCTTTTCGAACCTACTAGGACCACAAGCCTAGGAAGGATGAAATATGCTCTTGTGATAGTAGATGATTTCTCAAGATTTACATGGGTTTTGTTCATTGCCTCAAAAGATGAAACTTTTCATATTTTTAGAAAATTTCATAAAAAGGTTTCAAACCAAAAGAACTTATCTTTGATTTCAATTAGAAGTGATCATGGAACTGAATTTGAAAATCAATTTTTTGAAGATTATTGTACTGAATTTGGCATTGATCACAACTTCTTCGCTCCTAGAATACCTCAACAAAATGGTGTTGTAGAGAGAAAAAATAGGATATTGGAAGAAATGGCTCGCACAATGTTGCGTGAAGGCAATCTTCCAAAGTACTTTTGGGCAGAAGCGGTAAACACTGCAGGTTATATTTTAAACCGTGTTTTAATCCGTCCTATCTTAAAGAAAACCCCCTATGAGCTTTGGAATGACAAAAAACTCAATATTAGTTATTTTCATGTATTTGGTTGTAAATGTTTTGTGCATAACAATGGAAAAGATAATTTAGAAAAATTTGATTCTAAAGCTGATGATGCAATTTTCCTGGATTATTCATTACATAGCAAAGCATATAGGGTTTTTAATAAAAGGACTCTTGTTGTTGAAGAGTCAATTCATGTTGTAATTATTGAAACAAATCCTACACCTTCTAGACAAGAAGAGTGCATAGATAATGATGCAGTTCCATTACAAAAAAGAATGGATGACTTGAGCATTCAAGACAAAGATACTCAAGATGGAGAAGAAACGTTAAGTAAGGATCACACCGATCTACCGAGGGAGTGGAGGTATGTTACATCTCACCCTAAAGAATTAATAATAGGAGATCCTTCACATGGTGTTAGGACTAGGGCTGCACATAAGGATGCACATGATTACCTAGCCTTTGTATCACAAATAGAACCCCATAGCTTAGAAGAGGCTGAGACTAACCCAAACTGGATGATGGCAATGCATGAAGAATTAAACCTATTTGAAAGAAATAAGGTATGGACACTTGTAGATAGACCTATAGACCATCCAATTATAGGAACTAAATGGGTCTATAGGAATAAATTAGATGAGCAAGGAAATATTATAAGGAACAAAGCTAGATTAGTGGCTAAGGGATATAACCAAGAAGAAGGTATTGATTTTTATGAAACCTATGTACCCGTAGCAAGACTAGAAGCCATTAGATTACTACTTGCATTTTCTTGCTACATGAACTTCAAACTCTTTCAAATGGATGTAAAAAGTGTATTTCTTAATGGTTTTATCTCTGAACAAGTTTTTGTGGAACAACCACCAGGTTTTGAAAATCACACCTTTCCAAACCATGTATTCAAATTAAATAAAGCATTGTATGGTTTGAAACAAGCACCTAGAGCCTGGTATGATAGACTTAGCACTTTCTTAATTGAAAATAATTTTTCAAGGGGTAATCTAGACAAAATTTTGTTTATCAAAAAGAAAAATAATGACATCTTAGTTGTACAAATATATGTTGATGACATCATTTTTGGTGTAACTAATGAATCTCTATGTAAAGAATTTGCTAAGCTTATGCAGGGAGAATTTAAAATGAGCTTAATGGGTGAGCTGAACTACTTCCTTGGACTTCAAGTAAAACAAACAAAGGAAGGCATCTTCATCAACCAAGACAAATACATCAAGGAAATCATCAAAAAGTTTGGTATGGAGAGTAGCAAAACAATGAGCACACCCATGAGCCCATCTTACAGATTAGACAAAGATGAGAATGGATCCCATGTTGACCAAAAGCTATACAGAGGTATGATCGGATCCTTATTATATTTGACTACAAGTAGACTTGACATATTATATAGTGTATGTGTATGTGCTAGATTTCAGTCATCACCAAAAGAAACACATATGCTTTCTGTAAAAAGAATAATTAAATATTTGAAAGGAACAAGTAATTTAGGAATTTGGTATTCTAAACATTCTACTCTGAATTTGATTGGATTCTCTGATGCTGATTATGCTGATTGTAAAATAGATAGAAAAAGCACTAGCGGTACATGCCAATTTTTAGGGTTGAATTTAATTTCATGGCACTGTAAGAAGCAAAACTCCGTAGCCTTGTCCACAGCTGAGGCTGAGTACGTGGCTGCCGGTAGTTGTTGTGCTCAAGTGTTATGGATTAAACAACAACTAAAAGACTTTGGTATATCACAATCTAAAATTCTAATTAAATGTGATAACACAAGTGCTATCAATTTGACAAAGAATCCAATTCAACACTCTAGAATCAAGCACATTGAAATTAGACATCATTTTATAAAAGATCATATTTCAAATGATAATATTGTGCTTTACTTTGTGCCTACTGAAGATCAATTAGCTGACATATTTACTAAGCCACTCAATCAAGATAGATTTGATCTAATTATGAGTGAATTAGGATTTTGTGATCCCTTCTAGATTCTTTAACCTAATTTCTTCAATTCTAAGGTTATCTCATCTAAAAAACCTCCTCAGTTTACTCTATTTTGTTGAGCTTTGATATCCTTTGAAAATTCCTTTCAAAATTCTTCTGGTTTTTGTTCAAATTTTTCAAAACTCTATTTTTTCTGTTCGAGTCGACTGGATCTTAATCCGAGTCAACTGGATTTTTCTGAGAGTTTTGAGCTTGTTCTGGCCTAGCCGGCTCGAACAGTTTCGAGTTGACTGGATTTTCTGATGGTGTTAGGAGAGCTCTGGCCGAGTCGACTCGAGCCTTTTTAGGGCTACTCGAGTCGACTGGAATTTCGCATCGAAGCATTTTGCTTAGGGTTATAAACTCTTCACCGAATTGTTTAGCCTTTATGTTGTCTTCTCTAACGGTTCATTCATCTCCAAAACCTACTCCAAAGACTTCCTTCTCCCTTCTAAGCACTCCATTTTCTTGATTTTCCATCTTTCCATCCAAGTGTGCGATAGGTAAATGCTCCGTTAGGGTTGCTCCATCGGTTGAAAAGGAAAGAAGGTCCAAAAGGAGGCAAGAAGAACCAAGTAGCGCCACTCACAGTGAAGAATTTGCAGAGGAAGCCGCAAGAGATCCTCCACCTGCTCCTAGCCTAATGCCTTCGATGTCTACGCATCCGGTAACTTCCGGCCGCCGAATTATTTTTGAGTTTCTTAAAGACATTGGATTAAGAATAGGAGATCTGATTGAAGACTTAGGATGGAGAAAATTTTGTTCATTGAATGAAAAGACCTATCCCACTCTTGTTAGAAGCTTTTATGAAAATTTAAGACTGGGAACGAATCATGTGGAATCCACTGTTAAAGGAAAGAGGATAATAGTCAATGAAGAATTCCTACAAGGTGTGTTGGATTTACCTTCAGAGGGAATAAAATTTCTAGTAATTGAAAACAGGAAAAAGACCTTGAGAACAATATTGAACAAAGAAGATGTTGGTGGTATTGGTATTGTGTTTGCTAACACCCTATCACTGGAAATGAGATTATTTCACAACTTCATTTGTAGAATTTTCTTGCAAAGAACCAGTAGATTCGATTGGGTGAGTGAAAGGGATTTATGCCTTATGGAGCACATTCTAGAGAAAACTCCTGTCAATCTGCCATACATTGTAATCATGCAAATGAAAGAGACAGTAAGAAAAGCTAAATCCTGTCTACCCTATGAAATGATGCTTACATTATTGTTTAAATCTCATAGAGTCAGTTTGAATGGTGAAGATGGATTAGAATTGCATCACACTGATATCTACACTTCCAAGACTCTAGAGAGAATGGGGTATTTCCAAGTTGAAGGAGTGTGGAGAAAGAAAGGCACAAATGCAAGGGCTATTGGCAGCTCCAGTAGTAGTGAAGAAGAAGAAGAGGAAGAAAATATAGAAGCTGCTGGAACTTCTTCTACACCAGTACCGGAGCCTAAGTCATTTGTATCTGAGCCTGCTGCTGTTACTAAGGAGACCAGAGCACCTTCTCCTATGTTTGATATGCCTGCAGCAGAGTTCGATTTGCCTGCACTAGAGTTTGACTTGCCTGCAGCTGATGTTCCTTTACCTGACTACCTTACTGCAGCTCCACACCTCCAATTGTTCAAGTTCAGATTGAGGAACAGTTAAGAACCTTGACAAATTCACTGACAGGTACAATAACTTCTTTATTTAATGATTTGAAATAGTCAGTAGATAGCAGATTGGACAGACTGGAAGAGCATGTGGCAAGTCTACAAGGAATGGTTGAAGCTATAGAAGCTTCAAGGTTTGCACCTCAGATAGACCTTCAACCAATTCTGAGTTGTATCTCTTCAAGTTCTAAAACAATTTTGAAGTCTGTGGATGCCACTTTGAATGAATATCAAGCTGAGTTGAAGGAACTTAGAGGCAAGTGGGAACTATTGTAGATACAAGAGCTATGGAAGAGGATTATACTAGAGGCATTGGGATCATCAGGTCAGAGCTTGGCATACTTCGAGGTTCAGCTGAAGCATTCACCAATGTCCAAGCATCCAAGCTTGTATCTATGCATAAAGAAATAGGAGAAATGAAGGAGGCAGTGAAAAAAGTGCCAGTTAGCCTCAAGGACTTGGAGCAACAGTTGGGAGCAATTTGGATAGAAATGGTGTCTATATGTGGCACTGTCAGATCCTTGGAGGTCACAGCTAGGACCAAACCATTGTATGATCCACCTCCCATTTCCACTAGGGCTCCTAGCACCTCTCATCACCCTAGGGCTCCTCCTCCTCATGCTTCATCTAGTCGATCACCTAGACCCACTTCTTGGCATGGTACCAATGTTCCTAGAGATGATTCTGATTAGACATTTTGTAGTTTCAATACTTTTTTTATGCTTTTTGAAACTTTTGTAATGGTTAATGTACTGAACACCTTTTTGACAGAAATGAAATGAACATCTTTTTAATCACTGTGTAATATGTGTATATGTGTTATCTTGTTTACACTCTCTTCTTTTTAATAAGAATTCTCTCTCTAAGTTGAGAAAGTGAAATTATCTCAAACAAATCTTGAAATTTTCTCAATCTATTTAAAATTCTGACCTTATCTATTTAACCTTTTTGAATTGATGACAAAAAGGGGAGAATCATAGAGTGCATGAAAGGAAAAGCTTAATGAATTGCAATAAAACTACTAAAGTAAAGTAAACAGGGGGAGTTTTTAAGGCATTTCTGAATAATTTCTTGCATATTATTCTGATAAAATGTTCAAATGAATGTTAAAGGGGGAGAAACTTAGAGAAAATTCATATTGCCTAGAAATTTTATAAAAAGGGGGAGATATACATGCTTAATTTACATGCTTCAATGATTACTATGATGCTCTCGACTTATTATATCTATCAGTCGATACTTAATGCTGCTTGATACATACAAGCAATCATTCTCTGATATTTACAGTTTATGAATTTGACCTTGTGCATAATTGTATAACACATACTGATATACATTTGAGATTACAGTTGATTTTATAAATTATCAAACAAATGTAAATGCTTACATACTTATGAATAGATTAGATTCTTTTCATTCTCAGTATTTTGTCATCATCAAAAAAGGGAAGATTGTTGACCCCTAAAGTGATTTTGATGATAACAAAATATTGGAGCATATATTTGGTTATCTAACAACTCTTCAAATGATTGATAAGTTTTTGTAGGACAACTACATTAACACACTTTCTAAATCCTACAGTCTTTAATGTTTTGTGTTGAGTTGTAAAGTCTTTAGAATCTTGTAAAGAAGAACCCTACAAAAAATTTTTATTAAAATCAAGTTTAAGGGTTACTTCTAGTAGTCTTTCAAGCTTCATTTTTCTTGAATTTATTGAAAGAAGTGCTTGAAGAAGACTTCAAAGCTTGGGACAAGTATTCTGGAAGTTTGAAGTTGATCTGGCTGAAGAACCACCTTCGAGCTGACTGGATGGAGGACCCAGCCGACTCTGCACTAGCATAGAAAAGAAGTTCTCTGGCACATAGATCCAGCCGACTGGCACCAAGGCCCAGCTGACTCATCCAGAACATGGTTGAGAACATTCTGAGATTCTCAAGGATCCGAGCTGACTGGAATTCAGCCCAGCCGACTCATCCAGAACTCGGTTGAGAATGGTCTGATAGCCTCTGAGATCCGAGCCAACTGGATTCCAACCTAGCCGACTTGTCCAGAGTGAGGTATTTTCTCAACTGTGAAAGCTAGCTGACTGGCACTCAGCCCAGTCGACCCGAACTTGGTCTGAGCCGACTCGAAGTTTGTCCTAGCCGACTGGAATGACGGGGTCACCTCCAACGGCTAGTTCCAGTTCTTAATTTTTTAAATTCCAAAAGTGCTCCAACGGTAACCTGTCACCTCCCAACAGTCTACAACGTTCAAAATCAAAGGAAGGCAGTTGAAGTCTCTATAAATAAGGTATGAGAACATCTTTGAAGAGACTAATGAATTATTGAGCATTTATTGAACACTTATTGAAGTGAAGAGAGAGCACTAGAGCTTTAAAGTCTGCTTTCAAGCCTGCAACAACTCTTACCTGAAGCTTGAAGCATCTTTTGAGGAAAGCAAGGAAGCCATTGATGTGCATTGAAGAGCATTCAATGGATCTTCACTCAAGCTACATTGGCAACCACCCTGACAACAGAGTTTGTCTTTATTGTTGCTTCTTTATTCTATCTTTTAGAATATCTGGGTTATTGGTGAGCCCGGTTGTAAAAACCAAATAGGTTTCTTTGGTGAGCCTTTAAAAACCAGAGTGTAAAGGTTTCTTTGGTGAGCCTATCTAAAAACCAAAGTGTGGAGGTTTTAGGTGAACCTGTAAAAACCTAGCTTGGGTTTCTTTGGTGAGCCCAGTTTCAAAAACCAAAGTGTAGAGGTTGGGATTGTGAGCCTATAAAACAATCCGACTGTATTCCGGTTTGGGGGATATAGTGAAAATCCTGAGTGGTGAACTTGGATAGTGGACGTAGGAGCTGGGTTGCTCCGAACCACTATAAATCTATCTTGTTTGTGTTGTGTTTGATTTACCTTTAGCTTCTGCATTCATACTCTGTTTGACACAGCACTTAACCACTAAAAGGAATTACTTGTGCACATACTTGCAAAAATTTGTAATTCCCAATTCACCCCCCTCTTGGGTTAAGCCACCTGGGCAACAGGTTTGACTTGTGAGCCTATTGAAAATAAGTTGGCTGTAATCTAGGTTGATTATAGTGAAATTCTCAAGGGATAGCTTGGAGAGTGGATGTAGGTGATGGGCTTGCACCGAACCACTATAAACTTTTATGTTTATGTGTGTGCTCATTACTATTTTGCATTTACTGCTTGTACTCTTAGCATTGCATCTCACTCACTTAGTGCACACTTACATTGCTTCACAAACACATTAATTTCAGCATATATCTGCTTTAATTTTTTAAAGAAATCTAATTCACCCCCTCTTGGGTTGCTACGCTGGGCAACAAGATAAATCCCATAAAATTTCAAATATCAAATTTGAAATTTAAGTTTCAAGTTTGAATTTAATTCAAATTTAAAAGAGGATAGGATATGGTATAAATCCCCAAAATAAAAGTTGGAACCCACTTTTCTTCGTAAAAGTTTCTCCACACAAACAACCATCCCTAGGGCTAAAATTGGATCAGATATGGGTCGGATACCAATGTATCCATATCCATATTTGTTTTGTTTGATAAATGTAGATGTAGATATGGACATTAATCGGATACAAAAGTTCATGTCCATATTTGTTTTAAACGGATATGGATACAAATTAGATATTGAAAATATGGATGCAAATATAGATACAAGTCAGATACTTATACTGTATGACTATAGAATCAAAGATATTATTAAGTGGAGGGTAAATCAAGTTAATAACATATTAATATACTTATATATTTTCTTTAAAAGTTAATGAGTACTATATAAAATTAAATATGATTGCAAGTTGAATAAGATATTTGCATACGGATCGGATAGTTGTTATCCATATCTATATCTATTTTTTTATGGATATGGATATTGTTGTCTCCACCCAGTGATTTTGATGAATAACAAAACATTGAGTACATATTATATTCTAATGAGGATTCCAAGTTGTGAGTTTTCAGGAAGAAAGCATCTCAAAATTCCAAATATTTATGGTGTATGGCACGCAATGGCACGGAGCAATTCTCACATATCCGGGCATCCTCTTCATTGAAAAAGGGCTTATAATTGCTTAATTATTATGTGTTTATGCATTCATGAACATTATTTTTGATTTCAAGGCTTTTACTCTTGATTCTGGATGTTTTCAGTCTCAAGTGTCGACACCTGGACAGTCAAGTGTCGACACTTCAGCATTTGGCACGGACAAAAATCCTTGTCACGCCAAGTGTCGACACCTATAATTCAAGTGTCGACACCAAGTGTCGACACTTAGGTTTCAAGTATCGACTCAAGGCCTGAGAATTTTGAAAATACAGAATTGTTGGTTCAAGAATTTTTGTGTCAAGTGTCGACACCTGTGCATCAAGTGTCGACACTTGAATTTCAAGTCAAGTGTCGACTCCCAGAAATCAAGTGTCGACACCTGACAGCCAAGTGTCGACACTTGCAGCCTGACAGCTCTAACGGATCTATTTTTCTGGCTTGCAGAACTGGTTTTCAAGCTTCAAACGGCTATTTCCAATGCTCCAACGATCACAAACCATTTTTAGAAGGTTTTTGGTATATTTAATCTCCACCAACCTCATTTTAAATAAGGAGATAAAAAGAGAAGTGAAGAAAAGAAAAGAAAAGAAGAGAGAAGTCTATTCAAGAGCATTCAAGTCTACTCAAAAGCCAATATTCTCTCCAAACTTCAAATCAAAAGCCTCTTCTAGCTTGATTCCACTGAAAAAGCCTACTAGCTCAACTTTACTAATTCCAAAAGGAGGCAACTTGAAGAAGAGTGAAGTCAAAGCATCCTTTGGGCTTCAAAGATTCCAATCCACTCTTGAAGAGAGTTTGTTGTAGCTTTTAAATTTCATATCTGTTTTATTATGCTTTAACCTTGCTTTCAAGGGTGTCTTGAAAGAAGGTTATTGTGGTTTGTTGGTGAGCCAAAGTGTTAAAACCAACTAGGGTTAACTTGTGAGCCCGAAGACAAAACAAGTATTTAGGTTTGTTGGTGAGCCTAGGTGATAAAATCAACTTAGGTTTTGACTTGTGAGCCTTGTAAAAACAAGTCAACTGTAATCTGGTGTGGATTATAGTGAAATTCCCAAGGGTGGCTTGGGGAGTGGATGTAGGTGCTAGGTTTGCACCGAACCACTATAAACCTTGTGTTTGTGTGTGATTGCTCTTTTCCTCTCGTACTCTTTAATTAATTGCTATCATCTTGCATCTAATTTATTATTACTCACAAGCACCACTAGACCTTCACTTTATTGTATTAATTTTTTAAAGACCCAATTCACCCCCCCCTCTTGGGCTCCATTTCTGGCAACAAGTGGTATCAGAGCGTCGGTACTCTCTTGTAGATCCAAGGATCTTGAGTAAAAGATCATGGCAGCCCCAATAGGCATGGATATTGTTGAAGGTCAAGCTTCAAACCGACGCCCACTTTTTAATAGCATAAATTACACATACTGGAAGACACGCATGCGCATATTTATACAAGCTCTTGATTATAATTTCTGGAGAACAATAGTAAAAGGTCCTCATCAGCCTACAATGATGATTAATGGCATTCTCACCCCTAAAATGGAAGATGATTGGGATGAGAGTGACATTAAGCAAATTGAGCTTAATGCTAAGGCAATGAACATTTTATTTTGTTCTCTTGATCCTAGTGAGTTTAACAGAATATCAAACTGTCTCTCCGTAAAGGAGATTTGGGATATACTTGAGGTTACCCATGAGGGCACACACCAAGTGAAGACCACCAAGGTTAACATGCTAATTCACACTTATGAAATGTTTAAAATGGAACCTACTGAGTCTATCAGTGAGATGTATACTAGGTTCACAAACATTGTGAATGGCATGAGAAGTTTAGGAAAAATAATTTCTAATGGTGAACTTGTGAATAAACTTCTCAGGTCTTTACCAGCTTCATGGGATGCAAAGGTCACTGCAATCGAAGAAGCAAAAGATGTCAACACTCTCCCGCTGGAACAACTGTTGGGTTCTTTGATGACATATGAACTATCCCTCAAACAGAAGAACGGAGAGGTGGACAAAAAGAAAAAGACAATAGCATTCAAATCTACTATCAGAGAAGACTCGAGCGAAGACTCTGAAGAGGATGACGAAGAAGATGAAACTGCTATGTTAGCAAGGAAATTCAGAAGGTTTATGAGAAAAAAGAAATTCAATTACAAAAAGAAACCTTGAAAGGTGAGTCCAGTAAAGAAAAAGATAAGGAAAAGAAGGAGGAGCAGCCCACATATTTTGAGTGCAAAAAGACAGGGCATTTCAAGGTAGACTGCCCCTTACTAAAGAAAAGCAGAAGAAAGCTAAGAAAGAAGGCCATGATGGCAACCTAGAGTGAAAGTGAAGACTCCATCTCTGAGGAAGAACAACAGGAAGTAGCAAATTTCTGTCTAATGGCCGATCAAGAAGAGGTATGTTCTGAAACCGAAAATGAATTATCTTTTGATGAGCTTCATGAAATTTTTGATGAACTAGTCATAGAATTTCAAAAATTAAAGTCAAAACATAAAGACCTAAAGAAGCAAAATCTGGAACTAGCTAAAACAAATAACAACCTTTCAAATGAAAATGAATACCTTCTAATACAAAATAAAAATTTAAATGATAAGATTATGGCTCTTGAAAATGAAAAGAATATACTTGAAAAGAAAAGTAACTTACTTTCAAATGAAAAATTGTCAAGACAAAACAAAGAAATTTAATGGAAAACAAAAGATATAAAGAGGAATTCGATAAACTAAAGCCTTTTGTTGAAACTTACAGTTCTGAAAAGTTAAATTTACTGTTAAATAACCAAAGAGCAGTATTTGACAAAGCTGGATTAGGATTCAGAACTCATAAGAAACAAAAACTCCTTAAAAATTTCTTTGTGCTGCATCTTCATCAATTACATGCTATACTTGTGGTGTTAAAGGACATAAATCTTACATGTGCAACAAAAGAAAATTAAGAAAAACTAAGAAAGTTTGGGTTCCAAAAGGAACCAATGCCACTAACCAAAAAGGACCCAAGATGACTTGGGTACCTAAAGTCTCCACTTGATCTTTATTGCAGGTATGCCTTGCAACCAACAAGAAAAGAATGTGGTACCTTGATAGCGGTTGCTCAAGGCATATGACAGGAGATGTGGAGCAGTTCTCATCACTCACATATCAAAATGGTGGCAATGTAACTTTTGGTGATAATGGAAAGGGAAAAATCATCGGTATTGGTAAAATCCATATCACCCCTACCTCTTATATTGATAATGTTTTATATGTTGATGGATTTAAACATAACTTGCTTAGTATTAGTCAATTTTGTGACAAAAATTTTAAAGTTGTTTTTGAATCTTCTTTGTGCATTGTTTCTAGTCTAGATGACAATGGCATTAAATTCATCGGTCATAGGCATGGCAATATTTATATGGTTGATCTTGATAATCTCCCTATTCAGAAAGGTCAATGTCTAGTGGCAATGGAAGCCAAGATCGATGAAACTAGTTGGCTTTGGCATCGTAGACTAGGACATGCTAGCATGCATTTAATTTCAAAACTTAGCAAAAAGAATTTAGTAAAAGATTTGCCTAAACTTAATTTTGAAAAAGATAAGATTTGCAGTGCATGTCAACTTGGAAAACAAACAAAATCTTCTTTCAAACCTAAAGGAGTAATCTCTACATCTAGACCTTTGGAATTACTTCATATGGACCTCTTTGGGCCTACTAGAATATCTAGTTTGGGAGGTAAGAAGTTTGGTCTAGTCATTGTAGATGATTTCTCACGTTTTACTTGGGTCATGTTTTTAGCACATAAAGATGAAACATTTTCTGAATTTATAAGATTTCACAAAAGAGTTTTAAATGAAAAAGGTGTTTCAGTAATTTCTTTAAGAAGTGATCATGGAAGAATTTGAAAATGCCGATTTTAATAAATTCTGTATTGAAAATGGAATTAATCATAATTTTTCTGCACCTAGGACACCTCAACAAAATGGGGTAGTAGAAAGAAAAAATAGAACTCTTGAAGAAATGGCACGCACCATGCTCTGTGAAAATGATTTACCTAGATACTTTTGGGCGGAAGCCATAAATACTGCATGCTATATCTTAAATCGTGTTTTAATTCGACCGATTTTAAAGAAAACTCCTTATGAGCTTTGGAAGGGTAGAAAACCTTCAATCCGTTATTTTCATGTTTTTGGTTGCCGTTGTTTCATCTTAAACAATGGTAAAGACAATCTAAGTAAATTTGATGCCAAATCAGATGAGGGAGTCTTTCTAGGCTACTCCACATCTAGTAAGGCATACAGGGTCTTCAACAGAAGGACACTTGTTGTTGAAGAATCCATTCATGTAGTATTTGATGAAACTAACCAAAAATCTTCAAGAAAAGAAGATGTACTTTTTGATGAATCAGGTAACAAGAAAACTGAAGAAAGAAACAACAATGAAGAACTTACCAAGGAACAGAATGATGATCAAAACACTGACAGAGATCAAGCACAAGGTGATGAAGATACCTCAACTATTGATCCTTTACCAAAAGAATGGAGGTATGCTCATGGACACCCAAAAGAACTAATTATAGGTGATCCATCTAAAGGTGTAAGTACTCGATCATCTCTTAGAAATATTTGTGATTACTTAGCTTTTGTGTCTCAAATTGAACCTAAAACTATTGAGGAAGCTGAATGTGATAGTAATTGGATAAATGCTATGCAAGATGAACTTAATCAATTTAAAAGGAACAATGTTTGGACACTAGTAGATAGGCCCTCAAACACATCAATTATTGGCACAAAATGGGTTTTTCGAAACAAACTTGATGAAAATGGAATAGTAATTAGAAATAAAGCTAGACTAGTTGCCAAAGGATACAATCAGGAGGAAGGGATAGATTTTGATGAAACCTTTGCTCCTGTGGCTAGACTTGAGGCAATTAGGCTATTGTTGGCTTTTTCCTGTTTCATGAACTTTAAACTGTATCAGATGGATGTTAAAAGTGCTTTCTTAAATGGATTAATTGAAGAAGAAGTTTATGTTGAACAACCCCCTGGTTTTGAAAATTCTGAATTTCCAAATCATGTTTATAAACTTCATAAAGCTTTATATGGATTAAAACAAGCTCCAAGAGCTTGGTATGATCGTTTAAGTTCTTTTCTGCTGAAAAATGATTTTACTAGAGGTAATGTAGATAAAACATTATTTTTAAAGAAAAAGAATGATGATCTCTTAGTAGTACAAATCTATGTTGATGATATAATATTTGGTGCTACTAATGAATCTCTTTGTCAAGATTTTGCAAGTCTAATGCAGGGTGAGTTCGAGATGAGCATGATGGGAGAACTGAATTTCTTCCTCGGACTCCAGATAAGGCAAACCAAAGAGGGGATCTTCATCAACCAAACAAAATACACAAGAGAAATACTCAAGAAGTTTGGGATGGAGAACACTAAGCCATTAGGTACCCCTATGAGCTCTACATGTAGACTTGACAAGGATGAATCAGGTAAGTCAATAGACCAAAAATTATATCGTGGCATGATTGGTTCATTATTATATCTTACTGCCAGTAGGCCAGATATCATGTTTAGTGTCTGTATGTGTGCTAGATATCAGTCCAATCCTAAAGAGTCTCATCTTTTGGCTGTTAAACGCATACTTAGATATCTATCTGGCTCAATTGAAATTGGTTTATGGTACTCTAGAGATTCTTCATTTGATTTAATTGCTTATTCTGATGCTGATTTTGCTGGGTGTAAACTTGATCGTAAAAGTACTAGTGGAACCTGTCAGTTTCTTGGAGTAAATTTGATCTCCTGGAGTAGCAAGAAACAGAACTCTGTTGCTCTATCTACGGCGGAAGCCGAATATATAGCAGCTGGGAGCTGTTGTGCTCAAATCCTCTGGATCAAACAACAACTCGAAGACTTTGGCATTAAACTAACTAAGACACCCATAAGATGTGACAATACTAGTGCAATCAACCTATCTAAAAATCCAGTGCAACATTCAAGAAGTAAACACATTGAAATAAGACATCATTTCATAAGAGATCATGTACAAAACTCTAATGTAATTCTTGATTTTGTTTGTACTAATGATCAGTTAGCTGATGTGTTTACAAAGCCTTTGAGTGAGGATAGGTTCTGTCTGATTAGAAGAAGTTAGGTGTAATTGATCCATTCTCCTAGGACTCTCTTAGTATCATTTTACCTAGTCCTAAAAGCTCAAAACTTATTGTTTAAAACCCCAAGAAATTTGTCAAAATTTTTCCTAATTTTTCTATTTTCTCAAATTTTCTTGGCCAAGTGTCGACACTTGGAAAGTGTCAAGTGTCGACACCTGACCAAGTGTCGACACTTGACAAATCCGAAGTGTCGACACTTGCGAATCTAAACTGTTTTATACGGACCGAACAAAGGGGTTTTTGAAAATTTTCTTCCCCCCAGGTTTCTTGGAACAGTGGTCCCCCCTGTCCAAATCCGTCCTTTCACCCCTCAATCCTTCACAAATCAGGTATTTTCCCTCTCTAATTTTTTTTATTTTTCTATGTTTTTAATTTTATTGTTTTCAAACCAAACGATCGTGTTTTAGGTTTTCTGAACATTTTTCTTGAATCTAACCAGATTTTTGCATGTTTTAGTGAATTTCTAAAACTCCATTTGAGGGAATAATGTTTTAGATTTGTTTTTCTCGGATTTCCCTCATCTTTTGGGCGTTTTTCAACCCTTTTTCACAAAAATCACTGTTTCATCAATTTTGGGCAAAATAAAATGGGTTTTCATCTAATTTAAGCATACTAAATCCTTTTATTGATGATTTAGAAGGATTTTTAGTAATACATTTTGAACATTTTCGCCTATTTGCAAAAACCCTAAGTGATTAAAACCCAAATCCCTTGGTTCTTTGATTTTTTGGACCTTACAAAAATAATTCTTTTTGGGATTCAAATGTGCTCCACCTAACACAAATTCTTCCTACAAATTTTACTCAAAAATTTTGTCATTTGATCAAAACTTATTATTCTGGTTTTCGAAACCTATTTGAACTCTAATCTCAACCTATAGCCAGTCCTTTGTTCTAAACCATTTTTCATTCTTCCTGGTCAGTTGGCTGATATGGGTCCTAGGAAGAGACTTGCAGTTAGGGCGAGGCCTAGTCAGGGTAGTGAGAGGAGGTCGAAGGCCAGATTTGATCCCGCACAGCCGAGCAGTACAGCCACTCCGAGCTCCCCCCTGTAGAGGGATGGCAGGGAAGTCAGTAGCTTCAGGGAGGAGAGTTGATCTACAGTGTTTGACAGGCACCATTTTGGCATTAGGGAGATACTCACAGATGCAGGACTAGTACCCTTCTGCACCATGCAGGAGAGATACTATCCTCACCTGGTGAGGGAGTTCTACGGTGCACTGGACTGTCGACGACTTTTATGGACGACATCCGTCAAGGGTACACAGATTTCTTTGACAATGAGTTGCTGAGCCGA